>CM077808.1:101209252-103609252 GCA_039764185.1 Tamarix austromongolica | reverse complement strand
GTAATATGTAGATTATATACATTTTATACATGATAATGGAGAGGGTTATGATAGATTCAACACATACAAATTAGAAATAATAAAGTAAAAAGGCATGTATAAATTTGACAAGTTCATGCCTTTGAGTTTCCTAATATTCACAACATTGTATATGCTAATATTATTAAGTGTACCCTAAAATACAAACAATGGGTTTTTCTTTTCCATCAACCCTGCTAGAATGGTATAACCATAGAATCTTTGGAGATGGATGAAGACTAGTCAACTTATCCATGCTAACCTCGAAGAGGTTTTAACTCTACTTATATAGTTAAATTAAGACCAACCCTAACCAATTATTAGCATACAGATGAGATTTCTATATTATGCAACAACCCTATCAAAAAATCTAGCATTTCAACTTAGAATAGAAATATAACAATTTGATTATCACACACTTATTTATATCAATTCACGTGGTTCTAGCATATCCACTGTAATAAGCAAGAATAAGAAGAAAACATATAAAGTTGTTAATATGACAAATAGACTAGAATTACACAAGTTTAATAAATATATAATATAGAATTTAGAGAGGATATGCATATTATAATCTTTAAGCTTGGGCCCTAACATTGTTTCTCACTAGACTCTCTTTAGTCATTAAGTGAAGGACCAACCCTTTGCCAATACTACCTTTTTTTTTCTTCCTTTTTCCCCTTCCCCTGGGGCTCCTTACTCCATGTATAAGAAGAAAAAATGAAATTCCTTTTTTCCCCCTCTTATTTGGGGATGAACATGTGGTTCCTCCCTCCCATTAATTTTGTTGGACTTTCTTTAAAATTCATTGCAAAATCTATATTACTTTAACTCCCTTGTTTCTTTTAACTATCCTTTTGATGTTCATATAAATATAGCTTTAATAATGAGTTTATGACATCATCATAGAAAGAATAATATTGAAAAGAAACCAGAGTTCTTCTCAGAAGTGATAAAAAGTTCCTTTATAATTGAATTATTCCTTCCTCTATGAATTTCCATCGATGTCGGGATTTAAAACTTCACATAAATGAAGTTTTGAGTTTGGCACTATTTTCTAGAAAAAAATATTGTGTTTTAAGCCATCATCATATACTTGCATGTGTCCATTACGAGTTAGCCCATTCTTACCAATTCATACTACAATTGATTGATCTATATCATGACAAAATAAGAAAATAAAAGCAGTTGATCCATGTTAGGATAAAAAGGATACTACATTAATGTTAAAAAGATTGTTGCCAAGCATTTCAATAACAAAGTTCGACCATTAATATATTTAAATATATATATATATATATATTAATAAAAATTATAACTTTAATATTATAATTTTTTTATATAATAATATAATCATAATATTTTTATAGTACAATATATTATATTTTAAGGTAAATTAATAGTCAGCTTTTATCCTTGAAATACGTGGCAATAATCTTTTCAATAATGATGAAGTATACAGTATAACAATACCATGTCAGTGACAACAAATCATGTTAAAAGGGATAAGTCATGCATGAAAAATATTACTAAGTGTGATGATTTTGAAACAAATTATATGCTGACTTATTCACTTATCAATGCTTTGTAGATGGAGACACTGGTGTGCAGTCCGCTTGTTGATCAAATACACGATTGGTTATTTGGTGATAGCAACGAGGTGGACATCAAAGTAGATTTCAGGTCGTGTTCCATCTTCATTCATTTTTTTCACATTTGAAAATGCATGGGTCATTAATATCAGAATCATCAAACAATCACGGCGATGAGGCAGGTAATGCATGGTATCAATATCGAGCATGGTGATTTTCAAGCATCAATTAGTCATTCCTCAATTTTCTCAATAGTAAGTAGTGAAGGGCCAACCAGTTTTAGACAAGCAAATGTTTCCATCAAGGATAAAGGAATGAAGTAGGGGAGTTTTTGAGGCTTGTTGTGGTGGATGAAGTTAGTTTCATGGGCCATCAGTTGTGGAAATTGAGTTCAAATTAGTGGATTAGGCTTTGATTTGAAGGTTAAGAGAATTAGGAGGTTGGAACTTTTTTTTTTGGTAAAGTTTGTGAATCTGATGGTGATTCCGTGGTTAAGGTTCTTGATTGAATGTATGTGTGTTAGCATTGTAAGAATTTATTGAATCGTTGGTAGCCACCGCCGATAAAAAATATATATATTATATTATATTTATTAAGTCATATTTTCCAACCACTATTTAAATTATTAGTCGAACGATTAAACTATCGATATATCGCTAATGTCAAGATCGATTTATTGAACGATCTTGTTTTAAAAACTATCGATATACATCAATTATAGCTAGACACTACACAATAAAATGAAAACTCAAGAATCAATTACAATCCCATCTAACGTATTGGATAACTCACTATAGAGGTCCATATATCCTACAACATACTCAACTAATTTAGACAACTAAACTAGCAAATTAAGATTTTTTTTTTGAAATACTTGTCAAATGTAATTATACAAGATAATTATTTATTTAAATTAAAAAAAAAATAGTTATCTTATATAATTACTTTTAGTAAGTATATTTAAATAAAATGTAAGTCGGTTACTAAAAATGTAGAAGTAGAAATTAATCCTTCCAAGACCTGAGTTGCTTTGCTGAGGCCGTGGCAATTCGTATCAATGCATGCATGCTTGCATGGAATGTGGACGATGAAGTATGGTGTATGGCCTATGATCAGAGTCCAACCGACCAAAAGATATACGCCGCTGTCATTGATAGCGACTGCGTTCACGTTCGTAAATCAATCTTAAGATTTAATTTTAAAATCCATCCTAAATCCGCTCTTGCATCTAATCACACCGTCCAACTACCAAATGAACGGCCGTAAGTTACCCGAGGATCAAGATCTAAAAGGAGAAAAGGAGGGAAACGTTCCAGACCGTCAGATCTACATCGGAGGCTTCTCTCTGTCCTCCCATTGTTATTTAATCATTTCTAGGGTTGTTCCATATCTATTCACATCACATCTTCTATCTGTCTGTGCCTCTCACTCTTTTTCTTTCTTTATCCGACATCGAGCTCCGCTCCGCTCGACCGTCGGCACCGGACCCGCTCTCCAACTATCTACGCACTCTCGTCGTCAGCCACCGGCTACATCACCCGTAAGTTTAGTTTGCATTCTCTTCACTCGTTTGTTGATTTCGCGTCGTTCATTTTTTAAACATTGCTTTGGATTCAAGGTTTATGCAAGTTCAAGGTTGAAATCAGTTTACTGTGTGGATATTTAGGCGCGGTATTGATTTTGAACATAGATCTGTTAATGCAGATCTTCGTAGAGGGAGGAATGAGGGGTTAGCGGGCGTGTATATATTTTGCGAGTTAGATCTGTAGAGTTGCATAAGATTCTAGATCTCGGGAAGAATGGAAAAGAATATAGAAAGATAACTGAACGCCGTTGCTACAGACCTTTAAGCATATGGAGCGAGAAAAAAAATATACGTTTTAAGACTAGTATCGAAATGGGGGATAATACTGAACTAGATATCCTTTCACTTGTTTTCTCTCATCGCTGGATTTTAGAACTACCAATTTTCTGAGTATGCTGCTGCTTATATCGGATCCTGAGATGTTTCTGAGATATACATCTTATATCAGGCTAAAACTAGACGCGTTGAGCTCTAAATTATACTTAGGGATGGACTGTATCTGCCATCTGTGTCTCTAAGCTAGGGAAGACAAAGAATATCGATTACGAACTCAGTATATTTCTTCCTGTTCTTAGTTTTGAACTTAAAGCTTATTTCAATAAGTTAACACCTTGTATCACGCTTTCCCTGGTCGTCTACCTTGTTCCCAATTAGCGGGAATAATTTGTGTAAGTTTTCTCTAGCTAATCACTGGGTTTCTTCTTGTTCCAGGTGAAAATGAGAGAAATCCTTCACGTTCAGGGTGGACAATGTGGTAACCAGATCGGATCCAAGTTTTGGGAGGTCGTCTGTGGAGAGCATGGAATAGATCCAACTGGACGATACACCGGAACATCTGATCTTCAGCTTGAACGTGTCAATGTCTACTACAACGAGGCTTCATGTGGCCGCTTTGTCCCCCGTGCAGTGCTTATGGATTTGGAGCCTGGTACCATGGACAGTGTGAGGACTGGACCATATGGTCAGATTTTCCGTCCTGATAACTTTGTATTTGGGCAGTCTGGTGCAGGTAATAACTGGGCTAAGGGTCACTACACCGAGGGAGCAGAGCTCATTGATTCTGTTCTTGACGTGGTGAGAAAGGAGGCTGAGAATTGTGACTGTCTTCAAGGTATAACCTCATTTATAAGTAGACTTTACTATGAAGAAAATGCCCGTCTTTATGGTTTCTCGTTATGTTTGAAATCCATAAGTTTTGGTGTGGAATATATTTTCTAATCATCGACTCTTATTTCTCTAGGTTTCCAAGTGTGCCACTCTCTTGGTGGTGGAACCGGCTCTGGAATGGGAACTCTGTTGATTTCGAAGATCAGGGAGGAATACCCTGACAGAATGATGCTCACTTTTTCAGTATTTCCATCACCCAAGGTGTCAGATACTGTGGTAGAGCCATACAATGCCACACTCTCTGTTCACCAGCTTGTTGAAAATGCTGATGAGTGTATGGTACTTGACAATGAGGCTTTGTATGACATTTGTTTCCGCACTCTCAAGCTGACTACTCCAAGTTGTGAGTATATCCTTAATTTATTAGATGTTTTCTATTGTTGGCGGTTCTCATCACAGGATCACAGTAGCTCTATACCATTTTTACGTGGAATGGCTGTTTGCTTATTGTCTTGTTCCAATGGTGAAGCACGCATATAATCTTGCTTTTTCCAATCTATGAGGCCAAACGTTGCTATCAAAATTCATGGGTGCTGGTAATCAAGGATTGCATGATGCCATCTTACTGATTGTGCTTACTCAGAAAGCATTCCAGCTTTCTGTTTCACCATGTACATGGGCTCACACAATTTCTGATCATTTTGTGAACAAAATCTTCCATTTGTGCAGATCTTAATTAGTTGTAAGTTTTTATTTTTATATTTCTTTATGTCTGTTAGTGGGCCTTGTACTGTTTAGAAGCTTGGTTATTAGAGGTCTGAATGAAAGAATTTCTTATGCTTCGAAGCAGAACTGTTGGCTCGTAAACTGCAATCTGTGGATTTTGAACCTTCTTTCCTCCCTATTTTGCAGTTGGTGATCTGAATCACTTGATCTCTGCTACCATGAGTGGTGTCACTTGCTGCCTCCGGTTCCCTGGTCAGCTGAATTCTGACCTCCGCAAGCTTGCAGTCAATCTTATTCCCTTCCCCCGCCTGCACTTTTTCATGGTTGGTTTTGCTCCTCTCACCTCACGTGGCTCCCAGCAATATCGTGCATTGACTGTGCCTGAGCTCACGCAACAAATGTGGGATGCCAAGAACATGATGTGTGCAGCAGACCCACGCCATGGCCGTTATCTCACCGCCTCAGCCATGTTCAGGGGTAAGATGAGCACCAAGGAGGTAGACGAGCAAATGATCAATGTGCAGAACAAGAACTCCTCGTACTTTGTTGAGTGGATCCCCAACAATGTCAAGTCCAGCGTCTGTGACATCCCTCCTTTGGGACTCTCTATGGCATCTACTTTCATTGGGAACTCCACATCCATTCAGGAGATGTTTAGACGTGTGAGTGAGCAGTTCACTGCTATGTTTAGGAGGAAGGCTTTCTTGCACTGGTACACTGGTGAAGGTATGGACGAAATGGAGTTCACTGAGGCTGAGAGCAACATGAATGATCTTGTGTCCGAGTACCAGCAATATCAGGATGCCACAGCTGATGAGGAGCTTGAGTATGAGGATGACGAGGAAGCTTATGATGAGGTGTAAGCGAGTCTCTGTGAGAGTAATACTGATGTCTTCTATAATCGATAGAGCAGGGGTTTAGTTTCTTAGCCATTCTGAAAAGAGAACTTTTATGATTGGTTATATGCTATTCTAGTTGTATTCGGAGTCTGAACTCGATGTGGCTGTTGATGTAGGATCTTGTAGTATTAAATTCACTTATTTTGTACCACCTGTTCATGGAAGTTTGCCTTCGTTTTATGTAGAAGTATCATACAGATGGCGAATGGGGTTATCTGCAGGCGTTGCTGCAATACATTACGGGGGCTAGCTATCCCGTCTTGTCTCTCAATCGGGGGCTATTATGGTGTAATTGCACGATCCTGCGTTATGTTAGCTCATCCTGACTTATTTAAGAAATGAGCTTAAAAATAAAATATAAAATTTATTTTATAAATAAGTTGACTTGAGAGCTTTTATTGTAAATGAGTTGAATTTATAAATATTTTATACTGGAAATGAGTTTAAATTTAAATTTAATATATGTATATATTTTAACTTGTTATAAATTATTAAACTTAAGTCTTATTTTTAGATTTATTTAGTTAAATAAGGAAGTTGAGTTTAAAAAGTTTGAAAAGTTTGTTAACAATCTTATACGTTAAATATTAAAGGCCTAGAGAGACGGTACAACTACAAGGGAAGGCTTGCTCAGCCACAAAAAGTTCAGTGGTTGAGGTATGAAATTATTGAAAATATTTGGATGAGATTAGGAATTTTGACCTGACTGTGGTCTTTAGGTTTAACTGAAATCTTAATCCATTCTGCATAATTTGATGTTAGTCGACTGTTGAGTACTGAGTGAATTGGTCCACGCTATCGAGGCGAGAGGAAATAGAAGGGGAGAGAGAGAGAGAGGGCATCACACTAGCCACCGTCCCCAAGGCACTAGCAGACAAGATGAAGTAGGGCTCGAGGTACTTGAGCTGGAGACTAATAATTTCTCGTTCACATGATACGGGTACTTGAGCAATAAATAACACAAACCGACACTTGCTTTCCTGCCACTCTGCTATTTATCCAAGAAAAAGTGAAAAACCTGGGCGTAGCCATGTGCTTAGAGCAGCTGTGTTGCGCGTGGACGGGCAAAAAATTACGGAGCTATTTTTCTTTTAAATTAAAAAAATAAAGATAGAAGAAAGTAATAAAAAATTATATATATACATATATTAAATATGGTTTTAAAAAATATATTCAATCTAATAAAATTAAAAATTATTATCTACCTTAATTAATACAAATCTTTAGAAAAGTTAAAAAAATCTGGTAGCCTCCGCGCTGAAATATTTTTGAAATAGAAAACAACTAAGTCGTTGTCCTCAGGAAAGACCGGCACACGGAAGACGGAACTCCTTGGCCGTTGCCCCCCTTTTGTATTAATCTTCTGGTAATACACCCAACTTATAGGATTTTACAATTTGATTAATTTTTGAAGTCAAAATTTTAGTTAATTGTTTGACCTTGTGATATTATAGGTGGTTTAAAATTATAGTAATTGGTGACTTGATAATTGGATATATTTGATATTTTTTCATAATATTTTTTTTTGAATGATAGGAAATATCTTTATTAACAGGTTATAGTATTTTTGTGTTTTTATTTTTATTTTTTGATTTTTTGGTTAACTTTTAACCACACTAAATTAAATCATTAATTTATATTTTGGTTTGGTTAAGTGCATTTCAGAGTATAGTTTGATTTGGTTAAAAAAAATCGTAAAATATGGTTTTATAACATCCTTGTTTTTCATAACTATGTTTTTTTCATTTAAAATGTAATATACAGAAGCAAAATAAGAATAAGAGAGGAGGCTACCCTATTAACTATAATTAGAAATGTGATTATTCATCTAATTCATATTAAACACAAAACTAAAATATAATGAAATCTACAAATCTTACAAAAGCAAGTGTGATACATTAAATAGTTATAGAATAGTGCAAAGGGACTTTGTATACATTCGAGAGAGAAAAATAAATAAAAACAAGACATAAAAGAAATCAAAGACCTATCATCACTCTTTTGGTCAAGATTGAACAACTTGTAAAAAAAACACTAATTACAAATGAGTCAAGATTGACACAACAACACAAAGGATGTTAGTATAGTGAGATGCTTATTAAAATCTAACTCCTTTGATCACTTAGAACACGATCCACATAATCACATGCTAATGCACATTTGATTAAAGCACGATGATACAAATGAACAACTTAGTGCAAATAACATGTAATCTGAATGAAGGGTAAAACTTAAATTTATTACACCCATGAAAAAGATAACATATTATTGTCAACTCATTACATGCCCGCATAGTTACAATTGTTGAGATATTTGAGTGATCACAACTAAATTTTCCCATAAACTAAAGTCATGAAAGCATATTATAAGACATCCACACCTTTCTATAATCGTAGAGATGGCAATGAGTCTTGGACCCAACCTAGACCCGCTAGACGAATCTCATTTCTAGTGGGTCGAAATCCATGATTTTTGGATCGGACGAATCTGGGTTGGGTCTGAGTCTATATATATGTAGCACCTCGATTTTTACTATTGAAAATTTTTATTTTATAACGGAAGTATATAAGTAAAATATTAGGGGTTACCGCTATAATTGATATAAGTCTAGCTTATTCAACCACCCTTACATCAATTAAAGGGATAAAATATTTATAATACAATAATGAGTTTGGAGTTTAACTCCAAGTTACAATAAAAAAATACAAAATAACGAATACTATGGATTAAGAGTCTAAAAATGTATCTGGATAAATACAACTACCGGATAGCATTACTCTTCACCCAAACATTAAGATGATCTTTTGAGACCTAGGCACAAGAAATAAGGTCTCCTATTCATGGGAATGAGCAACACCCATAAAATGGATGGTCAGTACGCTACATACCGAGTAAGGGAATAATACTATCGAAATAGGGATACAATTAGCACATGCTTTCACAACAGATGATAAGTATACAGGCAAATAAATGAAACATCTCCTAAGACAAATAATGATCCAAGTCCTTTTATTAGATATAATCTATTTTCATTCTTTTATATACATTGAGTATAGGAACTCCACTATTCTTAAATGAATGGAACAGAACGAAACACCTAACACACTTGTGCTTCTATTATCATCCGGTGGAACATATCTAAAAACATCACCTTCTCGGGGCAAAATGCTCCCGAGCAAATGGAATATATATAAAAACAACACCTTGGTCCTAACTCAAGTACTCTTCCACTTTAAATCATTAGTGTCTTTTTCATAGGTTATACTATTATATTTTATTTTCACGATAAGTAGGGGCCCCCTATTCTTAATACAGTGGAACAGATTGAAACACCTTCTCGAGGCAAAATGCTCCCAAGCCATTATTCTCTCCAATGGAACGGATATTAAAAGCATCATCTTCTTGGGACAAAACGCTCCTAAGCCACTATTATTTTATGTGGAATGGATATATAAAAACATCCCATTGGCCCTAATCACATGCTTTTTCACTTTAAGTAATTAGTATCTTATTCAAGATTAATTCTTAGACGTTAAATACATTAAATTAGACAAACACACCATGCAGACCAAAGTCCTTAATTTGTTCAAAACCCTAATTATACACTCCTTAGCATTCATTCTCCCATATTTATCATTCAACCAAAAATTATAATATATCATTCTCAAATATCATCATCATCATTATACCCATAATTCACGATCTAACTCCCATGTTGTACACATACAATAATAATCTTATCCCAAAGTATTACTCACAGAATTGCCAAAATCTCTAATTTCACATATTAGCCATAATTCACCCTATAAGACTCATATAATTACTAAGTTTAATATACATCCTTATAAGGCCACTCATTAGCAATATATCCAAAATTTGAATAACATCTATATTTTACACATGAAATGATAACATTATCGTTTTGAGTTATTATATCCTAATTAGACCAATATTTCATTGAATGTCCCAAAAAAAATAGTAATACCTCCAAACATTTTTTAGGATATTATAATTCAATCCACCTAACACATAAAATATCATAATTTTCTTATTATTCTATAATGACCAGAATATCCTTAAGGATAAAACAATAACCTTTATTTTATAAAATCGTGTACCTTCCACACACATTATTTTTCAAATCCACCATTTCATCATCATACCTTATAAATATGCTTATGCCCATTATCATAGCTTATTTAGCATACATTTCATGCCATAAAATATATTCCCACAATTATATCATTATTATAACAAAATAATAACTATACCTCTTACGAATTCTTATTTTCTTTCAGACATAATATCCATATTATCATAAAATATCATGATCAACATATATTAAATCATATAGCAACGATATCAAAGAAAACACACATAACCATACAAGAAAATAACACAAAAACCCTAAACATCGATTAGTATCCTTACCAACTAGGACACTGGGCTCTAAGAAAGTAAATCCTAGGATTTTTCCTCTGAGATTATCAGAATACCACATGTGAAAAATAAAAAAATCTACAGTTAGGCTTGAAGTGGTAAATAGATCACAAGTTAAACAGATACACATGGGCGTTCGTCAGGGCCATGCGCGGGCATGCGAAGGTGCATGGGAAGGTTGTGTTGGGTTACACGGGCGTGCGATAGGAAATTTAGTGTTGTATGACTGTACTTGAGGCCATGCATTTCTCAAAAATATGACGGGTAAGAGAAAGAAGAAGGAAAAAGAGGCAGTTGTCGGTGGTGATGGTTGACGACGATGTTGGAGAAGGTTGAGGTGGCCCTGGGTGGTTGGTCCACCAGTGTTGAAAGGTGCGTGGTGGCACACGGTGGTGGAAAGGGTGGCTCAATAGAAGGAGAAGAAAGGAAGGAGGGGGGGCTTTGGGCAGTGGCTCTTAGCACAAAAATGGCAGAGAGGAGGCCAAACAAAGAGGAAGGAAGTATGGTGTGGTATATATATACATATGTGTATGTGTGGAGCGAATGGGGAAAGGAAAAATAGAGGGGGAGGCATTTGAATCACATAGTGCAGGGGTGGTGTAGGTTATGAGGGGTGGCAATGGAGGTGATGGTGAGTGTGTAGGTTGCGTAAGGATGAGGAAGAAAATAAGAAGGTAGGGGAGTGTGTGTGGAGGTTGGGGTAGTATCACAAGGGGGATATGGCGAGGGTGATGAATGAGGGATGAGGGATGAGGGTGGCTGCAAAGGAAATGATGGGAGATGGTGCAAGTAGAGGGAAAGTGTACGTTGCAAATGCAAGTTGCAACAAAATTAAACATTACGGCTAGTTTGATGAAAGAAAGGAGAAGAAATAAAAGAAAAGGAGAAAGAAAAGGGAAAAAGAGAAAAAGGTTGGGGATTAGTTTAGGTGATTTTAGATTAGCTAAAAATAGTTAGGATTAGCGGAAATTTTGGACGTTTTGAGTTTGGTTTACAAAAGATGGTTTATCCGGGTCAAAGATTCAGATTCGGTTAAAGTTTTGGGATTAAAAAATTGGATTAAGGCTAAAATAAGATGTTTGATATTAGAATCAAATTAGGGCATTAATGATACGCTATTAGGTTAAGTAAATTTTTGGGATATTATAATATATCTAAATAGGTCTGAATTTGGGTCTAGTAGTCACAAACCCGACCCAACCTATACCCATTTAGTGTGTTTGTGTGTGTGTATACTAATATTATGTTTGTCATATTTGTTATAATTGTGTTTGAGATCTTTATTTTTTTTAATTTTATTTCTATATATCTATTTTATAGATATTATTTATAATATTTTATTCCAAAAGTATTAAAACACCATTTAAATAGTTAAAGTAACTATTTAAAAATGTTTATTTTTTTACTCGAATATTTTTTTAACAAAAAATACATATTAAGATATATAAAATATAAATTATTTTTATTTACACATATTATTAAATTTTTTAAGAATAGATGGACCCATTTAAAATTCGTTTATCCACTAGACTTACTAGATGTGGGTCTGCATCTGAACTTTTGAGACCTGATGAGTTTGGGTCTCGGTAATATAAAAGATTGTAGGTTTGGCTGGATCTGACCCAGACCTAACCCATTTCCATCCCTAATAATTGGTATTTAAGCGGTGAATACCTGCCATAAGGTCCCAAAGTGGCTTCTATTAATCAATATCATGACTGCCTGCCACAATATTATTCTTGTCCCAAAACTATATGCATGCCTCTACGTACCTTATAGATTAGGAAATGTATTGATTAAAAAGGGGATGAAACCACACCAATCATGACACAATTTCTACAAGCCACGTCCTTGTAAAGCGTAGTTTTCATGACCATTTGTTATAGTATGATTCATTATGCCTAAGATAGAGATGGTATTGAGCATAATGAAATTATAAGGGTGACTTGTCCATTAACTCTTGATTAATTATCCTAATATCGAGAGAAATAGGCTAAAAAAAATCTCATTTTCACTATGTAATACTCCATTTATAGAAACCCTAAATATAAAATTGATAATTATATATAATTATTTATAATAATTATTGTAGGATGTTTTATATTAATTGTATTATTTGCATGTATAGTTTTATGGTATATTAGATACAAATTTAATTAGGATAATACTTGGATATAATTTGGGTTATTAGTTTTAAACATAGGTGGAATTCGGACCCATATTTGTTTTACCGAGGAACTAGTAACTAGATGTTTTTTCCTTGGTTCACCTTTCCTAAATAGTACCCCTACCCTATTAATATTTTTGTCATTCGCTTCCCATTTTTCACAAGCATAAACTTCTCCCTCATGCCATCCTTTTCCTTCATGTTTGCTATGCTCGTGTTCTCCTCGTCCATGTTTGCTCGTTCATCGCACACAATCATCCATTTAAGCTCCCCCATCCCTCATTATTTTTGGTGCTTCGATATGTATGAAAACTTAGTTTTTGATTTGTGATCTTTTTTCCTCTTCTTCTTTTTTACCCCGTCATTAGTTTTGTTCGAACCCACACAACCATCACCACAACCCCTCACCACCACCAAGCGTCACCATTTTCCCCTACAAATCACAATCACTACCTCCCTATTAGCCCCCTCGTCATTGCCCAACCATCACTACGTAAAATATTTCTTTTATTTCCCTTATTTTAATTTGTTTTTTTTTGTTGAGGCTCACGACCCTACACCCCTTGCATGCCTACACCATGTAGGGATGGCAACGGGGCGGGTCGGGGACGGGGACCCCATCCCCATCCCCGAACCCAATAAGGAAAATAATCCTCGAACCCGACCCGATCCCCGATATTTTTTTATCGGGGATTCCCCGACCCGATCCCCGCGGGGATCAAGTCCCCATACCCGACCCGATCCCCGATCTATTTTTAATCCCCGATTTATTCCCCGTTCATAAAACCCGACCCGACTTTATACCCGATCCCCGATCTCATCCCCGATCCTCAAACTATTTTTTTATATTATATTTTTAATTTATATTCTATAAAAAAGTATATATATTATATATATATAATTATATAAAAATATATATATAAAAAATTTCGGGGCGGGTTCGGGGATGGGGACCCCAAACCCATCCCCGCCCCGTCCCCGAAAAAATCTCCGAACCCGAACCCGATCCCTGAATTATCTCCCCGAACCCGAACTCGAACGGGAAATCCCCAACGGGGCCCCGAACCCGCGGGAAAAATTGCCATCCCTAACACCATGCCTCTCTCGCATGATGCAGGCACGAATTACATAGCCTGCACAATTCTCTTCTCACTTTTTCCTTGCACGCCTGTGCACTGAATGCAAAACCCATGCGTGCACTTCCTCCTTGACCCTATGAATGCATCCCATGTATGACCGTATGTTCTTATCCTCGCACATCTACACGAACCACCTCCACAGCTCCACTCCTCTCCTCTTTGGCTATGTGAACACCACCGGTGAACCCATCCTTGTTGCATCAAGAACCGCTGATCCTCCCCGCCTTAGTAACAACAAAAAGTGCCATTTTTCCCTCTTTCACAAAAAACAACAAGTGTCATTACCCTCCCATGCCTATGTGACCTTGTGTCATTGCTTCCTTTATCTTGGTTATTCTCTAACCTTTTACTGAGTTGGTTTTAGTTAAATTTGGTTATTGTTGTGTTGTATTAGATGCTAATATATGTGTTATTGTGTGTTGATTGCTTAGGTAACCATTGAGGTATTGTGGCAAAGAAGATTTTTGTGTTTTTTTGTAACTTGGATTTAGGTAAATCCAATCATTTATGATATGGTAGAATTTATATGCGAGCATGATAGGTTGTTTAGATCTAGAATTATGTTAGGGTTTTATATTGTGTAAATGTTATGAGATGCATGATAAGATAATAATATGCTCTTAAATAGTTAGTGCTTATATTCAACTCACTATTAATTATGAGTGACACACATGAGTAATTTTTAGAAGGTAACATATGCATATATAGGGTTTTCCTAGAGGTTTTGACCTTGCAAGTATATTATGTTTATACTATGTTAAATGTTACATGATTATCATTATATGTATAGCTATAATTGATATAAATAGCTTAAAAGTATGTATGTATGATTAGGGCTAAACAAGATAATTACTATTTACATGCTCTAGGGTCGAAATGATCCCTTACGTGCACCATGATGATAGTTATATCTTAAATGTTATATCATAATAAAAATATGTATGTACGTGTTTCATGGAGTATATGAAACGTTAGAGACATATGATTATGATTTATACACATAAATTGCTAAATGCATGCTAAATGGAAAATATAGTCAATCGCCAAGTACTAAAATTTCCAACGTACTAAAATATTTTAAATTATTATCTTCTAACCTTTTCATGATAAAATTTCCTAATAAAAATGGTTGGTACAAAATTGGGTAATAATTGTGTAATTAGGGTTTGAAGGGAATTTTGGTCATTTTGGACATAATACACCTAATGCGAATAATTGGAAATGTGATGGCCTTAGCACTCTAACAAGATGAATTTAGTGTTGCTTTGATATTGAGTTAGACCATTGCCCTTGGAGTTGACATTAATAATTAAAAATAAACTAAAATAGTTATGTATGAAAATGAGAATTGTTGTGGTATATGTAATTTTTTATCACGTCATAAATCATCGATACTTAAAGTTGAGGACATCGAGTTTGAGAATAATTGTTGTCTAGGATTTACTACCTTAGAGATGAGGTGTAGCCCTTATTTGGTTTTGGTTTGATAGTGTGCAACCGTGCCTCATCAAAGCCCTAGTCTAATCTATAGGTGACCTACAAGCCCTATAGAGGTTATTAATACTTAAGGATTAGATGATCAATGTTGGAGGATGTTGTGTTGTCTATTTGCGCCACTATAACAAGGTGTACCCTAGTGTCCCTAGGTTCTAGTGTAAGGGTATTATCAATACTTAAGGATTAGATGATTGATGTTGGTGGATGTTGTGTTGTCTATGTGCACCAGTATGATAAGGTGTACCTCGGTGTCCCTTGGTTCTTGAGTAAGGGTATTGTCTTACCTTCATGCAACAATATGATAGAGTGTACCTCAATATCCCTAGGTTGATTATATCCCCCACTGAGTAATTAAAAATGGATTGTTGTGGTTGTGGTTGTGGTTTAGTATTTGCTTATGTGTGCTACTTGGTTTGATGGATTGGTTTAGTAGTTGCCTCATTATCATACTTTGGTATTTGGGATTAATTAGATTTGTCGATTTTGGTAATGAATTTTGATATGTCTATAGTGTATTTTGAGATGAGGTGAAGTGGTTAAGTATGATTAGCTGCTGAGCATAAGATTTGATGTTTTATATATTATCGCATGATTATTGTATATTTTTATGGCATGTACTTTGTGCTTTTAGCATGTTTTAGGATTATTATATGATTATATGAAATATGAGCATGCTACCTCTTGTGAGGTATTGTGATTTACTCAATACAAGGAAGTTATACTGAAATTATATTTTCAGATGACTATGTGAAGGACATGATGTGGCACAAAGTGTGTAAAAGTGGTAAGGGTAAGTGGAACCGCTAGAAAGAGGTTCCATTCTTGGAATACGATTATGCATCTAAGAGTTAAAATAAAACGGTGTTTTAGCTTCAGATGTTATTTTTTGTTGTAATCAATTTTCCTTTGGACTCTTTTGTCCTTTGTTGTAATTTGATTTTTATTTTTGCACGGAGACTAATTATACATAACTTTTATCTATGTCATTATCTCTTACTTCCGCTGCTTTGTTTTAGATATAGCTTGTTTTGACCCTTATCATTTGACATAAGAAAAGTGAGAGAACCAGAATTATGCTAGGTGTGACGGTAATACCCATTATATTTGTAATCAATGCTTCCGTAAAATAATATTTTAAAGTAGTAAAATGGGGGTGCTACACACTGTTAGTTTTTAACACAAACACACTCCAATTCAAATATTAATGAAAATGGTTGTTTAGGGTGGTAACACCAAAAACTAGCCAAGACATACAAGCCTAATAAAACATGTGCTTATTAATGACACTAAACAATCCAAATGGGTGTTTATCGTTTACACCAAACAAAATATAACAAATGGTTTTAATGGATGTATATAGATAACACTAAAATTAGGCCACATTGGAGTTTTTAGCTAACAACAAACTCATTTCCAATATCACACAAGTGCTTATAGATGACACTGAACTCATATGAAGTTTTTAAAGATAACACACAACTCAGACATCAAATACATTTTTCAAAATATCCAAAATAATTACTTTAAATCCCAAAACACCACATAAGGGCTAATGAGCGATACTATTATATATATGTTTAGTTAAAATAACTTAAAGTGAATTCCATGACATTTTTATTTATTTTTTTCTATTCACATAAAACACTTTTCATAATTTACGAAAAACACTGTCTTATATTGAGAAGATCAAATCCAAAAACAGTCAAAGGTATGTTACTGAAAAATTACTATTCACAAAAAAGAGTCAAATTCAAAGTTAAATATCAAAGTCATACTCTGACTCTTAAAACCAAACCAAACATTTTAAACCCTTTTAGCTTTTAAATGTGCTTATTAAGCATATTGATCCACTAAAAATAATGATTAGGTTTCACTAATCCTATGTATGGTAATTAGTGAGTAATTAGCTGGAAACATGTTGAATATTATGAAGAACACTTGAATATGATTAACATATCTTAAACTTATTTAGTAATAATATTCTTAACAAATCTAAATCATGACAAGTTGCGTACAAAAATTATTCTAAAAACCTCAAGGATTAACATGGGAAACTCACATTAATTCACTTAAACATAAAGTGTAATACAATTTTTTTTTCTAAATCTAACTTCTTTGTAACTATGCTCACGATCCACTTCAAAAAATCCTATCATAGTTATCCAAGCCATTTATATTAAATTTAAGCTTTTAAAGAGTTATTTCATTTATTTGCAAAAAATCACACTTTTACACAAATTATTCAATCATGTCATTTTCACTCATTTTTGTTCATTCTAAACTTTGACATCATTCAGAAAAATATTTCCAAGATTATTCTTTCATTTAGATACTTTCCACATTATTTCTAAGCCTTTTGGTAATTATTTATTTGCTTGCAGAAAGATTTTAATCTTTTATGAAAAATCATGACTTATGCGATTTTCTATTCTAAACCATTTCTCACTTATTTTGGCTCATCCAAAAATTCCTCTTTCTTCTAAAAATATTCTAATATTATATGAGAGTCCCAAATATTTTTAAGTTTTGTTGTTCCTTCTAAATCATAAAGTGATAGAAATTTTGTTTTTTCTTTTACAACAAACAATTTTTGTCAATTTCTTCATTTCAATATGTTTGAGCTTTGAACGAATTTTGAAACCAAGCATTTTTTACATATTTTAATTTATAAAATTATTTCATATTCATCTATGTCATTTTAAACTTTTCGTTAATTGTTTCACCTATTTGCAGAAAAATGAGCTTCCATGGATTATTCAATTTTGTCATTTTCACTTGTTTTTCACTCGTCAAGCTTCAAACCAACTCTGATATCCAATATTTTTTATATATTTGGGATTTATAATTATTTTTCAACTTTACACAAATTATCATAAATTTTGGAGCCTGTTTATTATTTTTCTTCGAAAATACCTATTTTGGGCTTTCTCCCTAATTTGAATTATTAAAATAACTCTAACTAAATTTCTAATTATCTATTTTTATCTAAACCAATAACTTAATAGATTTTAATCATATTTTTATCCAAGTTAAATTCATTCAACCCTAATATTGGTCAAAAGTACATTTGTCATAAAATTCTTATGCATTTAACTTCTCTTTACACTCTATCATCATATGATTTCATTCTAATATGTGACAAGTTATAACCCTCTCTCCCATCAGCTAATACACCACCCAAAAACCTCTTTTTGACTAAGAATCATGCCTCTCAATACCATTTCAATTCCCATATTTTTACATTTTATTTTTCTTATTTTCAAATCCCTTGATGCTGGTTATGAAGTTGGTCGGGTTGTCTGCTTTTGGTGCCTATTACTCCTTCATTGTCCTTTGTTTTTCCAATTTTTTGTTTTTTTATATACCTTACAATGCATACTCTAAGAAACCTCCCACTTTCGAGGGAAATCTATAACCCTTACTCATCTTTTAGCCCTAACCCCATCCCAACCTTGAATTTCCCTTCTTACTTAGATAAACATTTGAGAAAAATTAGGCTTCTTCTATAGCACTTTTGCATGAATTTTATGCATTTTACTGCAATTGTGTGAGATTTCTTGCACCCTCTTTATACTTGGGTTTTTGGCCTTCAACCTTCCCCACAAAAACTTCCTCTTCTTTCTTAACTTATGGGGGTGAGTTCCAGGTGATGTTTGGGGTGTTTGTGCACTGCATTTTTCCATCACCCCAACATCATGTCCTTCATCCTTATTTTTTCCCTTATTAATTTTAGTATACCTTAGATATTGTACTAACTTTTTGGAAAGTGATCAAGAGGTGGTAGAAGGAAGTGTATAGGACTTTCTTTGGCTTGCTAGAAGATTAGCATAGTAAGCTTTGCTTAGTCTCTAGGCATAGAAATTATGTGTATTGATTTTTGTCTCCTTTATAGTACAATATGAGCATGCAATAATATGTGATATATTTAATTACCATGTTAGGCATGTTATTTTATGTTCTTGCATGATTTGGTTTTCTATGCCTAAATTCATATTTTATGTGCTTGTTATCATTTTATGTGAATATAGCTTTAGTAGAGAGAATGATAAAATATTATGTATAGTTATGCATGGTGTTTAAGTTGATAGAATTGTATATGATATCCTAAGAATATGTGTTACCAAGTAACTTTGTTATATAATGGAAACATGCATGTTGGTTAAGCTTTTTGGAATTTTATCCTCTTGGTGAGCTTCAACCTTAAGGCTTTTCTGAAGAGCTCATGTCGAATTAATTTGTATTATTATTGTTTTAATATGAGTATTATTATTTAGTAGTGTTGATAATATTTTGAGTTAAAATGAAGTTAAGGGCATGCTTAGCAGTTTCAAATTTATGTAGTGTGACGGGCACAATGGTCAAAACAATATTTTTAAAATAAAATCAGAGGTCACCATTATGTTCATTTGATCATTTACATACAATTTAATATATTATAAGTCTTAATTTGAAGTTGTATAACTTAAGTTATAATTAAAACATGCTTTAAGTAAATTATAGGGGTATTTTGGTATTTCTCACATGTTGTTGTCCCTTGGGGATGCCTAAATTGATCCTAGGATTTTAAGGTCATTATATTGTTGAACGGTTAAACATAGTCAATGTTAGTTAGCTAAAAATAATCAATTAAGTTAAGAATGGTTTAAAATGAGAATTGAAAACCATAAGGGTGAAGTTATTATTTTATATGTTTAATTTTTGAGTTTTACCACAGTTTTTGGTCTTAATAATGCTTAATATGTGTGCAATACCTCAAATTTTATAGGAATAAAGGATAAAATAATGAGTTATTGAGGAAATATAAAATATATGTACACCTTAAAATAAAAATAATAATACTAACTATGACAACAGATATAATATAAAAAAATTTATTATTTGGAATTTATTTTAATTAAATAACCTAAAATAAATTATAAATAAATTATGGTAATTTTTAAATTAATTTTGATTATTTTAATTATTTTTTATTACCCATAAATTTCCAAAAACCTAAAATATCCTACCATCTCTCTTTTCTTTTTCTTAATTTTTTTCTTCCCCCTTTTTCCTCTATTTTATTTTATTTTCTTTCTTTTCCTTTCCTTCCTTCTCTACCGTCTGGGCTGCGACCTAACAGGTCTAGTGACACACGCCTTCCCCCTTTCTCTTCCCCTCCTTCCCCGACTGGTCTAAGGCCGTTTTCTTCTTTCCTAGGCGGCAACCCAATGACGCACACCACCTTCCTCTTTCCTTATTCTCTCCCTCTCTTTTTCCTCCTCTCCCTTTTCTACCCCCACCCAAACTTCACGCCTGCAACTCTCCCTCCCCCCGCGGCCATTTTTGCAGCCTCCCAACCACTCCCCTCTCTCCCCTTCCTTTTTCGACCATATAGGGCATGCAAGATGGCATGCCTCTACACGGCCCTCTGCACGCCCTCTTTTCCCTTGCCCCTACACCCTGCCACCTGTATATTTCCTCTGCACCTGCCTGTACCGCCCTCCCTTGCCACCGTTGTTCGTCGGCTACCTACCCCCTATCCTCTTCCTTCATTTTTCCTCATCTCCCTCTCGTTGCCTATGAACCCCCACACTCTCCTTCTCTTCTATTTTCTGCCCCAAGCTCCCCTCCCATTCCTTCTCCCACCTTACCTTCAGACGCCGCCGCCGCCGCCTCAGCTCCATCCCTTCCCTTTCCCTACACCTCCCTATACACACTGAGCCCCTCACATCCCCCTCATTTCCTCTCTCTTCCTCTCCTCGAGTATGCAAAGTGGGTAGCTCGAGCTGCCCTTTTCCACCACCTTGCACCACCTTGCGCCTCCACCACCACTGGTCATTCCTTCCTACCTACACAGGAATATTTTCCTATGCCATAGGCCTTCTTTATCGCACTTTCCCCCCTCCATTTCCTCCCCTCATCCTCACTTCCTCTCGGGCATGTTGTCTCAAAACCTCCACCTCTTCCACTATCCACTCGTGCCACCATCTCCACTACCCTAGGAAACCCTGCCCCACTCCTTCTTCTAACCCTAAAAAGGCCTCTCCTTACATCATCACCACCACCACGTGACTCTCACCTTTCCTTGTCTATTCTGGTCACAATTCTTCCCTCTCCTTACTTATTTTAATCTTTTACCTTATTAATTATTATTATTATTATTATTTTGGTTAAGAAGGTAGGAAAAAAAGGAAAATGGTAGAAAAGGAGTAAAATAGCTAAGTTGGGTGTTCTCATTTTAGCTTGGCTTGCAAGGACCTAAGGTAATGATGTGTATGAGCCTCACTGCTTGATTTCATATGTGTTTGCAAAGTCTTATCATATGATGGTGTAGGTATTGTGTGTCATCTAAAAAATGGTATATTTAAGCCAAGGAGTCTTAGGTGGGGTTTGGGTGGCCAAGGAGAAGGGAACTAAACAATAAGGGACAATATAAGAAAAATTTTAAGAGGGAGGTGTTCTAACTATTTCTTGGAAAAAATGTAGACTAATGAAAAGGTGTATCGATGAAAATAGGGGTTAGGGTAAAAATTTGCATGGGGAGAGTGGACTTTGCATTGGGGAAAGATTAACTTGGTGAGACCTTGTTTTGAGGTTGATCAAGGGAACGAGAGTGTGTTATGAGTAATTGGTGGACATGGGGGAGTTATGGTATGTGGAAAGATGGGAAAGTGCATGGGGGCATATATTAGGGTTTTAGGGGTTAACCGTAAAGATAGGTTATTATCGTTGGGAGGAGTTGAGGGATTTAGGTTGTACCTTGAGGTTGTAATGAAGGATATAACACATGGAGGACGTGGTTTTAGTCAAATGGAGGGCAGGGTTGTGTAAGAAAGGGGTATAAACGAAAAAGGGGGATATGGGTTTTTTGGGGTGGCCATTTAGGAGTTTGTTATCATATTTTGGGTTGGTGGATAATTTTGGGGAGATCCAGGGATCATTGGGGAGTGTGGATATCTCGGGTTAGGGAATTAGGGTTCCATGATGTGATGATTGGCTAGGGTGGTAGTAGGTCAGGAGTCGTTCATGGTTCATGCATGGATGAGTGTGTAATATCTGAACAAGTACGATATGAATAAGACACTAATTACTTAAAGGGGAAGATCATTGAGCCGGGCTCGTGTGTAGGATATTTACCGGTCCACCGATTATTATAGTGGTTAAGATAGTTTTATCCCGATTGTACTACATTTATCGGTCCACTTATAATAGTGGTGAAGAGCATTCTGCTTTGAATTTTCTAGTACCGGTCCACTAGCGAGAATAGCAGAGGTCCCAAGCTCAAATAAAGATATTAATCTATGGAAAAGACACTAATCACTTATAGTGGAACACCACATGGGTGGGGTTCATGCGTAAAATATTTATTGGTCCATCAATTATAATAGTAGTCAAGAGCGTTTTGCCCTGGATTGTAGTATATTTACCGGTCAATTGATTATAATAGTGTTCGGAAGAGTTTTTCCCCGGATTGTATTAGTTTTATCAGTCCACCGGTCATAATAGTGGCCAGGAACATTCTGCCCTAGATTTCATAGTTATCAGTTCACCGATCATAATAGTGGGGTCTCCGAACCCACGTGGATATAATTTGAGAGATGTGTAAATACTAAACTAATGGCTTTAAGCCCCGATAGAGGCAAATGATCTATCATAATCTGTTGTGTACATTGTATAAGTATTATGCATTGTTATGCTCTAACTTAACTGTATTGTTACTTTACTCAATATATAGCGTACTGGTCACCTCTTTTATAGGTACTGCTTATTCTCACGAGTAGTAGCCCCTCCTGAGTCTGTACAGCCGTATAGGTATGTGATGATGCTATAGAGGACCTTGCTACATATGATGACCTGGTTGGAGCAGAGTGATACCATGGTATTCCGGGTTAAGGCCAAAGAGAATGCATCCCAGACTTATTTTCTTACCATTATTACTTTATGTTTTCCAGTAATGAAATCGTATTATGTATTTCCAGTACTTTCCTATACTGACAATTGAATCTCTTATGTTCTAACATTTCCATATGTCAACGTTTAACTCTTTCATGTTATAAAATATTTCTATTATGGTATTATAGTTGAGTTTATTCTATTAGCCTTGTGGTTGGTATAAGGCTGGCCAAGGGCCATGAAATGCCCCAAAACCTAATTCTTAAGAATTTTAGTTAAATAAGGATTTATTAGGAAAATTAATTAAATTAATTATTTTTATTAAAATAAAAGGAAATTAATTAGGGCAAATTAATAAGAAATTTATAAATATTTTAATGAGGAAAAATTTAGGGTGTTTTGCTAATTAAAATAGAATTTAGAAAAAATCTTTCAAAAATCCTAATTAGCCTAAAAAGGAAATTTAATATTATTTTATTTAAATATTATTATTTTTAAATATCCAAAATATCTAAACTAATTTAAATACCCAACCCACCTATTTTTATTTTTTCCTTTTTCCCTTTTTTCTTTTTTCCCTTTTTCTTTCTTTTCTTCCTTTTTCCTTTTATTTTCCTCTTCTTTCTCGATTGGGCTTGGCGTTCCCACGACCCGTTCTTCTCTTCTTTTCCTTCTTCCTTCGGTGGCCCAGAACACTGCATTTCAATTAATTTCCCTCCACTGCACCAACCGGCTAGGTTCTTTCCTTTTTCTTTCTTTTCTTTCTTTTCCCTAGCCGCTCGGTCCACGTCGTCTTTCCTTCTTCTTCTTCCTTCCTCCTTTCCCTCCGTCGACTTGCAACTCTGCCCATCTCCGAGAATGGTGCCGCTGGTTATGCATGTTTTGACCGGACATTTTTCCTCCCTTTTCTCTTCCCCCTGAATCGCCAGTCAACACGACCCAACCCACCTCCCTTTTCTTCCGCGCAATACCCTCCTTTTCCTGCGCGAATAACCTGCCAGGATTTTGAATTCCACCGGCCAACCATCACTGCCGGTTACCCTAACCCTACCTGGCTTATTCCCTCGCCGACCCACAGAACCCTACCCTCTCATCTAAGCTTTATAAATACCCCTCACTAGCTCGATCTAAGGACTTTTTTCTGCAACCCAGCAAAATCCTCCTGTGCACTGTCGCCACTTCAGACGCCCCTTTTGCCAACGTTGACCAACTTCACTGCCTGCTCTACCCACCTAAGTCCTTCTTGCACCGCCCTCTAACTAACTATTCCATCCATCTCCCTCAATTCTCCTTGCACAAGCCACCTTGGCTGTGCAAAGTAGCCTCCTCGATCAACCCCTTCTTCCTCATCCACTGCCCTTCGCGCCGCCTTTAACCACCAATTCCGCATCTACCACTGCCTCCTACACCTCCCAAAACCACCTATAGACCCTTCTCTATCTTTTCCTACTCTCCTTTTCTTCTTCCTCCCTCTCCTCCTCTTTTTCTCTTTTTCTTTCCCATTCGGCCATCGCCGCCGCCACTGTGCGCCGCCACCATCATTCTACTCCTCTTCCTCTAGGAAGTCACAAACACCCCTACTTCCACCCTCATTCTCCCTCTCTTTTTCTCAGCCCTCAATTTATCCCCTTTTCTTCTCTTTTTTTGGCCACCGCCGCTACCACCGTACACCACCGCCGGTGCCGCCTATCACCACCAGCTTAAGGTGGAACCCAAAACCCTCTCAACCCTTTTCTGCTATTTGTTCAAGCCTTATTTATTTTATCTTTTATTATTTCGATTATTTCAAATATATTATTATTATTATTATTATTATTATTACTACTGCTATTATTATTAGTATTATTATTACTAATGATATTATTATTATTTATATTAAGGGCCGAAGCCCTATTCTTCTTTATTTTGAATATTGTTGTTATTATTGTTATTTTAAAGTAGACTTAAATTCCTACTTTATTTTACTCTCGGTCTATGATGTTATTATTATTACTACTACTACTATTTCAAAATTATTATTTCATTGTTATTATTATAACTATTTTACTATCAATGTTACTAATATTATTAGTAGTATTATTTTGGTGAAGGGTCGAAGCCCTTATCCCACTACTTATTTTGAATCATATTTATTATTACTATTAGTATTTTTAGTATTACTATTATTATTGTTTTTATTATTATTATTACTATTAACATTATTATCACTATTATTATTTTAGTATTATTATTAGGATAAAGTCTTCAACCTTATATTATCAATTTTTATAATATTACTATTATTTCCTATACCTTTAGCAAAGTTAGTAATTAGTTAATGTCATTTTATTAATATGTTATTATTTTATCACAAACCTAGTCTTAGAATAAATTAATAAGTAATAGTATTTTTGGTAAGAGGGAATCTAATTTTAGCTTTTTCCTCATATAGATGAGACTAGTCAAAGCCCTAAGGAGGCGTAGGAGTATGCTCCAAGACCGTTGTCGTTTTAGGTAAGAGTGTAGCTAAGGCCGCTTGTATGTAATGTGTTTCTACATGCCTTGCATGTCAGGTGCCATGTTATATGATGTATTTTATGTGTATTGTTATAACTAATTTACACGCAGTATGACTTGAAGTGGAGGTATGTCCTTGTGATATTTTATAGTATATGTTTAATATGTATAAGTTGTGTTTTTAATGTGTAATGATGTGGCCCATAAGACATGCATGCTAGGTTATGGTTATATGTTGATATGGAGTGAAATGAGGTGGAGTTGACCTAAGGGTTGCATGGAGGAATCTAGGGTTTGCATAGAGAAATTTAGGGTTAGGTTGCATGGAGGAATCTAGGGTTGCAGGGAGGAATCTAGGGTTTGCATGGGGAAATTAGGGTTTCATGTGGGAGTTTAGGGTTTGCATGAAAAAGTTCGAAGGGTTGCATGGGGTGTGTGAAGTCTACATGGGGCTGAATTTTATGTATGAAAAGTTAATTTGGGATGTGAGGAAGGTGGTGGAGGTGTTGTTTGGGTGTTTGAATGCTTTAAATGAAAAATAGTACGTGGGATAGTATAAGGGTACATAGGAGACCGATCTAGGGTTTTGTGTGGCCGGTTAGGGTTAGTGTGGATATTTAGGGTTTTTGTGATCGTACATGTACTTGGTGAGGAAGGTGTGATGGTGAAGGTGGAATCTATGAGTTGTGATGAGAGGTGTGTTAAAATAATTTGAATTTTGTAAGGTGGAGTAGTAGTGGGCCTTGACCCATACACATGGAAATGAGTTCTAGTGTGAGTAAAGGTAATGAGGAAAGGATGTAGGGTCGAGTTAGGAGTTGTTTGAGTCTCATGATGTAGGACAAGGCCTTTGGAGGATAAGCACAGAGGGAGTTAGTCATGCATGTCTAGGGTGAAATTTCTGAATAAGACACTTAAGACATTAATCATATAAAGTGGAAGATTATTGAGCTGGGTCCCACCGATCCACCAGTTAGAAATAGTGGTTAGGACGCTTCATGTAATACCCCGTATTTTTAGAATCTAGATTTATTAAGTTTAATAATTTTATTAGTGTAATTTGATGTAAATAATTAATTATTTTAATTTCGTTTCGTTTTACAGATTTATCGATGTTTTCGAATTCATAATTGAATGTAATTAATCATTGTCGTTGCGAACCATTCTAGACAAATTCGTTCACGACAATGATTTTATTATATTCTTATGATTTCGATCATCGGTTAAAAATATATATTCCCGTTCTTTCTCGTATTTTGGTTTTTAATATTTTTAATTCGTTTTCGATTATATCTTCGTCATGTGATTACGACTTTGTTTGGAAGTTATATTTCGTTAACGAAATATATTATTTAAATTATAGAATTTCTATTTAAATAGTTAAATTTATTTTAATAATTTTATCCGTAGAAAATATTTCCGACTTTAAATTTATTCGTTTTCGGTAATTGTTAATATTTTTTTGGAAAGTTTTAAATTAAAAAGATTTTCGGAGTTTATTTATGAAATTCTTTCTGGAATTAATTCTCCTTCATTTTGTGCTTTTGGTTTACGGAAAACCGATTTCGGAAATTATTTAAATTAGTCTTGGTTTATTCGAATTTGACTTAAATATTTTAGTATATGTTTTTAAATAATTTTTCGGGGTCTTATAACATATTTCCGTAAATAATATAAATTTTTATGTTCGTTGGTTAATTCTTTCGAAAATGTTTCTGAAATTCTGTATATAGTTATTTTATTTATCTTAAGTGTTCGGATCGTTTCAAAATAATTTTTAATTAATAAATTTTAGATAAAATCTTCCAATATTAATTTTTAAGCTTTTAATATTTTATTTGATATTTGTTTTCGTAAATAAAAAAAAAAAACCCAACCGGTGCCCGACCGAACCCCCCCTCTTCTTTTTCTTTCTCTCTTCCCTACCCCGACCCCTCTCCTGTGTACCCCGTTCTACAGCTCGAAGCCCTAGCCAACCCAGCCTCCCTCATCGCTCCCCAGCTCCTCCCCGCTCCGGCCAACTTCGCCAGCAACCGTCGACCGCCGCCACAACAGCTACCAGCAGCAGCAGCAGCGGGCGACAGCAGTAGCACAGGAGCAGCCGCGCACAGCAGCAGCAGTAACGCAGGCTGCGTCGCCACCGTCCGGCCACCGGCGAGCCACGCTGACCACCGGCGAGCACTGTTCGACCTCCAACGAAGCTTCCCGGCCTTCCTTTGCTCCGATCTTTGCTGATTTTTGTTGGTATAATTTTTCGAAAAACCCTAACCCTTGTTTTGATTAATTGGGTATGAATTAGCTTATAAAAAGCTAAATTGATTGTTTGTTTATGTATGTATATGCTGTAAGATTGATTTGGATAGGTTAATTGTGTGGTTGTGTTGAGATTTTGGAAAAATTGGATTTTTAGTCGGGTTATGCCCAAATTTTTCGGATCCGCCCGTTTTTGCGATTTCGGACAAATTGATTATACAATATGTTTTAAAATGTATCAAATTTCATTTTAGAACCGCCAATTTGAGAAATTTATGCAGGTTTTATCCGAATTTGATTCCTAGGTCAAATTTTGGGTGTAATGAAATTGGATTGTATAATTGAGCCGTTCCGCTCAATTGATTTTATAGTATTGTTTAAAATGTATTTAATTTTATATTGGAAGTGTTGATTTGGGAAAATTGTGCGTAATTGACCGGAATTGGATTTTTAGGTCAAAACTCCCGCGGGTTTAAATTGGATTGTGTAATCGAGTTATTTTATTTAATTGACTATATAAATTACATTAGAATATGTTTAATTACATTTCCGAACCGTCAATTGATATGTTTTGGCAAGAATTAATCGAATTTGCGTTCCGGGCTCAAAAACCCTAATTGGGCTAAATTGTGTATTTCTTTTACTAGTTTTGAGCAATTGATTATTTGATATGTTATAAAATGTGTTTAATTGCATTTCTAAACATTCAATTTGATTAAATTTATAGAATTTTAACGAGTTGTATTTTCGGGCCTAAAACCCTAAATTTCAAGTGAAATTATGAAGTCGATTGCTTGTATTGTTGTTTTTTCTAAAATTGAATGTACAGAAATAGTTGAAATGGTATTAATTGCTTTCTAATACCTTTAATTTGAATTAATCAAATGGAATTACTTGAGTTTGTGTTATGGGCTTTGAAACCCTAATTTTCGGGGATGATTTTATAAAATTGATTTTGCTATGTGTATTTTATCTAATCGAATTCTTTCTTTGGGTTTTAAATCATTTAAATTCTGTTCTAACCTAATCGGGTTGGATTTGGTTCTATGTAAATGGTTAGATTACCTATTTAGTTGTAAAACCTAATAAATAAGTTATTTTCGATAAATTAACTTATGATCGATTATTCCTTCTCGGGCTTTCCAAATTAAGTTGAAATGTCCCGAGTGATATTTGTATTAATCCGTTTTGATTTAGTTTTAACCTTAAATCTTAATAAAGCTATGCTTTTAAGTTCTAAGTTTTAGACACGTTTTCTAAGAGAGATAATTTGTGTCGGTTGTGTGTATTTAATTAGAGTATGTGAATTATTGATTGATAGGATAGTTTCTAATTTAGTTTTTCGATTTCTATCGGATCTAGGAAAGCTTTCTCGTGGATCCACGAGCTAGGGATCTCTTTCCCTCTTACGTCGCTTAGTTAACTTCGGATCCAGGTAAGTCTCTACTTACCTCTACTTGTGGGTGTTTAGTAAGGACGAAGCTAATGGCCTTGTGCTATGTGTGACATGGATGTGTTGAATGTTGTGTATGCCATGCTATGCCATGTATTATATGATTTGTGTATAACTTGCCTTATGTGTAGCGCATCTTGGAGATTGAGGTATGTTGTATGTGTTCCCATGATATGAGCATGACATGTATATGTGTGATGTTTATGATGTATTATGTTATGGCCCTCTAGGACATGCATAATAGGATAAATGGTAATACGAGTTGGGAACCATCATGGGAGTCTTGAAGTTTGTATGATGGTATTAATGTTCTAGGGCGGTACTAATGGTTCACATAGTGGTATTCGAGTTGTATGGTGGTATTTATGATTTTATGGAGGTATTAATGTTGTATGGTGGTGTTAGGGTTTGTATGGTGGTATTAATGTTCGTATGGTAGTATTAATGATTGCACAATGGTATTAATGGCTTATGGTGGTATTAGGGTTTGCATGGTGGTATTATGGTTGGAATGGTGGTATTAGGGTTTGCATGGTGGTATTTATGATTTTATGGAGGTATTAATGTTGTATGGTGGTATTAGGGTTTGTATGGTGGTATTTGTGATTTCATGGTGGTATTAATGGCTTATGGCGGTATTAGGGTTTGCATGGTGGTATTATGGTTATATGGTGGTATTAATGTTTTTATGGTGGTATTAGGGTCTGCATGGTGGAATTAGGATTTTGCATGGGAGTTAATGATTGTATGGGATTTAGGGTTGTATGAAAAGTTCGAGAGGTTGTGTGGGATGTGTAACGTTTGCGTGGGAGTAAAATTTACGTATGATAGGTTGATTTGGGATGTAATGAAGGTAATGCAAGTATGATTTGGGTGTTTAACAGTTTTGGACGGAGAATAGTACGCGGAGTATTATCAGGGTATGAAGGAGACAGAATTGGGGTTTGGAGTGATTAACTCGGGGTCGTTGTGATTAAGCAGGGTTGGAGTAGCTAATTGTGACTTGTCGAGGATAATTAAGGTTTGAGATGGCTAAGTATGGTTGTTATGGTAAAATAGGGTTAAGAGTGGTTAACCACGGTTTGGTGTGGACAATTAGGGTTGGTTATGGTTGCTTAGAGTTGTTTGGTGTTATCATGTGTATTTATTGACTAAAGTGTAGTTATGAATGTGGGATTTTATTTGTTGTGATGTGTACAGTATAAAGAGGATAATTTATGCATGTCAAGGGTGATGTGTGATTTAATAAGACACTGATAAGACATTAATCACGTAAAGCGAAAGATGTCGAGCCGAGCCTGTGATCCGGTCCACCGGCTATAATAGTGGATCAGAGGCGTTTTGCCCTGTGCGATTATTTTCCGGTCCACCGGCTATAATAGTGGATCAGAGGCGTTTTGCCCTGTGCGATATCTTCCGGTCCACCGGCTATAATAGTGGGGGATCTCGTGCTCGACAAACCAACCGTATAAGTTAATACATGGGAAAGATACTAAGTACTTAAAGCGAACCACCATGTGAGTCGGGGCTGTGATTCGGTCCACCGGCTATAATAGTGGATCAGAGGCGTTTTGCCCTGTGCGATTATTTTCCGATCCACCGGCTATAATAGTGGATCAGAGGCGTTCTGCCCTGTGCGTATATTTTTCGGTCCACCGGCTATAATAGTGGGGCTCCCGCGCTCACATGGATTATTAAAGAATATGTGTGAAATGAACATATTATTAATGAGAATAAAGAATAAGTCTAATTGGACCATGGCCATTATCTATATTACCACATGCTGCTTATGTGCATAATGTGTCACTTTATATTTCAGTTATACCCTGCTTATACGTTAAATGGGATGTGTATATGTTTTATATGTTACTATAGTTGTATGGTAAGATACATGCTGTGAGTTGTGAATATGTATGATATTGTATCAACGTGCTGTACCAGGATTTAATATGCACTTGATGTTATAGTACGTCTCTTCCATAAGATAGGGTAGTGGAACTTGCTCAGTATTGGACCCGTACTGATACTACATTGGTTGAATGGGTCCTGTGATGATCCACCGATGGTGGGGAGCAGACCTCTTGTGCAGGTTGATACTGTGTTGGGGTGGAAGGCTTGACTTGAGTGAGTAGGCGATCCGGATATTGGTCCCTTGGGATCTGTTTTATTTATCTATATTGTGTACTACGCTTCTTGTTTTGAAACTGTACTCTTAAGTTGTATTCCTAAACGATATTCTAATTGTTGTTGGCTCGTGTTTTCGTGAATGGTCTATGTTAACTATGGACCTATGTTTTGATGACTCTTACTTAACGATTGTTTAGTTTAACCTTAGCACTTAGTATCGGAACGGTAGGAGTGAACCGGTCTGGTACTAAGTGTGGCGGTAATACCCCCAGGTTTATGGTTTTAATTCTTTCGCTTCCGCTAAACCTTCTGATTTAAACGAAATTTTTCAGGAGTGAAATTTGGGGGTGTTACACTTCATCCTATGCGCGTTTGATCCACCGGCTATAATAGTGGTTAGGGTATGTTACCCTATGCGTATCCGATCCACCGGCTATAATAGTGGCAAATTCCGAGCTCAATAAACCAAACCCTAAAGTTTGCTAAGATATATAAAAGACTTTAAGTACTTACAATGGAACACCATGCGAGTCGGGGCCGATTGATCCACCGGTAAGAAATAGTGGTTAGGGCATTGCGCCCTATACGTGACCGATCCACCGGCTAATAATAGTGGGCAGATGCATTATGCCCTATTCGTCTCTACTCCACCTGCTATAATAGTGGGGGCTTCTGTACTCGCATGGACTTGACAAAGCGCATGGTGCGGAATGAATATCTATAAGAGATTAATTAAGCAATTAATCCAGACTATAAATGGCCTTCAATTATTATTTCTCCGAAGTGATTGTATGTTGTTTTATTATTACTTGGTTTGAATTATGTGTTTATATGTGTTTGCCTTAGTGCATTGTTACCTTACTCAGTACGTAGCGTACTGACCACCCTTTTCATGGGTGCTGCTCATTTCTACGAGCAGAAGGCCCATCTGACGTGTTGCAGGTAGATGTTATCTATTTTGATGCCTTTGATATCCATGGGGCATCAGGCGGGGCTAAGTGATGATCATTGGCTGGTTCGATTCTTGGAGTGGCGTGGCTGATTTCTCTTCTCATGATATTATTATCCCTTTTTATCATTTCTTCTATGCAATGAATTTTCATAATCGACTTTAATGTTTGTAGATATTATTCCTTTTCAAAGAACTTGCTTTCGTACTTTGAATTATGTAAACATTCATGCGTACTCTGATTTGCGTATTTATGAACGTTTGGTTTATGTATAAATTTGAGTATTGAGGATAATCTTTTCTTAGCCTTAGCACTAGAACGGTTTGAGTGAACAGGTTCGGTACTAAGTGTGGCGGTAACATCCCCAGAATTCACGGGTTTTAATTTAAGAGTTTTCGTTTAAAAAAAATAGTAAATTTTGGGGTGTTACAGGCCATACTTATACTGAATACGGAGGTAACATCCCTTTTGTGGTGTATGATTTTAGAGACAAACGATAATTATCAACTATGATTTTTTGGGTGTTATAATGCGATGTTATGTTAATTTTTGGTAAGTTAATGAGCTTAATTTGTGGTTAAGTGGACTTGAATAAAGATTTAGGATTAATAGGGATAATTTGGTCATTTTACCTTTAGCTTCCTAGAATTTCTCTTTGAGACCATCGAATTAATAACAGTGTCTAGAAGTGTTCTTCCTTAGAAGGTGATTCAAGCCGTTCCATTGATTTAAGAAAAGTGGCCAAGAGCGTGTTGTTTTGAGAGGTTTTAAGTCTGTTCCATAAGCTTGATAATAGTGGTGAGGCACGTTCTATCCTGTAAGGTATTTCAGTCCACTCTACCGAATTAAGAATAGTTGAGTCCTGAAATCAACATGAATAAGAATATAGATTGTGGTTATACTTAATAATGGGATTATGAATCAGTTCTAAACTTGCATCATATCATGTAATCTATATGCATGTTTATTCTTTTATGTGGCATTATGACATTATGCAACCTTTTTATGTTTATATTGTTACCTTATTCGGTACATAGCATGCTGATCATCCTTTTAATAAGTGTTCCTCCCTTCCAAAAGTAGATACTGCCTTATTTTATAGGTATTGAGTGCTTTCCTTTAATGAGTACATAATCAATTTGGTATAAGTTATGACTATCTAAATATCTCTATCTCTCCATGGATTCTTAGTCCTCTATTTTCATTATACAATTTTCCTTATTTCTACTTCGTACCCTATATCATGGTGGAATCAAGAGCTTCTCATACCTGATTCTTAGGTAGAAGGTTACTATAGTCTTGCACTTGACATATACTAGGTTGTTGGATGCGGCTTATCACCCCTACGCTTTATGTTTTGACTTGTATAAGTCACTCTTTAAAATAAAAAAATTTAAGTCATAAAAATTAGGGTATTATAACTATGCCATGGAATGAGATTTATATCATTATACCATTCCATCAGTGATGTATATTAGGGTCATTTAACTCAAGTGATTAAGTAATTAAAATTGTGCGATCGCTTAATTATGACTTCTAATACAACTTTCTATCAAGTATTATCATATCATGAGTAGCTCTTTCATGTATCGTATCTTTTTTGTCTGTGATTCCCATGTTCTATGCATACCTTAATCTTTTGATATGATAGTTATCTTACTTAGTACATTTTGTACAAACCATGTTTCTCATGTTTTTTGCTTATTCATATGAGAAAACAACCCAGTTGTTGATGTAAAAGTATTTTTTTGATTGTCTTGATGCCTTTACCTATGGAGGAGGGACTTTTATTGTGCAAGTATTGAGGGTAGAGTCTTGGTTATCTGATTGTGTAGGAATTTTTTTGGAATACCTTATGGACTCTTGGTTCCATTGGATCTATTTTGTTGTATTTTTATTATGTTGTACTCAAAGTTTCATCTCTAAACTCTAGTCTTTATTTTATAAAATATCTCTTATTATATTTTTATGATGTTTAAATTCATAATTGTTTTGTCTTATACCTGATATGAGTAGGGTTTTGAATAAACCAACCCCTTGGAATTTGATTTCGACTTGTTTATTAAACGATTCAAATCGATTCGATTCAACTTATTATTGAACAATCCTTAAATATTGGTATTTGAGTTTATAAATGAGTAGTTCACAAACCAACTCTAATAATAGAAATACACTGAGCTATTTTTATTTTTTTATTAAAAGCTCGCTTATTGACTCGATTCATATATGTAAATATTTTTTATTGCACATAAAATTTTAATAAGATGTATCATATTCTTATCACCTTCATACTTTACTAATATATGTATCATATTATTATCAACTTTATACTTGGCTAGTTTGAAATTAGTTGTTGTAAAAGAAAGAATAAACATTGCATATATTGGTGCGGGAGCATCTATGGATTCTCAACATGATGAAGAATTGGCATACTTGGTTATAGAGCCTATTATAATATTTGTCTTGGATGATAATATTAATAACATGACTAGCCTTAATAAGTGTACTTTGAGTAATTCTTGCAAGTGTGTAACATATTTATAAGGAAAAAAATTAATACACTTCATGATGTCAACATATCTATGTAAATTAGGAATCTTGTTAGTTATTTCCATGTAATAATTAGCTACTTTTGTCTGTAATAATTTTTTGATCAATTCTTGTATTATATAGGTTAGTACTAACCTTAACATATATTGTTTGTAATCATTAAATATAAAGCAAGTAATACACTTAGATATTTTCTCTTTTGTGAGTGAATTTTTTTTTAACTAAGACTACTTGGAGTAATTTTAGATATGATACTTTGAATGTCTTCTTAGAGAAACATCTAAAGTTAAACTTAAGTTTTTCCGTGAATCTTGTTTGAAGATTCATATCATTCTTTATATATTCCTTCAATCTTTATTGAAGATTCATATCATTCTTTAAATGTTCCTTGGATCTTTCTTAAATATTTACACCCTTCTTCCCATCTTCAATAATTCAAAACCTACATGCTTCTCATCTTTGAATCTTCCAAACATTTGAGGAGGAATTCATACCATATATGTAATGTGATACTTAAAAATGAGTCTCTAACAAACATATAGTTGGGTCTCAAATGATATTTTGAAGATCATTAATTGAACCTTTAAATGAGCCTATAAACAAGTTGATTCACTAATAAACGAATCAAACCTACCCCAAAAATAAGGTTTGGAATTGACTTGTTTAACTAAATGAGAATGATATGGTAACCCGGTCTTGTATTAGTAGTAAATTTAAATATGTTACACCATCACCATCACAAACCTCCTCAAACAAGTCTGGCATACATCTATATTTACAGTCTAGGTTCACCATCAATGGGCACCAACAACATTTTACCATGGATGCCAAATAATATAACACAACATATATTCATATCTCTAGTTTCCTACAATAATGACACACATTTAGAACATCAATCCTATTCTATTTCAAGAGTTCCAATGTCGGTAAATTCCATCCACATCAAGCCAAGACAAAGTTGCGTACTCTAGAAAGGGTTTTAATTTTCCATAACTTATTTCGTACCTTATTTCTGTGCAGATTAAGAGTTCCAGCTTCATTTTTCCTTACAATATCTTGTAGGAGATTATATGTGCTTTATACTATGTAACCTCCATCGTTCTCAAAAAATCATGCCAAAATGTCTTCTTCATTATGGCCATAAAGTGGAATTTTCGTTATTCCATCTACATCGCATGGAAGCAAATGATCATGCAACAACGTGGTATTGCATCACTTTCTATGACTTACATTGTGACACCATCTTGAAAGATAATGGATTTGGTGCCCATTTTTTCATTCCAAATATTTTTTTTGGTCATCGGCCGCTATCAAAATCAATCTCATTTATACCACTTGTTCATCTCTCTATATGCTTCACCATAGATAGCTAAGTTTATGGCCAATCAAAGCATTGAAAAAAATCCAATCTCAGTAGGTACATTCTTTCCATAACCAAGATATCAAAGAATTTATGGGTAAAGATTCTTTGTACTTGCTTCCCTAACTTAGCAAGGTCAAACAATTGTATGTTTTTAAACTCCATATCCCCTGATTCCTTTGGTCTACACAACTTTTGTCAACTTAACAAATGGATTCCTCTACTATATCCATTAGAGCTCTACTAGCTTCTCATGAACATAGATTGAGTAGCTAAACATAAAGTATTTAGTAGTTTGAAGATGCCCATTATGTATGTGGGGATAGCTTGAGAAACAAATTGTATTAGCACCTCTTTCCTAGACCATGGCACTATAAGACCCCTCCATCCTTCTATATTCTTTAAGATATTATCCCTTAAAATATTACCTTCTTGGACATACCAATGGTGGTGGGTAATCCAAGGCATCGATAATAAACATACACATCTTTCACTCCAAGAACCACCATAATATGTTGTCACTAGTCCTCGTTCACATTCAAACTAAACAAAATCTTGAATTTATCATAATTAATGAGTTGGTTTGGTGCTCTAGCTTGAGTTTGTAATATCGCCCTCCATTGAATAGCCTCTTCTATAGTGACCCATAAAGTGTTGGGGTTACTTAATAGAAAGACCAATGTCGTTAGCTAAGGGCCATCAACCAAATGAGCATAATCTAGAGTGGCTAGCTAGGGCCCATCAATCACAAGGCATCTACTAGGACAATTATCTTGAGGGTTAGCTAGGAACGCATTAGCAAATGGCGACAATAAAAGGTTAACTAATGGGATTAGTTGGCAAGAACAAGCTAGTGGTCGAGACCGAGGAATAAGACATAAGCGAATAATGGATGTTAGAGAGTTGTTAGGAAATCTTTTTATCTAAGGGATTTGGTACTCATCAACGTGAATGTTATGGTAGCAGCCTTTGTGCCTACCTGTGGTTCTGTAGCAACCCCTGTGCTTACCCGTGATGTTATGGATTTGTATTGGTATTGTGCTTCGTAGCCCTACATGTGATGTTATAGAATTATTGGTATCAATAATGAGATATATGATACATTGTGATTGTGATGGTTATTATGTTAAAGTTGATTCTAATCATTACTTGAGAGAGCATCACCTGGATATTTGGTTGGTAAGTATTAGTATATTCTAGATGAACGAGTATGAGTAGCATGTGGCTTTGGCGGTATTTAGTTATATGATATAATTATCGTATTTTGATTTTCGTGTGTATATTTATATATTTTATACCATGTATTATTGCGATATCTTTTATGTGTTCCATGTGAGTTTTTATATTAGTTTTGTATAATGGGTTACTAAGTATCGTTGTACTGAAAGGTTCCTTTTGTGGGCCCTTTCTTATTCAATGAGTAGTGACCATTACATGATTGCTTGTGAAATCAGTTGAAGGTTAGTAGTTGGACCAAGAGCTTAGGATTGCCTAGTGTTCTTTTGATATCTTGATTCAGTTATTCTTGGACTCTTATGTCTTTATGTATTTTCCTCTCATTTAAAACACCAACATTTTTCTTTATTCAGAATGTTAATCATATGCTTAGTTTCTTTATTCTGGTTATCGTAATTGTGTTTTTAACTTAAGTGGAATACTAAATTTAGCATGATCACTTGGTATAAAAATGGTAGAGGAAACTAGACTTGTTCTAAGTGTGGTGGTAGCACCTTATGTTTTTATTGTTTTAGCTTCCGTGATTAAATATATAAACAAAAAATTCAGCCCTAAAAAAGGGGGGGTGTTACATACACATCATGCATGATGGAGGTCGAGGTAAGTTATGGTTATCTCAAAAGGACGATATAGATAAAGTAATCAAGAGATTCAATATGGACCGAGTAAAGCTAATCGATTGCTCTCTTTCTCCCCAATTCAAGTTGAGTAAGACATCTTGTCTAATAGATGAAGATGGAGGGAAGAGATAAACCATATTCCATATATGTCAGCTATTGAAAGTCTAATGTATGCAATGGGTGTGGAATGCCTGACATTGCATTTGTTGTTGGTATGGTCAGCCGATTCATATCTAATCCTTGTAAATATCATCAAGAGGTAGTGAAGTTGATATTTAAATATCTACAATGGACGTTAAGGATGAGGTTTTGTTTCAGTAGGACTAATCCAGTTTTAGTGAGCTATATTGACTCAGATATGGCAGAAAATGTTGATGCAAGACGATCAATATCGGGATTCATGTTTACCTTATGTGGATGTGTTATCTTATGGCAATCCTCACTACAAAAGTATGTAGCTTTATCTACAACTGAGACAAAGTACATACCAATCACTAATGGGTGCAATGAGATGTTTTAGATGAAGAGATTGTTTGGGGAGATTGGCATAACGGAATATAAGTTTGTAGTATTCTGTGGTTCATAGGGTGTCATCCATGTCACCAAGAATGTCTACTTTTACTAAAGATCCAAGCATATCTAGGTTAGGCATCACTAGGTAAGAAATGTTCTTGAGGAGAGGCAACTCTGTCTAGAAAAAGTCCACACCGATAATAATGAGTCAGACACGCTTACAAAACCATTATCTAAAAGTAAGCATGACTTTTGTTGCACCAAAGTTAGTCTAAGTAGGGTGCATAATTCCTCTCAATAAAAAAGAAATGAATTATTCCCATGTCTCAGAAGGGGGAGAACTGTTGGGCTTCATTAATAAGAGAACCATTGTTGTCAACCCAGGGTCTCCAGCCAAAGGAGCATTAGCTAAAGAGGTGTCGGTTAGGGGTGTCAGCTAAAAGGGCATCAGCAAGGGCCATTAGCTAAGGGGTGTCAGCCAAATGGGTGTTAGCCAAAGAGGTGTTAGCTAAGGTCGCTTCAACCAAAGGTAACAACTAAATGCCTACTAATTAATGGGATTAGTTGGCAAGGACGACCTAAAGAAGAAGTTTTGAGTGAAGAATGGATGACAAGAGTGGTTAGGAAATCCTTTAATATAAATTTTTTTGTACTTATTAGCATGACAATCTATAATTTGATAATGGTCAACTTATAAAGCTAATCATTAAGTTGTAACTTATACATTCATTTAACTATGACTTATGTTAAGTAGAAAGATGTATAAATCAAACAACCAATGATAATTGAGTATTCTAAATAAGGATGATAGAGGGCATAAAAGGCTCTCTTTTAACTCTTTGTTAAATATGTTCAAGCTCTCAATTTTTTCGATAATCTTCATATTCAATAAAAGTCTCTAATTTTCTCCTCCTATAAATTTTATTTTACCATACTTGCAATTTACTCTTACATTTTTTAATAATTGTATAGTTAGCCGAGGGAGGTTATTGTCCACTTAGTGGAGGAGGATTTTTTCCAATAACAGTTGGTCGAGAGGGTTATTGTGAAGTTGATAGATTGAGTTAGTGTCCACCTGGCCAAAGAGGGTTTTTCTTGACATAAAGGAGACATTATTAATAAATGTCTTTTATACATTTATGTGAGTGTGGATTTATGATGAATCGGATTCACCTATAATTTTTGTTTTTGTGCGTAAAGAAGATATTATTATCGATAAATAGCAAGTGTGTAAATATCGGGGGCACTCCTTACTATTTTAATTAATAACATGGATATCTCCATCACTAGTCGCTTTAGAAAGCAGCTTAGATATGAGGTTTCGGTGCATATGATAAAGAAGAAGTATGGTGATAACGGGTGTCAAGCCTCTTCGTGGTGTAAATCAATCTTCTGCTTGGTTTTCCATTGACCAACACTGAGAAAGAAACCGCTGACATACGCTTCAGAATAAAAGATGCATCCAGCGCTCATGAAATCGCATAACCTCCTCAATGAGCATCGATCTCAAGGGCCATCGAACCTCTTCGATCAATCCCTCCCCATACGGTGTAAGACTTCAAAGGCCATCGGCACATTATTCGTAATAAGATGTCCATGGATAAATGCACTTTAGTGGTCACCAATAATTTTCGGCAGCAAATCTTTCATTCTGTTTGCTATAACTATAGAGATTAGCTTGTACATAACACTTCACAAGCTAATCGATATTAGCTTTGTCATAGGTTTCAGCTTTGTTTACGTACCTTCGGGTTAAGGGGTGATGAGTGTATGGTTCAAATCCGGAGGCATATGCCCACCACTCAGCACTTTAAGCACATACGGACACACATACTTGCTTTAAACTCAGCTTTCGTACCGATCGGCAAATGGTCCGACCAACTCTTCCCCACGTGTTCGACCTGCATATATATATATGCAGGATTTTATATACATAGCAATCCATGCCCCAGCTGGTGACCACTGCGCGATCGAGTCGGCATTCAACGTTGTATCATCATCACCACTTCTCGCATTATCAAAGCGAGCTGTATGGGTAGCCTCTGAAAGATCTTTAAAATTAGCTTTGGTACTGAATTCTACAAAAATATAACAATTATGAATGTAATAATATCACATAACGTTCACATTCCTCCGTTTGTCCTATTTTATCTAATTAATGTAGTAGAAGATATATATACACACTACTAAACCAATTTAAACATTAATTGTGTACATGATATATTATTAAAATAATAATTTATTAATATTATACCACGTTAGAAGAAAAATAATAATTATAATTATAATTATAATTATACTTCCCCACAAGATTATGTATAAGAAGCCGACCTACGAAGACCAATTTAATTAGCAATTTTGGGTCACATATGCTAAATTAAACCTAGCTGCGTCTTCTTTTATTAATGTTGTGAGAACTTCTTGTTGCTCTGCGGCTGAAGACTACATTTTTGATAGATTAAGATAATTTTTTACTTGTCTTCCATACTTATCAGATTATTATGATGATTTGTTATGTTTTTAGCAAATAACTATGATCACCATTTCATTTGAACATATAAACGTACTTTTGTCGACCTCTATTAATTACGCATGTAATCTTTTGCAAAATAAAATAAAAATAAAAATGCATGGTACATATGAAAAGGGCTTTGCCTGCCAAATTTACTAGGGGAATCTAAACACTTAGCCGGCAAACAAGTGAAAAACAATCTTCGACCAGCGAATATGGGACTGATTGGTTTAACTGACATCGAACGTATTCAGTGCAGATAACAATGTTATCTGTATCGTGCTAATCAATTTGTAGTCTTACTGTTCGGCAGAAGGATATAATAATTCATGATATTATGTCCCAAATATATATATATATATATATCACGGGTTCACGATATTATCTTCTCATCGATATGCTGTTCACAGCTTTATTTCATTTGTTCTGTTACAGGGTCTTGTCCTACAAAATTGTTAATGTTCAACGAACAACCAACGACCGCTGTGCCCCCCACTATCACTTGTTGTGCCGACGCTAAGAGTAGTAGCTTCCGAGCAGGAATAAGCTATATCTCTAATGAGTGGCAACTTGGCAAGTACAATGTCAAAATCATCCTCGGATGCAGACAATGAGAATATGATATTCTTCCGTCGTGGTCACTTTCGTAAAATTATAACTCTTCAATCATTTCTGTTCCCAACCTAACCGGGCCAACATTATACAGTAGGTATACGCGACAATGCATGTTATCTTATCTCTTGCCAGCTTAGGTGGGTAGAATGTGGACGCACGTAAAGCAGTAGCATTGGAGCTGTGCTTAGCTTAGGCTCACATATTTATTCCACTTACGTTATCTTTTATTTTATACCTATAGTAAATCATCATTTTATTAAGAAAGATCGTACGGGAAAAAAACAAAAACGATGTGTGGAAGCGAATTCACGATCAATTTAAGGAGAGAAGTGTAGGATTAATTCAATTTAAACTATAAATTGAAATAATATGAAAAATAAAAGAACACACAATTTTACATGGTTCATCCAATGTGGGCTTCGTCTACGAACGACGACGAATAATGATAATTTTACTATGTAGAGAAATAATACAATAAATCCTCAATTGAATAGAAAATTGTAAAGATCTATCACTCTCAATTATTCTAACTCTCAAAGGGAATAGTAAATAAAATGTGTGTGGAACTATGATGGCTATTGTAAGTCATGTTCTGAGAGAGGGCTAGAAACAACATATATATAGTCTTAAAAAGAAAACCCTAAAAAACAGTACTGCTAATTGATGGAGAGTGAAAAACTTTAATTAATTTGGTAGTAGACTCTTCGGTCACTTCAACTTCATATTAAAGACTTCTATAACCATAAGATTTGAGGCACAAACTCAACAAAGATTAATTTATCTTTGTATATTATCATACTTGATGATAAATTATTTTTAAATACACAAAAAATTACAAAAGATCGCTCGCTAAACCATTCATGGATCATTGAAATAGAATAAGGAGCATGCACTCAATCTAAAAAATAGTTAAATATCACTTTGATCTCTCTAAAATAAATACTTTATGATATCATTTTTTTTTATCAAATCGGTCATTGTAGCTTAAAATATTTCTAAAGTAATTCATCTAATAGATCAAATCAAGCTTAATTCACCTATATGGTTTCTTAATTACTATCATTCTCTCCTAGCTACCATCTATATACCATTTTTAAGCAAGCGGATATCATAAAGAAGAAAGGAAGAAAAAATGGTAGATATTTAATTTATGGAAGCTATTAATGTAACATCCTCAAATTTATTATTAAAAATTTTAATTTTTATAAAAGCTAATATATAAAATAATAGAGTATTATCTTCGTATTCAATACAAATCAAGTTACAATACCATTATTGTATTATGTACAAGGATAAAACGTTAGACATCTAAGCATGATAAATATGGGAAGATAGATATTTCATAATGTCCTTTTAGCCGATTATCCACAAAATTTCCCAAAATTTAACTCACTTCAAACTTCACCAAAATCACACACAACCTTCCATACACTATTATACACCATATGATATAATTAACATAATTTAAATCGCTTACAACCCTCCCATCAAAATCCAATAGGCTAAAACCCCGACAAGACCAAAAATGCCTGCAATTCAACCCTACAACACGATATTGTCCACAACACTAACACATGATAAAAACACATAAAAGCGTACTCATTAAAGATAGTGAAGCATACTTATCATGCTAGAATTTCATAAAATACCAAGCATTGCCGCCTATACATGACACCTTTTTTTTTTACTTTTAACAATTAATTTGTACATCACACGTAGCATATGAGTACAAGCTTTTTATACTTAAATCATGATTTTCTAAAATAAATTATGCTCACATGGTAGTTTAATAAATGTGACACATAATACCCAAAATTCTAATATAGAGAGGTGTAGAGCATTACCTAAAAGCAAAAGTTTGTAAATAAGAATTACTCCTAAACACTGCCACTTCCTTCTTACATACTTTGATCACCTAAATATTATTAAAATATTAGAATTAAAGAGAAACAAGAAGGGATAAAATATAAAAAGGAATTAAGGAGAGTAAAATAGAAACCCTTTGTTGATAAAAGAGACGCTTGAGCAAAGGATGAGAAAACTTTAAAATCAACTTTTGCTTAAAAAGAAGTACTAATGTGCTAAGATTCAAGATTCTAGATGAACACTCAAGAGCAAGGGGAAAACAAGAGGAAAGATGAGTGAGCAAAAGTTGGAAGAATATAGGAAATGGCTAAGTATTGAATGGGAAGCCAAGAGGCTTATGGCCCTATGGTTGTTGATTATGAGGAAGGAGAGAGGAGAGATGATTAGACTTGGATGTTGCTTGCAAGCTAGCGAGTGATTAAATAAGGTAAAAGGGTTTAAGAGAGTTGGTGCTTGGTAGGAATTGTGAGAATGTGATAATGGATAAAATCTTGGTTGAATGCTAAAGGGCAAAAGCAATTAGATTAGGGGAGGCATTGGGTTGATTTTTCATGGTCAACAACAATTAAAATAAGTGAGAGAAAGTAGAAACTCTAATGATCAATTGATAAAAATTGGAAAACAAAGAATGTCAAATAATTTATAAAAATTTAGGAAAACGCATGGAAAGATATAATGAAATCAAATATACATACATAAATATTAGGCATAAAAATTAATATAGAGTCGAAAGAAATTAAAATTATAAAGTAATTTTAAATAAATGAATCAATATTATAGTACATATCTAAAAATATGAATGTATATATTATTTCACTCCGACAGCAAATTCAGATCAAATTCTGATGTGCCAAACTAAGCGTAGGCCTTAACTATACTATTTTTTTATTTTTTTTTACTTATAATTATCCGTAAAATAAAGTATAAATTATTATGTAAAAGGTAATGTTATAAAAATATTACTTACCGCATCAAAAAGAGGGAAGGATGATACAAATATGAAACACTCGTTACCCTGAAGTTATCCTTTTACGCCTGGACCAAAGCTATGTCTGATCTGCTAAACTAGATATTCATTTGTCGCTACTCGGCGGGAGTCGGGACAGGTGAGTCAGAGATAAACATAGAACAAGTACCGCATTAGTAATTTTAAGAAGGAAAAGTAAGAAGGTCGGTCCGTCGTCTGGCGATATATATATAAAAAAGCTATAAAGGCGGTCGAGTAATTGCCACATTCCGTGACCTTCGAACTTAGCTCGGGGAAACCGAGAGAGAGAGAGAGAGAGAGAGAGAGAGAGAGAGCAGCATCATAGAAGATAAAAATCTAAAATTGCCGAGAAGTATCAATCTACATGTCTACTATACACGGCGACAGAAGCCGTAGCCGTTCCGGGAGAGCGGTTGCTGCGACGGATCCACGGAGAAATTGTGGTACGATGGGTTTGAGGTCAGCCAGTAGTAGCATCCTCCTTATCTGCTGCTGGTGGTGGAGCGCGAGCCTTCTTCTATCGTCGTCGGTTGAAGGGTACAAGAATTATACGGTAGGGGGTGATCTGGGATGGGTGGACGACCAAGCAAAGCCTGAGATCGACTACCAAAAATGGGCCGATAACAACTCTTACTCATTGGGTGATTTCCTCAGTAAGTGCCTCTGTCCTGCATCTATTTTATCCATTCGTCTCTTCGATCACTGGTTCCTGGTTGTTTTTTTTCTTTACTTTATTTCGAAAATAAATCCGTTAAAATTAATATAAATTTTAAGAAATTCTTTTATTATTATTATTATTATTATTATTATTATTTATAAATTATTATTTTTGAAAGGTAAAAACTTGTGAAAATATTTACCTAAATACTGGGTTCATTTCAATGTTTGATGTACTACAGAAAAAAATAGAGTTTGTAAGGATCTTATTCCCTAACTTTAGTCATTACTCGGGGCCATGCATTGCATACCCATGTAATCAACACCTTAGGTAGGCAAGTATATGAAATCATGCTACTAACATAAATTAAAAAAAAAAAAAAAACAGGGTAACAGGTTGGATATTCACATGCATCGGAGTGTTTGGCGACTACTTTCGCTCGTAATCTATTTGTAGTTATTTATCAAAAATATCCATATAAGATATCTATTAAATTTTTTTATAAAGAAAACTAACTTTTTAAATTTAAAAATAAATAATGATCTCGTATAAATATTTTTAATTAATCCATTTTCGAACAGGAGGAACCTTGTTTTATATACACCATTTGAGGTGAATAGGGTTTAATTGTCGTAGGCCTGCATTCGGCTCATTGGTAAAACGTTACCGTGGCGTACGTACGTTAGATAAAAAAAAAAGCTTTTAAATTAGGGACGTTTGATGGACGCAATTAGTCTCCGTACAAAGCTCGTGTGTATTAATAGTAGTGAGCTAAAGTGGAGGTGCCTTGCTTGTCGTTGGAATTGCACGACCTACAAGAAAGGCACATTTCATTTCACCCGACCACGTTAGATTAGTAACGAGCGTCGCTTATGGAATTTATGAGATGCTTCATCATCCTTCTTCCCACCATGAATAATAAATGGCGTTTATTATATATATATATATATATATATATAGAAAGAGGCAGAGACGGAGAGGTATTTGCTCGTTGGGAAGGAGTGCATGTGTTGTGTGGAATATTCATCGGCAGGAATGGTTGGACTTCCTGGAGAGCATGTGAAAACAGCACCCTATCCCCTGACAATCGAATTATTAAAGCGAGCAGAGCTAATCTTCCATTCTCCTGCATTTGTAATTGATTTTAAAGGTGGACCCCAACATACTCTGATATTTTTCATGTGGCGTGTACGCTCGGTGGCGAAAGAAAAGAAATTAAGTTCTCGTTTGGTATGGGGTGATAGGGGTGGAAAAATTATTTCCATATTTTATATATCTTATATAATTTATTTAAAATTAAATATTTTTATTTTAATAAATACCCATTTTAGATCTTAATTTAATATAAAATGGGCATTTCATTAAAATATATTTATTATTACTAAATACTTAATATAAAAGATGTAAAATAGAGGAGAAATTTTTCCACTCCTATTACTCCCATACCAAACAAGCCCTAAAAGTAAATGAAGGGATGAGTGCTGTATCGGACGGGAAAAGTGATGGGAAGAATTGTTATCGTGGTTATGTTATTTCGGTTTTATTTGAGAATGGCCATATAGCAACGGAAATATAAATATTGGCCGATAAGTTATGTTACTTACATATATTTGCATATCAATATTTATTAGTATTTTAATAGTTATAAAATTTATAGTTTAAATAGAAAAATAATAAAATAAATTAAAAAAATTAATTTTAATTGTAGAATAGATAGAGAGAACTCGTATTGTATTTAATTTTAAAAGTTAAAGATGCGAATGTCAAAAAAATTATGTTCCTTTTTTCTTAGTTTTTTGTAAATAAAACTAAACAATTGCTCGGAGGCAGCGATTTTAATTGTAGAATACGTGGACAAAAGTCGCGTTGTACTTGTAGTTAAATATAAAATTTAAATATTTGAAGGTAAAAAAATCATGATTTTTTTCAAACTTTCTTTTCTTTTTCTGAATTTTTTTGTAAGAAAACTTATCTAATATAACTTTCATATCTTTTATCATTTTTATTTTCTTTCTTTTAAAATTTTTTGCTAACCAAAAACCTAAGAATTATATTTCATCTTATTTTCTTTCCTTATTTCCTATGAATCAAATAAAATCTTAAAGAATCATTTAATTTATATGCCCATATTTTGTTTTCAATTTATAGAGAATTATATTAGTTCACTTCTTTACATAAATTAACCAATCCTTGTAACCGATCGGTATCTCATGCCTCTTCGTAACTAAAAAAAAATGCGAATTTCTTTTAAAGATGCTAAGATAAATAATTATTATAGGATAATTATTATAGGATTCCGGCTTATGCTTAATCATCTTATATAGAATATGTAGGTCCTATCACATGCACACGGCACTACGTTTATACGAAAGGATTTGTCCCCTAAGTGAGGCAAAACATATAAGCAATAAATAAATGCAAACTTGATTTGATCGCTCGGAGGCAATAAGTACTACTAGCTAGTCCATCTGCAAATTAATGATATATCATCTGGCCAATTGGTATGCTTAATCTTCATTCATTCCCTCCCTTCCCCCCTCCCATCTGTCTCACATCTGTCTCCGTAAATTTTTGCAGTCTTCAACACCGACAATAACCATTCCGTGGTCCAAACCTACAACTCTACAACATATGAACTGTGCAACGTAGACGCCGACGATGTAACCCAATGGGCGACCGCCGATCCTTCTTCTACGGCCGTCCAACCAACGACGCTGCCGGTCCCTCTCCTGAAAGAAGGCGCCACCTATTTCTTGTCTGGCGACTACGACGGAGATCAGTGCAGGCACGGACAACGTTTCCATATCAACGTCACGCACGGCCAGGGTCTGCCGCCGAGCTTAAAGGATATGGTCGAAGACTCTGCTCCCGGCCCCGCCAATCCAACTTACGGATACGATGATGATTCCACTCCTGATCCCGTCGTCCAAACCGATTTTAATCACCCTGACAAAAATCCGGATAGTGGCAGCGATGGCGGCGGAGACGGTGAGGTTGCAGCTAAAGCATCATCTGATTCTCCATCCGTCTTTGTTGGCGGGAGGCTATTCTTAGTCGGTTTGCTGGGCGGCGTCCTGGTTTTTTGCTCTTCTTCTTAGATTATGCGGTGTTTAATATAAGCCTACATACCTGAGCTGCGTTGAGAATCTTAAGATTTTATGTATTTATTTTTGTTTTGTACAATTTTTAAGTGTACGTCTCATTATTATTTTATTTATTTACATCTATCTTCATCTGTAATCAGCATAGTATTATAGTTTGGTTGTCAATTAATATATACATTGCGCTGTCCTATACTGATAACCTTAATTAATACCACCGGCTTCTGAACGTAAGCGTATTTAATTTCTATACTTGGAAGTTCCACAGCAGGCAAACTCCAATGACACCTTTCTCGTTATAGGTGGTTCCGTTGCGGCGCCAGACCAGCTAGTACTGGGTCAACTGACCAACTAGCAAGATGGAGGTGGCGTCAGGTGTTTGGTGCCGGGTGGTGCACGGGGTGTGGTATAGGGGAGGGCACAATTGTGCTAAGGAGAAGGTCGAAGGGGCACAGTTGTGCGTGAAATGGTGCACGGGCCATGTGAGAAGAGCGTGCATGGGCTAGGGAGGAACTCGCACGATGGGAACAGACCAGATAGAGACCAAACTCGGCGGACAGATCAAATAAAGACCAAACTCGACGACAAATGAACAAGAAAAAATAAATAAATAAAATAAATATGGTGTTGGATCTTAGAGACCAAACTTGACAAAAAGATGAAAGGGGCAGCGAAAAGGTAAACATTACCAGCACAAAAACAGTGCCAAACAGGCAAACAGTGTCGAAAAGGAAGCAAAACCAGCTACAATAAATATGGTGTTGGATCTTAGAGACCAAACTTGACAAAAAGATGAAAGGTGCAGCGAAAAGGTAAACATTACCAGCACAAAAACAGTGCCAAACAGGCAAACAGTGTCGAAAAGGAAGCAAAACCAGCTACAATCAAACAGTAAAAATAAAATTAGATCTAAATTTGTTGGATTGTACCGAAAATTATTTTCTTAATCTTAATAAATTTAACAAAGGGCTGATGGATTAAATATAATCTATAGATCCGATAGGATTGAATACTAATCTTTTAAGATTTACATGACATAATGCAAAAGTGTACCTAAATCTATAATGCAAGAATTACCGATGGATTAGAAATAATAGCAGTACTACGATCTTTTGGGTCGGACACACACTTATCGGTTTCAAATAGGAAGAAGTATATATGACCTAGGGACCACGACCCTTTATATAGACAACTAACATATTGTCTATTAGGTTATTCTAGTTCGGTCCATCAACAAATTAAAATACCTAATGTCTCTACACATATAGGCTCATATCTAATTAAATACATTAAGCCCAATAATTTATACGTAAATACGATCACTTATATACATGCTTAATTTATACAACAACTCGCAATTCATATTGTTCACATATAAGCCTAGGGATAGCAATGAGTTGGGTCTGGGTCGGGTCCATCCATACCCAAATCCGGATCCGTTTATATTACCTAGACCTAAATCTAACCCAGACCCGTCGGGTCTCAAAAGTTCAGACCCAGATCCAGATCTAACGGGTCTAGCGGGTAAACGAGTCCTAAATGGGTCTGGATATTTTTTATAAAAATAATTAATAATCTATGCTAATACAAATACATTTATATTTTATATAAATTAATATGTATTTTTTGTTAAAAAATCCTCTAAGTGAAAAAATAAATATATTAAAATAGTTATGTTAACTTTTCAAATGGTATTTTAATACTTTAATAATACAATGTTGTACATATTATTTATAAAGTAAATATACAAAAATAAAATTAAAAAAACGAATAAGGAGCTCAAATAAGAATAAGACAATAATGATAAACATAACATTAGTATGTATTTATATATGTATATATGTATATATATATATATATATATATATATATATATATATATATATATATATATATATATATATATATATATATATATATATATATATAAACACACACACATATATATATATTAAACGGGTCCAGTGGGTCAGGACTGGGTCTAGAACTATTGAGCCCAGACACAGATCTTTTAAGGTATATATAGATCCAGACCCGTTGGGTCCAAAAATCATGGACCCAAACCTGCTAAAAATGATGCGATTCCGAGACTCATTGCCATCCCTATATAAGCTCAATTGTTGGATAAAAACCTAACAATCTCCCACCTGGCTATATATGTGGCCTTATAACTATGAATTGCCAAATAAAGTGTCCATTCATAGAGCAAATAAAGTGAGAGGCTCCCATTGAAATTAAACATCATCGGCTAATATAACGCCCATATGAGCAACATACTCGAGGAACTGTTTGGGTGGTAAAGCCTTAGTGAGTGGATTCACTATCATAGAATCTTTATTAATATGCTCTATAGATAATTCTTCTTTCTGTACTTTCTCTTTAACAACCAAGTATTTAATATCAATATTTTTCGGTTTTGTAAAACTTAGGCTATTATTAGAATATTGAACTATGGTCTTATTATCACACAACATCTTGAGCAGTCTCTCAATACCATCTACTATATGCAGCCCTGTGATAAAATTTTGTAGTCATATACTGTAACACCCAAAAATTCACTAATTTTTTTTAAAAAGCGGAAGTAATAGAAACTCTTAAATTCAAACCTGTGAATTCAGGGGATGTTACCGCCACACTTAGTACCAGACCGGTTCTCTCCGACTCTTCCAGTACCAAGTGCTAAGGCTAAGAAAAGATTTACATTAAACTCAAACCAACAGTTCATAAAAGAACTCGAAAGATCATTCATTACAAATCAGAGTACGCGCAAAGAATCATGAACCAATAATAAGATAGAAATCAGAGTGCGAAATCAAAATTCCTCGAAAGGAGTAATAGCTACAAACATTAATACTTAATTTCAAAAAATCCAAAACAAAAGAAATAACAAGGAGCAATAGAGGTTACATAAAGACTGAAATATGGCCGCAACTATCTCGAACTTTAAGACAAACATGCTCAACACTCAGCCCCACCGGATATCTCACCCACCTGCATAAATTCAGAAGGGCATACTACTCGTGGGAATGAGCATCACCCATGAAAAGGGTGATCAGTGCGCTACGTACTGAGTAATGTAACCAAGCACTAAGGCCAACACATAAGCACATAATCCATACAGAATAATAAAAGGGCATAATCCAGGTAAAAGTACAAAGGCCCAATTACAGTCCGAATTAATTATTTAATTAATCTTTTATCAGAAGTCGATTCACATCATACCTTTTATTAAATCCATGTAAGTACATGAACACCCAACTATTATTGCCGGTGGGCCGGTCACTTGCGGGACAAAGTCCACACCACTATTATTCGCCGGTGGATCGGTCACTTGCGGGACAAAGTCCACACCACTATTCCTGACCGGTGGATCGATCTGGTTCCTGCTCACATGGTATTCCACTGTAAGTAATTAGTATCTTTTAAGCGTTTGTAACTCTGGTTAATTTTTATTGAGCTCGAGTCACCCCACTATTATTGTCGGTGGGCCGAAAATGCACAAGTACAAAGCCTGACCACTATTATTACCGGTGGATCGGTTACACATAGGACATCATGTCCTAACCACTATTTCTGACCGGTGGATCGGTCTGGACCCGACTCAATAATCTTCCACTTTAAATGATTAGTGTCTTAAGTATCTTATTCAAAGGCTTTCACCATGGACATGCACGAATAATAAATCATAAATTCCATATTCATCATCATACTTACACTTTAATCACCATATACATATGATAACACAAAAACCCTAATTAGCCACACCAAACCATAATTAACCACAACAACCCATAGTTAATCACTCCAAACCCTAATTCAGTCTCCTCCGTACCCTTAATTTGCTCCACGTGCTACTTTTCATTCCAAGTGCTCAAACACCCAAACAGCACTTACATTATCTTCCTTACATCCCAAATTAACTTTCCACACGTAAATTTCATACCCATGCAGACATTAATCTCCCCATACAAACCTTCGAACCTTTTTCATGCAAACCCTAAAATTCTACATGAAACCCTAAATTCAACCATGCAAACCCTAATACCGCCATTCAACCATCAATGCCACCATGTAAACCCTAATACCACCATACAACTATAAATACCACCATGTAAACCCTAATACCACCATACAATTATAAATAGCACCATACAAACCATGATTCCGTCATACAAAACCCTAAATTCAATCCACACAAAACCAAAGATTCACCCATGCCAAACCTAAATTCAAACCATATAAAACCCAAAGATTTGTCCTTACCTTACAATTTATTAGATTCTCTCATTCATAACCACAAATTAGATTTTTCCATACAAGACCATAAGTTAGATTCTCCCACATAAAATTATAAATTAGAATCTCCCAAGCAAAACCATAAATTGGATTCCCCCAAACAAATCATAAATTAGATTCTCCCAATCAAATCATAAATTATATTCTCCCATATAGTATCATAAATTACATTCTCCCAACAAACCATAATTTCGATTCTCCCATATAACATCATAAATTAGATTCTCCAAATTAACATCATAGATTAGATTCTCCCAAACACACCATAAATTTGATTTTCTCATTTAACGTCATAAATTACATTCTCCCAAATAAAACCATATATTATATTCTCCGCATAAAACCATAAATTTTATTCTTCCACATACACCATACATTAGATTATTCCTTATAAAACCATAAATTTAGGTCAACTCACTTCCCTTAGTCAACTTCTTTCCCCATCCTCTTTTTTCATCCTTTCTTCCACACAAACCACATCGCCATCCTCTTATGCATGTCTTACAGGGTCACAACACATATTGTCACATACACATAGTACACATGCCATACAAAAACATACTTCAACTCCATGTCATACCACGTACGAAATAATTAATAATGACAAACATAGAATACATAGCATACAAAGCACATAATGCATATAAGCACACAAAAGGCCTTAACACCCCTTACCTAAAATGACACCGGTCTTGGAGCACGCTTCTATGCCTCCTTAGGGCTTTGACTGGTCTCACCTTAGGCTGGGAGGGATAGGCGGCACCGGCGGTGGCTGAAAAAAGAAAAGAAAGAGGGAAAGTTGCATGCTGGGGATAAGATAGGGAGAATTAAGATGTGAGCTGGGGTGTTTTGAGTTTCCCAGAATGAGAGGGACAGAATGAATGTGGTGGCACAGCCAAAGGTGGCGGCGCACGGCGGCGGCGGTGGTGGTCGAATGGGGAAGAAGGAGAGAAAGGGAAGAGGAGAGGGAGAAAGAGAAAAAGAGAGGTTGGAGAAGATCGAGCAGGGTCTGCAGAATAATTTGGGAGGTGAAAGAAGCGGCGGCAGCGGCGGGAGAGGTGGCGGGCGGCTGCACGAAGGGTGGCGGGGGCTGGAAAATAGGTTGGTCGAGAAGGGAAATTCACACAGTCGGGGAGGATTGTGCAGAAAGAATCGAGGGTGATGAATGTTTTGGTTAGCTATAGGGAAGTGCAAGGAAGATTTTGGTGGATAGATATGGCGGCGAAGTTGGCCGGAGGTGGAGGAAGAGGTGTCTAAAGTGGCGGCGGCGAAAAGGGAAATATTCTGGGTTGGAGACCAAAGGCTCGATGCAGGGTAGATTATAAGGGTATTTATAGGCTTTAGAAGAGAGGGTAGGGTCCTGTGGTTCGGCTAGAGAGTTGGGCAAGTAGGGTTATGGTCACCGGAGGCGAGGTTGGTCGGTGGAGGTCAAACCGGGGCAAGGGATATGCGCTTGGAAAAGGGGGGAAATCGCGCGTGGAGGGGAGAGTTGGTTGGGTCTGTGTGGTCGCTGAATCAAGGGGAAGAGAAAGGGAGGAGAACGGCCGGTCAAAACGGGCGACATCGCCGGCGAAAAAACCAGGGCGATGGTGTCGGAGTATCTGCTCGGTGGTCGGCATCGAACGGGGCTGGGGAAGAAGAAGATGGGGGGTCTAGGCCGGGTGGTTCGCGAAGGAAAAGAAGAAAAGAAAAGAGGGGAGACCGGGCGGTCTGGGCGTGAGGTTATTTTTTTTTAACAAAACACAGCGTATAGGGAAACGAAGAAGACAAACACGGTGCTGCAAGGGAAGGTAAGAGGCAGCTGTGCGGGCTGGGCCGCGCCGAAGGAAGGAAAAAAGGAGATGTGGGCTGCGGGAGAGGCAGCCCAAACAGGGAAAAGGGGAGGAAAAAGAAAAAGAAAAGAAGAAAGAAAAAGAAAGAAAGAAAAGGAAAAAGGAAAAAGGGGAAAGGGAAAAATAATTAGGTTTGGTATTTAAATTAATTAAAATATTTGGTATATTTAAAAATAATAATATTTAAATAAAATAATATTTAAACTCCTTTTTAGGCTAAATTAGGATTTTTAAAAGATTTTCTATAAATTCTATTTTAATTAGTAAATCACTCTAATTTTCTTCAATTAAATTATTTATAAAATTAATATTAATTTGAAACTATTTTCTCCTTCTTCTTTTAAATAATTTATTTAATTAATTTTCAAAATAAAATCCTTAATTAGCTATAATCCCAAAGTTTCACTCTAATGAAAATACCTATAAATTTCTTATTGATTTGCCATAAGTAATTATACTTTTATTTTAATATAAATAATTTATTTAAATAATTTTTCTAATAAAACCTCATTTAAATATAATTTATAAAATTAGAAAATTTCGGGGCATTTCATATACTGCAAGTGGAATCCATATAATATGTTACAAATTCCATTGCCATAGTGGAAGAGGCCACAACCGTCTGCTTAGCACTCTTCCATGAAACAGCACCTCCAGCCATTAGGAAAGCAAAACCTGATGCAAACATCATGTTATCTTGACATCCAGCAAAATTAGAGTTAGAATATCCTACGATTTCAAGCTTTTCTAACCTCCAATATGTGAGCATGTAATCTTTTGTTTTCTATAAATATAGCATGACTCGCTTGGCTATTGTTCAATGGTCGAGTCTTGGATTACTCTGATATCTGCCTAGCATCCCAGTGATATATATACAATATCTAGATGCGTACACACTTGAGCATGCATTAGACTTCTCACTGCTCAAGCATAGGGAACACTTTACATTTGCTTTCTTTTAAAGTCATTATTAGGGCATTGATTGATACTAAACTTGTCTCCTTTAGCAACAAGTGTTTTTCCTGATTTACAGTTTTGCATAGCATACCGCTTGATAACTCTTTCGACATAAGCCTTTTGTGACAACCCTAGAATACATCAAGAACAATCTCGGTGTATCTCTATACCCAATACAAAAGAGGCATTGCTAAGATTTTTCATCTCAAAATTCTTAGCTAGAAATTTCTCAGTTTCATACAACAAACTTATGTTATTATATGCCAACAGTATGTCATCAATATACATAACCAAAAAAATATATTTACTCCTACAGAACATATGGTATACACATTCATCCACCAAATTTATATCAAAACCAAAAGAGGTGATTACTTGATAAAATTTGAAATACCATTATCGAGATGCTTACTTGAGCCCATAAATGAATTTCTTAAGTTTGCAAACCATATTCTTTAGGTCTCCTAACATAAAATATTTTGTTTGCACCATATAGATAGTTTTCTCAATGTCACCATTAAGAAAAGCAATCTTAACAACTATCTGATGTAACTAGAGATCAAAATGTGCCACTAATTCCATGATTACTCTCAAGGAATCTTTAGGATAAAATCCTCTCCTTCCTTTTGTGTAAAACACTTGGTGACAAGACGTGCCTTATGTCTCTCCATATTGCCCTTCTGAATCTCTTTTGATATTAAATATCTATTTGCAACTAATGAGTTTTTTTCCTTTAGGCAGTGGGACAATATCCTATACGTCATTATCCATCATAGACTTTATTTCATCATTTATGGTATCAATCCACCTTTGAAATTTTGAAATCTCCATAGCGTGACGAAAGTTAATTGGATCATCTTCCATCACCCCAATGCCTACCTCATACTCAAGAGAAATACAATGTAATCATCTGGAATGACACTTCTCCTTTCTCTAGTAGATATCCTTAGCTCTTGAGGTTGTTGAGCTTGTTATTGTGGAACAGTCACCTCATTATCAATAGGTGGTTGTTCAACATTATCTTGTAGAGCATCTGGATTTGCCTCATAATCAGTGTTAGGTGCTAAGACTTGCACATCATCAGAGATAATAGTAGAACTGTAATTGATTCTTTCTCAATGATAATGTCCCTAATTTTATTTCTCCTCATAACCTCAACATCCTCAAAGAATGTCTATTTCAAAAATTGACCTAAGTGTGGGATTATAGAACTTATAGCCTTTGATCACTCTGAGTAACCAATAAAATAGCCACTGATTGTGTTGGAGTCTAATGTTTTTTCATGTGGCCTATATGACTTAGCCTTAGGTGGACATTTCCAAATATGAGAATGCTTCGTATTAGATTTTTTGCCTGTCTAAAGTTCATAAGGTATTTTAGTAGTTGCTTTAGTTGGTACTCTATTCAGAATATAAGTTGTTGTCTTTAGTGCTTCTCCTTAGAGAGACTCTGGTAAGATAGAATGACTAATCATACTCCTTACCATGTCCTTAAGAGTTCAATTTCATCTTTCAGATACACCATTCATGCTAGGAGAACATGGCATACTGTGTCGTGGGATGAATCCGCACTTCTTTAGGAATCTAGCAAAAGGTCCTAGACATTGTTCACCTAAACCATCATATCTATCTTAGTATTAACCACTACCGTTAGATCTAACACCCTTGATTATTTTGTTGAGTTGGTTCTCAGCTTCAAGTTTAAAAGATCTGAACACGTCCGATGACTATAACTTTTTATGAATGAGATACAGGTAGCCATAATGTGAGTAATCATCTATAAATTATATGAAATATTGTTGACCTTTCCAAGAAGCCATAGGGAACGATCCACATATATTTGTGTGAATTAATTCTAAGACGTCTGAAGATCTATTTGTATATGTTCTCTTTATTTTAGTTCGTTTCCCTTTACACATTCAACACAATTGTTTAAATATGCAAAGTCAGGGGAATATAAAATGTCATCAGACACAAGTATCTCAATTATTCCTTTTAAGATATGACCTAAGCGCTTGTGCAATAATAATGCTGAATTATCTTTGCTTAATTTATGTTTACTCTACATGCAAGGTTTCATGATATGAAGTGATGACACCAAGTAAATATAAGTTATCATATGCACACAACAAACTAGTACCAATAACATTCTAATTTAATAAAGGACTAAATTTATTATTTCCAAATGAACAATAATAACCATATTTGTCCAACAAGGAAATAGAAACCAAATTCTATCTAAAAGACAGTATAACAAAAGTGTCTTTCAAATCCAAATAATGGATCGATTCTAAGAATAACCTAAAAGTGTCAATCACTTCAACTGTAGCTATCTTGCCATCTCCTGCATAGATATGTCTTTCACTATCATTTGGTTTTCTGCAGCTCAGGAAACCCTACATAGAAACACTTATGTGAGAAATAGCACCATTATCTAGCTACCAAGTGTTTCTAGGTACTAAAACTAAATTAAGCTCATAATATACCAATACAATGAGTGTATATTTCTTCATACACCCTGCATGATACTTTTGACAATCCTTCATAACATGTTGAATCTTTTTGCATAAGAAGTAACTATCTTTTCCCTTCTATTGTTTCTTTTGGACCGGACCCCTCTTTATGCTCTGAATTTTATGTCGTGTTTAGAATGGGGTGAAAGGAGGTTAACGGAGGTGAATCATTTTATTTACCTAGTTTGGCTATCCATTTTTAAAACTCTACCTGGGTGAATTGGAGTTAATATTTTACCTCCATTAACCTTATTTTTATTAATCTCTAATTTTGGGGGTAATTGAGGTGAAGGTAGAAGAATAAGTAAAATTTTGACTTAATCGGACCAAAATGCTCCTAAGAGCATAAATCCCTATTTTTCCCAAATCATATTATTCTCCAGCTTGTGTATCCTTCTCCTTCGTAGAGCCTCAACCTCCCTTTCTTGCCATATTTCGATCTGCTTGAAGAAGGATAATCTCCAGCAGCAACTACTGATTTTGACTGCCAGAGCTGCGCCGACTACCAGACTTGCAGCGACAACATCCAATTCCCCTCTCATCTCCCCTCTCCTCGTCAACAACCAAGTTTGCTTCCCTGCCTTTTCTTTTCTTTTTTTTTGGTCAATTTTGTTGTAGAACGTATTATACTTTCTTTGTAATTCAATTGTGCTACCTGATTTGTGATCATTCTCCATTTTTGAGTTGATTCTGCTGGCATTGCTTCATCCATTGAGTTGAAGCTTCGAATTTTTGTTTTTGTCTTCATCGGTCGAGTTGTAGATTGATTGCATCACCCTTTTTTTTGTTTGTTTTTGTTTCAATTGAGTGAAGCAACAACCTTTTTTTATCAAGATTATTCTGCTAGCATTGCTTCATCCATTGAGTTGGAGCTTCGATTTTTTTTCTTAGCTTCATACGTTTAATTGTCGATTGAGTTGCTTCACCCTTTTTTTTTTTTACTTCAATTGAGTGAAGCAACAACCTTCTATTATCAAGATTATTCTATTGGAATTGCTTCATAAGCTTCAATTTTTTTTAACTTCATTCGTTGAGTTGCAGGTTGTTGGTTATGTCATATTTGTTTACATCCTTTGTTAGATTAGATGAGGGTTGATTATCTTCTTGACGTGGATCATGAGCATAGTAATATAGACAATGAGAGGAAATAGTAGCCACATAATTAGTGTTGATTGTCTCTGGTAGTGCCATATTTTGATTATGCCATTTCTTGTAGGTTATGTTATTATGGAGCAGGCCTTGGAATTTATGCATTAAAATTGATGCAGCATATGTATTTTCATAAGCATAATTCATGTATCAAAATAACGAACATAATTTAATGCAAGTTTTAATATTTGAGGAAGAAATTAGGAAAATAAATTGAGTTGTATGGTAGGAAGATAGACTAGATAGATAGAATTTAGACCTATAATTCCAAATCATTTATTCATTCCTCCCTCTTAACCCCCTATTGTAGCTTCTATTGATTATATGATCTGCTACAATTAAAAACTGAGGTTTATTACAAATAGTGTCATCTTAACTTTGAAGAGGATGGTGTTTTTCCCTATTAGATCTCAATATTATATTCCCCTTCTCAGCTCTCAATTTACATACTTGATTTTATGTATCATAATCTTAGTGTATCCACATTTGGATATGGGTAAGGCATCACTCAAAATGAGGTATTTCTATAATTTAATAAATAAACAGAACATTAACATTAAAATTAGCTAAAAAAGGGCCAAGAGTTTTGCTATTTAAAAAAATGATGGTATAAGTGTATGGTTCTATGTGGATCTAATAAGGGAGTCATGAGTCCTACTTTTTCATCTCAACTTCATCTAATATATTTCATCAACTAGAGTCAACAACAATCCATTTGCCACTTTCTTTACCTTCCACACTAGGAATCACCTTTCTCTCTACTTCCTACCGATTCTACTTAGCCTTCACAACCAAATTACAAATAAAGTAAATATTGATAAACATTGAAATATCAAGTGCCACAGGATTAATATTGACACAAAATTATACAAATGTCAAACCATATGTGCTGATAAAATGCTTGTAATATAACCAATCAAATTAAGGAAAAGAAACTAATTAGTTTGGTTTCTCATCTATAAATTAGATCCTTACTTCTTCTTTTTTACCATAATATAAGCAAGTAGTACCAAGTGAATAAGAGTCGATCCCACATAGAGTGTGTATTTATAAATTATAAAGTGATGTTTTATTACTCATCTATAAAAACATATACCTTAACCAATAACTAAGAAAAATAGATAATACCTTAGATATCATTTCTAACCAATTTCCCTATTCTAATTGAATTCTAAAGTCCCAAATTCACAACTAAAGTTAGCCAAAAAAAAAATTATTGAAACCACATGCGAAAATGTCCATTTTGATCTCCGAATGACCTTAAACTTAACTCTAACCTAGCCACATATATCTTTGAGATTTTGCACTAACTTATGCCTAACTTCAGCCTGCATATCATGCAAAAAAAATTGACATAACACTCTAAAAAGTCAGACCTAAAATTGTTGCTGCAAAATTCAATACATGTTATGAAGAATTTCACCTCCAAATTGCTTAAAAACCTCTCTACAATCTTGTCACTTGATTCCTCACTTAGTAATTGAATTTTCTTGTGTATTTCATATCTATAATCATGTTTTTAAGTGGAAACTAAATTATTTTTAGGTTCTGAAACCCATACCTACAGATTCACTATAACATCAATCTAAAACTTGATTAAACCGCCCTGAAAGTACTTCAAAACCTATCTAAACTCATGCCACTTGCTCCCACTTTTAATATATCAAATTTCCAATGGAATAAAAGGTGTTTTAAGTGTGTTTATAAGGGTATAAAATCAGGTCTAAAATGCCAGAATTAAACATGAAGAACCCCCCTCTATGGTGCATAAAAACTCATAAAAACTTAGGTAACTTAATTCTCTAGTTGGTGTATTGAAATTTCATCATATTTTAAGTGTTTGAGTATGTTTTTAGTGAGCTAAATATAAAATTAAATCTGAAGTTAGGTACCAGAGAGACAGAAATAAAAATCAATTTTTAGCATGGAAACATCAAATTAACTAGTTTTAGGTAACCATACTTGAATGTGCCAATGCATAATTAACTTCCCTCATTATCCAAGTCAGTTATGGTCTTAAAAACATGCTATTAACTAGTGAAATCATAAAAAAAAATAGATCTAGAATCATATCAAAGAAATATCACTCATCATAGATTTATGAATCATACTTAATTCATAAATAGACATTCGGCAACTCAATTTGACCTACATCTTCCTGACTTTGTTTCATTACTTTTTGGACACACAATTAACAAGAATATAACTCTGATTCTAACGGAAAATATACCAGACTAGTTACACAATCTACAACTATATGGTCAACTATAAAAGAATGCAACTTCCAGCTAATCAGCTGCAACCACGGAAGCAAAGTTTAGGACATAAATTTTTTTATTGGTGAATTTAGGTCTAAAATAATAAAGTATTATAAAGCATCCCATATTTACCAATAAAAATTAGCTAAAAATACCAACTTAGGGGAATGAAATATGACATATCGTGCACTAATTAGTAGCTTAGTTCCTCTTACCCACCACAACCGCCACCCATCGATGCATATTTCCTAATTTATTTATATATATTCATTTTTCTAGCATTATTTGTTCTTTATTCAAAAAAGGGGGAGAAAATTAGAAAAGAAAATCTAAGAAATGAACCTTCATTGATGGTATTGGGAGAATGTTTACCTTATGTTGGCATATGTGTTGTGGTGTATTGAGACTCATTGAAATTCTTTACAAAAGTGGATTTTCACATGCTCAAATATTTTTGTTGCACCATTTTAGAGGAAGTATAACTATGCTGGTGAAATGAAAGGTCGTGCATGCATTAGGCTTGTTGAACAGGGTATACATGTTGAATTTTCTATTAATTAATTGAAAGATGTTGATAGTAAATTGGTCTTTTGTTTCCTATCATTATTATTATTATTATACATATGATGATCAAGTTAAGAATTTAAAAAAGATGATGAAATAACATAATTAAAGAAACAAAAATATATGTGGTAATGGGTATGGTATTGATGGTTATGATTGACGTAGGATAATTTTTTGTAACAAAAAATAACTATTATGCATATTTTATATGATGAGCCAATGGGAGAAACCACTCAATATTTGTGTCAACTCTACTCTCCTCGATTGTGTTCTTTCTTTACTATGCCGATCCCATTGATGTTGTTGATGAATCAATGCTAATTCCATTTTTATTCTTTGATCTTTGTTCTTTGTTTTGATAGATGGATAATGATGATGATATTCTTACTCTATTCTACTTTACAATCCTTAATTGGTTTGCTATGGTGGTGGCGGTAGCTTAGTGGTATTTGGATAAAAATGGCATGTTAAATGATGATGATGATATTCATAAAGAATCTAAAGACGTGAGATTTTTGGTAAGAGATGTGATGACGAATAGATTCATATGTCTAGATATAATTTATATGGTCCTGAGGCATTTTAATATTTTATGAATTTTGTGGGTTATTAGCAAATCACGGTGGCTTGCAATCAACTAAATGAGTTAATATCAAGGAGCAAGTTGCTTTATTTTTGTATATTTTGGGTCATATCACAACAAATAGGGAGGTACAAGAAGTATTTGATAGGTTTGGAGAAGTTATTAGTCGTCATTTTCACACTGTCTTAAGAGCTATTATCGAATCATATGAGATGTTTATTGGACAACCAGATGGATCATCAGCACCAGTAGAGATTTGAGACAATCTCAAGCTCTATCCTTATTTTAAGGTTCTAATTGTGAATTTTTCTTTCTTTTTAATCAATAAATAATTTAGTTAGATTATTAATAATGTAGTAGTTAATTTTAAGATTGTGTGGGAGAAATCGACAGAACCTATGTTCGAGTAAAAGTTTATGCATTATATGCTCCTAAATACCGAGGCAGAAAATATTACACCACACAAAATGTACTAGTAGCTTGTATATTAACCTAAAATTTACCTATGTTCTAGATGGTTGGGAAGGAAAAGCATCTGATGCTTGAATACTAAAAGATGTGTTAAGACGACAATATGGCCTCAAAATCCCACATGGTAACTACATTACCATACCTAACAAATACTTTTTACTTAATTTATTAAAAGTTGTCTAACATCTTAGCCTTTTTTTAGGTAAATATTATCTTGGTGATGATGGGTTTCCTATAATTATTGGCTTAATTCCACCTTATAGAGGAGAGCAGTATCATCTAAAAGAGTACTTTCATAATCCACTAAGGTGTCCGCAAGAGCTATTTAATTTGTGCCATTCTTCTTTAAGAAATGTGATTGAAAGAATTTTTGGTGCTGTAAAAAAGCATTTTCTAGTTATGGCAAGTGCATATAAATCCCATTATGATATATATACTCATACAAAAATTATATTAGCATGTTTCATTGTGTATAACTTTCTAATGGGTGTTGATCCTAATGAAACTATAATTAGAGAGGCGGATCAATAAATTGTTGATGGCGATGATGGAGAGTGGGAAAATAGGTTTGATGATCTTATAGAAGAAGGAGATGCCACTAGATGAGAGTTTATAAGAAATTCTATAGCGGTGGTGATGTGGAGAGATTATAGTCCAAAAGAACTTCTTTTGACTTATGCCATTTGAACAAATGTACTATTTTATGTGTATTGAATTGTGAGAAATTTGTTGTTTTGCTACAATATGTTGTATTCTACTTTGAACACGCTATAAAACATATGTCTTTATTTTTTTTGGAGATTAATGCTATGTTTTAAATGTCACTTCATTATTTGTATATTTTTTTTATTTGCATACCTGTTGTATTTGTCATCCTTTTTTTTGGTAGATTCAACCATGCCTCCTCGTCAAGTTGAGAGAAACATTTAGAGACGCGAGATGGATGGAGTTCTTCTTGATGCTCTGCTACATAATATGCATATAGGTAATCATCCTAGTGGTACATTTACTACGGGAGCTTATAGTTTCGTATTAAAGAGCTTGAAGAAAAGTTTCACAATTCCTCATAAAATAAGGAACGATTTTGCAATAAGATAAAATATTTAAAGGGAATTTTTTTTGAATGTTATGACATATTCCGAAATTTTTCACAAAGTGGATGCCACTCAAATATGGGATCTTGAAGAGGAAATGTGAAATCAACTAATTGAGGTGTGTATGGAGTTATTTTCTTTTTATATATTTTTTTTGGCATAAGGTTTTATTCTTTTGTATAGGGTGTTCATCGTCTATATTTGTTAAGTGTTGTGATTTAATTCACTTTGTTTTTTTGTTTGTCATAGGGAAATCCAAAGTCTGTGGAGTGGAAGGGTAAACCAATTCCCTTTTACAAAAAAATGGAAGAGCTATTTTCTAAGGATAAGGCAACTGAGGATAATGTTGTAACTGCTCCTGAAGTAAGAGTAAGGAGAAGGGAAGTTGTAGGACAGCATGAAGGATCTATAATAATGATTCAAGATATTAATAATATGGTCTCAAAAGAGGAAGTTCACATTAAGGGGTTTAGTTCATTTGGTATTGATTCTAGGATTCCACCTCATTCTATGGTTCAGATGCTAGTAATGAAAGTGTACCACAAGCAGGTGGGGGTCATTGAAAAGGCAACAAGGGTAAGAAGAAAATTGATACATTTATTACAACATGTTCTGATATGTTAAGTGCACGGGTAGAGAAGTTTACCATGGTTATGGACAAACACTCATTTGTTGATCCCGATGGGGCTATTAAGTGTGTTGAGGAGCTTGACTTCAATCCAAGGTACACAATGATGGATTCTTTTCAAATTTTAAAGAATCTTGCAGACTATGTGATTCTAAATGTGTATCCCCTAGAGCAACGTCGATCTACATTATGGTTTTTGTTGGTGCAAGCACAAATTATTGACAAATCATAACATTTTCATTATGTGTAGCTTCATGCTTTAAGACACTTAAATTAAGATGTCTTGTAGGATGATGACATCATTCATCTTTGTTGACGGTAAAACAATTGTAAGATATTGAACATCTTGTGCACCTTTTGAATTTATATTGTAGATGATGATGGACATCTTTTGATTTTAGTAACATTGTGTTGAATGTAGGATGATGGATGCCCTTTAACTTAGTAAGTTTGTTTTTAATGAAAGATGACTTTCTTTAATGTGTTATATATAATTTATTTTATTCATACAAATAATATTTATCTGTGAACTAGTTGGCTAAATGGATGTTGCAACAAAAAATTACTCGTCTTTTAAATCTTTTGGTTGTTGGTGTGATGAGGTGGTACTGGTGGTGGTGGAGAAAGATGAAAGAGGTGGTTATAGTGGATGAAGAAGTGGTGGTGGAGTTTTGATGGAGGTGGTGGTGGTGGAGGAGGAGGAGTTGGTGGTGGTGGTGGTGGTGGTGCTTGTGGTGGAGGTGGTGGTGGATGTGGAGGAGGAGGAGGTGGTTGTGATGATAGTGATGGTGGTTCCAGGTAAGTTTATTGTATAATGGACTTATCTATTTAATATAAGGGTATAAATGTCATTTGTTTTATTTTTTTAACCTTTATTCACCTAAATCCAAATGAAAATTTTAAAACATTCACTCCGATTCACCTATATTCCCTTCACCTAGGTTATTTTTAATGTTTGCCCTCACCTTAATCCACCCAAATCCAAATGACCCACTAGGGGTAAATGCTAGATGAGCACTTTTAGTCTTATCTTGCTTCAATCTCTCTTCCTCTTAGACACAATATGAAATGAGCTCATTAAGAGCTAATTTCTTCTCTTGGCAGTTGCAATTGACCTTTAATTGACCGAATTGTGTAAAAAGATAAATCAATACTAAATGTATGAATAAGTCATCTGACAATTTGAGCTATAGTGCCGTTAGTTTTGAAGCAATGTTAAACATCTCCATAGTGTACTCCCTTATATTTCCTTTACCTTTATACTTTAATAAAATCAAGTGTTGCAAAATAGTGCTTATTTCAGTCTTATTATTTTTTTTTTGCAAAAAATTTTTCAATTTCAGTAAATAAATCTTCAACATCGGTGATCTCATAAGAGAATTCGCCCCTAAAAGCCTCTGGAAATAAGACCTATGCGATTAGAGTGATCCCACTTCTCAAAGTTTCTTTTATCATCAAATGAACTTTCAATTGTCATATCAAAGAGTTTTGCTAACCAAAGTGCATGGTCTAGATCCATGCAACTAAGGACAAGTAAAACTTTGTCCTTCCATTCCTTAAAATTATTCCTATTCAGCATGAGAACGGAATTCAAGTTGGCAGATATAACAATAGGAGACATAACTATATAGAAAACAACACTACACCATAAATATAAATACTCATAGAAAAATGCATGATAAACAATCAATACATTTATATAATGGCAATCCCATTACAAGAAACTAGTGTAACGTTAATATCAAGTCTTTAGACAATAATATTATTTACAAGTGATGTTCTTGTTGTAGTGATCAAACACTAATAATAAGGCCAATCAGATAATGAGATTATATTTAGATTAACTCATTATCCACGTGGCATCTAAATAATTACCATATATTTATCACCATAGATATATATAAAATTTTACCAAATATGTGTCTTCCTTTGGGCTAATAAAATATTCATATGAATAAATAAATAAATATATATATATCCAGTAATTTTAATAAACCAATCTTCACAAAAGATGTCACTTTGGCTACATATTGTGTCAATTACCTTACCTACTAATATCAAACAACTAATAATTTAAATAAATTGACTCATCAATTTTATTCATAAATATGGACCTATAATATTAGAACCAATTTTATTTGGATTCAATATCCATAAAAATATATATTAGATATAGCCTTATTAGCATTACAATAAAATTAATGCCAAATAACACATGTGAAAGGCTCACATAATAATTTATTAGATAAGAATAAATTAAATATCTAATTAAATTAATTAGGCCAATTATATTAAATTAAAATTATTATTTTAATAATATAAAATAAACAAGTACCAAATTAATAGCCCAAAAGATACCAAAATATTAAAAATTGGGCTAAAACAAATAGTAAGCCAAACCAAGCCAAAATGACTCAATATAGGACCGACCCAGCAAGCTAGAAGGGGCGCAGCCCAAAATAGCCCATAAATAAGATAAATAGGTTGCACAATAAAATAAGAAAACCTACTTAGCACAACCGGTTGGGGCTTAAACCGACAGTCTGGTATTGAGTTCAAAACCCGAGCTCAACCAAACTCTCCTCAAATTTTTTATAATTACTAAATTACCCCATTTAATTAAAACCCAATCAACTCTATAATCTATCTCCTTCAACCTCTTGCCTGCCGCCAACCCTCTCAATCTCTTCTTCTACCTCTTGCCTAGCCCCTCACCAATGTTACCAAACTGGTAACCGTTGGCTAATGACCAAAATCGCCCGGTCACTGCCACCCCAGCCTCCAACATAAATCGTCGATGAACGAAAGCCAACTAATGAGGGTGAAGACGATGACAAATGAAACTCGGCACAGAAGAGAACAATGAGAACATACCAAACAGAGACCAAACTCGGTGGACATATCAAATAGAGACCAAACTTGAGGGATAGATGAAGAAGAAAAAAAATGGTGTTGGATTAGATACCAAACTTGGCAAAAAGATGAACGGTGCAATAAAAAATAGAACAGTGCCCACACATGAACAGTGCCAAAAGTGTCAAAAAGAAAGCAAAAATAGCGACAATTTATGAACAGTGCAGTGAAAAGGTGAACAATGCCTGCACATGAACGATGCCAAACAATGTCGAAAAGGAAGCAAAACCAGCGATAATTGAACGGTAAAAGTAAAATTAGATCAAAATTTGTTGGATTATACTGAAAATTATTTTCTTAACTTGATAAATTTAGTAAAGGGCTCTGATACCAATTGATGGATTAATATAATCTATAAATCCGATAGGATCGAATGCTAATCTATTAATATTTATATAATATAATGTAGAAGCGTACCTGAATCCATAACGTGAGAATTACCAATGGATTTGGAATAATGGCGGTACTATGGTCTTTTGGGTCTTGCACACTCTCATCGGTCTCTATTGACTAATGGAAATCGAATAGGACAGAATATATGTGGCCTAAGGACCACAACCCTTTATATAGATAACTAATCTATTGTCTATTGGGTTATTTCTAGTTTAGTCAATCAACAAACTAAAATACCCAATGTCTCTATACATACAGTCCCACGTCTAATTAGATACATGAAGCCCAATAACTTGTACATAAATACAATCACTTATATACAAGGTTAATTTATACAACAACCCGCAATTCGTATCATTCGCATATAAGCCCAATTGTTGGATAAAAACCCAACAGGAGGTGCACGATTACTCTCTTCAACAAAAAACCAAACAAGTTGTTTGGGGATGGGGGTAAAGGAATGGTTTGGGTGGCATTAGTTGGGAAAAAGCTGGGAAGATTGGTAGGGAGGTAGGGGTTGTTGCTTGCTGGGGAAATGGTGGTGTTTGGTGGTTAGTGGTGGTGAGGGGTGTTGGTGCTAGACATCAATGAATGAAGAAGGGAGAAGGGGAAGGATGAGACAAAGGAAAGAAGTATTCTGAGATGGGCTTCTCGACGACAGTGGAAGCGGAGGAGTGGAGAAGAGAAGAAGGGCGGTGTGTGTGTGTGTACATTTGCATGGAGGTAAGGTGTGGGTGCTGGGAATGCCGAAGGTTGTAGGTTGGCATGGCTTTAAAGTGGGTTTGTGCCAGACAGGGATGGTGTAGGGCAAGTGGTGTAGTGCAAAGGGTGGCAATTGCATGGTTGTGAAGGGAAAAATAAAAGGAAAGGGAGCCATGTAGGGCAATTAAGATGGGGATAAGGGAAGAGAAAAAGGAAAAGGAAAAAATAAAAAGAGAACAATATCTTTCAGCAGATAAAATTTGGAGTGTTAGAATTTATATTAATAACATTAAGATAATATTATCCTTAAATTATCATAAAATTCAGATAGCAAAAAAAGACTTAATGGTGCTCAAAACACACAATTAAGGCCCACTCGAGTAGTGAATAGTGTCATTTTCCAATAACTCGGTTTGAAATAATAAAAATACCTATAAAAAAATTAAAATGTGAGGATATAAAATGTCCATACAAATATAAGTCTCAAAAAATTTTGGAGGTTAAAAGAGACTCAAAATACTCACGAAACATAAAACTGTAAAAAAAAAGTAAAGAAGAATAAGCACCGAATGAAACATTATCAGCATGTGACTAGGATTTTAAATCTCTACAGAGATGTGATAAATCGCTAAAATAATACTATTTAACCTCCACTAATAAATATCCTAAATAACTCAAGTTTTCCAAAAGAACGAATTATTACACTTGTCTTTCAATTATTTTCTTATTTATAATGTATCTAGAGTTGAGATATATGAAATAAATGAAATTCTTAAATATATGGTGAATATTCATGCAATCTCAAGACATTAGAAGACGGAACTATTTTCACCTAAGGAATCACTCATACCTTTAAGGAGATATGGTTGGAGTCCGACATAGTTTGAGTGACTCTCAATACTTACAATAAATATACTTTTTTAAATTAACCCTTTCAAAAGACGTTAATTGTGATCTTTTATGCTTTGGAGGGGAGTAACGTGAATGACCATGTCATTCAGTTATCCTCAAGGACATGATGTGATTATTAACATATAAAGAGAGTTAAATTTATTAATTTCATAAGTATTGCCTATTAACCTTTTTTTTCTTTGATTGGGATGGCCATTTTTTTGGAGGAAGCTAACTTCTAGGGATCAAAAAGATAGGTAGATAGAAGAGGCACATGCGACATTGTGTGCAAAACATAAAACACCTCCTATCAGTTACCCAATATCACTGCTTAGAATAAGGATGTATTTTGATGAAGTCTTGTGCAATCAAGATTTTAGCATATGGTTGAATTACCACCATGATTGTTTTTGAAGACAAAAAAAAGTTGATATATATATATATATAAGAGTTGAGGATTTATTCCATTTGTTGGCTATATACTAGCTATAACTCTAACATATAAAGTCATACATGAGGTATAACTTTATTTATTTTAATATATAATTATATGCAACAATATTAATATAATTTTTAAATTATTACTAACATATATTTGCATAATTATTTCCATATAGGGTATTAAAATATAAGAATTGTTAATGAAGATGATGGTCATATGTATGGATTATTCTGTCCTCAATTGATTTTTTTATGGGAACCTTAAAGATCGAGTGAAATATATGACTAGAGCAATGAAGACAACTCTTCATTGATTGATTTTTTTCCCTTTTTATTTTAATCAACATTGAAATTTTGTCATTTTACATCCATCAATAAAGTTTGCATGTTAGTTTAACTCGTTAGTTATCAAATGGTGTGACAATACACACAAAAAATATTTATAGCTTTAATTAATTTCATGAATAACTTATTATATTATATAATTAATATGTTTTTATACATCAATTAGGTCATTTAATAAAAATTTAGAGAAGCAAAAAGATGGACCTTAATCATGCCTATGGGCTTACATGTAGATGTAAGTAATTTTTTTTCTATTCTTTAATGTTTACTATTTAGTATAATTATGACAAATTAATATGTGCATTTTACGTAATGTAGAGTCCAAAATATGGATGCAATGACAATTGTGGCTATTTTTTCATAAAATATATACGAAGGTGTCATTGTAAGATGATGGAACGAAGATTCGAAGGCATGTGTTGATCACCATATATATACTTACTAATATTGTTACTTCAGTTAAGTACTTATAACCATACAATATACATAGTGATCTCTCCCCTACGTATATTAAAATGATGAGGTTAGATTTTTGGATAGCTAGATTAATGAGGTCAGATAAAAGTTACTATATTTTATCTTTGAACGAGCTAGCTAATGACTTTGATTGTGGATACTTTTATTATTATTAATGTATAATCGATCTATTTATAGGATTACAGGTATTTCATTGATGTAGTTATGTCTTGATCAATGGGATTACACACATCATTGATACATGTGTATTATTTTTGTATATATAATCAAGTATACTTGATTATTTTTTATTATTGTAAGATACTTTTTATGTAATGATGTGTATATACTTGATTATTTTTATGGATTTTATGTTGTATATATATATGTGATACATAATATTGATGCTTGTATGTTAGTTTCGAATATATGTATGTGAGTTTTGTACGTGGTGTTGGTAGTATATTATGTTCTTATTTAAAAAAAGGGGATATAGAGGTGCTTTTAAGGTAAAACCATTGTTCATATCTTAGCGCAATGCTTTTAAAAAATGCTGAAAGAATAGATGATAATTTGAATATATAATCGTTATTTATACCTTAGCGAGAATTTTTTATTTATTTAAAAAAATAGTAAAAGAATAAATGACAATTTTAACTTAAATCCGTTTTCTATAGTGAAGTTTAGAGGGTAATTAAAAATTAAAAATTATCATTTATTCCTTCATACATTTTTTAGCACCATTTGTATTTTTATTTCAGATGATTATGGTTTGAACAACCTCTATAGTATAGAAGGTTGTTGCTTACATAAATGTTAGTTACCACCTTTTTTTTTTTTTATCATTTTCCACTAGCGTCTATGACTATTTTTATACTTGCAATAACATATCAATATACGTAACCCGAGTTGTTGCTCCAAAAAGAAGATTTTTACTTAAAATATATTTTTCAAAATTCAATCCGATTTTTACTTCAATTAAGAAATCTATATCTACTTAATCTTAAATTGATTGGATTTCCAAAAATAAGAGTTGAGAAAATCAAAATATAATCTTTCCAAAGTATATTGTGGAAAGATTTATTTAGTAAAGACTTTGAAATTTATAATTTTTGTCTCATGAAAATCATTTTGAGACATATTCCATTAAATCTTTGATTACCAATCAATCAAAATTCTTTTCTTAGATTACCGACTCAAGATTTATAAAATAATGGAGATATTTGGATACGATTATATCCTTCCTATGAAACCTTTTGTGACCAACATAATAGTTTATGTGTTGTTCTTTGGTAAGATCTAAGGTGTGATTCGGAACGGGGTTTTGGGGCAACTCTAGGGCTTAAGCTCGTACCTTTGAGCAATTTTTTCTTTTTCTTTCACTCCTTTGAGATATTTTGTTATATTTATTTCTACAATATTTGAAGACTTGTAGAGTATTTCTTTAACTCTTATATTTAAAATATTTATCGTTGTGATTGTCTTGACCTTTTACAAGTTATGACTTATTTATGATGTTTTGTAATTGAACCTATTCTTATTAAGACATTCAAGCACACCATTGCAGGTAATAATTATATGCAATCAAACAATCACGTTCGGAATCATCAAAACACTTATGAACCCAACAATATATTTTAGATGTAACAAAATATTATTAAAAATATTATCTTTCTAAAGTAAGATTTTCAATATAGATATACTAATATTTTAATATTAAATAATATCATTGTAATCTTTCAACATTTTTATCCTTTGATTGTCACATAATTACTAAAAAATTGTCACATACTTGTTAAAAATCATGATATTATTATTAATAAATCAACATAAATTTAGTTTAACTTTAGTACAAATAATAGTGACATTTTGTTATAGTAATTATTGAAGGATCATTACATATTTGTTGAAAAATTATAATATAATTATTACATAGTTACTAAAAAGGTATCACATAATCGTTGAAAAATTAGTACAAACAATGGTGAAATTTTATGATGCCAAATTATGGAACAAATTTTATATAGTCGTTGAAATATGTTCACATACTTGTTGAAAAAATATACAACAATAATGATAATATATTACAATAGTGGTAAAAAAATAATTGTGTAGTTGTTGAAAAATCAATATAACAATTATGATTATTTTTATTATAACAATTGTTGAAAAAAATATTATATGGTTGAAAAATCATAATATAATTGTTGAAAACTATCATAAAATTGTATAAGAAAGGAAAAGAAAATCATTGTAACAACTATTTAAAAATCAACTAAATGTTGTTGAAAAATTATTTCTATATGTATGGTAATATGAATATCTAATTATTAAATAAAAAATTAAGAATAATTTTGATATATTTTTTTTAGATTTTTTTAACAATTTTTATATCATGGTTCTGGGGTACCATGTAATGTAAATAGAAAAAAAAAACTATCTAGCACAAAGTACTAATTAAATAAAATACATAATATCATCTTTCATTTTTTCTCTTTCTAATATACAAGGTTGTCACTTTCTCTAAATTTTTTAAACTAAACTATCTTTAAATTGGATTAGCAAAAAATAGAGTAAAAATTAAAATAGTGCTCTCTCTCTCTTTTACTACGAATAGATAACTGTATTAATATAATTTTTATATAAAAAATATTTATTTATAATATTGTGGTAATGTTTATTATTAGGTTCATAATATAGATTATATAAGTTTATAATATAGAACGAATAGACTTTTGATATAAAACTACTAATTTTGTTGCATATAATAATCAGGTTCATTATATATAATAATTAAATTTATAATATGAAACACCTAAATTTATAATATAAAATGTATATGTTGGTTAGACAAAACGTATAAACTCGTCAAGTTTTATTACATAGATTGTCCATTTCGTATTACCATATTAGACATGGAGACAAAGGGAGGGCTAGTTTTTGGCGTGACGAAAATTGTGTGATTTTTAATCAAATGTAATCAACTTGTCCACCCTTTTTTACAGCGCAAACAACCCGTCCACCCCTTTTATAGCATTGGGAACACAGAACTTTAAGTAACTTTCATTTGTACAGGCACATAGTTAATAGTGTGATGCTACACTTTCTTATGCTACCTCTATTTTAAATAACGTTAAAATATATGAAAAAATTAAACCCTCAAATTATTTCTATCGCTACCGATAGTACGGATAAATAGGAGTTAGTTGTGTGTTGAGCAAGTATTTTACATGCTCAATATGTATATATTCAGTATATTGTAATGTGACTAACAACTGGTGTCAAATAAATTAATATGTATAAATTATCACAAGCTTACTAATATGTGGCTACTCTTAATCTATATATGTTCATTATAGTAATCATATACTATAATGCATCCTCCATTACTACCGCAATTCACTTTACTAGTATTGTTTTGATGCACCCTGTATAAGTTGATGCATATGAATATTTTAAGTTGATGAATCTTTAGATTTTAAATTGATTAATATGCACTGAACATGAATATTTTAGGTGACAAATATAAACTTTTGAGTTGAGAGACATTAGACTTTAAGTTGGTGAATATAACATTAAGACGTCTCGTATAATATTTAAGGTTGATTTACATAATAATTTCTTTACATAAAAAATAGAGCAATATAAATGTCTTAGAGAAAAAGGAAAAATATTTCAGTATATATATATAGATATCATATTCATATGAGTAATTTTTTTTATTCAAAAAGAGTATTAAAATATTATTATTAATATATAAATTAAAAAAATGAATAATTTACCATACCATGCGCTATAATTTTGTTTTGGTGGAAGTGTAATATCAAAATAGTTAGGTGTTATTGTCGTAATTGACATAACTCTAATTTACCATACCATCCTTACTTAAACAACAAGGGAAAATAATTAAAATGTAAAATATAATAAAAAGAAAATGATAGAACTTTTATAAACCGATAAACATTAGATAAAAGTTTATAAATTAACTTTAAATACAATATTAAAATACAACAAAATGGATCCTATAAAACTGAGATTCCAAAAAGGTATATGGAAAAAACTATCATCGGGATAATATGATTCTATGTACAAAACTATAATTGGGATAATACGACTCTATGTACAAAACCTTGATACAAAAGTCACTCCTCCACATATAATGCATAAAAAGCTGCAAACTCGTCCACTGGGCTATCTTCAACTTGTACAAGGATAAATAGATTGTCTACTTGTGGGAATGAGTAGCACCGATAAAATTGATGATCAGTTCACTGTGTATTGAGTAAGGTAACTGTATAATCGAGTAAGGTTACACATTATACATGAGTTCACCTTAGAAAATAAGCATACACGTGTTAACATAAATGATGATAGGTAAAACTCACTCCATGTCTCATTATTAGATATGTCATATTCCAATCTTTTATTTATATTGAGTTAAGGAACCCCACTATTATTAAACTGGTGGAACGGTCTGAACACCTCTCAGACATCACACTTGAGTCATTATTATTATCCGAGATCCAACACCTTTTAGGACAAAACGCTTATGAGCCACTATTATTAAACCGATTGAATGGTCTGAAGTACCTCACAAGGACAACATATCCGAGCCACTATAATTATCCGGTTGGACATATTCAACACCTCGGTCCTAACTCAAGTAATCATTTATTTTAAATGATTAATGTCTTATCTATTAGTATTTCTTTATGAAACACATTTACGTTGCGTATGACCCTCAATTATTCTTAATTCGGTGGAATGAACCCATGCACTTCTCTTAGATAACACACCTAAGTCACTATTATTATCTGGTAGAATGGACTCGTATAAACACATCGACCCAACTTATGTGATATTTCACTTTAAATGATTAATATCTTATTCAGAGTTCATTGTATATTCAAGATCAACATGTGAGACTCATATAAATATGCAAAAAATATAATTGAATCATGTGAGCCCAACCACATAATTTTCAAAGTCATAATTATTATAATTGTTCCTCAAATTACCATAGTGCCCTTACAATAGTTAAGGCAATCATACTCTCCCAAAGGGCCTTTATGAAACCATATATATATATATATGTATATATATATGTATGTATACGTATATAGTTCAATATCCAATATTCATATGAGATATAAAACCCAAGTATAGACATAGATACCACAAATCCAACATTATACCAAAAATACATACTTACACATTATTATTACTCTCAAGATATCATATTATACCATTTCCATGAACAAAATTATTTATATAACATTTCCATGAACAAAATTATTTATATAACATTCCTAAACAAAAAGCACATACAAATATACACATAGCACGTAAATCTCTAGCTACACTATATATCCTTACTGACAAGGACACCATGCTCCAAGCACGAATCCTAAACTATCTTATCTGATATCACCCGAAGATCACCTATGAAATAAGAATAAAACATGATTAGGACCTAAGATTACAATCAAGGAAAAAGTTAAGATAAAAGAGGGTAAAAATGGAAATAACTAGAACCAATGAAAAACTTGGATTGTGTGGAAGTGTGGTGGAAGGTTTGGTGGTGCTAAGTTGGTGTTTTAGCGATGTTTGAATGGAGCATGGGTGTGCTTGGAAGAGAAGCACAGCTGTGCCAAAGAGACGACACAAGCCTAGGGGCATAGGTTGGGAGCAATGAATGCGCACGAGCAGGTTGTGCCCGAGAAGCATTGATGTGCGTAGGCAAGAAGGAATAGAGGGCGCACAGTTGTGTGCGAGACCGTGTGTGGGCTATGCGAGCATGCATGGGAAATCTACGTATGAGAAGCCTAGGTGTGCAAGAAAGTTTGTAAGAGGGCATGGCTGGGGCGTGCGCAAGAAGCACGGCTGTGTGCCTTATGAAAATGAAATAGAGCATGTAGGGAAGGAGAAAAAAGGATACAACGAGGGGGTGGCGATGGTTGGTGACGACAAGGGGGATTGATGTGAGTGGTTAAGGTGGTTGTTTTACCAAGTAAATGGTGGTGCTTGGTGGTTGGTGGCGGTGCGTGGATGGTGATGGTGGTTTGATGATGGTTGAACACGACAGGGAAAGAAGCGGACAAATAAGGTGGTTTGGGGGTGGTTTGCTCGAAAAAAGATGTGGCAATAAATGTAAAAATCAATGAGGTAGAAAGAGGTTGAAATGTTAGCATATATATACACATATATGGTGTGTGAAAAAGGGAGAATGGTAGAGGACGGTGGCAACGAGGATCGGGCATGTCAAAGGGGTGATGGCAGGGGCACAAGAAGTGGCAAGGGTGATGATAAAAAAATCAATGGGGCGCAAACCTAGCGAAGGATATTTGTTGTAGATGTTAAGAAAATTTGCATGTAAAGTAGGGGAAAGAAGAAGAAAAAGTCGGTGGGAGATGGAGCAATAAAAAGGAAAAGGAAAAAGATTACAAGTTTTAAGTTAAAAATAAACCGTAAATGATACTTTAAATTAATATTTTCAATATTACTATAACAATGATATGTTTAAATTACAATTTAGTATTAATTGTTGACAAATTTTTGTGAGAATGTTAAAATAATTTTATGTTGAGTAATTAATTTTTTATATTTAAAATTTAAAGATTATAAATCAGAACAAACTAAATCATAAACCAATAATATCATTTGGTTTAGAACTTTAGATCATTAAAAAAAATAATTGAATTTAATTTGATAATTTTTTAAACTAAAAATATAATTTGATTTAGTTTAAAAGTGGAACTCGACCAAACTATAGTACCGTGTTCACCCCATTTAGTGACCAAGGCTAGTCCAGCAACAACAGAACTCTCACTTCGCGGAGATCGGAAGAAAGAACGCACGATTCATAGAACAACAACCATGGCGTCTTCGTCTTCGTCCTCGTCATCGGTGCTGGTGAATTCTGACGAAGAGAGAGAAGAATTGCTGGACAGAATGTTAACAAGATTGGCACTTTGTGACGACTCTAAGCTCGAAGACTTGCTCTCTAAGATTCTTCCATTCACGATTTCATCTCTATCTTCTTCGTCGATAACTGTCCGCAATAAGGTCTTCTCTCAATATCTGAATTCCTAATTTTCTGAATTAAGGGTTTTGCTGTATGACCCGGATGTCAGTAAGTAAATCACGGGAAGAGGAATATCAAAATCTTTTTCTTGATTGGGGTTTTTCACGGTGTTGGTGCTATTACGCTGCTAGCCTGCTAGCTGGATTAAACTTATCTTTGCTCGCTGTACGCTTTAAGGGTGCTTCTATATGACGGTTGGTTGCTGGTTTCTAAATATCAAGTACGAAAGAGGGACAGTAGAAGTCGGTTTAGTACAAACTGTTTGCAATTACAGCTGCGAATAGCAATTCAAAACTGTGAATGAAATATGAGTTGAGCACTGATTGTAAACCTTGCGATGTTTCTCAATTTCTCTTTCCTTTACTCTGCTATCATCTCATATCTGGAACTTTTAACTGAAAACTGAATATAATTAATGGTGACAGCTTTGGCTATATATATTTTTTTTTTATAGCCAGTACATTTCAGATCATAGTTGATAGTGATACTCATACTTGAGAAGCTGATGATACTCCTGGGAGTAGCTAGAGCTGTTTGATCATGACTCTGATTTTGTATTTTTTTTTCCAAGCTTCATTATGCTCGTTTATTTGCATTCATAATTGTTGGTGTCCCCCAATGTGATAGGTGATGGAGATATTAAGTCACGTAAATAAGCGAGTGAAGCATGAGCCATGGATTGGTTTGCCATTATTAGACCTATGGAATATGTATATAGAAGCAAATGTTGCTCCAATAGTCAGGAACTTCTGTATCATCTATTTTGAGATGGCATTTGAACGCTCAAGTACAGAGGTCTGTATGCCTGATCTGATCTTTTTGCTGTCTCTCTCAAATCTCGTCTAAGACTGCAATATCTCACGGACACTATTTTCTTGTCATTGTGACACAGGTGAAGAAAAACATGACTCCCACTATTTTGGAGAGTATATCAAAGCTTCCTTCTCAGCACCAAGAGATAATTTTGCGAACATCTGTCAAGGTTCTTCACTTCATTTGCATATAAGCATTTATAATTTTATCTTGTATATAAAATACCATCTTTTGCCTAATGGAAGTGGTAGGCGTAGCATTTGTGATGATAAATGATTAATATTTTTCTCCACGTAGCTCAATACTTCATAGTTAATAGTATGTGTTTCTGGGTATTCACTGTCACTGGCAGCTGTATGTTGTAAGTTCAGCTCTGAATAGGAGATATAAATTTGCTTATATCCGAGTAGTGGATTGAGTTGTGTTGTTCCCTTATGAAAACAATTCACAAACTATCCAATTGCTGATAGAATTATCAGATTGTACTGTTATCAAACATCACTTTTTTATTTTTTGTGAAAAATGATGTGGTGAGTCTGGTAACGAGGTGTTGCTTTATGTGGTAAACTGATCCAAAGCTTACTGCAGCCTATGGATGTATTTAAGCATATTAACCGTTTGATCTAATAGATCCATCTACTCTTTTATATCTTTTTCTTGTTTGTATTAGTCATCTCTTAGTCAAGAAATCCTCTCTTGTTGTTCAATCTCCCTTTACCTCCCTTTTAATAAAAGTGCAATTTTTTGCTCGTCAACAGCTATTTATATGCCAATGGATACCTTTCTTGGCCCAGTTAAGATCCAGCTTGATTGTTTTCGAAGGGGGTTATAGTACAATATAGACGTTGGGCATGTTCTCCTCATGTTATTTTTTAGATAAGCAAAATTTAGATGAAGAGAATGAGCCCTTTTTTCTTTCATCTTACTCAGTATAGCTGACTCTCTCAATCATTTGGTTATTTTAGGTCATTGGTGAATGCCATCAAAAGCAAGTTGATGACGAGGTTGCCACAAAATATAGATTGATGAATAGTTCGCAGGACTCGGAAATATTTCTTGAATTTTGCCTGCACACTGTTCTGTACCAACCATCATCTCAAGGGTTTGATTCCAGTTACTTCCAGAGTCTTTTTCCTACCTTTCCTTTGAATATTCTTAGCTTTAATTTGCACCTAATGTTATAACGGATTTGATTGCAGTGGTTGCCCGGGGCTCTCAATGACCCAAATTGACCGTGTGACTGGGAAGCAACTGTTAAAAAATGAGATGCTTTTGAGTAGAAAGGTGAAAGATAATAGACGTATTTTGAATATCCTGTTGGCTTTCTATTTGTCTGATACTGTAATATTCAGATACTTATCATTGTGACGCTTCATGTACTTGTGTGTTCTTTTTGTTGCAGTTGGGACTTTTGAATGTTATCAATTGTATGAATCTGACTGCAGAGGTCATTTACCCTATATTCCTTGCTGCTTGTGTAGACAGGTATTGCTTTGGCCTTTACTTATGATTTATTAGCCTGAGTGTTTGAATTCATTCACATGGTTGACACTGTTAGCTGGGTGTTAATATATTTCTGCAAGTCAAGAGGCTGTCTCCAAGAAAGGAGAGGAACTTCTAAAGAAGAAGGGTTTTGCTGCTGATTTGGACAATCCTAATCTTGTCAGGAAACTTTTTTTGCTATTCAATGGTATGGTGATGTCAAAGCTCATTTTTGACTATGTATTTAATTTTTGGTGTGTGGGGGAGGGGGGCGGGGGTGTAAGAATGTAAGTATGCATAGGTTGCTGTTGTATCAATGTTCTTCCCACTTGAAACTACTTTTTGTTTTTGTGTTTGCTTTTCATCATTTTTCTTTTCTTTCCTGTCTTAAATGTTTTTTCCCCTGTCATGTAATGACACATTGAACAGTAAATCTTACTCCGAATCCTTAGGTGTTAATTACTGTGATTGGTGCTGGAGACAGGGCCTGAAGTATTGATATCTATTTCTCGTTGCATGTAAATTGTATATTTGCATTTTCTGTCCTTGGTTACGAATGAAGCAAAATACAACTATGAATCCTAGACGATTGATCTCTTTTTTTCGTATGACTGCTAACATTTCCTTTCTGTGCATTAGATTTGTTGTATGTTTTGTTCAACAAAGGAAGAAAGAGAATGTGGTTCATAAGCCCACTTTTAGATGCTAAATGCACGTGCAATGAAAGTTTTCTGAAATACATGCTCCTCATTCATTCAAGATGATGGTCTATTCTCCTCACCATATACCAAATAATAATATTAATTAATTATTAATAATATTCATGAAAACATATTAAAATATTTTTTTTAGTGAAAATCAGACTAAGGAAACGAGTCAGTGACTTATCAGCAGCTGCATTTTACCTTTGACCATGCCCTCAAATGTGAAAAAGAGACCATCTATTTACACCATTTTGATAAGTCCTTGAAAGTTTTGTATTTTTAACTTTCACTTGCCATTCTATCATGTTGATTCCTTCTCCTTGGAAAAATAAGAATTTATAAACATGGGGATTCCTTCTTGTAAAAATGCCTCCATATTAAAATTATACAATTTGTTTTTATCATTATATGCTGCTTACTGATGTGGACCACAAGGAAATTGACTGAAACATTTATGGCACTATCTTACAGGCTTGGATGTTGCGACTAGCATGTGAATTCTTATGTTACTTTCTTAATTGCTTTTTTTTTTTTATTTTCTAAAAGCCATGGGCTTTGGAAAGTATGTGATTGGACCAAAGGTTCTCCTCAGTTGTTCAAGCCTTTATATTTTTCATTTACCCAGGAAGTTCTGGATCTGAAAATGTTGCTCCAGAAGTTAAAGTTGTTCCTGCAAATTCGGCTTTAAAAGCTCGAATAATGCTTGTATTTTGTCGATCCATTACGGCAGCAAATAGTTTTCCATCAACTCTGCAGTGCATTTTTGGTTGTATTTATGGTAAGTGCTTTGTATTCTTTCCGTCACATTCTTGTTTGTGTAATGATAGAAGTTTAAAGCATTGGTTAAGTGTATTCCAATACTCTGTTTGCAAGGAAATTGATTGTAGTATGGACTGTTATTTATTGATACTGCTTTGTCTTATTTCATCAAAGCCGATTGGAATTCTTTGAAATCATAAATTTTTACGGGTTGGATATTGCTGCAGAAAGGTGCTTCCGCACCCCTGATATTGGATTACTATAAAGTGCCTTTTACATCAATAATTTTAACAAATGAGCAAAATGCAATTGGATTTTTGCCTATCTTATACATGGGATGTATAGTTACATTCAGAGGTAAACAAAACTTTGTCCATATTGTAATGCATGATTTATGCAACTGCAAATACAAAGATAGTCCATTAAAATATTTATCGAACTTGAAATCATTCAATCAGAGTTGGAATTTTTGCAGGCTCTTTCCTGAACCCTTGCTAAAGTAGTTTATGGACTACTAGAAGCCTTAATGCATAATTTGCTCCATAAATTTGTATGGCGGCCTTGGAATGTGATAAAACTGTGCGTTCAGTCTTTCGCTGCTCCAAAGTTATAGGAATTTCATTTTCGGAGCTGTGTACAAGGATAAGCCAATTACCATATGGGCTACTCGCAAGTATTCAAATCAGTCAATATTTCTTTTACCGGCTTTGCAAGGTTCTTTACTGAGAACTTCACCTCAATTGATTCTATGCAGATTTTGTGTGGCCTTAGGTAGAAACTCAAAGGACCTTTGAGTTCATGTTTGCCCAAAAATAGAGCATATTCACCACAGATTTTCCTCTAATTTGAAGCTTTCTTTCTGCACCATTTATGCAGAATTTATTTCAAGCTAACAGTTACTGATATGTTATGGGTTGTAGTTATAGTGAAGAACTATGAGACTTATTTTATGGGTATGAGTGCTTGACGATGAGCATAGATTTATTTTTGCATGTTTCTTGTGAGTACTGGGAGAAGAGGATTAATGTCAACACTCCGTGTAATCTGTTACTGAAGCATAGTCGTTTTGAGTAGGTATGGGTGCTGACTTTGAACCCATATTATGGCTTTTGGAAAAAGAAGTCTATTAGCTCTTACAGCCAACCAAATATGGGATTAATGATTTGGCCCACCATTTGTTCTTCACTTCAGAGATGATCCTAACCCAGTAGTTTATTTCTCACTCCTAAACCTTTTTCCCTATTCTGACACGACCTCCTTACAAGTTTTCTTATTGTCCGGGGTTAGTCAGTGCTGCATTTCTACTTGAATGAACTGTGTTACGATTTGTGACTTAACAAATGTAGCAAATTTTTGCTTGTGGTTTTCCCCCTCACTTTTGATGCATTTTCTTAAAATTAATTTATGTTGCAAGATTTCACGCTTGTAATCAGATATCTGCCTTAAAATATGTATAATTTATTGTTTAATATTTCATATGCTCTTTTAAATTAGTTCTGGAATGTTAGGCAGTGGCACCACATCAAAGTTAAAGCAGCTGGGAATGGAATTCGCCTTCTGGGTTTTTAAACATGTAAGTAATTTTGGCTGGAGTTCAGTCTCCTTTGTTTTATGCTGCTTTTCATTTGATCATGTTCTTCTTTTATTGCTGTGTTAATGAAAAATATATTCCACGGAAGGCAAATAAGTAAATCTATCTGAGCTTTTCTGGGCATCCAACTTTTAACTGCTTATTTTTACATGTGCACCCATCCAGATAGACTTGCATGCCAGATTTGGCTTTTAATGTTGTGTTTATACCTGGAATTAGGTTGTACTCTAGTATTTCAGCCTCATGGATCATTGTCTTCCTGTTAATAAAATTGAATCCCTGCATATTTTTCTATTGTATGGATATCATAGAAGGTTTTAATCAAAGAGGGGCTTTGATACCTTTTTTAGGGGCTTTTTTTTTTTTTTTTTTTTGAGGGGGAGGGGGAGGTAAGCTAATGGTTAAATTTGGCATTAGCTGTTGCTTGGTTATGAGATGGCCTTTTCATGTATATTTGCAGAGAAAGGAGATTATTGGGATCTGAGGTAGTTCTAGGACATGATGATAAGATGGTTCTAACCTGACAATAGAATCCTGTGAAAAAAGCCTAGAATTGGATTGAGATAGGATGACTTTATGGAGAATGTGAGGAAATGGGGCTGCCATTATGGGTGTGCTGTTTTTAGTCCAGAAATTCAATAAAAGAAATATTGCAGAGCTTTATATTTAGGATAAATCTCATCCAGGTACCTGGATATTTTGTTTAATATTTAAGGGGTACCACTTCTTTCAAATAACCATGGCAATCATAATTTATTTTTGCCTTAATACTATCCTGTTAATGTTTTTGATTTTAGATTTTGATAATGATATAATGTTCAGTGCCTCATATTTTTCTATGCACTAGGGATATTTCAGTCATTTTTATGTACATTCTAAGGAGACTTTGAGATTATAAGAATGTTTTTAGATTTTTAATGGTTTACTTTTTGCGGCTATTTTCATATGTTGTTGGTTTCATCTTATCTTTTGGTCTTATGCTATTTGATATGATAACACTGTAATGTATTTGCTAAAGATATTAGACATATGATAGTAACCTAAAAATAAACGAAAAGAGTCTTGATATCTTTATGAAAATTTTCGGAACACATGTTACCCCTTACCATTAAGCCAAGTGTAATGGTACCCAACTGGAACTCATCCTATTGAGTCCTTGCATGAATCGCTGGGCCATCAGGGTCCTTGGGAGCTACCATTTTGGAGAGTTTTCTCCTACAAGCTTGTGAGTGACAGTGCCTGTCTGTCCTTCTTGCTAAACATGCATGTTTTGCATTGGATGATGGATTTTATATTACTCCTTTTTTGTGTTTTCCTATTAAAATAACTCTGTCTAGAAACAGGCTAATATTTTATAACCATTTAGAAGTTTGATTTCACAGCTATCATCTGTTGTGTAGGCAAGAATGGAGCAGTTGAAGCTTATGGGCCCTCTTATTTTAAATGGAATTCTGAAGTCCCTTGATGCTTATACAAATTCAGAAACAGGTAGTATACATCGACATTTTTTTCATGCACTTTACGTTATCTTCCTTGATTATTTGAATGATATTGGCTGATGCCAGAACATAACTGATTCAGTGTTGGAATTTGCTTATCAGATGCTCTTGCCAGGGAAACAAAGTCATTTGCCTTTCAAGCAGTTGGATTGCTTGCCAAACGCATGCCTCAACTTTTCAGGTCTTTTCTATTCACCTTTTATGGTTGAGTTTGTTTTGCTGAATTGCTTACTTTTGTGGAGTCTTTATTGCTTATTTTAGGGACAAGATAGACATGGCTGTTCGTCTTTTTGAAACCTTGAAGTCAGAGTCACAGGTCCTTAGTTTAGTTATCCAAGAAGCTACTAATTCCCTTGCCACTGCCTATAAGGTAATCTTCTTGCTTTCTGATTTTTCATCTCTCTATCTGTTCACACAAATATACTTCGGATATATGGTTCCTGTGACTTCTACTGCTATGATAATCATCGATGTCCTTTTTTGGAGAGATTCAGGTTTTTTAAATCAAAAAAGGAATTTTGTGCTGTTGTCCCAGTGGAATCAGCTCATTGGAGGCTGATTTTTGAGTGCCATTATTTTGAAGACATTCTTTTATAAATTAGGTGACGAATTTGGAAAGAATAAATGACCATAGACAGCAAAACTGGGGGTGAGGGGGTGTAAACCTATCCATGGGATTAAAACTCTAGGGTATTAGTAGGAGGCTTAACTGGCAGAAAGTATCCACTAATCATTATATTCCTTACTTTTTTCTTTTTTTTTTTTGTTGAGTTTTGATAGCTTGATTTAGTTTAATTGGTTTCTATCTGCTTATTGGTCTTCAGTCTTGTACAATCTGTCAATCTCTTTATTGTCTCTCTCAATCCTTCTCTAGGCTGCATGTCTGCTTCCTTTGACTTGTTTGTGCCTGGGTTTCTGAAAGTTAGCAATTGTCATCTAATTTCAAGCTCTGTTTTTTGGCCACTGCTCTAACTTTTTGTATGAATATCAGGGTGCACCAGAAGCTGTTATGAAAGATCTGGAGAAACTCTTACTGACAAATTCTCAAGTGGTACGATGTTCTCATGACTATTTTAGCTAATTGTTTCTCGACTTTGCGTCTCTATGGTTATATTTATAACCATAATTGCCATGCCTCATTGTTTTTCACCTGGGTGCTTGTGGTAAGGATCGAAGTGAAGTGCGATTTTGCGCTGTGAGGTGGGCTACAACGTTATTTGATTTGCAGCACTGCCCTAGTCGTTTTTTATGCATGATGGCAGCAGCAGATTCGAAGCTGGATATAAGGTGGTTATTTCAATATGATATGGATTTATAATTTTACATTTTTTTTTTTCTACTGAGGGTTTTATATTATTATGATTATGGCTTTTCCATTTTGATACTGTCTCATGGATTTTGGCATTTCGTTAACTTATATTCTTGGATTGAAATGTTTGTAAATTTAAAAACCTGCTAGAGGTTGGTTTATGGAAATGAAAATTTGAGGATGGTAGACTGGAAAATAAGTTTGAAGATATCTTATTTAACAGGAAATGTGGGAATTTATGCTTTATAATGCACTGTTAAGAGAGTAATTTGTTTTGAGGTTTTAATCGTTGAACTCTGGGGCATAAAATAAAATATCAGCCAATATAATGATTTATCCTCAATATATATCAGCTTGCCAATATGTGATGTCAAAATAAAATACAAGTGTCAGCTGATATGATACATTTTGGCTGTTACTTCCTGATATTTATCAAAATATTTAAGACAACCACAGCATTTAATTTATTCTCAGCCACACTCCGATACTACGACATTGCTACTGCAACTGCTACTTTATTTCCTGTTCTGGGGTTTCGTTTGTCCTGGAACTGAGATACAGTTAGTGAAGAAGGCTATGAAAATGCTTATGGCAGTAGAATTGATTGACACATTTTCTCCTTATACTGAAGATGCTCCACACGTGTTGGTTGGCCTTCTTGTCAAGGACTCATTGGAGAAGTGATTACTTATAATTTGATACCTACACTCCATGGATCTAAACATGGGAAGAATCAGCATCAAAATTGAAGGAGATCGGCAGATCTAGCTATATTAGTCTTACTTGATCATTCTATTTGGTTCAAGGCATTATGCTAATGAGACGGAAGTATTGTCTATTCAGATACTTATGACTTCATGTTAAGTCTTCGTAGTTCTGCTGCTTCTCTTCCTTCCAAACTGCTCCTTTATTTTTCAATAAAAAGAATGCTATTACAGCATCTTGACGTCCCTTGTTTTTAAACATTTTCTATCTTGATACTAAGATCGGTTCTGTCTGGCTGTAGATGATGGACTAAAGGATCGCTTAAAAGTTGCATTTTGTAGTTTCTGCTTGGCACCTCTGTCAGTCTTCATTTTTATTCCACCCGTCCTGTACCCCCTTCAATGGTCGAAACTATCGATATGGGCATTTTTGTGTATCGCACTTTGCTAATGTGCTTAAGAAGTTGCGTGCTTCCGGTTTGTTCTCTTTACTGGATTGCATATTTTAATGCATAATTGACCTGGCTTTTGTATTGTAACCTGTATTTGAGATTTGTATCTTAATTCATTCATAGTAGGATGGAAACCTTGGATAACAAGCACCTCAGGCCTATAGTATAGCACTTATAAAAATTCGTGAATTATATCCCAAAGACAATGATAGTATTTCTTTGTATTTATTACTGCCCTACTCTTGCTAGAAAAGAAGACTAAATAATTAAATAACTCCTGATGATCTTTCTAAACATTGATCACACATATGTCCTAGATGGTAGAAATGTTTGAAATTGCCTGAAATTTTGAAGTAGATATAAATTTTTGATTCTGGGCTTTACTCAATATGGCTCACACAATATCAGAGAATCATACGCCTTTCTTTCTCTTGGCAGTGACCGAAAGCCCTATTTTCTACACACAATATGGTAGTATTAAAGTATGTTGATAACTGTCTTCATATACATGCTTGTATGTTGTTGAGGAATCATTTGAGTTATCTTTGAAGCCTGTTCTTGTTCATTATTTCAGATTACTATGAATTCACTTGTGAAGTTGCAAGATAGGCATGTAACCACCCACAAAGGACAAAATTGTTTTGAACTACATGCAAAGTTGATTCCATAATCAAAGTACCACACTTTAACAATTTATGTTATAAAAGGCTTGCAAACACCTAATCTCCCTAAAAAATTCCAATGTTGCCCTTGAACATTGTCTGATAATGGGTATCATCCAGGTGTAAAATGAGATTTTTTTTGTTTAGCTCTTTTTTTGGTCCACCAGGATTCAAATAGAGTAGTTTGATATTTGCTAACTCCTCTTTTGATGGAAAATGTTAAGGGGTGATATTGCTGAAAGAAGTGATGGGTGGTTTTATTCCTATTCCGCTTTATTTTACTTGGTTATTTTTTTACTACTGCTAATTTTGATTATGTGCGCAAGATTGGACAATTCTATCTGGTTTCATTCTTCCATAATTTGTCATATTTACTTGAACTCTGTTGTTATTGTTCACTCTACAGGGAGGTGGCAATGGAAGGCTTGTTTCCCGCTGAAGGAAGTTCTGTGAGCAAAGATTTGTGTCTTAAGTACCCCAGATTTGGAGACATGCTAGATTACGTTGTGAAGCAGCAACCGAAAGTTCTAGATGCCACTGAGATAAGGGAACAACATCTTCTTTTTCCTTCCCAGTCCTATGTTGCTATGATCAAATTTCTCTTGAAGTGCTTTGAGACAGAATATCAGCAAAGTGAATCCAGAACATCAGAGTTTCAGTCTTCTATAGATATAATGTGCTTACTTATTGAACATGCTATGGCAAGTGGTGGTTCTTCTGAGCTCCATGCTAATGCTTCCAAGGCCTTGGTTGTAATTGGATCTCATTTTCCTGAGGTTCCCTATCTCCTCTTCCCTTGAATCCCTTTGATAGGAAATTGATAATGTTATACATTAGTTGATGTCTTATCCTTTTTTCTTTGCAACAGATGATGGCATTGCGCTATGCTTCAAAAATTTCCTGGTTAAATCAATTATTGGGTCATGTGGACTGGGATACGCGTGAATCTGCTGCTCGCTTGCTTGGAATAGCTTCTTCAGCTCTTCCTTTATCCGCCTCATCTTCATTAATTGATGAATTAGTTTCCTCAGTCAGTGGGAAACACAAATTGAGGTTTGTTTCCACTTCTCTGCGCTTAAGGGAAGTTAACGTAAGGATTTTGAGGTTTGATACTTTTTTGATTGTTCGCTGGCATAATTTGTTTTCAGGTTTGAGCTTCAGCATGGAGTGTTATGTGCCATAGGATATGTCACTGCTGACTGTGTGTCAAAGACACCTGAGGTTTGTTGAAATTTTACTTTCATGTATATTGGATCTTGTTCTCCACGTGAAGTAAAGGTTTATGCATGTGTAAGGTTTTCTCCTGGTTACACTTAGTCTTACATAGAGTGACTAATATTTGTGTATTGTTATTTAAAGATGGGGGGAATATAAAATGCTGCAGGTTTCTTGCCTTTGAGAAATATACTAGATTTCTACCGCTGCATGAGGAAGTACTCATCTTATTTCTGATTCGAGCATCTGTTTTTTGTTTTCATATTGGATTTTCCTTCTTAAGTGGGAAACCAATTTCTTATGTTGGATATTTTGAAAAACATTATTTTATAGATATTGCCGGATAGTCTTCACAGCACACTCAAAAGCCTGATTGATTTCGTCAATTCTGAGACAGCAGCATTAGCCTCCATTGCAATGCAGTCGCTTGGTCATATTGGATTACGTATTCAATTGCCGTTACTTTCTTATGATTCTGGCCCAGGTTATTCAGTTTTCCTGGCAGAACTACTTGTGTTGCCTTTCCTGTGCTACATGCAGCTTTGGTTATGATTTACTAATAGTGACCAAAATTTGAAATTGTAGTTGCCGTGTTGACTGCTTTACGTGAAAAGTTGAGCAAGTTACTGGCTGGTGATGATACTAAAGCAATTCAGAAAATTGTTATTTCTCTGGGGCATATATGTATGAAAGAATCATCGGTTTCACAAATCAATGTTGCTCTGGATATGATATTTGGACTCTGCCGATCGAAGGTAAGAAAACTCTGTTCCTTTGAGTACATCTTCAGTTATGATATGAAGGACCATCTAATGTCTATCACTGTTACATTACATAGGTGGAGGAGATTCTATTTGCAGCTGGAGAAGCACTGGCATTTTTGTGGGGAAGTGTTCCTGTGACTGCTGATGTGATTCTGAAGACCAATTACACTTCTCTTTTTAGGACATCAAATTTTCTATCCGGGGATGTTTCCTTCTCTTGGCCCAACCAGGTGTCTGATGAAAGAAGTGATAACACAGAAGAATCCCTGGTCATGGTTAGATGTACAATTACTAAAAAGATATTCGATGATCTTTTATACAGTAACAGGAAAGAGGAGCGGTGTGCTGGTACAGTTTGGCTACTATCTCTGACCATGTTTTGTGGGCATCACCCAACAATTAAATGCTTGCTACCGGAGATCCAGGTTCGTCATAATTTCAAGAACTGCTTTCCTTGTGATTAGGGTATCAGAACTAAATCAATATTTTTGTTCTATTTGATTTAAAATCTTAGTGTCGGAAGTGGTGTTGAATTACAGGACTGTGGTTATGAAATTTCTCTCTCCTATTTTGTTCACTTATTAAATTTCATTTACTTGGTGTTTTGAATTTGGAAAACTGCAATGGTCATGAGCCTTTTCTTTAACTTCTTTCTATGCTTGTTGGGGAATTTCATTTACTTGGCTGTCGGGGAATCGTTAATTACCTCACCTTTTCTTGTGGATATTTCTATAAATTCAGGAAGCCTTTTCGCACCTACTAGGTGAACAAAATGATCTTACACAAGAACTGGCATCACAAGGCATGAGTATTGTTTACGAACTGGGTGACGATTCTATGAAGAAGAACTTAGTTAATGCACTTGTTGGCACATTGACTGGTTCTGGGAAGAGAAAAAGAGTTGTCAAGGTGAATATGCCTTATAGCTTATTGATTATGTTTTGGGGCCCTGTTTCTGTAGACCTGAAGTTTCTGTTTAATTTCTTTTCCATTCTCCCTACCTTTAGCTTGTAGAAGACTCCGAAGTTTTCCAAGAGGGCACTATTGGGGAAAGTCCTAGTGGTGGGAAGCTTACTACTTACAAGGAGCTCTGCAGCCTAGCAAATGAGATGGGCCAACCAGACTTGATTTATAAGTTTATGGATCTCGCTAATTATCAAGCTTCTATGAGTTCCAAGAGAGGAGCTGCTTTTGGATTCTCCAGGATAGCAAAGCATGCTGGGGATGCTCTTCAACCTTATCTCCGTTCATTGATTCCAAGGCTTGTACGGTACCAATATGATCCTGACAAGAATGTGCAGGTATGTTTTCTTCTGGAGTAGTTGTATGTTTATTGTTATTTTTTCTGTTTATTTCCTAACTATAAATTTATGGGACGCCTTGCTCTGATGAGTTTCATTCTTTTCAAAACCCTTTTTATTGATTACATTTATCGTGTGGCTGAGGCATCCTGGTAATCTTAAATTCTTATTGTAAATTCCAGGATGCAATGTCACATATCTGGAAGTCACTTGTTGCAGATCCTAAGAGAAGTATTGATGAGAACTTGGACATTATTATTGATGATCTATTGTTGCAATCAGGATCCAGGCTTTGGCGTTCTCGAGAGTCATCATGTCTTGCCCTTGCAGATATATCCCAAGGACGCAAATTTGAGCAGGTAAAATGTTTGGTATCATAAAGATCTTCAACTATGAATTTCATTTTTCAGCTGATTAGGAAAGTTAAACACCTCAAAGAGAAGTCAATCTGTGAACTCTAAATAGCTTTCTCTAGGCATGAACAACCGTCCAACAAAAAATAAACAAACCTCCCGCCAAGAAAAGAAAAAGAGGTTAAGGATGGTTGTGGACCTTGTATGCTTGAAACCATTCCTTAAAGCCAGTAAGTTCCGCGTACATTTGGGACTTATGATAATGTGAGAATGATGATCTGTGCAGTATTGTTCCATAAAACCTAGTCAATGCAATGCATATGGACTGAGATATGTCCGCATTGCTTATTATGGTTGATGCTTATGTGGTTTCCACTTGTTATTCTTTCTGTTGCTATGAACTTACGAGGATGTTTAAGACCTTTGTGTTTATGCAGTCATCTTAGTATCTTACATATCTTTTAATTATGGAGACTGTCGTGCAATTTGTTTTTTCTCAAAGTGGCATTTCATCTTCAATCATGATGATTTCCAACTGTGTTCCATTCATATGCTGACTGAGTATTGTCATACAGATATGGAAGCATTTGAAACAAATATGGATAGCTGCATTCCGTGCTATGGATGATATAAAGGAGACTGTGAGGAATTCTGGCGATAAATTATGCCGGGCTATCAGTTCTTTGACTATTAGGCTGTGTGATGTTTCACTCACTGATAAATCTGAAGCTGGAAGGGCTATGGAAATCGTTCTGCCTCTTTTGCTTAGTGAAGGTATCATGAGTAAAGTTGACAGTGTACGCAAGGCATCTATCAAGGTGGTTATGAAACTTGCAAAGGTTAGCACAACATATTTGAACCCATCTTCAGCTGGACACTGTTACAGGCCCTGTTCTTCTACCAATAATGTAGACAAGTGCTCTGTGTAGCTGAGTAGGGCTATAAATGAGTCGAGCTGAGCTTTTAACGAGCCGAACCAAATTCGTAAGCTTTTGCATTGTAAACAAGCTCAAGCCCAAATTCTTCATGCTGAAGTTCGGCTCTTTTATTAAACGAGTCTAAAAATAAGGCTCGAGCTATACTCATTTAACTAAATGAACGAGCCGAGTCGAGCCTAAAAAGCTTGCGAGCTTCTCTATTTGTTTATGGCCCTAGATGGGTGGCCTTATTCTCTGGTTATCATAGTGCACGTTGTTTTGTTGGCCTTTGTGTGATAGACACCAAGATTTTTGTCACATGTATGTAAACCTCATTTGAAATTGCACGTTTGCCACATGGGATAGTGGCATTCTTTACAAGAAATTCCACTTCTTTTTATTGGACACATATAGTTCCAATTTTCTTGAAACAAAATACATTTTCCACTGTGCCTAAGGGATTGCACCCTTACTTTGTATGAATAATATTGTTCATTGAAATTGATAATAGTGTAATATTTTTCATTGCAAATTTCATGTTATCCATAATCAATGGGTTCTCTTTCTTGTAATATTTAGTGACATTATGACTTGTTGAAAACTTTTAGCTTTGTTCAATCATATGAGTTCCTTCAAAATCAAAAGGTAAAAAACTGCAATGGAACTGAGGTGGAAGGAGTATTTGAGTGGCATACTTTCCATTTATAGTTTTATGCTATTTACTATTGTAATTTGTAACCGATTCCTAGTCTAAGGGCATCACTCCTGATTTTCTTGACCCTCGTTGACTTTTACAAGATAATGGTATTGTTTGGGTAAATAATGATATGGAATGATGTACATTTACATTTTGGTATATGTTCTTTGATCATTTTCTTATTTTATAGAACACATTATTGTAAACTATGGTAAAAAGTAGTGGTAGTTTTTGAAGTATTCCAAAAATGTAGTGGTCACATTAGCTGAAATGATAATGAGTGACAAATTATCTTTTTACAAAACGGTGCCAAAGTGATGCAATTTGTCCCAAATGCAGGGTGCAGGACCTGCAATTAGACCACATATATCTGCTTTAGTTTCTTGTATGCTAGAAAGTTTATCAAGCCTTGAGGATCAAGGGCTCAATTACGTTGAGGTCAGACTTCTATGCCGGTACCTTAGTAAATATCCTTTTAGAATTCTATGTTTTTGCTTCATGCGTTATATTCAATCTTGCTTTTTCAGTTGCACGCAGAAAATGTTGGAATACAGACAGAGAAGCTTGAAAATTTGCGTATTTCAATTGCAAAAGGTTCCCCGATGTGGGAGACTCTTGAGCTATGTATCGATGTGGTAGATAAGCAGTCAATAGATGCATTGGTTCCTTGTCTAGCTCAACTAGTTAGATCTGGAGTTGGCCTCAATACCAGGTTAGCATTCTCTGAGCCTTGTTTTCCTTTGTTTGATTATGTTGAGGGAAAGCTAGAATTGTTATGTTTTATTGATTGGAAAATTCTGATTACGGCTGTGGCGGCCAAAAAGTTTCTAGAAAACTAATTTCAGGCTGACAATAATTGATGAAACATAATATGCCTATCCATTGTGCAATTTTATTTATCCTGTAGTACCATTTCACAAGAGGTGCATAACAGCATAAAAAGCTACCCATTTGTTTGCCTAGTTCAACATCTTGTACACTATGTTGACTACTTTGTTTTAGTTAACTCCAAAGCTAACATCATGGAAATGAGTGCAGATGATGAACCTGGTCAATGCTTATATTTTCCTTTTCCCATTGCAGGGTTGGTGTAGCCACCTTTATAACCTTACTAATTCAGAGAGTTAATCTGGAGATCAAGCCTTTTACTAGCATGCTATTAAGGCTTTTGTTTCCAGCTGTGGTGGAGGAGAAAAGTGGTTCTGCTAAACGTGCCTTTGCAAGTGCTACTGCATTGGTTCTGAAGTATTCCACTGCTCCTCAGGCACAGAAGCTAATTGAAGACACTGCAGCATTACATGCTGGTGACAGGAATGCTCAAGTCTCCTGTGCAATTTTGTTGAAAAACTATGCATCTTTGGCTGCTGATGTTCTGGGTGGATATTATGCCACAGTTTTACCTGTAGTCTTCATTTCAAGGTTTGACACTGCCAGTTGGTTTTTCTGGTTTTATTTCTTCTTTTGGTTTTCTACTTCACTGCTAAAATAATGGAAGTTAGACTCTTCACTTTTGCTATTGGATTCTGTGTCAGTGTTTTACTGTTGTTGATTTCACATGGCCTATTGGGCATTGGCTCTGCCCATTTCCCTTCTTCCAACCCCAACCCCCCCCCAAAAAAGGTCTACAGTTAAAGCATGAAGATGGTCGTTTTACAGGGGTTTGGGGGTAGGAAGAGTATATTTTTTAAATATTTGTTTCCTTTAAAGTGTTTTGTATAGATTGAAATTTCTTTGCTTTCTTCTCTATGACTTTGCTCTTATCTCAGATTTTTATATTATCTAGGAGAAGCAATGTTTTTTATAGAGATTTTTGGTGAAGAATGAATAATTATCATTTTTGGTTAAAATGCTTTCAAGGCTAGTGTTTTTTGCTAATATGCTGCAAGTTTTCAGTTGTCTGGTTATTGATGCAGTGTATTCATCATCTACTTTCCAAAATTCATATGTGCTTCTTTCATTCATATAATTTATTTCCTGTTATAAATCTGGTCATAAGCTTTCATGGTGTCTCAAAGTGGCTAAATAGCAATCCTGTGGTTACTGAAATTGCATGGCAATATTATACATTGGTATTAGTAATTACTTTTCTTTGCTTAAGAAGGTTGTTGAGTAGGTTCATGCTGAATTTATATTTATGTATATATGTATGCGTATGCATATATACATGCATACATATATATATAAATTGTGACTTGGGATGGAGTTTAAATGGTGCAATTTTCTGTTTTAAGTTTACCATGGTCTTAGCATATAGAAGGCACAAGAAATTCACCAACCCAGCCTTAAAGTTCACCTTACATCTTTAAGGTGAGAACTAAATCCAATGGTATACAAGGCAAATATATATACAGACAAATGCAAATGCACCATTTCAACCCCCTTCACAGTCCGCGTCATAGTCATAGCGTCTCCCACCCTCCCATAGAGGACTGGGAAGGGGTTGACATCAAGGTTGCACAGAAACTCCTTCGACCAGGCATTTCCCAGGTTCCATTTTCCTGCTCCCATTTCCCCAAAACGTACATAAATATATGTTTTTTTAAAAAAAAGCGCTGTTTCCCCATTTCCAATGTCCCCCCCTTTCCCTCATTCCGCCCAACCTTGAAATGAAGTTATTTCTGAATTTGATCAAGGGCTTTCATATGCAGATTTGAGGATGACAAGTATGTCTCTAGTCTGTTTGATGATTTGTGGGAAGAAAATACGAGTGGAGATAGGGTTACACTTCAACTATATTTAGGAGAAATAGTGTCTCTAATTGGAGAAAGCATCACATCATCTTCATGGGCATCCAAAAAAAAGGTCTGTTCAATTTGATGGTCATTTACTTCTGCAGCCTGTGTTGGATATACGGTTTATCTGTATCATATTCGAGGAATCCTTTCTTGAAAAGGGTTGAAGAACAAGAATATTGCGTTTTTTTATTTTTATTTTAATGTTTATCTTAATAATCCCTTCCTCCCTTTCTCTCACCTCCCCCCCAAATGTTCTCCACAGGCAGCTCAGGCTATCACAAAACTTAGTGAAACTTTGGGTGAATCATTGACTATTCATCATCAAGGTTTGTTGCATTCTCTAATGAAAGAAATCCCCGGTCGGTTGTGGGAGGTACGTTTACTGTCTTACAGTTCCAGTATGTCTCAACTTGTTGAAAAAATTATGGTTTGTCTGACCTGAATCCTACGATGTAGGTAGGATTTGTAGAACATACGTGCATGCTTAAAGTCTCCTTTTTTGGCTGAAACAGGGGAAGGACGCACTTCTATATGCCATAGCTGCTCTTTGTACCTCTTCCCATAAAGCAATAATTTCTACCGATCCATCTTCCTTAAATACTGTTGTAAATGTGATGGCTTATGCATGCACAAAGAAAGACAAGAAATTTCGGGAGGCAGCTTTATATGCCTTAGAACAGGTAATCTTGGTATTGAGCTTCCTCAAAGTTTTCTCAATGAGCAAAGCTTCAACATGTTCTCCCAGATTGTTTGCTTGGTTTTGATATTTGAACAAAGATCAAGAGTTAATATTTTTCTTATGATGTGTTTATGTGTATTGTCGATTCTTCGTTATGAGGCCGGATTTATATTGCAGTGAAGTACAAATTTGCTCTAACTGTCACCTAATTAGCTCGTGGCCTTGAGCTTGTCCTTTTAATGATCTGCTTCTGGAAGACCTGCAGAACACGTTTTTGAAGAAAAGATGTAGTGGAAGAAAAATTCAGTGTATGTAGAAGTAATAGTACAAACAACAACAGTAATATATAAATCAAATAATTAATATCTTTATAAGTATATACATTAAGAAATAATGAGTTAATTTTGATTACATGAACAAACGTTTAGGGGTTGTTCCATTAAATAAATCTCTACGTTTTTTTTTAATTTTTCCTAAATGGTAAACCATATGTTGGAAAGTATACAAATGAGCATCATGGTACTCAGCAGTTTGAGGATTAAGAGTTACTTTGATTCTGACTTTAACGGATATCCCCTCCCCCTTTCTTCTCTAAGGAACATACACCTTTGCTTTTGAAAGTTTAATGAATAAAAAGTGCTCCACTTTTCATTTTGTGACATGACCAATAACCTCTATCCCTTGATATAAAGTTAAAATTCGTGTATTCATTAGACTTCCAAATACAATAGCTTTTATTCTTTTGTATGAAATAGAAAGACATTTAGTCCTTTGTTGGAACAAACTAAAGTTTTGTTGCCTTGGTGACATTGAACTTGGAAAATAACTACTCCTGTTTCACAGCAGAGGGCTATGACTTTTTCAATTTTATTTCATAATGTCTTTAGGAAAAGTATAAAAATCAAAATGCTGCAATATTAGTTTTGCCATTTCCTTCTGTTTGGTAATTAATGAGTAACTTAAGAGTATTTTTCTAGAGGAATACTATTAATAAAAGTTTATTATTGAATTTGGGTGTCATATTTCCTTAATGTTATTATTTCTTAATATTTGTTGGTACTTTAAAAGCCTTTTATTGTAAACAAGAGGAAGTGATCAATAAATAAAAGCGACAACTATTGACAACAAGGACATATTAATTAGGGAGTGAGGGAGATAGTGATGTGAATTAGAAAGTTGAGATACACCAATAAGAAGGTCTCCTACTTAGACATCTACACCAGTTTTTGTGCGCCTGTCAAACCCTAGATATGTATAATCCTCTTGGTCATCTTGTTCCCAATCTTCCTTTGTCTACTTCTTTGCTTTATTCAATCTTTTCAATGATGTTTTCACAACTCGACCATGGCATCCCAATTTCTTCTTTTAACATATCTGAAGCACCCATATCTCGCTTTCTTGCATTTTTCCTTCAAGAGAACCCGCACCTACACTGTCCTTTATTGCTTCATTATTGATTCTCGCTTACAATAAGATTGCTCAGCTATCAGAACCATCTCATCTTCACAGCGTTTAACTTACTAAGGCTATATTTGGAGGATTAATTTATTGAAATGGTATGATATGAAATGAAATTTATCGTAATTTACCTTTTTTTTCATATTAATTTGTTATATATTGCGCATGTTGAAATGAAGTAAGAATTTAGTCAATACTTTGGCTACCAGTCAGAGCCTAGGCCAACGTTATCCCTCATAAATTATAGTCTGATTAAACATTCCCGAAAGTGCTTATACTTCAAATTATTTAGATAAATTCAAACATAAATCACTTGAATAAGTCCCAAGTTGGCCGGACTTCATTGATTGAATCATTTAAAATGTGCGTTCCTTGAATAATTTTTTAAAATCTCCATGCTGTTATTTAAAAATGGGAAAGCATTTATACTTGAAATTAAACTCACCTTGTTAAAAATATAACAAATGCAAACTTTGTTTAATTATATTTATCCATCTATAAATATGCATATACTTTGTGTTTGTAACATTTCATCCCTCAGTTGTTTGAGAAAAGCGTTTCACTCCTGTTCTCTATATTTTGAAGCCGCTTCTTATGACATGTAGGCTAGCTTAGTTTGGTTCTTGAATTTGTCTAACCCATGAGTGCAAGTGCATGTGTGGTGCAGGTGTTCGGGTTTATGTGCGAACCTTGAGATCTTTATCTGCATGTCTAACCTGCATCTTTCTAATATTTTATTGATCTTGTATGCCTGTTTTCTCTCTCCCTCTATTTTTCTTGGTGGAAGATGGGGTTGTTCTTCGGTCAGTCACTTGACTTTATCCAAGGGCGGAAGGGCCTCAACCTACTTCTTGTCTTTATTTGGGCTTACGTGCTGGTGCATAACTGATTGCTAGTGACATCGCTATCTGCTATTCTTCATCTTTCAGGTCATAAAAGCTTTTAATTCCCCTGAGGTCTTCAATTTAGTGTTTCCAATGTTGTATGAAATGTCCAATTCATCTGCTGCAAACCAGTCCATGCAAGCTTCTTCCAGACTTGGAGTTGTAAAAGCAGGTAAGCAGACGACAGGTTTGTTGCTGTATTAGGATCTCCCATGCAGCAAAGAGATTACAACATTGTCAGCCTTGTTATACATTGACAGGCTATTCGCTTTATTTACAGTAGATGATGCAGCTTTAGTGGCACTATTGCTCTCCTTTATGAGGCAAGACCAAGGCATGAAAGTTTTTATTAATTGCTTACTCTATGTTAATTCAGATGCAGAAGAAGAAGAGAAACGTGCTCCGGGTGAGAAGATCGTGGACTGCATCACGTCCTGTATCCATGTAGCGCAATTGAATGACATTATTCAACAGAAACAAAACTTGATGGATGTTTTAGTGCATTCCCTATTTCCTGGGTCTCCATGGATAGGTATGTCCAATTCTCAGCCTGGATTTGCAGAGTTCCTTGATGCCAACTTAACCTATGTGTCTTTTCTGTATGAAAAACAGTCAAGGTGTCTGCATTTTCATTGATAAAGAAGCTCTGTTCAAGGCTGAATGAGGGTGTAGATCAAAATATTTCACAGAACGATGCAAATTCGTTAGTTCATGAGGTACTTCTGCTAACCCTACCCTGTAGTTTTGCATTTACCATATCGAGACTTTTTTGAACTGTATGCTGACTCGATACTGTGTTTTCATCTCCAGCTGTTCTTCCTTGTGTCGCCTAAGGTAGCTGATTGTATAAGCATAGTGAAGATTGGTCAGGTAAATTTTTTTTTCCTTACCTGAGAAGGTAGCTGATGGAAGTAAGGTACTGTTTGGGTAACTTAATACATGATTTGAATCTGATCATAATATGGTGGTATTTGGAGGTCAAACTATTTGTATATGCATGTGTTTAAAATAATTATAGTGTTTTATAACTTATTTGAAATGAAATGAAATGATGTATGATGACAATTTTAGACATATGGGTGGGGTTAATTAATATTGGAATTTTTTCATAAAAAAAGTAAATATTATAAGATTTTTCAGTATATAGTTAAAATTGTTGGGACCTTATGAAGTAATAATAAGTTCTAGATAAGTTGTATTTAATGAATTATAATGATCTGAAAATATATATTATTAGATAATAAGCAAATAAAAAGGTTTGTAAAATGGTGCCTAACACTGGTTAATATAATCTTAAAATGCGTTTCTTCCAATTTGAGTTGATCTCTTGTAATTCCATAAAACATCCTTTCAGTTATACTCCTTTCAATTCCGGCTCATTGGCGACTTGTTTGTTTCCTCCATTCAGGTCCACGTTGCTGCAGCGGACTCTTTGCTGCAAGTGATTGAGCTCTACAAAAATTCTCAACCTATATCTCAAAAGGATCTTGGGTTGAAAGGCGAGCTAGTTCATCTGTGTGAGTCGGAGAAAAATGAGCAAGCTAAGTCATTGTTGAAGAGTTGTATCGCCATCCTTGAGAACCTGGAGAGCACATAGCTTGAAGTTGATTGGTGACCAGTGGCTAGTGATGATTGCTTTTGCAGACATGTCTTTAACGTGATCTTGCGAACAAGCAGTTGCAGAGATTTAGCGTAGAGCACAAATACAAAAATGGTAGAATATTTTACTTGAATTTGTTACCAGTATGTTACTTGAACATACAGATAATACGGAACTCTGAGATAGTGCATGGCTAATCGGCAATTTTACTTGAATTGCGTTCTCTGTAATATTTTTCGTATTCCACTGTTATTTCTGATGTGTACATACATTTATTTCTTAATATCTATAATAAAAACAAATTAAGAACTTAAGTTGGATTAAATCTGAAAATATACAATAGAAAAAGTTTATCAAAATTCACTAATCAAATGCCAAAACAAGGGCTTGTGGCTAAGAATACCAATAGTTCACTATCAATATCATAGTCAACCTTGAGTACATAAAAACTTTGGTATAAGTCGAAGTTTTCTAAATTTGAGAGCCCAAAGTTTTTAAGAAGATACATTTATTAAAAAAAAAATCTTTTTTATGATTGTCCATGAATACTTATTAACATTGCCAAAAGTAAAAAATAATAATTAGTGTTTTTAATATTTTTTGAATGATGTCACTACAATCCCAAGTTAGGGCTATGGTCCTATACTTATCTTACTCTCTCTTATTAGATATGATCTTCTTTAATGATCTGGCATAAGAGGGTATTAGAGAGATGGTCTCTACTAATGGTTAGCTAATCTATGTTTTAAGTCAGCTTTATTAGCACAAAAATTGCAAACTTAGTCAACCTGTCGAGAATAACCCAAATTGTGTCACAATCGTTATGACTACTTGACAATCCACTCATAAAATCCATCAAGATAGAGTTCCACTTCTACCTCTGAACATTTAAAGGTTGAACTAATTCTACAGGTCTCTGATGCTCAATCTTGACCTTCTAGCAGGTCAAATAACTTAACATGAACTCCATTACCTCTCGCTTTATGCAAAACCACCAGTAAATTCTCTTGAGGCTCCTATACAACTTATCCCCTCTTGGGTGGATAGAATACAGAGTACAATGATATTCCTCTAAAATTTGGTACTTTAGATCAATGCAACTCTAAGGTACACACCATCGTCCTTTCTAGCAAATGCTACCATATGAATCTGGAAACCCTTTGTTCTACCATTTGGAATCTTTCATCTAATCATCTCAAGCTTAACATCCCTATTCTATCCTACTTAGATCTTATTAAAAACCATCGGTGTAATCGTCAAAGCATATATTCGGACCTCTAAGTCATCCTGCTATATCATCTCTATCCCCATCTCATCAAGCTCCTTCAACAATTGACTAGACATAATAATAGAACTCAAAGAATGTGATATCTTCCTACTCAATGTATCTGCAATGACGTCAGCCTTACCCTTGTGGTAGGTTAATTCGATATTATAGTCTTTCACCAACTCTAGCCATCTCCTTTGTATTATATTCAACTCCTTCTAAGTAAATATATACTTGAGACTCTTATGGTTAGTGTAGAATTTGCTTTTATCCCCATACAGATAATGCCTCCAAATCTTCAACGCAAAAACAACGATTGCCGATTCCAGATCATGCGTTGAGTAGTTCTGCTCATGCTGCTTTGACTAATGAGAAACATAAGCCACTACCTTACCATACTACATCAAAACACAACCTAGTCCTTGCTTTAGCTCGCCATTGTAGACCTTAAATTCATATGATCCCAAAAGTAAAGTCAAAAACTAGTGTCGTAGTCAACCGCTGCTTCAACTCCTAAAATGCTCTCTCACAAGCATAACCCCACTAAAATTTATTCATCTTTTTCAAAAGGTTCATCAAGGGACGAGCTACATTCGAGAAATCCTAAACAAAGTATCTATGGTGCCTGGCTAAACCTAAGAAACTACATACCTCAGAGACGTTAGTGGGCGCATTCCACTCAGTCACTGTTAGAATATTCGCCGGATCCACGATGACTCCTCCAACTGATACCATGTGTACCAAAAATGAAACCTCCTGAAGCTAAAACTCTCATTTAGAGAGTTTAGCATAAAACCCGTACTTTCTAAGGAGTGAAAAAATCGTATGCAGATATTGCTCATGCTCCTCCCTACTCCAAGACTAAACCAAAATGTCTTCAATGAAAACCAGGACAAACTGATCAAAGAACGACCAAAACTCGTCATCAAGTTCATAAAGACGAGCGTATTGGTGAGCCCAAAAGGAATCACCATAAACTTGTAGTTCCATATCGTATCCTAAAGGCCATCTTCATGATGTCTGCCTTAGTGATGCGCAAATGATAATATACTGACCTCAAGTCGATCTTTGAGCAAATCAAAGCACCCAGAAGCTGGTCAAATAAGTTATGAATCCTCGAAACAGATAGCGGTTTTTTACCGTCAACTGGCTTAGACCCTGATAATCTATGCACAGACGAAGGCTCCCATCCTTCTTCTTCACAAACAACAATGGTGCTCCCCATGGAGACACACTTGGGCGGAAGTACCTGTGAGCCAATAAGTCCTCCAATTGAGTTTTCGACTCCCTTAACTCTACCGATGCCATCCAATAAGGTGCCTATGAAACAAGTTTGGTTCCTAGTACCAACTCATTGGTAAATTTAATCTCCCATACCAGAGGAATACCTAGAATCTCCTTAGGAAATAAGTTTGGAAACTCTTGAGTAATTGGATTGTCCTTAAATGCTGACACGCTTTTATTCGACTCTTGAACTTTGCACAAAAACATAGGGTAACATCTTTGTACCAAAGAATACAACGTATGGGCAGATACGGCCTTCATTGTAGGCCTAAGCTTGCATATCAGGTAAGAGACCCTAGCACCTTGAGGTCCCTATAATACAACTCACTCCTGCGAACACTCTATCATTTACTTGTACTTCTCCAACATGTCCATCCTAAGGATAATGTGAAAATTCTAAAGGTCCATCACAATCAAATCTACTAGGAAGTATACCCAACCTATTTCTAAAGCTACATTTGATTAAATCCTAGTACAGTCCAGTCTATCCCTAGAAAGCACCATCACAGATATAGATATAGAAGAAAATGAAGATAACGCAAATTTAGCAACAAATGAAGAAGAAACAAACGATAGAAATGCTTCTGAAAAAAAATAACACATAAACTGGTAGTGAGAGGATTGAGAACGTACTAGTAACCACATCCAACTGCTTGTTAGCCTCCGCCTAGTTGATGACATTCAGGCATCTGTCTGATTGTCCTCCCTGGTATCCTCCATAATACTCTCAAGATTTTTGAGTCTGACCTCCTTCCTTCTGAGGAAAAGGCAAGGCCCCTGTGGTCTCCCTAACTCTCTCTAGGCTATCCACTAGATGGGGTAGGTACTCTCTACTAAAACTATTACTGAGGCTACTGGTAGGTTTGCTACTAAAAAGCCTGTTGCTGCGGTATCAGTGGTGCCTGCTGTTGATACTGACCCTACTGATAGTGGCACTCAAAAGACTAGTGACCCAGTTGACCACACATCCTACACCAAATCGACGCACCCTGACAACTTTGTCCTGGATGATCCTAACCACAGATATGACACGCAATGCGCCTCGGTTGACCCCAACATCCGCTCTCACCTCCTAACTAACCCTAGTGCCGGTACTGACCTCCCTAAGGTTGGTTATGACCTCGTTTCTGAATTCTAGGGGTTCACCTCCTAGGTACTAGATCCTACCTCCAAAACCCTGCGTCTCTAACTTCCTTTTACTCAGAATAGAAGCCTACTCCTGGACCAAAGTAGCGGTGATACACGCCATGGCTAAGTCCTAAAAAGCCACGACACCTATCATCATTCAGATGCTAAAGTGGAGCCCCTGCTCAAATTGATAAACCACAGTTGACTCACTGGAAGCAATCCCTAATGCGAACATCAGCAACTCTAAAAACCGAGCGTGGTACTGTCTCACCATCTTACTCCCTTGAGTCAATTGCATGAACTCCTTCATCTTATAACTCTTAAGACTCTTGGGGTAAAACTTAGCACAAGTTGCCGCATTGAAGTCCTCCCATGACATTTGCAGCTCATCCAGTGCACGACGACCTACCCACTAGGTGTCTGTAACTCCTCGCAAGAAGAAGGCTGCAATACCCGTCTTCTAGATAGGTGGGCAATCAACTGCCTCAAATGTCCTATCCATATCCCGAATCCATCCCTTTAGGATGGTTGGGTCCTCATCTCCAACGGAGAACAGTGGGTGTTGTCTCATAACCCTCTGAAGCTAGTCTTCTCCTATATCCTCTTGTGGATGATGCGGAGGTGGTGGCGACGGCTAAGGAAGATATCGGGTGAACTCGATGAATGCCTTGAAGGTCTCCTCCAAACGACCAACACGACCATAAGTGCCATGGCAACTAGCTAATTGCAATACAGCAAACGTGTTAGGACAAAGCCTTCCTAGCTTACTAACACATAATACACATAATATCATTTTAAGGTCATCTAGGCTACCCATCCTCGATTCCTCACAATTAATTCGGGTTTTTGAAAGGAAAATAGATTTTATTTGAAATGCAAAATAGACCATTAAAATTAGATTAGGGATCATTGAAAAACAAAACACAATAATCAAAACTAAATCTCTAATACCAATTTGTAATACCCCAATTTTTACTTTTAAATTTTTTTTTACAACATAAGCATATAAGTAAAATATTGGAGATTACCGCTGTAATTTACATAAGTTTGGTTTTTTCAACTATCATTACATCAATCACAAGGATAAAATCATTCATAAAAAAACTGAGAGAATTAGAAACTAAAGAAACATTTATAATACAATATGAATTTTGAAGTTTAACTTTGAACTACAATAACAATACAAAGTAATGGATACCATGGATCGAAGAGTTTAAAAACATATTCGAGTAAGTACATCAACCGAATAACATTTCTCTTCACCCAAAAATCTATTATAAATAATAAATCACTCATCCCCACATAGTGCATCATAAGTAACATAGTCATGTACAGGATATTCCGAGACTTGCACAAAAGAATCAGGGTCTCATGCTCGTAGGAATAAGTAGTACCCGTAAAAAGGGTAGTCAGTATGCTACGTATTGAGTAAGGGAACAATAATAACAAATTAGGGATGCAAATAATACATACATTCACAACTAATAATAAGCACACATTCAAGTAAAGGAAACATCTCATATGATAAATACTAATTTAGCCTCTTTATTAGATATAACCATTTTTATTTTTTTTATATGCGTTGAGTTTAGAAATTTTACTATTCTTAAATTGGTGGAACGGTCTGAAACACCTTCTAAGAACAACACACTTGATCCACTGTTACCATCCGGTGGAAAGGAGCTAAAAACACTACCTTCTCGGGGCAAAAATGCTTCCAAACCATTATTATCTCTGGTGGTACAGATATAAAAATAACACCTTGGTCCTGACTCATGTACTCTTCCACTTTAAGTCATTAGTTTCTTATCCATAGGTTGTATTGTTATGTTTTCATTCATGATGAACAGAGGCCCCACTATTATTAATCCAATGGAATGGATTAAAATATCTTCTTGGGACAAAATTCTCCTGAGCCACTATTAACTCTAGTGGAACAGATATTTGAAAACATCATATTCTTGGGGCAAAATACTCCCGAGCCACTATTATACTCTAGTAGAACGGATATATAAAAACATCACTCTGGCCCTACTCATGTGCTATTTCAATTTAAATAATTAGTATCTTATTCATGATTAATTCACAGGCATTGGATACATTGTGGTAGATAAACACATCATGCAGTTTAAGGTCCTTAATCTCCTCAAACCCTAAATCTACACTCCTCATATCATTCTCTCATATTGATTATTAAACCACCAATTATAATGTACCATTCTCAAATATCATCATTATTATTATCATACCCTTAATTCATGGTCTAACTCTCATGTCGTGCACCTATAATGATAATCTTGCTAATCACAGAATTACCAAAACCTTAATTTCACAATTAATTATAATTCTTCCCATAAGACTCATATGATTACCAAATTCAATATACATCTTTATAAGGCCAACATTAGCAACATATCCAAAATTTTGGATAACCTCTAGGGTTTTACACATGGAATAATAATATTATCATTTTAGGTCACTATGTCCTAATTAGATCATTATCTCATTTTGAAGAACCTAATACAAACAATAGTACTTCTAAAACATCTCTCAGGATATCATTATCATATTTTAATCCTCCTAAAACATTAAAATACCAAAAGTTCATTATTATCCCATGATGACTAAATGCCCTTATTTTATAAAATCTTGTATATTCCACAACCATTATTTTTTGAAATTCGCCATTTATAATCAAACCTCATAGATATGCTTATGTCCACTTATCATAGCTTATTTGGCCTATCTTTCATACCATAACATATATTCCTCACAAAGATGTCATTATCATAATAGAATCATATCCATACCTCTTACCCATTCTTAATTTCTTTCAAACATATATTCCATATTATCACACCATACATTAACTCATATAGTAACAATACCGTGGAAATTTACATAACCATAAAAGCAATTAACATGAAAACCCTAAAACATTGATTAGTATCCTTACCAACTAGGACACAAGACCCTAAGCACATAAATCCTGTACCTCCTCCTTCGAGATCACTAGAATATCACCTACCAAAAATGACATAAAACATAATTAGATTTGAATAGTATCACTAAGGAAAACGTTAAATTAAAGGAGGGTAAAAGTAAAAATAACAAGAGTCATATAGAAGCTTGAGTTGTGTGGATGTGTAGTAGAATGTATGGTGAATCTATAGTGAAAATTTGATGGTGTTTGGGTAAGGTTTGGGGGTGAAAATAGGGTGTACGACCTAAATAGGCAGTTATACGAACGTGCTTTAGGTAGTGCACATCCTAGTTGAGAGTTGGAATCGTGCATGACTAGGCTGTGCGAAGTGGCACAACCGTGCTCAATCACTGGCAGGACAAACTTAATTTGAACAGATGTGCACGGACATGCGATAGGTTGTGACTAGGCCTTGCGAGGGTGCACATGCAAGGTGTTATGGGTTACAAAAGTGTGTGATAAAGAATTTTAGTGTTACATGGTTGTGATTGAGGTCGTCTGTAGGCTGTGCATTTTATAAAAATGCAACAAATGAGAAGGAAACAGAAGGAAAAATGGCAATGGTCGGCATCGATGGACAGCGATAATGAAAGGGGATGGTGGGGTAACCCTAAGTGGTTGGTCCACAAGAATTGGGAGCTGCGTGGTGGCACACAGTGTTCATGGTGGTGATGGAGGTGGTGCGCCTACAGAAATAGAGTAAAGAAGAGGAAGAAAAAGAAGAAGGAAGGAGAAGAGAGAGCTCGGGGCAGTTGATTTTGGACAAAGTGTGGGTAAGAAATGACACAAACAAAAGAGGAAGGAAGGAGAGTGAAATACTATATATATATATATATATATATATATATATATATATATATATATATATATATATATATAGGGTGTGCAAATGGGGAAGAAAATAGCAGAAGATGCATGCAAACAAGTGATACAGGAGGGTGCAGGTCGGGCATAAGGGATGGTAGGGAGGTGATGGTTGTGTGTTGTGGTAAAATTACAGACGGTGTAAGCAAAGATGGTGATGGTGTGTGAGTGTATGTTACGTGGGAAAGAAAAATGAAATGGTAGGAGAGGTGATGATGTGCGTGTGTAGGTCGGGCAACATGAGGGTGAGGGGTGGTGAAGGATGATGGATGATGGTGATGATGGTAGCTGTAGTGGTGAGAGTGATGGTTGATGCAAGTTGCAATATACTAAAGTCAAACTTTATAGCAAATATGACAGGAGAAATGAGAAGGAAAAAGAAAAGGACAAAGAAAAAGGAAAAGGAGCGGTTTTGGATTAGTTTTAGATAAATTCTGGATTAGCCAAAATATATAGGATTAGTAATAAATTTTTGTGGAATTAAGATCAGGTTACCAAATGAAATATATTCAGACCACAGATTTGGATTAGGTTAAAGTTTAGGGATAAATAAATTTGGTTAAGGCTAAAATAAGATTTTATTAAGATTAGAATCATATTAGGATATTCATGATATGGGATTATGCTACATAAAATTTTGGGGTATTATACTTACCCACTACGGAAACTCACCACCTCTACCTTTCTTACTACAAAGACACCCACAAATACTCCACAACTCTACCTCGATCAAGGGCATCTCCTCCCAAACCACAACCCTTTATAGCCTCGCCAACAACCACACTACCACCATCCACTAACCGTACCCTTCTTGTATGTCCCTTGCTCTCCCCTTACCTAATGCACCAACAACACCTACTTCCATAACCTTGGTAGTCACTTCTAGCACCATTGTTGCCTCTCTCGTCACTACCAGCTCCTCCTCAGTGCCACCCACCGTGCACCCCCTCATCCATCACCTCCACCTAGCCAAACCATTCCTCTGAGCCTTCGTGCCTATCCCAACTTATGCTGTCCATTTAAATTTTTACCCCCTTTTAACATTAGAGGTATTTTAGTAATTTATAATTTAATAAATAATTTAATAAAAAATATTATTTTATTAATTAAATATTAGTATGGTTAATATGATATTATTTTTAGGTACAAAAGAGTGATTAGCAGAGCCTAATATGATTTTATTAGGTTACCTATAAATTATGATTTTATTAAAAATTAGGTAATTCTTATAATCTACTAAATTGTGAGATATCATATGATAATGCATTAGGGTTTTGAGACCAAATTTTATTAAGAATGTTCATTACGTTATAATTAATTTCCTAAAATGTGAGTATGAAATTTATTGAAATAGAGCATGATGATTTTGTATAAAGTATTATGTCTAAGAAAGCATGATAAAATGGGTTTAATGTCATAAATAAATTATATATGTCATGTATGTCTAATATAATAGGTTGAGTATACTTAGGCATATTTTTAACATAATTATTACCATTTTGTACCCTAGGAGAAATTTGGTTATTTTAAGCATATCATGATATTTATGTTAATAAGCATACTTAATAGGTATTATTTATTTTTGAGCATGTGAGTTTGCGATTTGATGTTTTAGAAACATATGATAGGACTTTACGTGCATAATCATGTATAAGGATAAAATGGTCATTTGGTGTATCTGATAATTTATTTTCATGTTAAATAGTTTAATTATTGTGTTTTAGCCTTTTCATGATGAATAATTAAAATAGAATTAGTTTTTTAAATGGATGATAATATGGTAATTATGGTCTTGGGGGCATTTTGGTCATTTTGAGACTAATGTACCCATGTATAAATAATTGAACCTAGGATGACCTTAGTAGATTTTTAAATATTGACCTTGGTATTGGCCTTAATTATGGTTGTTGCAGATGTTTGGAAATGAGTAAAAATGGTTAAGTATGAAAAATGGATCTATATGATTACAATGTGGTGTCGTGGTCATCATTATAAAATATTAATATTTAAAATGTTGGACATCAAGATCGAGAATGGTGACTCTTTAGGAATAAAAACCTTACGGACATGGTTTAGTCTATGGTTAATTATATATTTAATATCTTACTCTATTTAGTTCTACAGACTTATAGAGGGTATCAGTAGGATATTGTGTTACCTTCACGTGTCGGTATAACTATGATACCTTAATGTCCTTAGAATGATAGCCGTTAGGATATTGTGTTGCCTTAGTACACCGTAATGATCAAAGTACCTTAGTGTTTCTAGGTTTGATATGATCTCCCCTTGAGTAAAAAAAATAAAAATAATTATTATTTGATCCAAATGATAATTATATTGGTTTGGTAGTAACCTTTGTGCCTACTTGTAGTTCAGTAGTAGCCGTCGTGCCTACTTGTGGGTTGGTAGTAGTCTTCATGTATACATATGTTTGATATTATTCCTTTTATCCTTACCTATGGTATTATGGATATTGTAGGTTTGATATTGAAATAGGAGATGTGTGGTGATGGTTATACTTACCCCCATGGAGATTAGTTCTAATCATCACTTTAGATTTCATCTCTTGTATGCTTGGCTGGTAAATTTTATTATGTTTTAAATGAACATGTATGAAGATCATATGGATTGATGATTTTTTTATCTAATATGATTATCATATTTTTATCATTACAAGAATATTTTAATATGTTATACCATATATTATTGTGATACCTTTTATGTGTTCCATGTATGCTTTTCATATTAGTTTTGTATAATGGGATACTCAGTACTGTTGTACCAAAGGATTCCATTTCATGGGCCCCTACTTGTTTAATGAGAAGTGTTCTTTATAGGTTAGCTTGTAGATTAGTTGAAGTCTAGTACTTGGGTTATGAGTTAGGGATATCTAGTGTTCTGCCCAGTATCTTTTGATCTAGTTGTTACTAAACTCTTATGTTACTGTGTATTTTCCTTTCACTGAAATTTATAACCATTGATCATTACTTTATTTGGAGTAGTATTAATCTGTGTCTTTATTCTCTCTACTATGATTCTAATAATTGTAGTATTAATTTAAGTGGAGCAATATTTTTAGTCTTAGCACTTGGTATAATAATGGTAGAGGAAACCAAACTTTTACCACATGTGGTGGTAACACCTTGCTTTTTTACTGATTTAGCTTGTAGAATTAATTCTTTAAATGAAAATTTTAAGCTACAAATTTTGGGGGTGTTACATTCTCCTTCTTATCGACATGCCCTTTTACTACCTCCTTACTCCCATTACTCACTTTCTCATTATTATTTATCATTAGTTCCTCTACTCTTTTCCACTCCTAAGTGTGATAACATTGATGGGTTCATTTTGGTTAGTCTTATATTTCCTAGAAAACATCCCTAAAGGTATAGAAGAAGAGCTAACTTGCTGGGTCACTTGAGTGATTTGATTATTTAATTTTTTTTTGTGGGTAGCTAAAGAATTAACCTTAGATGCTAGGTTTTTGATAACATCACTCCTGGTTTTATTTTGATTCCTAAACTCATCATTATGCTTATTTTATGAGTTCACAAAGTTTTCCATTGTGATATCTAAATTATAATTTTGGTGAATGGGGGTAAAGGAGGCTAAGAGCTTGAAAATTGGGAGGAATAGATGCATTGGAATTCATGCTCATTTTGTTAAAATTTTGAAATAATGCATCTACTCTAGAAGTTTTGTGGTCTAATGCATCAACATCATACTTCCTACTCTTTTTAGGTAATGAGCATTCACCTGACCATAAGAAGTGATTATGGGCTATGTATTCTATGAGATGGCATGCGTCATGAACATCTTTATTCATTAGTGATCCTCCTAGCGCAGCATCTGTGGTCATCCTTGTGGTGTAAAAGAAAAACTATTGTATAAAGTGTGAATTATTAACCAATCCTCTAAAGTATGATACATGCATATTCTCAACATGTCCTTATACCTCTCTCAAGCATATACAATAAATCTCTAACATTTTGAGTAAATCTTGTTATTTGATTCTTCAATTGAGTGGTTTTTCTTAGGGAAAATACTTAGCGAGAAACGCTTGTACAAGTTGATCCCATGTGGTCATAGAACCAAGTAAAAGAGATTGTATCCATGCTCTCATTCTGTCCTTGAATGAAAAAGGAAATAACCTTAATTAGATTACATCATCTATCAACCCATTCATTTTTAGTGTGTCACAATACTCCAAGACCCGTGTTTCCGCTCCTTATCTTGATTTTAGGCCAAACTTCTTAGAAGACCTGTACATAACAATCCAAGCTATTTTACATGTGCTCACAATTCCTTCGCCCTTTTTACTTGCTTCATTATCCTTTATTTTGGTTTATGAGAATTATTTTCTCTAATCTCTTTTATGGTTTTGATAGGTTGTATCTTTTTTATTTTCTTAATGTTAAAGATTGGGATTAAAGCTAAGCCTCCAAAAACCTAAGTAATTAGAATTGATATGTGTTATATGCTTCTGTTTCAAGCTAAGAATGAAAGTGTATTTTTGTGGGTTTTATGGTGGTTTAGTCTAGGCTTGTTTTGATGTTAGATTGGTCTTTTTTAATTATAGTGGTTCTATGATATTAATTTATGTTTATACTCCAACTTTCATACTGATCTTAATTTACTTTAAGCATTTTTAGGACTTGGTTTAGTTGTTGGAAGTTTTGAGGTCATTAAGCCTTTTGGTTTGGTATATTCAATTTTGGAGGATTTTTGGGAGCTATTGTTGTTATTTATTTGAATCTAATGATACCATGATACCCCTTGGTATGTTTACACAAAGTTTCATGTTTAAACTATCCTTATTTGAACATGAATTACTTATCTTAATTTTGGTTAAAGTTGTGGATTCTTAAAGCTCCTTATTTGGTAATTTTTTTATCATGATTTTGGGTGATTATGTTATTATTGTTAAACTATAATACATTTAGGATAACTATGATACATAACATGTCTTAATTTGAGCATGTTTGATATGATTTAATTTTGGTTGAAGTTCTTGGAGCTTTAGATTTTTTAGTTGAATGTTCTAAGCGTTATTAAAGTATTCTTTATTTATGCAAGTGTTCTTAGCCTAATCATGTGCTAATAACCCTAAGTAGGGTTTAATTTGTAATTAATCAATTTTTTAGGATAAATAAGGATTAATATGATATCTTTACCCCTAAAAGACTTTTAGAAAGTTTTAGGGTCAAGGGTTGGCCATTGACCTTTGACTATCAAATTAGACCATCAGAATAGTAATCGAGTATGAACTGTGATTTGATAAATTTTTAGTAAATAGTAATTTTCAATAATAACTTTTTGACGATATTTGGATTTAAGCTTTTCAGTATAAAATAACATTTCTTATCATTCATGAATAATATTTTCCATAAATAGTATTTTTAGAGAAAGCTTCCATTTGAGTTGTTTTGCTATTTTGAGTTATTTTCCACCATCGGTTTGGTCTTTTATGGTCTCAAATGTGATTCTTTAGGCTTTCAAGTATTTTTAAAATTTTAAATTAAAATGATTTTATCCAATTTAGAGCCTGTTGATCTTACTTTACCCAATATGCCTTTCGTGTATGGTTTTTGTTTTGCTTGAAGCCATGTTTTTATTGGTTTTATTTTTATATGGGCTTAAGGCTTAGTTTGAGTTTGGTTTGGCTTTTAGTGTGAAACCTTATGTTATGGTGGTAAGTTTTGAGAATGTGATCCTTTGTAATATGTTTTAATGAATTAAATTTGCCTATGTGATGAATAAGATGTGCCTAAGATGACCTTAGAGAAATTTTGGTTGACTTCATGTTGGTTTTGAATAATTGAAGCTAAAAGAGTAAGTTGAAAAGAAGAATTAAGTTAAAGAAGAGATTGATTTGTTGTGAGTTATGACTTGTTGTTTAACCTTCTCCTTTTATGGCTAGTTATGTTTGTAACTTCTTCCTAGCCAATAAAGCTTGGAAGTAAGTATTTTTGTGAGATCTTTTGATCCTTAATTGGAATAAAATATTAGTCTATAAAGTGAAAGGTACTTGGAGTAAGGTAAGCACCTTGAGCCTTGGTTAGCTTCGAGTGCTACAAGCCTTCAAATCAAAAGGTGTAATCCCCCAAATTTTTAAAAGCCTTTAATTTAATAAATAACTTTTATTTGGGATAAATTAGCTTTTGAATTTATTTAATTTAATTATTTTATGAATTTTTGAGTATATAAAATTTGATATAAATATTTAATAAATTAAAATAAATATTTTTTTATTTTATCATACTCTTATTATTTAAATAATTTTTCAAACCATTGTTTTACTAAAATTATCCTTTTTAAACCCTTATATCTTAATTATATTAAATTAAATTATTAAATAAATTTATTACCCAAAAATATTGTATTTTATTATTTTATAAATTAAATTATTTTATTTAATCCCATTTTCCCTTTTCTTCTCCTTTTTCTCCTTTTTCCCTTTTCTTTCTCCTTTTTTTTCTTTCCTTGGGCCTCTGGTCGGCCTACCCCTACGTCTGGGTCGCTGGCCCATTTTCCTCTCCTCCCTCTCCTTCTCCCTCGCGCGTCGCCCGACCCGCCTCCCTCCTTTCTTTTCTTTCCTTCTCCCCTATCGGGCCGACCCACACCCTCTTCCCCTTCGGTCGGCCTGCACGCGTAGCCTCCCCCGTTCCCCTTTCTTCTTTTTTTCTTCTTCTTCCTTTTTCCCCGGTGAAAAACCCGACCACCCCACCATCTCTACCACCCAACCTACAACCCTCTCCCCCTACTGCTTCCATCTCTCTCTCTCTCTCATCGTTTTCCTGCCTTATCCTGGCCCCACCATCTCTCCCTCTCCTTGCCCATACCCCTCTCTTCTCCTCCCTCTCCCTGCCATCGCTATTCCCCTACCACCTTGCCGCCGCCCTAACACTTTATAACTTTACAATAATTGTAATTGATATCAAATGGTAAATTTTTTTTATATATGTTGTTGGTTGAATGGATGGTATAAGAGTAAGGAATCATGGATTCATTAACCAAACTATTATATAATGTAAGTATCTATGTAATAAAGTTCATTGATGGTTTCTTATATCTTATATTATGAATTACTGTGTTGTTTATTTTTTCTATTTTCTAAATAGATGTTGAGCTATGTTATATCCAAAAAAAGGTGTAGATATTCTATATAAAACACAATGGAAGGTTATCCAACATTAGATGAGCCTGAAATAATCCAAGAGTAAGGAAATACCAAAAAGAATGATTAGTGTGTAACAACAAAGCCAATGGAGGGTTGTAACTACATCAAAAGAAAGAGCAAAAGAAGAACATCCTATTGTGAGGACTTTTGGGAGTACTTGGAGGAGGAACAACACCTTAGAGCAGAGTGTAAGTTCTGTCCTAATACTTTCGTTGCTATTCAAATGTTGATGGTACAAAAAATTTGAAGAATCATGCGATGGTTTGTCTAGAAAATCCATCAACTAAGAGTAGGGGTAAGCAAACTCATTTATGCTTTAATCTTGTGGACCCTAATCTTGAATAAAGTGAAGAGAATAAAATGACATATAAAGATGTGAATTTTGATGATGTAAGAAGAGCATTGGGTAGAATGATTATAATCGATGAGTTACCATTTACATTTATTGAAAGGATTAGTTTTAGGGGGTTGATGGTCGTTGCATGTCCTTCTTTCAATATAACTTCTCGTATTACCATCCCTCATGATTGTTATAAACTTTATCTTGATGAGAGGGTGAAGTTGAAAGAGTTGTTGAGAACATCATGTCAAAAAGTATATGCGACAACTGACACATGTACCGATTCAAATAATCAATTAGATGTGTCTTATTGCTCATTTTATTGATGATCAGTGGAGATTGCTTAAAATAATTTTGATTTTTTATCCTCTTGCAAGTCATAAAGGGATTCCATTGGGCGTACAATTGAGGATTGCTTGAATTGTTGGGATATGATTGAAAAACTCTTTACTATGACTATTGATAATGCTAGTTCAAATGATACTGCATGTATTTATTTGAGAAATATGGTGAAGAAAACTAGTGGAGTGATTGGTGAAGGAAAATATTTACATATAAGATGCATTGCCCATATTGTTAATTGTATTGTTTGGGATGACTTTAAGGATTGTTATAATACCTAAAAATTTGCTTTGCATAATCCCGTATCATTAACACCCTAATTTGATTCTAATATCAAGAAATATTATTTTAGCATTAACCTAATATCTTAATTCTACAACTTTAACAGAATCTAAAACCTTGACTCGGATAAATCATAATTCGTAAACTAAAATCAAAACCCGCTAAAATTTTTACTAATCCTAATTACTTTTAGCTAATCTAAAAAACCCCTAAACTAATCCCCCAACCCTTTCTCTTTTCCTTCTTCTCCTTCTCCCATCAACCATAGCCTCAAAGTTTGATTTTTGTTGCAACTTGCCTTGCAACTTGGACTTCTCCTCTACAACTTCCATCATCACCCTCATCCATCATCCCTCACCCAATATTCTTCTTCTTCTCCTCTTATCACCGCCTGATCTGCACACCACCATCACCTCCCCCTGCTATTTCTTTTTCTTCCTCAACCTTATGCAATACACACACACAACCATCACCATCCCTATTACACCCTTTGCTATTTTTTTCCAACACTCAACCATGGTTTCCTTGCACCACCCCTCATGCCCGACCTGCACCATCAATCATCGCTTTCCTCCCTTACTTTTTCTTTCTTCCCTAATTCACACCACACATGCAAACATGACCATATATATATATATATACTGCACACTCTTCTTCCCTTCTCTTTGTTTTTCCTCCATTCTGCTCATTTTGTGTCCAAAATCTTACTTAAGCACCCCCTTCTTTCTCCTTTCTTCCTTCTTTGTTTCTTCTCCTTCTTACCCCTTCATTCCCCTATTTTTAACTTGCACACCACCACAACCACCACTCGCCATCATTTATCCAGTGGACTAACCACTAAGGTTACCCTAATTTTGCCCCGCACCATCGTGGCCATCACCGTCAACTACCGCTTCTTTTTCCTTCTTTTTCTCCTCATCCATTGCATTTTTCAAAGTGCACGACATGCAAACATCCTTAAGCATGGCCATGTCACATTGAAATTTTCTATTGCACTCCCGTGTAACCCAGCATCGCTTGTAGCACAGCCATACAACTTCCTATTTTTGGTCTTACACACCTATTTTCATCCCTAAACCCTATCCAAACACTACTAAATTTTTACCATAGCTTCACCACACATTCTACTACTCATCCACACATCCCAAGACTCCATTTAATTGCTTTTTTTCCATTTTACCCTATTTACCTTAATTCCCCCTTCGATTAAGCTCTTCAAGCCTAACCATGAATTTTATTGTTTTTTTAGGTGGTATTCCAATAGTTTAAAAGGTGGAAATCTAGGATTTGAGTTCTTAGAGCCCGTGTCCTAGTTGGTAAGGATACTATTTGATGTTTAGGGTTTTTTATTATTTTCTTGTATGGTTATTTGCGTTTTTTATGATATTATTGATATATGATGTAACATGTGTTGATCATGATATTTTGTGATGATATAAATATTATGTTGAAAGAAAGTGAGAATAGGTAAGAGGTACTATAATGAATTGGTTGTGATGATGTCATATTTATGGAAAATCTATCTTATGAATCAAAACTTTGGTTAAATGAGCTTTGATAAGTGGACATAAATATTTTTATAAGGTATGATGATAATTGGTGGATTTAGAAAATAATGTGTGTGGAAGGTAAAATATTTTATAAAATAAAGGTTATTGTTTGTACTTAAGGGAATTTGGTCATTATAGGATAATAAGAAAATTTTGGTATTTTATGTTTTAGGAGGATTAAAATATGATAATGACATCATGAGGAATGTTTGGAAGTATTATTGATGTTTTTGAGTCCTTAAATAAATTAATGGTTAATTTGGAGCATAATTATTGAGTGTTTGCTTCTGCATCACTAGCATAACAAAGTTTCAATGAATCATAATATTTCTCAAGTTGCTTAGTCTTATACCAAGCACATAAATTTTGAAACCAAATAGAAAATTTTCAATTTGCAATCCAGTTTCTTAAGCAAGTTGAACACCAAATCTAGAGGTTATTCAAATTATGAATATGTTGATAACATTTAACCCTTTGAGGTTATCTATTAGAATTGGTAATCATATAAATTTTATAGGAGGTACTATGGCTAATATGTGGATTTAGGGTTTTGGAGATTTCTATGTGTAAGACCATGGAATAAGATTATTAAGGCATATGTATAACATGGGAACTAGACCGTGCATTTTGGGTATGATAATAATGATGAAATTTGGAGATGATGTAATATAATTTGTGTATAACAATCAATATGGGAGATTGAATTCTAAAGGGTGTGTAATTATGGTTTTAAAGGATGTAAGAACTTTGACATGTGTTATGTATATATCTGCTCTATTTTGTTCGATGTCTGAGAATCAATCTTGAATAAGATACTAATCACTTAAAGTAAAAGAGCACCTGAGTAGGGCTAAGGTGATATTATATATATATATATATATATATATATATGTATGTATGTATGTATGTATGTATGTATGTATTCCCATTGCACTAGGAAGAATAGTGGCTTGGGAGCATTTTGTCCCAAGAAGGTGCTTCAGTTTATTCTATAAGATTAAGAATAGTGGGGTCCTTACTCATCGTCAAGTGAAAATATATCAGTATAATTTACAGAAAAGATACTAATGATTTAAAGGAAAAGAGTACATGAGTTAAGGCCAAGGTATTGTTTTATATATGTGTCACGTTCCACAGGGAAAAATAGTGGCTCTGGAGCGTTTTATCCTAAGAAGGTGACGTTTTCATATTCGTTCCACCAGATGATAATAGTGGCTCAAGTGTATTATCCCTGAAAAGGTATTTCATACCATTCCATCGATTTAAGAATAGTGGAGTTCCTGTATTTAAAGTATATAAAAGAATAAAAATAAATTATGCTTAATAAAGTGATCTGGATCATTTTCTGTCCTATGAAATGATTCATTTATTTGTTTATTCATTTATTATCTAATGTAAAAGCATATGCTAATTGTATCCCTGTTCGATAGTATTGTTCTCTTACTCAATACATAACGTACTAACCACATATTTTATGGGTGTTGCTCATTCCTACTAGTAGGAGACCCTACGTTTTATGTATAGGTCTCAAAAGATAAGATAGATGATTATGTTGCCTATGATACCTTATGTGGGGATGAGTGATTTCATTTGTATTAGGGTTTGGGTGAAGAGTAATGTTATCCGGTAGATGTATTTAACCAGATACCTTTTTAGACTCTTGATCTATGGTATTCCCTTACTTTGTATTTTATGTATTGTAACTCGAATTTAAACTTCAAACTCATTATTGTATTATAAATGTTTCTTTCGTTTCTAATTTCCTTGCATTTATTTAATTATTTTGGCCTTATGATTGATGTAAATATGGCTAAATAAGCTAGACTTATGTCAATTATGGAGGTAACCCCCAATATTTTACTTATTTAATTTCACTGTAAAAAAAAATTCAATATAAAAAATCAAGGTGCTACAATCATGCCCATCGTATTGAAAAGATTAGAATCGTGGTTAAATATGTTAGAAACTTTCTCGTAAGATTGTTGTTATTTAGAGAACAAGTAGGTAAATGTAAAATTAAATGTAAGATTTCTCTATCTTTTGATATGGCTACTAGATGGAATTCAACCTATGTTATGTTGAATATAGATTTTTAATATAAGGTTATTTTTGGTCAGATGAAACTTCCTAAGGAGTTAGAAGGTGGTCCTTTTTCTAAAGTTGATTGGGAGAAATTGGAACAACTTGTAGTTTTTTTGGAATAGTTTTATGAATTGACTTAGGGTATCTCTGGCTCTTTATATGTGAAAAGTAATAATCTTTTCTTTAGTGTTTGTGATACACTTGATCTGATAAATCAGTGGATGCTTAATTCTGATGATGATTTTAGAAGTATGGCTATAAAAATGAAAATCAAGTGTGACAAGTATTGGGGAAGTATTAATAAGATGAACATGTTGATTTATTTGGGTGTAATTTTAGATCCCTATTTTAAGCTTCCTAAGCTAAAAATGTCTCTTGATACATTGTATGGAGAAAAAATTGGTGAAAGTATAACTAATAAGGTGAAACAATGTACCTTTGAGTTGTTTCATGAGTATAAAAATTTATATGCTTCTATTGTGGATGAGGCTAAGCCTAGGGAAGTTTCAAGTGGATAATTTGTGCGTCTAGGATCTTCTAGCTAATTTATCAATATAATATTTGAGAAAGTAAAAAAGAGCAACCGGGGAAAGAAGTCAGGTTTTGAGAAATGAATTTGAGTGTTATTTGAAAGAAGAAAAGGAAGTTGATAAAGAAAGAATATTCTAGCTTGGTGGAAACTCAATGGACCTAGATTTTCAATCCTTTCACATATAGCATGTGATATTCTAGCTATACCAGTGTTTATGGTTGCTTCGGAATCTACATTTAGTGTTAGGGGATGCACACTTGATCAATTTAGGAGTTCTTTAACCCCTAAAGTGATTAATATATTTGTAACTTTAATCTACCTAATTATTAAATTAAAAAGTTAAAATTAAAATAATAAATTTTGTTTCTTTGATATGTTTTAATATGGTACAAGCTCTTATATGTGCACAAGATTAGCTACGACCAAGATGTCACTCTAATTCTAAAGTTAACGTGGAAGAATGTATAGAAGAGTTGGAAATATTGAAAAAAAGGTAACAAATATTATTATGTCATTAAATTTGAATAGTAATTATTTTTTAATTGTTATGATACTATTGTTCTTATGAAAATTATCTATCTATATGTATTGCCTTGTAGATATGTAAGAGAAAGCTAATGTGGAAGATGAAATAATTTTTGTTAGCTAAACTTTGGAAGCATTGTGGCTTGAAAGTTGGTGGTTTGGAACTTAGAAGCACATTCTCATGGCTTTTTGTGTATTGTATGTACTCGAATTACTTTTCTCTAGATTCTTACTATTTCATATACGTATTGTGTAGTACTAGAGTAGTTATTTATTTTATAACAGGTTTCAGGTGGCAACAACAACAACCTAACGATACATTAGGGGGAAAATTCCAACATTATTATTTAAAAAGTTTAAAAACAAGCAAAAAAAAAAGATTTTGATTTGGTCTGGTTTTGACCTGATTTTTTTTATCCAATTCCGGGTAAAGATTAGTACAATCTGGTCTGATCTTCAATCTAAGAAAATGCTAATTTTAGGTATCCGGTCCCATCCAATTAGGTCTAATTCTAGATTGGTGCACACCCCTACCTGGCTATGTGAGTCCATGCACTCCTGTAATCCCCCAAAATTTTAAAAACCTATAATTTAATAAATAGCTTTTATTAGAAAAAATTAGCCTCTAAATTTATTTAATTTAATTATTTTATGGATTTTTGAGTATATAAAAGTGGATAGGAATATTTAATAAATTAAAATAAATATTTTGTTATTTTATCATACTCTTTTTATTTAAATAAATTTTTCAAACCAATATTTCACTAAAATTATCATTTTTAAACCCATATATTTAATTATATTAAATTAAATTATTAAATAAATTTATTACCCAAAAATATTACATTCTATTATTTTATAAATTAAATTATTTTAATTTACCCTATTTTTCCTTTTTCCTTTCTTTCTCATTTTTCTCCTTTTTCCTCCTTCGGGCCGCCCACACCAGGCATGTTTCCCCCTTTCCCTTGAGCCTAGGCCTCCGGCCTACTCCCTTCCCTTCCCTCCTTCTCCCACACGAGCATCCCACCCCTCCTTTTCCTTTCCTTCCTTCTCCCCGTGTGACCGGCCCAGCCCCCAGCCCCTTCATTCTTTTCTTTCCTCACCCCGACCGAGTCGGCCCACACCCTTCTTTCCCTTCGCCAGCCTGCCCCTTCCCCATTCCCTTTCTTTCTTCTTCTTCTACACCCATCCAATGCCCCAGACTCGTCTTTATCGCCATAACTGCCTGCCACCTCGAGCATACCGACCACCGCCTGCAACCACCTACCAGCACCTGCCTATCCCTCTCTCCCATCATTTTCTTCCCATTCTTGGACCTGGCTAGCCCTACAAACCACCCTTCATGCTTTGTTTTCCCCCTTCTTCATCTCCCTTTCCTGCCACCTACTTGCCACCCTGCCACCTCTCTCCCACCCTAAATGCTGCCACCGATCAGCTGTCCACTGCCCTCCCCTTCCTCTCCTTTTTCTTCTCCTCATGAGCCTTCTCCCTGTCCTATTTCTTCGAGCCTTTCCCTTACCCGACCTCCCTCTTCTCTCCTTTTCTTCTCCTTCCATTTTCATCTCTGTTTTGCATCACCGCCGTCGTCCGCCGCTTCAACTGCTGCACCAACCCCTTGCACCACTCCCTGCCACCCTCTACCTCAGCCCTACACCACCACAATACCCCCTCGAGCCCCTGCATTCCCTTCTTCTCCCCTCTTCTTTTTCCCTTCTTTCTCTCCCTTATCGACACCCCCTGCAACCCCTCCATCCACCGCCTTCCCATCGCCTCTGTCGCCACCCAAACCACCAATCCACTCCCTGCAACCTCCTCTACTACCCCACACCTCCTTTTGCCGAAACCCTTGCACCCCTTTATTTTCCTCCTCTTTTTTCCTTCCTTCTCAGCCCCGTCCACTCCTGCAGCCCACTTCGCCGCCTTCGCCGCCCTTGGCCGCCAACAACCCATCCCCAACCACCACCTACACCCCCTCTTCACTCCTGCACCCTTCCCTTTCCCTAAATCATCTCCTATCTACCTTCTTTCCTAGCTTAAAGAACCCAACCTGAAAATAGTCCATCATTCCTTTTCCTTTACCCCCCTTTGAGCCTTCCTCTTTTTATTTTGCATGCAGCTCATGCTACATGAGCAGTATGAGCTACTACATGCCTTGGTTATTTTAGTTCATAAATTTTAAGGTACAATAATATTTAAGTTAATTATTTCATTAAGTAAATTTTATAAAGTCTTATGCCTTGGTTTTTCTTATTTCTAATATAATAAATATTGATATTATTTTTAGGTATTGGTTTTGCTAATCAAAGCTTAAATCTTTAACTAGAATACCAATAAGGTTTAATTTTACGGGAATTAAGGTAATCATTAAACCCCACTTAAACACATGGATAAACGCATGTTAGCACATTAGGGCTTCTAATATGTTATTATGCTTGATATATGTTGTTTAATATAATATATATTTGCTTGTATTGATAAATAAAAAGGAAATTATACTAGTTTACATGCCATGTGTGGAAATATTGCTTGAGGGAAGAGTTTGATTATTAATGAAAATGTTGAGTACTTATCTATGCTACATTATGTTATTGTGACTATTTATGCATGAATAATATTATTGTGAGCCCTAAGGGCATTTTAGTAATATATCTTGTGCAACAATGTGGCCTAATATGTGTGGGTGATGAGGGGTATGATGTGAAATATAATAGTTGGCGGAATTTGGGTGAGGAGAGTGGAGTATTAATATTAATATTCATGTAGTGATGATAACTTAATAAAAGTGGTATAATAAAAGGGTAAGATGATAAATTTGTAGGAAAAGGGCATTATGAAAAGTTTAGAGGAGAAGGGAAAAATGGTAAATTGTAAGTAAAAGGGTATTATGGTAATTTTGGAAGTAAAGAGGAAAATGGTAATTTTAAAATTGAAGGCGTATTATGGTAATTTTGGGAGTAAAGCGTAAAGTGGTAATTTTGGAAGTAAAGGGGGTAAAATGGTAATTTTGGAAGAGAAGGGAAAATGGTAATTTTGGATGTAAAAGGGCAAAATGGTAAATTGCAGGTAAAATGGGTATTATGGTAATTTTATAAGTAAAAGGGTATTGTGGTAATTTTATAAATAAAAGGACATTATGTTAACTCTGGAAGTAAAGGAGAAGTAAGGGGTAGAATGATAATTTTGTAAATAAAAGGATATTATGGTAAATTTGAGAGTAAGGGGTAACTTGGTAATTATGATAACAACAAAGGATAATTTGGTAATTAAATTATGATTATAAAAGGGCAATTGGATAATTATGATAATAGAGAAGGTTAATTTGGTAAATTAACCAACAAAAGGGTATTATGGTAATTTTAATAATGAAGAAGGGTAAATTGGCAATTGTAATTATGGAGAAGGGTAATTTGGTATTTATAATAATGGATAAGGGTAAAATGGTAATTATAATAATTGAGAAGGGTAAAATGGTAATTATGACAATGGAGAAGGATAATTAGGTAATTTAACCAACATAAGGGTAATGTGGTAGTTATGATAATAGATAAGGGTAATTTGGTAATTATAATAATGGATAAGGGCAATTTGGTAATTATGAGATTGCAGAAGAGTAATTTGGTAATTTAACCAACTAAAGGGCAAATTGGTAATTAGGATAATGAAGAAGGGTAATTTGGTAATTTATCCAACTAAAGGGGTAATTCGGTAATTATGATAATGGAGAAGGGTAATTTGGTAATTTAATCGACTAAAGGGTAAATTGGTAATTATTTAACTGATTAAAGGGGCAAATTGGTAATCATGATAATGAGGAAGGATAATTTGGTAATTTATCCAACTTAAGGGTAATTTAGTAATTATAACAAAGGAGAAGGGCAACTCGGTAATCTAACCAACCAAATAAGAAATATGATAAGTGTAACAATTATAAAGGGTGAATGGTAATCTAAAAAGCATAGGAGATAACTTAGTAACCTAAACCTAGTAAGGGGTAATTTGGTAATTATGCAACCTAAAGGGTGATATGGTAAATTGGCAAGTAAGGAAGGGATGGCTTAATAACTATATAAGTAAGGGGTAAATCAGTAATTCATATCTGACATGTTGATGGGACATTGGAGGTTCGTAATAAGACTCAAGTAATACTAAATAGTAAGGTAAGAATATTTGACGGTTAGTAAGTATACGAGAACAAATCCTTGATCAGAATTGGTTGATATTATGATGACCTTAATAATTCCTCTGTGTTATCTTAGATAACCGTATGAATAAGAAATGCCCAATGATATCAGAATGATCGAAAGTAAATAAGCATCTAATTGTTGTGTTTTTTGTGATCACCTTAATTAAGACACTAATACTTAAAGTGAAAGACCTCGAGATCGAGAATGGTGACTCTTTAGGGGTCGCTACCTTACAGACATGGTTTAGCCCACAATTATTCTGGTCTTTGTTGGTGTGCCTTTGTGCCCCATCTAAGCCCTATATCTTACTCTATCTAGCTCTACGGACCCATTTAGAGGGTATGCATACGTATGGATTAGGTGTCCTTGTTGGTAGGGTACTGAGTAGCTTTATGCACCAGTACAACTAGGGTATATTTGGGTCCCTGTGTTGATGGTTGAAGAGTACTGAGTAGCTTGTATGCACTAGTACAACCGGTGTACATTTGTATCCTGGGTTCTTGATCTCTCGTTTGAGGCAAATAAATGGAATTATTGTGCTGATTAAAAAAAAGAAAAAACACTAATCATGAAAGTGAAAGATTAATGAGCCAGGCCCAGTTGAATTATGATATTGAGTATCGGTCCACCGGTTATAATAGTGGCCCAGGAGTGTATTGCCCTGGCAGATGATTATGACTACCGGTCCGCTGGATATAATAGTGGCCCAGGAGTATGTTGCCCTGGAAGATGATTATGAGTACCAGTCCACCGGATATAATAGTGGCCCAAGAGCATATTGCCCTAGATGGTATTTATATGTATTCCGGTCCATCGGCGATAATAGTGGGGATCCCGAGCTCAATAAAACGAATCATGGATGTGAATAAATTATGAAAAAATACTAATCACTTATAGTGGAATACCATTTGAGTTGGGGCCAAACCATTCCACCGGTGAATAATAGTGGCCAGGAGCGTTCTGCCTTGGAGACCGATCCATCGGCTATAATAGTGGTAAGGAGCATTTTGCCCTGTATGTAATCTGGTTCACCGGCGATAATAGTGGGGTTCCCGCACTCACATGGATATAAATCTGAGAGATAATTGAATAATGATGGATTAATGGCTTAAGGCCCTAAAAGTATCGATTGTACATTATGGCCTATTAATATCTGATCGACTTGTTAAGTATGTGAATGTATGGATGTGAATATTGTGTATACTCCTGTCATTATGTATGAATATAGTGTTATGTCATGTGTTATATTGCAGGTCTACTTTTAAGTGAGCTTTTAAAGGGTTACTTAGTACCATAGTATTGAAGGGTTTCATTCGTGGAGCCCTTGCCTATTCAATGGGTAGTGTCCCTTACAGGTCCCTGTTCAAGAGCTATTCAAATAGGTAATGGGAAAGAGCGTAAGGATTGTCCGGACTGTTAGGATTTCATTCTTCCTCTTCTAATGTATGGTTTAAATTTAATTTTGTTCTTATAACCACCATTGGTGGAATATATTCTTATAAAATATTTATTTGCGCTACTCTAATTTAAATATGGTTTGAATTTCTAGCAATTGATATTTTATTCTTTAGCCTTAACACTTGGTATTGGACACAATATGAGTGAACCAGTCTGGTACTAAGTGTGGCGGTAATATCCCCATAATTCACAGTTTTGTTATTTCGTTTCCGCTAATCTTTTAATAAAATAAAATTTTTCAGTAGTGAATTTTGGGGGTGTTATAACTCCTAGGTTGTAAATTTTATTACTAAGTGTTGTATTTGGTTCATGACTAATTATTATTGGTTTTATATTTAGGTAAGGGAGGAGGATTAGTGGAACCTAATAATTTATATTATGTTATTTATATTTGTTTTTTTGGCTAAAAATCAGGCAACCTATATTCCTTACTAAAATATTCAATATTGCATGATAACACATTAGGATTCTGATGGGTAAATTATATTACACATTTTTTGTTATGTTGTATTTATTTTTCTAATAATGTTGGCATAAAATTTTGTATAACAAAGCATGTTAAGTTATATAAAATATTACTTCTACGAAAGAATGCTAGAATAGGTTTAATGCCATGGATATATTATTTATGATGTATGCTTATAATATAATACGTTGAGTAGGCTTAGACATATTTTTATCACCATTTATTATCGTTGTATATCCTAGTGGTAATTTGGTTTTTCAAATTGTAGTATGTTATTTATTGCAATATGTATGCTCAATGTGTATTATATAATGTTAAGTATTAAAGTATATGATTTAATTATTTAGAAACACATGTTAGGGTTTTACGTGTTAAATCACATATAAGAATAAAATGATCTTTTTTCATGTCTAGTGAGTTATCTGCATGCTAAAATATTTCAATTATCATATTTTAGTTTTTTTTATGATAAATTATTAAATAATATAAATTTAGTTTAAAAATAGACAGTAACACAATAATTGTGATTTTAAGAGCATTTTAGTTATTTATGACCTAATACACCTGTAATAAAATAAAAAATTGAACCCGGGACAACCCTAGTAGATTATTACGTTGTCCTTAACATTGATTGTGATTGTGTTAAAATAAATAATTGAAAATAAGTAAAAGTGGTTGAGTGTGGAAATTAGATTTGTTTGTGTACTATGAAATCTCCTGGTCACTTAAATAAAATACTAATATTTAAAGTGTAAGACTTCAAGATCGAGAATAGTTGCTCTTTAGGAATAGTTACTCTAAAGATGTGGTTTAACCCATAGTTTTTTTGGATTTTACTGGTTTACTTTAGTGCCCTAGATAAACCCTACACCTTACTCTACTTAGTTCTTCAAACTTCTTAAAGAATAAGCAAACTTATGAATTAGGTGTCCTTGTTGGTAGGATACTGTATTTTCTTTATGTACTAGTGTGATTTAGGTACCTTAGTGTCCTTGGGTTAATATTGGGTAGGATGCTATGTTGCTTTTGTGTGTTAGGATGACTAGAGTACCTTAGTATCTTTATGTTGATATTATCTCCCCTCAATTAAGTAATAATGGAAGTAATTATTATTTGTTTGAAATGATATTGGATTGATAGGTTGATAGTTGTTTTCATGCCTACCTGTGGAGTTTTGGTATCTATTGGTATGAATCTTGAATTTATGAGTGAATGTTATAGGAATTGGTTAAGATTGAGTGGGTGCCCTCCATAAGGGAAGCACCCTTGGTATGCTTGATTGTTAAGTTTCATTTTATGGTTTAAGTGAAATGGTATGAGGAGCACCTTGGTGATATTTATTCATCTAGCATGGATATCGTATTTGGTTCCTGCAGGTGCATTTCAATAGTTTTATACCATATTCTCTTATGATACCTTCTATGTGCTTCATTTGACCTTGTTATGTTTAGTTTTGTATAATGGGTTACTAAGTATCATTGGACTGATAGGTTCCATTTCATGGTTCCCTACCTATTTGACAGAAAGTTGTGACTTTGCAAAACTGTCTATAAGTTTATCTTGAAGGCTAGCATTTTTGGGTTGAGAGTTAGGACTACTTGGTGTCCTATTTGGTATCTTTTTATCCGAATATCCTTGGACTCTTATGCCCATTATGTATTTCTTTTCATTTGAATTATGTAACTGTTGTTTGATCTTGTATTATTATAATGATTTTTTTACATGTAACGTAATCTCTATTTCATTTCTTATAATTATGTCATTAATTTAAGTGGAGTAACATTTCAACCTTCCTACTTGGTATAAGAATGGTAGAGGAAACCAGACTTATACTAAATGTGACGGTAATACCCAAAGCGTTAAATGTTTCAACTTCCACAATTAAATATTTCAAATGGAATTTTTAAATGTTAAAAATGAGGATGTTATATAATATCATCCTCTAAATGATACTTATGTTCATGTAGATACAAGACATGGCTTTGTGCAATTGAGTTCTTTAGTACCCTTATTTGACCTCATAAATCAAAAAATACATGTTATATTTACATGTTTTAATTTTCATATTATCTTTCTTTCGAAAAAGTAAACCTTACATGTAATTTAAATTTTCTACATTTTCTATCATAGTTTATTATAAAATAGAAAAAATATAATATTTAATTATATAACTACATGATTAAAATGCATGAATTTATTTTATTTCATTCTTACCTGTTTCATACAATAAGGTATCTAAAGAAGAGTTTAAGGATAACTTAAGAAACACTACAATGGGCTAATATAATGGTAGCTTAAATAGGATGAATGTGGTTGTGCAAGGGAAATAAGAGATGGGAACTTAGGGTAGTTTACAAAATAATCACATTATGGTAAAGGCAATAGTTTAATTTAATAATAATATATTGGAAACAATGATTTAAATGCAATTTTTAATGTTTTCTATGTTTTGTAGAAAGAAAAACATTTGGGATGACAACTCTTACTTACTTTTGTTTGGTTTAAGATGAAAAATATTAGAGAGAATAGTGATATTATATTTTATATAAGTATTTATTAAATTAAAAAGGACTCATTGACATAATAATTAATTATTCTTCCATTCTAAAAACAACTTCATTTTTCCAAAGTAAAGTCATTTCGTAAAAGTTAATATGTGACTTTCATTCTTGCCGTTAATTTTTCTATTTCTTTTATCTATACATTAATTTATATATTATTTTTAATAAAAATATATAAACATATTATTATATTTACTTTTATTAATTATTTAAAAATATAGATAATTTTTTAACATACTTTTTTAGATGGATAAAATAGTTATTAGCAAATAATATAATCCTAGGGTCTTGTTACATGAAGCAAAGCAATATATGTATAAACTAAAAAAATAGAACCCTATTCCTAAAATCCCCCCGTCATTATTTTGTGCATAAGGTGATATCTCTTTGAATCTATATACCCTAGTGTTAACATTGTTAAAAAAAGCATGATTAAAGAATTGTAGCCTTATTATGGTAGATCTATGGGATTTTGATGTCTGATAACAATAATAATGAATCCAATGCGCCTAAGACAAGCATATTGCCTTTTAAGATGAGAATAATGAATATAATGACACGTAGTACATTACTTCTTTTTATTCTAAATGCATAATTACATTCGGCGACGAGGGAACTTCCACCTTTATCATACACATGATGTATATCGATTCGCGCGCATATATATAATTGCACACAAATATACCGAACATTACTTGTGCACACTTACATATGCACACAAGATGATTGAGAATTGCTGCATCACATAGGCATGTGCACACACTACATGTAATTCTTATAATTTTAAACATTTTAATTTACTCTTTTAGTAATCATTGTTTAAATTTTATAAGGATGTAACACCTCATATTTGGAATTAAAATTGTATTATGTTTATACTATTTTATTCAATTTAATGTTAAGGAAAAAAATAGTTTTAGAAGTTTTAACAAAAACTGTTATTTTTACAAAACTTTTGGTAACGCAAAATTACTATTTTTAGAAAATAGTTATTTTCATGTCATAATGTGTTCAAAATATTTTAAGTATTTTTATATTAGTGGTTGGATTTTTTTTTAACAATTTGAAAGGCTATTATAAATTCTTATTTTATATAGAATAGTAAAATGGTAAAATGAGAATTTCATAAACAAATATTTTTTCGAAAAAAGAGAGTATTTTGAATAGAGATATATTTTTCTTATTATATATGACAAAATTTACCTTTATATTTATTCCTTAGTGCCTTTAATTATTATCTACTAATTATCTCAAATAATATTATATGAATTGTCTTTCTTTATCTTGTTTATATAAATTCGTTGATATACAAACCAACATATGGTAATTTAGCCTTAGCTTTTTCTTCTTTCAACGAAATTGGACGAATATTTGTGATTTGGAAAAATAAATTCAATATCTACAACTTTTATCTTTTTATTTATTCCACAATATCGAAATAGAACTTAGTGAAAAATATCAACCAAAGTTGGTGATAATTTAATTGTGTGATTTTATTATATCTTTCTATTCTAAAAGCCTATATAAGACCATACAAAATCCTAATAGCTAAACCTATGTTTTTATTTCTCCTCTAGTGTTGTTACATATGTGGTATACCTCCCACTAATGTTATTTAAGTTCTTCATCCAATTAATTAAGATCTTCAATTAATTCATCAAACCCTTCAATTGATTCATCAAAATGTTAAACTATCTTCAAGATTATGAATTCTAGATCCAACTTTTGTTCTTCTTTCTCTTCATTTGAGTTCAAGGATTAATTATTATTTCAAGATCATCAACTCCTGGAGTTATTTTGGTGACATAAGGTTATTCTTTACGCTTGAAGACCTTATATTCTATATATAAGGATTTTACATTTGGTAACATTATTTTATTTAACTTATATACATACATTATATATGTGTGGAATATGATATCTATAAAAGTATGGATTTTTATTTATTATATAATTTTATACATTCTTATGACTATAATCTATGCACCATGATATGTAATATGATTAGTCCAAGAATATAAGATTTTGTGTTCAATTTGTGGTAGATTTGATTTGTCTTCAACTTACATTGTTTCACAAAAATCACACAAAATTAAATAATTAGAGTTAACCCATCATATTACATGTCAAATTGAAGCCTCAAAAGTTAATTTTTCCTAAAAAAAAGTATTTGTTTTTAATTTTTGAGTTATGTAGTAAAAATGTATGGGGTTATAGTAAGGATTGGTTGAATCTAGAAAATTATTATATCTTAGAAAACTAAATTTTTGGTGTGTTATATTGGTTTTGACCAATCTTGAGTTTTAATGGTTATGTTGACACTAAATATTAATGTCTGACCTAGGTTGACTAAGCTTAATCTTTTAATATGCGTGTGCTTTTAATATTTTGGGTAAAGATTTGAGTTGGATTTGAAAAGTTTGTTGGACTTGTCTATTTTTGGAAAGTTACCTTTGATGGAGAGTTTTCTATTTGAAAAAGGTTCCATGTTTAGATAGCAGATAATAAAATAAAGAGATTTAATGAATAATAGTTTCTTGTGTGCATTATGTGATTACCTTAATAAGGCATAATACTTTAAATGGAACAAGTGGGATTTTAGGTCTTTCAAGGTTGGTCTCATAAAGTTAGGGACTGATAATAGACTTTCTCTTTTCTATTGTGGATATTATTTATTTTATTTACCAGTTGTGTCTGGTTAAAGCTCATTGTCTGCTCTATAGGCTTCTTTAAACCCTATTAGGGAGTATACACACTTAAAGATTGGACAATCATGGTCAGATTTTATCCTTTGGTGCTAGGATTGTTGGGATTAACTAGAATTTAGATCTCCTGTGGTTAAATTTGGTTGTTATTGGATGTCTTCATATTTTTGGGATTAACTAGGATGCAGATCTCTTGTGGTTGGATTTGGTTGTTATTGGATGTCTTCAGATTTTTTTCATCCCCTTTGGACTATGTCCACTGGGATGATTTGGGTGTGATTCTAATATTCATGTGGTTGGTGGTAGGTCTTTGGACTTTGTTTTGCCCAGTAACCCCCTAGTTGGCTTACCCACTTAAATAATTGGAGGTTGTGATCACCTAAAGAAAAGAATGATAATATAATGTTTTAGTTATTCCCATTTGGTTTTCTTATATGATTTAATACATATATACACATCTATATTATATTCCATTATACTAACATGTTACTTAGTTGTTTCTCTAACTAACTTCTTATGTATTTTAAACGGGTTGTGTTGATCCATGATTTACATGATGAGTAGATACCTAATGTGGATTGAGTATGATCATATTCAAGGTTTGGATGACATGCATGTTGGGAGGAAATGAGAGTGGTGGTGATTTTTGTAATCCTATTTATCACTAATTACTATTTTCATATATTTTGGCTGTATTAAATATTTCATTTTCAATTTACATTCATTTGGTTTAGTTGAGTTTATTTGACATTGTTACTTTTTTTTAGTTAATAATAAATTTTGATGTATTTTCTTATTTTATCTAGCCTTAGCAACTAGTGTAAACAAAATAGTGGTGTTTACTTATACTAGTTTTGGCGATAACAACCTCATTGTGTTTAGCTTTTGTGTATATATATTTTTTCTTATTTTTCTAGTTAATTAGTTTTGAAAAATGGAGGTGTTAAAAATTAGTATTCGAGCAATGGTTTTTAGAACTCATTTTCAAAATCTTTAATGTCAAGTTTTCATTGGGAATTTCGAAGTATGTTTAAACCCATTTGAGAGGTGTTGATTTTAAAACTATGAAAGTCCCCAAGTGAGATATAGGTCAAGGTTTATGGATGCATGCTTATTTGTGTCTGAAGCTGTAAATGAGTTGAGTCAGTTCAGTATTAGGCTCAGTTAGGCTCATTAAAAGCTCATTTTGGTTCATTTATTTAATTAAATGAGTTGAACTCGAGCCTCACTTTTGGGCTCAATTATTAAACAAGTCAGCTAGAGCTAAAAAAAAGTGAGGCTTAGTTAATTTTATGGTTTAGCTCGTGAACTTAAGCTCATTAAAAACCCAGCTCAGCTCATTCATTTAGTTAAACAATTCAAGCCCAAGACTAGGAATACTTAGCTAGGCTCATTTACAATCCTATTTGTGTCCTTCATTGTTATATTATAATATGTCTTTGTAAGTTGTATGAAGATCATACCTTGCTTATGTGATGATTTAAGTTGCATTCATTAATGTGATATGGTATGTCATTATGAATGTTTTTGTTTGCCTTGTGTTTCCTTTTTATTTAAGGGGTAGTATCCCCCATTATTTACCTTTGGGTTATTTTAACAATTTATCTACGCCTCTTATTTTTTAAATGAGTTCTAGAAGTGTCTTCCTCAACCTATATGGATTAAATATTTCATTTTGAAGTATTTTTATGAGATTTTGGTACTTTACACAAAAGAATGACTGTCTTGATATTTCATGGTATATCTATAACAACATTTTATATTTTAGGGATTAATCGATTTTTGATAATCTCTTTTTGAGAATTTCATCAGCTCATATTTTAAAAGTATTGTGGATTTATTGCTCTTAATGTACATTTAAGGTTTTGATAATGTTTAAGGTTTAAAATATCTATAAAGCTTATGAAATAATTTATTAAGATTTTAAGGATCATAACCTAAAGAAAGCCTGGGATGCCTTAGATTAATCTTTATAATTTTGACCAAGTGTTCATTCCTGTGTTTTGATAAATATTTATTCTCAAGAATTTTGTATTCAAAGCATTATTTGTACCTCTAAGCCTTGAAGTTTTCATGGATATTTATTTTCAAAACACTTTTTTTAAGTATAGTATTGATGGTTTCTAACAATAGTTTTGATGGTCCTTTCTCAGTTAATATCTTCATCATCCACAATTCTCCCTTTGAAAATTCTACTTGTTGTGCATTCCTTGCAGATTACCTTAGTATGTGATATTCATTCATTATACTGGTTTTCTTATTATCACTATTTTCTTTTACATTACCACACTTTGTCAGCTTCTTTTATTTGTAATAATCTTACCCTTGTCGGGATTTTTTCCTAGATAATTTTTCCAATTATCATCTATCATTTGATGTTATTTTATTCTTGGGATTAGCTAGCCTTATTTCAAATTTTCTATTCACACTCCCATCAAGTAGGTGTTTTGATTCCTTTGTTGTTAGCTTGCTTCCTAACTATTATATCTCCTCATATATTTTCTTGTTGTTACCTTTCCATTCACTACTCTATTTGACTATTAATTTTCTTGGATTTAATTTCCTTTCATGGTTGTGGTTCCTTATTATTACACTCTTATTGTGGTTACCTACCTTATTATTGCTCTTTCAACTTTTTATCTTTGTTTATTGGTTCATTTTTCTTATCATCATTTTTACATTATTTCCACTTGTTTTCTTAATCTCCAATGATGATATAGATGTAATCCTTTCCTTAACAAAATTTCTTTCCCGTTATTTGGTTCCAAATGTTTCTATTGTTTATGGATTTATACTAAATTCTTTCTAAATCACATGTATTGTCTTACAACTATTCCCTTATGAGCTCCTTGTGTTTCCTCTATTGTACTTGATATCATTTATATTTTTGGTATTGGAGTCAAACACAATTATCTTATTTACTTGTTAGCTCTATTATGATTCTTTTTATTTTGCTTGCTCAAAATTATTTATGTTCTTCTTATGTTGATAATTATTTATTTTGAATACCAATCATTTTTTGTTGATTGATGGAATCATCTCTTACCATTTGCACTTCCTATTTCATTTTTAGTATTCTTTAAATGGAATTCCATATTACCTTCTACACATCTTACTGTTAATGTATCTTGTGGAATTAGTATGCCACCCTATGGATTAACTATGTTAATCCCTAAAATATAACTTTTATTGACAATCCAATTTACAAATACCCCTCATCTTCATTTACATTTGTTATCATGAAACTAGTTGTCATTTCATGAGTCTCTCTTATTATTTTTCTCCTTTTCAACTATGTGGTATTATTGATTTGGTTCCTATGATCATACCATAAGTGAATCATCCTTCTTTCCTCACTTGATGTTGATTTCATGTATAACATGCTATATCGTGAATCCTTTGTTCGAGCCCATCTAGAAGTATCTAAATCTTGTTAAATAGTCCTCCTTCACATTGATAGCGTGAACTTGTTAATAACTAGTTTTCATTAGGTGAATCTTTTCATCCTCTCGTCATTTTTACACCTATTTGGCAGTAGGACTCTACTATTATTTTCAATTTTGTGTTAAACCTATTTGTATATTGTAATTTCTCGATTAGCATTGTTTTTCTTGATTATCTTGTGATCCTCTATGTAATACTTGACTATTGGTTAGCTTGATTACTTATTACTATTTTCATTCTTCCATTTGATATTTCCACATTATTATGACATACGTGTTACTAGTCCATGCTCATCTTGAAAGGTTAATTTAACATTCATTTTCCACTTTTCTTAGATATCCTATTAACTCCATGATTCTTTTGGTAGCGTAATATAATTTTTTTTTATCTAACTGAACCTCAATTGCAAGTTCCTTCTATAGAGGGTATTTATCCCACATATATCAATAAAAGGATATTTTTGCAACTATGGTTTAATAAAGATATTATTTGAGAAAAATATCATGTGTAATTGTTTTCAACAATTTTTATTTTTCCACTATTCTTAAATTGAGTGCATTTATTAAAATATTATATTTCATGTTAATATTTATAAATTTTTTTATCATGTTTCTTTTTATTTGATGAACTTTGAGGACAAAGTTCTTTGTTAAGGGGATATTAGTGTAATATCCCATAATTTGAAACATTTTAATTTACTCTTTGGGTAATCATTGTTAAATTTTTATGATGATTTAATACCTCATATTTGGAATTAAAATTTTATTATATTTGTACTATTTTTTTCAATTTAATAATAATAATAATAATAACTCTTTTCTATTTTAAATGTTTTAAGAAAAAAAATACTATTTTTAGAATATTTTGATAACAAAAAAAATTATTATTTTTAAAAAATAGGTATTTTCATGTCATAATGTGTTGAAAATATTTTAAGGATTTTTATATAAGTGGTTGGATATTTTTACAGTTTAAAAGTCTATTTTAAACCTTTAATTTGTATATAATAGTAAAAGGACAAAATGAAAATTTCATAAACAAATATCTTTTGGGAAAAAGAGAGTATTTTGAAGAGTGATACATTTTTCTTATTATATATTGTAATCCCTCAAAATTTTAGAAAACCAATAATTTAATAAATGGTTTTTTTGAAATAAATTAGCTTTTAAAATTATTTATTTTAATTATTTTATGAATTTTTGAGTATAAAAATTTGGATAGGAGTATTTAATAAATTAAAAATAAATATTTTATTATTTTACCATATTATTTTTACTTAAATAAATTTTCAAACTAGTATTTTACTATAATTATCCTTTTTATGCCCATATATTTAATTATATTAAATTAAATTATTAAATAAATTTATTATTAAAAATATTACATCTTATTATTTTATAAATTCAATTAATTTAAAATTTTCCATTTTCCCATTTTTCCTTTCCTTTTCTCTTCCTTCTCCTTTTCTCCTTTCCTCCTTCCTTCCTTTTTCTTTTTTTTTCCTTCTTTTCCTGGCTCGGGCTGCCAGGTTTGCCTCCCCTCCTTGCGCCTGGGCTGATGGCCCATTCTTCCCCCCCACACGCACAACCAGACCAGCCTTCTTCTTTTTTTTTTCTTTTCTCACCAGACCGGGTCGGCCCACTCGTTTTTTTCCCCTGTGTGTCGGCCTGCGCCTCCCTCTCCCTTTCTTCTTTTCTTCTTCTCCCAACGTCTCGACCTAGCTGCTCCCCGACCCGTCGCCATCGCCACAACCGCCTGCACCTCAGGCATGCCGGCCACCGCCCCGCTACCACCACCTGCCTCTCTCCTTCTCTCTCTCTCTCTCCTCTGTACCTCTTTTTCTTTCATCATTTTGGAAGTTGGCAGGCCACGCATACCTATCCCGCATAGCCACCCTTCCCCTTCTCCCCCTTCCTCTCCCTGCCACCCTACCACATCCCTGCCACCCTAAACGCTGCCACCGACTGCCACCTATCCCCCTACCCTTCCTCTTCTTTTTCTCCTCCCCTTCAGCCATTTTCTGCCCCATCCTTTCAAGCCCCTTACCCCCGACCTCCTCTCCTCTCTCATTTTCTTCCTCTCCCATTTCCACCCCTGTTTTTGCATCGCCACCGCCCTCCGCCGCTCCAGCCACCTCACCAACACCCTGCACCGCTCCCTGCCACCCTCCACCTCAGCCTTGCACCACCCCACTATCCCTCTCAAGCCATCCCGCAGCCATCTTCCTCCCCTCTTCTTTTCCTCCCTGTTTTTCACCCTTCTCGACAACCCACCTGCAACACCTCCTTCCGCCGCCTCTGCCACCACCCAACCCACCATTCAACACCCTGCAACCTCCCCTACTATCCCCATACATTGTTTGGCAGAAACAAGTCCCCGAACCCCTTCATTTTTCCCTCCTCTTTTCCTTCCTTCTCAGCCGCTCCACCTCGGCAACCAACTTCGCCACCTCACCGCCGCCACATTCGCCGCCCTTGGCCACCGTGAACCCATCCTCGACAACCACCTACACCCCTTCTTCACTCCTGAACCATTTCCTTACCTTGAAACCTCCCCTATCCATATTCTTTCCTAGCCTAAAGACCTCAACCCGAAAATGACCATCCCTCACCTCTACCCCTACCTTCGACCAATTTTTCCCATCCCAACCTGCATGTGGCTCACGCTGCTTATACAGCATGAGTTCCAAATTATTTTGGGAGTTTTTATGCTTAATTATTGAGGTATATTGATAGTTAAATAAAGTGTGTTATTAATTAAGTTTTTTTTTTGTATAAAGTTTTATCCTTTTTAAAATCCTACTTCTAATATAATAAATTGACATTCTTTTTAGGTGTTGATTTTGCTATTTAAATCTTGAATCTTTAACCGGGATACCGGTAAGATTTGATTTTTGCGGGGATCTAAGGTAATCGTTAAACCCCACTTAAACGCATGGATAAACGTATGTTTACACATTAGGATTTTTAATATGTTATTATGTTTGATATATGGTTGTTAGTATAATTTATATGTTGGATTGTATTGTTTAATAAAAAGGAAAGTATGCCCTTTTATGTGCTATGAGTGTAAATGTTGTCTAAGGGAAGAACTTGATTATTAATGAAAGTGTTAAAGTACTTATCCATGACATATTATGTTATTGTGACTATTTATGCATAAATAATATTATTGTGAGCCCTAGGGGCATTTTAGTGATATTCCTTGTGCTAGATTATGGCCTAATATGTGTGGGTGATAATAAGTATTATATTAAAATATAATGGTTGGTGGAGTTGGATATTGTTAATGGAGTATTAATATTATTATTCCATGTGGTAATGTTAATTTAATAAAAGTGGTGTAATAAGGGGTAAAGTGTTAATTTTGGAGGCAAAAGGACAATATGGTAGTTTTATGATTAAATGGCAAAATGGTAATTTTATAAGTAAAGGGGTATTATGGTAAATTTGGGAGTAAAGTGTAAGGTGGTAATTTTGGGAGTAAAATAAAAGGGTAATATAGTAATCTTATAAGCAAATGGCAAAAATGTTAAATTTATAAGTAAAGGGGTATTATAGTAATTTTGGGAGTAAAGGGTAATATAGTAATTTTGGAAAAGAAGGGCACAATGGTAATTCTGCAAGAAAAGATAAAAATGGTAAGTTCGGATGTAAAAGGGGCAAAATAGTAATTTGCAAAGTAAAAGGGGTGTTATGGTAATTTTATAAGTAAAAGGGTATTGTGGTAACTTTGTAAATAAAAGGATATTATGGTAATTTGGAAGAAGGGGGTAGAAGGGTAATTTTGTAAATTAAAAGGATATTTATGGCACACTTGTGAGTAAGGGGTAACTTGGTAATAATGATAACGACGAAGGATAAATTGGTAATTAAATTATGATTATAAAAGGGTAATTGGATAATTATGATAATAGAGAAGGGTAATTTGGTAAATTAACCAATAAAAGGGCATTATGGTAATTTTTACAATGGAAAAGCGCAATATAGTAATTATAAGAGTGGAGAAGGGTAAGTTAATAATTATAAATATGGAGAAGGATAAATTGGTAATTATAATTATGAAGAAGGGTAAATTAATAATTGTAATTATGGTAATTTGGTAATTTATCCAACTCAAGGGCAATTTAGTAATTATAACAAAGGAGAAGGACAGTTTGGTAATCTAACTAACCAAAAAGGGAAATATGTTAAGGTTAACAATTATGAAGGGTGAATGGTGATCTAAAAAGCATAGAAGATAACTTAGTAACATAAACCGAGTAAAGGGTAATTTAATAATTATGCAACCTTAAGGGTAATATGGCAATTTGTCAAGTAAGGAAGGGATGACTTAGCAATTATATAAGTAAGGGGTAAATGAGTAATTTGTACCTAACATGTCGTTGTGATTGTGGAATTTTATAATATGACTCAAATAACGTTGATTAGCAAGGTAAGATTATTTGATAAATAGTAAGTAATACGAGAACGAATCCTAATTCAGAATTAGACGAGATTATGATGGCCTTAATGATTTCTCTGTGTTATCTTGGATAACCGCCTGAATAAGAAACGACTAATGATATCAGAACAATTGAAAGTGAATAAGTATCTGATTATTGTGATTTTCGTGATCATTTTAATTAAGACACTAATACTTAAAGTGAAAGACCTTGAGATTGGGAATGGTGGCTCTTTAGGGGTCGCTACCCTAAAGACGTGGTTTAGCCCACGATTATTCTGGTATTTGTTGGTGTGCCTTTGTGCCCCAGCCAGGCCCTATATCTTACTCTATCTAGCTCTACGGACCTAGTTAGGGGGTATGCATACTTATAGATTAGGTGTCCTTGTCGATAGGGTACTTAGTAGCTTTATGCACTAGTACAACCATGGTACCTTTGCGTCCCTGGGTTCGTGGTTGAAGGGTATTGAGTAGCTTGTATGCACCGGTACGATCGGTGTAACTTTGTGTCCCGAGTTCTTGATCTCCCATCCGAGGTAAATAAATGGATTTGTTGTGCTGATTAAAGAAAGGAAAAATACTAATCATGAAAGTAAAAGATTATGAGTCGGGCCCAGTTGGATTATGATATTGATTATCGATCCACCGGTTATAATAGTGGCCCAGGAGCGTGTTGCCCTGGCAAGTGATTATGAGTACCGATCCACCGGATATAATAGTGACCCAGGAGCGTGTTGCCCTGGCAAGTGATTATGAGTACCGATCCACAGGACATAATAGTGGCCTAAGAGCGTGTTGCCCTCAATGATGTTGATATATATATTCCGATCCATCGGCAATAAAAGTGGGGGTCCCGAGCTCAATAAAATTAGTCATGGATGTGAATAAAGTTATGGAAAAATACTAATCACTTACAGTGGAACACCATGTGAGTCAGGGCCAGACCGGTCCACCGGCGAATAATAGTGGCCAGGAGCGTTTTGCCCTGGAGACCAATCCACCGGCATATAATAGTGGTTAGGTGTGTTCTGCCCTATAAGTGATCGATCCACCGGCTATAATAGTGGGGTTCTCGCACTCACATGGATATAAAATATGAGAGTTGATTGAATAATGATAGACTAATGGCTTAAGGCCCAAATGTATTCATTTTGCACTATGCCATGGCTTAAGGCTCGAAAGTATCGATTGTTCATAACGACCTATTGATATCTGATGTGATTGTTAATTATGTGAATGTTATATGTACACATCTTGTTATATATGTATATAGCTTTGTATCATGTGTGACATTGCGGGCCTGCTTTTAAGTGTGATTTGAAAGGGTTACTCAGTACCGTAGTACTAAAGGGTTCCCTTTGTGGGGCCCCTGCCTATTCAATGGGCAGTGTCCCTTGCAGGTCTTTTCAGGTGCTACTCAAGTGGGTAACGGGAAAGAGAGTAAGGATTATCCAGACTTTTAGGGTTCTCCCTTTGCTTTTACTTTCTGATTTAAACGTATTTCTTGTTCTTGTAACCACCATTGGTGGAACCTATTATAAAATTTTTACTTGCGCTACTCTGATTTAAAATGGTTTGAATTTCTAGCAATTGATATTTTGTTCTTTAGCCTTAGCACTTGGTACTAGAACGGTATGAGTAAACCGGTCTGGTACGAAGTGTGGCGGTAATATCCCCAAAATTTACCGTTTAATATTTTGTCTTCTGTAATTTCTTTTAATAAAATGAAATTTTTCCGTAGTGAATTTTGGGGGTGTTACATATATAATAAAAAAATTTATTTATTCGTTAGTGTCTTTAATTATTATCTACTAATTATCTTAAATAATATTATATAACTTATCTTTCTTTGTCTCATTTATGCAAATTCATAGATAAACATACCAACTTTTAGTAATTTAGCCTTAACTTTTTCTTCTTTCAACGAAATTGGACAATTATTTTTGAGTTGAAAATGTAACTTCAATATCTACAACTTTTATCTTTTGAGTTTTTCTAATATTGAAATAGAACTTAGTGAAAAATATCAATCAAAGTTGGTGATAATTTAATTGAGCAATTTTATCATATTTTTCTATTCTAAAAGCCTATATAAGCCCATACAAAAACCTAATAGACAAACCTACATTTTTCTTTCTTCTCTAGTGTTATGTCTTATGTGGTATACCTTCCACTAATTTTCTTCAAGATCTTCAACCGATTCATCAAGATCTTCAATTAACTCATCAAGGCATTCAATTGATTCATCAAAATATTAAACTATCTTCAAGATTACATATTCAAGATCCAATTTTTCTTCTTCTTCTTTGTTTGTGTTCAATGATTAATTATTCTTTCAAGATCATCAACTCCTAGAGTTATTTTGGTGTCATAGGATCATTCTTTAATCTTGAAGACCTTATATTCTATATACAAGAATTTTACATTTGGTAAAATTATTTTATTTAACTTATATAAATATATTATACATGTGTGGAACATGATGTCTATAAAAGTATGGATTTTTATTTATTATATAGTTTTGTAAATTCTTATGACTATACTCTATGCACCATGATATGTAATATGATTAGCCTAAGAATATAAGAATTTATGTTCAATTTGTGGTAGATTTGATTTGGCTTCAACTTTACATTGTTTTACAAAAATCACATAAAATTAAATAATGAAATTTAACCACAATATTACATATCAAATTGAATCCCCATAAGTTTAGTTCTTAAAAAAGTTATTTGTTTTTAATTTTGGGTTATGTAATGAAAACATATAGGGTTATAGTAAGGATTGATCGAATTTGAAAAATTAGTATAACTTACAAAACTAAATTTTTGGTGTGTTATGTTGGTTTTGACGAATCTTGAGTCTTGGTTGGAATCATACAAAGAGAAGTTTGTTTATTATTAGGTTGATCAATTATTTTATATCAATGAGGGTACGATGAACATGTATTGTAACATAGAGAATACTTAAGTAATCATTTGCATATTGATTAAGTTATTTGATACTTGTAAACTAATTTATAGCAACCATGTATTTATATTTTGTTATTCTTTTTGTTGTTGATGATGATTAAAAGGTTTGAAAGTGCTCATTAATCGTTAAAGCAATTCATAGGATCATCGATTGGTAGCTTTGATACTATTTAGCATGAGATTGAATCCATGCTAACTTTTTAAGATACAAAGGTTATAACATAGCAAGATTCATCTTAGTTCAAAACACCTCATTATTCCAATAGGTCATGTATTTTTTGCATCAAGTTTGATTAGGAAGGACTTTACACAAGTAAAACCTAATGTGGAATTTCATGATGAAAAATCATGTGATTGCTACTTACGACACACACAGAGGCTAACTTCTTGTTATTTTATTGGTTTTTGAATACATAGCTCAACATTAACTCCACTTTCATGTATATACTAATTTTGATGGAAACTTTATAAAAATGCATTGGTCAATCCAACAAAAGGACAAATGCAAGGATGATTTACTGTATAGTTTGTTTGTCAAGGTAATGACAAAATCATCCATAAAGAAAAATTAGTTTGCAAATGATTTGTTTAATATTATTAATCAAAATCATATTGATATAAAGAAGCCAGAATAATGATAGGGTAAGGGTCATTCCAAGAGAAACTCCAAGAAGAGAGATCCATCAAATTGGGAGTTTGCTAAAAAATTCTATTCATCGAGGGGCATGAAGATAGTTGTTGTTGTAGCAATGGTTGTGGTCATGGTCAAGAATGAGAAAAGGCATCCACTACATCTAGTATGCCTCATTTTCCATATGCAAGTGACTTAAATTCCCGTATCATACCATTCATTGAAAGTTGTCATAATGTGAAGGGCGATAGGAATTGCGGTTTTGGAACATTTACCCATTTATTATTAGAAGATGAAGGAAATGGATGCATATTCATACTGGTTTATATTATGAGATCAAGAATCAACGTGAGATGTATGAATATGTCTTTGTGTGGAAAATTGTGGATGGTATGCATGCTTTTAAATGTTACACATTGGCAGAGCCCTACTACTGGACGACATTGGATGGAATAACATAATATTAGTCTTATAATTCCCAAACAATATAATATATTCCTTGTGGTTTTATGTAGTGAGACTAATACTTTATTCCTCCGACTAGTGTCACATTTAGGGGCATAAGACTTTGACAAGCTTATTGTTATTACATATCTTCAATTGCATCTTCACTATATAATGGTATGTCTTTATCTATAACCTTACTGACATTTTGTAACTTTTTTAATTTGTTTATCTTCCTTTATTGTATAATGTTTCTAATAATAATTTATATAGAAAGTACATCTCTTGTATGGTTTTCCTTTTTCTCAATTGTGTGAGTCATGGCTAAAACTTCATGATAGAAGTTTTTGTGGACGGGAATATAACTTATTGATCAAGACTTGAAGAATTTGAATGTCTCGTCCCATATTCTCAACCTTACCCAATATCCATGGACTAAAATGTTTATGTGATAGTTTGTTTATATTTTCTTACACTCATTGATATGATAATACTAAAGGATGGATATTTTATTATTTTTGGTTTTTTATTATTTGCCAATTGTCACATAAACATGTTAACAATTTGATGAGGCATGAACCATGTGTACTTAGTATTATGAGGGCATGGGGTTGGTCCTTTTATTGCTGGTTAGCTATTTGTTGCTTTTCTTTTTGATACACAAAAGTTTATAAGAGAGTTAGCTTTATGAAGTCTTATTTGTCAATAAATCTCTACATAATGATAAAAATAAAATAGATATAGTAAATATTTTAAATTGATATAATATAATAATGCACCAATATTATCATACATTATACATTATCTATATTAATCAATGATAAAACGACTAACTAAACCCCCCACTCAATGATGCATTATCACAACCATAATGTTTGATTATAAATCCAAGAGCATTGGTAAACTTTGATAAACACAATTTCATTTGGGGAATTTTCAGAGTTGGACCATCTATCCAAAACATTGTATCATACATTTTCCTAGCTCGTTCAATCCATTGCCTATCGGTTTGTGGCTCCTCCTCACAAATTTCAACATGCCTCTCTACCCTATTGATAGTAAATTGATGTGTTATGAATATGCACCTATCCATATAATTGTTGTTTTCTCTACTTGGAGTTGTTGTTATACATGGGGCCAATAACTTTTTTGTCAAGATATGTTCCATTCAAGATTCCCGAATTGAAAGATCATTAGTGAACTCATCCTTATATTTCTCAGGATTCCATCCCTTATATACTCAATCATGTTTGATAGGGTTCTTAGGTATAAGTTATAAATATCCAAATTGGTGCACCACTTGATGGAGCATGTACAGTTTCTCTACACCAATATAAGCAACCAACCACGAAACAATGCCAATTGACATATATGGTAAATATTCATACATTGTGGATCCATTATCACCTATATACGCCATAAATTAATATTTATTTTATTAATTTACAACATCAAATAATATATGATAGGAATATAAAATTAATAATATACCTAGTTCATCAACATAATATCAAGCGCATCTCAATAATGCCATAATATCTCAAGTTTCTTATCAAAAGGATGCTTACTATTCCAATAAAAAACCCATATATCCTTACTTTCATAGTTATAATTATTTCTAAATTATGGAAAATGCTCATATATTCATACTTATGAATCATTGAACTCATCATAATATAAATTTATTTAGATATAGAACATATAATATTGTATTTATAAATATGATAAAATTACCTCCAACAATGTGAAGCACCCAATAATTTATCGTTCTCTGTACTTGATGCCACACCGAGCTCACGATTCATGTAAATAAGGGTAGAAACTTCCCATGAATAGTTTCCAACCTTTTCTGGGTCGGTGAGAAACTATAGGTAATATGGACTAACAACATGTTAAGATTTATCAATAAATAATGCTGATTCTATAAACCTCTATAGGTAATCCCTATCATGATCTTCTGGTATCATTATATCCATGACATCTAAAATCACTTTAAACTTGAGGCTATTAGTATATAATTGCAAACGTTAATTCTAGGTCGTACGAAACATCCTAGCAAAAACATACCATATATCCTCACAACTCATATCAACTTGTAATGCATCCTGATTGATTTGTAACCCATAATATCTGATGTATATCATGGAGGGTAATGGTAATCTCTCCCCAAGGCGTATGGAAGCTATTTGTATCAAGTTGTCATCTCTTTACAAATGGTGAAATTAGTAGAGTGTTATGATATGAAAGCATAATAGATGGACGATGCGATAGGCTTATTGGTTCAATGTGTTGCTCAATATTTTCAAAATCAACATGATTAATAGATTTTAGTACATTAGAGCATGTGTGAACCTTCAAAGCATGATCATGTGAGCTTTGACTAGGTATTTGGTGCACATCATAATAGTGTGTTGGTTTGTGCAAGTCTTGGAGAAGATGGGATTATGAGTTATGTGATAAACACAGGGGCCTTGTGTTTACTAGTATGGGATATGTTATTCACATAATGTTTTGGATGAGTTTTGGACAAAAATTTGAAAGTCAGGAAATAAACATAGGGGACTTGTGTTTCCTAAACACATATCGTGTTTTCCCTTACTTTTACAAAATACTTTATTTTGTCTGATATGATTTTTTTTTTGTTATAAAAGAGATATGAGAAAACCCTATCTCTCAAGTCATACAAACCAATTCTTCTTCTCCTCTATAGTGATCTTTATTGTTAGAGAACTATTAATTTGTGTAATTTGTTGATTGATTTGTTGAATTACCTTATAATTATACAAGTGCGCGAATAAAGATATCTATTTTCCCTCAGCTATTATATTTTTTGTTTGAACTATTAATTGTTCATTCTCTTGTTAATTTTAATTATTGTTTTGGATCCATTCAATCCACATTATTCCGTAATAGTTTGGTATTAGAGTTATGGTTGTTGAAGAGATCTGTAACCAGGATGGGTAAAAGATTCAATATTGAGAACTTCAATTGGTTTGTTAATTTTAAATTATAAAAATTGAAGATGGGGTGATTTTGATTTAGAATACGTTAGAAAAAGCGTTATCTAGTCATTTGAATAAGCCATATTAGATGATGGATAAGAGATTTAAAGAGATAAATCTAAAGGCCCTATCTACCATACAACTATGGTTGTCAAACAAGGTATTATAGGAAGTGACAAAGGAATCAATAGCGGTTGCCTTGTGGTTGAAGCTATGACAATGGCTTTCCAAAAAGTTGTGTGGCTTGGTGGTTTATTATGTGAGTTGGGGTTTAGTCATGGTGCTCTAGCCATTTTAGGCGATAACCAAAGTGTTATACATTTAGCAAATAATCATAATTATTTTCATCTTTGAATGAAGAACATTGACATCATATATCACTTTATCTAAGCTATTGTTGCTAGCAAAATTATGTTGGAGTAAGTATGTACTTTGAATAATCATATTGATATGCTAAAGAAGCTACTGATCGTGGGTAATTTCGAGTGTTTCTCAAACTTAATCAATGTTCATAGGCCATGAAGTCTTTTGTTGGGCTACAGGATTTTAGTAGAGTTCTTTACTTGTCATGCGACACAAATACTGCATCAAAGTGGATAATTATGAGCTTTGACTGGGTATTTGGTGCATAGCATAACGTTATGTTGGTTCGTGGAGTTGTTAAAGAATTTTTTAAGTTGGGATTGTGAATTAAGTGATAAATATGTGGGCCCCATGTTTACTAACATGGGCCTTATTTATTTACATAACTATTTGGATGGGTTTTGGATAAAAAGTTGAGAGTAAAAAAATAAACAAGAGGGGCTTGTGTTTCCTAAACACAAACTGTGTTTTTTTCTTACTTTACGAAACACGCTATTTTGCCAGGTAGGTTTTTTTTGATATAAAAGAATTATGAGAAAGTCCTAGTTGTCAAGTCATGCAAACTAATTTCTATTTTTTCTCTATAGTGTTCTTCATTGTTAGATAATTACTAATTTATGTAATTAGTTGATTGATTTGTTGAATCACCTTATAATTACACAAATGGATAAATAAAGATCTCTATTTTCCTCTTAATTGTTATGTTTTGTGTTATAACTATCAATTGTTCATTCACTTGTTAATTTTGATTTGGTTTAAGATGTATTTAATCCACATTATTCTGGAACATATCAATCTACAAAATAGAAAAAGTAACAACAATTACTTAGTCTTTACACCATAAAGATGATGTTTTTATAATTTACTTGTGTCCCATGTCATATCATCAATGTAATATGGCCACTAGAACTATTAATCGGTGAAGAATCTATCAACCCTCCAGGACATGACCCAACTAACAAGCAATCATTGTCCCTGGGGATATCTTAAAAAGCAACACCAACATCTATAGCATCATTCGCCACATTTTCATCATTAATATAAGGGTTGGAAGGTTGTACATTGTTGATACCAAAAGAAGGTTGTATATTATCCCTGTGAAAGCAATGTTGATCATATAAACGGACTAAATCAAAAGGTGAACTAGCTCCTATATAATCACTAAATGATGATAGTCGACTTGATAATTGCAATTTATATGTTGAAGTTATAACAGGTTGCTCATTTTGTCAAAGGTAACTCCTATCTTAATGTTTTTACAACCTAAAATGCAAGTGAATATGTTCCCAACCACTCATCTTAAATAAATAAAATTGAAGTATAAATGATTCAAATTAAGTCTTTAAAATAAATTATTTATTATATTATTAAATTAAATTATTTAGATCTAAAATATTTATATATAATTAAATAATATATATAATATATTATAAAGTAATTACTTCAAACTAAATATTAAAACACTAATTAGTTAGATTTAAAATATTTAACACAATATTTTATTAATTAATTTCAATTATTATTATTATATAATTGAAATTAATTATTATAATCGATAAGAGAATCCAAAGAATTTCTTGGTTGAGACCGGTTGGATACAGAAGGACTCTGCTGCCTAGAAATTATAGTACTGTAAGCTATGCCTATGGTGATGTGTTGTCTGGATGAAAAGATTGTGAAAAATGTGCTCGATAGAGCTGTAAATTAGTCAAGTCGAGTATAGGGATGGCAATGGGTCTTGGATCTGACTCAGATATGCTAGACCCGTCTCATTTTTAATGGGTCTGAGTCCATGATTTTTAGACCCGACAGATCTTAGTCGGGTTTGGGTCCATATATATCTTAATGGGTATGGGTCTAGGCCTGGGTCAAATAGTTATAGACCCAGAGCCAACCCACAAGACCTATTTAGTATATGTGTGTGTGTGTGTGTGTGTGTGTGTGTATACATATATAAAAATATACTAATATTATATTTATTATTATTGACATAATCTTATTTGAATTTCTTATTTATTTTTTTAATTTTATTTTTGTATATTTATTTTATAAGAAATATATATAATATTGTATTCTAAAAGTATTAAAACATCATTTGAAAAGTAAACATAACAATTTTAAAATATTTATTTTTTCACTTAGAGGATTTTTTTTTAACAAAAAATTCATATTAAGTTATATAAAACATAAATGCATTTGTATTTACATAGATTATTAATTATTTTTTTTTTATAAAATAGTCAGACCCATTTAGAGCCCGTTTACTCGCTAAACCCGATGGATCTGGGTTTGGGTCTGAAATTTTGAGACCCGACAGGTCTGGGTCTAAGTCTGGCTGAACACGACCCAGATCCGACCCATTGCTATCCCTAGTCGAGTCAAACATCCTTAGAATCAACCTCAGTTCGTTTAATTAAACTAACGAGCATTAGTGAGCTTACAAACCCAAGCTATCATTGAATTGTGCCAAAAAAAAAATGGAATCAAGTTTGATTCATTTAATAAAATAAAACTAAAATTAATATTTAGACTCAACTCGTTTAATTAAATAAGTCAATTTGAATTTTTAATGAGTCAGGACAAACATTTTGTAAGCCAATCCCTCTCATTTAAAATAATACTAGAGATATGAAGAGTGAAAGAAAAGGCAGCAGCTAAGTGCAAGGCTAGGATGCTTACAATCATGAGGTTTATTATATTTATAGGTAACTTATTGTTTCTCTTGGACATTTAATTTGTTAGGGTGGCATTTAGCTTCTTTGTTTACAAACCATTGTGGAGGATTTTGTAGTTATTCAAAGTTTGAACCGGCTCTTTACCTCTATTTCTTATTAATCGGAATTCATACTTATTTATTTTATGTCATACTTTTCTCTTTGAATTTATATAATTACCTCTCAATGTTTCTTAATCTTTATTTATTGTGATTCATTTTATTACATTTTATCTCATTTTTACCTAACCTTTGACTAGTATATTTTGCAATTACTTTCATTAATTAACTTCTATATGAATATCTAATTTTTTTTGTTCTTAAAAATTAATCATAACCATACATTTAAAATATTTATCTTATAATTTATTTGATACTACTCGAATAAATTTTAGGAATCAAAGTGTTTTTAATTCTTTGCAAATGCTATGTAGTTGATGTTCTTATACAAATTCATCTCCTAAGAAGTGCAATAATTTGTGCTACAATGCCTTGAAATATCTAAAACTATTATGCAATACTTATATGTCCTTTATGGCTTTATTTGTTAAGAACCACACATACATCGTTTATTTTATTGATCAATTACATTCTTAATGATTGATCAATTTTTATTATTTTTTTATTATTTTAATGATAATATTCATTCTATGCTTATAACTATTTCTCCGTCACATTTATTTATGTCTTTTATTTTTCAAATAGTGTATAGATAGATTTATGGGGATGAAGTGGAAATAAGTAGAATGCATACATTTCTTACCAATTCAATAATATTATGAAATTATAATTGTATATTTCAAGGTGCCTATTTTCTTATTAACTCTACATGTAATGAATTTTCTAAGTAATATTATGAATAAAATCATTATTATTTTCATATGATAGTTGATGATGGGAAGATATAATCAATAACATTTTTATCGAGTAGAAACATAATTTATATATTAAATTACAATACTTATTTTCCATTAATTATTTTTTATCATCCAAGTTATTGCATGCGTTTGAATATTAGTCCTATTAATAGTAAAGCCAAGATTAATGAATACTAATTTGAGTGATATCCATTATATTGTAAATAAATTGAATCGCTTTTTTATTAAACAAATATATTTTTTGTAAATAATTTATATCTATTTTATAGTAAACAAGTTGATCTTATAAAATTTTATACTATATATAAGGTCAAGCTAAAATTATTCATACTTCAATTTAATTTACTTATTAAATAAATTTAAAATTATTATTCGTAAATAAATTATTTAATTAAATAAATGAGATGAGTGATTGTGTTCGCCAAAGGGGAGAAGTGGGCTTTTTGGTAAAAAGGGAACATAAATCTCTGTAAAACCCTAATCCAGCCCACGTTGAAGGATGGTTCTAGGCCTCCACCGAATCCGGCTCTCCGTGACTCCGTCACGTATAAGCAGTAGGTGTGGCCAGTGCTTGAAGCGCTCGATTATCTGCAATTCATTCGTCTTCCGGTCGTTGTCACTCTCATACTAGCACGTCTAGCATTTCCGGCCAAGGCTTTAAGTCGAAAAGAATGGCAAAGAGGTTGATTCCTACATTGAATCGCATTTTGGTTGAGAAAATCGTTCCTCCTTCCAAAACCAATGCTGGAATCCTGCTCCCAGAATCTTCCGGCAAGGTTCTCGCCTTAATGTTATTGTTATTATTATTAATTTGCTGTAGTTTGTTTTACCTATTGTTTGGATAATCGAAATGGCTCCGTCTTTCTATTTTCATCATATTCATTGCCTATCATCTCATATGTATTGCCTTTTGCTTGGTGACGGGCATTTCAGTTCGATTTCTTCTGGATACAGTCATAGATTATAGTTATACGCTTTGAATTATTTTCGATCGATAATTGTTGTATCTTAGTCCCTGCTTGATCGACACTCGATGGAGCACTGAGGAGGAAACCGCTGCACTGTGGATGGGGGTTGTTCCATTCATCATAGATATGTTGTTCTAATGCTTTATGTTGCTAAAATTTTCCGTAAAACAATGCTTATGTAAAACCTTAGTCTTCAGAGCCAATATATTATGTGTGCTTTAAGCCCGGAGACTAACTTCGATGATGTGATCTGTGTGATTCAGCTCAACTCTGGTAAGGTCATTTCTGTCGGCCCTGGGGCTCGTGACAGAGATGGAAAGCTCATTCCTGTTGCCTTGAAAGAAGGCGACCATGTTCTCTTGCCTGAATACGGAGGCTCTGAGATTAAGCTTGGTGATAAAGAGTAATGCCTCTTATAGCCTTTTCCTTCATCAGTGTTTTTCTGCTGAATTCTTTATCGTGAATAAGGCTCTCCAGTGCATTCCAAGGCATTTGTGTTAGTTCATCTGCGAATCAATTCATTGATTTGGTGATTAGTTTGTTTGGTATTGCATTGGGTATGTTAATTTAAACTTGTCTTGGGTGATTAGATAATGAGGAGGTTAAATAGGGACATTGCGTGATGTTATAGTGATTTTGTAGTTCTGCATTTACTGCCCTTGAGAGAACATAGCAACCCTCTGCTATTGTTGAGTTCTGTTTCGGGCACATAGAAAAATATATCCCCAAGTTCTTCTGTGCTGTCTGTCTCTTAGCCTTAAGTGTTGGACAGAAAGGCTTGATACATGCTTATATGACAATTGATGTGGTAGAGTGAGGTGGATGGCTTTTGCGTTTGTCATATATTAGCTGAACATATCTTCACATCTTTTTTTTTTTTTTTTAATCTTTTGGGGAACTATGGGTTGTCTTGAGCATAATTGCTCTGTGTCGACAGCAGAATTGAGTGTATCGCCTTCCTGTGGTTTTAATCCACAATGATGGGCAAGATGCTAGATGAAATTTCATTAGTAATATGAGGGAGCATTTTGTGATTCAAATACTGACTAATATTTCGCATGGGTTCTATGTAGCAAACATAATTTGTTCTTTCTATTCTACGTGATTGTTTCAGGTATCATCTCTTCAGGGAGGACGACATTTTGGGAACGCTTCACGACTGAGTTGTGCTGCAATCTACTGGATATTGTTGGTTTTGCCTTTGGGCGAGGGCTCATTTGGTTGTTTAAGTGTACAAGTTTCACGTTGGGATTAACTACTTTTCACCATCATTATGCCCCAAATGTGGACATTGATTTTGAGTTATTATAGATCTATGAGAAATTTAAATGGAAGTGTGACTCGTAATTTTCTTAATCAATAGTTCTAAAATTGCCTGTTGAAGTGATGATTGTAAGGTCGAGTAGGAGTTTTTTTCTTTTTTATCTTTTGGTTTTGACAGGGTAGTGCAGCTCTTTGCTGAGCTTCATAGCTTGAAAGATTTTCCTGATGACTGTTACATTGGTCACGTTTTTATAACGATTTGGTTCGAGGAATTTAGCCTGTGGAATTTGATGAGCATGTTTTGTCTCGAAATATCACGTGAGAAGTTCGCACTCAGGAGTCAAGAAGTGAGGGGATCTATCACAAACAGAAGATGCAAATAGGGGTGTATATTTTTTGGTTAGTTTCAGCCTCTAGTAAAACTTAATTATGTTTTGCAGTTGGGGAAAAAATTCACAGTAAAATAATCCATTTTAAGAATGATCCAAATCAAATTCTATTGTTACAGTTTGGTTTATGATATTTGCACATAAAATATGGAAAATTGAATACTAGGCTTAAATTTACTTTAACATTATCACAAAAATCAAATCTAGTGAACAATTAATATTAAATTGAAATTTAAAAATATTATTTTTATAGTAATATATAATGTATGACAAATTTGTGTAAATTTGGTTATATATATAAATATCAATTATGTACAAGTTATTTGTGTAATTATAAGAAAAATATAATACAAACACAATTTAGTTAAAATGCAAGTTATATAATATGTTTTAAGTGGTTTTTTAACTATTTTTAGTATGTAAACAACCAAAAAAATTGTAAATATAAATACTTTCGGAAATATAATTGAAAAAAAAATTCTTATGATGAATTCATATACTTGAAATACAGCTATTAACTAGCATAATGCCAAACAATACTTATTTAATAATGATATTACTAATAATAATTATGTGTATATACACACACGTACAACAGTTTGTGATTTATATATTATAATTTAATCTTTCAAATACCCTTTTAAAAAACGTAAACTACATCATAAATTTTTAAATTGTAAACAAAATTAAATAATAAAATTATGATTTTGTTCAGTGTGATTTTTATTTTGAATTATATTATGTTCACCTTAAGATGTAAATACCAAATGATGATGGTAATTTTCATTTTAATATTTTTACGAGAGAAAATCTTTCATAATTTTAAGAGATTAAGTATAACCCTTTAAGTATGACAAAAGCATCCATGAATACATATTAGATCTTGAGTAGCTCACTAGTTTAAAATAGTGAGTTGAGTTATTTCTTAATTAAGCTTGATTTAGTCGTGGATGGGTTATATAAGCTTGATTTGTTAGTAAACAAATTGAAGCAATTTATTTAGTAAACGATTATAATAATATGTTGAAGTTTTGTTTGCTAGGTGAGTAGTTAAAATAGCTTGAGTTATTTCAAATTATTTGTCTCTTTTATTATTGATTTAACATATTTTTTTACATATATTTTTTTTAATAAAACCAAACTAAAGATGATAATGAGAAAATTTTTATTTAGCTTGTTTGTAAATAATATGACACTATTAAAGAGACTTATAATTTAGTCATTATTATTTCACAACTCATTTTAGATGATGTGGGGTTGATTTTTATCAACTGCATAGGTTCTCTCCTTCCCTCCTTCCCTCCTTCCTCTCTTCTTCGCAAGTCAAAAATAATTATAAGAATATGACAATTAAAAGTAACGGTGCAAATGAATGTATAAATATTAGTTATATATAATATAATAATAAAAATAAGTATGTATTAAGTATATAAGTAGGCTATAAATAAGGTAGCTTTTAAATGAGTGAGTTAATCTACTCATTACTAGTTTGACTTGTTTAATAAATAAATCTAAATATAAGATATAAATATAATTCATAACTAAATAATCAAGTCAGATATAAATTTAATTGAAATGAGTTCATGCATCTCAAAAGTGGGTTCGATACTTACAAATTATTTACGATGTTTATATCCTATAGTAACATAAAGTTTTGATATAATTTTAAAAAGATAACATGAATATTAGATGTAAAATTGAATTTTATTATCTAAAATATCTTATTCTAATTTCACACTGAAATTTCGTGCAATTGAATTTATCCTTTATATTCTTCTTCTCCTTATGTTTTTCAAAAAAAAAAAAAGATAATAATTTTCCTTTTTCTTTTTTCTTACAGGATTTGTTTGATAAATTAATATCTAATTTAAATTTGATCTATTATATTGACAATTTTAAATATAACTTCAATGTTCATTTATTTCTTTAAAGCTAATTTATAGTGCTTGTGATGAAAAGTATAGATAATTTTAAAAATATATAAAGAGTAAAGTTTTATGGTATTCGAAACTAGTGAATAATATAGATTATCAAACACACCCTCAATCTTTCTCTCCATTATCCATTCTTGATTCAAAGTTAAGAATTTATCTTTGTAAGAATAAATCAAAGAAACTATCTAAAGGTACATACATACAAGCAATCAAATTCATAGTGTGCAGCAAATAATGGCATAATGTACCCAACATGAATTGGAACCATGTAACGGGAGTATGGGCTGTGATGCACGGGGACGACAGTCAGGTGTCGTCCTCCCGTCCCGGTCCCAGAAACTCCTCGGAAACGTTTTCTGATTAAAAATTATATTAAAATTATTTAATTAATATTTTTATTAAAAAAATATTATTTAATCAATATTTTATTAAAAAATATTATTTAATCAATATTTTTATTTAAAAAATATTATTTAATTAATATTTTTTTGACATTTCCTGCCGTCCCCGTTTCCTAAATTTTTAAAAAATACCGTTTTCGCGTTTCGCCCCGTCCCCGTTTTCCCGTCTCCGTCCCCTTGCAACACTGAGTATGGGTGGGTTTTTATCCTCGAAACAGTCAAGTGGATTAAAATTGATTGAAGATAATTTTGAGAGAGCTACTCTTTTAGAAAACTTGGTTTAAAATTGATTTGAAGTCAAACACGATCTTGAAACTCAACTCTCTTCCGGCGTCCAGCAAAACTCGATCCAAATTAAAAGATTGGGGTTGAGTTCTCCACAACAAATTTTTTTTTTCCTTTTTATAAATGATGGATTTTTTTAACGCAAATCAACACAGTACCGTCAGAGATCTCGAAATCGAAAGCAAATAAGCTGAAAGTATCGAAACTCCACACTTTCTCATCAAACAAAACCTCGTCAATCAATTGCAGTGGACGCTCGGACTAGCATCAGTTGCAATGAAACGTTAATCGAATCCAGATTGGTTCTAATTCTCCCAAACGGATATCATGCAACATACCGTAGCATCTAAGTCGCATAATACAAATAGAAGGGTGAGTGAATACAAATAGAAGGGAGAGTGAATTCAAAGTTGAGATGATATATATATCCAAATCAACTCCGCATAAAAGGCCATAAAAAGTTACTGATACATCTTAAGGCTTTAAAAGCTATGCATTTCTGCACTTTCAGAATAAGCTCCAACCCAAAGGAGCAGAATGGGGTCACGATGAGCTTAATAATTGCTGCTTTGCCTCTTTGCTTAGTCCTTCGTACACCTGGAAAAGAGTAAGAATCTCAACTCACCAAACATAAGAAATATAATGACAGATATGAAAGTAGTAGAGCAAATTTTCCCAAAGAGCAATTACGAAAACACATACGAGCTTCTGATAAACTTTTCTGAAGGCAATGCAGAATGCCTGCGACTCAGCAACACCAACCTAAACACCATTGAAAGCAATAGCCAAATAAAAGTTAATGTTGCAGCGTAAATCCGCTACTAACACTCGAACAAAAGTAGAAAAAGCAGAAAAAATTGTCAGTCAACCGCCGATTAACTCTATTTTCAACCAGATTGGATCGGATAATGAACCAATGTTAGCTATGAAAGAGAGCTGTAAAAGCCCCCACATGGCTGTCTTCGGAAAAATTGTTGGTTTCTGCGGTTAGTTGTTTGTATTTATTGAGAAAGTAACTTACCAAAATATGCATAACATTATTTGAAGTAACGGTTTGACATCGAAAGGCTTTTCCATATTAAGCCAAAATTCACTTTAACAACCAGAAGGTCCAAAACCCATCCACTCCGCTCTGCCTTTGCTAACATTAACCAGGCACAGATGCAAGAAATATACTTCTTTCTCATTTTCGGAACTAGCCCAATTAGTTGAAGACAATTTCACATGCGATGCCAGCTCAAGGGCCAAGAGGGTAATAGTGATCGCATTAAACAACATAACATGAAACAATGCTTAGCATCAAATGTTATACTGTAGAAGAGGTTGGACATGATAAAACTCATTAATCATAACCCAGATGAAAAAGTAAAAAGACATACGAGCCTGATTGTTTACAGGCAAACCATCACAGTGCAAGGGCACAAAGTTCAAAAACCTCATCATCAACAGAACAAAAAATAGTAGCAACTGCAAGATCCAGGCCTTAAATTCATAAATATCATGTCAACATGCAAATGTTCGAACAAGAGCCAGGGAATATCATATATTGCGCAATGGAATAGGGAGAACCAGATTCCAATATTAAACAATGTAGTGGGCCATATATGTGCATATGCTTCCCTTACTGAAATGCACAAATGAGAAAGCCAATGGAATGAAAATGCAGCATGTAGCAATGTCTCAATAGGAGTGAATTCAATATAGTTGTTTATGAACTGAGCCAACTCACGAGCCTATTCAGCTCAGCTGTTTGTCTAGGTAAACGTGTCAACTTTTTGCTAGTGAGCCGGCTCAAACTCAGCTTGGCTCATTTATAAGCTCGCATCGGCTCACTTGTTAGATCGTATATAGGTTCATTCTTGGTGTATTTATAAGCTCATTTACATGTTCATAAACTTATATATAAAATTTGAAACTTTATATATGTTGCAGAAATAGTGTAGATTTAGAAAGATTCACACCAAATCGAGATTAACAAGATTATGTATAATTGAGAAAACACACAAAACAGAACAATTCAGAAAAAAGTAGCGATCTTATTCGTACTCTTGCGTAATTACAATATGATTAAATCAATCGATTACTCAATTAAACAAATCAACAATTTTCTTTAAAGGAAGAATTCTATGAAGAAGAAGACGTTGGGCTGCACGACTCTTAAAGACTAGGGTTTTAACATATCTCCTTTTATAAAAAGAAAAACCCTATGAGCAAAACGACATATTTTGAAAATAAGGAAAAACAAGATTCGTATTTTGGACACACGGAATCTCCATGTTTATCTCCTTACCATCTACCTTCGCCCAAAAAATACATCAAAAGTGCTTCAAAGAAACACGGTCCGTATAATATAACACACCCCCCCTCGGGGGTGTTTCTCACACACGACTTCAAATTATATCAAACTTCTCCAACACATGCACGAATCAACACAATGTTATATTGTGTTCAAATATCCAGTTAAAACTAACAATTCTCCACTTTAACACGGTATTTGTAATGCACAACATATAGACCTCTACGAAGCACCCTAGCTCAACAAAGGACCTCATGGCTTATGGACACCAATCAAGTCCAAGAAACACTCGAACTTACCTATAGTCGGTGGTTTCGTTAGCATATTAACTAAATTATCCAAAGTACCCACTTTCTCCAATACAACTTTGCCTACAGTGGCAGTACCCCGAATGAAGTAATACCTGATGTCAATGTACTTCGTTCGATGATAGAAAGAATTCTAATTCTTCACTAAACAAATAGCAATCTGGCTATCACCACAAACAATTGGATAACCATGACCAAACCCCAACTCTCATACTAAACTACTAAACCACAAGGCTTCCTAAAAAGCCTCTGTCATAGTCATATACTCTGCCTCAGTAGTGGACAAGGCTGTCACATCTTGCAAGGAAGACCTCCAGGTAAAAGCTAAATCACCAAGACAGAAAACATATCTACTAGTGGATCCCCTTTCATCAAATTCTCCACTATAATTAGAGTCCACGAGCCCAACAAGCAAATCAATTGATCTTCCACACTCAATACAAGGTGATGTTATTCCCTTGAAGTACTTAAGGATCCATTTCACTGCTTGTCAACGAGCATTTCCCAAATTCACCATATATCACTCACAACTTAAGCAATATCAAGCCGGGTACACACTATAGTGTACATGATACAACCAACATTCAAATATGAAATAGTAGCCATAAACTTCTCTTCCTTTTGGATTTAGGACAATCCAAAGCAAACAATTTGAAATGAGTAGCTAATGGAGTACTAACCGTCTTAGCATCCATCATATGAAACCTCTCCAGCACCTTATTCACATAGAACTCTTGTGACAAGTACAAACACTTCTGCTCACAGTTTCTAATAATCTCCATGCTAAAGATCCTCTTCGCCGCTCCAAAATCCTACATTTCAAACTCACTCTTCAATATTGCCTCCACCATATCAACATCAAACCTATCTTTTACCACAACAAACATATCATCAACATATAGTAAAAGATACACAAAAGAGCCACTCTTCACCTCCTTCAAGTACACACATCCATCATACTCACTCTTGGAGAAACCATGCTCAAGCATAAATTGATCAAATCATTTATAGCACTATCTAGGAGACTGCTTCAAACTGTAAGGTGACCTCTTCAACAGGCACACATGATCACGCATCTCCTTAACCACAAACCCATTGAACTGCCGCATATAAATCTCCTCCTCGAACTCAATATGCAAAAATACAATTTTAACATCAAACTATTCCAACTCAAAGTCATGCATGACCCAAGCGCAAGTAAGGTATGACTAGAAGTATGTCTAACCACAGGAGAAAATACCTCGTTATAGTCTACGCTTAGAATCTGATTGAATCCATGTGTAAATAAACGAGCCTTATACCTCGGTCTCTCGACTCTTGGAGCTCCCTTTTTGAACTTGTACACCCATTGCAATCAACAATATTTTTCTTCCTTGGTGCCGTCACAAGTTCCCATATCTAATTTTTCAATAATGACTGCATCCCTTCCTCCATAGCAGCATACCACTCAGCAGAATCAATACTTTCAATAGCCTCTGAGAATGATGTTGGCTCATGCATATCAACAACTTTCTCTAAACTAGATAAAACATAGCCAGTCAATTCTTCATAACCGTACCTAACCGGAGGCCTGATAACCCTCCATCTTTTGCCTAGAGCAACACTTCTTTGCTCCATCTGAGCCTGAATCCACCCATTTCAGGAATAGTGGGTCTATCAGAAGGGTCTCTGTCACCCAACTCAACCTCAACCTCCACTAGCCCAAAACACTCTTACTCCACCTCTTTAGTGATATTACAAGACTTAATCTTTTGGAGGAACACAAGCTCATTAAAGGTAATATCTCTACTGGTCAAGAACATGGATGCAACTGGGCCTCATAACCTGTACCCCTTCACTCCAGATGTAAAACCAAGAAAGATTCACTTCTTACCTATAGGCTCAAGTTTACCATCGTTTACATAAATATAAGCTGGACAACCAAAGACATGCAAATCAGAATAATCAACTGGCTTACCAAACCACAAATCCTCTAGTGTCTTCAAATCAATGGAACGATTTGGTGACCGATTCACCAAGTATGCTTTCGTATGAACCGCTTCAGCTCAGAAGTCTCTGTCTAGCCCTCCCCATGATAACATGCATTAAGCCTTCTCCAATAGGGTTTTGTTCATCCATTCAACCACCCCATTCTTTGTGGTCGTCCAACACAGGTTCAGTGTCTCTATATCCCATTATCTTGGCAGAAATCAATGAAACCCAGCTCAACAAACTCAAGACCATTATCTGTCCTTAACCTGATTTTCGGTCCACTTCTCTATCAAGGTCAACCAGCGTTTGAAAAGATCAAACGCATCATTCGTGTGCTTTAGGAGGGGGGGCATACCTTTTCTAGAAAAGTCATCAATGAATGTGAGCAAGTACCGCGAACCGCCTTTGGAAACCACTCTCGCTAGACCCCACAAATCTAAATGGATATACTCTAGAAGCCCCCTTGTATTATATTTCGCTGTAGAAAAGCCAACCCTCTTCTACTTGTCAAATACACAGTGCTTACAGAATTCTATACTACCTGTACTTTGTCCATCTATAAGCCCCCTATTAGTGAGCTCAATCAGACCATTGACACTTATGTGTCACAGTCTCATGTACCAAAGTCTCGTAACATCTGAATCTAACAAACTCGACAATGTCACAGCAGTTGTCCCCACAACAGTGGAATCTACCAACTCATACTGTGTTCCAACCTGCTCCCCCTTCATTGCCACCAAAGCCCATTTTGTAACTCTCAAGATATCATCCTCAATAACACACCGGTACCCATTACAATCCAAGGAACTCAAAGAAATGAGGTTCTTAGCCATCTTCGGGACATGTCTCACATTGGACAATGTTCGGACCACATCGTCATGCATCCTTACCTTCACCGTCCCAATCCCAGCAATTTTACAAGCAACATCATTGCCCATCAAAACAACTCCACCCCGAGTCACCTCGAAAATCTGAAATCAACTCCAGTTGGGACATATATGACAAGAGCATCCAGAATCCAAGATCCATCTATCATTGATCTTTGTTCTATCTATCAGTGGCTGACAACACATCTCTATCACTATCATCATGGGCAACTACAGCATCATCTTTTGTACTGGATGACTCACTAGACGTAGCCCCGGATTTTCTCTTAGGTCAAGACTTTCTAACATGCCCCTTCTTACGACACCCATAGCATGTCATATTCTTTTGCCAACTCTTTGACTTAGATCTAGACTTTTTACGATCACCAGACCCCCGCTCCTGTGGTCTCCCCTTTACCAATCCCTAACTATGTGAGCTCCCGAAAGTACCGTTGTCAGTCAACTGACTATCAATCAACTCTCGTTGTAGTAGAGCGGATTTCACATCCTTAAAAACTAACTCGTCCTTCCCATACAGAGCCATCTCACGAAAATGTTTAAAACTTGCGGGCAAAATACATAGCAACATAATAGTCAAATCTTCATTATCTAATTTAACATCTATATTATGCAAGTTTATAAAAATAGAGTCAAATTCATCCAAATGACTTTTTAACGATCGACCCTCACCTAGTTTCAGGTTATGAAGCCGGCTCTTTAATAATAGTCGACTTGCTACCAACTTTGTCACGTACAATAAATCCAGTTTCAACCACAAGGCAGCCGTCGTCGACTCTTTTACCACTTCCCGTAATACATCGTTTGACAAACATAATTATATGGTGGAAAGGGCCTTTTGATCTATTTATTCGAATATCTAATTCGTCATCAATTCTAGCTTCTTTGAATAGCCGGATAGAGCTTTGTACAACCTGTTTTGAATTAGAATCGCCCACATCTTCAATTTCCATAATCCAAAATTGACGGATCGATTAAACTTCTCAATATCAAAACTTGTACCCATCTTAATAACAAGATCTCTTCAACATCGCGGCTTTAATACAAAATTGTTGCAAAAAATAGCACGGATTTAGAGAGATCCACACCACATCAAAATTAATAAGATTATGCATAATTGAAAACACACACACAAAATAGAACAATTCAAGAAAAATTAGAGATCTTATTCGTGCTATTGTGTAATTACAGTATGATTAAATCAATCAATTACACAAATCAACAATTCTCTTTGAAGGAAGAATTCTATAGAGAAGAAGAAGAAGAAGAAGAAGTTGGGACTCACAACTCTCGACGACTTGAGTTTTAACATACATACAATAAAACCGCGGTCGCGGTCGCGGTAACGGAGTGTCGCGGTCGCGGTGTCGCGGTATCGGAGTGTCGCGGTCAATAAATTATGTGTCGCGGCGTGAAATCTGATTTTTTTTTCACAATATGGATTAAATGTTATTTATTCATCATTTAATTACTTATACAACTATGCATAAAGGTTATATGTTATATTAGAAGTCTTTAAATGACTTATTATATGTTAAATTATTCTAACAACACTACTTTTGCTAATTAATAAATAATAAGTTATTATATGTTAAATTATATGTTATAAATTTATTATATGAAAATTTATAAATAACTTATTATAGAACTTTCATGTAGCATATGAAAATTAGCAACATATTAATATATTATTCAACTAATAAATAATAGCTAATTAATAAAAACTAGATAGCATAAGTTAAGTAGATTAGTTAGCTAATTAATAAAACATAGATAATATTATCACATATTAGTAGCATAATTTAACATAAATCATTTAAATATTTCATATCTACTAAATAAGGAATATCACATCATTACTAGGTTAAGTATTAATATTTTATTTAAAAAATTCATATATGTAGCATATGAAAATTAATATCACATCATTACTAGGTTAAGTATTAATATTTTATTTAAAAAATTTATATATGTAGCATATGAAAATTAGCAACATATTAATATATTATTTAACTAATAAATAATAGTTAATTAATAAAAATTAGATAGTATAAGTTAAATAAATTAGTTAGTTAATTAATAAAAAAGAAATAATATTATAGCATATTAGTAGCATAATTTAACATAAATTATTTGAATATTTTATATTTATTAAATAAGAAATATTTAATTTACTAAATTACTAATTTCGACGGTTTAGTGTGACGTATCTTATAAGCTAATATGGGTTACTGTATCGGAGTCTCAGAGTCAAACTCTCAGACTCAGTCGGTCAGTCCCACACTCCCACGCCCAGCCTTCGACAGTTCCAGACAAAATACGCGATTTCATTCTATGTTCCAGAGTGCTCGACTTCGAAGTTTGACGACCTCGAGTGCTCGAGCTGCTCGACTCTTCCGGAGTGCTCGACTTCGACCTCGAGTGCTCGAGCAGCTCGACTCTTCCGGTCTTCCTGTTCGCAGACTTCCGCTTCGAGTTCCAGAGTTCCCACACCTCCAATCCAAGGTTGCAGCTATTGGTCACCGTTCGCCGCTCGTCGTCTGCCAGTCGCCAGTTGCCGTCTGCCGCTCGCCGCCTGATTCTACGGTTCTGGGTTGCGGGTTTGTGTTTTTTCCTTTCTTCCATCAATAATTGCTAGTTACTGTAAGGTCACCGATATTTCGGACAATATCGGCGATATTTTCCGATATCCGATATTGCGCCGAAATATCGGCGACATCTTCGTGAATTTCTGCCTCCGTCGCGTTTCGGTTGTTTTGCGTCGCGGCAGGCACTGATTCCGCGAAATTGCGACCGATACGCAATATCGGACCCGCGATTTCATTCTATGTTAACATATCTCCTTTTATAAAAGGAAAAACCCTATGGAACAAAACATGTTTCAAAAATAAGGAAAAACACGGTCTATGTTTTGAAAACACGGGACCCCCATGTTTATTTCCTTACCTTCAACCCTTGCCTAAAAAACACATCAAAAGTACTTCAAAGAAACACGGTCCGTGTAATATAACACGACCCCCCCACGTTTCTCACACATGAATCCAAATTACACTAAACTTTTTCAACACAATGTTATGTTGTGCTCAAATACTCAGTCAAATCTCACAATATAGAAGATTCTCAAGGTCTGTATAGAATTTATTTAATAAATAAGCCAACAAATTAAAAATTGTTAAACGAGACGATTTGACTCATTTATATTAAATGAGCATAGTTGCATAGCTTGTGAGCCTTTTTGAGCCAAGCTTGAGATGGACCTGTTTGACTTGTTTCGAACTCAAGCCTGAGAAGGTTCAGCTTGTTACAACCCTAGCTTTCATAGTGGTCTTGGGCTTTGAAGAAACCCAAATAGACCCTCAAGCAAAGAAATTCTCGATTCTTGAGCAAAGATGTCACAACCTTTGTAATTTTGTTGTCCTTTAGGGCACACAAGTATTGTATTTTTGGCAAACTATAAGTGGAACAACATTGTTTCACGACTAAGGCTGGGAAAGAAAGCAATAATGCATCTTTCCGCTAGCTAATGCCTTGCTCCTACATCTAGGATTGTGATTGTCAAACAATTAAAACATTCTCTACTGTAGTGCTTGAAAAGACATGCCTCACAAGGCGCAAGGTGCTGGAGCCTTGATGCTTTTTTATATCTCAGACGATGCGACATTGGCAAAGCACAAGTGCTAAGGCACATCCTTACTAAAAATAAACTACTTTTAGGTTTAGGTTCATTAAAAAAAATCTACAATCAATATGGTAATTAATTCTCAAGTTGGGAAAAAAAGGAGGGATAAAAGGTCATAGGATTATAGGACGACCAATAATAATTACTTTGAATGGGAAAGAGAAAAAAATATAGTTATGGTAGAGAAAGAACTATGATTAGCTATTTTACACCTTATTTTCATGAAAATGGTAAATGATTCTCATGTTGGAATGGAAAGGGAAGAAAAAAACAGTTACACCTAAGCTTTAGGACCCCTAATCACCTAGGTGCACCTTAGGCCTTTTCAAACACTCCTTTGCTAATGAAACTAAAATAGATTTTGGATATTTCAGCTAGAATTTTTCTTTTGCATCAAAAACAATTTTTCATCTCAACAAATAGGAATATCTGTACTAGATACTAATCCATTTTTCTCATTTTATTATCTTCCATTAACTAATGAAAAAGGACAACACTGTTGTCCAACATATATCATTTCATCTTTCCCAATAACCAATTATTTAAAATGTTTGACAACCACTCTCTTATTAAGAAAAATCCTTCAGAATTCTAAATGCCTTAGCATCTTAGGTGTCATTTGGTTAGAGTTAAGTTATAGGATAAGTAAGCTTTTCCATCTTTGTCTACTAGGAAGTAAGTTTAAATATTGGTGGAAATAAGGATCTTATCCTTCCCACTAAGTGGAGGAAGCTGCTTACCTACTCTATTAGTTAGGATTGTTAATAAGATATGATATTCAATATCTGAGTCGATCTCAAAAAATAAACTAATCCGACATAGTTTTCCAAATCAAATAATCGATTGGATAACTAAAAAATCAAACAAATTGAATATCAATTATATTGTAAAAAAATTAATCATTTATTCAATAATATTTTATTATATTTAATCATATAAATGTATATATATATATCAATTTATAATTGGACTATTTATTCAATTGTATATTTGGAAACAATAGTTTGGTTATACCAATGATGTAATTTGGAGAGAAATTATTATCACGTAGTATTATTATTTTAAATTGCTATTTGGACACAATCAATTCAAATCAGATCATTATATTATCCATCAATCAAGGTAATTGTCTATCCGATTTTTCTTATTTGCATATAGATATATTCATTAGACAGTTTCAAATTATTTGTGATCCGATCGAAAATTTCGATGAATATTTTTATCCAATTCAAATTTAGGATATTCGAAACTTTTAATTGTCCTTTGAATATTCAAAACTTTTAATCGGATATCTGATACACAAATCATCGAATATCTTATCTATGAAGACCCCTACTGTTAGGAGAGTAAAACTGTTTTTCACACAAAATTTGCATAAATTCCAAGGAACTTGCATTACTACCAACACTTTTCAAAGGAACCCACAAGGCAATTTAATTCATCGGAAATGCAACTTTGCAGTTAAAGGGGAAAAAAAAGGAAAGGGTAGGTGGGAGGGAGACCAATGCATTTCCAATCAAATCCTCAACCAGCCTTGATGATATCATATAATTTGATAAACTTATGTATTTTGAAAGCCTTTTTCAGCAAGTTAAATTAATAGTGGATCTTATCCTGGACAGATTATAGAAACTTTATGTAAAGGAGGGAGGTCCAGACTATACTCCACTTTCCCCCTGCTTGATGCCATATAAAGTAACAAAAATGATTGATAGATTTACAGAGGGTCAGATATCTCACCTTCTTCTCTGCAGCCAATCTAAGTTTATCCCAAAAAGGATCTGTAAGAGCAAAGGGGAAAAAAAATTAAAAAAAACAATAATCAAGGACAAAATGCCAAATTTCAGGAAGAGAGAGAAAAAAAAAAAACCAATATCTATTTTAACAGTTCAATAGTTTCAGTATATTTTGCACGAAGCATGCCTATACAGACAACTTAACGTCACTCATTTTAGTCACTTAAATAGCATTGAAACATTTGTTTTCGGATAGTATGGGGAAAACAACAATATCTCCTGAAAGGCATACAAATTTGAAATTCAGAAATCAAAGACCTTTACAGCATTAGATTTCCCCAGAAATAAAGATATCACACCATACCTTGAGCGTTACCTTCCCTTTTGTCTACCTCGCTCCATGCATCTTGCCATTCCTTCAACTGTTGCAGCAAATATTCACATTAAAACATAATCAAACTGGAAAAAATGGATGGTCTGCATATGAAGAGCCCTGCTACTTGTTCCCTGTAGCTCCTACTAATAATTACCTCATTTCCTCCTGAATTGGAGGTTGACTGGCTAGATGATTCTGATTCTGCCTGATTACAAAAGAATACAAGTAGATATATCAGAAAACTGCAAATACAAAACTTACATGAAAGCGACAGCATTAATCACTGTTATACAAAGAAAACTGAAAACGGAGCAATTGTAGCGATACAAGACTCCACAAAAGGCGCATACAAGTAATAGCAATGATATAAGCTAATCCAGTTAACTCGTAAGTGAATATTTCTGAAAGATTTAAATTATCACTCAGGTCCTAATGTTGACAAAACTTGCATTAAAGTGATGTTATACAAAGAAAACTGAAAAAGGAGCAATTGTAGTAATACAAGACTCCACAAAAGGCACATACATTTAAGTAATAGCAATGAATAAGCTAATCCAGTTAACTCGTAAGTGAATATTTCTGAAAGATTTAACTGATCATTCAGATCCTAATGTTGACAACAAATAAAGCTCAATCCCTTAGAATTTCTAACTAATTTTTCAAGTGATACACTTCAGCAAACTTCATTGTATCACATGACATGCTCGATAGAAATTGATCTGGACTATTTCCAAACCATACTGCCAGGCCTAGAGAGTCAGCCTAAGGTTAGGGCCAGCTAGTCAACCCAGGCCCAACTCATACACGAGACTAGGCTCTTGGAGTCCAACCCATGATATGAGACCTTAGAGACTCTTAAACTAGTTGATAATCATGTGCCCTATCCCCCTTACCATAATGGCTTACATGGGAACTCTCCTCTCTCTTCACCCCTCTTTTGTACTCCACCCCTATTGAGGTCTTTCACCTCTCATTTTCATCATCTAATAACACTCCACGCCCTTTCTTTTGCTCTCACCTCTCTCCACATTCCCTCTCTAACACGCCTTCCCCTAAGTCCTTCGGCTAGCAATCATGCTACAGTTGTCTATAGAGACCTTACAAAAAGGCATGTGTCCCCTGTAACATGAACACATAAGCTCACCTCCTCTTGGATCGGCTAAAAAAACATATTCCTCATGAAGAACTAGGTGGTCCCTACAACATTTCGTTGACCACCCAATCGACCATAACCATCAAGTTGGTCAGACCACCTCAGTGCGTTGACCGTACCCTCATCTAGTCAGTCACAAAATTCAAAACCACATTATTGAGTCAAATATATCCCGTATGATCAATCATAACCACCTAGATACATTGGTAATATCTAGTTAGTTGTGTTGGCCATAACCATTGGATTGGTCAGATCCCCTCAATGGCGGCCATAGCCCGTTGAGTAGGTTAAAACAACCTTACCTTGTTGCATTAGACATAGTCTTTCAAATAGGACACAAGACCCACAATAATCTATTTAGACCAACTATAGAATTATCACACCCTTTCTTGTCGGGTCGGACAAAATATCTACCTCAACTCAAATAGAAGTTTGCCCCTTAGATTAAATAAAATACCTTCCTTAAGCCAACACAAAACCAACTCGATTTTCCCTCTAATAATATCAGCGTATGGTTGTTGAGGGACATAAAATACTCTGCAACCGAACACATTCACTTCAAACTCTCCTTCGATCAATTTATCCTCCGCACCTTTGAATGAGTTTGTATCATCGCCTCGCCCATCTCATTGCCAAAACAAACCATCTAAAAAAAAGCAAGTTATTTCCAGTTGTATCAAGTGCCATGTAGTCGGTTAACCTCAACCACATCACCTCAAGCTTACTATTTCGATTCCCCTCTCCAAGAGCATCAAGGACCGGATCTTAGTTGTACTTTTGGTTCTACATCTGAACTTACAGTTGTGGAGATTGCATGATTTTGGCAAATTGAAGATTAGTCATTGGAATTTTCTTCATCCTTGGACTAAGTCCCCCATTTTCCTAGCTATGTCAACACTCATTTTCAACCAGCAAAATAACTTGTCATTTCCGAGGCACATCAACAAATCGAGAAAGTGAATTCATATCTGATGAAAGGCTACAACACCTATCCTACTTAGATTACAACTCCACCACCTCAATCTCACAATCTAATATCAACATCGAGAACTCCAATCGGTGCACTTTAAGGATCAACTAAATTGTGAGGATGGTATGAGTCGTATGACCATATCAGGTTGGCCTCGATTTCATCTCCTACGGTTTGAAATTTGACATCGGAATCCGGATTCGAGTGTCAAAGTATAGTTTCAACCTTATTTTGGGTATTAAATCATTAATGGAAGTCTAATCTAGATTGCTAGTCTATCTTAGTTATCAGCTGCCACAACTATTTATTATGGTTCAATCTTGTTCTCATGATGTTTAGCTGGTATCTTTGATAGTTGTCCCAATGCCAGCTTGTATTGGTGATCAGTCTGACATCGATGCTAGCAACAAAGACTCTTATCTAGTCTCGAACTCGAACCCCAAGTCTTCCATTAGGTTGGCATCGGCCTCAAGTTTCCCTTTGGTGTCAGCCTCATCCTTGGTGTTAGTTTGTGACTCCTAGTAGTCAACAAATCCATTCTCTTTAACCCCTGAATGCGCTCCAGTAGGAGACGTCAAATAAGATAAGCTTCCCTCTTTCCCTTTAATTTAATTATCAAATTCTCAACTTATTAGCCATCTGCTTCAAAACACATCTTTGGTGTTTTGCTCACGATCGATTAAGAATATGATAATTTGATAAAGCTTTAATTGCTTTTGACTTGGTTCATTGACAAACATGATTGATGGACATAATTGGTATTCTACTTTCTTAAGCTTGTGTAAATCACTATAGGATAGTGCTTTGGTTATCTTTATTTTATCCAGTGTACTGAGGCGCAATTCTTTATTAATGGATCAAGTCAGTCCGTCATCATTTGGTTTTTTGCTACTCCACTTGATGCCTAGTATAATTTATATGTTCAATTAGCAATATTTTAACACCATTTCTGCATTCTCCCAAAGTTCCCCAATAATAATTTTGTTTAAGATTTGAGGCTTTGGAATTTTGAATCTAGTTTGGCTAATTGGCTAAGTAATTTCTCTCCCTACCTGAATATTCCTGGGTTTTTTTGTGTATCTAGTTATCATATTTTATATAGTTTCGCCCGTTTGTTTCTCTTAAGGACTTGTCAACTAATGTTTTGTTAATGTTTTTGTCGGTAAGATATGTTGTATTGGCATTTGATTGCCTGCCCCTTTCTTACCATCCTACGGGTAGCAAGTTTAGCTTGTGTACTGAATTTGTTTTCGAAACACAACCTCTATAGTATGTGTTTATATGATATACTTTTCCATATATATCTATTTTGCCATGTGTATATTAGATAATGTAGATGCTTGTACACTCCTTGGAATCCCAATTTTACAATTATCAACTCATTTCAGGATTCAGGATGTATGTCTAAATATTGTGGATTATATTTGATTTTATTAGATATTTTATTTATGCCAACCTATCTGGCATCTTTGTTATTGGTAGATAACCCTATGCTAGCTAAGTGAAATGATCCAACATATTGGTATTGTCATTAGTGATCTTAATCCTCTTTTCCTTAGACTTCAATTACATCAGCACTCGCACCTAGCGGTTCTTTCATCTTATGTTGAATTTTGGAAGTGGCAGTATTGATAATATAATGATAATGGTGTTGTATACTATTTGAATAATAGTTACAAAACCTTATCTACTTTATACCCTTGTCATCATTGACCGCAAGCCTAGGATCATGGTTTATCCCTCATGAAGCAATGATGTTTCCTCTATAATAACTCTTATCATAAAAAAATAATAAATAAATAAATAAAAGAAAGTAATCATAGTAACTCCATATTATGTGTTAACCAATATTTATGTTAATTAGTCAATGATATGACTAATATAATGATGACAACACTATGTAAGCGTTGAATGAATGTGATAAGGTTACTTCTATGTAGATGCATATCATATAATTTTTTTGATGTGGCTATCTTTCTTTTACCAATCATATGAGTCTCCGGTGTGCCTCTTGGAGGTGTCCACAAGGCTTTTTGCCATGTATCAATGATTTAATCATACTTTTATACTTAATCGGGAGCCTCCCCAAAATGATTGTACCTCTCCTATTTGACTCTTTAAGAAGGGATAATGTTATCTCAATGTGATGTCGCTGAAAACCTCAAAGATGCATTTTCAAATAGAAACAAGAGTTGATCACTACTATGAGCAATAGATGATAACTATTAGTTTGGGAGCATCTTGTTGTCATGAGAGCATCCTTGATCCCAAGGTTGATTTCATTTTCGATCCACATCATTACTGCCATTCTTACACACGTATGAATACATGAATCTTAGACATCAAACTTTCCTAGTTAAGTTGTGTGTCTCCATTCTTTTGTTTGGTTAACTATGTTAGTTCTCGTCGTTAGTGCAAACATGCTTCTATATTTGAACGTAAATGACAGAGATATTTTAAACAGTGAGGAGTTAAAAATATGGGGAATGACATAACTAATTGTCATATGATGAAAAGGCCAGTGTTATGCAAATATCGGGCATGATAATATGTATGTGATGAAAATACATAAATTGTTTGTCTATGTATTTATGTAGATATGATCTGATGAATATGTATTAAGTTGCGTTATTTGATGTGGAAAACCGTGTAGTATTTATATGTTTAAAATTTTGAAAGTTAAGAGTTAAATTATAAAAATTGGTTTAGTCAACAACTTTGTGATAGTCAAAATTCCAAAGTCATATATTTTGACTATCATATGACAATTGATCCTGGTTGCGCTTTTGTTTCATGTTGTCTATTTGGAATGTCAATTTAGGCACTTGGTTATATTATGAGGTAAGAATCATAATTTGTGACATCATCACCCTCACCATCCTCATGATACTATTGATGTTACCTTGAGACGGTTTCATATTAGACATGAGAGCTACCTTAATGAACAAAAGAAGTATAGCATTTCTCATATTATTTTGCTTCACCTAATTGTGGATGGACATTATTTTTATCCTTAAACTTTTAGCTTGGCTAATATATATGTACTCCCATCGACCGCCTAACTCACATACTATGCTTTGTTCATTATACTAATTTCTTTTGAAAGCCTTTTAAAAGCTCAGATTTCAAAAGTTTGCTCCAAAACGATTAGAAGAGGCGCACCTATTGGCTTTGCAGCCTCCCCAAAACACTAAAAATAAACCATGGTAGAGATATCTTAATGAACAAAAGAAGCATAGCATTTCTCATATTATTTTGATCCACCTAATTGTGGATGGACATTATTTTTATCCTTAAAATTTTAGCTTGGCTAATATATACGTACTCCTAAAATGCTTTTCAGCCACCCAAGAGATAGACAAATATGGTGGCTTTTCAGCCACCCAAGAGATAGACAAATATGGTGGCTTTTCAGCCACTAAGTCAAAGCTTCCATGGTAGGACCTCCACACCAATGCGCCAAGACAATTGAGCCCACAACAAAAATAACAAAAAATAAAACGATAGGCACACCTAGTGGCTTATCAACTACTAACTCTAGGCTCCCATGATACGTTCTTCAGCCGATGTGTTGAGGCCACTAAGCCTAAAATAAGGCACACCTGGTGGCTTTTCAACTACTCAACCTAGGATCCCATGGTACGTTTCTTGATCAATGTGTTGACGCCACTAAGCCCACTATTAAGGGGATTGGTTCATCCATTCGTTCTAATCAATCAATAGCTACCATATCAAATCCTACTTTAGTTGGCCACAACCAAAATATAAAAAAATTTGAAGTGTGGAAAAGACATCGATTAAATACTCATAAACTCAACTCATGGATGTTGTAATAAAGCCTCAACTTTTACAAGATTTCAAATCGAGTGAAGACTCATAAACTCACCTTAGAGATGTTGTAATAAAGCCTATTCCCTTATACTACGTGGACTGTTTATGAGAGGAGCATGTGTCTTAAGAGCATTAAAGGGATAAATCCATAGAGAGCTTATGAGTCTCGTCTCGTCTCGTCTCATACCCTTAAATGGTCTTAAGCCCGACATTAGGGCTGCCTACCTTGGTCGGGTACATTTATAGAAGATGAAGGTATAGATGTGGTTATTCTACTTATATTGCCAATTAACTCTCTATTGAAAATGATAAAAATTGATGTTACAAACAATTTAAATAGAAAAATCTTCAATAGAGAAGCTTGGATGTGTCAAAGCAAAGAGAAGTGGCTCACCATAATCCTCAAAGGATAAGATATCATAAATAACTATTATATTGTTATTTGTTTGAGTAATAATTTCTCTAAGCCTTATTTACACACTCTCAATTTATTTCTTGATAACCAAGAACGATAAGCCAACACTCGAACGCACCATCAATAAGGAAAATCGCATCATTATAGTCATTTGTAAGGGAATCACACTATAGGCCGACCTCGTTATTTGTAGTGATTTTTTAAGGGATTCATGCTCCTCTTCTTTGTAGTGGTTTATAGTTGCTTTATAGGACCAACCTTTTTCTCTGTAATTGTATCATAAGGGAGTTGTACTCCCATCTGTACTATTTGTTTATAGATTATTCTGCAAGAGAGTCAGCTCCAAACTTCCCAATGCGACACAAGATTTTCATGTAGAAGGCTTTCTAACATCAAACCAACTTTAGAGGCCAATCACAAATTGACCACTTCCCAAAGCCAACCTTGGAGACCGGAATTGATTTTTAAAGACAGTGATGATATAGGTTATTTTCAAACCAGACTAGTATAAAGAGTCAGCTTAAGCCTACTAGGCCCAAACCCAACTCATACACGAGACCAGGACCAACTCATGATGTGGACCTTAGAGGCCACCATGCATATTAGCCTTTTACCATAGGTAGCTTGCATGGGATCCTCTCCCCCTCCACCCCTCTCTTGTACTTCGCCCCTCCGTAGCCTCACTTTTGCTCTCACCTCTCTGTACTTTCCCTTTCTAACACCCCCTTCCCTAAGTCCCTCGGTTAGCAATTATGCTACAACAAAAATAATAATAATAATAATAAAGTTTTACATTCAATAAAATTAACAAGAAATGCAGTATTGATCTTTTGAAAAGAATTAGCACTTCTAGTAGTGGTAACACAATCCCTATGAAAAATATCATTTACCCAATTATGATATCATATTTGTAGATTTTGCTTCCATTAGCAAAATATAAATTGCACAAGAAATCTTTTTGCAAAGAAATGCACCACTAATGTCCTCAAAAGTTCATCCGAGTAGCCTCTCCCCAAGTTGTTGGGTTCAGGTGGAGTAAAAATTAATCATGTATGAGATTACATTATTAGTATAAATTAATTCTCAACAAAACATTCTTAAGAGTGTGTTTGGTTGGAGGTGAATGATAGTCAATGGAGGCTAATTTTTTTGTTAACCGCGTTTGGCAACATTTTTTGAAACTTAACCTAGGTCAGGTTAGGTTGAAAATTAACCTCTTTTGACCTCCAACATATCAAGCTCCGAATAGGTGGTTAAAAGAGATTAAGGTTAATTTTTTCTTAAAACTTAGTTATTCACCTCGAAACAAACAAGGTTATAGCATATTTACCTAAGTTAACTTGATAATTATCCAAGCAATATCTAAAAACATTCACCTTCATTAACTTAACCTAAGTTCACCTACCTCATTTAACCTAACTTGAGTTCACCTCAATCCAAATGGACCATCAGGATTGCCATGCCAAGCAGAAAGGAGGTATTCTCAGTTCTCCTTAATACCTCCAATTCGTAAGCTCAATAGGTCAAACTTTCTAATCCATAATACTCCTAACTATGCATTAAAAAAAGGTTTTGCTAACAACAGCCCTTAGGGCTGTTGATAAGTATTTAATTTCATTTCCAAAATAGTATGAATTTAGTAATGCCTGCCAAATACACAAGTGGGTGGGTATTATTAAATTTTCAATTTTTAGTTTCTTAATCATAGCCTTAGGGCTATTATTAGCATTTTTCTTATCCAACTAGCATATTTTAATAAAATCGGAGATAAATAGATTACTTCTAGAGGGTGTTTGTTTAGTGGGAATAGAGAGTCGGGAATGAGAATAGAGAATAGAATTTAAAATATCTTTTGTTTGTTTAGAAGGAATGGAAATTAGAGGAAGAATGGGAATGGGGATAAAGGGTCTTCTATTCCCCAAGATCCATTACCAAGGGCGGTAATTGACATTGGAGAATTGTAAGAAATTATCTATGAAAATTAAAAAGACTGAAATAATCTTCAAAATAAACATTAACAACTTCCAGTTTATATAAAAAAGAATATTTTAGTAAATTGATTATTTTATTCCTAATCTCATTCCCTCGTACAAAACATAAGATATTTTTATTCCCAAGTTATTCCAATGCATACCAAACAAGGCAATTATAATAGATAAATTAATTCTCATTCTTTTCATCAAATGATCGACTTTCAATTCTTTCATCCGCACCAACCAGCAGAAAATCCGTAATTGCATCTCGCAATTATCAAATTCATTCAAGTTTAACCAGCCAAGAACAAACTTGGTTTTCATTCATGCACATTCAATTCTATATACCTGAAATAAAACGAGTCCGACATTTAGCTAGGGCTAAAGCTCACGATTAGTACAGGGGGGGGGGAAATGAAACTTACATGGTAATCGCGCGATCGAACAACGGGAAAGAGACTGAGGAGGCGCTGAAATTCCTGCTCATCCATACTCTTTCCCTCCTATGAGCCCGCACCTCTAGTTTGCAACAATCCTCCTATAAACAAATCAAGAGAGGAAGGAGTAAGAGATAATAGACGACTTCAGATATAAGAGCAGGAAGAAGGGATGGGAGACAGATATGTAAACAGGGAAGCGTGTCATTTACCGGAAGACAGGGAGTAGGATCACTGAGTTGAACGTGCGGCAGCCGGCTGCGAAATGAAACGAGGCGAGATAGAGAAAGCGAAAACGAGACAACATAAAAACCGACGATTTGGATCAACAAAAAATAAAAAATAAAAAACCTCTAGTATCTTTTATTTGCGCCGATTAGGGAAATATGAGAGTTATTTGGAAAACTATTTGATTAATATTTAAAAATTTATGAATCAAAACATCATTTATGTCTTCATTTAGGCTCCGTTTGGATTGGGGTAGAAGGAGGTGGAAGGAGGTGAATGAATTGATTCATCCCGTTTAGATATCAGATTAATAATTTTACTTAGGTGAATCGGGGTTAATGTTTCACCTCGATTAACCTCGTTTTTATTAATCTCCGATTTCGGGGGTAACGAAGGTGAAAGTGAAAGAATAAGTAAATTTTTGACTTGATAGGACCAAAATACCCCTCATTATGACTTATTTATTTAATACAAGAGTATAAATATCATTTTTATTATTATTTTAATCTTCATTCACCTTAATTTAAACAAAAATTTTAAAACATTTACCCCGATTCACTCAGGTTAGATTAATATCATCCAAACAGCATTTTAAAATATCCACCCTGATTCACCTCCATTCCCTTTACCTAGTTTAATTTTTAATGTTTAACCCTACCTCGATTCACCCCAATCCAAACTTAGTTTGGATGAGGCAGAAAACTTTTTTTATAAGCTGCATATATAATCTGGAAGTGTAAAATTATATTGCAATATAAGGTATCGTAACATCAAATTTTGATATTATATTATACAATGTTACATTAAATTTTGACACTCTACTAGATATTATAGCATCAGTATTGGACACTACCATTACCGATTAGAATAACTAAGATAAAAGATGTAGAAATCCTAAGCTTCCAATTATATTATTCCACATCCACACACATCTTCGTCTTCATTTACCATGTACTCTCTCTCCTACAATGCACTCTATCTCCCTCTCACCTACGGCTCTTTTCTACCTCGGAGCTCTCCCACAGATCTCTTTCGCAACTCTCATATCTACATCAAGGTATGAGTTTTTGTTAAACTTCCTTCCGGATCTAAAATTAAAGGTGGGATATTCGGGCAAATTTGATTGATATTGTATAAAAAAAATGACACTATAAAATGTGGGTTGCATCGATATCTAGCGCTCGGCTTGGTAATTGTGTCACTTAGTAATGGGTTGGGTATGTTATGTCAAAAACTAATGCTAGTTTGGGTATTCTATCCCAAGGGCCCACGTTGGGGGATAGGTATATGCATCAAAGGCTAACGTTAGGGAATGGGTGTCTACGTCAAGATCTGACATTAGGTTTGGGAAGCTGGTTGGAGTTGGAAATATTCGATGTGTTGCGTCGAAGTATAATACAAGAGTTGGAGGCATTACGTCAAGATCTAATGCTGGTGTTGGGGTCTTGTGTCAAAGTTTGATGCTAGGTTATGAAGGTGAGAGCTAGGAAGTTGTGTAGGCATAATGGCAAAGTTAGGTTTAGATGTTATGGCTACCGGAGGATGTGGGTAGCATCCTCATTATTCGATGCAACAACCCTGAACCCTAATCAATATCATAGTGTCACATGCGCACGCTCAATTTTTTAAAACTTACAAAATTCTTACGTGAAACCCTAATCAATAAATCATTCAAATTATTAAATCCAATCTTAGGCTCTTTTCATAAAATCTTAAATTTTAAATTATAAAAGTTTATATGTATATCTTTATGTGGTAAGATATTATTAATTTAGGTACTAATATCACACATTCTATGTACCAGGGGCGGAGCCACGGTTAGAATTACATGTTGTCCTCACATAAAATAGTATTATTAAGTAACATCAATACATTGCACTTAAATATAAATTTTTACATAGTTTTATTTTAGTATTCGTTGAGTTTTCATACTTTAAAAGTAATCCACAATAACATCATTGCTAATAGAATAAATATATCTTTCTCTATAAATGTTACTAAATAATCTTGAAGCCATTGGTCAGATATTTTACTTTGTAATGTAGTCTAGATAAAATTAATTGTAGAAATACCCGTTCGATGCTTGTAGTTACCACGAGCAAAATCAGAACTAATTCCACAAGCCTATAAATAAAAGGATATATCATATGCACTAGTTTTCTTAAAAAAATTAACAAGTCCTTTCAAGCCATGAAACTTGCTATATGACTAAACATTTCTAATATAATTCTCAATTTGGTTGTCTAACACCACCACATCAACATTAGAGAAATCATCAATTGAAAAAGCAATCAATCTAATTAAAGGTTGCTTGTTAAAATCTTCAAATGAAGATGGAGGATGCAAAACATGCAACACAACTCAACAATTCATTGCTCGCCATATTAAACCTACAATTAAACTCCTTTAGCTACTAGCTTATAACAATATATAAACAATCATATTTATAATGATGTAGATTCGTGACGATTGGAGCTTGGTATGTTTATCTATTCCCCTTAACATATTTCTCATCCATGCTAGGAACATCAAATAGTACATACCATAACTAAATAGTATCTTAGTGTTATAATTCATATCATACTATAAGCCACACACGCAACACATCAAACTTAACCATATTATGATTGTTTCGTAAATTCAATTATACCAAGGGTGTTCCATGAAGGGGGTAAAACCGAACCATAATTATGGCCTTTTCCAATAACCACCATAATGCCAATCATAAACATAAAAAGGAAAACACTAAGATAATTATCAACCAATATACCAAATCCAAATAGTACGCAGATGCAACTATCGAACCAACATACTAAGACCAAGTAGTGTATGAAGGCAACTACTAAGCCAATAGACCAAATCCAAGTAGTGCATAGAGGTAACTAGCAAACCATCCAATTAAATCGTCATATAAGATTTACTTCCATTTTTAATTACTCGAGGGGATACAATCACGTCCCGATGACACTTTCATGACTCGATCATATTAGTGCACAAAGTAACATAATACTTTTAATCTTTGTAACCCAGAGACGCACCAAGTACCCCAGTCATACTAGAACTCCAAGGTAACAACATGCTCTCTTATCCTAGGACACTTAATCCTTAAGTATCAATATCTTCTATAGAGTCTATAGGTCACCTGTAGAATAGACTAGGGTTGTAGCTTGAATGATGAGGCATCCAACAAAATCACCAAATCAAATCGAGGACATTTACCTTGTCCCTAGGGTAGCTAACTCTAAAGAGAAACCACTTACAAATCTTGAGTTCTTTTACTTTAAATATATTAATTTGTTGATCGTAAAATATTACATAATACACATATAACAACTAATCCATACTTAGTAAATTTCCTTAATTTTCAATTATTCTAGTCAACCCTAAAGTCAAAAGTCAAGACAGTATAAAGATAAATATTAAGGTCAACCTAAGAATCCACTAAATTCATCCTATGTCCAATTATTTATATTTAGACGCATTAGGTCATAAATGACCAAAATACCTTCAAACTTTTGTTATCTTAAAATTTAACCATTTTAATACCAAGCTTGGATTTTAACTGCTCAATTCTCATGGAAAGGATAAAGATACTACATTAAACATTTTAACATAATTTATAATTGTGGAAAATTTTCAGAGATGACAAAATTACCATTTTGCCCCTAAAGCACGCTTAAGCTAATTTATCATGTAAAATCCTAATTATGCATGTCTAACATACCATATTTCACATCTCTCATGTTCAACATAATACAACATATACAAGGAATAAATGCCAAAAAATTATAGATTTTAAGTGAAAAGACTAGAATACCCCTAGAGCATGCAAAAATTTAATCACTTTTAACTATATCTAAGCATGTTCAAATCTCAACATATCAAATATCAAACTTTAAGTAAAACATGTGAAGAATCTAGTGGTAAGCTCAAAATTGGAAAAGTAAGTCTAGGCTAGGACAAAATTTCGCTTAATTGAATTACTCCTACAACCCAAACAAAAATATTTTACAACATTCAACCCTATTCTAACATGTTATCATACATATATTAAATTATATAAATTTAACAAGTTCTTACGTGATTTCACATGGTCATATAATTAGAGAAAATAATATCAATGCATGGTGCATGCATATTTTCATGGAATTACAATAAAGCATAAATTACATTCATCATAGAAATCACATACATATTATCATATGTATTATACACAATTAGTATGAGCATATGGGTTACCTCCTTCAAAAAAAAATTAAGAATAAAGGGTGCCAAAACCCTAGCTCCTAACTATCTTCCTTCTCCTTAAAAACACGAAAGAGAATCTCAACATGAATAATTAGAACTAAACAATAAAACAACAAGAACACAATAATAATTAAAGGCTCAAAAGGAAGGAGAGACATACTCAAGCTATGGTGACGTAAGAAGAGCAAATAATAAGGACAAAGAACTGTTCAACTTTATACTAAATCTAACACCCTTATACTTAAGATGATATATTAGGGTTAGATAAATGATTAGAGGAAGAAGAAACAATCAAGGAAAATGAAGATAAGAGAAATGGAGGATTTTGGTTCAACTTGGAGAATACAGGGGAACTCTTAGTGCTTAAGCCATCTTCAAAAGAAAAGAAAGTAGGGATGAGAGGGCACTAAACACCAAGGGTTGATGAAAAATTAAAGGATAAAAAAAATGAAGGCACAAAGGGGTTATAAGGGGTTTGAACATTAGCATGGAACAGAGAGGGAGGGACAACAAAAATTGTTTTATTCACCCTTTCGTGAAGAGATTGAGTGTAAGTATAAAGTGTGAGAGAATGGATTAGAGGTGATGTGATGTGATTATAGTTAAGATCATTGGTAAAGGCAAAGGAATGAGTAAAGATATGATGCAAGGTGAGGGGAGGTTGGGAGAAGGTCAGCAAAGATGAAAAGAAGGGTCTAAACAATAAAAACAACACATAAACACACATAAAAATCACAGGGGTTGATGCCCAGATGAGCCCCAGTCGATTGTTGGTTGTCTTATTAGACCCCCTGGTAAAACATGTTCTGTCTTGACATTTAAGATGTAGTCAACCACCCCACACTAAAAACCCTCGTCTTCCATTTCTAATCTAATTAACCTGATCCTTCTTTCACCCCAACTCAAACACACATAATTAACACATCCAACACATACTAATCTCTTATTCTTTTTATGAACAAGTTCACATAATACCTCAAGTTGCAATTAGGTTCTTAATTAGAGTTTATGGGAAATGAGTTATTACAATACAGGTTTTACAAGGCTCTAAATATTTTTAAAATAAATAATTTATGCAAATAATAATACATTTATGCTGTATATAGCATACTGTGTAATTTTTGTGGAAAAAATTCATTCAATGAAAAAGTTAAACATTTTATAGTTAATTAATATTCCAAATAGTAATTGATATTTTTGAAATAAATTATCATATAGATTTCTTATAAAGTAAATACACAAAAAAAGCTAAAAAAGAATTAGGAAGCTAAATAAGATCTCAAAAAGATGACAAACATGCAATTAGTATGTATGTACATACTAAACAAGTTTGGTGGGTTGTGTCTAAATCTAAAACTATCAGACTTAGAACTAGAATCATCTAGGAATATATATACCTAGATCTTACCATGACCACTAAGTCTAAAAATTTTAGACCAAAACCCGCTAAAAATGAAAAGTGTTTAACCATTTGAATCTAATCTGAAACCCATTATTATACTTCATAGTGTGCTTTAGTTTCTTTTATTTTTTTTACTTTTTCTTTTCTGTAGATTTTCTTTTCTAGTGACTAATTGCACATGATTATCACAATGTCTTAAGGATATTTCTTCATATTGAGTAAGATATCATTAAGTAAATTAATATCTCATATGAAGTAATGGATGTTGATATTTTTAGATAAGTATTTTAATATTAAATTATGTAAAGTCATTTTATAGTGATTTGTGATAAAAAAATATTAATATTTGAAGAAAATAATAAAAAATAAGATATCATATTATCTAACACTAGTAAATAATATAGTAATAAGATAGTCAATGTTGGTGAGTAGTGGAGGGATTTTCCCCACACACACCTCTATGAATCATCATGAAAACCCACTCTTCTATCCTTCCCAATCATCTTCTTTGGTTAGGAAAACTACATCAATGACCACCCAAAACAAGAGGGCGAAGGATTCTGCTATTAGGGCTTTCATTCCAATCAAATCAAAGACCCTTAAAGTGAATCCAACGAACCATTCAACCATAATAGAAGATGTTTCTACATAAGAAACTCTCGACGAAGAGAATGTAGACGACAACAAACAAGAAATAAATCATGAAGATAATACTTGGTTATGGGGAAGGATTCTAATGGGCTAAGTCTCAAAAGTTTCTTATTCCAATATTAATGATTTGGAGTGGAGATAAATTTATGACCTAGATGATGATAATTATGTGGATGATTATATTGTGGTTGATTCTCAATAGCCACAATTCTAAGGTGGTTCCTATAAAACTAGAAACACAAGTGGCAATCACTATAAATTAGCAACAGACAGGGATAAAAACCCTTTTAGCCTATGGATGTTACTAAGAGCATCCAAAATGGTAGAAAAAAAAGGGGCTCCAATCTCAAATTTGAGTTACTCAAATTTGAGGATGGGTTTGTAGAGGTAGTAAAATTACCTCAAAATTTTTTAGCTTCCAAAGCACCAAAATAGAGGTGCATCAAGCTACGTACGAGGGAAAAGATGCCGCCCATCAAGAGTATATTTTTAGGCTAATTTTTAGTGTCGAAGTATACATTAAAGCTTTTTTAAAATAAAAAATAATAGATAGAGCCGTTATTAATAATAGTAATACAAAAATACCTTTAAATACATCATATTTTACCCAATAATTTTTATATCATCTTTTCTAACTCCTTAATATAAAATTGTTATATGGTTTCCAAATATATTTATCTTTTACATCTATCTTCATTATTTCCATTTAAAAAAATTTGGATCCTACTCAATTTTATTTTTTGAATCTTTTGGATAATCCAAATTATTCAAATTCAAGAGAGCTTTCAAACCAAAATATCTAAAATTCACAAAATTTCAATTTTGAGAATATTACAAATGATCATTATCCTCTAAATAAAAATTCTACAAATGTCTAAAATTTTCAATATCCACAAAATTCCAATTTTCAAAGTATGTAATATTATCAAACTGAGGCATATTTCCAATTTATGCTAGAGGTCATTGCATCCGAAGATCTTTGGATATAGCATGCATTTTTTGGATATTCTGGATCAAATAATGATCTTAATGTTCTTGCTCGTTCACTAGTATCCAATTACATTTATGAAGGGTGGGCACCGGAAAGCTTATTTTTCGGTGAATGATACAGAATATCATCTTGGATATTATCTAGCAGATAACATATGTCCACATTGACCAATATCATCAAAACAATACCAAATCTTCAAGGAACAAAGAAAAAGTTATTCATAGAGCGTCAGTAATCTTCTAAAAAATATGTTTAATGTGTATATGGAGAGCTACAAGGATGTTTTGCAATGGTTCACGACCTGTCACTCATTTGGGATATGGAGATAATAAAACAGATCATGTATGTGCATCATATTCCATAACATGATTGTTGAGGATAAAAGAGGTACATATTTTGGTGATTTTTCTTCACATATTTTTTACTATAATAGTAATAATGTACCATCTCCTAATTAATCATGGTCCAATAGTGCGCATGGATTCATACATTTAAAGACTTACTCAAGTTACTAATCGTGGTTTGGCCCACTAGCTTAAATCTTACTCAATGAAAGAAATACGACAATTTGAGTACTTTTATAAATATCCTATTTACATATTATGAATGTACACGTTATGAATTTATATTGTATTAAGTCATAGGTTTAATACTCCCATTAGTATCGTCAATTGTCTCTATATTATTATATTATCTTGCTTTGAGATTTTTAATGTTACAAGACGTTATCAGCACAATTATACTCTAAATGAATGTGTGTGTGTGTGTTTGAGTGCTTATGTGTTTATTTTGTTCGGGATGTTGGCAAATAACCATGGATTTGATGTCAAGTTCGATCAATACTTGATAAAAGGGAGTGTTCTATATTTATTAGTCATCACTCTTTATGAATATAATTATTACTCCGTCCATATCAAAAAGAAAATCACTTTGTATAGTTTTTAAGAAGGTAAGAAAGTAGTCTTGAAATTACACCAACACCTTTCATTGAAAACTAACAAAGCATTTAATGCATATTGAAGAAAATAAGGTTAAAAATGGAAAATAGACTTTTATTTTTCTAAAATGACTTTCTTTTTTATATAAAATTTTGACGATAGAATAACTTCTTTTTCAATATGGATGGACTATGTATCATATAGGACTAATCTGCCCTATTTATTTCTTATGTGATTTAATTTTTTCAGGCATATGGAAGGTCATATATATTACATATCTTACAATTAAAAAAATTTCAAGAACATCAATTCCCTGGTTAATTTGAATTGATTAAGATTTTAAGGGGAATATAGTATGATCCTAAAATTGGCTGAAGATAAGAAAATTTATTTTTATCTCCCTTTGCTTTATTATTATGCTAATTCATATTTTTATTAGTTTTAATTGTATATATTATTAATGTGTAATTTAATTTGATTGTATGTGTGATGATCTCCCTTCCAATTATAAGATGGAATTAAAGATAGATGATGGTAGAAGACTAAAAGTCTCTCGTTCAATAAGCTTATATTGGATCTAATATGACCAATTTAATGATCCAAAGTAATGGATTGGCAGTGACATCTCCCATCACTATACCTAAATCTCCATTACTTGAAGATGATGGAAAGCCATCTAAAGTGGCAACGTTTAGAAAATTACTTAAATTTAATCATGATGGATTGGTAGTCTCATAACCCATCACTACATACATATGTCAACTCTTGAAGTTTATTGGAGAATATAGTGCAAACCTCAATTACCCTAAGTTAAGGGAGGGCCACCAAAATGGATAAATTTTTCCCACATATCCAAAGTATGGATGGGTGATTGCACAAGTGTTGGTAGAAGCATGAAGCTCCCAACCTATTATATTATTTACAAATATGTATTTAAGGTATAAAATGGAAATGATGCAATTGAGGTGAAAGCCAAAATCTTCACCTAATGATTAAATGGTCTTGAAGACCTTAGGCACAATTCGATCCTGAAGATTGAATAATTAAAAGGTGATTAATACAATACGTACAATTTGATCAAGAAGATTAAATAGTTGAAAGTTTTTTAAGACTTATATAATACTAGTAAAAAAGATCGGATGGTATTAAATATATCAAGTGCTTTTTGATCCGAAATATTGAACAATTAGGTGGTTTGTAGACCCCCACACTAATTTGATTTTTGCATTTTCTAGTTATACAATTTAAATTCTTGAAATTTAGTTGATATAATTTTAATTTTCACAATATTTAAAGCCTTTATTTTAATATGGAGTAGTAATGATGAATTTGTGTATAATTTGTCAACCATGTATTTATGAGACAATGAACCTATGTTGCAATTAGTAGTGGTCAAAATCTACCATAGTCATGTCTCCTCACCGCCGCAATGGTTGGAGTATTTATAATAGTCTCCCTATTATATAATAGCTTTAGTGGGTAGAGACACTTGATGGCTGAAGCTTAAAGCTTCCTATCTAATAAGCAGTTTGATGGTTGAAGCTTGAAGTTTACCATTCAATTATCGGTGTAATGGTTGAAACAAAATTTTCCCATTTGATATAAGTAATTTAATAGTATAGTCTAAAGGCTTCCTATCTCATAGAATTAAAAATTTATTTGATTGAAATGTCATTATGCATTCTATTTTAAAGATGAAGTATTTTATAAGTTTATAATTGACAAGAATATACAAGTGTATGTGGCATGATAAACTTATTTAATGGTTTCTTGATTTAACAATCAGATAACAAAATTGTACATGATATTGATATTGTACCTAAGTTCTTGGATAACCTACTATGGTTTATAAGTATTTGATGGTATTTTTACCATCAAGATCAACTAGAAGTAAGCCCGAGATAAATGCACAATATATGCATTTGGTATATTTGAAAAACCAAAAGGTGTCCCTAACTAGAAGTTAGTAGACCATAAAAAGTTACCTTTGTGGCAAGAGAAGTAAGATCGTATTAGTACAATAATGATAGGAAACATCATTGAAACTTTCACGAGAATCCACTTAGAATCCTAAAGATTCTTCTTAATTAGCGATCTCACATGAACGACATATTATTCTTGGCAAATTTATAGTCATGATAATCTTCTATGTCCCTAATAGAATTTAAGTTGATACATGTGAACCATTTAAATTTATCATGGTATATAATGATGCATCAATGTAAGGTCATATGTTATATTTTGTAACTAATATTATTGCATTGGAAAAAAAGTGAATAGCCATCCAATTGGGATAAAAATGCAATCAATGCTTCAAGTTACAAAATGGCCTGATAAAGTCATTGATTATGCATTTGATTTATAGACCCTTGTTAGTGAGGTATAGAAGTGATATGTTAATATGCATGTAATGATATTTGGTATATACCACTTGCATATCACATTATCCCTTAAATTAGGTCAATTGGAATGAACCTAATATTTATTTTAAAAAAATTGGACGAGTCTTATGTGTGCCTACACTTTCCTATGGATATGGAATTGAGCCATAAAAAAAGGCTAGAAATGTTTGTTTCCCCATCCTCAGGGGTTGAGAAGAGGAGATTGATATTATAGATTAAGTAAGCACTTAGAAAACATCTTCTATGAGATATGAACTCAAAGGAAAATCAAAGCGCACTTGATAATGCTCATGCTTACTAGATGTAGCTTAGCAATAATTTGCGTTTGTTATTGCCAAGATATTATGAAACTAAGATGTGTTTTGACTAAAGTTCCAACTCACATAGAATTCATTGTGGTGAATTCAAATAAGTTAATGGTAAGTATGATACAGATATGCTATAAGCATATGATATGGGTCCAAAGAGCTAAACTCTCGTAAGAGTTATAATCATTAAAAATGATAGAAAACTTGCGACAATGAATTGATATGTTCATATGAATCGAATCCGAGAATAAATTCCACTAGAGAATAAAATATTCATTAATTATTCTTACACCAGTGTAAGATAATATGAGGTAGATATTAGTAATTTCTTTACCTTAATAGCTACAACTTATAATGGATAAAAATGACAATTATTCACAATTCATTATGGAATGTCATTGGATAAATTAGTATTGAGTTGGAATAGTTAAATATATCTGCTTAATGGGCGTGATTTGCATGGATAAGATGTCCAGCATTTGAAGATGGCATACCAATTGATTATAAGTAGGTGTTCGTAAAAAAATAATTTAAAAGTCAATTTGGTGACAAGTCTTTATACAAAAGCTAGGTTTTTGTCTCTCATAGGGTTTTTATTGGTAAAGTTATCAAATGTAAGCACTATTAAAGTATGCTTTTACATATAAACAGAATTATACGTAATATTACATATGAATGAGACATACTAAGTTGAGAGGAAAAAACTATATTCTTTTCTTTAGCCATGGTTTTGTCCCACTAAATTTTTCTAGCAAGGTTTTTAATTAGGTAGTATTTTAGAGATGCGCTCTTAAGGGGAAGTATTGTAAATATCACAAGATGTATATCCAATGGGGAGTGCTATAAATATCTTATTTACATATTATGGATGTGCATATTATGAATTTATATTCTCTCATTAGTACCATAAATTATAATAGCTTTTCCCATTATAATTCTAACTCCTCAAGTCTATGTATCATCAATGTTCTTTTATATTCTATAACTTCTTCTCATAATGGATGTAATAAGTATATGTATTATATATATAGAATATTGTGAATTATGATTCTAAGAGAGAATTCATACGTATCAATGAGCATCAGAAGTCACATTCTCTCTTAATCTCTATATTGTTATATTATCTCTCTCTGAGTTTATTAATATTACAAAAAAAATATGATAATTAGTTTGTACTTGTATCGATTATCTATATTCTAATATTTACGTACATTGTATTCATTTATATTTTCATAATGTTATTATGCCAGATTATATGGGGCTATCAATAAAATAATATATTGTATTGTATTTTTGTTATAACATTTATACAATAGTTTTTAATAATTTTTATATTTTTATTAAGTATTAATATTGTAGTAAAAAAACTAAAATAAACTATAAAAGGTTATTTTAGAAATAATTAAAATCATAAGTATTTTTTAACAATATTAAAAATTCTAAGTAAAAAAATCCAAAATTGGTTATATAAAATTATTACTTGTTATGTATAGATCGCTATAAATTAAAAGTTAAATAATATAAAGTGTAAATGATTGATTATGTAAATGATAAAGGTAATTGGGTGTTGTAAATTTAAGGTTGTCGAATGTAGAGTATTGAATTAAATTTGAGCTAAATTGATAAAAGTATGAGAAATGAGAGAGAAAATTATTGGATAATATAATTGAAAATGTAAATTTGATGATAGGGTTATGAATACTCTAAGAATAGCAGAAGAGGGATCCATCCCCACTTGTGCATTCAAACTCTGCACGCCTAAATCTTGTGAATTCTATTTCAGGAAGGACTAAAGATCCACATTCCTAAAAATTTGGACGTTCTTTATGATCTTAAGCAGAGTTGATGGGCATTAATGATCCGGAAACTATTTAGCTTAGTTACTATAAATGAATCAACTTGTTTATCATGATTTGATTTGTTAAATTATTCGACTCATATAACTATTTGGCTCGTTTAAAAATTAAAACAAACCAAATCAAATTATTTAAGTATTTGCCTTGATTAAATACTATTTTTAAATATTCGACTTTTTATTAAATAAATTCTATATAAATAAGTTGAGTTTATAAATAAGTTAATAAATGAGATGAGTTTAAACTAAATTTAAACCAAATATTGACAAACAAGCCAAATTTACAATGACTTGAGTTTAGCTTGTTAAAAAGGTTCAAACGTAATTTTTCCAAATAAGCAAAGAAAATCGAACTTTTAATGAACTCAGCTAAGTCAATTCACAAGCTGATTTGATTTATCATTGGCCCTGGTAACGGATGCCTTGGCATCTTTGCGACATCATGGTGCTTTCGTAATTCAGACACAACGAACTCCCCCACCAGCCCCTCAATGATCGAGTGTGGTTCGACCAAGATGTAGGTAGAGTTACATATACGTAATCCTTGATTTTCTGTTTTATCCTTTGGGGTCTCAGTGTCCTTCCATTGTAAGCAAATAATAATAATAATAATAATAATAATAATAAAGTTACTCGAACTACATTAAATCATGCTATGAATTATGATTATATGAACGATTAAACTACATTGCAAGCATCGTTGTGCCCGTCAAAGTAGAGATTTTTGTATGAGTCCGCCTCCTGTCTCACTCAATCGATGCAATGACCACACGTAAAACTTATTACGACTATATGTCAGTTACTCCGATAGACTAATGCTAGATCGAATAAATGCTCAGCAGACCTACGACTCCCAGCTTTTATTTCATATATATATATATATAAACCAGAACGTATCAATACACTAGCGGCCGACAAGACTTCCTTGCCTGACTCCCTCAGCAGTTCAATAAGAATGATTAATAAAACAATTATCTGCTCTCTAGCTTCTTAATTATATCTTTGAGGCATCAGCAGTGACCCGATTCAAGGCAGTTGCAGTTTTTGAACCAGATTGACGACCCAGATGGTTGCAGATGAATTCCCCAACTGCGAGTAGCTTTCCCAGATCCACATTGGTCTTAACACCAAGACCGTGGAGCATGTAGACCACATCCTCAGTAGCAACATTTCCTGAAGCTCCTTTAGCATATGGACATCCTCCCAGGCCAGCAACCGAAGAATCAACAGCAGTGATCCCCATCTGTAAGAAAAGTGAAAATCACAAAGCTGGCCGTGGCTGTATTTGCAGGCATATGGAAAAAGAAGCATGGGATACTGCTGATATTACAGCAAACGCCAAGTGTTGGGTCGACATCATTAATTGAAGCAAGGCTGTCGACACAACTCAGCTGTCCCCCCCCCCCCTCCTTTTCTCTGGTAACAGCATCATAACAGTTAGGTGCATTCGGCTTCCACTGGCATTTTCACCAGTCACTGGAAAAAAGCAAACTCACCTGTAGAGAAACGAGAATGTTTGAAAGGGCTTGGCCATAGGTATCATGGAAATGCACAGCAATTTTCTCAACTGGCACCACAGCCATTACAGCTTCAAGCATGGGGACAACAATACCTGTATCAAAGAAAGAGAAGTAGTTGAAGTGTTGCAAACACGTCCGCAAGGTAGAGAGGTTGGTAATTTGACAGGCAAAAATATCTAATTCCTTCACTAGCATCCGGAAGGCCACACCCTCGAGTTTATGTAGAGCAGCAAACTCATTGAATCATCTCGACCTCTCTACCCCTCCCCCATCATTCACAGATAGGTAAAGAAGAAGACAAAAGAATGCTAATGAACTGAAACCCAGAACTGCACTATGCGCCTGGCACCAAATTTCCACCTCTCTCATCAAACAATTGAATATACAATTACTGACAGCTTCTGTCAACACTAGCTATGGTAGGGCTCGCATCACTCCCCTACCCCCTGTTTTCTTCTTTACGACAACATCAACAAATCTCAAATTCACATGGTAACCCAACAAGAATTTATAAATTTGATGGTTGTGCTAGTGGCTGTCATAAGAAGACATCAAATAAGAAATTATAAAGCAATGTGACACTAGTCGCAAAATAAGCAGCTTTCTGAAGGGAAATCATGCAAATGGCAAAAGAATATAATGGTTCCACTAGCCATAGCATAGCATATCCCTATATATGAGTAAACATTCCTTTCCTATAGGTAGTTTACAAACTGGAGTCTTGAGGGAGAGAGGAGAGGCCAGAAATCATGAGGATGGAGACAGAGTTGAGAGCATTACCAGGTGTGGCTACTCCAATGGTATCTCCAAGAGAGATTTCAAAGCATCCCATGTCATAAAGTTCTTTTGCGACATATGACACTTTTGAAGGAGGTATTGGACCCTCCACTGGACAACCAACCACACACGACACATACCTATCAAAGTATATCCATTTGAAAACCATGAGACAACAAGATTCATCGTCACTCTAATCAACTACACATGATCATATACAGTCACATAAATCAACATCAATAAGCAGCATTGCTGTTGGTAGGGTTATTTTCTCTGGGCATGCATATTTATTATTACCACAGTCCCAGTTTGTAAATCTTGGTCAATCAGTAAGATTAAGCAAACAGTCAAACTAAAATCACATTGCCATGTCATCGATTTATATACTCGTCTTCTTTATTTTTGCCCTGCGTTATTACTTATTTCTTCATTGGAAACCAAATAAACACTTAAGACATGTGAAAATCCCTAGGAAAAGCAAACAGGGGCAGTAAAACTGTCTAATGTTTTATAAATAGATACCTGACAAATGTTTTAGAACGACTTAAAAATAAATTAGTTGCAAGTACTATGTAACGAAGTAAGTATATAACAAATACAATATATTGGTAAAAAGACCATGGTTAGCTAAGGCATACAAGGAGAACAGAGCAAGAGAATCACATACCCACGAACAGGAATGGAAAGCTTCTTAGCAGCAAGAGCAACAGCTCGATAACGATCAAGACTCTCCTGAATGCTACAATTTATGTTTGATTTTGAAAATGATTCTGATGCCGAGGCAAAGATGGCTACCTCTTTAGCACCAGCTGCTATGGCAGCTTCAAATCCCTGGAAGTTGACACAACAGACACTAAGTCCTCGATCAAGATGACAACAGTAACTGACAATTTGGTTAAAAAGAAATATTAAATTACATATTGAGTCACTTAGAAGTCATAATATTCCATAAAAGTCAGCCAACGGTCGTTGTACAAATGAGGCCAATCAATGGTATATTTGTGGACCTGGAATAGTTTAACTAAAGTTGATAGTACTTTTCAAGTGTCCTGATCTAAGATAAAAGTTTAAAGTAACCAAATTTAAGATCAGACTTATGTAATTGACCTAATATGCAATTGTCCCAAAATTTAAGAGCAACCTACTTTCATATTTGGTGTCAACACAGGTAACCGAGCACCCTCCAGATGTTGAATTCCTTTCATGACATCCTTTGCGTCTGAAAGCTGACAAGAAAATAAAAGATTGACTTAGCAATAGTAACAAATTGCAATCATGTATCAGAAGTACTTGAAGGAAAATGAGCGGATCTATAAAAGCCTTGGACAAGTGGATCAATTAACAAATGAAGAAAGCAAACATATCCAAGTCCCCTCTTCTTATACCCCTCCCCCCCCCCAAAAAAAAAAGAAAAGAAAAGAAAAACTAAATGAGGATACAGCAAACAAAAGAAAGCAAAAGGAAGAAATGAAGAAACATGAATAGTGTGCCACCTCTATACCCGAGTGTTCATACATGGATATCCAATTTTATCAATTAAATCAGATATCCAAAAAAATTCAGATATCTACAAATACAGATTGGCTATTGATCATATCAAATAAATATCTGGTGCTCATATAAGTTTTTAGTTATTCAATCTTAAAAGATTTTATAATAAAATATTTAAAAATAAAGATCAAAAGTTGGATAATATTCAAGTCCATATTCGTATGAGTCTCTTATAATATCCCAAAAGTGACTTAAATATATTATTAAGTTTTGAACCAAAAAAAAATGAATGAATTTTAGAAATAAATCTCTATAATAAATTGTATATTATAATTACCATCAATGATTAAAGACCACAATTCCTAAAGTAAGTTTATAACTATTTTAAAATTACGAATAATCTTTTATCATTTTATATAGTCACAAAGGATTAATGTCTATAATCATACTTCAAAATATACATACATCTACAAATTGGATGTTACTGCCATTTGTCGGGATTGTATATTCGATTTGTTTGACTTTTTGCTAATCAAATTGGTTTTTTTGCCTTTTCGGATCGAATTGAGTTGGATAGTGGATTGGATAAATATTGCATTACATGCATAACTCTTCCCGTCATATACCAGATGTGGAATTAGCTACTATTTTCTGTGCACCAGCCAAGATATGTCATTATTCCAGAAACAACCAACTAAGGCATCATTAACTAAGATCCTTAAGAATTATAATTATCTGCTATTGCAAGTATTATTGGTCCCCAACAGAAGGGATAAAGATATATGGATGATCTCCTCCCTAAAGTATAAAGTATACAGAATATGGAGGCTAGTTAGGTTAAACAGATTAAACTCTCAAGTATCCACCAAATTTATATGCTAGGTACCACATTTTAAAGATTGTTTTCCAGTTTGACTTCTAACAAGTAGTAGCAGGTGTTTAGGCACCAATAAACTGAAAGGAAAACAGAGTAATAATTAACATAGAAGGGGGTGGAAGAAAAAATAAGGCAGAAAGAAAAAAGGGAATACCTGAGGTACCCATTTAGGAGAGACAAAACTCGTTGCCTCAACAATAGACAATCCAGTGGAAACTAGTCGGTGGATCAATTCAACCTTTATAGCAGTAGGTACAGTATTCTTCTCATTTTGTAGTCCATCTCTTGGACTAACTTCCACAATTTTCACAAACCTTGGAATGCCAGACAAAAACTGTAAATTCAATCAGAAATGAATCAACATTTGTTATATGACAGATCATCAGAATGAACTTAATACTAAAATCATAGCACAGTTTCTACTACAATTGCTGCAAATACGCCCCATGATCAAGCTCAGATGATGGGCTTAAGAAAAGTTAACCATGGGTCCGTGTAACAACTCTTATTAATAAAGATATGGGTAGGAATCCCAAGAAATGACCCAATTCGAAAGGAAAATCCAATGAAGTATTGAATTTACCTTATTACTCTTAATGGAGATGGAAATGCAATCATCTTTCTGTAAACTGTGATGCTGGTCTATATAGTAATTTGATTCACAAGCATTTCCATAGATGATGTGATTCCTTTCAAGGCTCAAGCTCCTTCTGCATGAGTTACCTTGTGGCATGTCTCTAGTTTGTCTCTTCCATGATAATGCCTCTACAGCATAGTCCTCAGAATCTTCACTGCAGATAAGCACCAAGCCACATGGTAATGAAAAGGAAAATATTTAGCAGAACTATGGAATGGGCCTGGAAGTCTGGAACCTTTGTATCTGACGACTATACCATTGAAATAAAAATAATGATATAGATGAATGCATAGAATAAAATAGATAGCAGCTATGGGGTAGTATGCGACTTTGCAACACACAAAAGACTAAAACATGTAGAGAGAGAAGTGTCAGTAGAAGGAAGGCAAGGAGATTAAACAAACCCAAACAGCATAATACGAGTTTTTCCAGGCATCATCCTAAGCTCACAGTTATCGTCTCAGCTAAAAAAATATGACATGATACTTGCAATCAGAATCTAGAAATGCATTTATTGATGTTATTTTATTTACCTGCAGCTGTTGGATGTGCTACAGGTCCTGCCATCGATCCAGTAGTTTCCCATCCCTGAATCATCTCCTCTTGGTCGGCAGGCACTAGATGTGAACCTATGGATCCTGTCAAAGGTGTTCCTGCTATGCAGCTTGTCAAGACTGACCGGCTCCTCTAAACTTGACATTCTAGAAGAAAACCTGATAGAAGAACAGCTATCAATGACAATACGGTATTAAAGTTGCCAGCAACAAATCAATATGAGCCCTGCTTATGTTACAACCATAGAAAAGAAATAAGCACCGAAAAGTTTAAGCAACTTATGCTACACATGATAGAAGTTCTTAGGCTTCAAATCATTGTGACAACACAGCAAAGTACTGAGTTATCATTACCAACTTGATGTTCATGATTTCATTTTCAGGTTCATGCAGTAATAATAAGAATGTTTTGAGTTTTCTCAAACACATGAAAATGTTCCAGGAAGCAAGAACCAGAAAACCAAGCCATGAAAAGGCAAAACAGGTAACGGAACATAACTGCCAAAGCACACAAATGATACAATCAAAGGCCATCAAGGAAAGACATGCTTCTGTGAATACACTACTAGTTGCTAGCATAATCAATAGGGGACTGGTCAAAAAAATGAACATTACAGACATAATGACTCGGTCAGTCAAAGAGTAAACGGTGACTAAGGAAGGGCCAAGGCAGGAACAAAAAAATCCCTGGAATGTGGCATGATTTCATCAAATCCTAAGGGCAACAATTGTTTTCACCAAATATTTTTGAAATATATCAGAAAATATTTCTACAAAAGAACACCTGTGATACAAAAGGAACATTGTCACACAACATATTGCAACTATATTTATCCACATTCTTATAGTTCTAGTAGAGCAGGACTTTGAACCAACATCATCAAAATCTGTCCTTAAAAACAAGGTGACTTGTAAAGTGTCCATCAGATTCTCATTTCATTTTACATGCTATTCATCAATAATAAGAGAAGAAAAATAAAAACAAGCACATTTTCTACACTATCAACTCGTAGTTCCTTTTTATCAAGAAACAAAACCTCGGTCGCGGTAAAATTGTGGTGTCATGGGTATCGCAAACAATAATTTACATGTTGCAATGGTTTTTTAAAAAAAATAATGGTTGATAACTGATGTATCATCGATAAATACATGAAATTTTGAAACAGTGGCGTATTGCCAATTTTGAGTTACAGTGGACATATAACCTAGTAATATCGGCCAATATTGAGTATAGGGACCGATATTTTATTCCATGCTTTTTATGCTTTCACCATCACCGTTCAATGAACTGTGGTGGCCATAACAAAGCATCCACAAAGCTAAAGCTTCAGAAACCTTTTGGCATAAAGTAACTAACCTATGACTATCAAGTGAGAACAATATGTGAATATCAGAATTACACATCCTTTGCATACTCTACTATTGCATAATATATATGCAAGCATATTACTCCATAAAAAAAATTAAAAAAAAACAAGGTACATTCCCAGAGCAGACTGCATTGAACAGGCAATTTTAACATAGAACTGCAAATGACCGCAAGTCATCCTGATCATTTACTTCCCAAAATATAGTTTAAGCTTCCACATTGTTCAATAGATTAAGAAACAATTGGCATGTATCAATATGTAATTCCCAATGCCAATAAAATGCAGAAATCAATGGCAAAAATTGGCCATACGGAGCTGCATGATCCTAATTAATAATCTTTCCAATGTTAGCAACCCAAGACAGACCAAATCATTTCCTAACAAATGGAACCAAATAGGAGCTACAACAAATACTGGAATAATGAAAACTCAAAATAGAAACTATTCAGGCATGCAATTTACAGCAAAAGCAAAATGGAACTAAGAGATTAAAATCCACTTCCAATTTCCCAATACAACCAGAACCCCGAGTGAGATAAACTTCTGGGAAACACAACAATCCGAACTATTGGGTCAAAAATACCTACGGTCGGCAAGAATACGCGAAGACCAAGGCGTTATCTAAACAGGGGATTCACGACTGGAATTCGAAAACCCTAGAATTTGTCGGAACGAATTATGTTGTACCCGTTCCAGAAATTATTAAAGCTTTTTTTTTTCTGGTGGTCGCTATTATGTGGGTTTGGCTGGTAGGCGTATGAAAATGTAGTAGTAGATGCAATAAAAGTAAAGAGTGGCCGTAAAGAAGTCGATCAATAGGTTCGGTTCGTTCATAAATCTTTTCCTCGGTGTTTGGTGGACGGTGAGGAAGGGAACTGGTGGGGCGCTCCTAGCTTCTTGTGGCAGTAATTGCAAGCCACAACGTCCATTGGGTCAGCTATTGCGTGTCTTTTTTGTGGACTTCTGACTTCATACTTCTGTTTCACACGCGGAAAGAGGCACAGAGACGGGAGGAGGAAAAATGGTCGGTAGGCAATTTTCAGTTGGGTAGTTGGTCAGTTTTTCCTCACCTACTTGGCGCAGTGTTACTTATTTTTTGGGGTCGGCATTTCATATTGTAGTATTATTTTGCATTTTACTTGCCAACGAACTATTTGGGACAGGAATTATAACAATCCAACGTGGGCTAGTTTTTTTTTTCTTTCTTTTTTTTTTACTGATACCTTTTTATAAGTTTATTTTTTTCCTTTCTCATGTTCCAATTTTATGGGACCTATTTTGGTTCCAACTAGTTGTCCATAATAACAAAAATCATATGGCATTCATTCGTATTTTATATGATATATTTGAATTATATCGAAATTATGCAATTTATGCATGTGCAATTGATATATATGGTATACATGAGTTGTGTTTGACTCATTATATTTATAAGTGTTGAGAGAAATGAAAGGTAGACGAGAAGAATTCACATCAAATTAACGGATGATGTTTTAAATAACATTGTTGGATTTGTTTTGTATAACGTGTGTGATGCATTCCTAACTATTCTATATTGCATTTTTTTTTACATTTTTTTTTTTTGAAAATTGAACCAAAGAGAAATGTTATAAAATTTATATAGATATGAAAATAATTGACTAAACTAAGTTGTCAACAAAGAGGAAGGGAGCATGACCAGCATTGTATGAGTCATAGATTGATGTTCATGAAAAGATATTGGGAGGAAATTATGTGTAACTTTGTTTTGGTGATTTTGTTATTTTAATTTTGATGGAATCGTGTACTATCAAATTAATGTTCTAATTGTTATTTTAGTTTTTCATGTTGGATCAAGAGTTATGAATAGACGAGGAAATTAAGAATTTTGCATTACCAATGTGAATGCTACACCAAAGTAGAAAAGTCACTTCAACAAAAATGATAGATTACCTTTTTCAGCTATTAGTATTTTTTTTACTACTATAACTCTAATTGCCTTTATAACATTATCATCTAAGTAATATGTAGTGGAATATATATATATATATAAGAAAAAACACTATCAATTGGAAGTCATATAACAACTTTATTGTTCATTTATTTCAAGGAGAGAAAGGCAGGATTTCTACTAACATCATCAATGGATGAGATTGGTTGTCCCTTTTCCTTTAAAGACATTCATAACAATATTTGTGCAAGTAGACGTGTGCTCCTAAAATTTGTTGTATACGTTCCTATTTCTTAAGAATATAAGTGCTTGGATACATTATAATAGGGTGAGATAATTTATGGAAAAATGGAAGTAAGTAATGGGGTGACTAAATGTAATTTTTTTATATTGTAAGTTTTTATTCATAGGGAGTGTGTAGGGTCATAAGGACAAATATAATGAATTGTGTGTGTGTGTGTGTGTGTGTTGAGAGAGAATTATTTAAACCTAAATTTTTTTATATTCAAACTCTTAGCTCCAATCACTAACTTATGACCTTGTTCCATACTTTTCTTATGTTATGGTAGTATAACTAAAACTACCGGATAATAACTTTTCCTTCATAGTGTATTCCAATCATGTGGTCAACAAAGTTATATACTTTTACACTCCACAATCACATGTGAGAATGTGGGTATCTTTTCATTACAATAATTCCATTGCACTTATAGTTGCACCAGGAATAGAAGTTTATTACTAAAGAAATATAGATGAAGGAAATAATGGAACAAATGGTATCAGAATACACGGTTGCATTTACTTAAATTTTTCTAGTCTATCTATTACTTGGATATATGATCATTGTATGCATCAAATGGCAACAAGGAAGGAGGAACACAAGGAGGGAGACTGGGTGGCCTTAGCCCAGCCAAATCTTTTTTTCCTAGAATGTGCGAGAATGGTAAATGTGGGATAATGAATGAGAAATGTGTTGGTATCTTATAGCATTACATTTATGGCATTTTTTTAGTTATATATTTATAGCACTTTAATTTTTTGTAAAGTTGTAAATTTGCAACAACTGAGTAATCCATGTCCTTATCTCACAAATATATTTTTTATACTTTCATTATTATAATATTTTATGTCAATAATTATATTTGTGTCAATTATAATAATCTTCAACGTCTCATATGATTAAAGCATATGTCTATCAACTACCAATAACTAATTACATTTAATTTGAATCATTAACATGAACAACGTTATCTACAATATGTTAATTATGACTTGTTCAAGATGATAGGTGAGCGCACATATTTGTTCCACTTTATAACACAACTAACTAAGGAATTTTGTTTGGTACACACACTACTACAGAAATAGGAATATGTGATTGTTTATAAACATTGGTTTTTAAAAGAGATGCTTTATATAATTTGTCTAATAAATAAAAATGAAAAAACATGTGAAAAAAAGTGGTATCCTATTATAAAGAAAAATGTCATATAATCCTTCACCAAAAAATCCTATCGAGGGAAGAGAGTATATCATAGTTCTTTGACAAAATTGTTATGTATAATCTTATAGATGTTAATCCACTTTTTTTCTTATATAAAATACCTTATGAAATAGTTTTTTTTTAAATGTTGTGCATATTTCATCATCCTTTTTTTTTTCTTTCAAATTATTTACTTCAACCTATTTCAATTTTTTTTTACACCTAGTTACCTCGTGATTCCAAAGAGATTATAGCCAACAATAAAGTGAAACTCCACTACTTCCATAATCATTTTTCTCCTTTGTTTTGTTTTCACCATCATAGTTCTTCTTCTTCTCTTGTGGTTATTCTTCTTGGTTTTGGTATGCTACTTCTACTTTTTCTTTCACTTGTACACATGTTTCCACGAATTTAAGTATGTGCTTTTTGTTTCTATTTTTGCTTATTGATTTTTGATGTGTGAGTTATCATTTAAAGTTATTTGGTTTAGTTTTTATGTGTAAGTTGTGTTTGTGTGTCATGCATAAACTATGTTGGTTGCTTTTACTTTCTATATGGATAATGCTTACTAAATCTGTAGTCTATCTATTTGCTCTAACATTGTTTAAAATAGAGTAAAGAAAAGGAAGTAATTGGAAGCTTAGAAACAAATTTTAATAACTTCGCTTGAATTGTTTGATAAAATAACTAAGTATGTTGATTTATATAGCGGTGATGGTGGAAGCTTGACTTGGCTAACTAAGTTAGTTTGCTCGATTATGTTTTCTTTATTGGTCTTAATTTGCTCGATTATATTTTCTTTATTGGTTTTAGATATTAGAATACCCCAAAACCTTAGTTTAGGAAATTATGTCAAATAGGGATTTATTAGGAAAATTAATTAAATAAATTATTTTATTAAAATAAGGGGAAATACTTAAGGCAAAATCAAGAGGAAAATAATAAATAATTTAATTAGAAAAAATTAGGGTGCTTTGACTAATTAAAATGAAATTTAGGAAAAATTATTCAAAATATCACAAATTAATCTAAAAAGGAAATTTAATTATTATTTTACTAAACATTATTATTTTAAATAATCAAAAATACCAAAATATTCTAAATACCCCAACCAACCTATTTTTCTTTTTTCCCATTCTTTTTTCCTTTTTTTTCCTTCCTTTCTCTCCTTTCTCCTTTTTCTTTTTTTCCCCTTCTTTCCCCCAATTGGGCCATCCCCTCTTCGCCTAACTCTCCTCCCTCTCTTCTCTCCCACCAGCAGCCTAGCCCGTATTGCCCCTCTTTTTTTTCCCCGCTCGCCCGCTGGTTGCCTTCTCTTTTCTTTCTTTTTTTTTCTCTAGATCAGCCGACCGACCCATCTTTCTTCTTCCTCCTGCTCCTTCCCCACGTCTGTAGATCACAGCCTACAACCACCTAGTAAGCCGACCAACCTGCCACCTCCTTTCTCTTCCTTGTGCTTTTCCTTTCTTTCTTCAACCCCAACCAACCCCCATACCTCCTCACACGTGCCCTCCTTTATTTCCTTTTCCTCTCCTCTAACCAAACAACACCTACAAATTACAGGCCTGTACCGACCTGCCATCACCGGTCGTTGACCCTACCACACCTAGGTTGTGTCTTAGCCTCTCTAACCTTTAAAAATAATTTATTTAGTTGTTAATTATTTTAATTGTGTTAGTATCATCATCATCATCATCATCATTATTATTACTATGGCTATTATTATTATTATTATTATTATTATTATTATTATTATTATTATTATTATTATTATTAACTTCGACATATTACTACTACTATTATTTTTATTATTATTAATATTCAAACCATTATTATTATTATTATTATTATTATTATTAGTATTAGTATTACTACCAACTTTAGGCACTATTATTACTAATGCTAGTATTAACATGATTATTTGAACCTTATCATTATTATTACTAAGACTTGAAGTATTATTATTATTATTATTAACCTTGGCCCTATTACTACTGATGCTACTATTATTATGATTATTAGGACCCTTATTATTATTATTAAGATTTAAACTTTTACTAATATTAATATTATCATTACTATTGTTATTATTACCTATATCACTAATGTTACTACTACTACTACTGCTGCTGCTGCTGCTGCTGCTGCTGCTGCTACTACTACTACTATTATTATCATCATCCACATTATCATTATGGTCACTATTTTAGTATTACTAATACTACTACTACTATTATTAAGATTTGGGTTATTATTAGTATTATCACTATTATTATTATTATTATTATTATTATTATTAAAGCTATTATCATTAATAATATAAATGTTACTAATAATACTTTAACATGGATCAATATAACTACCAAGACTATTTTGACTAGTAATAGTATGATTAGTTACTTTAAGAATACTACCCGTACTTTTACTTATAAAACTATTACTGTTATTATTAGCCCTAATATTAGGCTATGAAAAGGATAGTTAGGAAATAATGATAATTTTGGTAAGAGGTAATTTAACCCTTAGTATTTTCCTCTTATAGGTAAATCAAGTCAAAACTTCAAGGAGGCATAGGAGCGTGCTCCAAGCCCGGTGTCATTTTAGGTAAGGATGTGGTTAAAGTCACTTGTGTATCTTATGTGCCTTATATTCCATGTATTACGTTATGTTGCATTGTAACACCCCGAGTCGACACGACCACACGGGGGCTACCTTGAAGTGCTTTCGGATTGATCGGCTGGCCCCACAGATCAACACGAGTCCTTTCAGCACGCTTTGTCCTCACTCACGCACTTCCCGAGAAATTTTCAGAAAATTTCTGAAACTTCCTAGGAGGTCACCCATCCTAAAATTGCTCCACGGCCAGCACGCTTAACTGTGGAGTTCTTAGGATGGAATCACCAAAAGGATGGTATACCATGTTGATATAAGTAGCCAAATCAATCCTTATAATACTCCGCTCAATTTGGGGTATTACATTCACCCCCACTCAAAGAACGCAACGTCCTCGTTGCGCCTCAACCACTAACTGTCTCAAATACAGTTTATCCCAAGAATCGTCCCGCTAGGTGGCTGACTGGCTCATCCAAGTTCAGCTCACGGTCGCGGTTTCGCTTTGATACCATTTGTAACACCCCGAGTCGACACGACCACACGGGGGCTACCTTGAAGTGCTTTCGGATTGATCGGCTGGCCCCACAGATCAACACGAGTCCTTTCAGCACGCTTTGCCCCCACTCACGCACTTCCCGAGAAATTTTCAGAAAATTTCTGAAACTTCCCAGGAGGTCACCCATCCTAAAATTGCTCCACGGCCAGCACGCTTAACTGTGGAGTTCTTAGGATGGAATCACCAAAAGGATTGTATACCATGTTGATATAAGTAGTCAAATCAATCCTTATAATACTCCACTCAATTTGGGGTATTGCATGCATACCTTACATTATTATGATTGCTTACTTGTAGTGCATCGCAGAGTTAAGGTACTCTTATATGACTTCCTTATGGCATGTGTAAAATGATGTGTATGTTGTGCTTGTGGCATTATGTGATGTGATCCTCTAGGACATGCATGCTAGGATGGTTAATAGTATGGTATGGGGTGAAAGGATAAAAAGGGAAGTGAGTGGACTAAATAAGAACGAGAATGACCTCAATATCTCATGACCTATGAGGGGACAAATAAAAGGAAAATATGGACAAAATAAGATAATGGAGTGGATCTTACATGGGAAAGTCTAGGGTTTGCATGGGATGGACGGAGTTTGCATGGGGATGATCCTTACATGTGAAAAGTTTCCTTGGGGTGTAAGTAAGGTAAGGGAAGAGTTGTTGGGGGTGATAGGATTCCTTGGGCAAAAAATATTACGTAGGTTGGTATAAGGGTGTATAGGGAACTTGGCTAGGGTTTAGGATGACCAACTAGGGTTTCATGGTAGCATGTGTAAAATGGGAAGTAAGGTGACATGTTTGGGGTTGAATATAGATGAAAGGATGAGTTGGGGATAAAGAAGCATGGTTTGTGAGGATTAGAGAAAGGATGAGCCATATAGGCCAAATTAGGATTTTTGGGAGAAACCCTAGAGGGCGAGTGTGAGTTGCCCTTAGATAGTATAAGGAAGTGGGCCTCTGCCACACCCTTAGGAGTTGAGTATTCATGGTAAGTAATAAAAAGGGGAAAATAATATCTGGATGTATTGGGAGGTGCAGAGGTCCCAAGGTATGGGACAAACCCTCTTGGGGGAACAGGAGTAAACAGATTGTGACATGCATATATGAAATGCCCCGAAAATTTTTAATTTTAAAAATTATAGTTAAATAAGGTTTCTATTGGAAATTTTAATTTAATAAATTATTTTTATTAAAATAAAAAGGAAATTAATTAATATAAATCAAGAAGAAATGTATAAGTATTTTAATTAGGAGAAATTTGGGTATTTTAGCTAATTAAGGATTTTATTTTAGAAATTAATTAAATAAATTATTTTATTTAAAATAAGAAAGAAAAATAGTTTTAAATTAATATTAATTTTATAAATAATTTAATTAAAGAAAATTATGGTGTTTTGCTAATTAAAATGGAATTTGTGGAAATTCTTTCAAAACCCCTAAATTAGCCTAAAAAGGGATTTAAATATTATTTTATTTAAATATTATTTTTTTAAATATGTCAAATATTTTAATTAATTTAATTAACCCAACCCACTATTTTTCTTTTTCCCCTTTTCCTTTTTCCTTTTTCTTTCTTCCTTTTTCCTTTCTTTTTCTTCCTTACCTTTCCCCGACTTGGGCCGACCGAGATGCCCAAGCCCTCTTCCTTTCCCTCCTTTGGTGCAGGTCGTTTCTTTCCCGTGGCCCAGACTCCCTTCTTTTAACTCCGCGTTCAAATTAAATCAACCCCCTCCTTACACTCAACCGCTCGGTCCGCCTTTCTTTTCCTTCTTTTTTCTTTAGCCGCGCCCGGCCGGTCTCCCTCTCTTTTCTTTCTTTCTTTTCTCCCCCGAACCGCCCGGTCCGCGCAACCCTTTCTTCCTTCTTTCTTCTTCCTTCCTCCTTCCCCCGCCGTCGAGCACCTGCAACTTCGCCGCCCACCCTGGTTTTTAGCTACCCGTTACGGTCGTTTTGACCTACCATTCTCCTACCTCTCTCTTCCCCTGACTCGCCGGCCCTTTTGACCCAACCAACGCTCCCTCTTCTTGAGCAATCCCCTCCCTTTTTCCTATGCAACCCTTGCCCCGTTTTGACTGCCACCGGCCAATCATCGCCGCCGGTGACCCTAACCCTACTTTCCTTACTCCCTCGCCAACCCACAAACCCTAACCTTTCATTTAAACCCTATAAATACTCCTTACTAACCCTATAATTTAGTTTTGTTTTTCAAACCTAGGTAATCCTTCCTTTTCGCCGCCGCCCCTTTAGACGCCAACATTGCCGCCGTCGGCCAACTCCGCCACCCACTATGCCTACCAAACTCTTCCTTGCACCGCCCTCTAGCTAACCAAATCACCCATATCCCTTGATTCTTCCTGCGCAAGCCACCCTGGCTATGCGAAGTAGCCTTCCTAAACAACCCTTCCTTCCACCTCTGTCGCCCTTTGAACCACCATTAGCCACCTCTTCCACCGCTCCTTTCACCTTCCATTCTATTTTGTAGACCACCCTCTACCCCATTTGGCCACCGCCACCATCGCCGTGCGCCACCACCTTTGGTTGTGCCGCCACCATCATTCAACTCCTCTCCCTCTAGGTAGTCTCAAATACCCCATCTCCCACCTCCATTCTGCCTCTCTTTTTCCCCACATTCAACTTTTTCCCTTTTCTAGCCACCGTCGTTGCCTTCGTGCACCACCGCCGGTGGCGCCCATCCCCACCAGCCCAAGGTTGAACCCTAGACCTTCTCAACCCTTTTCCCTATTTTTACAAGCCTTATTTTAATTTATTTCATTTATTTGAATATAAATACTATTATTATTATTATTTTCATTATTAATATGTACTATTATTATTATTAGTATTAATGTTTTTATTATCATTTATGTTGAGGGCTGAAGCCCTATTGTATTTTTATTCCTATTTTATTATTATTATTCTTATTATTTCTATTATTTATATTTTTAATATTAATATGTTGTTATTATTATTATTCCCATTTCGAATTACTATTATTATTAGTCCATTATTAATATTACGACTACTTTGCTATTAGTTTTGCTATTATTATTATTATTGTTATTGTCATCATCATCATCATCATCATCATCATCATCATCATCATCATCATCATCATCATCATCATTATTATTATTATTATTATTAAGTGTTAGTATTATTATTTTATATAGGGCTGGAACCTTATTGTGCCTATTTTGAATTGTATTAGTGGTATTATAAATATCAAGTCTTATTATTAGTAATATTATCATTATTTTTATCATTAGCTTTTATTATTATTATTAGTGTTGTTGTTGTTATTATTATTATTTAATAAGTTTATTATTTTTTTCAATGTAGGGTAGAAACCCTACTTCATTTTATCTTCGAATATTATCCTTACTATTATTACCATTATGGTTATTATTATTTTGTAATATTATTATGGTCTTTATCATTATCATTATTACTATTTCATTATTATTATTATTACTAAATTTGGTTATTTATTTTACTAATATTATTATTAGTAGTATTTTGGTAAAGGGGTCGAAGCTCTTATTTCACTTTGTTTTGAATAATGTCCTTTTTATTATTATTATTATTGTTATTATTATCATTATTATTCTTATTCATATTATCATTGATATTATTTTTAGTATCTTTGCTATTATTATTTTACTATTATTATTATTATTATTATTATTAGGGTAAATTCTTCAACTCTATATTATCAATATTTATAATATTTCTATTATTTCTTGTATCTTTAGTAAAGTTAGAAATATGTTAATGTTATTTTTATTAATATGTTATTATTTTATCAAAACCCTAAGGAGGCATAGGAGTGTACTCCAAGACCAGTGTCATTTTAGGTAAGGGTGTTACTAAGGCCTTTTGTGTGTTTATGTGCATTATGTGCTTCATATGCTATGTATTCTATGTTTATCATTATTAATTATTTCGTATATGGTATGATGTGGAGTTGAAGTATGTTTTTGTATGTTTATATGGCATATGTATTATGTATATGTGATGATATGTGTTGTGACTCTGTAAGACATGTATATGAGGGTGTTGATGTGGTTTGTGTGGGAGAAAGGATGAAAAAGGAGGATGGGAAAAGAAGTTGACTAAGGGATGTGAGTTAACCTAAGTATTATAATGATCCATAAGTGGAAGAGTAAAATATAATTTATGGTTTCGAGAGGGAGAATCTAATTTATGGTTTTATAAGGGAGAATTTAATTTATGGTTTTATTTGGGAGAATATAACTTATGGTTTCTTATGGGAGAATCTAAATTATGGTCTTGTATGGGATAATATAATTTATGGTTTTATAGGGGAGAATTTAATTTATGGTTTTATTTGGGAGAATATAACTTATGGTTTCTTATGGGAGAATCTAATTTATGGTTTCGTGGGGGATAATCTAATTTATGGTCTTGTATGGGATAATCTAATTTATGGTTTTGTGTGAGAGAATTTAAATTATGGTTTTGTATAGGAGAATCTAATTTATGATGTTATATGGGAGAATATAATTTATGATGTTGTATGGGAGAATGTAATTTATGATATTATATGGGATAATCTAATTAATGGTATTGTATGGGAGGATCTAATGTAGGGTTTTGTATGGATGAATCTTTGGTTTTATATGGTTTGAACGTAGGGTTTGGTAAGGATGAATCTTTGGTTTTACATGGTTTGAATTTAGGGTTTGGTAAGGATGAATCTTTGGTTTGGTATGGATTGAATTTAGGGTTTGGTATGGTTTGAATCTAGGGTTTGGTATGGTTAGATCTTTGGTTTTGTGTGGATTGAATTTAGGATTTTGTATGACGGAATCTTAGGTTTTGCATGGTGGTATTAGGGTTTGCATGGTGATAATAATGGTGCATGTTGGTATTAGAATTTGTATGGTGACATTAATGGTTACATGGTGGTATTAGGGTTATTAAGGTTTGCATGGTGGTACTAATGGTTGCATGGTGGTATTAATGGTTGCATGGGGTGTGTAAAGTCTGCATGTGAGTGAAATTTACATATGAAAAGTTGACTTGGGATGTAAGGAAGATAATAGAAGAGTTATATGGGTGTTTGGAAGTTTTGGGTGAAAAATAGTATATAGGGCATATAAGGGTATGGAGGAGACTGAATTAGGATTTGGAATGATTAATTGTGGGTTGTTGTGGTTAACTAAGGTTTGGATATGGCTAACTAGGGTTCGGTGGTAGCACATGTGTACTTGGTGAATAAAGTATGATGATGAATATGGAATCTATGATTTGTGATGTGTGAAGGGTAAAGGGAGTGATTCATGCATGTCTAGGGTGAAAGCTTTTGAATAAGATACCTAAAACATTAATCACGTAAAGTAGAAGATATTGAGTCAGGCCCAGACCAATCCACCGGCATAATAGTGGCCAGGTACTACAGTATCCTGGAGACCGATCCACCGGTGTATAATAGTGGTAGGGTATGTTACCCTTGTGACTGATCCACCGACTAAAATAGTGGGGGATCCTGAGCTTAATAAACCAAACCATATGTTTTGTTAAGATGTGGGAAGACACTAATGACTTACAGTGGAACACCGTGCGAGAAAAGGGGCCAGACCGATCCACCGACATATAATAGTGGTAGGGCATGTACCCTAAGTGACTGATCCACCGGCTATAATAGTGGCCAGGAGCCAAAGTGCCCTGGAGGTTGATCCACCAGCAAAAATAGTGGGGTTCCTGTACTCGTATGGACTTGATAAAGAGCATGGTGTGAAAATAATTCAATAAAGGATTAATTAAGTAATTAAATAGGATTATATATGGGCCTTTGTACTTTTACCTGGATGATCATATGCCTTTTATGTTATTATGTTGATTATTCTCTATTATTATTCTGCATTATTTATGTGATTTTATCTTGGCCTTAGTACTCGGTTACCTTACTCAGTACGTAGTGTACTAATCACCATTTTCATGGGTGTTGCTCATTCCCACAAGTAGTATACCCTTCTAACTTTGTGCAGGTAGGCGAGACATCCGACGGGGCTGAGTGTTGAGCATGTTTTGGCTCAAAGTTCGAGAGAGTTGTGGCCATATTTCAGTCTTTATGTGATTCTATTTCCTTTTATTATTTCTTTTGTATTGGATTTATCCTCTTTGATTTATTACCTTGTATTAAGTATTTATCCTCTTTGATTTCGCATTCTGATTTCTATCTTATTATTGTTTATAAACTTTTATGCGTATTCTAATTTCTATGTTATGATCTTTCTAGTTCTTTTATGAACTCTCGGTATAAGTTTGAAGATATTCTTTTTAGCCTTAGCACTTGGTATTGAAACGGTCGGAGAGAACCGGTTTGGTACTAAGTGTGGTGATAACATCCCTATAATTCACGGATTTTAATATAAATTCTTGCGCTTTAAAAAAAATAGTAAATTTTGGGGTTTTGCAATATCAAGGGTGGAAATACTTATTGAATAAGACACGAATAAGATATTAACTATTTAAAGAGAAAGATTATTGAGCCAGACCCATACCAGTCTAGTAATAAATAATAGTGGTCAGGAGTTGGGGTGCCTTGGAGACCGATCCACTAGCAAATAATAGTGGCAAGAGCATTTTGGCTTGTATGTTTTCGGTCCACCAGCTACAACAGTGATGATTCCATGCTCAACAAACCAAACCTAATGATGTTGAACTATAGAAATACAGTATCTACTTACAGTTAAACACCATGAGAGTCGAGGCCATATCGGTCCACCGACGAATAATAGTAGTGAAATACCCCAAAAATTCTAATTTAGGAATTATGGCAAAATAATGATTTATTAGGAAAATTAAGTAAATAAATTATTTTATTAAAATAAAAGGAAAATTAATTGAGGAAAATAAAGAGAAAATACTAAATAAATTATTTAGAAAAATTTAGACATTTTACTAATTAAAATGGAAGTTAAGGAAAATTTATTCCAATAGTCCAAATTAATCTAAAAAAGGGATTAGTTATTATTTTCTAAATACTATTATTTTAGGTAACAATCTAAAGTACCAAATACCCAAAAATACCCCAACCCGCCTATTTTCTTTCTTCCCTTTTTCTCCATTTTTTTCTTTCTTTCTCCTTTCTCCTTTTCTTATTTTCCCTTCTCCTTCCCCAGTTTGGGCCAACCTCGCGGCCCAAACTCTCTTCCCTTCCCCGTCCCGCACAGCCAGGCCCACCGTAGCTCCCTTTTTTTTCCCTTCGCCCATTCCCCCTAGCCGGTCGATCCTCTCTTTTTATTTTCTTTCCCCTGGACCGTCTGGTTCACCTCCGTCCCTGTATCCTTCTTCCTCATACAGATTGCAACCCCCTGATCTGCAACCCTCCTCCTGTCGACGACCACCTGCTCCGTCCGACTATCCTCCACCACCGCCCTCGACGTTTTATTTCCATTTTTGACCCAACCAACCCGTCCTCCCTCCTTACGCGTGCTGCCATCTCTTCCTTTTCCCCCTACCCCGATCCAAACATACCCTGCAATTTTGTAGGGCATGTACCGCCTTCCATCGCCGGTCGGCAACCTGCCTCATCTGCCCCAATTGTCTCCTTCTTCCTTCATCCTTTCCCCCCTCAATTAGCCTATAAATACCCCCATAGGCAGCCATAACCGACCTCCTATTTTTGCAGCCCAGAAACCCCAACCACATGTCGCCGCCCAAATAGCTCCTTATTCCGCCGCTGTTGATGACCGCCGCCACAAATGCCGCCCACAAAAACCTTCCCCTCACCGCCATCTAAAAAACTAAGCCACTCTCCTCCTCTATCTTGCCCTGCACGAGCCACCCCAGTCGTGCAAATTTGCCATCCTGATCAGTCCACTTCAACCTCTCGCCGCCCCTCGCGTCGCTGTCTGTCACAATTTCCGGCGTAACCAGCACCTCCTTCACCCTCCAAAACATCTAGGGGACTTCACCCTACCTCCCCATACCTCCATCTCCCCCTGCATCCCTCTCCTTCTCCCTTCTCCCCCTTCCACCACCATTCGGCCATCGCTCCAGCCGCTATGCGCCACCACTTTCGATTGCACCACCACCTCCATTCCACCCCTCTCCACCTGATACACCTTCCACCACCTCGAACACCCCCTCATTCCCTCTCCTCTAGCCTATAAACCCATCTTTCCACCTCTCTTCCTCCTCCACTGCCGTTGTTGTCGCCGCCACGCACCACCACGGGTCCCGCCACCAACCCTAGGTGGTGTTCTAATTTCCCGAACCCTTAAACCTTTTATATATAATTGTTAGTAATTTTTAGTAATATTAATAGTATTACCCTTATTATTATTATTAATGTTGTGTTATTATTATTATTATTATTATTATTATTATTATTATTATTATTATTATTATTATGTTACCACTCTTACAATCTAACCTAACTTCGGAAATATTATAACTAAGGTATTATCATTTAAAAGGCTACAAATTTCGTATTAATGTTGTATCTTTGTCATTATTAATAATATTATCATTACTACTACTATTATTATTACTATTATTATTATTATTATTATTTTCTAACTAGTATTATTAATACTAACTTGGCCATTACCATTTTTATTATTAGTGTAAATGTTGGGACTATTATATTACTATTACTCTTTTCGATTATTATCCTTATTATGTTTAACATTATTATTATTATTGCTACTATCATTACTACTACTACTACTAATATTATTATTATTATTATTTCTATCATTATTATTATTGTTATTGTTCTATTATATTTGACCACATTATCACTAAGAATACTACTAAGATGATTTCTAGGACCTTCATTAATATTATCACCACTATTATTATTAATGTTATTATTATTATTATTATTATTTAATACTACTATGAATATTATTATTATTAACTTGTCTTTTGTAAATATTTCATAATCACTAACCTACTATCACTACTAGCATTATTAATATAAAAATTATTATGGTCACTACTTTTATATTACTTATGCAACTATTATTATTATTCTTACTAGGGTTTGGGTTGATATTAGTATTACCACTAAAACTAATAATAATATTATTATTAGTAATATTGAAACTATTACCTCTAACACTGTGAATATCACTATGACTACTTAAACATAAACCATGATGACTATTAAGACTTATTTTGGGTTAGTAGTAGCATGAGTAATTATTTTGAGAATAATAATCCTACTTTTAATTATAAAACCACTATTATCATTATTAGCCCTAATAGTAGAATATGATAAGAGTAGGGTAGAAATAATTGAATAAGGTTTTATAATTTGCTTCTGCTAACTCTTTTAAATAAAACGAAATTTTTTAGTAGTGAATTTTGGGGGTGTTACGCACTCTGCTTGTATTAATAACTCTAGTAGCTATGGCAACTTGCAAAATAAGAGTAGTGAGTTGCTTAAGTCTATCATCAAGGTTACTTGAACTTACCTCATTTACTTTGACATTAAGATTCATGCATAGTTGTTCATAGCCCAAGTATCATCTCATAACAACCCGAAGGACACCAACACTTCCAAAAAAAAGGTTAACAGTAAAACAAAACACATAAAAAATTCTAAAAAAAAACTAAAAGAAAAAAGAAACACACTAAAAAAAAGAAACACACTAACTACTAAAACTCCTATTAATTTACATACTTGAGTGCCTACAAGCACTCTGACCTCTAAATAAAAGGATGACACGACACACACAACACACTAAAGATAAAAACACACTAAAAATACTAACAAAACAAAGGTGAAGTTACCAATCCCCAACAACGGCGCCAAAAATTAGTGTGGTCATGGCCAACATGTAATTTAAACCCTCTTGTTAACAATCGTAGTATTGGTAAATAAGGGCATCATTTTATACCGAAGATTGAGAGGATTCACCTCTATATAACTAGATCAAAAATAAATAAAAATAATAAAAACTCTAAATTACACAAAATAATTGAATAAGAAAAACATTAATGGAGATTTTAAAAATAGAAAATGATAAAAGTAATAAATAAAATAAAATAATAAAAATAATGGATAACTGTAAATATGATAAATAAGTTAGAAAAATCAAAATCCATCACTAGATTAGGTCAAAATATAATAATAATTTCTAAGTTATCTTTTTATTATGAGAAGGAGATTGACTAAGTTGTAACCCAAAAGCATATCTATACACCTTATATTACTTCCCTAAAATAATTAATGCTACAAAGCGTTAATATTAATCCTATTAAATACTAGTAGTATAGTAGCAACAAGCAACTCTTAAATTTAACTAGATTTAATACGTTAAGAATAATTGGAAGGATATCAATCTAAGTACCCAAACTAGTACAATAAGTACGTCTAGCTATATTTCTCTCCTTTGACCCACATGTATCTAAACATTCAACTACTCTAGTTCGAACCACAAGACTATTAGGTAAATTATTATCTAACCTAGCTGCAATTTATACATATAAATTCTAGCATATTTATATGGTCACCTAGCTGGCAAATATTCCTAAATATTCTCACTATGAAGAAACTAGAACAAGGCATACACCATATAAATTATACTTGATAGAATCATACATATATAGCCTCTCCTACATCGCTATTCTCTCTCTTGCATCCTTTTGCGTTTGCTCCTACTTACGCCACCTTTTATTTTCTCCTACCTAGGGATGATAATTTTCCCCACGGATTTAGGGCCCGATGGGGAATTCTCCATTCAGGTCTGGGTTCAGAGAGAGAATTCAGGGATTGGGTTCTTGTTCGGGGATTCTTAACGAAATTGTTTTTGGGGACGGGTTTGGGGTCCCCATCCCCGAACCCGCCCTGAATTTATATATATATAATTTTTTGTATAGAATATCAATTAAAAGTATAATATAAAAAAATAGTTTGAGGATTAGGGATGGGATTGGGGATCGGGTATAAAGTCAGGTTTCGGGGATCGGGTCGGGTATGGAGATTTGATCATCGTGGAGATTGGGTCGGGGAATCCCTAATAAAAAAAATTAGGGATCGGGTCGGGTTTGAGGATTATTTTCCTTATCGGGTTCGGGGATGGGGATGGGTCCCTATCCCCAACCTGCCCCATTGCCATCCCTCCTCCTACCCACTCCCTCTCCTTGTATTATGTGTTTTCTTCTTTCTTTCTTTTTTCTACCACCCACCCCCTATGCCACTTGTCTTTCTTTTCTCCTTCTGGCTCGTACTGCAAACCGCACCACCTGCTGCCCTTTTACTGCAACACTCTCTTTTACCTGGGGCCAAAATTCTTTTCTTCTTCCTTTTTTTTTCTTACGGCTTTGATGTTGCTACTCCTCTCTTTTTTTGTTCTCTTCCTCTGACGGCACTGCTTTTATTTTTTTTTTCTTTTTGTCTTCTTCTGCTTTGATGCAGCTGACTCCCTCTACACTGTTGCACTGAGCTAATTTTTATAAAATTAATTTACTGCCTCACTTTTCCTCTGTGGTGCTAGGCCTCGCTACTCCTTTTTTTTTTTCCAGACCTTCATTCCTTGGATCGTTAGTCTAAAGGTCAAACTCTATTATTTTTTTTCTTTTACCTATAAAATAACATTAGAAAAATTAATGAGTAATCTTATACTTAAAATTTATTTAGTTTATAACATTTTAGCTCAAATAATAAAATTTATAAGATTATTATTACTTAATCACAAAATCATAATTATTCACATATATTACTCAAATAAAATACCAAAAACTAAGATTGAAAGAGTATAAAATATGTCAAAAATATGTACTCGTCATATACTTATTTTCAAAATTTTATTAATTTAATTTTATTTATCTGATATGATAAATCTTTAGAATAATTTGAAGAGAATATGCCCATATACACCTATTTCCAAGTAAATAAGTACTTCATTAGTAATAAATTACTTATTAATTCCTAAAAAATTATAGAAAAATAAATAACTCCATTTATTATATCCTTTTCTATTAGTATAATAATGAACCAATCAATATCATCCAATAAATTTATATATGTTATACTCCAATTTTTAGGACTAGAAAAATTCATTTGAAGAGTTAGACGCAAAAGTTAAAATAATAAAAACAAAGGATGTTATTGCCACACTTAGTACAAGTCTGGTCTCCTCTACCATTCTCATACCAGGTGCTAAAGTTAAAATTATTAATTTACTTAAATTAATAACATGATTACAATAATCATATTAGAGAGAAAAAATATATTTATATCGTTTTAAATAAAAACAACACCATACATTACAAAACTTAGAGAGAGATAAATAATAGGGTAAAAGATTCCAAATACAATCCAAAACGAAATAACAAAAAGGACTCTGAATAGCCATAAGGTCTCAACCCATTTTACTAGCCTTCTGTTGATCTTGCAAAACTAACCTGCAAAGAGCACTGACCATTGAATAAACAAGGACCCATGAAAGAAAACCTTTAGTACAATGGTAATGAGCAACCCATTATACTAAACCAATATGAAAAAACAACATGGAATACATACAAAGCATCACAACAATGATGGTAGAAAACATTGAAATGTACATGTGTTAATTGAAATATGATAATCATTTGTATAACCAAATACCACCAATGATAGATACTACTCATACTTTAATATCTGGAACAAATTAAAACTTACCAATTAAACATCTAAGGGATGCTATTTGAAGTATGATTACAAAAATCGTCAACCTCAAATCATAACAATAACAATAGTCACAAAGCTCGTTATCAATGCCAATATATCTCATATATCACATGTAGGCATTAGGCACAAGACCAATAAATTCCACAACATCGCAAGTAGGCACAAAAGCTGCTACTGAACCATAGATAGGTGCAAAGGCTACTACCGAACCATAGGTAAGTGTAAAGGCTGCTACTAAACCACAAGTAGGCGCAAATGCTGTTATTGAATCCCGGATAGGCATAAAGGTTGTGACCGAAATTCAGGCAGGCACAAAGATTAATACCAAATAATCTAATAATCCATCAATCATTTTCGTTTTTATTTACTTAAGGGAAGACTGGTCAACTTTGAGATATTAAGGTACTCTAGTCATATTGAGTCCCAAGGCAACACAATATCCTACAGCTTATAAATCCAAGGACACAAAGGTACCCTATTCGCACTAGCACGTGAAGGTAACATAATAACCTACTAATAAGGACACCTAATTCATAAGTATGCATACCCTCTATAAGTTCACAAAGCTAAATAGAGTACGATATAAGGCCTGGTTGGGGCACTAAAGCACACAAATAAAAATCCATAATCAATTGTGGGCTAAATCATGTCTTTAGGGTAGTGACCCCTAAAGATTCATCATTCCTAAACTTGAGGTCTTTCACTTTAAGTGTTACTATTTTATTAAGGTGACCACAAAATCAAAATTAATCACATATATTAGGTTTCCATATTTAACCATTTGTACTCATTTTTCCATTTATTCAAGATAGGCATAAATAAGATCATTACAAAGGTCAATTGTAGAAATACTCAAGGTATCTTAAGCTTAATTATCCATATTTGATCGCATTAGGCTAGAAATAACCAAAATGCTCAAGATCAAAATTACCACATTGTCATCCTTTTTAAATATTAAATCCATTTCATTTATTAATTTGTCATGAAAATGATAAAACATAATAACTAAGTTACCTATCATGTAATTAACTTATTAGATAAGCCAAATGACTATTTTATCCTTAATCATAATTCTACACATAAAATCCTAGCATGCACTTTTATTTCATCTAAAATCACATATCTCATGCTCAATGATATATATAATACACATTAGACGTGCTTATCAAGATAAATATCAAAAGACACATAAAATGACTGAATTACCCCTAGGGCACGCTAACAATAATAATTATACCACAATTATTCCTAAGCATGCTCAACCCATCTTTTTACACATACACACATACATACACACATACATATATACATACATATATATACATATATATATAGATACATGTCATTTAAACCTATTTAGCATAATTTCCTACACATGAAATATTAAGTAAGATAATATACTCATTTTTTTAGATTTTCATGCCAACAATAATAAGCACATAATTATATATATTATTCCCGTCATTTAAACCTTTTTAGCATACTTTCATACACATGAGATATTAAGTAAGATAAAATACTCATTTTTTTTCATGTTAACAATAATAAGCATATAATTATAACGTGAGGAATCATGCTTAACATATATCATGCACAAAATCATTGATGCTCTATCATGTAATATTACTATTTTAGTAGAGTATAAGAGTTACCATATAACAAATATACTTAACATGGATTGCACTTCAAACCCTAAAGTGCTATCATATGATATTTACCATTTAGTAAAGTATACAAGTTACCTATTTTCCTAAAAAAAAATATAAGTTATTATTATCCTACTAAAAATGACAAGGCCCATTCTAGTAAAAATTTCGTACCTAAAAATAACAATACAATTATTGAATCAATATTTAATAAATATAATAACAATTATATATTACAATATTTATTTTATAAAATTACTAAAATACCCTTATTTATTAATAATGGGAAATAAAATTTTAAACCATAACTACCTCATGTTGCATGCGCAGAATGAGCAGCGCGCGAGGTGGGTGCAGGATGTCTGCAAGGCTGGCTGGCTGAGGAGGAAGGGTAAGGAAGTTTGGATATGTTGGTGATAGTTGGTGCTTGTTGGTGGGTAAATGGTGGTGGTGGTGGTGTCAGAGCTTAGATGGTTTTAGTAGAAGGCAGTCTAGGGGGCTAGTGATGAGTTCATATTTTAACATATTTTATACATTTATAACCTTAGTTTTTGGTATTTTATTTAAGTCATATAGGTAAATAATTATTATTTTATACTTAAGTGATAATAATTGCATAAATTACATAAATTTAAAGTATAATATTATTTATTAAATGTTATTTTACTGATAAATTTTAAATAAAAGAAAAAGAAAAAAAAAACTTTAACCTTTGGAACAACCCAAGGATCGAAGGCCCAAAGGCCAACATGTTTGAAAGGGCTTGCGGTTGGATATAAGGGGACAGTGACAAAAGAAAGGTTGTTGGGGATAGAAGAACAACATCCACGATGCAAAAGAAAGGGAGGAGTAGCCGCAAAAAAGTAGTCAGGCGACGACAGAAATAAAGAAGTAAAAGAAAGTATCCATCAGGGGCTCAGTAGAGTGAGAGCTAGTGAAGAGGAGAGTCAAGAGGCAGTACAAGTTTCATGCAAATACAATGAATGACTTGCACGAAAAATTCAGCAAGGTAGAAGAATGAGAATTAAAGAAAGCCAATGAGGAGGGTTGGTAGTAGTGATGTGTTAGTGTCTAAAAGGAAAAAAATTGCATAGAAATCAAAGGCTAATAGAGAGAGAAGTAGAGAGGAAAAGTTTATCTGAAAAAATTTATTTAAGATAAAATTAATTACTTTTTTATCTAAATACATTTTTTTATCTTTCATCTATAATTAATTCTGGTTATTTCTTTCTCTATTTTTAACTTATATTTTTTGGATATATATTTCTGTATAATTAATTTGACTATTATGACTGGGTGATTATTTATTGGTAGGGAATAGACTAAAACCCTATATTAGGGTTTGAGATATTATTTTATTTTTCTTTGTTACGTAATATTGTTCTTTGACTCTATTTTAATTACTTTCTTATATATATATATATATATATATATATTTCTGTCAAGTATAATTTATATGGCGCATGCTTTATTATGGTTTTCTCATAGTGATAGTATGTAGGATTATTTACCTATTAGGTATCCATATAAATATGCTATAATTTATATGTATAAATTGTAGCTATGTAAGATAATAATTCACCTAATATTTTTATAATTCTAACCAAAGTAGTAGAACATTTCATTACGTATGGGTCAAATAAAGGAAATACAACTAGACATGCTTAGTGTATTAGTTTGGGTACTTAGATAAACATCATTCCAATTATACTTAATGCATTAAATTTAATTAAATACATGAGCCACTTTTTGCTACTATAGTACTAGTATTTAATAGAATTAATATTGGTGTTTTGTCATATTAATTCTTTTAGGAAAGTAATATAAGGTATATATGTAATACCCCAAAAAAATTTTAAAACCCATAATTTAATAAATAGCCTTTATTTAGGATAAATTAACTTTTAAATTTATTTAATTTAATTCTTTCGTGGATTTTTGAGTATATAAAAATGGATATGAATATTTAATAAATTAAAATAAATATTTTGTTACTTTATCATACTCATTTTATTTGAATAATTTTTCAAACCAATATTTTTAAACCAATATATTAAATTATAATAAATTAAATTATTAAATTAATTTATCTATCAAAAATATTAAATTTTATTATTCTAAAAGTTATTTTATTTTATTCCTCACCATTTTCCTTTCTCCCTTTTTTCCTTTTCCTTTCTCCTTTTTCTTTTCTTTTTCCTTTTCTTATTTCTCCTTTGAGCCGCCAGGCTTGTGGCCTTTCTCCCCTCTCGCGCTGGGCCGTTGGCCCGTCTCCTCTCCCCTTCTCCTCCTTTTTCCGCATGACATTGCCTCAGCCCACCTCCCTCCCTTTTTTTCCTTATTTCCTTCTCCCCCGACTGGGCCAACCCACTCTTTTTTTCTTACCCTCCTCTCCCTCATGCGTGAGCCGGCCCACTCCTCTTCTTTCTCCCTTTCCCAGTCGACTTGCTCTCTTTCATTCCTTCTTCTTCTCTTCTTTTTCGACGCTGACCACCTTGCCATAGCTGCCCCTCCTGCATCGCCGCTTGCACCACCTACCTCCCCCTACAACCTGCTCTCTCCCCCTTTCTCCCTCTTTCTCCTCCATCCTTTTCTTCCCATTTTTGGACCAAACAAGATCTACAACCCCTCCCCTGCATGCCTTCCATTTTCCTCCTCCCTCTCCTAGCAACCACTACCACTACCACTTAGCCAGCAAACTACCTCCCCTCCCCTCCTTCTTCTTTTTCTTCTTCTCTTTTGCTTCATTTCTGCCCTATTCAAGCACTTTTTTCTCCATCTCCCGACCCCCATTCTCCCTTCTTCTCCTCTCCTTTCCTTCCCCTGTTTTTCTTTTCCACCTTCGATCGCCTCTTCTAACTCCCTACCAGCCACTTGCACTACCTCCTGCCACCCACTACTACCACCCTGCACCACCAAACCACCCCTTTTAGCCCCTACATCCCCCTTCTTCCTCTTCTTTCCTTTTCCCCTTCTCGGCCTCTACCTTGCTCCTCCACCGTTTGCCACCATTCCCTACTTCTGCTACCCCCTAAGCTACCAATCTACTCCCTACAACCTCCCCTACCACCCCTTACCTCCTTTAGCCGAAACACATCCTTGTAGCCTCTCCTTTTCCTCCTTCCTTTCCCTTCCTTCTTCTCCTTTGCCACCTTTGGCCGTAGCCCCCGCCGCCCTTGGCCGTTGATAACCCATCCCCGACCATCACCTACACCCCCTCTTCACCCCTGCACCCTTCCCTTACCCTAAATCCTCCCCCACTTGCCCTCTTTCCTAGCCCCAAAACCCTAACCTAAAATTGGCTCCCCCTTCCCCCTTTCATGCTATTTTCGACCCTCTCCCTCATTTCTTTGCAGAGAGCTCATGCTGCATTTCTTGGTTTATGTGGTTAATGATTTTAAGGTATAATAATATTTTAAGTTATAATTAAGTGTTATAAAGTCTTATGCTTTGGTTTTCTTATTTCTAATATGATAAGTATGGATATTATTTTTAGGTATTGGTTTTGCAAATCAAAGCTTGAACCTTTAACCAGAATACTCGTAAGATTTGATTTTATAGGAATTAAGGTAATCGTTAAACCCTACTTAAACGCATGGATAAACATATGCTAGTACATTAGGGTTTTTAATATGTTATTATGCTTGATATATGTTGTTTAATATAATATATGTAGTTTCTTGTATTGATTAATAAAAAGAAAAGCATATTAGTTTATATGCTATGTGTGAAAATAATGCTTAAGGAAGGAGTTTGGTTATTAATGAAAATGTTAAGTACTTATCCATGATGTGTTATGATTTTGTGACCATTAATGCATAAATAATATTATTGTGAGCCCTAGGGGCATTTTAGTAATATATCTTGTGTAAGAGTGTGGCCTAATATGTGTGGGTGCTAATGAGTGTTATATTAAATTATAATAGTTGGTGGAGTTGGATAATGAGAATGGAATATTAATATTACTATTTTACGTTGTGATGATAATTTAATAAAAGTGGTTTAATAAGGGTTAAAATGGTAATTTTAGAAGTAAAAGAGTATTATAGTAATTTTGGAAGTAAAGGGGTAAAGTGGTAATTTTGGAAGTAAAGGGGAAAATGGTAATTTTGGAAGAGATGGGCAAAGTGGTAACTTTATAAGAAAATGGCAAAATGGTAAGTTTGGATGTAAATGGGTGAAATTGTAATTTCTAAGTAAAAAGGGTATTATGATAATTTTGGGAGTAAATGATACAAGGGTAATTTTGGAAGTAAAGGGTAAAATGTTAATTTTGGAAGTAAAGGGCAAAATGGTAAATTCAGAAGTAAATGGTAAAATGGTAATTTCGGAAGTAAATGGTAAAATGGTAATTTCGGAAGTAAAGGGTAAAATGGTAATTTTAGAAGTAAGGGGTAAATGGTAATTTTGTAAATAAAAGGGGTAAAATGGTAATTTATAAGTAAAAGAGGTATTATGATAATTTTAGAAGTAAATGGTAGAATGGTAAATTGTAAGTAAAAGGTTATTATAGTAATTTTAGAAGTATAGGGTAAAATGATAATTTTATAAGTAAAGGATAAAATGGTGATTTGTAAGTACAAGGGAAAAACGATAATTATAAAGATGGAGAAGAGTAAATTGGTAATTATAACAACGAAGAAGGATAATTTGGTAATTATGAAAATGGAGAAAGACAATTTAGTAATTTAACTAATTAAAGGGTGATTTGGTAATTACGATAATAGAGAAGGGCAATTTGGTAATTTAACCAATTAAAAGGTAATTTGGTAATTATGATAATAGAGAAGGGTAATTTGGTAATTACGATGATAGAGAAGGGCAATTTGGTAAATATGATAATATAGAAGGGTAATTTAGTAATTATGATAATGGAGAAAGGTAATTTGGTAAATATGATAATGGAGAAGGGTAATTTGGTAATTTAACTAATTAAAAGGTAATTTGGTAATTATGATAATGGAGATGGGCATTTTGATAATTTTGATAATTGAGAAGGGAAATTTGGTAAATATGATAATGGAGAAGGGCAATTTGGTAATTTAACTAACTAAAGGGTAATTTGGTAATTATGATAATAGAGAAGGGCATTTTGGTAATTTTGACAATAGAGAAGGGTAATGTGGTAATTTGACCAACCAAAAGGTAATTTAGTAATTATAACAAAGGAGAAGGGCAATCAGCAATATAACCAATCAAATGAGAAATATGATAAGTGTAAAAATTATGAAAGGTGATTGGTGACCTAATACGTGCGGGAGATAACTTGGTAACCTAAAGGGTTAATTTGGTAATAATGCAACATGAAGGGTAATATGGTAAATTGGCAAGTAAGGAAGGGATGACTTAATAATTATACAAGCAAGGGGTAAATAAGTAATTCATATCTAATACGCTGATGGGATAATGGAGTTTTGTAATAAAACTCAAGTAACACTGAATAGTCAGATAATGGTGTTTTGCAATTAGAAAGTATCACGAGAACTGATCCTATATTAGAATTGGATGAGATTATGATGGCCTTAATGATTCCTCTGTATTATCTTGGATAAATGTATGAATAAGGAATACTTAATGATATCAAAACGATTAAAAGCGAATAAGTATTTGATCGTTGTGCTTTCGTGATCACCTTAATTTACAACACTAATAATTAAAGTGAAAGACCCCGAGATCGGGAATGGTGGCTCTTTAGGGGTTGCTACCCTAAAGACATGGTTTAGCCCACGTTTATTCTAGTATTTGTTGGTGTGCCTTTGTGCCCCAGCCATGCCCTATATCTTACTCTATCTAGCTCTACGGACCTATTTAGTGGGTATGCATACTTATGGATTAGGTGTCCTTATCAGTAGGATACTGAGTAGCTTTATGCACCAATAGGAACAGGGCACCTTTGTGTCCCTAGGTTGATGGTTGAAGGGTACTGAGTAGCTTGTATGCTCCAGTGCGACCGGTGTACCTTTGTATCCCGGGATCTTGATCTCCCTTTCGAGGCAAATAAATGAAATTATTGTGCCGATTAAAAGGAAAAAAAACACTAATCATGAAAGTGAAATATTAATAAGCGGAGTCTAATTGAATTATATTATGAGTACTGGTCCACCGGATATAATATTAGCCCACCAGCGTGTTGCCTTGGAAGATGATTATGAGTATCGGTCCACTGGATATAATAGTGGCCTAGGAGCGTGTTACCATGGATGATGTTTATATGTATTTAGGTTCACCAGCGATAATAGTGGGGGATCCCGAGCTCAATAAATCTAATTTGGTTGTGAATAAATTATGAAAAATTAATCACTTAGAGTGGAATACTATATGATTCGGGGCCAAACCGGTCCACCAAAGAATAATAGTGGTAATAATAGTAGTCAGGAGTATTCTGTCCTGTATATATTTTGATCCACTGACTATAATAGTGGGGTTCCCGCACTCACATGGACATATATAATATGATATATGAATAATGATGGACTAATGGCTTAAGGCCTAGAAGTATTGATCGTACATTATGATTTATTAATATTTGATGGACTTGTTAAGTATGTGATTGTGGTGTATGCATTTCTTATTATATATGTATATAGCTTTGTTTCATGTGTTACATTGTGGGCCTACTGTTAAATGCGTTTTAAAGGATTACTTAATACCATAGTACCGAAATGTTCCATTCGTGGGCCCCTACCTATTCAATGGGCAGAGTTTCTTGCAGGTATTTTTTCAAATACTATTCAAGTGGGTAACGGGAAAGAGCGTAAGGAATTATCCGAAACTGTTAGGGTTTTACTCATTCTCTTTTAAATTCTTGGTTTCAATGTAATCATTGTTTTTGTAACCACTATTGGTGGGTTTTATCATTGTAAATTGTTATTTATGCTACTCTAATTTAAATATGGGTTGAGTTTCTTGTAAATTGTATTTTATACTTTTAGCCTTAGTACTTGGTACTGTAATGGTAGGAGTGAACCGGTTTAGTACTAAGTATGGCAGTAATATTCCAAAAATTCACAGTTTGATATTTTGCTTCCGCTATTCGTTTTTAATAAAACGAAATTTTTCAGTAGTGAATTTTGCTAGCAACCCTCTCTTGGAGAGCTTAGTCATGTCTTCGACACTCATGTGTCTCAGTATCATATATACAAGTCTAGTAACATCTTCTTCAGGCATACTGATAGATACCACTACATCTGCACCCTCAATGATAAAACCAATAAGCTTATACAATGTCTCAACCATTTTTCCTTTCATCACAAAACACCCCATATATTAACCCTCAATGTTCCATCGTTAATCACATAATGATACCCATTACAATTCAAGGAGCTCAATGAAATTAGGTTCTTTATTATTTCCAAGACATTTCAAACATTAGATAACATCCTAAATAAATCATCATGCAATTTCACCTTCATAGCTCCAATCCCAACACATTTGTGTACAACATCGTTACCCATAAAAAGTACTCCACCCTGAGTCTTTTTGTAAGTCTAGAACATATTTCTTTTAGGAAAAAAGATTGTTGGAGCACCTAAATCTAAGATTCACCTAACAATCATCTTGATATATCTATTAGTGGCAATTAACACATCACTATCGCTTTTATCTCGGGCAATAACATCACCATTCATTGTGATAAGAGACTTACCAGACTTATCACCAAGTCTCTTATTAGGAAAAGCTTACCAATACAACCCTTCTTGTGACACTCATGATAGACAACATTCCTGAAAGTATTCTTTAACTTTGATTTAGAATTCTTCTTGTCACCAGATGATTATTCTTGATTTCTACCCTTTGGTATAAGCTCCTTGTTATGTAAATAGCCTAGACTTCCTCCAATCAATTGTTCAATTAATTCCTGTTGTGATAAGGCTTTCTTGACATCCTCAAGAACTAACTCATCTTTCCCATATAATATGATATCACAGAAGTGTTTATAATTAGTAGGCAAGGAATACAACAACTTAACGGCAAGGTCCTCATAATCCAATTTTACATCTATATTTATAGATCCATAAATAAAGTTAAATTTATCAAGATAAGAATTTAAGGATTGTCCCTTACCTAAGTTCATATCATACAACCTACTCTTTAACAATAGTCGATTTGTCACCAACTTTGTCATGTATAAATATTTCAAGTTTAACCACAGGATGGCCACAATTTTCACTTGAGCCACCTCTCGCAAGACCTTATTAGATAAATATAATTATAAAGTAGATAAGGCCTTCAAATTGATCTCCTCAAACCTTTTATTAATCATCATCTCTGCCTTCTTCAACTTCTTGAATAACACCTTCTACAACTAATTTTGAATCAAGATTACCCTAATATTCAACCCCACAAATTATATTCTATAGAACAATCCAAATTCTCAATATCAAATATTGTTGACATCATCTTTTTGCAATTCAATCACTAATCTGAGCTTTAATACCAATTTGTTGGGAATTCACCAATGTGACCATATATGATCGAATTTGATAAAAAATCAAAACTCTAAGATTGAACATGGAAACATAACTAAGAATAGGGAGAGGGACAATGATCTTATTATATTTAGTAATTTTGATTATAAAGAGAATCAACAACAAATCATCAGAAAAGCACTCACTTAACAAATTCTCTCATTTAGATATCAAAGTCACTATTGAATAAGGGAAGAGAGAGCTCTAGAGTTTGGTTGGAGATTTAGGGTTTCCACAATATCTATTTATTGAAGTACGAAATAATATAAGCAAAACCAATGAGAAGGAAAAACACGTGGGAAACGTATATACCATGTAAAATAAGCCAGCCACCAGATGTTTTTTCCTAAAATCTCAACTTAATATGCCCCTCTCGTGTTTCTTCCACAACCATTTGTTCCTCTTCAAACTTCACTAAAGCTTACACATAACCATCCATGCTATACTTTACACCAAACACATAGCTCAAGCTCGCACATGTAAAATTTAGAATAGTTATAGTTCTAATATATAAATTATCGCCTTATAAAAAAAATATATTTCCTTTCAACTTAGTTCCTAATAAGTATGCCTTACAAAAAAAAAAAGTTGTTTTGTGCTAAATGAATGATTGGATTTATATATCTTATTATACTAGCTTTAAAGGACCTTCAATAATGATAGTGATTAGAAGAAGAAACCCCTCTACTATGGTGAGGTTTAGCCCAATGGTTAAAGAATAACTTCTCAGTGTTGGATGTCCCAAGTTTGGATCCCTCTTCCTTTCTTTGTAACACCTTTAACTTTATACTCTTCTTCACAAACTCCCGATGAATAAAATAAAACTACCTAAATGTTTTCCTTACCATTATAATACCATATTATCATGCAACTCTAAGAAATTAAGGCCTTATTTGTAGCTACTGAAGAAGATAGTTTTAACTATGATTATTATTTTTAGAAAAAAATTAGCCAAAAGTTTTTTTTTTCAATAACTAATTTTAAGTAACTTCAAAGGTGGCGTCTAACTTAAGTGACAAAAATTTTTTTCCCATCATTTATCTTTTAGAAGAACCAAATATTGCCATCATTTTGTTTTTACATATTGTTTAGCTTGGCTTATAAAAGGTTTTAGATTTTAGACCATAACTTTTTAATTAAAAATTTTAAACAAAATTTATCATCTAAGTTTATTTTATTAAATAGATAAAGATATCAATTGTAACAATAAAAATATCCACTTTCTCAAAACTTGCCATAATATTAATGTTGCAACCCAAATTTGAAGAACGAGCTTTGACATGAAACATAATGTTTTTAGGTTGGATCTTACATTGAAGGAATAAGATCATCTAAGCTTACCTTTTTTTCCCTCTCTTTATGATAAAATCATTGGTATTCTCACACAACTCATATCTTATTTTTGCCCAAGTCGTATCAATCTTAGGTCATACTTTAGTCGTCCAAAATTCAATCCTCATAAAGAATATACCCCTATCATATATATATATATTAGTTGGGGTGTTCTTAGACTCATAAGTATTTTTTTTTGGTAAATTAATATCTGATTTGAATTTAATTTGAAGTAATATAAATTAATATTTTCAAAGTATGTATTTTAGTATTAATTAATTTATTTAAAACTATTTTATGGTAATTTGTGATAAGAGAATAGGACCGGTTTTAAAAGATTATGAAAAAAACACATAAGGTGTCACATTTTTTACAATTAATAAATAATATAATTATTGATGGGTGGCGGAGGAAACGAGAAAGTAAGAAACTTCTAACTTAGAGTATCTACAACAAAGAGCAAAATAAATAAATAAATTAATTAATACACCTTTTAAAATTAAAAAATAATTTTTTTGCTCCTTTTAAACTTTAACTATACAACAAAGATTCAATAATATAATATTAAAATATACTACCTTATTAATCTATACCCCATCACAAACAACTAAAACATTTACTTAATTAATTATATTATTAATTAAATGCTAATTTCTATTATTAAAAAAATAGTTTTTTAATTTTAATAAAATGATAAAATAATATTTTTTTATTTACACATATTAACATATTTTTATCATTTTAATTAATTAAAAAATTAATTATCTTCTCAATAATATTTTTATAATATTAATATTAAATATTAAAATAAAAATTAATATTTTAATATTTTTAATTTATGTTACTTTGATGTAATTAAATTTTATTTTATAGTTTAAATGTTTAACCCATTTCTACTTTTGGCATAATATCCTTTCAGTTAAATTTTTGCCTCGACACAAGATATTGTTTAAATTTTTGCCTCGACACAAAATATTGTGCCTATCTAATTTTTTTGATCCATTTACACGGCTACTGTAACGTATTGCGTCGAAGCAATCGTCTCAAAACTCTTTCTGCTCCGTTGTTGCGGAGGGTCTTAGTATAATATCATACGGTTGGATTTTAGCGTTGGTGGAAACAGACAAGGGCCCCGAGTTTATTTGGGCTGAAACAACAGAAAATGATCGGGCATGTATTTCTTTGTTTGCAGGCCTCAGTCGAAGACCATGCTCAATCCTAGCCTACAAATTACTAGCTTTATTAAGTCGATTACAATTTTTAGAATCAGAACAGCAAAGACACCTAACTGACAAAGAAGGGTTCGACGTTTGATCCCACTGTGTGATTGAAGAATTTAAGCTATGGAAGCGGAGCGGAAAAGTGCGAAAACAGTCGCGGAAGAAGATGAAGATCTAACAGTATGCCTTGATGAATATTTCTTCATGAATGACAAGTAGCCTCACATCGTCCTTCTCCTTCTCCTATATATTCATTTTACGTTGTTCTCTATTCACGTATTACCAGATCGATTTTACGTTCTCTACTATGTTGTGTACATTTCTTTGCATCTTCCGCTTTAAGAGTATCTATTTGTTAATCATTTTGGAAAAATAACAGTGTTCTTTGATTTTCTAATGAAATAAATATTTTCTGGGTCACAGCTATCAACTTACGACATTCAATTTTGGGTCACAAGCTGTTCAGCTCTACTGTCTTCAATCTGCTTCAAGTGAGCCTTCTCATCAAATTCAGTTTTATTCTATTACTTTTGAGTAAATTTATAATTGATATAATTAAGGAACTGTTCTGACCGTGAAGTTGTGGGACAGCTGATTTTGATCTGACCGGACAGTTAGTTTGGCCTGGAGCAATACTGTTGAATGATTACCTATCCAAGAATGTTGGCTTACTTGAGGGATGTTCTGTGATTGAACTAGGCTCCGGTGTTGGTATGTTGCTGTAATTCCATCTTTTTGACTTCCCCTTACATTCATGTTTACTGATTATAAACATACCATCGAAAATTTTATCAACTAGATGAAATGAAGTACCTTATATACGTAATGTAAGCTTCCATGAATGAATCAATACTCGATACATCTGTCCTTAAGAGCATATGCGGGACATGGGCTTTGAAAGCATGTTTTTATTTTTATTTTCCCATCAGAGTTGTCCCCTCAAAAACATGAACTCAGATTGGGCTTGACTCATTGCTGCTTCTGAAGTTATTTCCCTTTTTTCTATTTTGTGAAGAGGAAAAGATTCTAATTTTGTAACTTTTCTCTGAACTTCAGGCATTACTGGAATACTCTGCAGCAAATACTGTCAGCAAATTGTAATGACGGATCATAATGACGAAGTTCTAAAGGCAAGGTCGTGTCATGAATTTTAGGCTATTTAGCACTAGGCATTTGAATAACTCGTTGCCTGGTCTTTTTCTCTGATGATCCGCTTACTGCTCATTACAGATTATAAGGCGTAACATAGATCTTCATTCATCATCCGAGACTTCTCACTCTCACTCTGGTAAGATGTAGCAGCATCAGCATCTTGTAGAAACACTTTCTTGATATGCACCTTTCTCACGGGACATGTCAACCTTGATTCCAGGATTAACAGCTGAGAAGCTTGAGTGGGGAAATTCGGAGCAAATCAATGAAATTGTTCACCAATATCCTAAAGGATTTGATCTTATTCTTGGGGCCGATATTTATATCCTCTCTATGCTGTTTTCCCCCCTAATCATACGTTGAATGCTCAAAACTCTGATTTAAAACTGCCTTTTACAGTATTTCTATATGTTATGAGTTGGTTAACTATAAGGCCTTGACAATCCCCAAGCTTTCAGCAGTCCAACGTTCCATTGCTTTTTGATACTGTGAAGCAGCTGATTCAGATCAGAGGCAAAGATCAATGCAAATTCATACTGGGATATGTTTCCCGGGCTACAGTGTGAGTACTGAGTGCTTGTACTAGGGTATAACCCGTAACTTGCCTATTCAACCATCGGCAAGAATTTGTTGACTGTGGGCTGGTGGGAACATATTAAAATTTGTAAAGTACATGGCTAATTCTAATTCTTTTAGTATCTCAGGTTTTCCTGTATTTGGTTCATTGTGTGTGCAGCATGGATGCAATGGTCATTAGTGAAGCCATCGGACATGGAATGTTAATAGAGGAAGTAGCTGGAACCAGGACAGTGATAGGACATCTAAGTGGGGTCGTATATGAGATTATCCTGCAGTAAGAGACTAGCTAGGAGATTCGACCAAGATTGAGCTCATGATGCTTCTGAGAGCATATGACTAATCTGGAGCATGCAGGCAGTGGAGTGCTTCTTCCCGAAATGGTGGATTGGTGAGTATGGCTCAACTGAAAAAGACTGAGCAATGATCGCGTGATTAGTCAAGCAGGTGCAAATGCAACCTCGTTTATTTATTATAGAAGATGGAATGTCATTGTTGATCACGTTCTTAAATATCGTTATCAGGCTCGGTGTGTGTTTTTCTTTCGAGGGGTAAGTGTGTTTTATGTACCATGTATTCAGAACTGTTTATCCAAAAGCGGTCTCTATTCAGTCTTCCAACCAGTTTCTTCAATGACTTTAATGCTATCCAATCGAACGCTTAAACATCATAAACAGTTTTTAGTTTTCAATTTACGGTAACTAGAAAAATGTGATCACCAACAGCCACAGAGACAATGCAATCTACAACCTCTCTTGATCAAACATAGGAAATAATTTGCATTTTTGATAGGTCAAGTAATAGATAAATAAAGAACCCCCATTTTTTCAGCCCTTTATAGCATTAAAACTGGTGATCCTACTCCCTTGTAGGAAGTCCTGATTCTTCATCACTTTGTTAATCTGACTTGAAGCATTATTATGGAAACCATTCTAACTAGGGAACAGAATCTTAGCATAAGGATAACCATAAGAGCAGCAGTCTTATCATTGAATGCATTTCTCATTGAAACGGAAATCAAAAGAAAATAAAAAGGGATATCGTTCCCCGACATGAGTATTATTTTTGCATTGCACTGAAACTCAATTACTTAGAACGTCCAAGAACTCATCATCTTAAAAGCATCCTCCTGCACTAAGCCATTCTTCACCTTGCTTCTTTAGCTACCACAAGTAAACACTCAGCACATGATAAGCCCTACTCTTGTCGACAGCTTCTTCAAAGGCAACGACATGGATAGCGTCCTTGAAACTAAAGCATACTATACAAGGACTCACAGCAAAGTTGAAAAGCTATCCAACTTAAAACAGGAATTCTCTCCATCCCCACTCTCCCTCCCTCTCAAAACATATAAATGAACCTGCATTGATGCTGAATTTTCAGCACATCGTTTAGACGGTTTTCTCAGAATCAGAAGCTGCCCATTTGAAGTAAGGGCAAACCGCACCTCTGGTAGCAGTCCAATTGCCACATCCAAAGAAGAAGTTCCCATTTTTTGGTCCTGGCTTTTTTACCATCCTTTTGATACTTACCACCCCACAGTAGCAGTATATGTGCTGCTCTTTTGCAGGGTTAGACTGGACTGGCTGGGCGGGTATCAGAGAAACTAAAGGCCCCCATTTGTGTGCTTGGTGATAGGCAAGACTGCGTCCGGGATATGGAACTGGTTGCACCCCACGAGAATAATCAGAAGATTGCCACATAAGAGAGTTGGTAATTGAGAACTTGAACCCACGGTGCATGAGATGAGTGAGCAAACGGGCAGTATTTTTGGCATCATCTAGGCCACAGTGAGCACGACCCTCCCACGTTAGGCCAGCTAGCTCCACTGCTTCTTTCAAGTTGCACCTGACCCCGAATACTTCATTAAACGGGACCTTCAAATTAATCCACCTGAAAATCATATCACATTATTCAATGAGATCAATGCAACATAAAACCTTCAGGGAATGTTGTTGACCTAATACATATTACTCTATCCATTTGACAATACAAAATTTGACTCCTAATTTCTCCTACAACATAATATAAAAATATTAATTTTATATTCATATTTGAAATTTTCATCATATATATATATATATTTTTATAATTTCTATTGATATGTATCGAAAAATATTAATGGTCAAAATTTATATAGAAAACCATGGAAACCTTTTCATTTTTTTTTGGGGATCAATGGAAGCCTTGTATTAAGAAACAGAGGAAGAACTTTTTAATTCCGCATTGCACATAATGATCTTCTGGTTATTTAGAATGAGATGACAAAATGAAATTGACATGGCACTTCAAATAATCATTCAATTCGGCTTATAACAAGAAGTGAACCATAAAAAGAATCTTGCACAGGCACATTTAGTAAGGATAAAAAACACACCCATCTACAGCGATGTCTTCCCAAGGATATGCTAAATATCCCAAACAATTCTGGCCCAATCAAGAAAACTCTGGCTACCGTCCATGAGACCATGGCCTAGTTGGTTAAAGTTTAAAACTATTGGATATTAGGTGACAAGATTGAATCCTTGCTTGTACTTCCTTAAGGACCCAACATATATGGCAAAATAGAAGTTATAAGGTAGACCTATTATCTTTGGGAAATACAAGACTAGTGAGGCTGGCCAAGAAAAGGGGAAGGCAACTAGATATCAAACAAGAAAGACCATGAGACTGTCATACTTGTGACCCCATTGCCAAGGTATGGGATTTCATATGGGACACTAATGTGGGATTATATGGCCCAATGCTGCCTCTCCTCTTAAGCTGGCTTTCTGGAAGTGAGTTCTACCAGGTAAACTAAAAGGAGCAACCTTGAAAGGGCTCGAGTGAAAGATGCCATAGGGTGGCAACTAACACTGTTGGACATGGACCAGAAAGGAGCAACATAAAAAGTGGTAAGAGCGACAGCCATCATGAAGTAGATGGCTAGCATTGTGGCTGTCGCGGTTAAGGGGGATGAATTGTCATGAACCATTGTTAAGGTATTTGACTTGAGTCCCACATTGGTAGTATGGGACACTCATGTGTGGTTTATATGACCCAAGGCTCACTCTCCTCTCAAGCCAAATTTTTTGGGTGCCTGAAGGTCATAACATATTGCTTCCATGGGAGCATACTTCACATATATATAGGATCTAAAATGTAGTCAAGAATAGAAGAGATGTGCTTCTCAAATAAGTTGCTTGCCACACAGATGCTTTTAATATGAATGATTTTTTGGAGCTTATACAGATAATCACATAATTATGGAAGTGCAACCAAATATTCCACCATATTCACCGTGAATCCATTCAAACTAAGAAGCAGAGAGCATGAGTTGCTCACCTGTTGAAATATGGAGGCTTCCGGATTCTTTTGAAGCGGCACTCTGATTCCAGCATCACTCGACAGTCCCAGTTTGACCATGTTACTACAGTAAAGTTAGTGTGCTTAACGCCTTTCTCTTCAAGCCATTTGTCATGCATGAGCAATGCTTCACTTAGAAGTACACCTTTGTCCACCTGAAATTCCAAGAACAAGAAATCAATCAACTGCTTTCTGTCCCAACATTATTACCTGATTAACTAATGATTGCTTTTTTATTACTTTGGGGATGGAGGGGAAGATGCAAATCACGTAAAAATAGGAGAGATATTTTTAAATACTGACACATCACAAACAGAATAAGAATTAGTTTAATTAGATCAACAACCGACAATTAAAAGTGAATTCAAATGCCTATCCCTTTGGATTCTTTATCTATGCTCATGTAAACATCTAAATTAAGGCTGATGAAAATCAATGCACTTTATGAGCCCATGTAATATGAAAGAAAAGGGTAGAGGAAACTTGAGAACTATCCAACATAAGGAACTCTATCTAAGGCTTGAGAACTATCCAACACAAGAAACTCAATCTAAGGCTAGGTAATGTGTGGCAGGGACATGCGCACACAGAAAAATATCCCATAGACTATCTAGAGAGAATCCTTAAGGGACTCAGAATCCTGACATTATCTAAAGCCAATGACTTCTCACCCCACTCAGATCCTGAGTAACTCAGAATTTTACTGCAATTCCCAAGTATCACATAGAATACAAGAAAGAGGAAGAAACAATTTTTTTTTTCCTGCAATCTCCAGAAATTTTTCATTTGCACATCAAATTAAGGATGTTACAAAATCTCTTCATTGAGTTCAACGCAAAGCCTATCAATTTCAGTGCAAGATAATTGCTAAAATGAGGTCCTTGCAAATAAGCCTAAAACCACAAAAAATATACAGCTAAGAAGTCAGAAGTACTTCATGATGAAATTTGGAGGATAGTAGTTATTCAAAACAGCAGACACAAAACTAGAAATCCAACAACTCAAGACGCATGTTCAAATAGAGATGCATAGTTCCCCAGCCCATTCGATAACTTAACTCATGCAACCAAGCAACGCTAAATAGAACAGTCAATCTGGTTGTAACATGAAAAAGCAATACTAAATTTTGTAGAGAAGCGAATAGGTGTCAAGAACATGGCATGGAAAATCAATCTTGAATTTGAATGAAATTATAATGAACACTAATAAGCACACCTGAGGTTGCTGTATACCAGTAAGCTCCTTGCAAAAATCTGATAGCAGCTGGTTACATGTAGGTCGCACATATGTTTGAAAACAGTCTTCCAGATGACCAGTTCCAGTGTTCACCAGCACAGAAGGAAACTCAATGATCTCTTGAGGATGTGGGTTATTTTCTTTGTCACAAGTTGCCTCGAAGTCTATGACCACAAAGTACTGGAAATCTTGGAAGTAATGACCCTGAGGATAATTCTGGAGATTCATCTGTATGGGAGCATATGGGAAGCTGTTATGGGCTGGAATGTAGTGCTCATGGTTGGCAGCATAAAAGGGATTATCCATTATATATGCTTGGTTTTGCATTTCTTTGGGAGCATTGGGATAATATGCCGACCAAAAATAATGATGTGGATGTATTGGACGTTGACAGTAGTTATTTAGGGCTGCTAAATTTGAGCTGTTGTATGCTCCATCAGTTCTGGAAACAGCACCTCCTTCATTAGCACCACTAGCATGCTTAAACACTGGGGATGGCCCTGTGAATTTTCCACCATACTTTGGGCTATAGAAAGGGCCTCTGGCTTGGAAGCACCCACGGGATGCATCGTGGCCCTGTTGCATAGTTTCTGCAATAAGATGGTGGACGTGAACAGCAAACCAGAATGATTTAAGCATAAATTAAAATGAAACAGTGCGCTAGGAAACATGAAAATAAGCAAGTTTTAAGTTACAACTGATGCTTGTTTTCGATGAATGCGGGTGTAGAGATATATGAGCACTCAAAGAAACAGCCTCATGCATTCTGCATTCTCTCCCACTTTTCTAATTTTGAGTTTCTTTAAACTCAGAGCAGATTAATCAAGGTCTTAAAGGGTCAAAAAATCTCCCCTTTAGAAAAAATCAACAAACCATGTTTGCAACACAAAACACTGAAAGTATCTAGCTCTGGATTTGTTCTAAACAGGGGCAGCCAAGGAAAAAAAAAACATATAATCTATGTTCTCCAGTTCAACCTTTTTAAATGACTCACCCACAGAAGATACATAACTAGCAGTGAAGTCAGCTTTACGAAAATATATCTGTGTGTGGAAGAGAGAGTCAAGCAAAACTAGAGAGAGTTGAGCAAAACTAATAAGTTATCAGTATACTGGTATGTGGTTATGGCATCAGCAGAAAAAGGGGAAAAAAATCCATATCCCCCAACTTGAAGATAACTAGAGCAATATCTCGGTCACTAAAAGCTAGGGAATTCTCGCTCCAAAATTAACAAGACACTGCCCAACAACCCCAGGCCTGTATTTAATACAGAGTTTGGTAAGATGTGATGCTTTGGGGCTTTTTTATCAACATTGGCAAGGTGTTGAGGCATGCAAAGCTCTAAGGCACTTGCCTTACTAAGAATTAGCTACTTAGCTAATTTTGAATGGGAAAGGAAATAAATGCATTTAGTGTAGAGAAAGAAACTCTAATTAACTATTTTTTGGGCTTGATTTTTATAAATACAATAGATAAATCTCTTGATGGGAACGCAAGGGAGATAAAAAAAGGGTGGTGGGGAGATCAATAAACAAGATTTTGAAGAAACAATATTATACTCTCTACGTATTAAAAACAAAGTAATTTTAACAATTTGTACACTTTTTCAGGAACTTATAAAAATAATCTTAATATTCCACCTACATCCTTCATTAAAAAATAGCAAAGTATTTAATGCTAAAATAATAAAAGAAAAAATGTGAAAGTAAAAGTGGAAAATAAGTTTCAATTTTTTTAAATGACTTTATTTTTTATACAAAAATTTAGTAATAAAATAATTTATTTTTGATATGATAAAAGTATATTTTAGGAAGATAAAAGAAGTATTATACTGGTAATATTGATACTTTGCCTTGTGCCTAGCACCTAAGCTCTAGGACCAGGCAATAAAATCGCAAACGTGTTTGATGTCGCAGTATTACGGTATTGGAGCTTCGTCAACGATAAATTATGTATCACAGTCATCACAACATAATTTTTTTTTTCATTTCACCATATACTCTAATTATTATTTATTGATCATTTGAATAAAAATATTCAATAAAATAATATTTTAAGTGAGTAATTATATGTTAAATTTGTTAAATGACCCTAGATTTACCTTAGAATAAAAAATACATATTATTTAGTGGTACATGTGAAGGTAGTTAACAGCAATACTTTATTATAGTTCAATACTAACTTATTCCAAGATATATCTAATAAACGAATAAGAAAAAATTATCATGCATGCTTTTTTTTAGTAGATTTAAGAGTTCTCAATAAATTATCGATTTATTGGCTGATAAAATGTAAAAATTTAAAACCATAGTATATTGGTACTTTCGTGTTATGACTGGCCCAAAAACTGCTAAATAGTGGTTGCTACGCTATAACGGCACTACTATTTAATTGTATGTCTAAGACCCCTATTGCCCAAGCGCGCATTAGGCCTTTTCAAACATTGATTTATCAATCAATGGACCTAATGCAAATACACATAACTTAAACACAACACTCAATCAAAATTGCTGCCATAATAGTGTGGTACACAAGGAGTGGTCAGAACCAAAAGTCCAATGCAGCCACAACTTCAAAAGCTAAGCATCAAAATGCTAATATATACAGAGCACTCCTATGAGATTCAATGATGGATCTCTTCCAAACTCACTTATAAGACTTAGTTTCCTAACTACTCCCCCTTGCTTTTTAAGAATATTGTAGTTAAACGAGAAAGATACTTTGCTCTTTTTCGTATTCAGCATAACGATTATAGGGACATATAATATATATATATAATATTCACTGCTAACAATCCTTCTATAAAATAGGGATACATTTAATAATAACCTAAAGCCTATTCAAAAGGAATAAATTACCCGGTCAATAAAGAAATAAATTAACCGGTCAATAAGGTAATACATTAATCGGTCAATAAAGTAATCCCTAAGCTTTAGCTAACCACTTGTAGTCATGATTATTTCCTAGAATCCTAGCTAAGACCCATATTTCTACACTCCCCCTCAAGTTGGAGCATGGATATCAATCATGCCCAACTTGCTCACCATTACATCAAATGTAGGTTTGAACAATTCCTTAGTAAGAATATCTGCTGTCTGCTGGGAAGTTGCAACAAATGGTAGACAAATTATGCCTTTATCTTCTCTTTGATAAAGTGCCTATCAATCTCAACATGTTTGGTTAGATCATGTTGTATTGGATTATGGGCATTGATTATTGCAGCCTTGTTATCATAATAGAGTTTCATTGGAAGAAACGCCTAAACTTGTAGCTCACTTACTATATGATTCAACCGTAGTAACTCAAATCCCATTTGCCATTGCTCGAAATTCAGCTTCAACACTACTTCTAACAACCACAACTTGTTTCTTAGTTCTCCATGTAACTAGATTCCCCTAGACATAGGTGCAATATCCTGAAGTTGATTTCCTATTATTTATGGATCTAGCCCAATCAGTATCAAAAAAAGCTTCAATACTCCTTACATCTTTTTTGGTAAACAACAATCCCTTCCCAAGGGAACCTTTTAAGTATTTTAGAATACGGTATACAACCTCTAGATGTTCCTTCTTCGGTGAGTGCATAAACTGACTTACCAAACAAACAACAAATGCTATATCAGGTTTGGTGTGGGACAAATAAATCGATTTTTGCACTAACCGTTGATACCTTGAGATGTCTACATGTGTTCCTTTATCGAAGCTCCCAAGTTTCACATTTGCATCCAAGGGTGTATCAAATGGTTCACAACAACTCATACTAGTTTCATTTAGCTGATCAAGTACATATTTTCTTTGATTAATAACAAATCCCTTCTTAGATCTTGCAACTTCCATCCCCAAGAAATATTTCAAGGTTCATAGGTCCCTGATTTCATATTCCTTGGCTAGACCTATTTCTACCCTCTCCATTTCAGCTAAATCATCACCTGTGAGAACAATGCCATCCACGTATACAATGAAAACAACAATCCTCCCTTCCTTTGATCTTCTCGTAAACATTGTATGATCACCTTGAAACAAGCAATAAAACCACGGTTACGGTTGCGATTGCGGTTGCGGTCACGGCGTCGTGGTATCAGGGTGTCGCGAATAATATTTTATATATTGCGGTTGTCGAGGCGTGATTTTTTTGATTCTTTTCACAACAAATATTGGCAAATATCAGTAAACATCGGCCAATATTGGTAAATATCGGCAAAATATCCGAAATTTAGTCGATATTGCGGTGATAAATATATGATTTTCTGAAACGGCTGCAATTTTGGAATTTCGCGTCGCGGCTAATCCAAAAACCGCAAAATTGCGGCCGATACGCAATTGCGGTACCGATATTTCATTGTAATTGTAACCTTCACTGAATTTGTGAATTTTTCAAACCAGGCCCTTGGTAACTGCTTTAGACCATACAACGATTTCTTTAATATGCAAACTTTACTGCTAAACTTCTCTTCAAATCCAAGAGGTGGAGTCATATAAAATTCATCTTTTAAGTCACCATTCAAGAAATCATTCTTGACATCTAGTTGATACAACGGCCAATCTAAAATCACAACAATTGATAGTAGCACCCACACAGTGTTAAGTTTTGCCATAGGTGCAAATGTCTCTATATAATCAATACCATACTTCTGTGTGAAACCTTTAGCTACCAACCTAGCCTTATATCTTTCCAGTGTTCCATTGGCCCTGTATTTTACTGTGAACACCCATTTACAATCCACTAGAGTTTTTCCTCTTGGTATGTCCACTTCTTCCCAGGTCTGGTTTTTGTCAAGAGCCTTCATCTCCTCAATAATAGCTTCTTTCCACTCAAGAACCTTCAGAGAATCCTGCACACTTAATGACACATGGCTAGTAAAACATGAGAATGAGTGTGACAAATTCTCATAGGAAACAAATTTTGCTAAAGGATAAAAGGGATGTTTAGTACAAAATCTTACACCCTTATGGGTAGCAATTGGGAGATTCAAATGGGAGGAACAATTATTAGAAGTATCATCATTCTGAGATGGAAGAGAGTGGCTTACTGGAGGTTCCCTCAGGTTTGTCTCATGACTCTGCTAAGAATGTCAAGGTCTTTGTTCTTTGTATGGATTCCTCTTTGTGTACACTCGTCCAAACAATTCCCCTTTAGTATTACCTGTTTCTATTTGCTCAAAATTTGGTCCAACAAATCCTTCTTGATTTTTAAACAAGGGCGAGTTATGTTCAGAAATGTTTCTTGGAGAAAGATAGGATTAATAAGTTTGGAATGTTTTAAATTGTGGGACTTATTGTTATCCACTGCTATTTCTCTCTGTGACACATTTCTTTCAACTGAATCTTCTTTAGATGTCTGCCCTGAAGAGATGGAGTAAAGAATGGTTTCTCTTCAAAAAATATAGTATCCATTGTAACAAATGTTTTACGAGTGGTAGAATCAAAACATTTATATCCTTTTTGAGTTGGGGAATAACCTAAGAAAATACATTTTCGTGCCCTAGGTTCCAATTTACTGCTATGTTTTTCATGAACAAAGACAGTGTAGCCAAATATGCGAATGGGCAGATGGGAAGCAATTCTATTCGTAGGAAAAAAATCATAAAGAATATTCAGCGATGTCTTGAACTTGAGAACCTTAGAGGGCAGTCTATTGATTAAGAAACTAACTGTTAAAACAGAATCTTCCCAATAAGAATTAGGAACATTGTAGGCGAATCTAAGAGCCCGCGAAATTTCTAGGAGATGTTTATTTTTTATGTTTGGCTATCCCATTTATTTTGGGGTATCCGTATAAGAGCTTTGATACCATGTAGTTAAACGAGAACGATACTTCGTTTTTTTTCTTATTCAGCATAAAGAATACAGGGATATATATATATAATATTCACTACTAACAATCTTCCTATAAAATAGGGATACATTTAATAATAACCTAAAGCTTATTCAAAAGGAATAAATTATCCAGTTAATAAAGAAATAAATTAACCGGTCAATAAAGTAATCCCTAAACTTTAGCTAACTACTTGTAGTCATAATTATTTCCTAGAATCCTGGCTAGCACCCGTATTTCTACAAATATAAATTAGAGTGCTGAAGAATTATTTTTCCCTTTTCATTGTTATCCCCTCATGATCTTTAAAATTCCCCTGATTCTTCTTTTGTACAAAAAAACAACATTTCTTTTGAAATTTTTGTGCCAGAATCAAATAAAAAGGATAAATGTGTCGGCATCAATATATGGATTGATCTAATTCGATCTAAAGTCTATTAAAATTCAAAATAAAGGAGACATTTTAAAGGAGACACTTAAGCTTATTTTCATTCAAGTTTGAACTTCAACAAAGGGCAACGTCTAACAACTAGCAAATTAAAATGGTACTCTCTCCAATAGAGGGCCTATAAGTTTCTAGCGTACATATAAATAAGTAATAGATTTTCGACACCTAAATTCACTAATATACCTTTACCTTAATTAATTTCTCTAATTAATAATCTACTTAATTAGTAATTACTAATGAGAATCAAAGGACAAAATAAGTAATAAAACCTTTAATTATTAATATATGTAGTAAAAGGGCTTATATTGTGAAAAAATTATAAGCAACCTATAGCCCCTCTTTTGTTCCTCCCCTATTGTGAAATGGAGTGAGTATATCCTATATACTTGTCATAACTAGAAAATTGGTGGAAACAACATTACAAGTTAATGAAATACGAAAGAATTGCCTCAAGGAGGAGATAGAGTAAAAGCTAGCAAAACTTCTTTAACATTGTGAAATTTTAAGATATTAAAAAAATCACAACAAAACAAATAGTGAAAACTACATGTAAGATTCATCATGGAATGAGGAATTTGGCATCAAGAAATTGCCTCACGGAGGGGAAAAGGAAGATGTTAGGCAATTGCTCAACCAGCCTATCCTTACAGCATATACCAGATGAAACCTCATCTTTCTTTCTTTCCTCTTTTTTTTTTTTTTTTTTTTTTTTTTAGTTCTCTACTCTCGAGACCATGCATTTACCCCTATTCATTTCTAGCAAAGGCAGGGCCTATGTCATTGGATATCTACCACATTACTGATCATTGTAGCTCTTGAAGTTTGAAAGGTAATGCAATTTACTCCAAAATGGAGCATTTTGTGATGTTTAACCCATACCTTGAATATGCATCATGAAGGTATGACAAGGTGGTAGGCTTTCTCCTTCTTCCCTTCAAGCTTCTCTTGCTAGGGTTGTCAAGGAAATGAACTAGAATGAGGCTCGGGGAGTTCTAGGCCACACAACAAGAAGATTCACAATGCTGATGAACTATATGGGTCACCTAGAATGTGATACTCTAGAGAGGCAAATTAGATAAACCATGGACTTGATTGGATTATATTTAAGTACTATAATGAAATCGCCACTGGTTTTAGTTTTTTTTTTTTTTTTTTTTAACATTCACTTTAAGAGGCTTGGCATGAGACATAAACCAGTGGCAGTAGCTAGCTAACCCAACAACTGAATGATAATGAGGGGATATTGACTTGATAATCCATATACGCTCTTTTGACAACCATATATTCCTCTTACACTTAGGATAGGATCCTGACAACCCCTAAACAGCTCAACCGTATTCATATTGTGGATGGGAATCTTCTTCTAGTGATAGCTGTCTGACACTGATCAGCCAGTAAGCTAAACTAGATTAGTGACTTTCTCAAATACAATCAGCCTAGTAACAAGTAAAAGAGCAATATTTGCAACAGATCATGGAGCTCTGGGTGGTGACTGGGCACTAAAGTTCTGCTTGAACATGCTGTCGAAGAATCCTTTTGCTATCTCGCTCTACATACTAAAACTTTATATCAACTAGAAAGAACGCTTGACGTGCATGTCAAAACATAAATCCATTAATTGGACCGCCAACATAAATAACCCATCAATAATGATCAAATTAGCAAAAGCCAAAAACTTTTCACTAAACTATCTCTATCCTGTTAGTTCAACCCAGCACCAATTGAAGCAAATCAATCGCCACACAGCACCAGGATAATGCACTAACCGTACAAACTAACATGATCCGATCACGATATAAATGAAAAAATTAAATTAAAATATTTGAATCTAGAAGCGGTATACGTCACCATCCAGCGCTTAATTAATTCAATTAACAGAAGTACAAAATTCGGCAATCACGTACCTGGATTCTCAAGGGCCATCGTGATCACCAAAATAAGGACGACCAATTAGCAAGTACATAAGATCCCTACAAAATTATAGCACCCGATTATAATCAATCAACCCGTAGAAATATTCGGTTACAAACTGAAAATAATTTTTAAAGGATAAAATTAGGTAGAGATCAAGCAAATTGAAGCAATTCAAGAAGAGGAAAAGGAGAAAAGAAGAAGAAATATGGAATTGAAATTTCTCAGGGATTGTTACTTACGAGCTCGATTGGAGAGAGAGAGGGGGTTGGGGGTGGAGAGGGGAGAGGGGAGGGAGAGGGTGGGATTTGGCTTTTGGGGCGAAGGAAGACGAAGAGGCAGAGCAGCAGTTTTAGTATTTTGCCATCATATACGTATCGCGTGCGCGAGAGAGAGATGGATGCCTTGTTTCGTTACAAATACATAAACTTTAAAACTCATCCCCTACCAAATTATAGAGGAAATAAAGAATCATAAAGAGGTAGAGTATTCGTTAAAATAAATAAATAAAGAGTCAGAGTAGACCCCGCGGCAATTTTTCTTATCATTTATTTCCTCCGTGATTTATCGACTTTCCTTGTATATGACGATCCAAGTTTATCAATTTCATGATGCACCTTAAGGTTTGGGATCATGTTACTATGTTTTTGTCACCGTAGCTTATAATATATATGAAATTATAAATGAGACTATTTTTAATTCAGGTTATAAAAAAAATTACCACATTTTTCTATAAGTAGATATTCATATTAATATATTTTAAAGACAAAAATAAAAATACATATATTTCATACTATAAACATGTCTTATCTAATAATAGATCTTCGAGATACAAACACATTATTTAATTATAAAACAACAATAGACAATTATATGTATGATAAATAAATATTTTATAAAAAAATAATAAGCATCTTATTGCACATCGTATACCAACAAATGCATACCTTATAGCATCTTTTATTTATAAAGTAGTAATAATAAAATATATATATATGTTATAAATACATATCTTAATAAAAATGATACACATACTTAGACACACATTTTATAATTATAAATACATGTCTTATAGTTGTAAATACCCATCTTACACTCATAATTTGTATATCAACACATGCATGTATCATAAAGTTGAAATGCATATTTTAGGGTGCCTAATACACATGTTGTAGTAGCTATAAGTACAGAGTATTGTGTTACTAGTAACATAATGTAATAATTATTGATATGCCATTTGGTGTTGTCATGCATACAACCAACTTATTTACAATATTTTTACAATTACTTCATCTGATTTAAAATAAATAAAATTATTTTAGAATTATACATCAAAAATTAGAAAATGAGATAAAATACCAAATATACACTATGAAAAAAAAGAATTAACACCAACTATCTTAATACCGATGATTATATATCCTCAGTATTAAGACCTAACACCGATGATTATATGTTGGTATTCAATTGGGAGCACAAATCTATTTTTGTTTGCAAAAATGGTAGGAAATACATAATAATGATCATATTTATCGTCGCCATTAAGTGGCACAAAAATTTTCCTCATAGCATTTTTTATTAAAATTATAGAAAAATATATACCGACGAGTTATTCTTAATACCAACGATGTAAGTGTCGGTAATAAAAAATATATTTGGTCGAAATACTATAAAGAAAAAATTGACGCTAAGGAATGGCAATGAAAATAAAGTCCTTAATACTGACAATTCTTTGTCGGTAATAAGTGATGGTATATTTTATGAGTAAGACCTAAACAACGTTGTGTAATGTTATTCCTCTTAGTACGGATGATTTGGGTCTTAATATCAATGATGTTAATCGTCGGTATTAATGGTTGATTATATTCCACCCGCAAACTCTAACTCCTCATTTACCTTGCTCATTCTTTGACTTCCATATTCTCTCCATTTTATGTTCTAAGTATTTTCACCCTTTTTTGTTCTTATCTTTCAACATATTCCTTCATTATTTATCTTTTCCACCATTTTCAAAGTTTGTTTTAATCTAATTTATATTTCTTATGTGTTTTTTGGTATAATATTATCTAATTATTAATTTGTAAGTTTAACCACAAGTGCCTAAACCACCACCATTGTCGTCGCCGTCCGGGCACCAGCCACATTATTAATTTGGTATAATTATTATGTATTTGTTTTTTATATGTTAATTATTGTGTATTATATAAATTGAAATAATTTTTTGAACCAGATTACCGTAGTTAGGTTTTGTACAATTGGTTGATTAGATTATTTTAATTATATTTTGTATAATTAGTTTATTAGATTATTATAGTTTGGTCTTATATAATTGGTTAATTAGATTTTGTATAATTGTGTTATTAGATTATTATAGTTAAGTTATGTTATGTGGATAATTAGATTATTGTACGTAGTTGTTACTATAAAAGTTAGATAAGAATAAATATTAGTATGATACAATATAATAAATATTTTAATTAATTTTTTTATTAATATATATGTGAGTTCATATCTTAGTATGTGTGTATGCTTTTAAAGTAGCATATTAGTATACATTAAATTTGATGATATGTAATTTTAACTTTTTTGGTGAGCGTGTTAGAATTTAATTAATATTTATTAGATTATGTGTTTAATTCATGTCTTAGTATTCAAACATGTTAAATTATGTAATTAGAATTTTAATATATAAGGTAAATGATATAAATATATAATATTGATTCACAATGTATGAAAAAGTAAATACTAAAAAAAGAAGATAAATAATTTTAAGATAAGAGATAAATTGTAAGAAAATTTTATTTTCATATGTTATTCTATAATAATAAAAATTTACCGTGCCAATATAAAAAAAATGAAAATATAGAAACATTCGCCTTAGAGAGTAATTAATGCAGATAAACAAAATTATTTTTACTTTTTATAACAATATTCAAATTTAGATTATTATTTTTATTAGGTAATATTTCCAAAAAAAAATCATTGGTAATATTTATTACCAACTATCTTTATCATCACTATTTTCTTTTATTCATGTAGTGATACTCCTAATTAATATTATCTTTTTTAATAATTAATTTTTAATCTTCACTTTTATAAGGTTAACAAATGTAAGGACAAATTAGAAAAAATATGTAAAATTTTACCTTAAGACTATAGAACATTATTTATATTTAAACAACCCTACCAATTTTTATTATTATCTTGAATTGGATAGAGTTTCTATATGTAAATTATTAAATTGCTGTAAAAAGATTGTAAATAGTTTGGTTGTAAAGATAATATTTTTCATTTGCAAATTAGTAGGGGGGAAATATGCATATAAAATTTCTTCAATATTTTATTATGAACTTAACTCAACTAATAAATTAAATATATTGTAACAAAATTATTTTTTTATAAAGATATTGAAAAATGTTCCTATTTATAAATAATTACAATTCACTTGTCATCCAAATCCTCTCTAACAATAAAATAATTGGAATAATTGCACAAGATAGATTATATATCTCTTTTGCTAATTAGTCATTATATTATTCTTTATAGTTATATTTTCATTTCCTCCCTTTAGATTTCTAATACTCATTTGGCACACAGAAGTTATATTGTGTGATATGACACTCACATTATAAAATTTTTTTACTTGAATGAACATAAAAGGAAGAACATCTTTGTCGTCATTGAGATTTTTTTTTCTCCTTCTCATCTCACCTCTTTCTTATCCTCCCCCTTTCATTATTTCCTTAGATTTTTAATTATTCAATCATTCTCGGCAATCTTTTTTTTTCTTTTTTTTTTATCTCAGTTGCTCAATTATGCTGAATTTTCTTATTCTTCAATCCTCTTCAATTGAATTTTCTTTTTTGGTCTTCTTTAATTGTACTAAAATTTCATTCTTAATCAAATTTGTTGATGGATTCTACTAATTATGTGATTTTGTCTTAGTGTATTTTGTTTTGTAAGTGTTTGTTGATGTCTTTGATATATCTACTTTTGAATTGCATTAAACTTTAGTGAAATAAAAGAAATATGTATTGAAAATTGGTGAAAAATATAAATTGAACTAAAAAAATTTAATTAGATCAATGTTGAACAATTACAAAAAAAAGAGGGTAAAATATGTGTTAAACTTTAGTTAAATATACATGTAATACCCCATTCTTTTGGGTAACTTGAATTATTCAAGATTTGTATCGGTGGATGCTAAATTCCCTTATTTTGGTAATTTATCATATCTTAGTAGAGTTTTTAAACCGTAGTTGCTTTTTCAAACCATTTCATTCATAACTCCTTGCCTTTTATTGCAAATTTTTGTTCCATGAAACTTACAAGCCACTTTTGGGCTTGGAAATATTTCCCAATTCTTATTTTGTGTGGATATTTGATATCCTCAAATTTTACTAAGTCTTCTAGGCTTTTTTAAAATGTAAAACAAAGTTGTAGGTAAAAAAAACTATTTATCATTTCGGTGAGCATTAATCATGTGTTTTGAGCCCCGTTAAATCCTTTATGGTTATTTAGATTTTACAAAACTTTAGAGATTAAATTATCATAGTATTCTTGAGCCAAATATGATATAAAAATATTTAATTATCATTCATATCATTTTTGGATTAATTCAGATACTTTTGCACCTTAAAAGTTCAAATCACACTTTTCGTCCTTACATCTTATCCAAAAATTATGATTCTTGATCATAACCTTCCATTATTTTTTTTCATCATGTATTTTAACTTCTCATTTGAATTTTAGAAATTTCAGATACTTTTGTAACTTAAAAGTTCAAGTCACACTTTTCTTCCTTAAATCTTAGCCAAAACAAATGATTCTTGATCATAACCTTCCATTATTTTTTATTATGGATTTTAACCTCTCATTTGAGTTTTAGAAACTTCAAGGCCCATTGATGATTGTAGCAAGGTTGGAATTGTTTATATTTTAGATATTTTTTGTAAAAATATCTTAAGGTTGGCTGTTTTTTCTTATTTCCTCCTCCTCCACTAATTTATTTGGTAGAATGGCTCAAATAGAGCCATTCATTTTCTTTATCTCCATGAGGTTTCACCTTAGAGCTTATAGTAGCCCAATTTTTTTTTGGCTTCCTTAGTAAAATGACATTTATTCCCTAATACCTTTAATCTAATTCATAACTTCTCTATACTTAGCAAACTTAGCTAGTGTTCTCTCTTTTCTCCTCCTACTTTATATGTTATCTTATCCCTTCATTTCTCTCTAAGAAAATTTATGGTCTTCATGCACATTAACCACCATGGTTGAAGCTTGATCATGCTTCTAACTTTAAGGATATATTCCTTGATCTTTTCTCCTTTAATTCCTTCTCCTTTGTTTTGATTTTTGAGAATTAATTTCCTAATCTACTATATGGATTTGATAGGTTGTATCTTTGATATTTTTTGAGTTTTAAAGCTTGAGATTGAAGGAAAACCTCTCAAACCCTAAGTAAATAGATTTTACCGGTATTATGTGGTTTGTTTCAAGTTTAAGCATGATTTGAGTATTTTGATTGTGATTCGGCTATTGGCCATACTTTTGGATTAGAATGAGTTTTCTTAAATTCTTTAGATTTTATGATGTTATTTGAGGTTCTTATTAAAAGTTTGAAGTTGATGATATTTCGAGTTAAGTATGTTTAGGTTATGATTTGGTAGATTAAAATTTTGAGTGATTTAGACCAATTTCTTGAATATATCAATTTTGGGTACTTTCGGATGATGATGATGTTATTATTTGAATATGATGATGCCATGATAATCCTTATATTTTTTAGATGAATTTGGATATATAATATACCAAATTTGAGGAAGATTTGATACTCCAAATTGTGGATGAATAATTTGACTACTTATTTGTTCTTTATGTTCTTGATAACATTCAAAGTATTCTTGGCTAATGATGCTCTAATTAACCTAAGTATAAATTAATTCAAGATTAATTATGTTTAATACAATTAAGCATAAATCGGTATATTTACCCTTAAAAGATTTTTAGCATGATTTAGGGTTAAAGGTTGACCATGACTTTTTACTATTAACCATTAACCCTCATGAATAGTATTTTTTAATATGAATAGTGATTTAAAGTCAATATTACATTTTATGAATAGTGATTAAAGAACTTTTTGGTGAATAGTAATTTTAGCAATAAAATATTTTTGATTTTTATATTTAAGGTTCTTGATATAAAATAACATTCTATCATTTGTAAATAGTATTTGTGCAAGTGTTTTTTGAGAAAAAATTTCATTTGACCAGTTTTGGCATTCTATGTTTTTTTTCCACCATTGATTTGGTATTTTGTGGCCTTAAATATGATTCTTTGGGCTTTAAAGTATTTTTAGGATCTTGGATTAAAATCCTTTTACCTTGTTAATATTTCCTTGATCTTGATTTGGCTAGTATGACTTTTGTTAATGGTTTTTGTTTGGTTTGATTCTATGGTTTCAATTGGTTTTTTTTATTAGGCTTAAAGTTCGGTTTGTTTTGCTTAAAGTGGTGATTTTTGAGAATGTAGTCCTTTGTGATATGAATCGGTAAATTGAATTCACCTATGTGCTAAGTAAAATGTGCTTAGGATGGCCTTATAGAACTTCTAATTCACTCCATGTTGGCTTTGAATAATTGAATCTAAGTGGGTTAGTTGAAAAGAAGAACTAAGCTAAATAAGAGATTAATTTGTTGTGAGGTTATGACTTGTTGTTCAACCTTAGTCTTTTTAAGGTTTTTGTGTTTGTGACTTCTTCATTGCCAATAGAGCTTGAAAGTAAGTATTGTTGTAGGATCTTATAATCATTGGTTGAAATAAAACACTATTTAATAAAGTAAAAGATACGTGGAGTTGGACAGACATCTTAAGTCTTTGTTAACCTCAAGTGTTAAAGGCTTTTGAGTCAAAGGTTCATTTATACCTTTGTAGGTAAAATATCCAAACCTTTAGGGGGTACACATACTTAAAGAATTGAACACTTAGTTTTAGTGAGCGGATAATATATCATAATGGCCTCCTTGATATGGTAAAACATATGCATACTTGTAGTTAAAATATATTTTTTGTGCGTAAAAGAATAGGTAAATCTTGCTATTTTTAATGTTAATGATATATAAAATAGTGTTGAAATATCTTTTTAAGTATCATATTTGTTAAATTCTGGTGAAATATAAATAAACGATACAATAATAATAGTGAAAGATAAGCTTATTGTTGATAAAATATTAATTTAGTGTTGGTGAAAGATAACTGTCTTTATGAATCGTTAGTTTTTCTTTTAAGAATGGTGAAATATTTGTTATATTTCTATGGTAAAATATTAGTTTAGTGTTGATAAAATATTAATTTAGTGTTGGTGAAAAATCAGCTAAATGTTGGTGAAAAGTTTATTGAAGGAATGTGACGTTGTGGGGAGGGAAGGAGCACAAATGATCGTTCTTCTTTATTTCCTTGTAGTCACTAATGTGACACCATTCGCTTGGTACAATAGTGTATGAATGGGTTGCACAATATAAGGATTGCTCGGTACGAAGGTCTTGGTTTCATAGTTTTGAACAATAGATTAAATTTTGATATGAACATTCCTTGAATATTGGGCCGTACAAGCACAAAACATGAAACCTAAGGCCCAAGCCTAGTGATCTCAATTCATTATCTCTTATTTGTTGAGGAATTTATGCACACTACAATTAGATCATAAGGAGCAAGAACTCCTTGAGTAGGTACATAGGATAAGACTCTTCTAAAATCATGTTTATTATGGCTTATTTTCTATGCATTTTGGACCGATCCAATCATCAAAGGTCGTATGATTCTGTTATAATATCCTTTATTCAAATATTTATTGCTAAAAAGACAAACATACATCAAAAGCATAAAATTATTTGAAGATACATCATTAACCAAGTTGGATTTCCCCCCCCCCCTTCATATAACACAACTTTAGTGTGTAAATTACACCTCAATTACTTTCTCAGTTCTATGTTTAAATACATTTGCACAAAAAGATTAGTCTCTACTAAGTTCCAACGCAAGTTGACTCATTGGAGAGAAGTAAAATAACAATAAAATTATTTGTCATAAGTGAGAATTAGACCTGGAACCTTAGATAGACATTGTGCTCTAAATACCAAACCTTTTTACAACAAAATTGTCCTAGTGGGATTAATTTTATGCTATTTTATTGAAACTATACAATGACATCTTCAAAGAAAGAAAAAAGAAGAAGAAGAAAAGAAAATAAATTATATATGAACAACTAATTTTCATTATAATGCCAACCTTTGATCTACTTTATTTGAAACTCTCCGCATCCATTAATTCATGATCATGACCTATAGACTAGTTCATTGAAACTAGTCTTTATATAGCACGGATGAAAGAACATGCACAATAATTCTAGATATGCCCAGTAACGTAGAGAAAAGTTGGGACATGGACAGTTGCATGATCATTTCTGTGTATATTTCTATCTTATGAAAGCTATGCCCGCCGTCGCTAACGAACAATCTTAATGTATATTCATTCTACGTGGTTGATATCGTACTTCACGCAACATCGTGTTTATATGATGAGTCAAGCTAACATGTCAATTTTATTCCTATTTTCTATTGTAGAGAATATTCAAGAATTTTTTTTCCCGCCTAATTTATTAAGAAAACAACTGATATAGTCAGACATAACTAATAAGCAGTAGCAGTGGGCCAACTACCGGCGCTTATTATTGGAAGGAGAAATTGCGCCTTCATAATCAAGATACGCGAAGAAGGAAGTAAGCACGTATAGGACACGATGTATACGCGTACAGGAGTAGGACGCCATGATACGTAGATACGTCTCTCTCTCTCTCTCTCTCTCTATAATGATAATCATTATTTATTGTAAAAATAAATAACCATTATTACTTTTTAAACTAATTACAGTAGTTTTAGTTATTTACCGTGGATGGTTTCTACTATCTATTATATATAATTTTTTTAATATAAAATATAAATATTTGATATTTATAAAAATATCATTATTTTTTTTATTACTCAAATAGTATAGTTTTATAGAAGATTTGCAATAGTTTCATAAGATAGTTTTATAATGTAAAACATAAATATATAATATTTACTCAAAATTTATCACTTTTCTTTTTAGCATTGAAATACTATATTTTTAACAAACTTATAGTAGTTTCCTCCACCCACCGAGAGTACTTGTCTGTAGATAATTTTTAAACTTAAAATATAAATACACAATATTTATAAAATGATACCACCTTTTTCCTTTTCCTAACACTTAAATACTAATAGTTTTTTGAATTACTTATAATAGCTTCTTTTCATCTACTAAAAGTAGTTTTTCACCACTTAATGTAGATAGTTTTTTTTTTAATTAAGAGTACTAGTTCTTGATTTTCATCAATATCATTTGTTCTCATTGGATATTCTATATATATTAGTTTTGCTAACTAATAAGTATTTACTTTTATTTGCAAAATAATATTAATTTGAGAATGCATGTCAATTGTACAAGTGAATATGTGCTATTAAATGATAATTATTTCTATTTTTAGTTTATTAACCATAGCCTTTAGAGGCTATTGTTAACATTTTCATCTATGATACTCCATAATATGTATTAGAGCCGGATGGTAGTGGGTCGGGCGGGTCAGATTTATATTTAAACCGGTTTACATTATCTAGATCTAGATCCGTTGAATTTTAAAAGTTGAGATCAAAATCAAGACCTATGAATCATGCTATTTTAAATGATTTAGTAAATATATTAATATATTTATGTTTTATATATATTAACATATAGTTTTGTAAAAAAAAAATTATCCAATAAAAATATAAACATTTTAAAGTAGTTATTTTTACTTTTCAAACAGTATTTTAATTTGGTTTTGGAATTACAGGTTTGTTTTTATCTTCCTAGGATGGTAAGGCTTTCTCTAAAGTTCAATCCTCAGGGAGTATAAAATAATTTAAAAATTGCTTATAAAATAAAATTTATGTGTGTCTAAACGGATCTAGATTCGTAAAATACAAAAATCTTGAATCAAAATGCATTAAATAAAATAGGATAAAGGTAAGGACACTAAGCTTTGGCCATTGGAGAAGAGTTCGCTTACACTAATGTACTCAAAATAAAGTTTCGATAGAAAGTTAGAAACATAAAGTTGTGAGAGTCTTCTTGAATATAACAATCATTCTTTTGGCTTGGGCGATTCATCTTAAGGTAATAAAAACTAAAAAGAGAGAAGCCTACAATGAAAAATCAATTTTTAATTGCCTTTTCGCTACATCCCTCTTATTTTTCTCCCATTTTCCTGGGGCATTTTTTTTTTCTTCCTAACTTGTATTTTTTTTATCCTAATACTTTCCTTCAAGAGAATACAGATTTTTATATTTAAATTATAAATTGAATACACTCATATCATATGAGATAATGTGTGACATAAAAGTTCTAATCGATCACACTCTCCAAGTGTACATGTATTATAGTATCGGAAGAACATGGAATTGCACTAGCACTTTAGATTTACCCAATAAGACTCTTTTCTTTTGGTCGTTTTAGTGTTTTTTTTTTCTATTTTACTACTAGAAAATTTAAAAAATAATCCAATTCAAAGTTTTCAACGAGTAAAATAAAATCACTATTCCAAAAGAATTCTATTAAACTCTTTCATTTTTCAAAAAAAATGTTCCCAACATTTAATTCCAGAATCATATAAAAAATTCCAAAACTTCATAAAATCATAAATTTCTAATAATTTTGATACATTGAGAAAGATATCCTAAAATTGAATATATTTAAAGGTCCAAGAAATTACAAAATTTGTAGAAAGAACATTTCAAATTTCAAAAATTTCATGAACGTACAAAAAAAGGGATATTATTAAATGTTTTATCTTTTAAAATTCTAGAACCTTTATTACCATATCTTGATTTTTTTTTAAAAAAAACTTTTAGATATTTCTCATAGAAGTTTTAAATTATTGGAAAATCTTGAAGAAAAATTTATGGAATTTGTATTTTTTTTTTATGAATTGTTAAATTTACAAAAATTAAAGTTAAAAGAGGTGAGGTTTTATTAGTGTTTTTAATATAGAAAATTTTGGTTATTTTTAATTATATTTGATAAGAATATCTATTTTAATGGTTTTTGAACCAATACTTTTCAAGATTTTTATGAATCTAGAACTCTTGAATTTTAAAAGATATTAGGAAATTTCATTAGAAATTTTACAAATTTAGTTACGTGCTTCTCAAATATTTTTTTGCTTTTATTTACTTGGATATTTTTTGTAACTTCTATATACTAAATTCTGACATTTATTAACATCATCACATTATTGTACTTTCAAAAAAATTTGGAGCATTTTTATGTAGCTTATTTTGAAATAAAGTGAAGACATTTTTTTTTGTGGATATTAGAACTTCAAGAAAATTTTGAGGTTCTAATTATTATTTTTAAATTTCTAAAATTTTGGAATTAAAAAAAAATCAGAATGTTCAATATTCCTAATAAAAAATAATAATATATTTTGATAAATAAAATATGAATTTTATGTGGAATTATGTATAATTAATTTGATCTGGGTTCTTTATTCGAAAAAATTATCATTGATGTGGTTTTCTCAAATAGGAAACTCTAGGCATCTAATTATATTAGAGAGATAGAGCAAATATTTACGCATTAAATTACAAACTAAACTCAAATAAACACAAATTTCTTAAATAAAAAAAAAAACATTTCATTTTGAAATTAGATGAGGTAGTACAAAGCCAGACGTAGTACAAGTGTACAACATTGAAAATCATCGCACAATATATTTTGCTCGTACCTACGAGCCTTCCTTTGCAGTACAGTACTAGATAATTTCACATTAATTCAACAACACTCCAACCGTCCGTCCCCAGGCCTTCGCTCTCTATATATTAATATATATACACGAGTAAAAAGGAAGTAATAGAAGCTTAAGTTTCCGCCCCCCATTGGATGGGAGTTGAGTTGTACGGTCTTCAAATCAGTTTCTGCGGAAGCACGCTTGCACAGGTGGTAAAGCCCAACAGGTGCGACATGAGAACACATACAACGCACAATAACACGCATCAAACCGAGGGATGGTTTATTATGTGTTCTCAGGTCGCCCCTGCAGGCCTTTCTTCCATCACATTGACGTACATGTTCGAGAGAAGAGAAGATGTATAAAAGTTTCGTAAGGACAAATAGCTGGCAACACTACATAGAGATGGAGGAAGGTAATTTAAACCTACGACCTCTACTATCTAACGGGTGTTCTTTACCATAAGAACAAGCTTCATCCCATAGAAAAGAGTCTAATTATATACAAGTTAAACGAAGGTAGGACTTAGTTTATATTTAAAATTACTTATTAAAAATAATTTTTTATTTTTAGAAATATTTTAAACTAATTTTGGAAAAAATAAGTAGTTATTTTTTAATTAATAACTCCAAATAAGCTTTTAATCTCTCGTTAGTTAGTTTCATTTCATAACGTATACATTATGTTTTCATTAATTAGCATATGATTATCTTTTTGAACTTCACGTGTGCTCTGTTTTTCTTGAAGTGAGGACTATATTTTGAGGCTCAGATGGTGACAGAAGAAGCGAAGAGAAGACGAGAGAAGGCGAGACGAAATAAGCCACGGCACGGTTGATTAAAAAATATAAAACCGAAAAACTCAACTACAGCCAAAGACATCAGTCAAATCTGATAGATTGAACCATAGTTATTAAAGCCGGACCCGTTATTAATACAATCTCTACTAATTTAGTAATTTTCTCCTCTAACTAATATTTTATGCGGGTCAGACCACTTAATAATTTATATTAGCTTAACAAATATATTATAAAATGTATAGATACTTTTTTATTCAAACAAGATATGTAAAATATGTAGCTTAAAATTTAATTTAACCGGTCAATTATACAACCCAAGCCCAACTAAATTAAGCTAAACTCAACCTTACAACACTAATAAAATAAAATAAAAGTCATTGCCTTAACCCATTTATCCTTGCTGTCACTACACCCCCTCCGGCCCTCCCTATGCCCCTCCCACCTACCTGAGTTAACCCATCAGATCAGACTTGTAAATTCTAATTTCTTTTCCTCCTTGCACCCGCAAGGTGGAGGCGCGGCAAGAAGAAGGACGGAGGTGGCGTGAAGCATTCAGCTAAGACATAGAGGGAAGCTGATCAGGGTTTGGTTATTTTACTCGTTGGGAGGTCTATATAAAAGCCCGTTAGGGCCTGGCTGTGCTGGCAGAGTGAGAAGAATCTGAGGGGATGAAACTAAACCGTTAGGGAATCATCAGAATGCCCTGGGGCGCCCGTATTCGGGCAAGCCGTCACTTCTCCTTCATATTTAAAGATACTTCTTGGAATGTGATCGACTTGGTTTCCTCCCTCCCGATGCAGCCCGTTTCACCTGTTTGATATTGTGGTATTTCGTTCTTCTGGGGATCCCAATAATGGGAGATCAACCACTTTAAGTGCCCGCCGCCCTGAAGATAATCCATCGATACGTAAAATAATAATTAAGCGCCTTAGTAATCACTTAAATTGGTATTACTACCATAAATCTTCACGAGGATGCAAACTACAGTATTTCCAAAAGAAGAAGGAAGTAGAAGTAATCTTATCAAATTAAAGCCACGTGCAGTGAAATAGATAGGCACCATTAATTGTGAGCTTCAAGATAAGCCCCGTACAAGATTCATGACCGTCCGATCAAAAGTTAGCATTGGAACGGTTAAGTGGTTATCTATGGCTGAAATCTTCGACCCTTTTTCCGGTTGGTACCAGCCTACATCTGGCCACATTCCATCACGGACTAACATCTCAAACTAGAAACTCAAAGTAACTCCCCCTACTAACTGAACTTTATGCTTTCAAAATGTATACGAGCAGCTTGGTCATCGACAAGCAGGCCTCTCCCTTCATCTCTCATTCGGTGAGCAAAGCCCCTTGTCACGGCCTGCTTATTTTTTTCACATTTTGTCCGGAAGATTTTAGATTATTCTAGAATTATGTAGATTCTAGTAGAATTGTGTGGAAATATATGAAACATTGTGTAAATATCTAGAGACCTCTTAGAATGGTGTGTAACTCTCTAGAATTCCAAAGGTTATAAGGATTATAAAGGGATCTAGAAGAATCTTCCAAAATATTTTGTAATCTAGAATGGTCTCTAAAAGTATCTAAGGGTTGCGGAATATCTAGAACCTTCCACCAAAGGAGGGAAAGGGAGGGGGACCTCCACCATAAATAGAGGACCACCCCATTTACTCCCACCACCTCTCAAGTTATAAGCTCTCTCATCTCTCGTCAATAAGAGTATTATCTTCTTACACATAAGCTCTCTCACTCTCTCTCTAAGTCTCCTAAAGATCTTGAAGTGTTCTTACTCGTCTTTAAAGGCTTAGTAATAGCCTTAGTGTGGGAAAGGCTGATTTAGTGAGGAATAAAGGTGTTGTGCTTCTAAGTACCGCACGGGAAAGACTTAGGTGAAAGAAGTCACCCCGTGACACATGGTATCAAAGCGTGGTTTAGTGGAAGCTTTGGTTACAAATGATCGTAGCCATGGCAAACGACGAGTTGGTGAAGAACCCAAGTGAGACGATCGCTTCTATGGAGACCTGAGGTAGGGAACATGAGAAGAAGGGCAAGGGTATTACTAAAGATAAGTCGGTATCCATAAACCGACTCTCTTCACTTGAAGAAAGGGTTATTCGGGTGGAGAGAAGGATGGATGAGTCGACGGAGAGACTCGATGTGTTGGAGGAATATCTTGGTGAAGATATTTGTGAGGAATTCCTTGGTGGCATTAACCGCTTGTTGGAGGAATTCTGAAGTGATATTGGCACCCTAAGGGAGAAATTCGACACCCTTAGGGCGGAGCATGTTGCGTTGAGGCGGGATATCAACCAAGGACAACATGGTGGTCATGTTGGAGGACCAAGGGTCTAAGGCCCCGAACCACCCAAGTACGGAGGTAAGCGTGATGCTAAAGAACTTGATAATTTTATTTGGATGGTAGAGAGATATATGCGTCGTGCAGGTATGGATGATGATGCTGATAAGATTGATACTGCCGCACTCTACCTTGAGCATGATGCTATGCTATGGTGGAGACGTCATAGCGATGAGATTGAAAGGAGTGTGGTGGCCATTGATACATAGGAGGACTTCAAGAAAGATCTTAAGGCCCAATTCTATCCCATGAACGTGGAGGAGGCTGCGGAGAAGAAGCTAAGGAGCTTGAATCAAACCGGTTCTATCAAGGACTATATAAAAGAGTATAGCTTCTTGATGCTTGAGATATTGGACATGTTAAAGAAGAACCGAGTCTTCTACTCCATAGATGGGTTACAATCTTGGGCAGAGAAAGAGTTGAGGTGTCGTAATGTCCAAGACCTTGCTTCGGCCTCAGGAAGGAGAAGAAGGATAAGCTAAAGAAGGGTGGATCATACAAAGGTGGGGGAGAGAAATCGCACAAGGAGGCAGACCCCCCTAAGTGGAAGGGAAAGCATGAAGGGGGAAAGGACCATCCCAAGAAAAGAATGTGTTTCATCTGTCAAGGGGATCACATGTGTAATACCCTGTATTTTTAAAATCCAGATTTATTAAGTTTAATGATTTTATTAGCGTAATTTGATGTAAACAATTAATTATTTTAATTTCGAATCGTTTTACGGATTTATCGATGATTTCGAATTCATAATTGAATGTAATTAATCATTGTCGTTGCGAACCATTCTAGATAAATTCGTTCACGACAACGATTTTATTATATTCTTATGATTTCGATCTTCGGTTAAAAATATATATTCCCGTTCTTTCTCGTATTTTGGTTTTTAATATTTTTAATTCGTTTTCGATTATAACTTCGTCATGTGATTACGACTTTGTTTTGAAGTTATATTTCGTTAACGAAATATATTACTTAAATTATAGAATTTCTATTTAAATAGTTAAATTTATTTTAATAAGTTTATCCGTAGAAAATATTTCCGACTTTAAATTTATTCATTTTCGGAAATCGTTAATATTTTTGGGAAGTTTTAAATTAAAAATATTTTCGAAGTTTATTTATGAATTTATTTTTGGAATTAATTTTTCTTTCGTTTTATGCTTTTTGGGTTTGCGGAAAACCGATTTCGGAAATTATTGAAATTAATCTCGATTTATTAGAATTTGACTTAAATATTTTATTATATGCTTTTAAATAATTTTTCGAGGCTTTATAATATATTCTCGTAAATAATATAAATTCTTATGTTCGTTGGTAAATTCTTCCGAAAATGTTTCCGAAATTCTTTATATAGCTTTTTATTAATTTTAAGTCTTCGGATCAGTTCGAAATAAATTTTCATTAAATAAATTTTAGATAAAATCTTCCAATAATATTTTGATATTTTTAGTATTTTATTTTATGTGTATTTGTATAAAAAAAAAAACCCCCGCGAGTCTAGCCCGTCGGTACCCTTCCCCAGCCCTCCTTCTTTTTCTTCTCCTATTCTCTTCTCTGCTTCCCGACCCCCTGTTCCCACAACCCTAACCCTAGCCGACCTCCCTCGCCTCTCTCCTCCTCCCTGCTCCTCCTCGCCAACCATCGGCCGGCCTCCAACCCCGCCAGCCCTCGTCGCCACCAACTGCAAGCAGCCGCGAGCAGCCGCGCCCAGCAGCCACGCACAACAGCCGAAGAAGGCAGTAGCAGCCGCGAGCTGCGGCTGCGACAAGCAGCAACCCGGGCTATGCCGCCATTGCCCGGTCAGCGGCGAGCCTCGCTGACCACCGGCGAGTTGTCCCCGTTCCCCGACGAAGCTTCCCCGGCCTTCCCTTACCCCGATTCATTGATTTTCGTTTGGTATAATTTCCGAAAAACCCTAACCCTTGTTTTGATTAATTGGGTGTGAATTAGCTTATGAAAAGCTAAATTAATTGTTGTATTATGTATATATGTGCTGTAAGATTGATTTGGATATGTTAATTGTATGGTTTGTGTTGGAAATTTGGGAAGTTGAATTTTAGGCCGGGTTATGCCCAAATTTTTCGGATCCGTCCAATTTGGCGATTTTGGATAAATTGATTATACAATATGTTTTTAAATGTGTTTAATTTCATGTCGGAACCGTCAATTTGAGAAATTTATGCGGAATCAATCGGAATTTGATTTCTAGGTCAAAATTCTTGTGTAATGAAATTGGGTTGCGTAATTGAGTCGTTTCGCTCAATTGATTTTACAATACCATTTGAAATGTATTTAATTTCATATCGGAAGTGTTGATTTGGGAAAATTGTGCGTAATTAATCGGAATTGGATTTTTAGGTCAAAACTCTTGCGGGTCTAAATTGGATTATGTAACCGGGTCGTTTTATTCAATTGACTATACAATTTATATTAGGATATATTTAATTACATTTTCGAACCGTCAATTTATATATTTTAGCAAGAATTGATCGGATTTGCGTTCCGGGTTCAAAAACCCTAATTGTACTGAATTGGGTATTTCTTTTATTGGTTTTGAGCAATTGATTATATGATATGTTATAAAATATGTCTAATTGCATTTCTAAACATTCAATTTGATTAAATTAATAGAATTCAACCGAATTGCATTTTCGGGCCTAAAACCCTAGATTTCAAGTGAACTCATGAAATTGATCATTTATATATTTGTTTTTCTAAAATTAGATTTATAGAAATAGTTGGAATGATCCTAATTGTATTCTAATGCCTTTAATTGGAATTAATTGATTCGAATTACCCAAGTTGTGTCGTAGGCTTTAAAACCCTAATTTTGAAAACGGATCGTCTTGAATTGGTTAATCGGAATATTGTTTTGTTGAAATTGACTATTTAGATTTATCTAAAATTAGTGTAATTGTGTTTTAAAACTATCAATTTGAGGTAATCGAAGTGATTTGGTCGATTTGTAGTTTAGGCATTTAAAACCCTAATCTTCGGGGATGGTTTTATAAAATTGATTGTGCTGTGTGTCTTTTATCAAATCGATTTCTGTCCTTCGATTTTAAATCATTTGATTTATATTTTAATCTTAATCTTGATAGAGCTATGCTCTTGAGTCCTAAGTTTTGGATGCGTTTCCCAAGAAAGATCATTTTTGTTCGTTTGTGTTTATTTAATTTGAATATGTGAATTATTAATTGATAAAATAGTTTCTAACCTAGTTCCGATTTCTATCGGCGATCTAGGAAAACTTTCTCGTGGATTGTTGAGCCTTCGATAGCTCTCCCTCTTTCTCAATTTTCTTAGCTAGCTTCGGATCCAGGTAAGTTTCTACTTACCTCCACTTATGGGTGTTTCGTAAGGATGTGGCTAATGTCCCTACGTGTTATGTGACTTGTATGCCTTGGATGCTTCGTACATATATATCATGTCCTGTTGTGTATCACCTGATTGTCCTTAACGTGTTTTATGCGTAGCGCAGCTTGGAGTTAAGGTGTGTGGTATGTGTTTTTCTTATTATATGAATGTGATATCCATATGTGGTGATTATGGTGTGTTGTGGCATGATGCAACCCTCTAGGACATGCATGCTAGGGTGATTATTATTATGACATGGATATGAAAGGATAAAAATAAATAAATGGGAAGTGAGTTGCTAAAGAGGGGTATGAGGTTGACCAAATTGAATAAGGGATGAGAGCTATGCATGGAAAATTCTAGGGTTTGCATGGGAACTTCGAGAGTTTGCATGGGTTGGATAAAACTTGCATGAGGATGATCGTTACGTGAGAAAAGTTGTATTAAAGTGTAAATAAGCTAAGGGGAGAGTTGTGGAGTGTTTTGAGACTTGGGATGAAAAATAATACGTAGGTTGGTGTGAGGGGTATAAGGGACCCGATTAGGGTTTTGGGAAAAAGTAGTGATTGATTTGGGATTGAACTTAAAAGAGATGAGGTGTTTGACGATAAATGAATTAATGGTAGTAAGGCAAGAGGAAATTGGGCCACATAGGTCCAATTAGGGTTTCAAGGGAAACCCTAGAGAGTGATAGTGGGTGGAGTGTGGTGTCACAAGGTGTTGGGCTTCAACCCACACCCTTAAGAGTTGGCTTTCATTATGTGTAAGTGTAAAGGGAAATGGATATCGAGGTGTGATAAGGGACGCAAGAGTCCCAAGATATGGGACGGGCCCTCCTGGGAGGATGTGGATATAGTTAGCCATGCATGTCAAGGGGTAAAAATTCCTTCAAATAAGATATGTTAAGACACTAATCACTTAAAGAGAAAGATGTTGAGCCGGACCCAGACCGGTCCACCGGCGAATAATAGTGGCTAGGGCCGGGGTGCCCTACATGATCGGTCCACCGGCAATAATAGTGGCAGGGTATGTTACCCTCATGACCGGTCCACCGGCTATAATAGTGGGGGATTCCGTGCTCAACAAACCGAACGTAATAACGATAAGACCTTGGAAAGATACGAAGTAATTACAGTGAAACATCATGTGAGTCAGGGCCAGACCGGTCCACCGACGAATAATAGTGGCAGGGTATGTTACCCTCATGACCGGTCCACCGGCTAAAATAGTGGCAGGGCATGACCCTCATGACCGTTCCACCGGCTATAATAGTGGGGTTCCCGCACTCACATGAATTGATAAAGACTATGATGTGAATCTACTATATTCACCAGAGATCTAAAGAATGAGTCTACTCGATCGAGGCTGAGCATGTCCCTAAGTAATGCTCGGGGCTGGACATGTCCCTAAGTAATGTCCGCGAGGCTAAATGCCCAATTGGTTCAGTTCGGCATTGCCCATAAATGCCCGACTCGGCTTGGTTTGGTTTGGCGTTGTCCAAAAATGTCTGGTTGGTTGGTTAACATTATCCATAAATGCTTGGTTGGTTTATCTGAATCTCTTATCGGTTTAAGATATTACATATGTTTCGCATGTTATTATATGTGTATGGTAGGACTTGTAATGTGGGTTTGAGTATGCGTAATATTATATCAACGTATTGTATCATAATTTAATATGCACTTGATGTTATAGTTTACGTCCCTTCCATAAGGTAGGGTAGTGGGATTTACTCAGTATTGGACCCGTACTGATACTACCTTGGTTGAATGGGTCCTGTGATGATCCACTGATGGTGGGGAGCATACCTCTTGTGCAGGTTTAAGATCGGATACTGTGTTGGGGTGGAAGCCTTGACTTGAGTGAGTAGGCAATCCGGAATTTAATCTATCGGGAATTGTCTGGTCTAACTGTAATTATTTTTGGAAGTTTCAAGTATTGTATATAAAATTTAATGGTGTTGTAATTGCCTTTTAATTTTCTCGTACTCTGATAAGTTTTTAAAATTCAGATGTAATTGTTTGACAGGTTTCAGCCTTGCATCTAACATGAGATAAATGATTGACATTTATCTTGTGTTAGATGTGGCGGTAACATTCCCAAGTTCTCTCCTACCTTCCTGTCACGGGGTGACTTCTTTCACCTAAGTCTTTCCCATGCGGCACTTAGAAGCACAACACCTTTAGTGCTCACTAAGTCAGCCTTTCCCGAACTTAGGCTATTACCAAGCCTTTTGAAGACGAGTAAGAACACTTGGAGAACTCAGAGAGAGAGTGAGAGAGTTTGTGTGTAAGAAGAGAACTCTTATTGAAGAGAGAGGAGAGAGCTTTACAACTTGAGAGGTGTGGGGAGCAAATGGGGTGGTCCTCTATTTATAGTTGAGGTCCCCTCCCTTTCCCTCCTTTGGTGGAAGGTTCTAGGTCTTCCATACCCTTGTAGATAATTCTAGAGACTCCTTTAGATTACAAGATATTTTAGGAGACTCTTCTAGATCCCTTCATGATCCTTCTAGCCCTTAGGATTCTAGAGAGTTCCACACCATTCTAGGAGGTCTCTAGATATTTATACAAGGTTCCATACAATTCCACACAATTCTACTAGAGTCCACACAACTCTAGAACATTCTAGAACCTTCCGGACAAAAATGTGAAAAAAAACAGGCGGGCCGTGACATTCCGCTTTATTCTTTCAAAAAAAAAATTTTTTCCAGGAGTGAAATTTGGGGGTGTTACAACATGTCCTTCAATTGTCCCAAGAGGAAGCAATTGAATGCCCTTATTAGCTCCCTTGGAGAAGAAGGGACCTCCAGTGAGAAGGAAATCAAGATGGAATCAATTCGCTTCCTAAACTCCCTCAAGACTAGGGCTAAGGAGGAGTCCAAAGTGATGGCTAAAGATATGGAGGTGCCAAAGGCCTAGAAGGGCTTGGTTTATGTTGAAGCCAAAGTAAATGGCTGAGACACAAAGGCATTAGTGGACACGGGAGCCACTCACAACTTTGTGGCTGAAGGGGAAGCCACAAGGCTCGGGATTCTGTATTCCAAGGAGGTTGGATGGATAAAGGCAGTAAACTCAGCTTCAAGGTCGATCCTTGGTGTTGTTCGAGGCATACCCATTCGGTTGGCCGAGTGGGAAAGCATAGTGGATTTAATAGTAGTACCCATGGATGACTTCAAGATGGTGCTTGGCATAGAGTTCGTCGATAAGGTATGCCCACTATCATTCCTAGATGCTAACACCATGCATATTTCTAAGGGGCAGGAGTCCTATGTTGTGCCCCTAGTTCAAGAAAAGGTGGAGTCCAAGATGCTTTCAGCTATACAAGTATCTAAGGGACTCAAGAAGGGTGAGGTCACACTCTTGGCCACATTGAAGGAAGAATCCTCACCCGTTGGAATGGAGGCACCCATGGAGATTAAGGAAGTCCTCAAGGAGTACAAGGATGTGATGCCGCCTGAACTTCTAAAGAAGCTCTCACCTCGAAGGGAGGTAGATCATGTGATCGATCTGGAACCAGGTGCTAAGCCCTTAGCCATGGGTCCTTACAGGATGACCCCACTAGAATTAGAGGAGTTGAGGAAAAAACTCAAGCAGCTACTGGATGCGGGATTCATCAGGCCATCTAAAGCCCCGTTTTGTAACACCCCCAAATTTCACTCCTGAAAAATTTCGAATTTAAAAGAATAATGCGGAAGCTAAAACACAATTTGGGAAATGTTACCGCCACACCTAACACAAGATAAATGTCCACCATATATCTAATGCTAGATGCAAGGCTAAAACCTGTCCAATAAAATTCAACCAACATCTATGCAGTGAGAATAAACTCCCACAAGGAGATATCCACATGCAGATGGAAAGTGAACAATGTCGCTGGATAAAATTATCGTTGAATAAATCAACAGAAACCTGTAAAATAATCCTGGACTTTAAAACTTAAAAAGATAAAGGATATTAAATCCAAATACATCTCCCACAAAATCACAAACCAACTAAATACAAATCAGATGAATGATTTATACACCAAAATAATACATTTAAGATACAATAAAATCTGAAAAGAGAACCAAGGGGCATCCCAACAGTGGAGCCAACTTTATTTGCCAAATCGAATCACCGGATAACCTACTCTCAAAATCCAAGGAAAATATTCCTCCCAACAATAACATATTTAATATTGAACCTGCACAAATGGTCTGCTCCCCACCATCAGTGGATCATCACAGGACCCAAACAATCAAGATAGTATCAGTACGGGTCCGGTACTGAGTAAATCAAGACTACCCTACTCTTGGAAAGAAACATAATACATATAAGATAAGACAACATTCAGCTTACAATACTTATGTTCAATTATACATGCGATACATACGTCATTCTAATCATACAATAATTCATGCTCGATTATACATATGATACACACACTATAAAACATGGAGTCACAGACTCACGCTTATAATACATGATTAGACATAACAATACCTAAGGTACAAGCTTACAAGAAAATCATAATCACATGCTAAGAATCACACACTAACCTAGAAGGTATCATTCTACACACAAGTCCCACATGTGCTTTGAATAATAGATCATATGATAATTGAATGCGGACGTTTGTCATATGGAAACATTATTGTAAGATAGAATCAAGAGACATGTATAGGAAATAGAACATAAAGTCCAAGAGCCAACGAGAATAATTCATGATTATTATATTCCTTTATTGTAATTACAACTGTTTAATTATATTTTCTTGAGGATGGAGACTCAAAGATCGTAACAACTAATCTAGTACTCGAACGGTACTAGCCCTAGCTGGCCCACCCAGAAACATAACCAGACCACCAATAAATAGGACACCTAATCACTTAAGTATGCATACCCCCTATAGGGCCGAAATATATCGAGACACCTATAGAGTAGAAGAGGGCATCTCCGGACCTCGTAAGGCACCCGGGATCACAGAATAGAAAAACACCGGAATGGTACCAAGTGAATACCAAACCTAACTCGGATAGCTACCCCGAGTGATACAAGTCCCAACTCAAGATCTTTCACTTTGTGATTAATATTTTATTCACGAATTTAGTCAATCATAAATCAGGCCCATATAACAGCACTTAGCTCCCATCCATCAACACAATGACGTTCCATTATTATATCAATTTCAAATGGCATTAAAGCCAAGCGGCATTAAAGCCGAACCATCCAAGCGGCGTTAAAGCCGAACCAATCCAAATGGCATTAAAGCCGAACCAATTTAAGTGGCATTAAAGCCGATCGATTCCAGAGGCATTAAAGCCGATCCAATTCATGAGGCATTAAAGCCGAATAACTTTAGGAGCATTAAAGCCGAATGAGTCCATGGCATAAAATACAGCATAAGGTATCATGCAATTCAATCCATACTCAGCCCTTCACACACTTACACACGTATAATATCCAAGCGTCATATTAACACGCGTTGTATTGAGGCTACAAATCCATATATTCATGCAATTGCCATATAGAACATAGCACATGCTTGACATAATTAAATAACCGATAATCATCATCACCACCTTTCACTCCAAGCAGACATACATTGAGAATCCGTCATAACTAAAGGTAAGTAATGACTTACCTAAGTCCGAAGCTAACTAAGCAAATTGAGAAAGAGAGAGCTATCAAAAGCTCGACAATCCACGAGAATGTTTTCCTAGATCACCGATGGAAATCGAAACTAGGTTAGAAACTATCTTATCAATCAATAATTCAATTATAATAAAATCAACACAAACAGACACAAACAACCTTTCTTGAAAAACGTGCACAAAACCTATGACTTGCGAGCGTAGCTCGATTAAGATTTAAAATCAAATATTAACCAAATCAGATTAACACTTATCACTTGGGACATTTCAAATTGATTTGGCAAGTCAGGGAAAGAATAATAGATTATAAGCTATTTTATCAAAAATGACCTATTCATTAGGTTTTACAATCCAAATGACAACCAACAATTTGTATAGAACCAAATCCAACCCGATAAGATAAAACATAATTCAAATGATTTAAAGTCAAATCCAGAAATCAATTAGGTAAAAGAAGCATAGCATAATTAATTATATAAAACCATCTTCGAAAATTAGGGTTTTTAATGCCCACACTATGAACCTACTAATTAACTTTTATTATCTCAAATTGATAGCTTAAGAGTACTATTAAACTAATTTTAAATAAATCTAAATAATCAATTTTAACAAAAGTAATCTTCCGAGTAGCCAACTTGAGACTATCGGTTTCTGAAATTAGTGTTTCACAACCCATGACATAAATTCGAATAATTCAAATCAATTAATTACAATCGAAGGTATTAGAATGCATATATGATCATTTCAACTATTTCTATAAATTCCATTTTTAGAAAAACGACCATACAAATAATCAATTTCATAATTTCATTTGAAATATAGGGTTTTAGGCCCGAAAATGCAATTCGATTAAATTCTATAAATTTAATTAAATTGAATGTTTAGAAATGCAATTAAACATATCAAATAATCAATTAATTAAAACCAATAAAAGAAATACCCAATTTAGCACAATTAGGGTTTTGTGCCCGGAACGCAAATCCGATCAATTCTTGCTAAAATATATAAATTGACAATTCAGAAATGTAATTAAATGTATTCTAATGTAAATTATATAATCAATTGAATGAAACAACCCGATTACCCAATCCAATTTAAACCCGCAAGAGTTTTGACCTAAAAACCCAATTCTGATCAATTTCATACAAATTTCCCAAATCAATGCTTCGGATATAAAATTAAATACATTTCAAACGATATTACAAAATCGATTGAGTAAAACGACTCAATTATGCAACCAGATTTCATCACATACAGATTTTGACATAGAAGGTCAATTCCGATTAATTTCACATAAATTTCTCAAATTGACAGTTCCAACATGAAATTAGATACATTCCACAGCATATTGTAAAATCAATTTACCCAAAGTAGTTAATTCGGACGAATCCGAAAAAATTCGGACATAACCCGGCCAAAAATTCAATTTTCACAAATCAACCAAATACACCACAATTAACCACTCTAAATCAATCATACAACATATATATACATAATCAAACAGTCAATTTAGCTTTTCATAAGCTAATTCATACTCAATTAATTAATTCCAATGTTATGGTTTTCAGAATTTATACCAAACAAGAATTAGCAAATCGGGACAAGAGAAGGCAGGAGAAGCTTCGCCGGTGGTCGGGAGACGTCGACGATGACCGGACAGTGGCGGCGTGACCTGCATGGTTGCTGCTGCCATGCTCTGCTACTGCTGGTTGCTGCTACTACAGCGGCATTTGCGGCGGTTGGGAGTGGCGGTCGATGGCTGGAGGAGGCTTGTTAGCATGGAGGAGATGGAGATGAGGGCTGCGTTTTGGGGCTGCAGAGCAGGGACAGGTCGGGAAAGGAGAAAGAAAAGAGAAGGGAAAGAAGAGAAGAGAAAAGGAAAAGGAAGAGAGGGGAAGGGGCTAGTTTCGGGATTTTTTTTTTTTTTTTTTGCAGATACACACATATGAATAAATACTAACATCTAAAAAAATATTGTTGGAAAAATTTATCTAAAATTTATTTAACGAAAAATTATTTCGTAAGGTTCCGAAGGCTTAAAATCGATACAAGAGCTATATACAGAATTTCAGAAGTATTTTCGGAAGAATTTACCAATGAACCTAAAAATTTATATTATTTATGGAAATACATTATAAGACCTCACAATAGTATTTAAAAGCATATAAGTAAATATTTAAATTAAATTCTAATAAACCGAGACTAATTTAAATAATTTCCGAAATTGATCTTCCGCAACAAAAAAAAAGATAAAATAGAAGGAAATTAATTTTAGAAAGAAATCCATAAATAAGCTTCGTAAATCTCTTTTAATTTAAAACTTTCCGAAGATCTTAATGACTTCGGAAACAAATAAATTCAATGTCGAAAATATTTTCTACGGATAAAATTGATAAAATAAATTTGACTATTTTAAACGGAAATTTTATAATTTAAATAATATATATATCGTTAATGAAATATAACTCCAAAACAAAGTCGTAATCACACGACGAAGTTATAATCGAAAGCGAGTCTAAAATATTAAAAATCAAAATACGAGAAAGAATGGAAATACATATTTTTAGCCGAAAATCGAAATCATATGAATATAATAAAATCATGGTCGTGAACAAATTTATCTAAAATCATCAGCAACGACAACGATTAATTAAATTCAATTATGAAGTCGAAATCGTCGATAAATCCATAAAACGAATCGAAATTAAAATAATTAAATGTTTATATCAAATTACGCTAATAAAATAATTAACCTTAGTAAAATTGAATTTTAAAATATGGGGTATTACATTACTACCCCCTTAAAAAGGAACTTCGTCCCCGAAGTTCAACGAAATTGGAACAACGAAAACTTGACCAAAACACTTTAATAGGACATTAACAACAATAAATAGGTTAAAAGTTAATCCAAAGAAGAATAAAACAATATTTACAAAACTAAACCATGCAAAATTGAATTAAAACAAGGCATACGAAGTAAAATAGAAGAAAGGGAAGTCAATGTTTAGCAAATCAAATGCGATGGGGCTTGAAAAATGACTAATTACACCCGTAAAGCCAAACAAGTTACAAAAGTACTATTTCTTAAAATAAAGTCTAATTAGAGAATAAGAAAAATATGTAACTTGAAGTTCAAATAAAAGGGAGGATACAAAAATTCTAAAGATTCCACAACTCTAACAATACAATCAATACATAATATATACGTAAAACTTTACAATGAGTTATCTTTATAACATTATACAAGAAAACAAAGCTAACACTTATCTCAACGACTCATAAAAGATCATCATACACACCAATTACATACATCTAGGTCGAAGGAGATTTCTAAACCTAAAATACTTCACTAACGAGCTCCTTAATCTACACTTCAACCAGGATAGTCCAAACACTTTAATTCGAAAATGCTACTACTATAGCAACTATAGTATTCAGAGTTCACATTTTTTTAATCTATTTATTTATTTATTATTATTTTGACTATTCGTTATTAGTTCGTCTCATACAAGATAAAACTTAACACATCAACCATTAGATAAGAACATATATATTTTATGGGGAATAATCTTCATACATTAAGGTTTAAATTACTAACACAAAATACAAAACTGAAATAACATGTAAATGAACGGTAATCAACAAAAACTTAAATATGAACATGTATCAAAAGTCATATGGCATTATTAAAATCACTAGGGTAATTAAGGCACCCTACACACTGCTTATGAAACTGAACACCTCTATCCAAACCTCAACATTATCATTATCATTATCACAATTCTAGGTTTCTCGTAATTGAAAAGGATACATCTATTTAAACATCACCATTAGGGTTACAAACCTATGTTTTTTTTCACAATTCCAAAAAGTAAAACAACTCAAAAAAAGAAGTTAAAGTCCATATCACATCATAATACATCCATCAAAATAAACTTTAAGGTTATCAATCCACCAAACCTGAAAGGCTAGGGTTAACCTAGTGGGGTTACTACCCCATTAAAAGCAAACTAATTAGAAAGCTATAATAATCACAACACATAAAATACAGAGATAACACAAGTCAAGCATGCAAAATAACAAATGCTCATATATATAGACATAATTACAAAAAAAATCACAAGGCCACTTACGCTACCCAATCACACTATCCTCACAAGCTAATCCGGATTTAAAATTTCACTTAACCTTTTTATCAAAAGTAAAATCGAACACTTAAAATGAATTATAGATCAATGAAATTTAAAATTCAAAAACATAAAATACGATTTTTAAAACCAAAAGCTCTGATACTAACTATAACACCCCGAGTCGATACAACCATACGGGGGCTACCTTGGAGCGCTTTCGGATTGATTGGCTGGCCCCACAAATTAACACGAGTCCTTTTAGTGCGCTTTGTCCTCACTCACGCACTTTTCGAGAAATTTCAGAAAATTTATGAAACTTCCCAGAAGGTCACCCATCCTAAAATTGCTCCACGGCCAGCACGCTTAACTGTGGAGTTCTTAGGATGGAATCACCAAAAGGATGGTATACCATGTTTATATTAGTAGCCAAATCAATCCTTATAACACTCCGCTCAATTTGGGGTATTACATTCACCCCCACTCAAAGAACGCAACGTCCTCGTTGCGCCTCAACCAATGACTGTCTCAATACAGTTCATCCCAAGAATTGTCTCGCTAGGTGGCTGACTGGCTCATCCAAGTTCAGCTCACGGTCGCGGTTTTGCTTTGATACCATTTGTAACACCCCGAGTCGATACAACCATACGGGGGCTACCTTGGAGCGCTTTCGGATTGATCGGCTGGCTCCACAAATCAACACGAGTCCTTTTAGTGCGCTTTGTCCTCACTCACGCACTTTCCGAGAAATTTCAGAAAATTTATGAAACTTCCCAGAAGGTCACCCATCCTAAAATTGCTCCACGGCCAGCATGCTTAACTGTGGAATTCTTAGGATGGAATCACCAAAAGGATGGTATACCATGTTTATATAAGTAGCTAAATCAATCCTTATAACACTCCGCTCAATTTGGGATATTACACGTTTGGTGCCCCGGTACTATTCCAGAGGAAGCACGATGGCCTCTAAATGTGCATCGATTATAGGGACCTAAACAAGGTGACCATCAAGAACAAGTACCCGTTCCCATTGGTGGCTGACTTGTCCGATAGGCTTGGGAAAGCTCGATGGTTCTCTAAGTTGGACTTGAGATAGGGGTACTGGAAAGTCCGCATAGCCGAGGAAGATGAACCCAAGACTATGTGCGTAACCAGGTACGGATCTTATGAGTTCTTGGTCATGCCCTTCGGTCTAACGAATGCACCTGCTACTTTTTGCACTTTGATGAATAAGATCTTCCATCCCTTCTTGGATAAGTTCATAGTGGTGTACTTGGATGATATTGTGATATATAGTGAGACCTTAGGTGAATATGTTGAACACCTAAGGAAGGTATTCCAAGTAATTAGGGAAACTGAGTTCTTTATAAAGGTGGAGAAGTGCTTGCTTAGGAGGAGGTGATGTTCTTGGGTCACAAGGTTCTGAAGGGGAAGATCTTGATGGATGAGGCTAAGGTGGAGGCTATTGTGGAATGGGAGCCGCCCAAGGGAGTCTCAGAGTTAAGGTCTTTCTTAGGCCTTGTGAATTACTACAGGCGGTTCATTATGGGATACTTGGCAAGGGCCACACCTAGGGATGGCAATGGGTCTTGGACCCTACTCAGACCCCCTAGACCCGTCTCATTTTTAGCGGGTCTGGGTCCATGATTTTTGGACCCGACGGGTCTGGATCGGGTCTGGGTCCATATATACTTTAAAGGGTCTGGGTCTGGGTCCAGTTCTAGATCCAGATCCAACCGGCCAGACCCGTTTAATATACATATGTGTGTGTGTATCTATATATCTATATATATACATATATGTATGTATGTATGTATGTATGTATGTATGTATGTATACATATATAAATACATACTAATATTATGTTTGTCATTATTGTTTTAATCTTATATAAGCTCCTTATTCATTTTTTTAAACTTTTATTTTTGTATGCTTACTTTATAAACAATATGTATAACATTGTATTCTAAAAGCTAGGGATATAAACGGGGCAGATTTTATCCGAAACCCAACGGATTTTGTCCAACGGATATGGATAAACGAATATGAATACGGATATGGATGATGGAAAAAAAAATACCCGACGGGTTCGAGTACGGATACGGATATGGGATATCCATACCCATACCCGTAACCCATAACCATACCCGTATCCATATTCGTACCCGTTTACTCAATATATAATTATCTTTTTACCCTTAATTTTAAAATAATTATAGTATAAATTAAAGTTAGAATTATCATTTAGCTTAACTCTAAATGGGTTTATCTGTCGGGTGATAGATTTATCCATCGGATAATATCCATTACTGGTAAATGGATAATCCGTCGAGTAACAGATATCCAACGGATACGAATATGGATATGTTAGTGGATATGGATTCGGGTACGGGTACGGATTTGGGTACGCATTTTATTATCGGATACGGATATGGGTATACTCGCCCCGAACCCACCCCATTTACATCCCTACTAAAAGCATTAAAACACTATTTAAAAAGTTAATATAACTATTTTAATATATTTATTTTTTCACTTAGATGATTTTTTTAACAAAAAAAATACATATTAAGTTATATAAAACATAAATGTATTTGTATTAGTATAGATTATTAATTATTTTTTAAAAAAATAATCGGACCCATTTAGGATCCGTTTACCCGTTAGACCCGATGGATCTGGATCTGGGTCTGAACTTTTAAGATCCAACGAGTCTGGGTCGGGTCTGGGTCTAGGTAATATAAACGGATCCGGATCTGGGTATGGCCGGACCCGATCCAGACCCGACCCATTGCCATCCCTAGCCACACCCTTGACCAACTTGCTTAAGAAGAAGGTCATATGGGAATGGACAAAAGAATGTCAAAAGGTCTTTGAAGATCTTAAGCAAGTCGTGATGGAAGAGCCAGTCCTAGCTCTTCCAAACTATGCGGAGCCGTTTGAGGTGCACACCGATGCATTGGATTTTGCTATAGGGAGTGTGTTGATGCAAGAGAACCATACTATAGCCTATGAGAGCCGAAAGCTCAATGACACAGAAAGAAGATACTTGGTGCATGACAAAGAAATGACGCTATCATTCATTGCCTTTGGGTGTTGAGGTAGTACTTGCTTGGGGGTCGGTTTGTGATCAAGACTGACAATGTTGCCACCAATTATTTCTAGAGACAAAAGAAGCTAAGCCTCAAGCAAGCACGGTGGTAGGACTTCTTGGCGGATTTTGACTATACCATGGAGTATAAGTTGGGCAAAGCCAATGTTGTTGTGGATGCACTGAGTCGGAAGGCGAAGTTAGCAGCTTTGAGCCAGCCGCATTGTGATCTCATTGATCGAGTTCGAGAAGGATTGACCCATGATCACTTAGCTAAGAACTTAATGGAGATGACGAAGAAGGGAAGAACTTGGAGATTTTGGGTAGAAGATAGCGTGCTCTATACCATTGGCCACCGACTCTATGTGCCGAAGTGGGGCAACCTAAGAAGGGAACTGCTAAGGGAGTGCCATGAATCAAAGTGGGCTAGTCATCTTGGTATAAGACGGACCTTTGTACTTGTTGAAAAATCTTATTATTGGCCAAACATTCAGGATGATGTGGAGACATATGTAAAGACTTATCTTGTGTGCTAACAAGACAAGGTGGAACAAAGCAAGCTTGCGGGTCTACCAGAGCCTCTTCCTCTTCCAGAGAAGCCATGGGAGAGTATATCCATGGACTTCATATCAGCACTCCCTACTTTAGAAGCACGCGGTTCCACTATGGTGGTGGTGGATCGATTTTCCAAATATGGAACCTTCATCCCTGCCCCTCGAGATTGCACAACCGAGGAAGTCGGACGCTTATTTTTCAAACATGTGGTGAAAGTATTAGGGCGTTCCTCGGAGTATCATCAGTGATCGAGATCCACGATTTATAGGGAAATTTTGAAGGGAGCTGCTCAAGCTCATGGGTTCGGATCTCCACTTCTCCACAAGTTTTCACCCACAAACTGATGGGCAAACGGAATGGGTGAATCACTTGTTGGAGATCTACTTGAGGCACTTCGTGAGTGCCAACTAGATGGATTGGGCAAAGCTGTTGGATGTGGCCTAATTCTCCTACAATCTCCAGCAGAGTGAGTCCACATAGATGAGTCCTTTTGATTTGGTGATGGTCCAACAACCTATGTCTCGGTAAGAGCTTGCCAAAGGATACATGGAACCTAGCCCTGTAGCCTTTAAGTTTGCTAAAGGATGGGATGAGCTACTGGACTTGGCAAAGGCAAACTTGTCCAAGGTAGTAAAGAGGATGAAGAAGTGGGCAGATGATAATAGGAATCCCAGGGCATTCTAGGTTGGAGATAAAGTAATGATGAAGCTTCCAACCCATCAATTCAAGGCCTACAGAAAGGTGCACAAGGGCTTGACACGGCGATATGAGGGGCCATACCCCATTGTGAAGAAGGTTGGGAAGACTTCATATAAGTTGGAGTTGCCAGCGAAGTTGAAGGTTCACCCTATGTTCCATGTGACTATGTGAGTCTTCTAAAGCCTTATCATAGGGACAAAGATGATCCATATCGGGGTGAATCTTCTCGAGCTCCACCAAAAAATGTAGTGTCCTATGAAAGGGAGGTTGCAGAGGTGGTGGATGATAGAGAAAATTCGACAAGAGAAGTTCCCAGGCATATCGAGTACCTCGTGCGTTGGAAGGGCTTACCAGATAGCGAGGCGAGCTGGGAATGCGAAGAGGACCTATGGTAGTTTCGTGACCAGATTGAGACTTTCAAGACCACCAAGGACTTGACGAGGACGTCAAGGGCTTAGGTGGGGGAGGATGTCACAGCCTGCTTATTTTTTTTCACATTTTTGTCCGGAAGGTTCTAGAATATTCTAGAGTTGTGTAGGCTCTAGTAGAATTGTGTGGAAATGTATGAAACCTTGTGTAAATATCTAGAGATCTCTTAGAATGGTGTGGAACTCTCTAGAATCCCAAAGGCTAGAAGGATCATGAAGGAATCTAGAAGGGTCTTCCAAAATATCTTGTAATCTAGAATGGTCTCTAGGAATATCTAAGGGTTGTGGAAGATCTAGAACCTTCCACCAAAGGAGGAAAAGGGAGGGGGACCTCCACTATAAATAGAGGACCACCCCATTTTCTCCCACCACCTCTCAAGTTGTAAAATCTCTCATCTCTCATCAATAAGAGTATTCTCTTCTTACACACAAGCTTTCTCACACTCTCTCTAAGTCTCCTAAAGATCTTGAAGTGTTCTTACTCGTCTTTAAAGGCTTGGTAATAACTTTAGTGTGGGAAATGCTGACTTAGTGAGTACTAAAGGTGTTGTGCTTCTAAGTGCTGCACGGGAAAGACTTAGGTGAAAGAATTCACCCGTGACACCCTGCTCGTTGGACTAACTTCAGGGACTACTTTTGATGTTCTACCGCCACTTGAGCTGAAGCGTCCGAATTTCAGGCAACCGTTCTCATACTACTCATTAGGAAGACAAAGACAAACTTACACTGACTAACAAATTGAATATCGACGTATACCCGCAACCCTACTGTAACACCCCCAAATTTCACTCCTGAAAAAAAATTTTTTTTTGAAAGATTAAAGCGGAAGCTAGGAACGAATTTGGGAAATGTTACCGCCACATCTAACACAAGATAATGTCAACCATCTATCTCATGTTAGATGCAAGGCTAAAACCTGTCAAACAATTAAATCTGAATTGTAAACACTTATCAGAATATGAGAAATTTAAAGTCAATTACAAAACCCTTAGAAATCTGAGAACAATACTTGTAACTTCCAAAGGTGAATACAATTAAACAAAATAAATCTCGAAGGATAAATATCCGGATCGCCTACTCACTCAGGTCAAGCCTTCCACCCCAAACCAGTATCCGATCTTAACCTGCACAAGAGGTCTGCTCCCCACCATCGGTGGATCATCACATGACCCATTCAACCAGTGTAGTATCAGTACGGGTCCAGTACTGAGTAAGTCTCACTACCCTATCTTATGGGAGAGACGTAAACTGTAACATCAAGTACATATTAAATTATAATACAATATCGGTCATACTCACAACCCACAGCATGGCTCTTGTCATACACTCATAGTAACATATAACACATGCAACATCCCATTTAACATATAAGCATAGTATAACCGAAATAACAAGTGACTCAATATGCACGTAAACAGCATGTGGTAATACATATAATAAAAGTTGGCTATGGTCCAATTAGACTTAGTCTTTATTCTCATTAATAGTATATTCATTCCACACATATTCTGTAATGATCCATGTAAGCGCGGGGACCCCACTATTATAGCCGGTGGACCGGAAATCAACACTCAGGGCAGAACGCCTCTGACCACTATTATAGCCGGTGGACCGGAATCAACACCCAGGGCAGAACGCCTCTGGCCACTATTCTAACCGGTGGACCGGACTGGCCCCGAACTTACATGGTGTTTCGCTGTAAGTACTTAATATTTTCCCGTGGATTACTTCATTCAGATTCATTCAACACATTCTTTATTAGACCATGTGAGCGCGGGAGCCCCACTATTATAGCCGGTGGACCGGAAATAAACACACAGGACAGAACGCCTCTGACCACTATTATAGCCGGTGGACCGGAAATAAACACCCAGGGCAGAACGCCTCTGGCCACTATTCTAACCGGTGGACCGGACTGGCCCCGACTCACATGGTGTTCCACTGTAAGTATTTAGTATTTTCCTTGTGGATTAACTTATTCGTTTGGGTCTGTCGAGCCCGAATCCCCCACTATTATAGCCGGTGGACCGGAAATACACACCCAGGGCAGAACGCCTCTGGCCACTATTATAGCCGGTGGACCGGAAATCAACACCCAGGGCAAAACGCCTCTGGCCACTATTCTAACCGGTGGAACGGACTGGGTCGGGCTCATCAGTCTTTCACTTTACGTAATTAATGTCTTATTCGTATCTTATTGAATCACATCATGTCCTTGACATGCATAAATCATTCACTACATTCATTACACATCACATACGGTAAAAGTCCACATTCATAACTATACTTTACTCAATAGTACACATAGTAACACCAAACAACTCTAAACAGCCTTACGAACCATGATTGTCCACACCAAGCCCTGGTTAACCACTCTTAACCTTCTTTAACCGTAACCACCATAATACCATCACGAAAACCCTAATGACACCATCAGTCATTAATACCACCAAGACACCATAAATACTACTATATAAACCACAATACCATCTTGCAAACCCTAATACCACCATAAGTCATTAATACCACCAAGGAATCATTAAAACCACTATGTAAACCACAATACCATCTTCCAAACCCTAATACCACAATAAGTCATTAATACCACCAAGAAATCATTAAAACCACTATATAAACCACAATACCATCTTCCAAACCCTAATACCACAATAAGTCATTAATACCACCAAGAAATCATTAAAACCACTATATAAACCACAATACCATTTTGCAAGCCCTAATACCACAATAAATCATTAATACCATCAAGAAATCATTAAAACCACTATATAAACCACAATACCATCTTACAAACCCTAATACCACCATAAGTCATTAATACCACCAAGTAATTATTAAAACAACTATATAAACCCTAATGCCACCTTACAAACCCTAATACCACCATAGGTCATTAATACCACCAAATACTCATTAAAACCATTATATAAACTCCAATACTACCCATCATATCTCCAAGCAACAGACTTCCCCATGCAACCTTAATTTATACCCACCTTTTTGTTTACTTAATTCCACCTTCTCCTCATTATCTCACAATTGGTGAATTCCTTAGGTCGTCCTTACCTTGTTTAGCCAACATACTCCCATTTGGTCATTCTAACCTCTTATTTTTCTTTTTCAAGTCCCCTCACTTCCCCACACTCCCTCACATCACCCAACCTACATGTCGTAGGGGTCACGTCACATCACACCACATCACACTTGTACCACAACATATTAGTACACGAAGACAAGGGTACGGGGACGTACCTCGGATCCATGCTGCGCTTCACAAATATACACATAATATACAGGTTATAGCATACAACCATACAAAGCATATAAGGCACTTAAAACATGCAGAGCACACAAGTGGCCTTAGTTACGTCCTTACTAAACAACCACAAGTAGAGGTAAGTAGAGACTTACCTGGATCCGAAGCTAGCTAAGCGAAATAAGAGGGAGAGGAATCCCTAGTTCGTGGGTCCACGAGAAAGCTTTCCTAGATCCGATAGAAATCAAAACTAAATTAGGAACTATCCTATCAATCAATAATCCATATATTCTAGTTAAATAAACACAAACGACACAAATGATCTTTCTTAGAAAACGTGTCCAAAACTTAGAACTTAAAAGCATAGCTTTATTAAGATTTAAGGTTAAAACTAAATCAAAACGGATTAATACAATAGCACTTGGGACATTTCCACTACTTTTATAAATTTAATTTTAGCGAAACAACTATACAAATAACCAATTTCATAATATCACTTAAAATCTAGGGTTTTGGGCCCGAAAATACGATTCGGTAAAATTCTATAAGTTTGATCAAATTGAATGTTTAGAAATGCAATTAAACACATTTTATAACATATCAAATAATCAATTGGTCAAAACCGATAATAGAAATATTCAATTTAGCACAATTAGGGTTTTTGAGCCCGGAACGCAAATCCGATCAATTCTTGCCAAAACATATCAATTGACGGTTCGAAAATGTAATTAAACATATCATAATGTAATTTATATAGTCAATTGAATAAAATAACCCGATTACATAATTCAATTTAAACCCGCGAGAGTTTTGACCTAAAAATCCAATTCCGATCAATTACGTACAATTTTCCCAAATCAACACTTCCAATATAAAATTAAATACATTTTAAACAATATTGTAAAATCAATTGAGCGAAACGGCTCAATTATACGACCCAATTTCATTACACCCAAAATTTGACCTAGAATTCAAATTCCGATAAATTCTGCATAAATTTCTCAAATTGACGGTTCCGACATGAAATTAGATACATTTAAAAACATATTATATAATCAATTTGCCGAAATCGCAAAAACGGGCGGATCCGAAAAATTTGGGCATAACCCGGCTAAAAATCCGATTTTTCCAAAATTCCAACACAACCACACAATTAATATACCCAAATCAATCTTATAGCACATATATACATAATACAACAATCAATTTAGCTTTTCATAAGCTAATTCACACCCAATTAACCAAAACAAGGGTTAGGGTTTTTCGGGAATTTATACCGAACAAAAACCGATAAATCGGGCAAAGGAAGGCTGGGGAAGCTTCCTCCGGGGTCAGGGGTGGCTCGCCAGTGGTCAGCAGGCGTCGACGGTGACCGGACGGTGGCAGTGCTGCCTGCGGTTGCTTCTCCTGCGCGCAGCTGCTGTGGTGGCTCGGCTTCAGTCGCTGCTGCTCCTGCGCGGCTGTTGTGCTGCGTTGGTCGGTCGCCCGTTGTGGCCGACGGTGGTTGGCGAGGAGGAGCTGGGGGAGCTGAGGAGAAGAGGTGGTGAGGGAGGCTGGGGTCTTGGGCTGGGTTGCGAGAGCAGAAGGGCAGGGGAGTCGGGGAGCAGGTGCAGGGAAAAAGAAGAGAGAAAGAAAAAAGAAGGGATGGGGGTCGGGGTCCCGATCGGGTAGGGCTGCCGGGTTTTTTTTTTTTTTTTTTTTTTTTCAAATACACATATAAAATAAACTACTAAAAATTTAAAAACTATTATTGGGGAATTTTATCTAAAATTCATTAAATGAAAATTATTTCGTAAGGTTCCGAAGGCTTAAAATCGATATAAAAGCTACATAAAGAATTTCGGAAATATTTTCGAAAAAACTTACCAACGTACGTAAAAATTTATATTATTTACGGAAATACATTATAAGACCTCAAAATAATATTTAAAAGCATAAAAGTAAATATTTAAATTAAATTCTAATAAACCGAGACTAATTCAAATAATTTCCGAAATCGGTTTTCCGTAAACCAAAAATCGTAAAATGGAAGAAAATTAATTCCGGAAAGAAATTCATCAATAAACTCCGAAATCTTTTAATTTAAAACTTCTCGAAGATATTAACAATTTTCGAAAACGAATAAATTTAAAGTTGGAAATATTTTCTACGGATAAAATCATTAAAATAAATTTAACTATTTAAATAGAAATTCTATAATTTAATTAATATATTTCGTTAACGAAATATAACTCCAAAACAAGGTCGTAATCACCTGACGAAGATATAATCGCAGACGAATTAAAAATATTAAAACCCAAAATACGAGAAAGAACGGGAATATATATTTTTAACCGAAGATCGAAATCATAAGAATATAATAAAATCACTGTCGTGAACGAATTTGTCTAGAATGGTTCGCAACGACAATGATTAATTACATTCAATTATGAATTCAAAATCATCGATAAATCTGTAAAACGAAACGAAATTAGAATAATTAATTATTTACATCAAATTACGCTAATAAAATCATTAAGCTTAATAAATCTGGATTTTAAAAATACGGGGTATTACACCTACAGTAGGAAGTCAGGAAGAAATTTTCACATTTTACTATAAACACGAGATTCAACATAGAAAGTCAACCGACAAAACTATTTCCTCAGTTCATTGGTCTCTCTACCTCCTTTGGGGAAGTAAAATTGAAAGCCTATTGTCATTACATATAAACAAAACAAGGGAATCTTTTATATCTAGAAAGTCTCTCAAATCTAGTAGCATCCATAACCAATCCATGGAATTTTGAGTTGGCCAGGCAACAATTTACACTTTTGCTGGGTTGACCCTAAACCAAAAAAAATATTGTGACTCCATATTTCATATGTATATAAATTTTTTATTTAGATAAGAAATTGAACTTCTAACCTGATTCAATAAAGTTTCCTTATGCTTATTACCTGACCATTTATGCTAACTTAGATTCTTATTTTTATATCATATATATATTTGGGACCTATATTATTTGCTGGGTCATTTTGGGTTAGGGTAAGCATTGTTGTAGATTTAGATTATACCAATTTAATTTAACAGATAATATCAGGTTCGAGACATTTCAGGTTATATTGTTGGGTCAGTTTTGTCAACCTAGGTCATTTTCAGGTGATTTCGAGTTTGGATTAATTTAACAGATTATTTCTTTTAGGTTGTGATGGGTTGGATTGGGTTCGGACCAAACTAATTTCGGATAGGACCATTTCAAATTTAGGTCAAATTGGACATTAATTACTAAAATTAATTCAACTTGTTAGTATCGTAAACAAGAATTAAGCTTAACTTTATTTAAGCATACGATTAAAAATGTCTTATTAACTGCTATTTATTTATTATTATAAATTTTTAATGCTGTATTTTTATATATAAATTGATACAATTAGAATATCATTGGTAAATAAATATGTCCAAAGCAAAAGTGAGAAAAAAAAGTAAAATTTATACAATAATATATACATTTAAATTTTTTTTAAATAAATAATAAGATGTGTAATTTTTTTATTATCATAAGTGGTTAATATCAAATTTATTCATGTCTCGTTAGATAGGTTGCAGGCCGGGTTAATGTTGAATTCAGATTGAAGTAGTTTATTATTTAAATTTTCTTAAATTATGAAGGGTTAGAATCAACTTTTTTCGGCGTAAGTAGTTAGAATTTTGAACTTGTGTTGTGTATCATTTATTGAGTGTTGGTTGGTCGTTTAGGGCTGATGTCTTGGGTGTATGGTTGAGGATAAACATAGCAGGGTTTGAAGATGATGGAACCGTAATTGTGAAAAGGTTGGAAGATCTAGCCAAAGAAGGTGATAGCCCTGTAGATTTGTTCCCATGGTTCAATCTTTTCCAGTCAAATGCGGTATGTTCGAAGTCTGATCGCTTTTACACGAGAAAGGAGGACAACCCTCTATGCCTAAGTATTTCTCAATGACCGATAGCGTATAAGTACCATGAGGGAAAGGTAAAAAGAACACGGAGCATGAGAGACCAAAAATTTTGAGGGTAAATTAGGAATAAAAAAAGAAAGTTTAATACTATCAATCCAAATATTAAGAGAAACATAGTCGGTGCAATAAGATCGTTAATATTGTCATTATGAATAGCCATAAAAAAGAAAAAAAAACCTTATATAAATCCGATTTAACATGAATTCTTTCCCACAAATTAAGTTTATTAATGTATTTTAAATATATTTCCTATATATTTACGAATATGGTTCAGGAGACTGATTTAACTAACAGTTATTTCTACCCTATTTGGTGCAAACTTCCAAAAGAAAAGGCATCTATCACTACAAAATTACAAAGAAACCTCGAACATTGCCGTGGCGAATATCAACCGCCATACGTGGCAGGTTGATTGCATCAGCAACTTCCTGAATCGACTTTTTAGATCTCTGCTGCTTCGTCCCTACAGCACCGTTCACGAGCCTTAAGAAATCAAAACCAGTCCGTAAGCCAGAGATCTAAAACTAACAGCCAAACGAAGGAACAACGGAGTGGTAGGAAGAGGTAAAACGAGTCATACGGTTAAGATTAGATTAATTTAGATCGAATTAAAAATTAAATTATTATATATTTAGGTTGCATTTGAATTTAATTTGGGTGACAATGATTTATGTCAGATTAATTTAGATTTATAGAATATAGGATTAGCTTCAAATATAATTCATGAATTTTTTTTTTTAAAAAAAATTCGAATTCAATTCAGATCTATAGATTGCAAATAATATCACATTTAGATCAGATGAATTTAGGTCTATAAATTTTAAATTATATCATGTTTAAGCCAAATTAATTTAATTAAAAATTAGTATCAACATTGATTGTTATTAGTTTAATATAATTTATAAATTAAATTTTATAATTTATTATTATTGTTATGATTATCATAATATATGTAATGATATAATCAATTGTTATCATAAAATATATTGTAATAATAAATTATTATTAACATTAGTATTATTATCATAGTTATTGTTATAAATACAATTATAAACATTATTATATATATAAGTATAACGATTGTTATAATAACTATAATAATTATGTTAACTATCATCATCTTTTTTAGAAATACAATAATCATTATTATTAGTAGAAATATAAATATAAATTTTACTAATGCTATATATACTTATTATATTTACAATTAAAATTTTTATGTTTATAATAATAATAATATTAATTATTATTATTATTATTATTATTATTATTATTATTTTATGATACAATATGATTGATACTATTATAATAATAAAATACAATGAGGAAAATATAGTCTTATTAGTTTATAATAATAATATTATTATTAATTATTATTATTCTTATTTTTGTTATGATACAATATGATTGATACTATTATAATAATAAAATACAATGAGGAGAATATAGTCTTATTAGTTTTGCTTCATTTGTTGTTATATAAATTGCATATTTATGTTTACATAAAATTGTATTAATAAGATAGTTATTGACGTTTATGTATAAATCTATATGAAATAAAATATTACCTTTGTAAATTAAATTTAATTGTAGTTTGGATTAACTTTGAAATTATATCCAAATATGAGTTGAGTTCAAGTCGGATTATTTTAGATCGGGTAGGTTTGGATTAGACCATTATTAGGTTAACATTTATGTATGGGTAGAATTCTTTTTAGGTGAAATTATTTCAATTTTAATTATTTTAAATACGAATTACTATTGAATTAGTTAAATTTAGATTAAATTTAAATTGATTTATGTTATTTCGTATTTTAAGATTGAGATTGAACTACAATTTTCTTAATTCAAATTATATTTTAAACTAAATTAATTTGGTCGATCGGATTAAATCGAACTTTGAGGAATCCGGTGGTCGGTAAGATACCAAAACTCACAACAAAAGACACGAAGCACATGGAAAGTATTGTCTCACAACATGACAACAAATACTAAAAGGGAAAAATAAGAAGCATTGCATCATCAAAAGGATACAAATTTGACATTCATTGAAAAGGCAATACTTTTTTTTTTTTTGTTTTTCTCTGGAAAAAACTCTCTTTCATTGATTCGATTCAAAAATCCAACGAACCTTTCCTTCTGCAACCAAGAAGGGACCTCGACATCAAGTTCCAATTCAGTTCAGCAATAAAATAAGCCGATTAAATACATGATCAGATACATAGAAGATTATCATAAAAGCATTTCACCAATCTCCAGGCGAGAGCGATAGGCAAAGAAGCGCTAAATTTACCAAAATGTCGCCTCGCATTTCAACCAAAGCGGCATACCTACTTCTTCCCTCTGTAATCCCACGCCCCGATGCTACGCACGTTCGCCTCCAAAATGCAAGGGAAAAAGGCCGCAGCAACAACAACCACATAAAAAAAAAAAAAAACCCATAATGCATCGTTGACTGAACGACTAAGAATATAGCATTACATATTCACCGTAAAGATATGAGAAGGATAGCGTATACTTGATCTGATAATCTTCATTTAACTCATTAGTAGACTTATCATTGAACGGAACTTGAGGCAGATGGAAAGCGAATTGGAATATGATCACAGCCTAATCATTTATCAGCTGGCTTTGAGAGAATGAAAATATTTAGTTTAAGATGAAACATGTTATATATTATTGTAAATATTTTATTTAGGTGGATGTATACTTATATTTGTTTTCTACTAAGTCCTAGATTTAATACTTCTTATTATTTCCGTCAATTTATAACCCCTCTTCTATCTATCATGGTTGTTACTCTCGTCTTTTCCATCTCATCTCATATTCTTAATTTCCTTTTTCATTATGACAACTATATTATTATTAGTATTGTCCAAAAATAATTATTTTAAATATAAGTCATCATAGGAAAAAAAAAGTAGCCACAAATGATGATTATTTATATTTATTAATTGATGGATTAATAGTAACTTAAATATTAATTTGGTAGATAAAAGTCCATGAATACTTTTTGGCTCGATCCATAATTTACCAAACTTAATATAAAAAAAGTCAACTCAAATTTATAAAAAATTAAGAGTTGAATCGGGACCCAGATACCACCCTTATTTTGCACGGGTCTAGTCACAGGCATGCTATAAAGCATTGCTAGCTTTTTCTGTGCAATAGCGTTCTCATCCCTTAGGTCCACGTCCACTCTATGAAACACCAAACTAATAACAACCACAGTAGTGGTCACAAATCCGAACCATCAATTAGTAAAGAACCACCGCAACATAATAACAAATAAAATATGGGGGCGTCGGGCGTCTGGGGGGTGTCAACTGTCAATGATAGAAATTATAACTGGAATTAGGTTTCATAATACAAGAACTACTCAACTCCCATTAGCATTCATATAAGTTTAACAAAGTACGGGTCTTGATACTGGGTGGTTTGAATAAATGTTTTCGTCGCTTCTATCACCACTGCTAGTAAAGAGTTTACCAACCTTAGAATTTGCATATAGAAAAATATAAAGAATTGGAATATCAAAAGTGAATCAAGATGTATCATACTCCATGGAGGAGAGCAGCGGCTACAGGCACACCTCCTTGGATGAAAGGAGTCAATGCAATCTACCCATACACCATGGAATCCTTTGGAAAGGAATTAAGATACAATAATATAGATAAAGGTTACTGATAAATATTCTCCATACAATAAGATGACCAAAAGACAATAAAGAACATAAGAGTTTAAAGAAAAAACATATTACAACAAAAAACTAGTACCTAAAGGTACAACACCGAATTATTCTAACTCTTACACCCATAAGCCCATTCTAAAAATGAAACATCTTCTTAATGACCCCACTTATCTTTGTCACTGTTATACACTTTGCACCACTTTATGTCATTCACATAGTTATTTGTAAAATTAGTATCAGTACGACTTCCTCATGCTGAGTAAACCATAATAGTTTACAAGAGGTAGTATGCTCATATTGTACATAATCACATCACAAGTCAAAAAAAAAGGCAAGCTCAGAGTGCAAAGCATATGCCACATCGATATACAATAATCATAGGATAATGAAAGCAATATTAAGTCTCATGCTCAGTAGGAAATCATACTTGATCACTTCACATCTTCTCAAAGTACAAAATAGCCATATTAAAACCATAACCAAAATTAACTCATAAAATCAATGTCAAATATTAAAGTAGTGCACTGAGACAACTATCAAATCAACAATACAAAATAATTCAATATACTAGAGGTAGGGCACTGAGGTGGCTACCAAACCATCAAACTAATACATAGGAAGGCCATCAAATAAATACTTCTTTATTATTTATCTTACTTGAGAGTATACAATCAATCTAGTAATATTGAGACACACCCAATCATACTAGTTCCCAAAGGCAACACAATAACACACATAGGCAACACAATATCTTCCAACCACAGTCACCTGATCCTTAAGTATCGATACCCTCTATAGGGCCTGTGGGTCACCTATATAGTAGACTAGATCCTTGATGGGGCACAATGGCTCATCAGAGAACCAAAATCAATGAGGGTAGCTAATCTTAAAAAGTAACCATTTGCAAATTCGATCTATTCCACTTCAAGTATTTATATTTTACAAGGTGATCACATATGTCACGTACTATACAAAAATTCTCATTTTCATACTTAAGCATTTTTCATTATTTTTAATTATTAAGGTAAACCCTAAATTTATTGGTCTATTTTCAAAACCAAAGTCAACACTAAATTCAACTTATCAAAAATCTAAAGCTATTCTATGTCTAATTATTCACCATAGGTACATTAGGTCGAAAATGATCAAAATGCCTTTGAAACCTTAATTTCACCATTATTATCCATTTTCGTACCAAACATTATTATTATGAGAATTTGTCATGAAAAGACTAAAAGATAATAATTCACAATATTTTAGCACATAAGTAATTTATAAAATTTAGCAATTGACTATATTTTTTACTTTTCATGCATTTAGTAACTTATGCGTACAAACTCTAATCATATGTTTCTAACGTGTCATATATTCCATGCAACCTGTATGTATATATTTATAGCATAATATGACATATAATGGAGAAATTAACATCATGGTGCATGTAAGAAAATATCTCTAACTCTAGAACATGCAAATTATTATACTCTAACCCCAATCATGCATGCATACTTTATTATTATTTATATTAACCCTAACTACGCATTGATAATCACAGAACACTTATTGTAATACTCCCAAAAATCACCATTGGAAAATTTTGTTTGTTTAAAGAAAATAACACACCAAAAAGGAGGGGTGCTACCACCATGATCAGTATAAGTCTGGCACCTGGCTAGCCTCATACTAATCACAAGGCTAAAGGATCATTACAAATACGAAAACATAATAGAAAATGATTAAAATGTGATAGAGTCTATCATTCAAATACAAAAAGTGCTAGAATAAGCGAGAGTCAAATGTCAGTACATAAAAGAAATGGAAATACATAATAGGATCCCACCACTAGGGAAAAAAGGAACATAAGCTGCTAATGAAAAAAAGAGAGACCATGGCACTCTCTCTCCGACCCCGACCCGGGATACCAAGGCATCACTCTACCCCGACTAGATCATCATTTGCCACATAATCCTCTAAGGCCTCATCACCTACCTGCACAAACTCTGTAGGGGCCACTATTTGTGGGAGTGAGTATTACCCATAATAAGGGTGATCAATACGCTACGTACTAAATAAGGTAACAATATAACCAAGATAGGGAACAGAAACACATACTATAGATACAAAGCATATAATAGATTTTGTTAGATCATTTATCCCTGTCAGAGTTTAAGCCATTAGTACCATATTTATACATCTCTCGAATTATATCCACGTGGGTTCGAAGACCCCACTATTATGACCAGTGGACTGGGAATATTTACTCTAAGGCTAAATACACCTGTACACTATTATAACCGGTGGATCGGTAGATATATACTAACTCCAGGATAGAACGTACCTAACCACTATTATAATAGGTTGATCGGTAAATACTTGACATAGGGTCTCGACCCACATGGTGCTCTATTATAAGTGATTATTGTCTTTTTCATAACTTATTGTTATCTAATGGTTCTACTTATTGAGATCAAGAGCCCCACTATTATAACTGGTGGACCAATAATTTAACTCTAGGGTAGAACGCACCTGACTACTATTGTAACCGGTGGAGTGGTAAACATATTATCCAAGGCAAAACATAGCTAACCACTATTATAACCTGTGGACCAGTAAATATCCTACATCCGGGCCTGACTCAATGATATTTCACTTTAAGTGATTAGCATTTTATTCATGTTTTATTTGCCAGGTGATACATACCCATCCATGCACAACCCAAGTGACACTCCTAACTTGCTACCACTTAACCTACCCAGACTCCATGACAACCCTAATCCCTTGACCTAAAACATCCACACCCTCTTATAACTCTTAGGACCCCCAATGTTTTTCTATTAACCTAAGAGTGACCCTGGAAGACTCATTTTCATGGGTCAAGGCCTACTCTCCTTTTTCTCCATCTGTGATCTCCATCACCTACTAGGGTTTCCCCTTGAAACCCTAATCTGGCCAATGTGGCCCTTGCTTCTCCTCTCCTTACTTAGCCCACATATCCCCTGATTCAAGTACCATCATATACATCCTTAATGTTAAACCCAACATACCGAGAACCACATGCCTCTTTACTAAGTAATTTTATAAAATCAACAATAGGTATGCCATTGTCTTTCATATTTTATATAAATTCCAATTAATCAAGCCTTACCTTCCTATGTGGCTGCTTATAACGCAGATTTTTTTGCACCATAAAAAAGTGTGATTATGTTCCATCACACAACGTGTTATAGTTCTAACTCCTTCTAGACTAATACCAAATTGAACCATTTATTTACATTCACTATAGATATCCCTCTAAGTATAACCCCTTTGCTTGTTGTTGGTTTATTGCTATTTTAGTTAGAAAAGTTTAACTTCGGCTCTTCTTTGTTCCCCATGTTTCTTGATAATGAAAGTCGGGTTTCCGTTTAACGTTGCTTGATTGATAACAGCATATAGTTTGGACACAAAGCTTGAAATTTTAAGAAAACTAGTGTTTTGTTTGTTGCTTTTAATCATTGGTTTTGCATAACATTTAGACTAATTTAACCATAAATGGGTGATACTTGATTTTGTCTTTATCTGCCATTAATTTTGAGTTTCCTTTGTAAGTGATTTATATTCTCGATTCATTAACTCATTTTCTAGAGAAAATTTTTATTAAGTACCCTTTGATTTGGGATACTAAATAATTTGGTTATTGTATATAAATGAAGTGCAACATCCTTATTTTTACAACTTAACATTATTGTTTGAAATGAAATATGTGGATATAACATAAGAAACATTAATGAAACCATCATATTAACCATGAAGAGAGATTTGTTCATATACCTAACTTATGCTCCAAACAATGCTAAAATATAATAGAACTTATAAATTTTTACAAGGGTACATTTTAAAAAGAGGTAAATTAAATAGTTATAAGGTAACGCTGAGGAGGAAGTTTATATAACCGAGAGAGACAATAGGTATAGAGATAAGTAAGAAATGAAGTTAAAAGTTGAATAACCTAAGCTATCACCACTTTACCAATCAAGAACTTCAACAAAGATCGAACAACCTACAAAAATAACATTAATTGCTCCCGTTAATGAGTCGGAATTGATGCAGTGCCCAAAGGTGTCCATGTAATGAAAAATTGAGTAAAATCTAACTCTGATGAGCACTTAAAATACGATTCACGTAATCATATGGTAATACACATCTCACTTAAGCATGTTGCTACATAGAAGTAACTTATTGTGAATAATGGCATGCAATGTGTTACCTCTAAGGTAGCAAAGTTAAACCAAGAAGCCACGATAATTTCATCATTTCAATGAAATAAATGTACAAAGACCCTAAGACATCTTTATGATTTAATACATTTTTTTAACATTGCACATAAGGCATCAAATGTATTATATGCATTAATCACATATAATCTCACTCAAAGAGAAATATGGAATAGGTTACATATATCAAAGAGATAATATAACGATAAAATATTATATTATAAAGGAAACACATGTCCGACTACTTATGGTCATTAGCTATGGTAGCTACAATAATGCAATGACACTAGGAAATACACACCCACGACTCATGGTCACATGCCATGGTTGCTCAAATATTGTAATAACACTACATTATACACATCCACCACTCAAATAATGCAATAATAGTAGGTTATACACCCACCACTCTTGGCCACACAATATGGTAGCTCACACAATACAAACACATTAGGTTATACACACTCAATACACATAGTCTCACGCCAAGGCAACCAAACAAATGTAATAACATTGGGTTATACATACCCGCCATGATAGCTAAAGTAATGTAATAACACTGGTTATGTACTTCCACGACTCATGGCCATACACCATGGTAGCTCAAATAATGCAATAATACAAGGTTATACACACCCACCACTTATGGTCACACAATATGGTAACTCACACAATACAAACATATTGAGTTATATACACCAAATACACATGGTCTCATCTCATACCAAGGAAATAAAAAAAAAATCAATAACACTGGATTATACATACCCTCCACTCATGGTCTCAGACAATGTAACCAAACAAATTCAATAACACTAAATAAGACTACTAGATTCTACCGCCATCTATGGTAATAAAGGCCAAGGAAGGGACTAGAAAACCTCCCTTGAGTCAACTAATGCCATGATGGGTTGGGTTATACACACCCACCATCCATGGTCATCCAACCATGATGGCTACCACCAAATTGAGTATCCTAGTCCATAAGTGCACACACTACATATAGGGAATGTAGATCCTTTATATAGTAGAGTAGGTAGCAAACCATCGAATTAGTGGCAAGGCCTTGTGTTTATCAATAACATGAAGCAATCAATAGTATATAGAGTGTGTTTTGTATGATGAAACCAAACATCACCATAGGTGCTTTAAATTCTAGAACCAAACATAATATAGTGCTTTAAATGCTAACACCAAACATACTACAATATTTTAAATGATAACACTAGACATAATACATTGTTTAAATGCTAGCACCAAACATTATATAATATTTATAGATAACACCAAACCTAGAACTAGTGTTTAACAATAAGATAAAATTTCAAGGTTCAAATACTCAAGTCTTTAACTATAATGGGCAAAAGGTATTTCATTTTCTAACACCAAATATAACATAATGTTTATAGATAAAGTCAAACTTGTATCACATAAGTGTTTAAAGATGACGCTAAACGTATATCAAAATTTTAAAGGTAGCAAAAAACTTAGCTTAAAATTCACTAATCCAAACTTTCCAAAATAACTGCTTCTAATCCCAAAAGACTCCATAAGGACTGACGAGTGAAAATATCAAATATATTTGACCATTTTTAGTAGAAAAAAAACTGTTCATGAAAAAAAATACTATTTACAATTGATGGGAAACATTACTTAATATCAAGAAGCTTAAATTAAAAATCATCAAAATTTTATTACTAAAAATTACTCCCTCTGTATCAATTTTTTTATTTTATCAATCTGCATACTTTTTAAGAAGCTAATAAAAGTAGTTTTAAAATTACACTTACATCATTCATTGAAAAATAACAAAGCATTTATTGCATAGATAATAGTATAAAAGTGAGGGTAAAAATGAAAACTAGTTTTTTACTTTTTTAAAATGACTTTATTTTTTTATACAAAAATTTAGTGATATAATGACTTCTATTTTAATACGGAATGAGTACTCTCTATTAGTAAGGTTAAAGTCAATGGTTAAAGGTCTCATTTTGACTTCTAATATCAACATAATAAGCCTTTTATTTTTTTTAAATGATCATATAAGTCATATTATTCCCTAAATACCCTACTCATGTCATTAGTAGGTGATAAGACATGAATAGCTAAGAACAAATTCAAGAATAGCTAAAAACATTAAAAGCTTTTCCTAAACTTTATCAAACTTTAATCCTTTATAAATCATGTTATCCTAATTCAAAATATAGCATATTATATATCAATTTTATCTAAGAGTACCAATTATCATCATGGAATAATCAAATTAACCAAAATCTAAGCCTAACACCTAAATGATTGTTTGGCTAAACCATAACATACACGCACGCAAAATTCATTTTCCAACTTTCTAGCACCATATTTGCACTAAGCTAACAGAATATGATGAATGCCAATTATCTCATGCTTTTCCACATCATAATACCATACTTCACAAAAATTCATATAATCATATGTCACCCTTAAACTCATCTTTCACATAAATCATGCTAAAAAGATCACTAACCATAAAAAATCCTTATTGCACGTATGATAATAACCATTTCATATTTTAGCACAAGAAAATAAAAGGAAAAAAACATTGGTTAAAGAGTCAAAAATGACAGAAAAAGGGGAGGTATCACACGCCACACTCCTTAAAGAAACCTTAGAGATTATTTATATAAAAAAAACATAAGCAAGAAACCATTCCTTTGCAAACTTAAAATAAGAGAAATAAAACTCAAAAGAAAGGAGAATAACTAAGGCATGCCATTAATAATTGGAAGCAAAAGGAATGATCTCCGAAAAACCTGAAAAAGGGAAAAATGATGAGCATAAACTTCACCAGATGCTAAGGTTTAGCTCCTTTTTGTCTATGAAGACACCAAAGCGCTTAACCTACATTTTTTGCAAGTTAACAAAGCTTGTTAATAGAGGAGAAATGGAGGACAATGAAATGAATGAAAGAGAGGAAGAAGAAGAAGAACATGCAATGCCATGGAGGAAATAAAAAGGGTTTGATCAAGGTAAAACCAATCGGTTAAGTTGACAAGGTAAGTTAGGGTATGCATGCACATGGTACTGTTAGTTTGTAGATATTATTTATCCTTCAATTATCCATGAACAAAAATGAAATGCACATAGATAAGGAGAAGGAGAATAGGAAACAAGACAAACAAGGAAGGGTGGTGTATGACAAGTGTTGTGCTAGTGATGAATAATGACCAGGGAATATTCTTATGCATAATATTACGTGCCAAAGTGATAAGGGTGTGTTGATTATAAGGAGCAAGGACTGAGTACATGGGTGTGTGTGTGGAGAAGGGAAATAGGAGAATGAAGTTGGGGAAGTGGATGTTAGGATATTATCTCACATTAATGATGACTTAGATGATTAAGCATATGTGCACATGATTAAGATATGGTTGAAGATGAAAAGGGAGGGGTGTTGTCTAGGTTATGTGGCCAAATTAATGGTATTAATCCACTCTTATTTTAGGTGGATGGCTTTGGTAAGGTTTAATTTAACTATGATTAGGTTCAAATAATAAAGATATGTTTTGGTAAGTAATTATGCCTAAAAGTGACAAAGAAATATAAAAATAATAAAAATAAATATAAAATATTTTTAATTCATTTATATCTCTAAAATATTAAAATATAGTGATCTCCCAAGTTTTGTAAATTTCAAAAAATAAAAAAGAGTTGATTCAAGCTTAAGCATGAATTAATGTTGAACGGAATATGAATAACACCTTTTGTTTTAATCTTCAATTATCATCTTGAAACTAATCGAAAGACTAAAAAGAGTAAATAAATTTAAATATGGATTATTGTAATAATTTGGACGGAGTATGATATCCAAAAGTGAATTAAGAGTCTTATAAGAGCTAAAACCATAAGAAATGATAAGAAAGTGAGGGAAAAAAAATGTAATAAGGTTGATAACATGACGTCTCTTAAGGGATATCATAAAATGTGTAACTGAAATAGTTTTACTTTTAAATTATAAAGATCCAGAACGGATTAGGGATTTTTGATAGGCGGGTGTCACATGAAGTATTTGGTACAATTTTCTTAGAAGAACTATTGAGGGTTTAAATTTCTTGCTCTCCTCTAATCCTACTAGATAAAATAAAATAAAATAAAACAACGCATTCAATAGTAATTTTTAATAGAAAATTAGACTGTTAATAATGATTCTAGACCAGAACCATTATCGTTATCAAAGATTTATTCTTATAGTGGCTTTTTTTTTGTCAAAAAATCATTGTGACAGGTCTCAAATTTAATAGTTTCACGTTATTTTTTATTTTATTAAATTTTTTACAACGATTTTAAACCATTATAAAGTATATGATAACGGAGATTTTGATGATGAGGGTTGATCAACATTATTAAATTCTATTGCTTGTAGTGATAATATATTTGACGGAACCGGTTGAAAAGCTATAAGTTACATAAACATTTGGCTTAAAACAAGTAAACAAGAACTTACCGATAAAGAAAAGAAAATAGTTTCAATAAGATAAAAGATAGCTTATAATATGATGTATTTATACATGGGCATGCCTTAGGCTGCTTAATTATTATAGAACTTGGGTTCAATCTGCGTAGGTTAGCATTGGGCTGGATCTTATTGATTATGAATTAACATGAGATCGGATCTTATTCGATCTAAATCCATACCAAACTAAGTGTTACCAAATGTAATTATTAAATTTGACGGGTGTCATCAGGTTGGACTCGAAATCGGATAGAGATCGACATGAGCTCCGATCAACATAGTGTTGCGGATCACATTGGAGAGATGGATTTAAATATAGAATTATATATATCGACTATAATTCAAGATTAGCCGAATGATTATTTGTTTTTATTTGGTATCGCATCAACTTTTCTTACTCTGGCCAGGCGTGAGGCTTGCTGTACGAAGACAAATGCCAATGGAGTGAGGCAAAAATTAAGGACGAAAGAGGAAAGGACTCCAAAGGAATACGTCAGTGTCTTTTTCCGTTCACTTTTTTTTTTTTTTTTTTTTTAAAAAAAAAAGGGTGAAGGAATCCCTCGCTGCCTCCATCTTCCTTGTCATCTTTACAATTAAAATGGAATAATCAGAAAGCGAGCAGAAGTGAGTCAATTAGCAGCGTGCGTGCTGCAGTAGGAATGGCCACATGAAGAAAGACGGATCATGTGACGATCTGACACCCATCCATCCCTCTCCGGAAAATAAAAATGTGAACCTTTTCAAGGGACCTCTCGATCGATCGGTCACTTTGAGAATAGAATCTTCCTCGTTATTCAATTCCAAGTCCAAGCTCAAAGCTTAAATGGCTTGCTTCGTATACGGGATTAATAGAACAGGATGAAGGGAGAGGCGTCTGGAGAAACTGAAAAGGAACTCAATTTTTGAAAATTGACGGGCGCACGACTAGGTTTCATAGAGTGCGCATGCATTATCAACGTCAATACGCAGTCAATCATAGCATATATTTTGATTATTTTTTTTTCTTCTCCTTTTGGACAATAAAAATAAATACCTATTAAATGTCTGACGCAGGTATTATGTTCTGTGTCGATTTGTGATCCGTATTTGTTTGCAAATTCGTACCAGATTTAAATTTAAGAAGCATCTCTACCATCATAATGAGATCGTAATAATTCATTAAAGAACATATATGTCACGGTCACAGTCACACATGAGATTGAGAACAAAACAAAACATGATTGAATAAATAAAGGTTTGGGTTTGCTTTAATTCAAGAACAAACGTTTTTTATTTTATTTTTTAATTACGTAAGAAACGTTTTGAGGATTGCTCTACTCGAAGAAATTTAGCGAGCGATGACCCACATGAATTGAATAACATAATATTATTTATGTATTTTACATTACTTAATATATCAGACACACACCTAATCTATGTTAAATATAAATTAATCGTACTAAAATTTAAAATAATTAAAGAAACAAATTAGAAACCTAGCCAATAATTTATTCCATTCTCTCCCTTACAATAGTTACATGCAAAATCACAATCGAAATTACTAAGACAGAGAAATTAAAACATCATTATGAAAGTTAAGCACAAAGGAAACTTCCGTTGTTATTATTATTATTTGTAAAAAAATAAATAATGCAAATATATATGGAAAGAAGATGCAAATGCAATTTTGGACTTCCCGGCTCACTGTTGCGGTCCGTCCGATAAAAGGCGTCAAAGAGAGAATCTTGACGGAGGGGTTTTGTTGGATGTGGCTCCATATCCGTCCAAGCTGCTGGAAGAGAGGTTTTTTTTTTTTTTTTTTTTTTTAAAAAAAAAGGAAAAAATGTTTTATTCTTTTTCTATATACGGATACAACATGTGAGCCAGTGCAGGCTAGGGACGCAGGTTGTTTTGAGCCGAAAGACAAAAGAGGGTAGAAATAGGAACAAGACGATAGAGCTTTCTTTTGAAAAGCAATTTTTTAGCAGAGAATAAAGAAAAGCACGTCCACGTCTTCCCACTCACTCCCTACAGTGCAGGCATCCCCTCTCTCATCTTTCTGGCCGGGGATACTACGACTTCTTCGGCCCGTCTAACTTTTAGCGAACCATTTTATCGTAAATCAAAAAAATTAAAATTAAATTATATTTATGAAGAATTTCTATTCTTTTGTACGTATTAAAAATAATAAAATAAGTTTTAAAATTATATTAACATTTTTATTAAAAAATAATAAAATATTTAATATATATATATATAATTAAAATTTTTTATATAAGAATTTAATAAAAAAATACTTTCTTTTTAATGCGAAAAGATTAACCTTTTTAAAGCTTTTTGTCGCTTTATATAAATTGATCTCCTCACAGCCATGCGAGTCACGGGTTTGCATTGGGTTCGTGCGTGGGAAGACCATAAACAAATTGAATGAATCGCAGATTTAGGGGGTAGAATTTTGCATTGTCGTAAATGGTGGGGAGGGGAGGGGAGGTCAGGAATGTTCCTAAGACATAACAGAATTTCGCAATTATAAAAAGTAGGCTCCGTATGGGGAAGAAGATGGAATATATATACGGTTTAGTGAGCGAGTACTCCTCGTGGCCTGGTGGGGTGTGCGTGTGTACTTTCTTTCTTCTTCGGTTTCTGCCCCCTCCCCCCCCCCCCCCTCCTCTTTCTATAAAATATTAATATATTTGAATGAATCGAATATCTGATTTTCGCAGGTCTACGCACCAGTCGCGGTACTTGTTTAATTGTTGAAAGTTCTATGCCCTGTACGACTCCTCCCGACGACCTCCGTGAACCCTTCGCTAATCACGGTTAGGATTATGTATGTGGATCCTGTGCTCTGAACGGTAATATATGCTCCTATCTTAGTCCCAGTAGTAATTACTACTTGCGTATGATTGTGCCAGGCGCCGAGGCAGGCCGCGGCCAACGTTCCAAATGAATTCCGGATCCCATCCGGGCCCGTAAAATTTATCTTTATTTTTAATACATTTAGGTTTTGATTGAATTTAAATTTATATATACTTAAATAGGTTTAGATTTAAATTTAATGATCTTAGATACAAATCCGATCTAGATTCGATCCGTCAGATCTACTTCGTATATATATATGTATGTGTGTGCAAATACACACAAGCATACATATACTAATTTTATATTTATTATTGTTGTTATGATTAGAGATAGTAATAAATCACGTATGGATTGGGTACTGCTAGATTCGTTTATATTATCTAGATCCATCGGATCTTAAAAATTCAGACTCAAATCCATTTCTACTAAATCTAGCGGATAACGGATTCTAAATGGGTACGACTATTTTTGAATTTTTTAGAATAATCTATGTAGATATAAATGCATAAGAAAATATAAATAATTTAATTTTTTAAATAGTATTTTAATGCTTTTGTAATAAAATATTATTCATAATTTTTATAAAATAAATACGTATAAATAAAGTTAAAAAAATAAATAAAAGTCTTAAATACGATCACAACAAATATAATATTAGTATGTATATATCTATAGATACTAAACGGGTCTGGATCGGATCTAGATATGAGACTAGCGGGCCCAGATTCAGATATATTTAGATATATATAGACCTAAATCCTATCCAGACCTGTTGGGTCTAAAAATTATAGACTCATACCAACTAAAAAAGAGTCGAATCTAACGAGTTTCGGTTGGATCCATAACCAATTGGCATCTCTAATTATAATCTTGTTGGAACTTCTTATAATTTATATAAAAAAATAATTTATATATATTTACTTTTATTTGAAAAAATAATTAGACCTGTATAAATTTACTTTACAATCTATTTATCCGTTAAAGTAGATAAATATAGATTCGCATCTAATTTTTTAGTATCTTACGAATTCGGATCCAATATCAATCAAAAACCCGAAAGAATCAACGAACCAACCATATCCGGATGGATCGTAATTACTCCATTTCTAGCAAAATAAATAAAAGTCCTAATCCGTCCAGGAACAAAAAGATAAGGGGCGGGAGGAGAGAGAGGGGATGAGGGGAGGGGGGGGACCACGTACATATAAGTACGTGCAAGAAAGGAAGGAAAGGACACCACCACATTCACATTCACATTCATATTCCTATTCCTAGAGAACGACGCACGCAGCTGCCGAGTGATCAGAAATCAGAGACAGACACTGTTTAACTATTGAGTGAAATATAATTAACAGGAAAAGCATCCAAATATTCCCACTCAGCGTTACACCTACCGAGGGAACAATCAATCGATTAGTACTACCTTTTATTTTTTTTAGTACAGTAATATATACTATTTTTTTTGTTAGTATAATAAAGGCAATATATTATCCAGATCGGATCTCTCATCCTTATTCCTTACGTTCAATTCAAAAACTTTTTTTTTAATAATAATAATAATAATAATAATAAACAAACACACAGACACATAAACTCGAGCCGGATAATACAAATTGAAATTTAAACCCCAAAGAATATACAAATCAACATTATATAACTCAAATATGATAATATTCAAACCTGATACCAATTTAAAGTCGACAAAATACAATTTGATCCCGAATTTCAAAAATATATATATATAAAACAACCAACATGACACTAACTAAAATAATCATGACATCATCTATGGCTTCCGGTCCAATATTGATCCGAACCATCACACAATGCCGCCTAGGGAGGCGGCATAAAACGTCGATATAACAAACATAAAAGGCCGGTGCATTCAACGTTGGTGCAACTATGTATATATGACATTATTTTTTTATGATGAAAATCAATAATCATCCTAATTTTTGAGTAGATTTTTCTACATATTGAGACTAATTTTTAGTATCTATTGTGGATAATTATTTAATATAACACAAATATTATCATGCATATTTTTTAATGGCACTTGGATACTATAGTTTCTTAAAAGATTTACAATATTTTTCTTTATCTACCGGAGATAGTTTCACCACCTATTGCGAATAATTTTCTAACCTAAAATATAAATATTTGATATTTATAAAAATACAACAACTCAAATACTATAATTTCATCTACTTACTTACAGTAGTTTTCCACCGTCCATTGAGGTTAGTTACCGGACATTAAATATGGACGCATAATATTTATAAAAAAAATATTACTATTTTTTTCTTGTCACTCAAATACCATAGTTTTCTAAGATCGTTACAATAGTTTCCTTCACCTAGTAATATTAATTTCCAACACCTACTAAAAATAATTTTCTTAACCTACCGTGAGTAGTTTCTCAAAGAATGTTAGTTTTTAGCTTTATCTCTCTCAAGGAGGTCATAAAGTTGGGCGTAAGGAGGCGTAACAATCACCATGAAGGTTTGCAAATATTGAGATACAAGAGATTAATTTAAACCCATAGCATCTAGCATCAATACTAGGCTATGGCTTCACCGATTGTGACTAACGCAGATATTATATGTACATTCATAGCTAGGTAAAAGGTAGTATAATTACTTTTAGCACTGCTACTATTAACGGTGTTGAAAACCGGATATCTTTATTTGATATCCATAGTGTGTTTATCAGATAGAATATTTAAAATTTTGTATATTGACCATATATATCTAATTTTTATATGCAATCCCTAATTTATCTCTTTAATTACTTTTACATGAATTTTTTTATATAAAAAAATACAAACCATGTATATGTTAAAAGATATTTATTTTTATATTCATATAATTATTTTATTTTATGTAGAAGGTTAAACTTAAAAGATAAATAAATTTCAAAAATTTATCGCCGACTTAAACTATATATTATCGAGATAATCAACAAACACTAGATATTTTTGCTGTATTGGATAGTCTAACGAAAATCGGAATTTAGTATTTATTCTGATACGTACGTTCTAATAAAAAATTTATGTTACATGTTGGATCCAATTTTTAGACAGTGGCGATGGTGTTTTTCGCAGGGACGGGCGCCCGTTAGCTACTGCTACTACTAGTATACCCGATTATATACGGTAGATAGACTCTCTGCCGGTCAATTTCAAAAGTGTTGGACTTTTCTGACAAGGTCATATGCCTAGTTATGAAAAGTATTGCATATAGAATTGGTAGAAAACCGTAGGTAGCTAGTTATGACACACATACAAAGAATAAATGATAGAATATACAAAAAGACAAAAGGAATCGTGAAAGCTTTTACAATTATTTAGTGATAAGGCGGTCGTATGTTTCTGCTTCTTAAAGTCGGAAAACCCCCATCATCACGAAGAGAAGGAGGGAGTGAGATATCTCTGGCTAGCCAGTTATGAGAGTTAAGAGTTGAGGAGTCGATATATATATATATATATAGACGCACACATACCGTATGCTACGTACGTACGTAGTCGGAGTGTATACTTCGCTATACATCTGTCCCTCTAGCTATAGAAATCGTAATCAGTCAGAGTGAAAGCGCCGTGCGCGCGGGCGGGGGTACAATTAATGGCATTCATGGTGGAGAGGGGTGGAGGTGGTGGCTGTGGGGGAGGAGGGTTAGTAGTAGGAAGCTGTGGTGATCAGGAGATGGTGTTTAGTGTGGAGTCGCAATCACAGAAGTCGGTGCCGGCACCGTTTCTTACAAAGACGTACCAACTAGTGGATGATCCGCGTACAGATCACATCGTGTCCTGGGGAGAAGATGAGACTACTTTCGTCGTTTGGAGACCGCCTGAGTTTGCTAGGGATCTTCTTCCTAATTACTTCAAGCACAACAATTTCTCAAGTTTTGTGAGGCAACTAAACACCTATGTAAGTATGCATACATACATACATATTTATATATATCTACTTCTTTTCTTCTTCCCCCCTCCCCCCCGCAAGACCTCTATCTCTTTAATATATATCAGATCCGATCGATGTATACCATATGTGAGTGGTTTAAACTAATTATTTCAAGGAAATTGCATGACATCCCCCTCCTCCTCTTGTAATGGATGGTTTAAGTTTGTATACATACACACACACATACATACTTTTCCCTCTATGCCAATATAGATATATCATTATTGTATGTTGGATGAAGAACTAAATTTCATTAGAGTCTTTGATCCAAATATATGCAGTCCCTATTCATAATTAATCTTCGATTATTATATAGCTATATTTAAAGAAAATAAATTCATATCTCTCTTATCTAAATATGTATATATATATTAGAAGTCATAGTTTTCATTTATACTTGAGATCGCATTTTTATATATATCTTCAAGTTCAATCATATACATATATGTATGTATGTTTGTTTGTATGTATGTATGATGAATTGTGAATGCTGCGTAGATTAACTGCGTTATCAGGTAACCACAAGTAGTTAATAATGAGCTTCCGCCGGCCTCCATTTAATCTACCCAACATATAGCTTCATGGTTATATAATCCCAATGCTGTACCTTAAATTTGAGTGTTTATTTTATTTTATTTTTCCCGTGATTTCCAATGGAATATATGTCTAGCGACTTTGTATTTGTACGGTGTGGATCAAAACAAGGCGGAAATTAAGAAAAGTGAAATTCCTTTTAAGCAAGAATGAAGGAGAGAAAAGGAATAAGACCTTTCAGAGAGACCGGGAGATTCTCAAAGAATTTGGTAGGAAATGTCTTAACGGTCAAACAATGGTCCTATTAATTTCTCTGCTGCATAATAAATTAATAATATAAGTATTTTTTCCTTTTTGAAATAAATAATAAATAATAATAATAATAAAAATTGCGAGACAACGAGATCTCTACTTGGTCAATGTGCAGTGTCCTGTAGTTTCATTTTCCTATAAATACTTAATCTACACAAATATTTCCTTGATGTACATCCAAATCCAACTGACATATATGCTATTATTATATCATTGCTAGCCAAGAAACACGTATATTATAATGCCGCCGTACTATTATTGTATGCAATGCATCCTACAACTTCTATATTAGGAAGGCATTGTTTTAAGATAAAAAAAAAATTATATGTTTTCTTAATAATATAATTAACCTCATATTAAATTTAATATTCTTAGCCATTTAATTAAAAAGTTAAGAGAATGACGTTATATTAGAATTAGAAACAAAGTATGTTCTTTATCGTTAAACAGAGAGAGGAACTAAAGCTTGAGCTTAGATGTCTTAAGTATTTAGGTAAAATCAAATCCTTACTTATAACCATCCTTCTTCTTTACTCTTGCCTTTTATAATTATTTATTTATTATTATCCTTCGTTATTTGATTGAAAGAAAATAACATATATAATATTAAAATCTGAAACAAAATATTTAATTATTGATATTTTTTCGTAAAATGACTTACATTAATACATTTGAAGTTGCAGAAATTAAAAACTTGAGTTTAAATATCTTAAGACTTTGGTAAAATCAAAATTTCTCGATCTCTTATAGACTTATAGCATATTAATTCACGAACATCGCACACATACGTATAGTCGCGACAAGGTGAATGAATTATGACCCTTCTCTACTTTTGCCTCTCATACACTAATATATAATAATCGAGACCCCTTTAATTCTCATCCTCGATCTTACTTCATCTATGCGTGTGTTTATTTCAGGGCTTCAAGAAAGTGGTAGCAGACAGATGGGAGTTTGCGAACGATTACTTCAGGAAAGGAGAGAAACACTTGCTGTGCGAAATTCACAGAAGAAGAACATCGAACCATCATCACCACAATCAAATGCACTACCACGATCAAAATCTAATACCCCCACAATTCCTTCAACCCGTGGGTGACGAAAACAACGGATGGCTTGATCCTTCTCCGCTAGTTCCATCGCCGCCGCCGTCAAAGTCGACCGCCGCAGACGACATCCTAGCTGCTCTGTCGGAGGATAACCAAAGGCTGAGGAAGAGAAACTTCATGCTCCTATCCGAACTCAACCACATGAAGGGTCTTTACAACGACATTATCTACTTCATACAAAACCACGTTAAGCCGGCGGCGATTCCCAGTTGTAATGATCAGCGGAGAGTAGCGAGTAATAATAGCACCATTCCCGCTCCAAAACTAATAGAGTTGGATGATCAGGATGATGACGACGATGGCGATGATGAAGATCGACCTGTTTCTACTATCGATCATGAGGTGCACAAGGAGACTATGATCAAGCTATTCGGTGTTCCGCTCCATTGTAAGAAGAGATTGCACCTGGAAAAGACTGATTATCGGCTCACGTAGATAGCTTTGATTTAAAGCCCATGGATCCATGCTCATATGTGCATCTTACTTTTTTTTTTTTTAAATTAAATTAGGTTAATGATGACTTCAAAATTTTATTTTCTTCGTTTTCTCTCTCCATCGATCTTTTAGTATTAGCTTATGCCTCTACGAAGTGTTACTTTTGTTGCTATGTATTTCACTTCATAAATAATTAATTAGACAATGCTCTAGCTGATCTGCTAATCACATAAAAACGTACGTCTGTCTTAATTTCCTCCCCTTGATTTGTGCCTAGCTTAAAGACTTGCCACCATTGCTCTCTTATTAGTTTCTGTTCTGTCTTTGAAACTTTACTACTTCGCTTTATTGTTTCTTATAACTGATCAGGGACACCGAACCCCGCCCTTGAACACTTGAAGGCAAATGATATTTATCGCTGCTCCCTCTTTATCTCATTTATTTACGTGCATGTTTCCTATAAATTCTATTATAATAAAAATAAAATCCATTTTTCAATTTGAAAATATCAATATAACATTCCAGTGTCATTTGCTTGGAATCAAAGAATATACATATATATATATATATATATAAAACAAAGATAAATTTCATTTAATTTCAATACTTTATTTTTACGTAATAAAAAAAAAATATCATCAATATGTACAAGATGCCCCTCTTGACTCCCTTTGGCCATGCTGCATATTTTGTTTGTTGTATTATTGTATGTCAATATGGGTTTTCACTAGTGCCTTCTTTGTCGCGTGTCGATAAGTAAAGCTTGTCATTCACAAGTTGGTATTTTGGTGCATCTATATTCCTTTTCCTCCATCTACAACGAATAATTATAGGGTAAACCTAATATACCACGTCATTTTTCTGACGTACGTAGTGCATCCAAATTTATATAATGATATTATAACAAAATGCCATAAATGATATTATAACAAAATGACTTTATGGCTGCAACATCAAACAATGACTTTTAAAGCCGTGGCTATAGACAGGGATGATACGTAGATTATAATATTGGTTTTTTTTTCTTCTTAAATTTAGTCAATTAAATTCAACTATTATATATTATTTAATTATTAGTTAAATAATATATTGGAATTGGTTTAATGGCTAGTTATATATTTATATATACGTACTTGCGGAGTGAACAGATCCACTAATGTTTCAAACAAATTGTTTCTCTTTTCATTGACGTGAATGTATTTGGAATTTGTGGCTCATTTATATAAGAAAGTATGATTGGGCTATTGAGTTAATGATTTGGGTCTACATGTACCCTACCCATTTCATGTCTCAAAATTTGATTTGTCCGGCACTGACAATACGTGCGTAAGGGCTTGTACGCATTATTACAACCGTCATGAAATTCATCCATCGCTATTTTTCTACCGTGTTGCACGGGCCGGGGACGGAAAAAGGGGAATTGGACAAAAAAATGAGAAAATGTTATTTTTTAAAATTTTAGAAAATGGAGACAGTAAAAATACTAAAAAAGTTATTATTTTTAAAATAATATATCAAATCTACTAAAATTAAGAGAGAGAAAATAAAAAAATTTTTAAAATTATTACTTATATTAATTAATTTTAATCATTAATAGATGTTTTTTAATATAAAAAATTAATGAAATAACTTTTTTAATAAAAATATTAATTAAATAATTTTAATATAAATTTTTATATTAAAAAACTTTCGAAAAAGAAAAGATATTTTCAGAAAAGGAAACGGGGACAGGGACGGCACCCATCAGCCGTCCCCGTGCATCACTGATGCCGTCCCCGTGCATCACTGATAGGATGTGCATGAATTTTTTGTGAAGCGATGCCAGCAAAAGTATGTTTCAAATGCAAAGATGGGAGCTCTTGCGAGGAGACGCGGCCATTTAAGTGCAAATTAGCTTATAAATATCCCACAGTACGAAAAAGAAATTTTCAGAATTTCTATCATATTAATCTCTCTCTACCCCATAGTACGCAGCCATTTTATTTTAGAAGATAGTGATTTATAATTTTAAATTTTATAGGAGAAAATAATTTTATTTTAATATAATACCGTGAATTAAGTGAACTCGAATTTTAATTTAATTTTTTATTTTCATCATCTGTTATTATTTTAGTTAATTAAGTATATCTATTATTATTATTATTATTATTATTATTATTTTATCTGCTTATTTATTTAAATATCATAAAATTCAATACTATATTTATACAATACATCCAACAAGGATATGTACAGGCTGAAAAAAAATATTGGCTAAATGTTTATGATAGGAAAACGCCGTTGTCGTGGCCTTTTAGTGGTGACTTTGTCTCAGGCATAAATGTGGTAGGAATCATCCCCCTCCCCCTCCTCCCAAGAATCTATTTTATTATTGAGGGAAAATATACAGCCAAAAAAAAAAACCTACAGCGATGCACCGATGGCATGTGCTATAGTTGTTGCTTCTAACAATATTTCACTACGAAAAAAAAATCACCCTACAAAACTTTTTTTCCAATGAAAAATAAAAAGTAAGGGTTATAATTAGGGTTGTGCAGAAAAATCGGGATCCGAAAAACCGATCCGGTTTCCGAAAAAATGATTTGAAATTTCGGATATCCGATCCGATTTTTAGTGAATAATCCGATCCGCCAAAAATATCCTGTTTTAAGAATAAGCCAGTTATATTTAGGTATATACTTTAATTTATAATCTAATTTTTTTCTTTCAATCTTCAAGTTTGGATCATATTTTTTTTTACTATAGTACATAAGTCCAAAAATAATTTACTAAACTAAAGTCTAAAATAAACATCCACACTCTACAAACAGTCAAATAGGTCATGATCCACACACAAGCAAGCACCCAAACCAGAAAAAAAAAACTCCTAAATTTGCTGAGCTTCTTAACTTAGGTCGTTCTACGGTTTTAGAGAGTTATTATTCACAAATCTTGATCGCTAATTTTTGTGGATATGATTAATCATGTATTATATCTTTTTTGTATACAGGTTGAATAATTAAACAAGTATTTCTGTAGAAAAAAAAAATTAATTATAGATTATGTATATAAATTTAATAATCGGATATTTTTTTCAATAATCGGATATATTCGAAATCTGATCCGACATTTCGAATATTCGATATTTCAGATATCTGGAGTATTCGGATGCGGATTCGGATATAAAATATCGAATATCTAATTGAATCGGATATCCGAAAAAAATATCCGTTCAGATACGAATATTCGATAATGGACACCCCTAGTTATAACTACGTCATGCTGTCATCGTAGGTCTGGTCATAGTTTTGCTTCAATGAGGGTGGGATAATTGGCGCTAGAATTTTACTAAATAAAAAGACGTTGTTTAGTTGAGCTACGACCGTAACATTTTGGGCTATAATTGCGACTTTTGTTGCGTGTCTTTATAAGACCATCGATGGAAAGGGGGGAAAAATCCAATTTTAAATTTGAGTTAACAAATTTTTTTTTTTTAAAAAGAAAAAGTAGTAAGTGTAGAAAAAATACTTTAAATTTGAGTTTTTTTTTAAAGTTTAAGGTATCCAAGATGTGAAAATCAAGACACATTTAATATACTTTTTAGATCAATTTTTATTGTTAAAGTGTATATGAATTATTTATTTATTTAAAAAAATAATTGTTATTTACTAAATTATATGTAAACTTATATTTAACAAAAGTTGATTATATAAGATTATTAATTCATATTTATAGATTAATATAAATTAAATGTTAAATATTATAAAGTATATGTGATTGGTAATGTGATTGATAAAATTAATTGAGTAGTATAAATTTAAGGTAGTGAGATATAGAGTAGATAATTAAATTTGAGTTAAATTGATTAAAAAAAAAGAATGAGAGATGAGAGATAAAATAATTAGATAATACAATCGGATAACTCAAATTTAAAGAAGGGATATAAATGCTCTAACTTCAGAAGCCCTAGCTACTCATTTTCTTCGTCCATTTTCTTGTTGCCCATTAAATAGCTTCATGAAATCTTCAACGACTATCCTCCTCCTTTTTCCTTCAATTTTATCGCTCTAATTAGGGCTGTTCACGGTTCAAATATCCAATATTTCGGATATTTGATTGTCGGATATTTGAAATTTCGGATATCTAAAAATGATATTTGATATTTGATTTGAAACTTCGGATATCCGGAAGATCGGATATTTGAAATTTCGGATCGGATATCATCGGATATCAAATATAACCGATATTAGCCGAATACAATTTCAAATATAAAAAAATTACCAAATGACAAATATATTTCATATTATCCGATTTGTTGAGTGAATGCTGAGCAAATATCCGATTCGCTTAGCAAATATCCGACTTATTCAACAAATATCCAATGTTAAAACTAAAATAAGAAAGGAGTGGATGAAGTCTATTGGTATGCAAATTATTTTTATTTTTATTTTTATAAATATCTAAAAAGGGATTGTATTAAAAATATAATTTCAATTACATTAAATTTTTCCTCAAATAATAAATAAAGTAAGTAAAAATTATACACAGACACATATAAATTTATTTATATACAATTATATATAAAATAAAAAAATGTATAAATATTTTTCTTCGGATCGGATATTATTTGTATTTGTCGGATCGGATATTTGGTTTGTTTGACTTTTCGTTGACCGGATCGGATATTTGATTTGAAAAAAAAAATCGGATCGATTATTTGTTTTTTCGGATCGGATCGCTTCGGATATCGGATCGAATAAGCAGATATCGGATAACATGAACAGCCCTAGCTCTAATATTAGGTAATGTTGTTATTTGATCATTTAATTTATGTGATTAGATTTCCTTTGCACATCTATTGATTTTTTGGATCTCAATTGATTGAAGGTCAACGCAAACCTCCGGTGCACCCTCCACTATGCTACTTCTACCCCATCGTAGTGTTGTTTAGGCTCGTCTCGCCGTATTATCAATGTTGTGTTGTTGCTAATCACCCTTTGTGCACCGCTGCTCTTATCAGTTTTTGTGTTCTTTGTTTGTGATGGGAATACTTTCTGACCATTCAAACGCTTGTTTCTTGAGTACAAGGCTACGCAGGTATTGTATTTTTATTATATATTTAGTTGTTTTGTTGGTATGTCGATCCTAGCAATTTATTCCATTTATCACCCCGTATCTGTCGTCTTTGATTGTGACAACAGTTATACGGAATTTGATTATTCTAATTCATTTCTTGTTATTTATTATAATTGACAACAACTTTTGTTGTTTTTTTTTTATTGTAATTGAAAAAAAAAGTGTATTCGTCAATGATGTGATGCTCTATTTGGCTTTTTCAGATATGATTTTTTTTTTGGTATGAGCTTATATTTTGAAGTTAGTATCACCACAACTTTTAATTTAGTGGATAGGTTGGCAAAAAGGGGTTTAAATGAGATGGTATTACTATTGCTAGCTATGTGTGACTTCATTGATGCTATGTATTTCTAGGTAACTAGTTGAATATTCTAAGATAAATGAATTAATAATACCATTGTTAGCTTCGTAACTTCAATAATATTATGGTTATACACATAAAGAACGATGATTTATCGAAGCTATAACCTTATTCTTCTCAAAAAAAATTGTTACAGTTGTATAACTCTATACCAATGACATGTCGCATCTATAGTTTGATTTTTTTAAACACATTTTTTTTAAACGGTATTGATGCAAAGAGCTACAACAACGATATTGTTTGGCTATTATTTGGAAAATTTGCTAAATTGACATGGTTGAGTTTTGAAATTATCAAAATACAATGGTTTCAAATTGCCCAAAATAACATGATAGTTCAATAGTTTTTTTGTTCATGCTTAGAGTGAAAGCGTCCCTAATAGGGGCGCCTTTAAAGAAAAATTAATTTTATACTAAAATTTACAATAGAAGCACCCCCACTTATTTCGCCTTTAGTTAAAAGGATGCACATAAATTAATTATACTTCTAGTTCAAATTAATTGTATTTCTAGTATAAATTAGTTCTACTTGTAATATATATTACGCATACTTCTAATATAAATTAGTTGTACTCCTAAGACAAATTAGTTGTATTTCTACGACGGATTAGTTGTATTCCTGGTATAAATTAATTATACTTCTAATAATATAAGTAGCAAGGACCATGATTGGGAATTGTTTGATCGTCTTTCTCTGAGGAAGAGGCGAAACATAATCAACTTGAATTCGGGACAGCTATTCGAAAGGTAGATGCATCCCTACTAGTAGCACTTTCAATGTTAATTTGAAAAATATATATATATATATATATGTATGTATGTATATATATATAAAGCACCCTTACGAGTGGCCTTTGTACTCATCATTCAAGAAAAATAAAAATTCGAACAAATGATTGTGCTATTTTAAAAAAGTATGGCTTCAAATTTACAATTTGAGGGATTCAAAAATCCAAATGTGCTATTTTGACAGTTTGTCTATATTATTTTGGCTACAACAACAATTTTTTAACGTTACTAAAAAGTCTTTCGGCCACTAGCTTTTCACAACAACCCTACAACAACGACATGCCATGACTAAGAACGTACAAAACCAACTATTTCATTAATAGCAATGACATCTATACTACTTATTAATCCAACACCCTTTTATGTAACGTTACTTTAATCAATATTAAACAAAAAAAATAAAAATAAAAAATCACTATACACTTTAAATCAATTCCAAAGTTATATCCAAAAGATCTCAAAATTTTAGTTGTCAAAAAAATCTAATACTATCATACTGCTTGCTTAGCATTTATAAGAAATTTAGGAATGTTTACTTCACAAAAATATAAATTATATCTACTTTATAAATATTTACATAAAAGACATATTATATACACAACCAATATCGTATTGAATCCAATGTATTCCATTAGATTCAGTATAATAAAATATATTCAAAGTCACAAATTATATGCCAGAACTATTTCCATCGTATTAACTAAAAACGGTGGCAACTTTATAAATTTGTTAAAGTTTGATTTAAACGACATGCTAATACGATATTTTTTTTAACTTATTATATCTATCAGGTAGTAGTACATTATGGATTACATATTTATCAATTTTAATTTTTATATGTTCAATAACAATACTTTAAGTTTGGAACAAATTTTCTTTTAATACAGTTTAATAAAAAAAATTATACCCAAAGTATTCATGTGTATACCAAGACACACACATGCCTCAATAAACTATATATTGTCTAGGATATAGATGCACATTTTAAAAGACAAAAATACACATCATTCAAAAGAAAAATACACTTCCTTTTATTTATACAAATGTTAGTGAGGAATAAACATGTATGAAAACTAGTACACATCTTCCATGGTATCAATAAACAATTTTTCATCACAATAATGCACATCCTCATCCACATATACATTTACAAATATTCTAATTATATAATACACATATTTTAGCATCTCTAAAATAATAGTACAAATCCTAGGTCGAGAGCACAGATCTTACATGATGAAAAAAACATACGCATCCTCTAGGATAGGAATACACACATCTTGGGTTCAAATACATCCACAAAAATGTTGCAACAACCATTTAAAATAATGTTAAATTTATTTATCTATAGAGGGAGCACCTTCCTATTTTTCAACATGATTTCATAAGCTTCTTCAACATTTCCATTAGTGCACAAAGCACATGAAAAGGTTTAAAAAGCATTGTGATCCATACTCAATCTAAGCTTCTCCATTATATGAATTGTCTTGATGGATTTTTTTGGCAAATTTAGCGACAACATATCTAACAGAGAAGACATACCAAATTAATTTACTGATTTACTTACATAAAAGTTTACTCAACATCATATAAATGCACACATTTTAGAATATAAATGCACATCCTTCCAAACAAATTTATGTATCTTTGATCATTTATATAAGAGGAAGAAAGAATTTGTAAATTACACATGAAAAAATAATACATATTTTACCTCATTTACATCTTATGGGATAAAATGAAACATATTTCATTTTAAAATACACATGTTTAGAGCAATAATATGTATAACCCGTGATAAAAAAAAATATGATTGTATTTATATAAGAGTAAAAAAAATTTAAATCATGTGTTAAAATGAAAAAAAAAATCAATTTCTACACTTTTAAAAATAGGCAGAGGAATATTATGGCAAGATGATGGCATAAAGAGATTAAATCAATTTGTTGAACACCTTATATGCATCTTCAAAAATATCAGACATAGCTTCTAATAAGATTATATAAGATGGTCAAATTTATTGAGGGTGAACATTTTATAAGACGTTATGATTAGATTGCTAGAGAGTTGATAATGATTGATGATGAATGTAGGTATTTTAATAGGATGGTGACAAGTTTATACCCTAATTATCCTAATGACTCATTCGGGTTAGATATACTTTCTTCTAAAGAAGTGAGAGATCAAATGATTCTACGAGAATTGTAGACTTGTTGGGTAATTGAGATTTAGCCTTCAGATGTTACCATGGGCTTTGGTAGGTGATTAAGAGTATTAAAGGTGTATGTAGGAAATAATCTTCATGAGGCATGATGGTTAGTACTAGCTTTAAAAGTTTTTTTTGGTTTTAGGGTTCCTTATTAGATGTTAGGCCCATGTTTTATCTTGTAGTTGTATATTGTGTTTAAAATTTGTATAAAGTATCCATTTAATTAATATTGTAGTATTATTGTTTGCTAAATTTAATTATCAATAAGATGGGTGGAAAATATTTACTTGAAAAAATTGAATAGATAATATTATCATCGATTAGAGTTGGACGAGGTTATAGAATCGTATGTCTGATATTTTTGGAATGGCTTCAATCTTTTATTGAAATGGAAAAATTTGTCTAAATCTAAATGGGTGTGTTTTTGGTCATTGTAAAAATTATAATATTTATATTTGGCATCCTCCTAATGTAATTTAAAATCACATACTACACTTTGGATTCATGCCAACTTATGAGAAATGTTTGTGGCATAGTGAAATTGAGTCAGTGTTTGTCGAGGAGGAGAGGGGAGATTAGATAGCACATATCTTGGGTGATTTGTTAGGTGGTACTTATGAGCCTCATGTAGATGACATGGATGTTAATGAAGCCTCAAATGGTGAAAATTTTATTAATAGATATGATAACGAGACTTTAGGTGGTGATCTGGGGAATAATAGAGATCAATATTATGAAGAGTTGTTTCAGGAAATGGAGACTAAATTATATCTTGGATGCAAGAATTTCTCTTTTTAATTTTTTTTAGTAAAGTTGATATATCATAAGGTGTTGAACAAGTGGAGCAATACGTTATTTAATGGACTATTAAAGCTGTTGAAAGAGGCTCTTCCATAGGAAATTAAGTTGCCCAAATTACATTAAAATGCTAAGAAGATGGTGAATGGGTTAGGTTTAAAATAAAAATTAATTAATGTGAGCAAGCTTGATTGTGAAAGTTTTTAGAAGGAAAATGATGACAGAAATAGTTATCTAGTGTGTGACACCTCTCAATAGGTTAATGAAGGTACAAAAGGAAAAAAAGTGCATCATAAAGTGTTGTAGTACTTTCCTTTGACACTGAGATTAAAGACGTTTTATAGTTCCAGACACACAGTAGAAGGCATGAGATAGAATTTGATAGGTCGTTTTAGTGAGTCAAGGGTGCTATGACATCTTATTGATGGACAAGCATGGAAATATTTTGATATAAAGTATTCAAATTTTATTGCTTATTCTAGTAATGTGTGTTTAGGGTTAGGATCTTATGGGTTTAACCCATTTAGCATGGGTAACAAATATAGCATATTGCCGGTAATTATGACCACCTATAACTTTTCCCCATGGAGATGCATAAAAGATCCATTTTTATGTTGGATTTGTTCATCCCTGGTCTTCATGGGTCTAAAATGGATATTGATGTGTTTATCAGACCATTGGTTGATGAAATGTAATATTTGTAGGTGGCATGAGTGGATACACAAATTTTTTTAAGAATAAAGTGTTTAAAATGTGTGCATCGTTGTTATGGACTATTAATTATTTTCTTACTCTATCATATCTCTCAAAATGAATAGGGTAAGGATATCTAGCGTGCCCTAATTGTAATAAAAAACACTTCATCTGTTAGATTGAGAGATAAGGTAGGATATATTGGACATTAGTGATTTCTTCCAACCAGTCATCCAATGCAGAAAGTGAAATTGTTTAATGATACAACTGAGAAAATAAACCCTCTTCAAAAGTTGTTAGTTGTTGATATTTTGATGCAGTTGATTCATGTATAAGATTGCTCATTTGATAAGTTTTACACTAAGAGAATAAAATGTGTTGATGAGTTAAATTGGAAAAAGAATATCATCTTCTATAAGCTACCATATTGATCCACATTTATGCTAAAACATAATTTAGATGTTGTGCATAATGAGAAGAATATTTCTTTTAATTTGATTGACACCTTACTAGGTACAACTGATTCAAATGACATTGATAATGCTAAACACGATTTAGAAAGTATGATCATTAGACACAAGATGTATCTTTATTATGTCAGGAATAAGTTGATGAAGCATGTTGTTGAATATACACTTTCGACACATGAAAAGGAAACATTACTTAAATTCTTGAGGGATGTGAATTTTTTTTATGGTTTTGCTAATAATTTGAGGAAGAATATTCTTAATACTAGATTGAATGGGTTGAAGTCATATGACCATCATGACATAATGCAACATCTATTACCAGTAGGTGTGTGTTCCCTTATGAACAAGTAAATAAACAACACCATTATCAAGATGAGTAACTTCTTTAGTTAAATATGTGCAAGAAAACTTTACATGGCTTATTTGGAGAAAGAGGAATAGCATATCGTTATTATCCTTTGTAAGTTATAATGAATATTTCCTCCATCCTTTTTAGTGCCATAGTTCTCTTACTAATCCACTTACTTGAAGAAGCAAGGCTCGGTGAATTGGTCAATGGGACATGAATGTATTTAATTAGGAAGAATTTTAAAAACCTAAAGGATTATACGTGCTCTGCCATAAGGTTCTATTGCTTAAGGTTTTATAGCTGATGAAGGACTGAGTTTTTGCTCTATGTACTTGAAAAATTTTCAAACTAAGTTCAACAAACTAGACAAAAATGTAGATGTAGTTGTGGAGAAGCATCATTTGGCAGTACTCTATCCTCAAGTCTGCTCTATCGGTAACAAGACACATGTGAATATAATAGATAAAGTTAAGAAATAATCTTTGTGGTATATTTTGAACAATTATCCAAAAATATAGAAATATTTGGAGTAAGTGTAATATAATATTATCTATATTTATCATAGCATTATATATATGTAAGTAGTGAAAATTAACAGGCCTAAATGCATTGTTTTTATAGTGAATGCATGGAATATATTCAACAACGTGGGATGGTGGTAATTTGAATGAAGTACAAAAGAAAGAATTTTTTTCTTGATTATATTTAAAGGCAATTATTTTTAGTAATAACAATTGAAACCTAAATGCATCGATGAGTTATTCTCCTTGGCATTTGGTACATTTGATGTGGCACTTTCTTATTCAAGTTGCATAATTAATTGTGTTAAATGCTCAAATTTTGATAAAGATCTAAAGACAAAAACACATATTAGTGGTGTATATGCATTAGGCAATGGTAATGATGATTTATATGGACAATTAATCCAGATCATAGAATTATCTTACTTGTCCATCTGCTTTGTAGTTTTATTTAAGTGTAAGTGGTTTGATACCAATCTTAGGAGAAAGAAAATTTTGCATGCAAAACATGTATACTATAGTTGAGTGGTACAAGAATGACTAATATATTCTTGGAACTCATGCAAAGCATGTCAGATACATGGATGATTTGTATATCCAACTGAATTGGAAAGTTGTTCAAGAAGTCAATCATTGCAAGAGTTGGGATTTAGATGATGAAAATCTCAACAACATATATGTGGTGGATGATGTTCAATCGAATGCCGTTAACATCAATATTAATATTAGAGACCTTAAAAACTTAAATATTATAAGTGTTGGTGCTATTAGTGTTGCGATCCAAAGTGGAGATCAAGAGGACGTGGGATACTTCATTATTGAAGATGGCAACGTGGAACAATAATTTTTGATGAGGATAGTAAAGGAGAATTTATTAATAGAAATAACATTTACGATTATGATTAGTAATTGTGTAATCTAGTTGAATTTTTTTACTAAATCTAAACCTTGTCACAAGTTTATTTTTAGATATCATTTTGTTTTATTTCCTATGATTTTAACATGTTCTGAACTTTTTTTTAGTTATGATTATCATCATATGGTATAGTTTCTATATATCAAAATATTTGATATTTCTTATAGTTTCTATATGGTTGATGTTGTTGTCTGAGGTTATGGTGGTGATGGTGATAAATGTGGTCCATCGAGTCCTTGCAGACTCTCTTTGTTGTTAGAACTTAGAAGGCATATGATTTGTTTTATTATATTTTTCCTTAATATTAATTTTATTATTTTATTAAGTTAATGATAAAATTAATTATGTACATAATTTAGGTCCTAGTGAGAGGGTACAAGAAAAAAATAGAGATAGAATGATGTTGGAAGAGTTTGCAAGGCAAGGAAGACAAAAGTTTGGGGTAGAGTTTGATTTCTTGTAAAATAATTTAAATGCTATCAGTCCACATGGTAAATGGTTTACCAAAATAAGATTGGAACAAATATACCACCATGTTATAAGAGGTGGTCGCATATCTTTTTTGAGGATAGTGCGAAGATCATCTCCAAAGTTGAGGTATTTTTTTACCTGTTATAATTAAGTAATCAAATAAAAATCATGTAATTTATAACATACGTTATGCAAACATAATTTGATTTAGTCCCATGGAAGGCATCTTTTGCATGGATTTGGATTCAATTAGGTCTCGATCAAATGATGGTTCGTCGATAAAAAGATTCTAAAAGTTGTCATAAAAAAAAAATTGGCAAGAAGACAATAACTATATGCTTGCTTCTTTTTAAGTTAAACATGTGACAAAGATGCATCGATCTATAGAACTTAGAGGATTCAAAGGTAATATTAAATTTTTGTATGAAAATTGAATAAAATCTCATATAAATAATGTGAACAACTTTTTTTTTATTGGTGAAGGCTTTGGCAAGGAAAAAAAGATGCTACAAATAGGATAAATCATACCACTCCCTCTTGTGGATGTACACGGTCGTTGTCATAGTATTGCTAGAAGAAGGTATTTGTTTGCTTTTGATTCATAATTTTTTTATTAGTAATGTATTGTATTATATTAATTTTCCTCTTCAAATTATATAGGCCACAAAAACAAATATATATATCCGCAGTCAAGACCTACTAAAAAATACATTTTAAGAATAACAAATGAGTTAGTTATATGTAATTAATTATAATATTAATAAAATTCTTTATAGTATATGTCTAACTCTTACATATGTATACCAAACTAAATGTTAAGGAGACGAGAGAAAATATTGTCATAGATAGCATCTAGTAGTGTTGATGTAGACAATCCTACACTTCTAGAAGTTGAGGAAGAACTAATACTCAAGGACATCTTAGGCAGTCATCCAGAGCATAAAAAATGTGTGGGATGAAGGATTTCATGGGAGGGCTCAAGTTGTACTACTTGCATGAGTTGGATGTAGACTAATCTACTACAATAATAAGAATGTAAATCTCAAGTAGAGAAAAAAAAATGATTGAGCTTACAAACCAACAAGAAGAAAATTTTGAGAGACATGAGGAAAAATTACGATAGATGATAGCTTTTATGGCCAAATGAGCTCAAGGTTCTCCTCTTTCGCCATCTAATCTAGATGAAGATGATGAAAATAATTTGTAGGTTTTATATTAGTATTATCAAGTTAGATGTAACAATATTATGTTTCTTTTGTATATTATGTTTTTATAACAATATTTGTATTTAAAATATTATTTATATTAGGTATTATTTTCAAAACCTTTTTTTTAATTTTATACAATATATTTTGATCATAATTTATTTTGATTTTATATAATATTTTCAAAATCTTATTACCAAGAATTAAATTGTTGGTAATAAGATTTTTTGATTTTTTTTTACCTAGAAAATTGTTGGAAATAAGCTTATTGCTAAGAATTCATCGTCAGTAATAAGGTTTCTAATATTTTCTTTGTCTATAAAATCAACAGTAATAAGGTTTTTTGAATTCAAATAATATCAAATTTAGATATTTTATCACTGGTATTTGGCTTATTTGCGACAACTTATCATTGGTAATAATTTTTTTATTTAAAATAATTTAAAATTTAGAAATGTTATCGTCATTAATAAGAGTTCCCAATATAAATTGTTAGCTAGCTAACTTTTTTATATCGGCGGTAATAAGCTTAATACCGTCGAACACATCATCAGTGTTACATCTTATTACCGATTTATTTGTAGCAATAATTTAATACCAACAAAATATTATCCATAATAATTATTACCAACTATTAATGTCATTGTTATTTTCCCCTTATTCTTGAAGTGAATGATCGAGGCGACTAAGTCAAAACTAGTGGTAGTGGTTGTGGCGAATGAACGACAAACATTAGAGTGAAGATGTAAGAGGATAGGTGGTACTTGGCTGGGGTGAGCTGTGAAAGAGAAGTAATGTGAGGTGTTTTGGTTAAAGAGTGTGGTGTAGCATGAGGTGTGTCGAGTTAGACTGATCTTGCTTCATGAAAATGGTAGAAAATGAAGCAAGGATAATGCAAAGGGGACTTAGAAATAGAGAGAAGAGATCAGAGTTGAGTTTCATAGATCATTAAATGATAAAATGAGGGAGGGAGAAGGGGTTTTAGGGTTGAAGATGGTGAGCGAATGGATGGCGTGAGTGCTGAGTTGTAAGGCATGGTGGTCTAGTGTAGATTGACAGAGTATGGCCTGGATGTTGTGTGAAAATTACTTTCCTAAGATAAGGTGATGATAGTGGAGTGAAGACTTGGTATTATCTAGTTTAATTAACCAAATTGAACATAACTCAGTCAGTGGGGACAGAGATGCCCAAAAGGGAAAAAAGGATATGCAGAAAGAAAGAGAGAAGAAAGGGAAAAGGAAAAAAAGAAGGAAAAGGAAAATGGTGTCAAGGTTTAAAGTTATAATTATTAAAAAAAAAGACTAAAATATTAGGAAGAAAGTTAGGTTATTATTCTCCCTCGATTAAGGTAGATTAAAATTTAAGGTATTACAATTTTATGTAATGAAGTAAATAGTTTCATATAATGAAATGAATACTTTTATATAAAGTTTTATATGGTGAAGCATTAAAGGACACTTGTTTAAAAAAAATATATGCCAAAGTACAAACTTTATTATACGAAACTGCTTGCTTGTGTAAATATTCATATGATGAAGTATGGAGGATTCATGTCTAAATAAGTATTAAGTAAAAAAAATTACACAACAGTACCTACTTACTATACAAAACTACTTGCTTTATTATATAAATGTACTATTAAACTTATATAAAACTTTAAAATTTATAAGAAACTAAGTGCACCAGATAAGAAAATGAATGTGGCGCACCTAACAACCTCTCATCTACAAAAGTACTATTAAAACGTATTTCTTCCACCCCTCTTTGATAGTAGTGGTTACATATATAGGTGGCAATCGGCTCGGGCGGGTCGGGTTCAGATCGGGTCATAGCTAGTTGGGTCATTCTCGGGTCGGATTTTTTGTAGGTTATTTTTCTTTAATGTTTGGTTATAGGTTGGATCGAGTCATTTTAGGCTCAGGTCATTTTGAGTCATCTTAGTGTTCGGGTTGGGTCAAGGTCGGGTTTCGGTTGTTGCAGATCTAAAGTATATCAGGTTGATTTATTGGGTCGGGTTGGGTTTGGGTTGAGATAGTTTAGTTTTGAGTTGATTTGGGTTGGGTTTGGATTATTTCGGGTTAGCTTGTCAGATTGGGCCTAGAGATGTAAACGAGACAGATTTTACCAGAAACTTAATGGATTTTATTCATCGGATACTTTAATGGATATAGATGATGGAAAAAAATATTCGTCGAATACGGATATGAGTATGGGATATCAATATCCGCACCCGTACCAATATTATAACACCCCAAAATTTACTACTAAAAACTTTAATTTTATAGTGGAAACATATAATTAAAATAAACTGGGTGTTACGTCATAATTGATATAAGTATTTTTTATCATCCCATCCTTATGTCAATCACAAGACAAAACAATTTAAAATGCTCAACGGGATAAAAAGAAAAGTAAAGAAGTTTCATAAACGTACATACGAGTCTGGAGATTAACTCTGAATATAATATCCAAAATACAGACAAAAGAGATACCATGGATCTAAGAGTCCAGAGGGTTATTTGGGTAAAACCATCATCCAGATAACATAACTCTATACCTAAAAGCCTTAATACACAAAGTCACTCTCTCTCATCTACCTGCACATAAACATCCGGGTCATCTGCTTATGGGAATGAGTAGTACTTATAAAAATGATGATTGGTACACTACGTACTGAATAAGGTAACAATGCAGTTGAAGTAGAAAAATACATAATTACATGTATTCACTACGGGAAGTAGTTTACATGCTAGGTATAAAAATCAATATAAGGTAAATTATGGTCTGAATTTGTATTCTTAGAATATAACGTGATCCATTCTTTTATTTATGTTGAGTTGAGGGATCTCACTATTCTTAAACCGGTAGAACGATCTGAAGCACCTCTTAGGTACACCACACTTGAGCCACTATTATCATTCAGTGGAACGGACCTAACACCTTTTAAGGTAAAACACTCCTAAAGCACTATTCTTAAACCAGTGGAACGGTCTGAAATATCTCTTAGGAACAACACGCCCGAATCACTATTATCTTTCGGTGGAATAAACCCAACACCCTGTCCCAACTCACGTAATCTTCCACTTTAAATAATTAATGTTTTATCATTTAGTTCTTATCTCAAATCATATTCTTATTCATGTTGAGTATAGGGCCCCACTATTATTAATTCGGTGGAACATACTGAAGCACTTCTGAGAGACAACACACCTAAGCCACTATCATTGTCTAGTAGAAAGAACCCAATACCTTGGTCCCACTCATGTGATCTTTCACTTTAAATGGTCAGTATTAAATTCATTATTGGTTTGATAATTACAAAACATAATTAATGCAAGTAAGGCATTATCATACATATAACACAACCGTTCTCAAAGGCTAAGATACTTAGGGGCAAGTTGTGGGGAGTTCGGCTGGTGGATGGGGTGAGGGAATGGCAAAGTTTGGCGGCGGTAGTGTTGGTGCCTCGATTGGGCTTGTTGATGGTGGGTTTTAGGGGCTTTTTTAGCAATGACAAGGAAAGGGAGAGAGGAAGGCTATGTTGGGGTGCCAATTTTTGAGAGAAATAGAGGGAGAAGGAGGGTGTTTTGGTGCATTAAATGGGGTATATATTTTTGCATGCATGAGGGGAAGAGGAGAGAGGGTGAGGTGATCTTTGTCGATGTAACCCATCATACAAAAAAGGAGTTGATGGGTAATGGTGAGGGTAGTGTGTGTAGGTCATGGAAAGAGATGTCATGCACGCAAGGGGAAAGAAGAAGGGAAAAAGAAAAACCGGCTGGGAGGAAAATGTAAGGATGGAGAAGAAAAAGAAAAGGGAGAAAAAGAGTAAAAGTGGGGGGGGTTAGATTTAGGTTTAATTTAAGATAATTTAGGTTAGTGTATTAGGATAATTAAATTAAATAATTATCTAGAATTAGGTTTAGGTTAGGAAATATATTAATAATCCAGAATAAAAATTAGGGTTAGGATAAAATTTAGGATTAGGGAGTTAGGGTAAGATAGAAATATTAATTTTTCGATATTAGAATTAGGTTACGATATTAATTACTCGAGATTAGGGTTGGCTAAAATTCAGGGTACTACATGTATCCATATTCGTACCAATTTACCAAATATATAATAACTGTTTTATCCATTTTAAAATAAATATAGTATAAATTAAGGTTAAAATTTTCATATGGCTTAACTTTAAATGGGTTTATCCATTGGATAATATCCATTAAAAGGAAAATGAGTTATCTGTTGGGTAACAAATATTCAATGGACACGAATATAGAAGTGTTAGTGGATACCTATTCTAAATACGAGTACAAAATTGGGTAAGAATTTTCTTATCAAGTACGAGTACGGGTATGGGCGTATTCACCCTAAACCCACTCTGTTTACATCACTATCGGGTCAGATTTGGGCCAAACAAGCTCGTATTTGAGCGATTTCATGTTTGAGTTAATTTGACAGGTCAATTTTTGGTTAACTTGATGAATCTTGTATTTTTAGGTATTATTGGATCGGGTTGGGTTCGGGTTAAGCTAATATTGGATCAAATCACTTTGGATTAGGTCAAATCGAACATTGCCCACCAAAATTAATCTAACTCATTAACCTCGTAGGCAAGAATTAAGTTAACTTTATGTAAGTAGGTGATTGACAATATGTTATTAATTGCTATTTGTTTATTATTATTACTTTTTAATATTGTATTTTTACGTGAAAAATTGGTAAAATTAGAATATTATAGGTGAATAAATAAGTTCACAATAAAAATAAGAAAAATAAGTATTTTTCAAATAATAATATTTTTTTAAAAGTTTTAAATAAATAATAAGACATTTTATTGTTTTTAATATCATAACTAGTTAATATCAAATTTGGTTTTGTCGAGTCGGATCATATTGTTAGCGGGTCAGGTTGATGGCGGATTACGTATTGGTATTGGGTCTGGTCACTTATATTCGGATCAACGTCGAGTTAAGTTAGTTTCGGGTTAGGTCAATTTCTACCAATTATCGTTGTGGTTACATACCATTCCTAGTAGCAAAGTGCTCCGTACTTATAGTAATTGAAATATGTATATTTAACATTATAGGATGTGCAGTTATCGTTATAATATGTGTATTTATAACTATAAGATATACGTTTACAATTGTAAGATATGCATTTGTCATTATAAGATGTGTGTTTACAACTATAAGATGTGCATTCACAACTATAAGATGTGTGTCTTATAAGGATGTATATTTTTTCTAATAAGATGTACATTTATAACATATGTATTTATCTCTTTTTACTTTATATATAAATAATACTATAAGGTATGCATCTATCGGTATAGCTAGGGGTGTTCAAACATGGGTACCCATATCTATCACATTAGATATCCAATTTGGTTAATTTAATTGGATATTCAATACTTTGAATAACTACAAATTCGGATCGGATATCAATTGATTTGAATAAGTATCCAATTTTGGCATGAGTGTTCTGATTGATCAATTTTGAAAGCTTTTATAATGAAATAATTAAAAATAAGGATAAAAAGTTAGATAATATTCATGTTTTTATATGTACGAGTGTGTGTATTAAGTTATACCAAAAGATTGTTAAAATATATTGTCAAGATTTGAACTCAAAAAAATGAATGAACTTTAGAAACTAACCACTAAGTTAAATTTTATATTATAATGGTCATCAAAAGAATATATATTTACTAAAGCATGTATATAATTATTTTATAATTATAAATAATATTTTATTATTTAATATGGTCACAAAGGGTTAATATTCATAATATTACTTTTAATATATGTAATTTTACAAATAGGATATTAATTGTATTTGTTATATCAAATATCTGATATGTTTGACTTTTCGTTCACCTAATCAAATTTTTTTTGGACTGGATCAAAAAATATTGAACCATATGAACAACCCTAGGTATAACATGTATATTCAACGCTATATATACATGTTATCTTTATGAGATGCATATTTGTTGGTATAAGATGTACATTTACAATTATAAAATATCAACTGTAAGATTTAATAATAACGAAAATTCTTTTCAATAAGATATGCATTTATGACATATATATATTCGTCGCGTGTTGTTTTATATAAAAAAAATTAAAGAAAATGTGTATTTATATTTTGAAAATATATATTTTATGCAAAAATATATATTTTGTTGGATAAAATATATATTTTGTTAGAAAAGATATGTATGCTTATAAAATGTGTATTTATATATATTGCATCAAAGATATATCAATATATATATAACAAATTTAAGTAAGTTTTTAATGATTCCAGTTAAATATAAGTTTATTTATATATATATTTCAATATATATATGTATGTATGTATATATAAGTTACCTTCTACTAGTTAATATATATATATATATATCTATAAAATTGATTTTAGTTTTTAATGAGCTAAATTAAATAATTTTTTATGTATCCATTATTCACACACACATTTGTTCTTTTAACACACGAGCATATAGAATAATGAACTTCCGAGCTCTATGACCCGCGAAAAAAAGAAGAAAAAAAAACTCGAACTCGAACCATGTGTAGAAACAAGCAGATCAGGCTAATGAGAAAAGAATCATGGACCCATTATATAGGCCCACCAAACGTGTCTTTCCATTAATTTATTCTGACCGGTCCAACTAACACGCAGCGACCCAGATTCATCATTAATATATATTGGTTTTGTCAGAGGTACAAGGACGATGGAGGCTACGATTTTTCAAATAAATAAAAGCAGTCTCGATCACCGAGCAAGCATGGGCAATGGCATGCAGAGCTTATCTACTTTTATTAAAAGAAAATTTCCCTATTTTCTAGTATCATATATTTCCGTCCTCTCTTTCCTAAAAATAAAAAATAAAAAATGGTCCATTATTTGTTTAGCTAATACTTTCGCTCGTCGAATAATATTACGTCATTGTTCTTGCTCTTACAATCTGACTCACGAGTCACGACCGGCAGCCTAGAAGTCATATATAACTGCGGGTGGGGCAAAACATACCTTTAAGTGTTCCTTTCATACGCGTAATTAGGATGAAAAAATTACATTTATAGTTTATATTTTTATATAATTAATTTTAAAATTTTTTTAAAAAATAAATATTTATTTTAAATTTTAATTTAATCTAAAATAAATATTTTATTAAAAAATTTATTATTAAAAACATAATATAAAAAATATAAAATAAAAAGAATATTTTTTTCACCCTATACTAAACAAGTCCTAAAAAGAAACGTGACACATGTCACAGTGCTCACATATGGCCACCAGTGTTGAATGAAAGGCAGGAGAAAGACGCAGTGCCAATTAATTATGAATTGTGTCTCCTTCTACAAACATATCAACGTCGATCTTAAGTTAGTGCATCCGCTATTGGCCTAACATAATCCTAACACATCTAAACAATAACATAACGTGCCCATCCCAATCACTATTTTTATGCCCCGTCAAAGCATTGAAACATTGAAAAATGTAAGGGAAAGAACATAGAAAACTCAGCCAAGTTGGATGACGATAGAATGAGAGATGTTCAAACTTTAGGGAACATGCGTTTAAATGAAGCAAGTGATTTAAGTGCTTTTATGCTCATGAGTTTATGCCATGGTAAGAAAAATGTGGAAGTGGAATTTCTACCACCATCCTAGATAAAAGCTTGTAGACTTGGACCCTACTTTATAATAATTTTATATAAGGAATCATGCATATGAGAAATAAATTATGTCATTTAAATATAACTTACAATATTTGAAGAAAAGAAAAATCTATGTATCTATTCAACATATACATTTTTTTTATTTATATGTTCTTTAGACAAGCGTACATGCCCGCATTTTTGTTTATATGATCTTTAGACACACACACACACACACATATATATAAGTTCAGACAAATTAAAATGTATTATACAACGATCATCCATAGAAAAAGAAATTTGTGTCGAGGGGTAGGGAAGAGGAGGAGGGCTCATATCCACAATGCAAGTAATCATCGGAGAGGTCACTTTTCTCTAGAGGTGACAATCGAATTAGGCAGGTCGAGTTATAACAGGTCAGGTTATTCTCAGGTTGTGTTGTTTGTAAGTTTTTTTTATGGGTTGGCTCGGATTGGATTTGAATTTAGGTCATTACAAATTCAGATTGTAAATGGTTGATTCGTTGAGTTGAATTAAGAGTTGGGTCTGGACCGATCAACCTTATATTCGGGTGATTTCGTGTTCAGGTTAGTTTGACTGATCATATTTGATTTAACTAAATGGAATAATTTTTTTTTAAATTTTGATGGATCGGGTTGAGTTTTGACCAAGCTAATCTGAATCGGATTACTTCATATTCGGGTCAAACTAGAGATTTGGTGTAGCCGTAGCCGATACACACGTTAAACCCTCTTATTTTCAATTGCAGTATTGATAAATAAAGGTATCGTTCTATACTAAAGATTGAGATGACTCACCTTTATTTAGCTTACTTACAAATAATAAAATACTCTAAGTCACACAAAAATAAATAATAAGAAAAACACAATAATGGGAGTTTTAAAAATAGAAAATAATAAAAAGAATAAATAAAATAAATTAATAAAAAGAATAGATGAATGTAAATATGATGAATGTGTTAGAGCAGTTGAAATTCGCCATTAGACCAGGTCGAAATATAATAATAATTTCTATGCCATATTTTAATTATAAGAAAAAGACTAACCAAGTTGCAAGCCAAAAGTAGGTTTATACACCTTATATTACTTTTCTAAAATAAATAATGTGACAAAGCACTAATATTAAATTATAATAGTATAGTAGAAACAAGAGACTCCTATATTTAACTAGATTTAAAACATTAAATATAGTCTAAGCACCCAAACCTATACTTCAAGCGTGTCTAGTTGTATTCCTCTTTTTTGACCCACAAGTATCTAAACGTTTCACTACTTCAGTTAGAATCATAAAATTATTGGGTAAATTGTTTTATATCCTAGCTACAATTTTTGCATATAAATTCTAGCATATTCATATAACCACCTAACAAACATATAATCCTACATACTGTCACTATAAGAAGGCCAAAATGAGACATTCACCATATAAATTATACTTGATAGAATCATATATATAAATGATAGCAATTAAAGTAGGTCCTACGTACTATTTTTCAGCCAAAGTGTTCAAACACCCAAATAACACTTCCATCACCTTCCTCACACCCCAAATCAACCTTCCATATGTAAATTTCACCCATATGTAGACTTTACACATCCCATGCAACCCTTCAAACTTTTTCATGCAAACCCTAAAACTCCCACGTGAAACCCTAACTTCACCCATGCAACCCTAGATTCTTCCATATGTACTTAGATTCTCCCATATACAACCCTAGATTCTCCCATGCGAAATCATAGATTAGATTCTCCCAGGCAAAACCATAGATTCTCCCATAAGAAACCCTAGATTAGATTCTCCCATGCAACACCATAAATTCTCCCATGCACAACCTTAGATTCTCCCATGCACAACCATAAATTCTCTCACTCAAAATCCTAGATTCTTCCATGCAAAACCCTAGATTCCTCCATGTAGAGCCATAGATTCGATTCCCCCATATGAAACCATAGATTCGATTCTCCCATGCAACACCATAGATTAGATTCTCCCATGCAAAACCATCGATTCTCCTATACGAAGCCCTAGATATTCCCATACAAAGCCATAGACTCTCCCACTCTTTTATTTTATTTAAAATCCCATTTTTATTCATCCACTCATGGATCATTAAAATATTTAGGTCAACTCACATCCCTTGGTCAACTTATTTCCCCATTTTCCTTTTTCGTCCTTTCCCCCACACAATACCACATTAAACATCCTCACAAGCATATCTTAAAGGGTCACAACACATTACATCACATTCCACAACATTTCACCACATATACATATCAACATGTATAATAAGAAGGCACATAAGTATACCTTAACTCCAAGCTGCTCCATACATAAAATAGTCAACTAATAGCACATGATACACAATACGACATTATACAAGGCATACAATACACATAGCACAAATAAGGCATTAGCTACACCCTTACTTACTACGACGCCATTCTTGAAGCACGCTCCTACGTCTCCTTAGGGCTTTGATTGGTCTCACCTATAAGAGGAAAAAACTAAAGATTAGGTTCCCTCCTACTAAAAATACTATTATTTCCTAATTTATTCTAAGATTAGGGTTTTAGTTAAAATAATAATATAATAATAATAACACTAGCTAATTACAAATTTCGCTAAATATAAAAGTAATAATAGTAATATTATAAAAGATGATAATATAAGGTTTGAAGATTTTATCCTAATAATAATAATGATACTAATACTAATACTACTACTAATAATAATATAGTTCGAAATAAATGGTGAAATAAGGGCTTCGATCCTTCACCACACTAATACTAATAATAATACTACTAACATTAACAACAACAACAACAACAACAATAATAGTAATATGAAATAATAATAACAATAATGATAATAATACTAATAGTATAAATAGAAAATAATGTAAAGTAGGGTTTTGACCCTACTTTGAAATAATAATGTTACTATAAATAATAATAATATTAATACTAATGATGATGATGATGATGATGATGATGATGATGATGATGATGATGATGATGATGATAATAATAATAATAATAATAATAATATAATCAAAATAAAAACATAATAGGGCTTAAGCCCTCAATATAAATAACAATAAAAACATTAGTAATAATAATAATAATAATGCATAATAATAATAATAATATATTTAAAATAATAGAAATAAAATAAAATAAAATAAATAAAGCTTGTATAAATAGGGTAAGAGGGTTGAGAGGGTTTAGAGTACCACCTTGGGTTGGTGGTAATAGGCGGCAGCGGCGGTGGTGCACGGCAGTGACGGCGGTGGTCGTAAAAAGAGAAGAAAAGAGAGAAAGTTGAGTGCTGGGAAAAAAAGAGGAAGAAAGAGGGTGGAAGTTGGGGTGTTTATGATATCCTAGATAAAGAGGAGTAGATTGAGGGTGGTGGCACATGGCAGCGGTTGTGGTGGCCAAAAGTGGAGGAAGGAGAGAAAGAGAGGAGGAGAGGGAGGGAGGGAGAGAAAAATAAGGGTAGGGGAGGTAGAGGAAGGCCTGCATGTGTTTTTGGGAGGTGTAAGGGGTAGTGGTTACGACGTAAGTGGTGGTGCACGGTGGTGCGAAGGGTGGCAGGGACGAGGGAATGGCTGATCGGGATGCTATTCACTACAAGAAAATGGATCTTTAGCAACGCATTTTAGCCATGATCAAAATTTTTCATTGCCAAACAACGTCTTTTGCAACAAGGGTTACCTATCGTGGCAAAAACTTGTTGCCATAAATGCCTCTTTTTTTTGCAACAACAATATATTGTTGCTATAAAAGATGTTTTTATCGCCACAAAAACTTATCGTTGCAAAAACGTACATAGTTTTTGCAACGATGAGTTTGTTGCGAAAAAAATATTATTTTGAAACAACTTGTTGCGTCGTGACTAAAAATGTTTGAGATTACAGACAAATAAGTATCAATTTTCGCAACGAATCTTATTAATTATGGCAAAAAATAGTTTTGGAAATTTCAACCTAAAGTAAACTAACTTTAGCAACAGACGTTATTAATTGTGACAAAAAATAGTTTGAGAAATTTTAAACTATCTTCAGCAACAGAGAAAATTGTTACTAAAAAGCTTAGTTGGGCCAAACAAAAAATTAGCGGGACTTTTCCGCGGTAAGAAAAAATTCATCTAAAAAAACTTCCTAAACCTGATTCCCACCTCGGTGCTCATTCTCACGAGTGACGACCGTATGCCATTGGTCATTCTCACGAACAAATTAAACAGTCCTGACGACCTTAATTACGACCTTGACCATTAGTACCTCCCTCCTTCAATAATTTTCTTCAATTAAGCTACCATAGTTAGGGTATCCAGTGGTGCTTCACATGATTTGCGGTGGTTTTTGTTGACCTGTGACGGACGACGTTGCCATCAAGCACCGAGAACAACTAGCATTATTCGGTTTCATCTTGTACAAAACCAGGGAGAATCGACTAGCTTAATTGGCTTTGAAGGTATGATTCCTTCGTATTTTAAAATTTTTATGTAATTTGTAAATTTGATTGATGTCGAATGTGACCAACATTTTCATTTAATTACCTTCCACTGAGTTTGTAATTAGGAAGAAATATAACTATTATTTGTCCTTCTACCATGAGTGCCTCCTTCGTTCAGCAACTTCTTCCACCACAACCACTTTAGTTAGCTCGTGCAGTTGTGTTTTGGGTGAAGCACCAAGCACGACTTGCTTTGATTGGTCATCTCATAAAAAAGTAAGGACAATCAACCAACTTAATTAGCTTTAAAGGTATGCTTCGTTCCATTTTTTAAATTTTGATTTAATTTCATGTCTGGGTGATGAGTATGTGACCAACATTTTGGTCTAACTAAGCTCGAATACATTGTTTTCTGAAAAATAAAAATAAAATTCCCATACCTTTGCTGTTATCTCTTATACAGTTGCTGATATTCAATTCAAATGTGGATAATGTTTGGTGATCTTAGGATGATGTCAAAGTAACTAGTATTTGAATACTTTATCCAGGTGCAGCCATGTCATGTTTGGGATTTTTTGCTGATATTAGGATGTTGTGTAGACTTTACATAAGGTTTTTTCTTTTTCTTTTTGTTGGGAATTTGTGGTCGTTCATAGTCTGGCATCCATACCCCATTCAGCATCCATCTTTTGAATTTCTGATGTTGAGCCTATTTAAGTGTTACTTTTCTCTGACATTCAATTCAAACGTGGATAATGGTTGGTGAACTTAGGATGTTGTCAAATTAACTAGTGTTGAAAAGTTCATCCAGGTGTACGTAGCCATGCATGTCATGTTTGGGATTCTGTGGTGATCATAGTCTCATCCATACCCCATTCAGCATCCATCATTCCATCTGTTGACTTTGTGATGTTGGTACTCTTTTAGTGTTTACATTTATCTTAAATTATTTTGATGTGTTTTGAGATTGTTATATTATTATTATTATTATTATTATTATTATTATTATTATTATTATTATTTGAGATATAATTATTTTTTTCTCAACTTCCGCTGATATGATTTGATTAAAAATAATGGGAGGACAATCAACTCTTAAGATGCTGACTTTTTGTCTGACTTTTCCCTATCTGATATCACCTCAAAGATTTATTGGAATTTTATTTTTATATTCTTATGATTATTATTTGAGATCTGATGTTATTTTTCCTATTTTTAATGGTCTTCTAAAAATAGGGGGAGTAGATAAGATACACAAAAAAAACATGAGGAAAATAAGTAAATGTCTAACAATCAGTAAACTCCAATCCCATACCTTTGCTGTTATCTCTCGGAGGAAGGAATGAGAAAGAGTTAAGAAACTCAGACATTCGGTACAATCATTTCCTGAAGTAAGGAGAAAAGGATGCATAATATGTCCCCTCTTTTTTCACCTCCTTTCATAATATCTCCCCACAACATGCCAAGCCATATTAAACAGATGATAAAGTTGCAAAAAGAAAAAACAGAGAAGATCTGGTTGCCAAGCCCAATGAAACCAACAATAAACTAGATAAAGACAAGCTATGGTGATTTAATTTCCATGGAATATCAAATAGATGAATAAGAATGAGAAAGATAATACATTAGTCATCAGCTGTATAAAGATAAATAAACATATGATTTCATTTAGCAATAACTTAAAACTTAAAAGATCACAGGAAATTACATTCATAAGGTGAAACCATCAACCATGAAGCATACTAGCTCTCTCACTCTTTAACTGTGAAAGGCTATCCTCAACAAGCTTGAAAACTTCACCAATTATGGAACTGTGAGGAACTACCTCTTTCTTTTTCAGATTCAGACCTGAACTTTTATAAATCTGGTGTCACAAATTGGTTATTCCTTGAATCATGTTCTTTCCTGTCTTCATTTTCTAGTAAAAATATCTCAGCAGAATGTTTAGTAGTGGAAATATTAAAGTCAACAACCTCTATAATATCCCACTATGCATAATGACTATGAACACAATACTGATTTTTCACTTTAATTAAACACACTGTACTCTTTTTTATCCAGATCATGCTCCCACCCATGAGAACCTACTGTTTGAAGCACATCTTGAAGGACTTTGAAACCAATTTTTTGATAACATTTGACACACTTTCGGTATAAAAATAAAGGGGAAAATAGCAGCTTATAACAAATGAAGAGTGTGGAAGGATTAAATAATATATGATTATGTGATTATGTGAAATAATTTCAAGTTTTGTACTAGTTGAAGAGTTGTAATTTATACTATTGTTGGATATATAATCTCATTGAATATTATAGTTTCTATACGTGTATTAGTCATGCTTAAAATTGTACCGATACGTATTACTAAAATTGGTAGGTAAAAATGATAAATAGAATATAAGGGTTAAACTAATATTAGTAGGTAATGAAAATTGGATAAAGAATAGGATATAAACTAAGTGGTTAGAAATTTCATGTATTTTTGTATAGTTTACATGAAGAAAGTAAGAGAGGAAATTATTTAAATTATGAATAATTTTTTGTTAATTTCCATTCTACATATCATCTAAATTGTTTAACTTTCTATGGAAATGCAAATCAGGTTATGCTAATGGATAAATAATGGATGAAATTGAATCAAGCATCACCTCAATATTTGGAAGGGATTGATTGTTTTCTAGATTTTGCTTTTAGCATGTCACACTCCGATAAATAGTTGGACTCTGAAAGAATGGTTAGATTTCCATGTAATAAGTGTGCAAATGTGCATTTAAAAAATAGAAGTGAAGTTCACTTTCATTTGTTGAAGAATGGAATTCTACAAAGTTATGTTGTGTGGGATAACCATGGTGAAGTGTTGAATGTATCTGTATCTGAACATGAGACTTCTATTGATCATGATGACATGATAGAGATGTTAGAAGTTGGTTGTGGTGTGACTGGAATGGATTTTTAATGAATGATGGTAGAAATGAACATAACTTCACCTCAGAAGAACCTAACGGTGAAGCAGCTCGATTCTATCACCTCTTGAAGGAGTATAAAGAGCAATTGACTTTGGATGCCTCAAAAGTTTCAAATTTAGTTGCTACACCTTAAGTGTATGAACCATTCGAGTGATACCTCATTTAGTGAAATGTTACAGCTTCAAAATGGGACATTAGGTTGTAATCTTCCCAATTCCTATGATGAGTGTCATAGGATCATACGTGATTTAGGCATGGATTGTATAAAAATTCATGCATGTCCAAATGATTGCATCATATATTGGCGTAAAAATGTTGATGCACAAGAATGTCCACAATGCCATACCTTAAGGTGGAAGATAGATGGAAAAAAGGTTCCCCATAAAGTTTTACGATATTTTCCTATAAAGCGTAGATTACAAAGATTGTTTATGGCAGCCATGACAGCAAAGGATATGCGTTGGCATAAAGAAGAGAGGGTTGATGATGGGATAATGAGACATTCAATAGACTGTCAAGCATGGAAGTATTTTGATGAGGAGTTTCCATCATTTGCAGAAGATCCTCGTAGTGTGAGACTTGACTTAGCTTCGAATGGTTTCCAACCATTTAATAATTTTGGTGGATCATCTCATAGCATTTGGCCAGTTATTTTGGTTCCATATAATTTACCTCCATGGATGTGTATGAAATCTCCTTATCTTATGTTATCTTTGTTGATTGATGGTCCTAATTCACTGAGAATGGATATGGATGTCTACTTGCAACCGTTGGTTGAAGAGTTGAAAGAATTATGGGAAGTCGGTGTTGACACGTATGATGCCTATGCTAAACAAAACTTTGTTATGCGTGCATCGGTGCTATGGACTATTAGTGCTTTTCCAGCTTATGCAGACTTATCTGGTTGGAGCACTAGTGGATTGTTTGCTTGCCCATGTTGTCACAAGGAACCTGGATCCTGTTCAATAACATATAAGATCTGTTATATGAGGCATAGACGTTGGTTGCCTAGTGATCATAGATGGAGAAAATTGCATAAAGCCTTTGACAAAATGAAGGAAAAGGGTATTGCTCCTATCCCATTATCAGGTGATGATGTTTTGAGGCAGTGTAGTCAGTTTACCCAAGTACCATTTGGAAAGAAGATTACAAAGAGGAAGTGGGATGACACAAATAGCTTATATGGTTGGAGAAAGAAGAGCATATTTTTTGAGTTGCCTTATTGGCATAAGCTGAAATTACGTCATAACCTAGATGTGATGCACATTGAAAAAAATATTTTTGAGAATATTATAGGGACGTTGATGGATATCAAAGATAAGACTAAGGATAATTTGAAGGCTCGATTAGATTTAGTGTCCATGGGTATAAGAGAATATCTTCATCCAATTATTGAAGAGGATAGAGTAAGAGTGCCTATAGCATGCTATACGTTGACAGGTGTTGAAAAAACTTCATTTTGTGAGATGTTTCAAAAGTTGAAGACTCCTAATGGATATTGTTCAAATCTATCTCGTTGTGTGAAAGATAATGGCCGGAAGATCTCATGCATGAAGAGTCACGATCATCATATATTTATCGAGCAACTTCTTCCTATTGCTATTCATGGGCTCCTTCCCAAACATGTTTATGAACCATTAATTGAATTGAGCTCTTTCTTTAGGAAATTGTGCTCAAAGATCTTGACCATGAAGAATTTGGATGCTCTTGAAAGTCAAATCCCTTACACATTGTGTAATTTAGAAATGGTCTTCCCACCATCTTTCTTTACTTGTAAAGTAAGCCATTCTTTATTCTAAAATTCATAAGAGTATTTGTCATATATACAGTTCTAGTTTTTATATGTAATTTCCTAAAACTTTGAATTTCATTTTTATACGTAGGATACACAAAGAGGAACTAGAAAATGAAAATCCAAATCCTCGAAATGTAGAGAGGAGACATAAGACCCAATTTGCAGATTGGGTTTATGATCGTGTATGTCATTTCCCCTTAATTTCTAAGATGTCTTCTCTCTATTACCTATGTGGTGTAAATGTATTTATATTTCCTTCATTGATTAATAGGTGGAGAAGTTATATAAAGAAGGATCAGTTGATGAAAGTTTATATCACTTGGTGTGTCGTCCTTCACGCACCACAAGGCGTTATAGTGGGCTTATTGCTAATGGGTTTAGATTTCATACACTTGATCGAGAAGTAGATAAAAAATTTCAAAATAGCAGTGTTATGTTGCGAGGAGATGGTCATTCAAATGACTTATATTATGGTGTACTAAGAGATGTTTATGAGTTGCAACATGCCGGTGGAAATCATGTTTTTGTTTTGAAATGTAATTGGTATGACGTGCAACATGAAGGTAGAGGATATAAAGTGGATGAATATGGAATAACTAGCGTACATAGAGGTTCTTCGTTAAAAATAGATGAGCCTTTTGTATTAGAATCACAAGTGGAGCAAGTCTTTTACGTTCAAGATCCAAGACATGGTGATTGGAATGTTGTGATTAAGATAGAGCCTCGAGACTTGTATAGCATGCCGAAAGTGGAGGAAGAGCAAGTACTAGATCAAATTAATGATGAACATCTGCAACAAGGAGAGATTCGGTGTTCTACTCATGTTTTCCATCCCATAACACATATGGAAAATGTTTCCTTAGTGACTAATCAATTCAAAGTAGAACGAGGAGAAAAACTGGTCAAATGGGTAACAAGTAAAATAAATAGCATAAATCAACAAAGGGAAGGAAGTTATGGGAAGAGAAAGAAGCAAAACTCAGATCTGGATGATTTTATTGTTTCTAATGATGTTGAAGATTAAGGATTGACAATTTTGTGAATTTTTTTTAGTACTTATTTGTGTATGGACATCAACTATGTAACTTTTTATTTATTTATATTTTTAGTGATTCTACAAAGTTTGTATTACTTTTTTTGATAGAGTCATGATTCTTAGTGACTAGAAATCTTTCAAATTTTATGCAGTGTTCTTTGTAATGTGAAGTTTGATTACCTTGTTTTAGTTTGCATATATGTCAGGGCAAGATCGACGAAAGATGAAGTGTAAGAACATTGTAAACAGCCGTGTTGGTGGTCATAGAGGACAAGGTATTATGCTTTTACCTACTCTGGATCTTAGTATAATGGTTTCTTATTAATTAATAATCCTACCTACTTGCTACTGTGATGAAACTCAGCTAGCGTACAAACCCCCGCCATCACTAGGAGTGTCTCTAAACTAACTCCTCAGCATAATGGTAAACACTTGCCACAACCAGGTAATTTGATTCTTCATTACATATAAAATAATCTTCTTTATATTTTAGGTATGTAAACATTTAATTATCTGGCATATAATGGTCACAAATTATATATATATATCTTCTGAACTCATGTAATTAGCAGATAAAAATAGCAGTATGTGGAAGTAAATGCCATTAGATAGTTCATAAATAATTTATTTTGCAGAGAATTAACATGGGAGACAAATAGTCTAACAAATAATAAAAAATATACCATTACTTGAGATAACATTAATACCCTTTATTAGACATTAACCACAGACACGAATATGGTTACACAATTGAAGTTGACAGTCAACAAATATTCTTACAGATAATGTGACCCATGCAGCTTTAATTTCATGTAGATTTGACTTAAATAGTCATCATAGAGCAAAACATTTAATTGTAGATTTAACTTAAATAGTCATCATATTTACCATGCAGCTGAGACATAAATACATATGATCAGTTGTCTTCAACATATACATATTGTGATACACAGACAATCAATTTTATGGATGCAGTATGCCATCATATCTCCATCATTTATCAAGCACAGTTTTATATTTTTCTTTAGACTAATGAAATACGTATGAATTTTTGTACTTCAGATTATTTTTAGGCCTGTTATCTTCAGATTGTTTTTCTATAGCCTTCTTTTCAATTTCATCAGAATGCAGGACTACTAACAATTTCTTTCATCATCAATACATAGTCTTTGGTTACTATTTTAGCCTTTCCTTTTACAACCTAAGAGAAGTTTTCTATTTTTATTCTTATGTCTCATTGGCTGCTAGCAGTTGGTATCTCAGTAATTTTTTTATGTGGTAGAAGATGGTTAATATCAAATTAGGCAACTTTATAGGTTTATTATGGGTCAATAGGATGAATCCGGGTGGAGGACCATCATCCAGGGAAATCTTTCAGTCCCTAAACATGCATTCTATGGTCTGATTAGCTGTTAAGAAAGCCATAAAAATGGAACTGTGCAAGAGTGAAACTGAAATAATGATTTCTGTTTGGGAATTATATGTTGATTGATGCTAAGGGTCAATAATGACAGCAAAGAGCTTGAACACTTACTGTGTCTGAAATGAAATAGATTGATAATCTTTTATTTGTTAAGAGGCAATTCATAGTATATTATTATAGAAGGTAATGACAGTTTTGAACTTTTACAAAAGATAATGGGTATCGTTAGTTGAAATGATTAATTAGATCAGAAATAATTTTCTTACCAAACAGAGCCTTGCTCCTTTCCACCAACAGAGTGTAGAGGACAAATCATAACTGGCCCTAACTATCTAATGGCATATTACTTCCACATACTGCTAATTTTATCAAAAAATTAAAGAAAAGGAGTAAATTTACATGTTCAACTTTTTTATCTGCAAAATAACCTTTTTTATCAATGGGTTTACAGATAATGGAGGAAAGGGCATAGGAGCTGGAAAAAATGGTAATGAGAGAAGTTTGGAGAAGAAAAACTTTGTTTCCAATGGATCACAAAACAATAGACCTCAACGCAATCAAGTTGAAGAAGTTAACTGTATTGATGTGGAGGTGGATGTTTTGGATGCTATTGGTTCTAACAATAATAGTCCTCTTGGAGAAGATGATGAAAATATTGATTTATGTATTCTGCCTTCAAATGATGCAGGTAAATGCACAATTGATACTTAAATGTACAAGTTTATGTGTTTATCTGTACATGAGTAGAGATTTAAAAATCGCTCCCATTATGCCATATAAATGGACTAAATTTTCTTTCCTTCATATTATTATTTGTTTATATGACTAATAAGGTGGAAGCAAAAGGATTACAACGAGGAAGTTTGTTGACAGAGTTGAGCTGACTTTAAACTTGCATAAGGCTGCTGATCCAATGCCAAGAGTAACAAATGAATCAAACAATACTGTATCTCGAATAAGAACTCCGTATATGCATGAAAATAGGTGTCCAGTAAATGCGAACTCACAAAATGATGGCAATAGCAGTCAAGGTAGCGTATATTTGTACTAATTTTTTTGTATATACATCATTTTTATACTTCCAAATTACTATGATGTATGTATTGGCTAATCATTAATCTTCTTTATCTTAATTTTGTAATAGCATCAACTACTAGTGTTAAAAGGAAAAGGGGGCAGAGAGGCAAGTACAAATCTTATGTGATTGAGAAGAAGACGTTAGGTGGTACCGCAAAGCTAGTGGTTGACATACCTGATTATGTTCTCCAAGCCATTGGAGAAAATGCTAGAAATTTGGTAAATTTTTGTGGTCATATTGTGCGGACCAAAGCCCTCATGGAAGCATCACCTTGGATTCAAGTGGCAGCTAAACACGGTGATACAATGTGGTTACTTGTGAAGGTATATATGTAAATATATATATATGTATGTATGTATGTATGTATGTATGTATGTATATATCTATGTATTCTTTTCTTTTTATAAATTCCACACTATGTTAGTTAACCATATAGTTTTTGTGTTTTTTTTTATCTCACCACAGAACAAGTTCAGCATAATGGATAATAATCAGTTGCCTAGGTTAAAAGCGTTTGTGTTGTTTGCAATACAATGCTTATATTGGTATTGGAAAGCTCGCTTTCATTCTTACTACAAAGAATGTGGGGCTACGCACGAGGAACATTTGGAGAATCCACCTGCTGATTTTGACCCAGAAAATTGGATAAAATGTTCTGAAGCTTTTAATTATGATAGATTTAAGGTACTTTTGTATGCTATTGAGAAGTTTTTTACCTGAATTTTTTCTTTATTAGGTATATATTATTTAAATTTATTTTTTTATTCTTAAATTGTAGAAAATAAGTCAAAAAAACAGTAAGAATCGAAAGTCAGATAAATGGTGCCAACACACCACAGGAAACTTATCTTTTCCAGAGGTGGAAAATATACTGGTAATAATATGAAATAGTTATATTAAATAGATTTATTTTCATTTATGGAAAAAATTATTAACTATTGTGTCTTAATAGACGAAGAAGAATGGTGATGTGAAGCCGAATGCTGATGTGATTTGGCTTGCTGAACACACACGCACAAATGATCAAGGCGTATTGGAGTGGGTTAACGATGGACAATCTAAGAAAATTCACGTAAATTATTCCTATATTTGGATTAGCATATTATTCTCCAAATTGTTTTGTGATGTTTGTTTAGTTTGACAGATATTTTGTGATTATAATAACTAGGAATCTATACATATGTAAATTGTATTGTAGGAAGACCTCCACCAACTTGTGCAGGATAAGGATAAAGAAGGAGCCCCTCAAACACAAGAAGAGCTGTTACTTCATGTTTTGGGCCCAAAGTCTGGATACACACGAGGGAAAGGTAGTGGATATGGTGGCTCTATCAGATCAAGGATTCAAGAAGAACAACAGCAAAAAATCATACGGCAACAAAGTACGATAGATGAGCAGCAGAATAAGATATCTAGTCTACAAAGTCAAATAGACGAGCTTAAAGAGAAACAATATCAATCTATGGCTGCTTTTGAGAAGAGAATGCAAGAAATGAGCCAAATGATGGCTACCAATATGATGAGGTAAATTCTAATTTCTATACTAGCCCAAGTTTATATTTGTTTTATGATATGAGCTATTTTGCATTATATAGTATCGTTGAGTCTTATATAGGATCAAATATTTCTTTTTATGTTCCTTGGATGATTATGTGGTCAAATAAATTTGTTCAGTCCTTCAAATTTTGAATTCTTCCACAATCTCTCTTTACATATTTTAAATCTAAAATATGTGCAGGCCTGGAACGATTATAGGAAAATTGTGCACAAATGATGCTTGAAATGTTAAGTTGGAGAAGCTTATGGTTTTGGTAGTTCTATAATAAATTATTTATGGGTACACGTCTCCAAAAAATAATTAAATATTGAAAACAGGTGTCATAGTATCAAAATTGCACTATGATTGGAACCAACCTGCCATATAAATGAACATAAATCTTGAAACAGCAGAAACTGATCTCAGCAGACCCAGCAGTTGCCAACCTGAGTTGGAGAAGCTTATGCTTTCATTTCTTTAAAAAAAAAAACGAACAAAAGCTGCCACAGTCTGTAGCCTCAGTAGACCCCAAATAATACCCAACAAAATGATCATGGATAATTTGAGCAAGCATTAATGAAGCAGGCTATAATACTAAAACCCTTCATTGTGATGAAATATTCCAGTGGTAGTTTGGTATGAAAATTATCCTCTTGGATGCTGAGCTTGGATGTTGGTATTTCTCTTTAGCTTCATCTTCTTATTCCCAAGTATCTTCTATAGCTAATTGATTTCTCCACTAAATATTGAATAACATGATTGTGTTTGACCTCAATGCTTGCTCCTTTCTGTTATTTATACCCATATGTTGCTCATCGTAGGTGAGATCAAACCTTAACTGCAAAGTCTCATATTAGATCACATGACTATCATTACGCACATACTTTTGAAGAATCAAAATATTGAACATATCCTAAACTCCACTCAAAGACAAAGGTAAGGTAAGTTTATATGCTAACTCATATAAATTGAGGACTACCTAAATTATGCTAACTCATATATTGACCACAACTTGGTTAAAAAGTTTCATCACGGGGTTCCAATCTAAAGTTCATACTACCTAAATTATGTGTCTACCTGTTTGCATATATAGATGCTGCTACTCAGAAAAAGAAGCTGAAGGTAGATTAATTGATTCCAGGTGTCTTCATTTTTTTGTTCACTATTCTTTATAGTAATTTTCATTTCAAAAACTACTCCACCGGCTCTAAAATAAATGATAGGGGAAGAAGGGGATGTAAATATCTTGATCTGAATATTTGGAGCCCCTGTGGAGACATTCAATAGTTTACTAGTCATTGGAGATAGCTAACTAAAGGAATTCTGTTTTGATCATGTTATTATTGCACTCTATTGGATTTTTTCTGTGTGGGTTTGATGTTATTATTTCCTTCCAATTTCAATTTTAGTTGTTTGATGTTTGGGAAGGTGTTGTTTGCTACTACCTGTTTGCATATATAATAAGGAAATAATTTAGAGAGTAAGAGTACATACAATTGTATGTATCCATTGTTCTTTTAAACTCTAGGTGAAGAAGTGAAAGAAGAAGAAGAAGATTCAAAGTAGGTATAGAAAGCAATCTAGCAGTATATCAAGGTATAAACAACTTATATATCATTCTCGTAATATTTTTCACCTGTTTGTAGATTCTCTCCATAGTAGTTTAGGATACTGACTTAGAAAGAAAAAAGTATCTTGGGTAAAACATATAATTACGAGTCAATATGTCTTCTAATAAAATTCTTATTCAAAACAAATCTTTACCAGATAAGTTATCCTCAATGACTAGTCATTAGGTTACGGTATATCTTCCTCTCCCTTTTTCCAAATTATGCAGGAAGAGAGACCATACATATGCCCTCGTATGGGTTGAAACAGAGGCATATGGAAAAGGAAATGCAAATGACATGATGAGAAAATTTTATCAGAAGGATTACTACTAAGAGGGACCCTGCCAATGGCAAGATTCATACTGGTTTGTTGAGTTGATGTCACTAAAGACTTTATTAGATGTAAACCTCAAGTGCTGATTGTAATCATCATTTAGAGCAGTCAGTCAACTGCCCAATATGTCAGGATGCACGAGAGAGAAGGCCAAGCATACACAATTGAAGTCAAAAGAGCTGTAGGGTCTAGCACTGCTAAAAAAATCATAGGTAGGAGAGCATGTAAGTCAAAATGCAGTTGTCCAATCAACTTGGCAAAGATACCATATTCTGAAATATAATGCAATGCAAAACAGTTCTCAAAGAAATCAAAGTAAGATATTTGCATGACAAAAAAAGGAAATTTGAAGAAATCAAAGATTCAGTAAGATTCAGCCTTGCCCCAAAAAAAATATATGTAACAAAAAAAAGCAGGTAGTCCAAGCCTGTTGATCAATTATCTTAGCAAAATTTCCATGTTCTAGGCAGTGAAATAAAATATTGTAAAATAAATCAAAGAATGATATCAGCATTGTAGGACAGTAAGAACAAGAAACATGAATAACTTGATCCAGAAACCCCTGCCACTACTAAGAACAATATAGGCAACAAGGAAGCAAGCAATCTAAGTACAATTGAAAGATCACCTCAGCAAAGTTGCCATGTTCTCAATATAATGAAATGCAAAACATATTTTCAAACAAATAAATAAAGATATTGGTAATGAAGAATAATAAGAAAATACATAATGAATGATTTGATCCAGAAAGCTTTGGCGTTGCCAAGAAAAATATAGCCAACAGGAAAGAAGGTAATCCAAGGCAGTTGATCAATCACTGGCCATGTACACAAATAATATGCAGTGAAATAAAACATTTTAAAATAAATCAAAGAATGATACTACCTAAATTATGTGTCTACCTGTTTGCATATATAGATGCTGCTACTCAGAAAAAAGAAGAAGCTGAAGGTAGATTAATTGATTCCAGGTGTCTTCATTTTTTTGTTCACTGTTCTTTATACTAATTTTCATTTAAAAAACTACTCCACCAGCTCTAAAATAAATGATAGGGGAAGAGGGGGCTGTAAATATCTTGATCTGAATATTTTGGTTGGCCCCTTTATCTGATTAGTTTTTCCAATAGCAAGCAGTACTATATGGTTCACCTCTTTATTTTTCTCGAATGAAATATTATGACTTTACATTGTTGGGCAGTTTATTATTTACACTTAGCTGATAACTTAGTTTTCTTTAAGACATAATGTGTGTTTCAAACCTTCCTACCCATAGAATTGCTAGTATTAAAGTCCATGCCCTCCTCCGAAGACACACATCCATAAAGACCTAACAGCTGGTTTTACTATCGTTCACACCTTGATGTCAAAAGATTTATTTATGTATGTATGTATGACGCATGTACTAATTTTGTTATTTATTCAGGTCCAGGTATACATTAGATGATGATGGTGATGCTTTCCATGGTGGCGTTGATGATGAATATTGATATATTTGTGGATACATATTTTTGCAATTAGTTAATGTAATGATAAGAAGATTGTATTCATGGTTTTAGAAATGTTGTTGGATGTCTTTTTGAACAAAAACACTTGTCAAGTGTGTTTTTGCCTAGAACACTTGTAATGATGGTGATATATATCTCAGAATTACATGGGTTTGAACAATGGTACCGGTTTCTCTTTCGGACAAGTGTATTGGACAATTATATAATTGATGAATTATGCATATTAATTATCCAATGAATTTACTATTGGTATTTGTATTTGATTAATATATTTATGGGATGAGTGTTTGAATAACATACGATGAATGAAACAGGTTATGAAACGACAATTTGTCGAAAAGTATTAGAGGAATTTTTTGCCACAAGAAAATTGTTGCTAATAATTCCATTAACCATAAATATATAATTAGCAACAAAAGACTCGTTGAAATATATAGCTAATTATTGGTATTGTACATTATTAGCAACAAAAAAAGTGTTGCAAAATATAAACTTTTTTTTTGCCACAAGCAAGTTGTTGCAAAATAATATTGTAAATTATTGGCAACAAAACATTCGTTGCAAAATATAAACTATTTTTTGCCGCAGGAAATTTGTTACAAAATATATTTTACATTATTGGCAACAAAACATTCGTTGCAAAATATAGACCATCATTGGCAACAAAAAATATCGTTGCAAATAATTATCCTTTATTTACAACGGAAAACTTGTTGCGAAATATATTATGATATTATCTATCCTGTCGAAATTATGACAACAAACTTATTTTTAGCCACAATATTATCGTTGCCAAAGTAATTATTTTTTGTAACGGCATAAGGTTGTTGCAAAAATCTTTAGTTACGCTATCATACGCAACGACAATGTGTCGTTGCCAAAGATATATTATCGTTGGCAAAGATATATTTGGCAACGGAATATTCCGTAGCCAAAAATAGCTTTTCTTGTAGTGATTTTACATGGGCGAGGTGGCTCGTGTAGGGAAAATCAAAGGAGGAGGGATGTATAGTTAGTTAAAGAGTGATGCATGGAGTGCTTAGGTGGAAGGCTTGGGTGATGGCGTTGGCCAACGACGACGAAAAGGGAGAAAAATTCTGGGCTGTGGGGAAAATCTCGAGCACAGGCTGGTTATGGGGGTATTTATAGGGCTAAAGGAGAGGATAAGGTCGAAGGGAAGATGGGAAAATAGGGTAGGTAAGTTAGGGCACCAGCCGACGATGGTAGGCCGACGCAATTTAATCGTGGCAGGGGTGGTTGCTTAGGAAAGAGGAGGTCGTGCGCGAGTAGGAAAGAAAGTGGGTTAGGTCAACATGGTTGGCGAGTCAGGGGAAGGAGAGAGGAGAAGAAATGGTTAGTCAATGGTGTGATCGGCGGCGAAGAACCAGGAGCGGGTAAGGGGAGGAGTTGCAGGCTGCAACGAGGAAGAAGAAGGAAGGAGGAAGAAGATGCGTGAACCGGCTGCTGGGAAGAAAAGAAAGAAAAGATAGGAAGGAAGAACCGGACCAAAGACGTAGGAAAAGAAGAAAGAAAATGCAGCGTCCTAGGCCACCGAAGGAGAAAAGAAGAAAAAGAAGGATTGGGCTGCGGAAAGGCCCAGGTTGGGGAAAAGAAGAAGAAGAAGAAGAAGAAGAAGAAGAAGAAGAAGAAGAAGAAGAAGGAAAAAGGAAGAAAAAGAAAGAAAGAAAAAGGAAAAAGGAAAAAGAGAAAAATAAAAATAGGCGGGTTGGGATAATTAAAATAATTTAGATATTTGAGATATTTAAAAATAATAATATTTAAATAAAACAATATTTAATTTCTTTTTTAGGCTAATTTAGGATTTTTTTAATTCTATTTTAATTAGCAAAACACCCTAATTTTTTCTAATTAAAATATTTATAAATTTCTTCTTGATTTGCCCTAATTAATTTCCTTTTAATTTAATAAAAAATATTTTTCCTAATAAATCCTTATTTTATTAAAATTAGAGTTTTGAGGCATTTCATTCTTGTAAGTTGTAACACCCAAAATTTTGCTACTAATTTTTTTTTTTGTATAGTGGAAGATTATAACCAAAATATCGGGTGTTACTACCATAATTGATACAAGTTTGGTTTACCATACTATCCTTACATCAATCACAAGGCCAAAACCATTAAAAGTAAAAACATAATAACTTGAAATGAGAGAAACTCTATAAATATGAGCTTGGAGGTTAACTCTAGGGTACAATAACAAAATACAATAAAATGGATACCATAGATCAAATATTCCAAAAGATATATGGGTAAAAATATCATTTGGATAACTTAACTCTTTGCCTAAAGACCTAGTATAGGAACTCCCCATACAATGCATTAAAGGCCTCAAAATCATTCGACTAGTTCTCAAAGATCTACACTAAGGCATCCGGATCATTTGCTTATGTAATGAGCAACACCTATAAAAAGGATGGTTAGTACTCTACGTACTAAGTAAGGAAACAATACTATCAAGTCAGGAATATAGTTAAATACATACATTCATAGCAGCTAATAGGCACACATATAAAACACATAAAGCCTCACAAGATAAATACTGATCTAAACCTCTTTATTAGATATAGCCATTTTCATTCTTTTATTTATGTTGAGGTCAAGGACCACAATATTCTTAAACTAGTAGAATGGTCTGAAGAATCTCTTAGGGACAACACACTTGAGCCACTATTATCATATGGTGGAACGGATCCAACACCTATCAAGGTAGAACACTCCTGAGCTATTATTCTTAAACTGATGGAACGGTCTGAAGCACTTCTCACGAACAACACACCTGAGCCGCTATTATTATATGGTAAAATAGATCACACCTTTGTCATGACTCATATATTATTTGACTTTAAATCATTAATATCTTTCCCATTAGTTTACTTATCTTAATCCATATTTTTATTCACGATGAGTATAGAGGCCCACTATTTTTAATCTAGTAGAATGAACTAAAACACCTCTTAGAAAAAACACGCCTAAACCACTATTATCATCTAGTGGAATAGTCTGAAGCACCTTTCAGCGACAACACATCTGAACAACTATTATCATCCAGTGGAATGGATCCATAAAACACCTTGGCCTGGCTCACATGATCTTTCCCTTTACATGATTAATTTTTTATTCATTTTTTATTCAAATTTATAGAAAATATTTAAAATAGGTAAGGACATCACAAAAATATAAGGTCGTTCTTTAGAATTAAGATCCTTATATTTGCCTGAAGCCCTAATTTCACACTTTTATCATAACTCTTCTTCTGTTACTATTTTATTCACCAAACTTAGTACATATTCCTCAAATATTATTATTATTATCAACATACTCAAATTTCAAGGCTTAACTTCAAGGTCTTGCACATATGATAATAACCCTATTCCAAAAGTTACAATTCCGAGGGCTTATAAATCCTAATTTTACAAATCAAACATAACTTTTCACGTAGGATTCAAACAATTGTCATATTAAATATAAATTCCCAAAACCCTATTATTAACAACATATTCAAATTTTGTCATCTAACTCTACCATACATGTGATAATAGTCTTCTTATTTTAGGGTTAGTATTCTCAAATCACCCATTTTCATACTTTATTAATCTTATGTAATTCACAGTTACTCCAAATAATTAATATAAATTCCTTATGACATTTTGAATGGTATAACACCTTGAAATACTATAATTCTCATATGTAACCCATGTTGACCAAAATACCCTTATCGGTAACAAAACCCTTATTTTATATGAATCTTATGTGTTTAATAACATTACTTCCAAGTCCATATTTTTCTCCATATACCTTATCATACTCATTTCACATTCATTATACCATTAATAAACCCATAATACATCTATATTTCACACCAAGAGATTTTCCACATAAAAATAACGATACTGCATGATCTTTATTTACTCATTTTCTATCATATAATATTAACTAATTATCATAGTATCAATAATCATATATTAATTCTCATAATCACAATAACATGGCACAACAAAAATCATGAATAACACATAGCAATCAAACCCTAGACTACGACGGTCTCTAAGCACACAAATCCTATTTCACCTCTTCTTGGACCATGGGAGAATCACGTAATAAATTTATAATAAAATACCATTAGGATTAAACCACATAAGTAAGGAAATGTTTAAAGAAATGGATGGGTGGAAGAATGGAGAAATCTGAATCAAGTAGAGTAGTGTTTGGAAAAAACTTGGGCAACTAACAAAGAGGGAAATGGTAGTTTGTATCATGGGACGGTGGATGGGCAACGACACAAATTATCTTGCTAAAGGACGTGAAAAAGTAGTGGAGGCCGATCAAGGAGGCTAGTGTTTGATGGTGGGAATTAAAGGGTGGTGGTAGGATTTAGTTGAAGGTGCCGAAGGGTAGAAGATATGCTTTAGTTGTGGTTGTCAAAGGATGGAAGGAGGGTTGTGGTCAAGGGTATTGAGAAAGAGGGGTGAGGTTCATTTGGAGTTGTTAAAGGGTGGTTTTGGGCTGCGGTGAAAGCTATTGCAGGAAGGAGGGAAAAGGAGAGAATGTGGCTACGGTGGAGGCTATCGAATAGGAAGGGCTTCAGCTATTTTGACCAACGGTTGGGGTAATGTTTGGTATGGATGGACAAAGGTGTTGAGGGAAAAATGGCGAAGGTTATCGGTGGCGGTATGGGTGTTTGGGCTTGTCTTTTCGATGGTGGCTTTTAGGGTTATTTTTGTGATGGTAAGGAGTTGGTGAAGGAGGAAAGTGGTGGTGCTTTGGTTATTTAATACTAGTCATGCATATATATATCCATGCACATTCAGAAGAGGGCGAGAGGTGCAACAGTTGAAGGAATTTTTTTTAATTATGTGTAGGAGATGGGAGTTGATGGGAGTAGGGGATGGTTTGATAGGTGTTAGGGAGTGAAGGGGCATACAGGCATTGTCCATGGATAATGTTTCACACAAGGAGAAGCGGGGAAAAGGAGAATGAGAGAGAGTCAGCCAAAAGGGGAAGGAAGAGAAAAAGGGAAAGAGGAAAAAGAATATGGGGGTTAATATGTTTAGTTTTTTATTAGAATAATATTAATATAATTTTGGTTAGGATATTAGGATAGATTAATTATTGAGAAATTGGGATTAGGTTAAATTATAGGGTTAGAGAATTAGGAAAAGGTGAAAATATTAATTTCTCAATATTAGGATTAGATTACAAGGTAAATTACTTGGGGTTAAGTTTAGCTAAAATTTAGGGTATTACGCTTCTATGCTTTAGATATAGATGAAAATAGCTCAAGTAAAATGTAATTTCTCTTAGAAAGTCCCTTTATGAGAACCTCTCACACAAAGGTATGTGTTTCTCTCACCATGGAGTTTAATGGAGAAGTTATAATCTTCAATATCATCAAAGCCTTAAGGTACCCCATGGATGACCATTCTTATTATACTATTGACACCATTGATCTTTTGGTATAGAATCACTTTGATGAGTATAAGTATGATCCATTGGAAACTACTCATGTAAAACGCTTAGGACTGGATAATAAAGGATAAGAGATTTCTTTGGAGGAAATAGAAATGATACTTTCCCCACAACTTGGGCATGATGCGACACATATGGAGGCAAACCCTCCATATCAGTATGGATCCTCTCTTCTTCTTCTTTTTTTATTCCTTTAGCTACTAAAAACCCTATACCTTCTATGAATTAGGCCTTACACTATATCTCAAGCCATTATCGGATCACTTGAAGTATGCCTACTTAAGAGATAGCGAGATACTTCTTGTGATAATATCTTCAAAGTTGATAGCGGAGCAAGAAATCAAGCTTTTAGAAGTCGTTAGAGATCAAAGATGAGCTATTGAATCAACATTTGCAAAAATAAAAGTGATAAGCCTTACCATGTGTGTACACCATATATTTCTTGAATAAGGAGTTAAGCCTACTAGAGAACTTCAATCCGAGCTTAATCCTCCTATGATGGAAGTAGTAAAGAAGGAGATCATCAAGCACTTGGATTGCAGAATCATCTACTCCATTTTATATTCTAAATGGGCGACGCCTATTTAGGTGGTACTTAAAAATTTGGGATTAATGTAGTAAAGAATGAGGAGAACAAACTTGTCCCAAAAAGGGTAGTAATTGGACACCGAGTATGCATGGATTATGGTGCCACGACAAGGAAAGACCACTTCTCACTACCATTCATTGATCAAATGTGTGGGATATTAGACGACCATTCTTATCATTGTTTCCTTAATAGGTACTACAATTACAACTAAATTCACATAATAGAGTAGGATCAAGAGAAGATGATTTTTACATGCCCATTTAGCACATTTGCTTATCGACACATACCCTTTGAGTTATGCAATGTTCCCAATACATTACAAAGATATATGGCTAGTATTTTCTCTTATTACATTGAGAAGATTATTGATGCTTTTATGGATGAGTTTAGTATCTTTGGTGATACATTTAAATATTGTCTTGAAATGTTGACTTTAATTTTGAAAATATGTGAAGAAAGTAACCTTGTACTTAATTGGAAAAAAAGTCATTTTATGGTGACATAAGGAATTATAATAGGTCATATTATATCATATATGAGGCTAGAGGTTGATAAAGTTAAGATAGATGTCGTGCGCTTCTTACTCTCTCCCACTTATATGAGAGAAGTGCGTTCTTTTCTTTGACATGCAAACTTATATCAATGATTTATAGAGGACTTCTATTCAATTAGGAAAACATTAACATGCCTTTTATTGAAGGTTGTGTCTTTCTATTAGAGTAAGGATTCTCCTCAAGTATTCAATTAACTCAAAAATCTCCTAACAATGGCCCCGGTGATGCTACCTCCAAATTAGTCCCCACTATTTGAGAACACATGTAAAGCTTTTAGCTATGCCAGTGATGCAATCTTGGTACAAAAAAAGGATAAGAAGTCATATTTCATCTACTATGCTTCAAGGACTCTTAATGATGCCTATTTTAATTACTCTACTATTAAGAAAGAATGGTTAGTGGTGGTATTTACTTCATACTAAAGTTATCATTTTTACTCACCATGCAACATTGATATATTCGTTGTCTAAAAAGATAATAATATGAGATTTTGATGTGGATATTAAAGAAAAGAAAGGGAGTGAGAACATAGTAGCATATCATTTGAGCTGCATGATTTAAGATAATGAACCCATACCATTGATTGAGAATTTTCCTAATGAGTAGCTCTTCAGGATACAAATTAGGAAACTATAGTTTTTTGATATTGTGAACTATCTTGTTAATCATAAGATACATATTGACGTGCCATGATATGTGAGAAATAAGATTAGAAAGGATACATACTAATATGTTTGGGATGACTCCTATTTGTGGAAATTTTGTACTAATGGTATAGTGATGAAATATGTGGTGAATTATGAATTTGAGAATATTTTATCACAGTGTCATACTTTACATTGTGGAGGAAAATTTGGTGCCAAAATGGTTTTTATTGGCCTACACTATTTTAGAGGTGCTAATACTTATTGCATAAGATATGATAGGTGTCAAATATTAGGTAACATTGATCTTATATGTCAAATGCTTTATCTTCTATCATAGTTATATAAATTTTTAATGTACGGGGCATTGATTTTATGGGTCTATTTCCATATTCTAAGGTATATATCTATATTCTCTTACTGTGGATTATGTGCCAAAATGGGTGGAAGTTTACCCGTACTAATTATTCTCATGTACTTACAGGTTTCCTCCAATCTCACATATTTTCTAGGTTTGGAATGCCTAGAGTAATAATTGGCGAGGATCACACTTTTGCAAGAGGATGATTGAAGCTTTGCTACTCAAGTATGGGGTTACAAACAAAGTTTCTACACCCTATCATCCTCTACCTAGGGGTCAAACATAATTCTCTAACTGAAAAATCAAGAAAATACTAGAGAGGACTGTGGACCCAAATCAAAAGGATTGAAGCCAAAGGTTGGATGATGCCTTGTGGAATTATAATTATGCTTATGAAACACCCATATTCATGTCTCATTTTTGGATTGTTTAGGAAAAAGCATGATATTTAATCGTGGAGCATAAGTATAAGGCATGATAGATTGCAAAGATCTTGAACATGAGTATAGCCTCTGTTGGAACACATAAGAATTTAGAACTTCACGAGCTTCAAAAGATAAAGATAACGCTTTTGAGAGCACTATGGTGTACAAAATAAGACAAAAGCTTTTCATGACAAAATCATTCATAGAAATCATTTTTTTTTGCCAAAAAGTGTTGCTCTACCATTCTTAACTACTCTTACTCCTAGGTAAGTTGCATTCTAGATAGGTTTGTCTTTTTATTGTTCCTATTGTTTTCCATCATGGTTCCATCTAAATTAAAAGTGAGAAGATAAAAAATGCGTTTAAGGTAAATGATCACAAGGTTAAGCCCTACCACGAGGCATTCACGGAGCATAATGTTGAAGAGGATCAAGTGCATGAAGCACCCACCTTGACAAACTAAATCATGATCACATCAGGTTGAAGACGTAAAACAAAAACGCTATATGGGAGGTAAGCCAATGAGTTAAGGGATTTTTGACCCTTAATTCTATTTATTTACTTGTCTCTCTATACTTAAATTACATTTTACTCATTGAGGATAATGTGTCATTTATATGTGGAGGTGTTTGTGGGTGTTTTTGTGTGCTTCCATGGTTTAGTGTGTTTTTGCATATATTTCAAAAAAACACGCATATTTTATTATTATTTATTTTTGGTTTGTTTCCTTAACTATTTAATGATGATTACATCTTTGAAACATAACTAAAATATGATCATTAGATTGAGATAACATGAGTGAAATTTTTTTGTATTAATTTTGATGTAGAGAACACATATATACATGTATAGACATGAACGGAGCAAGAACATGAATGAATTTTTAACCATATACATGTCATGTTGAGATTTATCATATCCTATAGTAATCTTTTAAGCCATATATGACTTCTTTTCTGAGTGAATTCGCATGAAATTGTATATTTATCTTGTCTTCAAATTTTCTTTGCAAGCCTCATATATATTTAATTCCTTTAATCAAATTACTTGTCATAGATATTCTAATGGACTTTAGAGATTACTAGAAATTAAGCTTGTGCTAATCAAAGATTATAGTCAAAACATACTCTGATTAAGAAAATGGCTTGTGTCTTAATTTGTATACATAATATGTACATGTCTTAGAAGCCCTTTTGAGTCTTTACATTGACCATATATTTTTATGTATTTCCCGCATTAAATAACCCTTGGGATTTATCCTTACCCTTGCATAGAGCTAGTGGAAAAGTATCATTTCATTATATTATAGAGATAGAGTAGTTATGTATGTGAAAGAAGTATATATATTTATGTTGAGAAAGGAATTAGTTATGTTTGGTGGTGGAGATATAATATATATATTTTTTGTGTTGTCATATGTTTTATTTAAAAAAATTAAGATGAAAGAAAAAAAATGAAAAAAAAAAGATACGACATAAGGGATAGAGGGAGATATGGAGATGAATTTGAGAAAGTTCTATTCATGTTCTATTTTTTTATTTCATTGTTCTAGTTTGGTGTTGAGGTTGAGGTGGGTGTTATTGATCATCAATGATGTGGGTTTGATTCTTATATGTCACCTAATTATTAGAGTTCCACTAGTTCTTGGCCTTTTAGCACCGCAATCCTAGAATATTCTATAACATTTATATCTTAGTCCCATTACAACCTATAAAAGTCATGTTTGATTCTTAAGATGGATAGCCTTTGATATAATAGAGATTAGTCACAAGAGTTAATCATATGATTTGGTCCATTCGGCACATATTTGATATCTTTTATGAGGTTTTTATCCACAAAATATGAGCTTTCCTTATTTATATATATGAGTTGTTTGCTATTTTTATCATTTTATTTCACATATCTTAGTGTATATTTTTTCTTATAAATTTGTAGGCATGAATCTAAGATCTATATATATATAGGATATCCTTAGTAAGGATGGGTCTTGATGTAACTAAGGTGTGGTAGATTTTCATATATATTATCGCTTTCTCCATATTTGTCATATTTATGTATGAAAAATACATTGAAATTAGTCCTTTAAATTTCCAAATGCTTAATATTGTTTGAGTGCTAATATTAGTGTTATGAAAGTAAAAGATTAGGAGACAAGTGTTAGAGGTGTGTTTTACTTTTTTTTATTTGAATTACGTGTGATTTTGTAGGTATATCATATGTGAAATCCTCGCAAGACTTGACTTGCCCTTTAAGGATAACCTAGAGGTTTAAAGGGCTTGCTGCACATGGTAAGTGCAGCTATGAAAGCTACGAAATCAGCTAATTAGTTGCATTTTTTATTTTATAATTCTGCTTACATAAGGACAATAAAAAAGGTGAGTGTAGGGGTATTGATGGATACATATTTTATACCCTTTTTTCTGAGCTTTTGATCTTTTATTTGAATAACATATAAGGCTAATTATAATTTTATAATCAAGTAACAATAATCTCATATATGTAACTATTTGAGCCAAAATGATATAAAATTGACGGGTTTAAATTATGAGATAAATTATCAATTCCTTTAATTTTATCTTTAGTATAATTAAAGAAAAAGGAAAAGAAAATAGCATGATGTGACATCTAATGAAATAAAAAAGGGCACAAGCCCCCAAAGATAAATAACAAGAAAGAAATTAGACGATGCAGAAGGCAAGAAGAAGGGAGGAAAATGGTGGTAGGGATATAGAGAAAAGATGGAGCAGCCAGGAAGAGAAGAAAAGAGGAAAAAAAAAAGAGAACAACATGGGAAGAAAAGGCAGGTGAGAGGTTTAGGAACAGGGAGTAGTGGAGAGAAATGAGAGAAAGGGACCGACAACGTGTAGAGGAGGTAGAAGATACATGGAGATGTCATAGAAACTATAAAAGAAAGGGCGAGCAAGATGGAAAAGAGAGGGGGTAACAAAGCCAATGGAGGAGAAATTTTTGGATGAAAATAAGAAATTTTTCATCCAATTGAATTGCTAAAATTTTCATCCATATTATTTTTTGATTATTTTTTCCTTGATTATTAATATATATATTATTGTGTAATTTATTTATTTATTATGACTAACTAAATAATTTCTGTTAGAGAATAGATTGAAGCCCTAGACCATGATTTGAGATGTATTATTAATTTTCTTTGTTTCATGGGATTATCTTTTGACTCTACTTTAATTATTATCATTTATATATGTGATTATGTTAAATATAACTTATATAGTGCATATATCGTTCTGGCTTTCTCATAATGACAATATTTAGGATTATATTCTTACTAGGTAGCTATATGAATATGTTAGAAGTCATTTATATAAATTAAATATAAGTTAAATAACAATTCACCTAATAGTTTTGTTATTCTAATTGAAGTAGTAGAATGTTTAGATATGTGCGGGTCAAAAGTAATGAATACAACTAGATGCACTTGAGGTACTAGTTTTAGTTATTATATTGATATCATTCCACTTATTCTTAAATGCATTAGATCTAGTTAAATATAGAGTAGCTTGTTGCGACTATACTACTAAAATTTAATAGGATTTAATATTGACACTTTATCATGTTTGTTATTTTGGGAAATTAATATAAGGTGAATAAACTTGCTTGTGTCTTGCAGCTTGGTCAGTCTCTTTATTATGATTAAAAGAAGACTTAAAAATTATTGTTATATTTCAACCTAGTCTAGTTGTGAATTTCAACTTCCCTAGCACATTCGTTATATTCCTATTCACTAATATTTATTTTCTTATTTGATTTTATTCAGTTTTTATTATTTTATAGTTAAAAAACCCATAATTATATTTTTCTTCTTTTTCTGTGATTTAGAGTCTTTCATTTTATTATTTTTGAGCTAGCTAAATTTAGATTAATAATCTCAATCCTCGGCTTATAACAATACCCTTATTTACCAATACCATAATTGACAACGAGAGAGTTTAAATTACATGCTACTTACAACCACACCAAGTGCCTAGTTAATTAACAAGTTGAAAGCCAAAAAAGGAAGATACCATGTCATTAAAACCAATCCATAAACCTTAATAGTCAAAATTATGAACATTTAAAAAAAACATAATATCTATTATAAACAATACAAGAAGCCACAACCCTCAAACCACCATTCAAGTGTTGTTATATCCAAATCCATCGACCTCTACAGCTAAAAGTAGATAAACTTTGCAAATCTAAAAAAACTTCAATCTCTTTATCGAATATCAAAGACATTCGGTATCTAAACCCATTCTCAATCATTTCACTTTTCTCATATGAAACTTGTTTTTTTTAGTTATGTTAAAATTTAATAAAATGGCTTTAAAACACCCTTGGTTTCCTTCCTTCCTAATAGCCTATCACATAATATCCTCCTGAGATCCTCTTCTTAATACATATTAGCAGTAACTATAAAATGAAAATGGAAAACACTTGTCTTTAGAGAATATCTTAACTATCTTGAGTTTCCAATTAACCTAGTATAAGCATCTTACACCTTTGGGCCTTCTTTTAGATTTTGAGTAAGTAATGAAGCCATAGTGATGTGGGATTCCCACATCGGTTACTGAGGGGATCTTTGGGCAGTTTATATGGGAGAGTCAGTCCTCACCTCTTGAGCTAGATTTTGGGTGGAGTTAGGGCTCTTCCCGGGGGAGTACCCCTGGGGCCCACTGGGGGAGTACCCCCTTTGGGTCTGTATCATCTGGTATCAGAGCTATCCTCAGTCAAACCTCCCTGCGGTCTTCCGTGCCGATCACCGATAGAGGCAACACGAGGACGTGCAGTCTAAAGAGGGTGGGTGATGTGGGATTCCCACATCGGTTATTGAGGGGATCTTTGGGCAGTTTATATGGGGGATTCAGTCCTCACCTCTTGAGCTAGCTTTTGGGTGGAGTTAGGGCTCTTCCCAGGGGAGTACCCCTTTGGGTCCGTATCATCTGGTATCAGAGCTATCCTCAGTCAAACCGCCCTGCAGTCTTGTGTGCCGATCGCCGACAGAGGCAGCACGAGGACGTGCAGTCTAAAGGGGGTGGGTGATGTGGGATTCCCACATCGGTTACTGAGGGGATCCTTGGGCAGGTTATATGGGGGAGTCAGTCCTCACCTCTTGAGCTAGCTTTTGGGTGGAGTTAGGGCTCTTCCTGGGGGAGTACCCCTGGGGCCCACTGGGGGAGTAACCCCTTTGGGTCCGTATCATCTGGTATCAGAGCTATCCTCAGTCAAACCTCCCTGCGGTCTTCCGTGTCGATCGCCGACAGAGGCAGCACGAGGACGTGCAGTCTAAAGGGGGTGGGTGATGTGGGATTCCCACATCGGTTATTGAGGGGATCTTTGGGCAGTTTATATGGGGGAGTCAGTCCTCACCTCTTGAGCTAGCTTTTGGGTGGAGTTAGGGCTCTTCCCGGGGGAGTACCCCTGGGGCCCTCTGGGGAGTACCCCTTTGGGTCCGTATCACATAGCCATTTTATATTTTCCTTAGGAAATGGGGAAGTGGATTATGATGATATTTGCATATAATTTTATTTAACTATTAAATTAATAAAAAAGATTTAATTATATATATATATATATAATGCAAGCACTATAAGCTAGTCGTATTGATAGAATTATAATTCATAAAAATAAAAGAGAAAACTTAGAGTTCATTCTCTGAATATACTTGGGATAATTTTACAATATTAATAATAATCAATGAAAAGTAAGATCCTTAAAAGCGAAGGTGATGTTGAGTGATATTAAATGTCAAACTTTTGAAACAAAATCTTATTAGATAAACATTAGAAGGGCTCGCAAAGTTGGGATAGTCATTTCAAATGAGAATTACTACTTAAAATGACAACTTTTCTTTGCCCTTGGATTAAATTTTAAAGGTTTAGATTTATACTAAATTAAAATCTAAATAATTTCCTACCCTCAACCCTTGATCTTAGACTATTGTAATTATGTTATCACTACCATAATAGAAAAAAAAAACTATACATAATAATAATATAAAAATACACACACACACACACACATACATACATATATACAATATCAAGTATATGTAAATAATGTAATTGCCAAACACACATATTTATTCTACGTGAGAGATACATATTGGCTCACATACCAATTAATCATGAGTTTTTTGCTCCATGGAGAATGGCCTTATACTTCGTTGCTCATCTAATTTAGTTATAAACTAACTCAAAGTCTCATACAAACTTCTGAAAGTATGTAATTCAAAATAATAAAATTTCATAAAAATAATAATACTAATAATAGTAATGCAATAATATTGATGATAGCAATGATGAATAAACAGTAATAGTTAAGATAAAATAAATCTGCATTGATATGCTATACGACATCAACATTTGTCAAGAAATTTAAAAATTACATACTAAAAAAATTTATATGTTAACATTAGAAAACAAAATATAGTAAAATATTTTATTTTCATGTGATTCTAGTCTAAAATTATGTTTCTTGATGAATGTTATGCCGAAAAGTATTAGGATAAGTAAATTATTATACACGATCTTAGAAATTTGGTGAAATGTCTTGCTTAATGAGGGGATCAATTATAAGTATATTTAATTCATCAATAAACCATGATTGAATCATGAAATCATAAACTTTCTAGTTAATATGATTACCTTGCACATGTCAATGAAGACTATATATTTCATGTACAAAATCAAAACTCTAATGCATGTCTTATACTACAGAAAATATTATTACAATTTTTTTATAATTATTGTTATTATAAATAGAGTACCATTTGCCTATGATCATGTAATACTACGATTATATGTAAAATTTTGAACTTTACGCTATATATTTTTCAACTTTAAGCTCTAATTTTCTTACTATCATAATTATTACTCCATCTGTTTCATAAGCAAGTCTTTTTAGACGAATTTTAGTTTTTAAAAAAAGAATGTTATTTTTAATAAGTCATTATTTACTTTCTATTTTTACCCCTATTTTATATACATTAATTATAATATTATTTTTCAATGAAGGGTGTTGCAATACCCCCACTTTTTAGGTCCTTTAATGCATGTTAATATTTGCGTTTGACTATGTTTTAAGTGTGTTTGATGGTGGTTTAGAGGTGTGTTTTGGTCTTGATTTGAAATTTTTTTGATAGATGTTTGATTTTAAAGTGAACTTGATTTACATGGAAACTAGTTAATTGATTTGCGCATTCCTTGTGTTTTAGATGTGGAAGAACAACCACCTATTTCTAATAAACTAATCCACAAGTAAAATCTATTGTCTAGCTTTGTTAGACTGGTTAAATAGTTTGTTCAACCTAAATGTGTTTGTGTACAATTTAATTCAAATATTTTTCAAATGGTTGTACAACTTTATGATTTAGCTTTGGAGTGATTTTAAATCATTTTTAATATTTTTATGACCATTGATTTGAACATTATACTACTTGAAACCAATTTGTGTACCAAAGATGCCAAAAAGCGACTTAGGTGAATTCATATTTATATCCCTCTTTTCCCTCCATTTATCTATCTTCTATGTTATTTAGAACAAAAAAAAATTATCTTAGGAAATCTGTTGCCACTGAACTTTTTATCCCTATCTTCTTTTTACCCATTTTTATCCTTGTGCTTCTACATTTTGGCTCATGTCCCCGAAACTACCTTCTCCTTCATTTCAGCCAATGGGAAAAAGTTAACATTGTTTTCCTATAAAAATCCATCCAAGTTAAACTAGGCAGAAAGGTGGGTTTCATGTTATATAGTCTTCCACCCTTTAATTCCGCCTAAAATTCTTTCCAAGTATGGAATATAACCTCTCTTTCTACAGTCTTTCTTGATAAATAAGCTTTCTATCCCCCCAAATCTCGCCTCCACAAAAATTTCCTTTTTTCTCATACTCTCCATTATTTCCACTCCTTTCATTCTTCCAATCTTTCCTCTAGTTTTCTTTTTCTTAAACAAAAGAAAGTTAGATTTTGAAGAAGTTGAAGGATTGAGCTTTCCTCTTGGTTTTTTTATTACTAGAAAGTATTGTGTTCTTTTATGTGTTTTCTTGATCTTTAAGCCTTATTTTAGTCTGTGTAAGTTTTTAAGAATTTGTTAGAGTGTTTGTAATTATTTTCGCAAGATGCTTAAGAGGTGGGAATGTTTGAACTTCCTAGTTAAAGGAGGGTCCTTCTTCTTCTTCTTTTTATGTGCTTTCTTTATAGTGTTTGAGGTAAATCATTCTTGATCTCTTGTGCATTGAATATAATGAAAAATATTTATTTCAATGATAACATGGATGTTGATGAGGAAATGGCGGTATTAAGCATGTATTGGTGGAAAGGTGTAAGAATGACAATCATATGTGTTTTACCTGAAACCCGATGGGATTTATATAATGAATATGGATATGGATGAGGTTTATAAAATTTTGATAGGTTTGGGCACAGGTATGCGGTATCCAAATCTACACATGCCACCATACTCTCATCCATGCATGCATCCCTTTATCCATAATAAAAATATCATTTTACTCTTCATTTAAATAACATAGCAATACATTTGCAAATGTTAATAGAAAAAATTAATTAAAACTCTTAAAATCTAACATCTTTCAATTACACAAATATGTCATTTATATTTTGATTTTGTAATTAGAATTTTTCATTCATCTATCCAAAACCAAACTTCCTCCTAATCTCAATAGTTCCCGTCCACCTACATTATCCTCACTAGTTGCGTCCTCCTTAAGCCTCATCATCTATCGTTTGTGTCTCCCTCTACTTCTCTTAGTCGGTGGATCTCAACCTCCATTGGTCATTACAATTGGCTCGCCTTGTTGCCAACATCGCCTTATAAACATCTCCAAACTACCCTTCATCATCATCGGATCTCATCAGTAAGCTTTTAATTTTTTTCTTTCTCCATCCCTATTATTTAGTCTATTATTTCTCTTTTTGGTTTAGATACTTATAAGTTATGCCTAATTTTTCCTCTCCTTCTCTTATTTATCCAACCTCATCCAATCGATTAATCCTCATAATCTTTCTGTAGTTACCTTACCTTTTCATCCTCGTTGTCGCATTGTCATCATTGAAGCTTTAGCTCCTTCTCATCATCAAATCTTATCAGTAAGTTATCAATTTTTACTTCAATTTATTGTTGTTCTTGCTCCTGATTTTGACCTTTAATTTAGTTTCATTGGTTTTTGCTTGTATGATTCAATTTTACCTCAAAACTATAACTTTTTTTTGCTAATGTTGGAAATAAGTTGGTATGCTGACCAACGAGGTATTATATATTAACTTATATGATGTATCTTTATATATTGACATATATGATATATTGATATTAATATATGCACGTTGAACTCAACATTCCAAAATTTTGAATGCTTTTGCCGATCTTCATTTTTCATGCATCTTAAGAACTATCAATAGGTAGCCAAACTAATCATTTTACTCAACTATCATAGTTAATGCCATAGCTGAGCTTGATTATTTCTCTATTGTTATCTAGTCCTCTTTTTTATGTAATTTTGTTTTACTAATGTTGATAATATATGCAAAACCATTTGAATTTGATACTGGGAAGTTTTAATGGCTTATGTGCTTTCATAGTTTGCTTCTTACATTTAAGGATGCTGATAAGAACTAGTATTACTAATTCACCAAGTCAAATGCCTCTATACTTATTCACTATAGCTAGTAACCATGTTACTACTGAGCCATCTACAAATGGGGAAGAGAAAGATATGGAAGTGCAACAACTTACTCTAAAAAAAAAGAAAGAAAAAACTTCAATTGTATGGGAACATTTTAATGCGACAGAGACTAATAGGAAGAAGAATTTCATTTGTAAAGGTTGTAATAATAAAAGTTTAAGTGGTGATCCCAAAAATGGCACTTCTCAATTATATAAACATATGAAAAATTATGTAGGTTTTGATTTTATACAAGGCTTAAGCCAAAACAAGTTGTAACTCACTCAAAAGGGGGGAGGAAAAGGAAAGATAATGATCATTAAATTGTATCATGAAGTTTTAAGGTAATACTTGTATAATATTGTGGTCATGCATAAGTATCTAGTTTCTATAGTGGAACGTGAAGGATTTAAGAAATTTGTATTAGGTCTTAAATCTTTTTTCTAGTTGATTTCAAGGAATAAATTAAAGAGTGATATCCTAAATATGTTTGAATTTGAAGGGAAAAAAAACCATATCCCTACTGCATTGTGATAAGAGTCAAAAGCCAATCACTCAGAATCAAAATAAGGATTTTATGGATATACCATCCCCTTGGGTCGATGCTTAATGGAACTTACAAAGTTAAATACTTAGTTACTTTTATTGTGTTATCCATATCGAGTTCTAAGTGTTGATGTTAATATTATGTGATAATGTGTTGTTCTTATTTTTACTTGTAGCATGATTGTAGTTGGCATGCCATAAACCCTCTTATTGTCGGTTGTAGTATTGGTAAGAAGGATATCATTCTAGGTTGGAGATTGAAATGACTCACCTAAATCTAGATATCACACAAATAATAAAATAAAAGACTCTAAATCACACAAAAAACAATAAGAACACCACAATTATAGGGGTTTAAATAGAAAATAATAATAATCAAATAAACTCAGATAAGAAAATAAAACTGGTGAATGTGAATATAATTAGGGAATCAATTTCCACCACTATATTAAGTTAAGATAAAAACTAATTCATATGTCACATATTAGTTACAAGAAAGAGATCGACCAAGTTACAAGCCAATTTAAGGTCTATACACCATATATTACTTTGTTAATTCAATTTAATATGACAAAGCATCATTATTAATTTCTATTAAATTCTATCACCATAGTCGTGACAAGCGGGTCATATATTTAACTAGATCCAATGCATTAAGAATAAGTGGAATGGTGTTAATATAAGAATTGAAACTAGGACATCAGGTGTGTCTAATTGTATTTACTACCTTTGACCCATATATATCTAAACGTTCTACTACTATAGTTAGAATAACAAAATTCTTTGGTGAATTGTTATCTAATCTAACTGTAATTTATACACATAAATTATAGCATGTCTATATAGCCATCTTAATCCTAAATATTATTACTATTAGGACAACATAATAAATCATACGCCATATAAATCATATTTGACAGAATTATATATATAAATGATAGCAATTAAAGTAGAGTCAAATGACAATCTCATGACAATTAAGAAAATATAGAATACATTATTAAAATCTCAAACCCAATCCTAGGGTTTCAATCCTACCCCAAACAACGAGGATTTTAGCCACTCATTATGTATAAATAAATTACATAATATATATATAATACGATAGGAAAAGAAATGACCAAAAATTAAAGCAAAAACTAGTGAGCACTAGGCGAGAGGATGACCTCACCCTAATTGATGCTTGGTCGATTGCCAGTTGACGACTCCATCTTCTTCCTTGCATGAATAGCCTTTCTCCTCCACTTATTAATTAAAGTTTTATAATAAATTTAATATTGATTAATTATTAATTTGATCATACCAACTTATGATGAAAAACATCAAGAAGTTATTTAGGGATTGTTTGGTTATAATAATATATTATCTAAATATGATATATTAAGTAATAATATATAAAATGATAATATGGTATAGTGTTTGATAAATATAAAGTATTTGTATATAAATGTTATTGAAGTAATAATAGTATTTGATAACTTAGTTAAAATCAAATAAATTATTGTAAAATAATAATTTTAGACATGTAGGTAGAGTTCGTGGAGTTTAATTAATATATGATATTTTTATAATAAAAATAAATAATATAATTTTTTAAATATTTAGTTAAATTAATGAGATCTACTTAAGTCATAAATTAGTTTTGAATAATTATAAGGATTTAAAATAATAAAGTACATATAATTAGATAATGAGAAATAATACGTTAGCTTAACGGTGTCTTACTATCCTTTGAAAATGATCATGTTTGAGCGATTGTCGTTAGGGATATTGAGCTACATACAATGAATTGTTTCCACTTGATTTAACGGTGAACAAAGAATGCCCTTGATGGTGCTCTTGTCGTTTACGTGGGTGACGAACTTTTTTTAAAAGATGGTTGCGGACCAATCTTAAGGTCTATATATTACATTTTTCGCGTTGATTGGAACGTCTTCTATGACAGGTAGACTTTCACATCAACAATTAATGGATTTGAGAGATGCACATGCAATTAGGGATGTGAGTTTGATTAAATTCATATCTAAATTCTGATAAGTTTATAATGCTTGGATTTAGATTTAATATAGACTTGTTGAATTTGAAAAGAATTAAATCAAAAATGATATATGGGTCTTAAATAAATCTTGTTATTTCTTTTAAAAAGTGATTAATTATTTATACATAAGCTAATATGTAATTTTTTATTAAAATAATTACTTCAAAATATATTTTAATCATTTCTGACTTCAAAAAATAAAATTAATTAGTGTACAACTATTTTTTTGTCATATTTACTATACTTTTAAGATAAATAAACCAGAAGTCTAAAAATGATTATATAATAGATAAAAAAATGAAACAAAACTTTATATATATATATATATATATGAAGAGGATCAAATAAAAATCATGTCTTAAAATAGAAAAGTAAAAACTATCATAATATTATTAGATCATCCATATAAACAATCCATTTCAAGTTCAACCTGAGACTACAAGGAAACATGTTGGCATTAATGTAATTATGGGCAAATCATTATAAACAAGAAGCATATGATGGGTTTCATCGTTCCCTATTATGTCGCATCATCTTTATATACAAATTAACATGATTTTTTGTACGATAACACAAGATGAATGGGTGGTTTGAGTGGATCCAGTCAAGGTGATTAGGTGAGTGACTCAGGATTGAGTCACATCATCATCATCATCACTTCTTTCGTTTTTAACCGGCTCATTCCATTCTTTTTCTTTGCTATTGTTACATTTTTAATTCTTATTATAAAATTTATGCTTTTTAAGTTCTATTTTTCTATTTTGTACTTAACTAAAGTTATTATCATTTTTTCAGTTTATGTTTATTTCTATCGAAGTCTAGAGTTTATATATTGAAGTTTAGGAATTTCAAGTTTATCTAAATTTAGGTTTATTAATTTACATGTGGTTAAATTAAATTTTTGTTCCTTAATTTATTTTTACAATCATCTATTTCTAGAATTAATGTTTTAGAATTATTATATTTATGTAAGTGTAGCTGCTTTTCGTTACGGTGAGCAACATGAGATCAAGTCACATAAACATCATTACTCTTTTTTTTTTTTTACCTCTCATTCCATTTTCTTTACTATTATTACATTATAGATTTTTATCATCAAATTTATGGTTTAGGGATTTTAAGTTTATCTAATTTTAGGTTTATTGATTTATGTGTGGTTAAAATATTATTTTTTCCTTGACTTATTTTTACATGTATCTCAATTTAGGATTTATGTTTTCGAATTCTTATATTTATTTTAGTGTAGACTTTTATTTACTTATTTATTTTAGGTTTTATAGATTGATTTAGGGCTTATTTCTTTGATTTTATTTTTTTTTTAAGTTTTTTAGGGTTTATAGGGTTTAGGCTTTGGGTTTTTTTCTTTTTATTTTTTTTTATTTTTTCATTTTATATTTTTCATATTTATTTAGGGTTTATTCCATTTATTTTAGATTTAAAAAAAATCTTAGGTTAATGTTTATAATTTATTATTTACGGATTAGGATTTGGGTGTACGATTTAGGAATTAGGGTTAGTGTTTAGGATTTAAGATTATGGTTTAGGTGTTTAGGGTTTTGATTTAAGGTTTAGGAATTATGGTATAGGTTTTAGGGAGGCTTAAATTTAGGGTGTAAGGTTAGGGTTTAGTTTATATATTGATTAAATCTTGCTCACATAATGTATATCGAACCAATGATTATGATTGATTCTTAAGCTTGTATAATAAGTTCGGTTCTTATTTTAAGATTAGTTTTTACCTAAACCCTCTCGTATATTATATAGTACAGACACTAAATGGACCTAATTTACCAAAAAATGCACATGCATTACAACTTTCTCTTTCTACTTCCATAAAAATACTATCATTGGATAATTTTTTTTATAAACTTTTATATAAAAAAAGGTTTACCCCTCATTATTAGCACTTCAATTTAGCATTTATTTATTTTTTATTTCATCCCTATCAAAAATAAAGTATAATACTAGCCCCTAGTAGACAAGCTGCTAGATAGGATCAAGAGTTGGTATGTCTATATAGATGGAGTGCTACTAATCTAGTTTGTACTGTGTAGAATTCATGGAATTTGGTCACATGATTATAACACTCCCATTTTTTACTACCAAAATATTTTATTTTAAAATATTATGGAAGGAAAAAAAATACTAAACACAACTAAAAAAAGTAGGGTACTACTACCATACTTAATATAGGATAGGCGTCAGCCGTCCGTCCTATGTTAGACATAATGCTGCTGAAAAACCAAGCCAACCAAATTAAAGTAGGGTTCGCAAGAACAAGTTATATAAACATTTAAAGAAAGTGTTTACACCAGATGATCTTGATGGTCCTCGATAAAGTCGAATAAAGAGAGAATGATTAACTAAAAATATAGTGCTATTATAGTAGAAAATAAGTTAGGGCATGGCCCTAAAACCATGGTCTATTATATGCTACAAAAAAAACTCTAGATGTCCATGCTCTCAAGCCTCTAGCCCGAGATGAGGTAGGTCATCTACTGGCTATCTCCAAAAACTTGCACATGGCCCTCTACTTTTGGAAATAGCAGGTGGTCAAGTAAATTGGCACATTAGTATGTTGCATACTAAGTAAGCCTATTTACCTCTTCAAGTGCAATCACAAGCATATAAGGCTTTATCATACCATGGAAATCATACTTAACATAAGTCATGCTAATGCCATGTAATTAAGTGTGTGTACTGTATCATGTTTAGGTAATGCATTAGAATTTAATACCATACATAGCTCAGGCAATTCAGGATGCATTATGCTTGTATTCATACTACAATACCATAGATAGTCATATATAAGTACTAAATAGGTTATCCAATGACAAAGGGTTTCCACCATTCATATGATTTTTTTTCCTATTTTTTCCAACATGCTCAATCGATTAGGTTATTCATTTACAGTCATTATTTCTCCTTTATGTCCCTTTTCTTTTAACTTCTAATTCTACCATATCCTTATTTTATTCTCATCCAATTACTTTTTAAATTTCTTATCCACATAATTATATAGGTTATCATCTAGTCATTCATTCCAATCATTATCCAATTACTCATTTAAACCATTATCCAAGTATTCATTCTAATTACTATCCAAGTATTTATTCCAACTTTTTATTATTATCATCGAGAAATGAACTATACACCATCCCATGGTCATATATACCATGAAAGTCTATCCAAATCAAAGAACATAAAGTCCTGACTAAAGCTAATAACCACGATGGACATAAGTCTAGGCTGAAGCCAAATAACTACTAATGGACATAAGTCCAAGCCGAAGTTAAATAGCCGCAATTGACATAAATCTAGTCTAAACCCATCCACCTAACTAAATAAACCCTTTAGTATCAATATCCCCTAGTATATCATCAGTGTCTAAAGTAGGTAAAGCACTGAGATCTATTAGGATCTCTTCTGAAGATAAAGCTCGAAGTCACCAATAAAATTTTGAAGGCAAACTAACCTCCGGTAGCTAATCAAGGATCGGGTAACCTAAACTCATACACAACTCAATTGTTTTTCTTTTTACGTGATTAGTACATAATTCTTGAGGTTACGTGATTACACACAACCCATACAATATGCAAGCAAGACATTCATATATTTCTTCCATGTTAACCCTTTCCATCTCCAACCAAGTGTGGAATTTCCATTTATGCTTGCTTAATATGAACAATATCCATTATGTTAATCCATCCAAAACATGATCCATATTTCATCACCTTTTTTAAAACCATCACATTTTGTTTGTGGTTTACCCATCAAGGCCTTTACAACACTCAATAAGTATGTCATGAATCATGGTTCATTTAGTCTATCCATTAGGTTATTGATCCATGATAGCATGCCTATTTTACCCATTAAATAGTCATATAATAGTCATATGTACAATTTTAAAGCATATCCAAGCCGAGAAATTAAAATCACACAAACTAGAAGAACCAGTTGATTAGTTTGGTCCAACCAGTCAATCGGTTGTACCAACCAATCAATTGGTTTAGATTGACCAGTTGATTGATGTGGCTCAACCAAATAAGGCTTTCTTCAAATAGGTCAATTAGTTTGGACAAAAAATTCGACTACTCATATACCAGTCGATCAGTTCTACCCAATCAATTAATGGGTTTAAGTAGAGAACAAAGCTAAAGTCCGTGCAAACATACCAATCGATGGGTTGGGTTGACCAGTTGACTGTTCTAGAAACCAGTCAATTGGCCAGACCTAACCATTCAATCGGTTTTCCCTCAAGAAACACAAAATAGGCATTTTAATTTAGATTGTATTTATAACCTCCTACAACACCAAACCAAACACATGGACTAACATAACATAACTCATTTCTATCTTACAACAATTACATATTTCACCATTAATCATCATAACCTAATTTTTTCCTCAAAATTCATGCAAATATCTCAAGTTGCATAGTTTAACCATTGAATGCCAATTCTAAAAACTATATACTTATACCAACATATAACATCAAACTTTAAGGATTCCATAACATGCAAGCTTAATCATAACACATTTCATAAGTAAGAATGACTTAATTTATGTAGGCAAAACTTTTCTTGAATAAGAAAACTCAACTTGCGGAATTCCTCAACTTTTAAAAACCTTAAAAACAACAAGTTAACTAAAAAATCATTGAAATTTTTTTTTCCGAATTTAAACTTTATATAAAAAGGAAAAAATGGTCATGCCACACACAATAGAAAAATAGAGGAAGATTCTACCGAACAACTCAACTTTCTCCTAAATCTAACTCTTTCTTTCTTAAAAATTAAAATAAGAGGGAGATAGAGAAAGGATCAGAAGAGCAAAAGAATTCGAATGCAAGGCTCAAAGTGGAGAAGGAGGAGGTGAATGCCAAAGAACTAAATTATTTTTGGTGGCTAAAAGAAAGGTGAGTAGAAGGGTGATTAAGGCTATTTATAGACAAAAAATTGATACAAACCACAAGTGTGGTCGGGAACATATAAAAAACCCTAATTCTTACAATTCAAATTGAGTGAAAAGGATAGATTTTGTCCGAGATATGCTGACCTATCCTTTAGAGCTCAAATGATGATTCTGAAGAAATGCAGGTTGATTAGTCTAGCAATGATAAACACAAGAGGGGAAATGGAAGGTTAGCGTGGAAGAAATCTTCCTGCTAAGAATAATTGCATCTGGAATCAAAGCAATGATTCTATAAGTGTGCAAAGGATAGAGATGGAAGAAGAAAAAGCTGAGGTCATCTCCCCCTCAATTGTTTAAATCGACTCCTCAGATTAGTTTAAGGTAACATTTCAAACTAAATGTGTCATAAGAAAAGGTTAAGAAACTTTTAGGAACAATTAGGAATGGGTTTATCAAGGTTCCATTTTAGTATAAGAATTGTTTCCTAAAATTAAGTTTCAAAAATACATTCAGCTCAACAAACCAATCAATCAGTTTGGCTTACCAATAGACTGTTCTACAAACCGATCAATTAGTTCCCCAACCAATCAATCAATTTGGTCGAGTAAAAATTATTTAGCTGAAATGATGAATAGGTCGATTGGTCTACATGAAAACTTATTTAATTTAGTTTTCCCAACCTCATTTCAAATCAAACTTTACCTCAAACCTAATCATAAATCCAGATCAAAATCAAACATCAATAAATGACATAATTTCCTATTCAACATAGTTACAAAAATATGGGGTATTACAATGATACTTCAAATACAAATTTTTATTTGGAAAATTGAAGCCATGTGTAGTATAATACATCATTTATAGAAATCATAATTTATATATCATAAATTAAGCTTTGATTATTATGTGTAATTAATGGTAGAATTATTTTACGGATAGATGTCACATTAATTTTTGTATTACTATTATTATTATTATTATTATTATTATTATTATTATTATTATTATTATTATTATTATTATTTTATGTTAATAATTTGGACTAGTATATTAAATTTTAAAGGAAGATATAATAATGATATTAATGATAATGATGACAGCAGTAACAATAATAATTTGATAGGGTAGAACTTTTGGTATTTAATAACCTCTCAAATTTAATTGTATTATTTATTTATTTATTATATTTAGGCTTAATCCTTTTATCCTTTTTTTTCTCTAAACCCAAACCTCTAACCAACTATTAAAAACCTAACAAAACAACCCTTCGTGACACTTCCCTTTGACTTTTTTGGTGCTTCCCTATGCACTTGCCTTTTGTTAAACAAGGCCAAACCCTACTAATGGGGTTTTAAATGAGCCAAATCAAGCTCACGAGTCAATTTCATACAATGAATTGAGCCTTACTTTCTCAAGCTCAAGTTCGACTTATTTAATAAATGAGCCCAAAATTGAGGCTCGAGCTCAGCTCATTTAATTAAATGAATGATCTGAATTGAGCTTTTAACGAGTTAAACTAAGTCAAATAACGAGTTGGCTCACCTTATTTACAACCTTACCTATAAGCCATGTACCACCCTACACGCCTAACCCGGTTTGCTTGTTATACACACATATGCCTCTGTCTAGCGTTTTTGGTCTCATCATCCACTCCCTCAACCTACTCAATTGGTTTCATTCTTCTTATTTTTTCTCCTCCTCCTTTCTTTTTGCAAAATAGGATACCTAATAGTATACTCTTTCTTTATTTTTCTTTCTCCATTCAATTTCCCAAAACCTAGCCTCCTCCTTCATTCATTTTCTCTTCTCTTTATTTTTTGGTCATCTTTAACCCTACTTCCTTGTCTCCCTTCCTCTATTTTTGTTACCCTCGACCCCCCTATTTCACTCTTTTCATTGTCCCAACCTTGTTACCTAGTTCTTTTATTGTCCCTACGATGTACACTATTATATGCCACTAAACCCACTATTATTCTCATTTATGTCACCTACAACCATCGTTCTCCCCTATTTTATGCCTTTCCAAGATGTTCGAGCCACCACCAACATCTTGCCATCATCAACATCACTTTTTTTTCTCAACTTTAGCCAACCTGTTTTTATGTCCATCTACCTTATTTCTCCTCCATCAAAGGAATCTAACACATAAACCACCACCAGGCTACAACCTTCTAGCCACCATTGAATTGTATTTGTCTCTCCACACCTCAACCGAGCCCTCGTCAAGCTTACATGCTCGAGCATCAACGAGTAATGTGTATCACCATCATTAAGCACCCACATCCTTTACATACTTAACCACACCACCACCACCATGCCTCCTTAACACTCAACCTCTTAGTGCTTGTCCTTGTTACATAAAGCACTAGTGGGCAAGCTTCATGGCAATCTAGTCCAAACCCCTTGATTGTGTAGCCATCTCATGTGAGCTCCAACATGCAGCACAACCACTCACCTTCCCCTACCCTTGTCCCATGTTAATCCCAGAAAACCAACCACCCTACTTGAGCCCCCAAGTAGAAAATTTCCATAACTTCCACTATTTACATGAGCCTTGGTTAATCCCCTATGTGAGTTGGTTTTTGTTGTGCCATGCATTGAAGCCCTTAAGCTTGGTTATACTTACAAGTTTGGTTGACAATAGAAATTGGGTGTGAACATGATACATTTATTTTTAGAATAAAATCATGCTAAGCTAGCATTATAGAAATTTTGTGTTTTAGCTAGAAAGTAGAATCATGTAATATTACGTTTTTATATAAAATTTCATGAACTCTAGCATAATGTATGTTAGCATGTTAGAAATTAGTTATCATATGTGCTTTGGTAATATTTTAAATATGAGGGTGTATGATTATGATAATATATAAATTATGGATATAAATAATATGCATGTCTAGAGTTAGGGATTAAATTGGAATATTTACCTTGCTATATTCTTGACATGCTAATGAATTTAATACATTCCTTACACATTTTAGACAAATTTTGATGTAGGACATGTTGGTTTTGAGCATAACTAAGATTAATTTTTGATGATTTTGTGTCACATATTTTAGGGGTAAGGTAAATTTCCATGTACCATGATTCATATAAAAAATTATCATGTGGTCATAGTGTGAAAGTTATAATAAATTAGAAATTCATGCTAAGGCTTCATATGTGTACCATCTTATGTCCGTGCTTAGAGGAAATATTATCTTTTTTGGTGATATGAAATTTTCTTATATAATAAATCATTTTTAATTATTATATTTATCATTTTCATGATAAATATCCCTTAAAAATAAATTTGGTGATAAATTGGATTAAAAGGGGTAAATAGAATTCTAGAGGACATTTTGGTCATTATGACAAAAATGTGCCTTAAGGTGGATAATTGGACTAGTTAAATTAAGAATTGGCTTTGAAATAATTTTAGAAATAATTGGATGAATGGGTTATATTGTCAAAAATCGGATAATTTTAGGTCTATGGCATGATGCCTAACCTTAGGTCGTGATGGCTTGGAGATGTTATGACCCTCATAGTTCTTTCATTAGATTGATGGCTAAATTGTTGATGTCCATACTAGTACCCTTAGTTAATAATATTAAGCTGAATAAGATACTAATCACTTAAAAAGAAAATAATTGCATTGGAAAGGGATATCATACCTCGGAATAGGCCCTCGAGTGCATAATTTGAGGATATCTATAGGTATTCCATCCACCATATGGAGGATAGACATACCTAGACTTGGGTGTTGAGGTTTTGTATGGGCGACTGTTATGTCATGTAGATTCCTTCGCGAGCTTTTCCCAACAATTGAGTGATTTGATTTGTTAACACCTCTTTGATGATCATTATCTTGGATATGAGATTGCACTCCACTCAAGATTTGATTATTAGTTGATTAAATTTTATTAGGACACCATAATAATACCTGTAGAGTAATTGAAGTAGGATTAATTTGATAAATATTGGATGTTTTGATGTAATCAATAAAAAATCCATGCTATACATGGAATAAGATTTGTGGAAATCTTGTAATTATTGCATGATTTGGAGCATGAATTCATTGCCTCTTGTTTGGGATTTGATTTGAATAATACTGTTGATTGAATTATGGGATCCTATTGTTATTGTATGTCATTTCATGGTTTTGGTATAATTTGTATTATTGTTTGTTACATGTAGTGTGAGCATGGCGCTGTGATTTAATCAATAAGAAAAAGTTGTAATGATACTATCACTTTTTAGATGAGTATGTGTGTTACATGTAATGGTTGAAATATTTTGAGAAGCATTATCTAGAGGGTTAGGGAGTTTAAGGGAGTGAGGGTCCTTGCTCCTATAACCTTTGTTATTGCAATATGATTGTAGAAGGGATGAGTTTAAAGGTAAAGCAGCATCACATTGTTGTGTGCTTTTTCATTGGTTGGTTTTTCTATAAACTCTTATGTCCTTGATGTATTTTGGATATCACTGTTATATGGATGATCCACTACCTATAAACCTCTATTTATGTTATTATCTTTTTTTATGCTATTTTGTTTTTGATCTAATGTATTTTGACCCTTAGAACTTGGCATAAAGAATGCGAGGAAACCAAACTTATGCTAAATGTTGTGGTAACACACATTATTTTGCCATTAATAGATTCGAAAAATGAAAATTTAAAGTACTAACTTTGGGGGAGTTACATATAGAGCCTTATTTTCGACCAACTTGAGTAAAAAGATTATGAAAACTTTAGTGGCATGAAAATTAATATGCCTACCTAGGAAAAAAAAGGGTTGCGATTTAGAAATGTGCTTTATTAGAATAAGGAAACTATAGAGAGATATCTATGGGAGTTGGTGACTAGGAATGAGACATTATGGATCAAATGGGTACATGATGCCTATCTCTGAAACACTAATATCCGTAATTATATACCCACAACTTTTCACAACATGGATTTTTAAGAAGATCATGATTTTGAGGCCATCTAATATCTTTATTACTATAAATTAGGGTTGTGTAAGGGGTAACAAATATAGTATACCATCTATATATGACTAGCTCAAGTTGAGAGCGCCACATGTTTCATGGAGCTATGTAGTATGGGAAAATGTTGGCCTTCTTCGACATAAAATCATTATGTGGTTGTTCTATCATAATGTTGCCCTTACCAATGTTAAATTACTTCAATGGGGTGCGGTAATGTAAGCCATTATGCATCGAAAACACGAGCTCATATAGCATAATAGATGCAGAATAACACACACATGCTAGAACTTATCAATAACTTGGCTAAGGCTCATGTTTAGATCTCATTCTTAATAGCAACTCATGTAGAGGACCATAAGAGGAGCTCAAAATAGGTTGAAATAGGTGGTTTGATTCGTATGGTTGTAGCAACTATAAATTACATGTCATGGGGGAATTGAAATGCTGCAACTTTCCAATAAAAGGCTATGATCCCTAAGTGCTTGGTATAAGAAATCATTAAGGATTTGTTTTTTTGCATACATTGTAGCTCATATAGTATGATGTATAGAGATTTATTAGCTAGATTGGATCATTTGCTCAGGTAGTTGATTTTGGGCATAATATGTGTTGATAATATACCTTGATGTACATTACACTTATTTTTGGTACTAATGAAATTTAATAATCACCAAAAAAATAAACTAAAGTTTATTTAAAATTAATTCCCCATAAACAAATAGAAAAGTCAAAATTGATTTCTATTTTTACTTTATTTTTTTCATCTTCTATATATTTATTACTTTTTATTTTTTTCAATAAATGATGTAATTGAAATATTAAGTTGATTTTATTAGTTTTTAAATAAAGTGCACAATTTTTCAAGTAAATTATTTTATGATAATTAGTACTAAGTAGTTGGAACTAAAATCCTAGTACCGAGAAATTTTGAATTCGACTTTACACTCTTGGTATTGCTTTAATTTGTATTTGCACTTAAATTCTTTCCACCTATACATTTTGTTGGTAAATAATTTGAATGCATCATATTCTAGGTCAATATTCCCCTATTAAACTTTATATTGATTATTGCAAACAAATACACATATATACTTAGTATTAGTGGTATTTATAATATGGTGTAAACGTATATCCTTAAACTGAACTTGCTGATTTGTTTATGTTTTAAAAATTAGAGTTAATTTTAGTATTTATAGAAATAATACAGTTATAATTTTTAAAATTAAATTATGTTATGTCTAATAGAATTTATTTTATATAATAACTTGGTTTTAACTAACAAATCATACCCTCAAGCACTAATTTTCATTTATTTTCCTTATCATGTCTTCTTATACTTAATATTATAGTTCTTTTTCTCTAAGTGCTATAATATTGATTTAATATTGATCAAATTTTTAGATTGTTTATAATGTTTACACTCAATAGGTGGTAACATAAATTATATATGTCATAAACTTATTTTAAATTATTATAATTTAATATGTAAATAATATTATTATGAATTTTATGTTTCATTAACTATAGGCTGGACAAAACACAAATTAAATTATGGTTTCATTTTGATTTAGGGTATTTATATAAAAAAAAAGTTTATATTTGAAGCTAAAAGGGAAGAAAATCTTGTTATATATACAACATACACTATCTACCATAATTACTTTATGGTTCGTTTGAATTGGGGTGTGATAAAGATAAACATTAAAAAATAACCTAGTTGAAGGGAATAAAGGTAAATATTTTAAAATATTTTTTGGATAAAATTATATTAACTTGGGTAAATTAGGGTAAATATTTTGTTTGAGTCCATTTGGATTGGAGTGAATAAAGGTTAAAAATAAAATAAATAACTCATATACTTGAAGTCCTTTCTATAACACATATATTGCTTGAGGGTATTTTTTCTAATTATGCAAAAGTTCATTTATTTCTCTCCTTCACCCCCATTACCCACCAAATTTGAGCTTAATAAAAAGGAGGAAAATTGTGGTAAATGAAAGGGAACAATTTAACTCTCATTAACCTAGGCAAAATTTTTATTTTTGTATTCAAATGGGATGAATAGAGGTGAATCATTTAATTCAATTCGAACTAAATGTACTAATAAACTTTGTCCACATTTTTCCTTTTGTCAAATATGTTTATTCTACTCACAATCTATTTATAAGTCATGGTCATGATGAAGGCATGTGATGTAACCATGCACGGGGACAAGTTCTATTTTTGCACATATATTTTAATTAATTTATTTTATTTATTAACTTCAATCCACTTATTAATTAGTTTAGTTATGCATATTTATGTTCAAATTGGACTTGTTTACAAATAAACTAGATTGACTCTAGTAATAAAAATAAGTTAAATTATTTAAATTCATTCAATTATAAGCTCGATTATTAATTGATCATATATCCAAAAATATTGTTTGTTATACTTTAGTATTTAAAAATATGTTTCATATTCTCATCTTCATCATACTAGACTAGTTTATGTATAACATAATTCTTAATTTGAAGTTAATTATTGTAAATGAATGCATAATTATTATTTATATATAATGTGATACTTATAAATGAGCTCTAATAAACATCTAAATGCATGAATCCAGTGGGTTGAGGTTGGAATTGGGCACAATTAGGGAGTGCAAGAGAATCCTCAAGGCAATGCACTAATATACATTATTACATGTCTCCCATGAGGCTAATGCGTGTTGGGATAGACTAGCTTCTTTAGCTCATATTTATACTTTGGGTGCTTATAGAATAGCTATACCTCCCAATGAGCCATTTTATTTACTTTTTAATGACACTATAGATGTCATCATTCTAAATTAATTAATATAATAAAATTAATCCTTGTTGGGAGAGGGAGAGGGAGGGAGGGAGAGAGACAGAGAGAGAGAGTATCAAACGAGCTTTTAAATAATCATTAATCGAGCTTATAAATAAGCTGCCTCACGAATAAATAAGTCTAACCCGCCCTAATAGTAGTAACTTATTTAGCTAATTTAAGGAGTCAACATCAAGGTTTTATTGAATCAAGTTAGATTACAAGCTAACTTTGCTAATTGACATCCCTAATTACAATTTGAGTCATGAAGCTCGTAATAGTTTCACCAATTCAACAAGTAAATGATGAACCATGGTTAAGAGCTCATAGAGAATGTAAAGGAAAATTGTCATAGAAATATGGAGAGATATGATCAGACATAACATCTAAATAGAATTGGTGGAATAATTTCAAAGGGAGGCTAGAAAATCTGAAGGCACAAATGTAAATGAATGGCCAGCTAAGAGGAACAGAACTCAGGTGGAGTGACACTCGTGCATGAGAGAGAAAAAAATCAAAAGTTTTATTTAGGGTTTCAAGGCTGAACATATAATAGCTCATAAATGAGCTTTTGTAGAGAATCAAGAACTTTCTTTGAACCCTAACCTTACCAACGGTATAATTCCATTTGGGCCTAAATCTATGGGACACAACCCTTTAAACCAAATTAATACAATCAACCAAGTCATGCAATACCATACAATAAAGATGGTGATGGTTACAACTTATTCCAGCCCACTCACAAACACGTAGCCTATTTAAAAATATACATATAAGAATTAAATTAATTCACCCATAAGCTATTATACTTGCTTATGACAGCAATTTGGTGGGTAGCTATAGACTCCTCACACTATCTTATTTTAGCTGAGAGGCTGTCTAAGGAAGCCATCTACCAAATACATATAGTAATTTGATGATGCGTCACATGGATATTTTCCTACAATTTATTATAACAATTAAACATTGATAGCTACCAATTCGACAACTTGATTATATCAACATTTTCACCAATTTAATTATCTACAACTTGTTTAAAAAAGAGTAATTAAAAAAAACATAATTATCAATCTTAGTAGATAATATATTTAGATAATAATTAAAAGTTATAAGGTACATATCATCCCCCGCATCTTGGAGAGGTTTCCTCCCAAAAACCCGAGAAATGCCTACAAAAGGGTAAAATTTTGTGTAATGCCTCCAAAATGTGGAACTACAAAATATTTCATTTAAATAATTAATTATGAAAGTTAAATAGTAAAAAAGTGGAGTATTTGAAATGCTCCAAAAATTCTAATTTTAAGAATTATAGTTAAATAGGATTTTATTACAAAAATTAATTAAATAAATTATTTTTATTTAAAATAAAAGGGAATTAATTAGGGTAAATCAAGAAGAAATTTATAAGTATTTTAATTAGGATGAAATTTAGGTATTTTAACTAATTAAGGATATTATTTTTGAAATTAAATAAATAAATTATTTTATTTAAAATAGAAAGGAGAAAGTAGGTCCAAATTAATATGAATTTTATAAATAATTTAATTGGAGAAAATTGGTGTAATTTGCTAATTAAAATAGAATTTATGAAAAATCTTTTAAAAATACCAAATTAGCTTAAAAAGGGAATTAAATATTATCATTTTTAAATATCTCAAATATCCTAATTAATTTAATTACCCAACCCTCATATTTTTATTTTTCCCTTTTTTCTTTCTTCCTTGTTCTTTCTTTTCTTCCTTTTTCATTTTCTTTTCCTCTTCTTTTCCGAATTGGGCCTGGCATCCGCAACCCAATTCTTCTTTTCCTTCCATTCTATTTCTTCTTAGGCGAACCGGGTCTGTCCCGCAGCTAGAGATCCTTACTTCTCCTTTCTTCTTCAGCCCAGCCCAACCTTGGACGTTGCATTTTGATAATTTTTTTTAGCCATTGGGCTTGGCCGGTCTCCGCTCTATTCTTTTCCTTCTTTTCTTCCCCAGACTGTTGGTTCAGCCCCCTACCTTTCTTCATTCTTTCTTCTTCCTCTTCTTCCTATTGACGACCTACACCACCGCCCAACGCCCTGGTTTTTTACCATCGATCATGCCATTTCACTTCTCTCTCTTCCTTGATGACTCGTCGACTATCTCGCCCAACCAACTCTCCCCTCTCCTCACACAATTTCCCTCATCCTAGCTAATCACCTTCCCTGCCACTACCTAGATTTTCGCCGGCCAAATGACGTCGCCGGTGACCCTAACCTTACCTGCATTACCCTCCTACTGACCCACAGAACCCTACCCTCTCTTCTAAAATCTATAAATACCCCCATAATGAGCCCAGTATCGAGCTTTTGATTCCTACCCAGAAAAACCCTCGCATGAGCCACCACCACTTTAGACGCTTCATCTGCCGCCGTCAACCAATGATGCCGCCCGTTCTGGCCACCCAAGTACTTCCTGCACCGTCCTCTAACTAACTAAACCAACCATCCTCCTCGATTCTTCCTGCACAAGCCACCCCGATCGTGCAAAGTTACCTCCTTAATCAACCCATTCTTCCACCTCCGCAGCCTTTCGCACCACCATTAGCCACCACTTCTGCCACTGCCGCCGCTCCTTTCATCTCCCAAACTGTACTACATACCTTCTATATCTCCCCTACCTTTCTTTTTCTCTCCCTCCCTCTCTCTCCTCCTCTCTTTCTCTTCTTCTTCCCCATTCAGCCACCACCACCGCTGTTGTGCGCTGCCACCTTTATCCAACTCCTCTCCACCTGGGCAACTCTAAACATCCCAACTCCCACCTCTATTCTACCTCTCCTTTGCCCAGCATCCAACTTTTCCCCTTTTCTTCTTTTTTTTCCGACCACCGCCGCTACTGTCGGGCACCACCACCGGTGCCACCTATCACCACCAGCCTAAGGTTGAACCCTAAACCCTCTCAAGCCTTTTTCCCTATTTAATTAAGCTTATTTTATTTTATATCAATTTTTAACCTATTATTTGATTATTATTATTATTATTATTATTATTGTGTATTAATATTATTATTACTATTAAGTTCAAAATTATTAGTATTATTATTTTTATTAAGGCCAACCCTATTTGGCTTAGTAGATTATTATTATTGGTATTATTAATATTATTATGAGTTTTTATTTTATTTATTAATAATAATAATATTATTATTATTATTACTACTACTACTACTACTACTACTATTTCGAAATTATTATTATTATTTCATTATCATTATTACAACTATTTTACTATTAGTGTTGCTATTATTATTATTATTATTGTTATGCAATTATTATTATTATTATTATTATTATTTTCATTTTTAGTATTATTATTCTATATAGGGCTGAAACCCTATTATACCTATTTTGAATTGTAGTAGTAGTATTATAAATATCAAGTTTTATTATTATTAATATTATTAATATTTTTTATCATTAGCATTTATTATTCTTATTAGTGTTATTATTATTATTATTATTATTTAATAAGTTTATTATTATTCAATGTAGGGTCCAAACCTTACTTCATTTTATCTTCGATTATTATACTATTTTTGCAATATTATTATGGTTTTTATCATTATGGTTATTACCATTTCATTATTATTATTATTACTAAATTTTATTATTAATTTTACTAATGTTATTATTAGTATTACTTTGGGTGAAGGGTCGAAGCCTTTATTCCACCTTTTATTTCAAATCATATTATTATTATTATTATTATTAGCATTTTTAGTATTATTTTTTATATTTTTACTATTATCATTATTATTATTTTAGTATCACTATTATTATTATTAGGATAAAGTTTTCAAACCTTATATTATCAACTTTTACAATATTATTATTATTATTATTATTATTTCTTATATTTGTAGCCAAATTTAGTAATTGGCTAATAATAACAACAAAAACAATAATAATAATAATAATAATAATAATAATAATAATAATTATTATTATTATTATTATTATATCAAAGACCTAATTTTAGAATAAATTAGGAATAATAGTATTTTTAGTAAGAGGGAATCTAATTTTAGTTTTTTCCTTATATATGTGAGACCAGTCAAAGCCCTAAGGAGGCATAGGAGCGTGCTCCAAGATCGGTGTCATTTTAGGTAAGTATGTTACTAAGGCCTTATGTGTGTTGATGTGAATTTTATGCTTTGTATGTTATTTATCCCATGCTTATCATTATATTGATTTTATGTGTGGTATGGCGTGGAGTTGAAGTGTGTTCATGTGTTATTATATGGCATGTGTATTATGTATATGTGATGAAATATTGTGGTATATAATGATTGGTTTTTGACCTTTAGACATGCATGTGAGGATGTATAAAAGTGGTATTGTGTGGGAAAGGATGAAAAAGGAGAATAGGGGAAAGAAGTTGACTAAGGGAAGTAAGTTAACTAAAAGGGAAAGAGGTTGACCAAGGGGAATAAGTATTTTAATGATCCATGAGTGGAAGAATAAAATGGGAAATTTAGGGTTTCGTGTGAGAGAATCTAATCTATGTTTTGTATAGAAGAATTTAATTTATGGTTTTATATGGGAGAATCTAATCTATGGTTTTGTATGAGAGAATCTAATTTATGGTTTTATATGGGAGAATATAATCTATGGTTTTTTTATGGTTTTATATAGGAGAATCTAATCTATGATTTTACATGGGAGAATCTAAAATATGGTTTTGTATGGGAGAATCTAATCTATGGTTTTGTATGGGAGAAACTAATTTATGGTTTTATATGGGAGAATCTAAACTAGGGTTTTGTATGGTTGAACTTAGGGAGGATTTAATCTAAGGTTTTGTATGGATTGAATCTAAAGTTTTGTATGGAGAAATCTAGGGTTTTGTACGGATGGATCTAGGGTTTGCATGGTTGATTCTAAGGTTTTTACATGGGAGTTTTAGGGTTTGCATGAAAAGTTTGCAAGGTTGCATGGAATGTGTAAAGTCTGCATGGGAGTGAAATTTACGTATGGAATATTGACTTTGGATGTGAGGAAGGTAATGTAAGCGTTGTTTGGGTGTTTGAACACTTTGAATGAAAAATAGTATGTAGGACAATATAAGGGTACATAGGAGAAGCTAGGGTTTGGGGGAAAAACCCTGATTTGAGGAGGTGGTAAAAAATAAAAGAAATAAATGATGGTAAGTGGAGTACGAGAGAATGATGAAAATGATCAAGTAATGATGATCATGATTGGTAGGGGAAAATAATAAGTGGAATGTGAGAAATGGAAGGGTGACATGTGGATACAAGGAAGCTAGAGTTTGTTGTGGCCAGTTAGGATTTGGTGTGGTTATCTAGGATTTTGTGACCACACGTGTGCTTGATGTGTAAGGCGTAATGATGAGAGTTGAATCTAAAGGTTATGATGTGTGGAGTGTTAAAACTGATTTGGGTTGTGTGAAATAAAGTGAGATGGACTAGATAGGTTTAAATAAGGGTTTCAGGATAACACCCTACAGTGAGATGTGGAGTGGACTTGGAAGTGTACAGTAGCAGGCCTTGACCCATATACTTAAGAAGTGTTTGAGTCTCATAATGTGGGATGAGACTTTAGAGGATAAGAATAGTAGAGAGTGAGTCATGCATGTCTAGGGTGAAAATTTCTAGATATGACACTTAAAACATTAATCATGTAAAGTGAAAGAGTATTGAGCCGGGCCTAGACCGATCCACCGACATAATAGTGTCCAAGTACTGCGGTCTCCTAGAGACCTATCCACCGACATATAATAGTGGTAGGGTATGTTACTCTAAGTGACAGATCCACCGGCTATAATAGTGAGGGATCCCGAGCTCAATAAACCAAACTCTGCAGTTTTCTAAGACACGTAAAAGACACTAATACTTACAGTGGAACACCATGCGAGAAGGGGCCATACTGATCTACTGGCATAAAATAGTGGTAGGGTATATTACCCTAAGTGACCGATCTACCGACTAAAATAGTGGCCAGGTGCCGGAGTGCCCTGGAGACCGATCCACCGGCTATGGGTTTCTCATACTCGTGTGGACTTGATAAAGAGTATGGTGTGAAAATAATTTTGATAAGAGATGAATTAAGTAATTAATCTGGACTATATTGGACCTTTGTATATTCACCTGAATTTTTATTTGCCTTTGTGTCATTATGTTGGACTTTATGATCTTTTAATTATCCTGCATGATTTATATGACCTTATATGTCGGCCTTAGTGCATCTGTTACCTTACTTAGTACGTAGCATACTGATTACCATTTTCATGGGTCCTATTCATTCCCACGAGTAGTAGACCCTTCTGACTTTGTGCTGGTGGGTGAGACATCAGGCAGGACTGAGTGTTGAGCTTGTGGTTGGCTCAAAGTTCGAGAGTATCGTAGCCATATTTACTCTTTATGCGATTTATTCCTTCTGTATTTCTTTTGTATCGTATTTACCCTTTTATGATTTATTACCTTGTATTGAGTATTTCAAATAAACATTTTATCAATTGTAAGATTATTCCCTCCGAGAAATTTAAATTTCGCACTCTGATTTCTATCTTATTATTGATTATAAACTTTTATGCATACTCTGATTTATATGTTATGATCTTTTAATTCTTTTTATAAACTCTCGGTTTAAGTTTGAAGATAATATTTTTAGCCTTAGCACTTGGTACTGGAACGGTCGGAGTGAACCGGTCTGGTACTAAGTGTGGCGGTAACATCCCCATAATTCATGGTTTTAATTTAATTGCTTCCGTTTAAAAAAATAGTGAATTTTGGGGTGTTATAGTATTACCACCATACTTGATACAAATCTAGTTTCCTCTACTATTCTCATTTCAAGTGCTAAGGTTGAAATTGTTGTTCAACTTAAATTAAGAACACGATTATAAACTTAGTGTAGAAAGTATCAAAGTAGATTAATATCATTTTAAATAGAACCAACTGTCAGTGGTTATAAAATTTGGTAGAAGAAAATTACACAAAAAAAACATAAAGAGTATAGAATCATCCGGATCAAAAGATAGCGGAAAAAAATACCAGATAGCACTAACTCTTAAACCAAGCACCGACCTTCAATTAATCTCACAAGCTAACTTGCGAAGGCCACTACCTATTAAATAAGTACGGGCTCATAAAAATGAACTTTTAGTACAACGATACTGAGTAACCCATTATACAAAACTAATATAAAAAACTCATATGGAATACATAAAAGGTATCACAAAAATACATAATATGAAATTTTGAAATATACATGCGATGATCAAAATACAATAGTCATATCAAATATAAAATAACAACAAAGCCATGTTATTGTTCATACTCATTCATATAGAACATAACATAACTTACCAACCAAGCATCTACGAGATGCTATCTGAAGTAATGATTAGAACAACCTCAACCTAATAACCGTATCATTCATAATGTATCTTAAAATCAACACCAACAATATCTATAACATACTAGGTAGGACTTAGAGGCACAATATCAAATGTAGGTAGACACGAAAGTTACTACCGAATCATGAGAGATAGAAAAACAAATGAGAGTTCTATTTAGGTTTTGGAGGCAAATGACGGTCATAGGTAAGCTTTCGCAGATAATCTAGAACTTCTCCTGTCCTTAACCCTTGTAATGGAGGTAAAAACAATTTTGGATGGGCTTAAATCTGTGGGACACAAACCATTAAACCAAACTAACACAATCAAGTTAACCATGCAATACCTAACAATATGGATGCTGCTTGTTATCACTTATTCCAACCCATTTCCAAACATATAACCTATTTAAAATAAATCTAGAAATTAAATTAATACGCTCATCAACTTATATAATTGTTCATGATAGGAATTTGGTGCATTGTGGTAGAATCCTCGCACAATCTTATTTTTCCTAGGAGGTTATCTATATCAGCCATCTACAAATTGCTATTAGCAATTAGATGATGCATCATACATATACTTTTTGTTGTAACAATTAAACAACAGTAGCTACTGATTTAGCAACTTGATAACATCAAACATTATGCTCATTTAATTATCTACAACCTATTCAAACAAACAATAGTAGTTAAAAATAATAAAATCATTAATCTTAGCAGAGAATATATTCACAAAATAATTAAAATTAGCACGGTACACATCACAAGATTTTATTAAGTTGAATTGAGTTTCCTTATGAACTAACTTCACTCACTAACAACCTTGATTACAACTAGAGTCGTGGAGGTCATAGCAAGGATATAATCAGAGAATTGTTTTGTCATCTAACAAATGTTTTTTAATGATGCTTTGGGTGGTGACATTATTATAATTTAATTGAAGATTGTTTTAAACGTAGCAAGTGAGAGGGTTTAGAAAATATTGATATAATATTAATAAATACACTTCTTTTACGCATTCATACATATTTTTTTTATGGTAAAATATACATTTTTCTTAAAAAAATATGGTGGACTTGGTGGCATTTTTGCAAATTTATTTATTATTATTTTTTAAAACAATGCATATCTTATCTAACAAAATACATATATTTAAAATATAAATGCAAATCTTTCATGGTAAAAATATACATTTTATGCAATAAAATACATATATTTCAAATATAAATACACATCATTTATCGATAAAACTATTGAGGATGAATACATGTGTTTTGAATACCCATATTACAATTATAAATGCACATGTTTTATTAACAAATGCACATCTTATATCTAGAAATACATACCTTATAATTGTATAGACACATATTTTTAATAAAATAATGCTCATTTTCTAGAAATAACAATACATGGCTTACAATTGTAAATACATATCTTTCGGATATAAATACACATCATTTATTTATAAGGAAAGAGAACAACTAGGATGAAAGGTATTACTAATCTTGATATAGTGACACAGGATGAGAGAATGTAACTAGGATAAGCGTCCGATTAGAACCATGGGAAGATTAGAATGACCTCACTAGGAACCTCATTAAAGATAGATAGCTACCTTAGAGAGCTTACACAGTCAATTGATCTATCCTAGGTTGAGGAATCCGGGAAGAAGGCTTTCAAGAAGAGATTCGCTCCTAATGAGGAAGGACTCATATCGAAAGGGATTACAGGAACCTATATCTAAGAGCTTGAACTGGCCTTTGGACAGAAGAGAAATGGCATTAGAGCCCCTCTCTCTCAGAGCAGAAGAGAACAACCACAGAAATGAGGAAACTCGTAGAGGGATGTTGATTCGAGCAGGCAGCAATACAGCATCGGCAGCTTTCTTACACTCATACTGCCAATTAGCTATTACCTTCTGGCTTTCTCTTCTCGGGGCTTGAAAGAGCTAATTCGTTCTTAGCTGTACTAGCTTCTTAGAAACAGACTAAAGGGAACTACCAGACGATGTTAGATAAAAAGAAAGAAGAAGATCGTCCGCTGCATATCATCCGCTGCGCTTATCTTCTTTTAGTTCAATAGCCTAGCTTCCTACTAGCAACTCGGTCAGATGGGAATGCCCACTACAAACTACCTAGGGAAGAGATTCTATTAGTTAGGTTAGCTCGTTAACAACATCTATAGGTTTAAGAATTCCTCTAGTTGCTTTTTTTGAGTTCCCCTCCCAGTAGTTCTCTTTCTTTTATCATACTACCGGACGAGAAGACTATAGATAGATGTAACGTCCGATACGGTTCTTATCGTCCGTTGGTCCTCTATCCTAGTGCTTCTATTTTCCCTAGCCTTCCATTCTAGTGCTGGTATTTGAATAAGGCCAGGCCAATATGAGTTGAGCTGCTATTAGCTATCTTTGCCTTCCTTTGCGAGTATCCCAGTAGGAGTAGTAAGCTAGGGCCAAGTAAGTAAGATGGAACTCATACCTGTAGTTTTACCCGGACTGGCCTTCCTGCACTTTTTCGCGATGCGCCTTATGGTGACCAATGCTGGAGATTCGTTTCACGCCGTAAGGCTGAACGCAGATAGGAACTAGAAGTCCTCAAATGCGATTAGACCAGACGGGAATGGTCGAAGCTCGGCATCTTGCACTTCAAAGTAACCACCTGAAACTACCGTTTATCGTCACCTTGGCTTATGGCTCATTAACCATGACCACTTGCTGCTTTGTTGAAGCCTCACTTTTGGCTCTATCTCCACATCGATGAAAGAAGAGTACCAAATGTTCGTATGGCTTAGCCAAGACCAGAACAAAAGAAGGGACAGACGCTTGTGCACACAAAATCTACATTTGCTTATCCGCACTACCTTAGAGTAAGCTAATGCCTTCACTCCATTTCTTGGAAAAAATCCAACGGGGCATCACAAACGAACAATGGCGGATATCGATCAATTGGGAATGAAAAAAATTGCTTCTAAGAACTCTTCAAACTAATGGCAACATACACTTACTTATATAGAATGGGTAAGATACCTTTTCAAATGCTGACAGCTGCGATGCATGCGTGCGTGAGCGGCCTCAGGCCTCGGGTGATATAATAGATAAAAGGCTTACGCCCAGCAATGGATAAACCAGTATAGGTCGTGGGAGTAGCAAGGTACATTCGAAAGCCAGATGTTTATCTCATTGCCCTCTAAAGACAGATTCATGATAAAACTGGATCAATTAACTACCAGGCCGCTTTCCAACTACGGAAATGGGATCAACCGCAACCACTGCTACCTTCACTGGCATACTTCACACTGGAATCAGAAAATGCGCTATAAATGTAATCTCATTGATCACGTTAGGCCAGCCAAGCAAAAAAAAAAGAATGAATGAATAAGAAAGAGAAAGAAAGAAGACTACTTCGTATTTGGTCACTATCATTAAGTCAACAGCACACTTCCCGCAGCTAGCGCAGGGACAACAACCTAAACCTAAATCGCATCAGCAACCGAACTCGGTATTTGAATTTCCGGGCACAGTGACTCTTCCGAAAAGTTCCTCTTTTCTTTTGAGCTTGACCAAACACACCAGCGGGAGCTTCAATCGCAATCGTCATAATCAGAATAGGCGTATTGGCCTATAAGAATCCCCTTGTCTAGAAGTTCTGAAGCTCGTACTCGTCTCTCCTCGTATTTTGAATAGGCAACACACGCACAAGCAAACAAAGGAACTGGGTGCAATAAGGAAATTTTTGATGCTTGCTTGAGCGGCGACTTCGGCTCGTTGTTTCTGGATGGTTTTTTCTTCTTCTTTTTTTGTAGTTTCTGAACAGTCACGTTGCCCTGATCCAACTCTTATTTGGTCTTCTCCATTTCTTTGTTGATCAGATTCACATAGATATTAGCTTGTACAAGTTATGCATAAAGTTCTTTTATCCGTTGCCTTTCTTTGAGATCAAATAGAATATGTTTCTTTCCCAACTCACTCATCCGATCTTTTGTTAACGACTCCTTCTTCTCGGCCAGCCGCTTGACTTCTTGCACCGCTTTTACATGGACTTCCCGTAAGGTTTGTTCTTTTCGGGTTTCCCGGTGGAATTCCAAGTCATTTCTTTATTCATCTTCATTTCCAGGGCTTGTCTGACTCTTGCAATTAGAGGCTCCATTATGAACCCGTATGAATGAACACCCTCCAGGCTGGTCTCATTTCTATTTGAAGTAGTTCATCCAGTGGACTTTGAGCACTCTCTCGATAAGGAGAGGAAGTCCTCTTTCAACACCTATTCTCATTCATTGTAACATTGCCCTTTCTCTGATTGTTGTGTTCTCCCGGGCGTAACTTGGATTAGCCGGGTATTTGACATTCTCTGGCCTGGGTTCAGTTTTTTCTGCCTTATTACCCGGCTCAGTTGTTGTTGCTGCTTGGGCACTTGGTTGAACCGGTACCTCAACATCACTTGTCCTTGCATGGGCCCCGTCTCCCATTGGTGCGCTGGAGATGTCTGTATCTTCGGCTTCCTTCTTCTGAGTCAAACAGATCAAACATGTGAATGAAGATAGATTTTCAGAGGATTAATCAAGGTTTGCTCTGTGAAGATAGATTGACCCCCTTCTTCTGACCCGACCTCTTCCTCCCGGATAGGTGCTTTTTCTTTTTACGAAACCGGTTGAGAGGGCTCCCCGAGTTTCGCTTTTCCGGCTCCTCTCGCTGTTTCGGGAAGCTGTTCCACCGGTTGAGTGAGAGTCGAGGTGGGGAAGATCGCTTATTCCTTCATCCCAGACTGCATCTAAGATTGCATCTACAGTTGGTTGAGTGCCCGGATGATCCGGGACTATTACCGTGGAACCTATGAAAAAATGCTTCGCTTGCCTTAGCCGCTATCAAGTGATTACAGCGTGGGTGCTAAGACTGACTAGGTGAAGAACTAAATGGATCACTTCACTTGACCCAACCTTTCGATTGCTAAACAACATCTGATCTGATTACAATAGTGGGGGCTACAGTAGGGGATTCTTCCAACTCCGGTCTCATAGGAAGTAAGGTAAAGCTGTGTGATATTCCAACTTCCTTCGGTATAAGAAGCAGCTACTTTTGGCTTATTTGGGGCTTTTTAGTAAACTAATCTTATTTGAATGAATACACACACACACACATATTATCATTGTAGATATATATCTTATAGTGGTGAACACACATGTTATATCGACAGATATACATCTTAAGATGAATATTTGTGATTGTAAATGCTCTTCTTATAAAGAAAAAAAATACATATGTTATAGTTTTAATTGTAGATTTTATAATGTTAAATACACACTTTATATTGATGAATGTAGATCTTTTAACATTAAAATTACATACCCTACGTGATAAAGATACACATTCATCATTAATTTTATCTATAATTGGAAAGGCATATATTTTGTTGGATAAAATATATATTTTATTAAAAAATATGTGTATTCTTAAGAGGGAATGCGTATATTTATATTTGAAAGATATGTATTTTTTATAGATAAGATGTGTATTTTGATGGATAAAAGTTCAACACATTTAGAAAAATAATAAAGTGTCCACCATATTTTCTAAGAGGGATGTATATTTTATCATAAAAAAATATATATTTATGTATAAAAGATGTATATTAATGTAAGAAAAATATTTCTTTTCTAAGCTCTATTTATTTTATTATATTTAAAACAAACTAGACACCGAAGTGCATGGATTGGAAAAAAAATCCAATCGCAGGAGCCAAACACAAATACCAAATATAACCTAATTTGACTACTCGACGTTGAATTCTTTCTTAAAGATCATAGGTGCTACGAATTTCCCCAGTTATTTTCTTAGACATTAATTCCATGTTTTTTATAGCAGTAAGTAGCGGTGTGCAAAACCGTATATCCGCATCTGTTCAGATATTTTTTTCGGATATTCGCTCCGTATTTTTTAGACCGGATATCCGGGATGCGGATATCCAAAAAATACTGACCGGATATAGATCGAATTCGAATATATCCAATATTCGTATGAAAATACTATTTTATCAATTTTAATACCTTTTGCTAGAATATTTTTAAAAATAAAGATCGTATATCAATTAATATTCATATCTTATTTTATCTAAAAAAATATTAAAATATTATTATTAATATTCAAAATATAAAAATAAATAAAATTTTAAAACTTAAAACTATAAAAATACAATAATATGATGTATTGTTGAAATAATCAACAAAATATCATATATTTTTTCTGATCGAATAATCAAAAAAAAAAAATCAAATATCTGAATGTCGAATATTTGGACTAAAATTGGATCAAATATTCAAAATGTCGGATCAAATTTTTAAATTTTAGATTTTTTACATAGCCCTAACAGTAAGTACACCAGAGGTGGAGGAAAAGGGGATCCCCAAATTGAGAAGAGGCATAAATCCATTGGCCACATGCAATGTCTGTTTGGTTTGGGTCTACTTTGTCCATCTCGTTTGAAAACAAATAAGCTATTCAGGGTGAAATATACGGCTTCATTCACTCAATTCATCCTATTTTTGCTAGCATCATATTCAGGCAATAAAGAATGAATAATGCGACATTGGTTCACTCCTCCTAAGTCAAACCTCGTCTGCCGTGTTTTTATTTTTTATTATTTATTTTTCCCTTCTTCTGACCAATAAGGAAATGGTTTAGACCCTGAAGAGAACAGCAGAGGAGAGACTTAGGTCCTGAACAGCTGAACGTGACTGGATTAGGACCGTGAATTTTTATTTTTTTTTTCCCGCAGCTACCCTTCCCACCGGCCACAATCACATGGCCGCTGGTCGAGCGGATTTTCCGCCCTCCAACTGGCAAAGATTCATAGGATCAAATTGGAACTTTGAGCGTATCTTTTACTCATACCGGTTCACCGCCCTCATTCTACCTTGTGCCTCTTTTTGGTGCACACAATCAGTTTGTTGAGCTGCCACTCCATTGAGATAAAATTAAAATAAGAGAGAGATGACGGTGCGTAAAAAATTGAGAGAGAGAGTGATTCGGGGAACGAGGGCAAAGGTAAAACAGAGAAGATATAAGAACTTCTTAAGAGAGATATTTGGGTGTAGCGAGGTGAGAGAGAAAGAACGAAAGAGAGGAAGAAAGAAGAAAGGACAGGACTCGGGGACTCTGCACGCAGGGCGGCTTGGTGAAACAGAAGATCCTGCCGGTGAATAGGGTGAAGGAGGTGGCCCCCTCCATCACCGGCAGCATCATTATCGTCGTCATCGAATCCCTCATCAATCTCTCACCACCTCCTCCCTTTCCCGTCCCCCAAATTTATAATTTATTGGACTTTGTCGTGTTTGTATAATGAGGTAGAGCAAATTGTTTCTTGTTGCACAGAAACTCCTTTTTACCGGGACCCCCTTATCGAGACCAATCTTCAGACCTCCCTTGGTACCGGGACTCGCCTGCCTCCGCCATCAACTTGGGCTTCAATTATTGGAAAAAAATTCGCACCTTTATCCTCATTACCTCTTCCCGATATATTCTATATATAAATTTTAATAATTCTAATTCCCTTTAAGTAGTTGCTTCCTGAATTCGATGCCGGGTGCGATTAAGGGCAAAACAGGATTTTTCAGGCCATGAAGTTTCCATTTGATTGGTGGATATTGGCTAATTTGATCATTCTTCTCTCTCAGGTTGTGTGTGTAATCTGTTATAGATACCCTATCTTTTCCTTGTACTCATTGGATTAGATTATTTTATCAGACAGAGAAAGACCAACCCTTCGGTTATTGGTGGGCTTTCTCAACTACCCAATCAATACCCAATCTGTATCCTACTCTTCTCGTTTCTTGTAAAGGGAAAAACACAGTACCAAGTCATTTTCTCTCTTCTCGTTGTATTCCACCACCATTGATTTCCTATTCTTTTTTCCTTTTTATTTGATCTCTTTCTTTGATTCCTTCTATACTTAAATTGAATTGCACCCAATTCTTGCTCTAAATTCATTCCCAACCAATCTGCCTTTCCTTACCCCTCCCTCTCTAAATGCTTTTCTTCGTATTCACTTCCATTTCCTTCATTCTCTTCATGAAGTCGCTTTCTCCTCAACCACTACTTCCTCCGTGGGCAAGTGATATGAGGATACTTCCAATCAAATTCTGGAAAGATCTCTCCTTTTCCCTAAAAAATTCCATTTTCAGCAGTTTTCTTCTCCGGATCCGATCGACTTTGTCTATGGAGCCGAGGAATTTCGACGGTTCAGCATCAAAATCTGAATATGGTGTTGAAGAGAATCAGCAAGGAGGCCAGCAAATCTCTGTCCTTGATTTGCCAGAATTAACGCTGGAATGCATTCTTGAGAAACTTCCCCCAGCTGAGCTAGTATCTGTTAGAGGCGTTTGTAGCTCATTGAGGGAGAGATGTACAAGTGATCACCTTTGGGAAAAGCATATGAATCAGAAATGGGGAAGGCTTATTGGTCCTGCTGCACACCGCCAATGGCAATGGTTTCTGTCAATTAGGGAGAACTCTGGCTCTGGTTTTTCTGATGGTTGTGGGTTTAAGAATCAAGGGTTGAGTAAGTTTCTTGTCAGGAGTTTATGGGGATTTTCTTGGTTTGGCCTGAAACCTGAGAAGGGTAATAAGAAGAGTTATGAAAAGAGGGAGAGGAAGCGTTGCCCTGTCGATTCAGTTATGTCTTGGTATCTTGCCCTGGAGACCGGCAAATTGTGGTTCCCTGCTCAGGTCTATAACCGCGAGGTAGTTGTTCCTTCTCTGTATTTACGATGTTGATATATGGTTTTATCTCTTTTTTTTCTTTTTTTTGTTGAAGATATTGTAATTCTTAAAATCCTTTTCTTCTTGGGCGACTTAGAATTAACAAGATTTGATTTGGTTGATTGATGCAGAATGGGCATGTTGGGTTTATGTTGTCATGTTATGATGCTGAACTTAGCTATGATCCCCAAACGGACACCTTTCAAGCAAGGTAAATCAAAATCAAAGCTTTTGTTCTTGTCCGTCCCCCCCCCCCTTTTCTTTCTAATACCTTGCCTTTCCTTCTTGGATCTATTTTCTGACTTTCTGGATATAAAATTGCTGATAGTCGTATTACTGCCTGACAATATGCAGATATCCACCACATGGTAGGAGGTCAGTAGCAATAGAGAATGGAGTGCAGTGGGAAAGGCTAAGAGCACCTCCTGTTGGTACTTCTCCTCATGACCTTCATTTCTCTGATTGTTTAAACGATTTGCGTCCTGGTGATAACATTGAGATCCAATGGAGGAGAAACAAAGAATTCCCTTACGGTAATTCTGCCCCCATTTTGTTCGACTTTTAATTTGTATTTTGTTTATGGACTTTGATTTCGTGGGTGCCGACTGATGAGTGAAGACGGATTGTTCTCTAATGTGAAAGTTTAAGAAGAATAGAGTTCCAAAGGGAAATTACAAAAGAAATGAATGATTGTTGAGTTAATAAGAAAAAGGATGTATATCTGACAATTTATTAGTACCTTTATGATTGAGTGTAATTTAATCAATTTTTTTTTTATCTGATGGTTACTGCACTTGTACACCATGTTGGCTGCTTTATAAAGTTTGTTAATATAATTATGTTTTTGGGTACATAATGCAGGATGGTGGTATGGTGTTGTAGGCCACTTGGAATTATGTGATGGGAATGAAAGCTTCTGCCGGTGTCATAACAGTGGTAAGTTGGTTTTCTCTATAGACTATCCTAAGGTGGAATTCTTTCATATGCTTTTGGTATATTCTTCCCAAAAGAGTAATAGTGTTAGTATTTTAAGGTTTTACGTTTGTTTGGCGCAATATACTAGTATTAAAACTTCTGTCAAAAGTTAGTTCTAATATGGGATTTGCTCCCATATGCAAGATCTTCCAGCTAATAATACGTTTTCAAGTTCTTCTCTCTTTAGCTGGTCCTGACGTCGTATACAATCTTTGTTGTTATGCTATTACATATACTTTTTTTCCCAGCATGATCCTCAACTTATGCTTCAAAAGCACATATATATTTAATGGCAGACATCATATATGTTTTCCATTTGCTTTTGATCGGTTCTGTTTTAGTTGGACAATGGACATTGCCCACTTGCCGACAGCCTTTTATTTTTCTTCTTTTTGGATGAAGCGTCATCTTTTTTATTGTTTAGTGGTTAAGAATAGAAAGTAAGAAGGATAAATAACATGCAAAATTAGTTGGAGTTCCATGAATTATTGATGTCTTGACGATAAGTTTGTTGTGTTTCAGACACTGTGGTGTTGGAATTTAATCAGTATGCTCCGGGATCAAGGTGGAGAAGGACGACAATCAATAGGAAAGATCATAGAGAAGAAGGTAATGAAGGGGATGGATTTTATGGAGGTATTAGAAAACTTTACAATAAGGATGATATCTCTACGTGGAAGAGACTTTGGCCAACTGAAGCATTGGAGTAGCTAGTTATGACAAGAGAAAAAATTGGGGTATTTTAACACTCTATGCTACCATGAGCAATCGATCGTTTGGATTGGTTTATGGTCGAACTCTGAAGCCCTGAAATGTTTCCCAGTAAAGATTTATTAAGCAACTTGAAGACAGAAGCTTAGGTTTCTTTTTTCATTTTTTTTAACTTCTTCATGGATGGTGTAGCAGCAAATGCTACTTGAAGATGTACACACTCCATGCCCATTCTTAGCTGATGCAGATCTGTATGTAACATATATTCCAATATAAGAAACCTCATTGGATGTACTCCAACAGCTTTTCTATCAATACTAGAAAAAAATATCATCAGAATTGATACTGACCGAGCATCGTCCATGCTTTCTATTATACTGTTTGGTTTAGTACTGTAAAATTTAAAGACTGAAAAATGAAAATCCTTGCTTGGTCTCATGGTTGAATTGCTCTTGCACCCTTGGAACTAAAACTTGAGCAGGACAGGATTCTCGGCCTGTACTTGATGAGTGACTTTATTTCTCCGGTGATTTTTACCATTGCATTAGAAGAAGTTTGCTTGGTTACTTGCCCTCCTTTGCTGCTGCATTTCTTGGAGGCGCATTGTGTCTCTAACATGGCAACTTTACGTTCTCTCTTTCCTTCATCAATCTTCCTCCCAAAAGATGCATTCTTGAGCAGAAATCTCTTGATCCTCTTTTCTTCATCACATTGTTTCTCTAACATGGCAACTTTATGTTCTCTTTTTTCTTCATCAATCTTCCTCCCAAAAGATGCATTCTTGAGCAGAAATCTCTTGATCCTCCTTTCCATGGTACCACCATACCTCCCAATTAATCCTTTCTTCACAGCCCTCACACGACCATCTATGCTCTCTTCCTCGTGTTCGATCCCAAAATCAAAACCCCATTTTTTCTCATAGCTATTTCCATCTGGCTTCAAGATTTTCTTCTTCGGGCTTGAATTCGAATCCCATTTCGCCGACTGACTTGGCCGCAGAACAGGAGGTGCTTTCTTCAGTACTGGTGAAACAGATAAAGAGAATGACTTCCTATGCTGCAACTGGTATGATCCTTTGACTTTTTTTACCATCTTTCCATCCCTGATCTTCTCAAAAGCAGCTGCAAATGGATCAAATCCGTCATTTCTTGCTGCCCTATGAGAAAATGGATTCCTGAACCTTGAACTTCGCGACCCAGGGGAAGATGCTGCAGACCCTGGTTTACTTCTGCTGATTCTGCTATGATTGTTTGTGTTGGAGCTGCCAACACGCTGAAGCCTTGGCGGAAGCTTGAGGTGCGGCTGATGACAGTACTTTACATGTGGACACCTTTCCAACATATGAGTACCATGGAGAAACCTTTGGTTGGCGTCGAATGCAAAGCCTTCTTTAGTTTCGGGAGTGATGGGTAGAGAATCAAGAACAGATGATGCTCTTGATAGTTGTCTTGTAGGACTTGTTGGTACACTGAGGAACAAGAAGTTGCCTCCATTTAGGTTGTTGCAGCCTCTGCCAGGACTTGTTGGAGCACTAACATAGGAGAATATATCTGAGATTGGAGATACCTGAAGTGCTGCCATTTGAATTTAGGAAGGCTTGCTTGTACTGGCATGTAAAGAGAAAAAGTATGAACTGATGTATATATGGAAGCGTTGCTGATGCTTTATTATTGGCTATCAATGTTTCTCCCGGGAAAGAGGGAATGTTATTGTTATATGTTTCTAGACATGTTATTTTTAATATATTTTCCCTGGCACGGGTGTAAAATGTTGACGGAGGATTTTCTGGATTCATGGTCTGGTCATTAAGGATTAAAGTATTCTGCTTGATTAACTAGTACATGCAATAAGACTTCATTTTATTTATATTTTTGGTGATTTGGATGCCTTGATATTTATTAAGCCTTATGCATATTTGTTATTTTGATGAATATCAATTCCTATTTATGTATGTTTTTGTATGACGTACGAGTAGTGTAGTGCGCAAGCCACACCCAAAATTTAGGGCCTGATTCTGGAAATTTTGTTGGCCAGTAATGTATGACTCAATGTTTTTATAATGCTAAAGCATGCACCCAACTCAATACGCAAATTCCGCTTTCGGAGCCAATCGGATGAGACTCGTAATAGAGTCATTACAATAAGATGGCATCATGTTTTGAAATATAACATGGCTCCACTGCCAATGCAATTCAACTTTCAGGTATAGGGGTGCGAAAGAGAACTTAGCATAACACTAATAACGAATGTCCTTCCCAGGTGTCCTTTTGGTAAAAGAATGTTATAAACTGAGTTAAAATAGCGTGAAATAGTAATATATGATAGAATCCCGTAATCTGTTGTACATGAATTATGAATACTGCTGCTATATGCATAAACACACTACTTAATAAAAAATTAATATCGTAGACAAAAACCCAGACAGATAAATCTATGTTGTATCTTTATAATCAGTGCACAATGATGATGTTCTGTCGGTGGATCCTCCAGCAATTGCATTAACATAGTGAGTGTATTTTCTTATTCTTTATTGTGGAGGAACCGCAGCCTCAACCGGAGTATAGCAGACCTCACACCAAAAAAAATTAAAGTTGATATGCATTATCAGGAGACGAAGAAAAGCTGCAACCTCACTCCGCTGTTCTGTGTCTGACATTTCATCGCCCCTCTCCAGAAATCTGCTTGGTGCAGGATGTGGAACGTAAGAGGCTCTGGGCCCTAATCCACACGTACGAAACTAATAACTGTTTGCAAGCTGTGCATGCTTTATGGACATGTATTTTCAAAGAATTGTTACAACAAAAAGGATCGCCGATGCCTGTCTGAATCTTATCGAACAGATCCTTATTAGACGAGCTCAGAGTTTACATGCTCTTTCCCACCCTGTATTTTGCTCATTCCAAAGCTGTCTTGCAGCTTGCTTGTGTCCTTCCAAAACACGACATTGAAAAGGTAGGGGAAATGACTGCCAATTGTTTTTCATTCTATCTTACCAGAAGTCTTGGCAGCTACAAAATCCATTCTTAAAATGGTGAAAACGATTGGCATCCCTCACCGTAATCTCTCTCTCTACAATGATACTGGTATACTTTATGGCTTCGTGACAGTCACCACAGATTCGCAAATTCTTAGTGACAAGAAGAGGTTTCCCCCGGCTCAGACTAATGATACCGAATGCAATGGCCAATTTCTCACTGTGGCAAAGGAGAATATGTTCCTTTTCTTCCTCTTGTACATCTTGCATAACAAAATCAACCATTGCACAATAACCAAGGCTTTTCATCTCCGCTGACAAGTCATCCAGCTTCTGATAGATCTCAGCTGATCTCGGGTGACATTGATCCCCGTTAGCAAATGCATGACAGATGCCGTTAATCTCAATCCAACTGCAACCAGGGCTTTTCTTGAACCCCAGTTCCCTCTGTTTAATTCTGACACTAGCTGCATCCTCCCATCTCCTCGCACAGCTGTATATATTAGACAAAAGGACATAAGTCCCAGTGCCTTCAGGTCCCAGACTCAGGATCTTCTTTGATGCTGTTTCACCCAGTTCAATATTCTTATGAATCCTAGAAGCACCAAGTAGAGAATTCCAGATATGGATATCAGGCTCAAGTGGCATATTCTCTATGAACTCTGTCGCTTCTTCCAGATATCCAGACCGACCCAAGAGATCAACCATACATATGTAATGATCGATCCTAGGGATTATGCCAAATTCTGGAACCATTGCATTGAACCAGAATTTCCCTTCTGCAACAAGTCCTGAATGGCTGCATGCATTCAAGAGACTGATAAAGGTTATGTCATCTAGTTTCAGACCCGCAGATTTTAATTCATTAAACAAAAAGAGAGCATCCAAACCAAGCCCCTGAATACCATAACCAGCAATAATAGAGTTCCATGAAACAATGTTTCGTTTACGCATCCTATCGAAAATTGCTCTAGCAGTAGACACCCTTCCACACTTGGCATACATATCTATGAGTGCATTACAAACTGAGACATCAGTCACAAAACCGCTAACTATAGCATAACCATGGGCACATACTCCATGCCGTAGAGCAGCCAAATGTGAACAGGCTGGCAGGATACCCAGCATAGTTGTTTCCTCTGGCTGTATTCCTGTATACTGCATAGCGCGGAGTAAGTCTAATGCTTTCTGAGAATTACCATTCTGCACAAATCCAGAAATAATAGCACTATAGGAGACCGCATCTTTTAGATTCATTTCATGAAAGAACGTGATTGCGTCATTTAATGCTCCACACTTTGCGTACATTGAAAGCAGTGTATTGCCAAACGCCACATCAAAAAGGTTCCCTATTTTTGTTGTGTGACAATGGATCCGTCTCCCTCTACAAAGGTCCATCAGCCTTGTGCAAGCTTTAAGGGCAGAGCCAAGTACTACCGGAGACACCGACTTGGCATCCTGGAATAACAATTGATCATATAACTCCAGCGCTTCTTTCATATGATTAGAACTGACATAGGCACAAAGCATTGCACTCCAAGTCACTTCATTTCTAATCCTCAGCGAATTGAAGATTGCCTCTGCGTAGGAGACACACCCAGATTTGGCATACATATCAAGAAGCCCGGTACCAACCACAACATCATTACTAAAATGCCGCCTTACACAGTACCCATGAACGGTCTTTCCATGATTCAATGCTCTAGCTTGACCAAGAGTGGGTAAGATTGCTACGAGGGTTGAAGAATTCGGGCTTATTCCCGTCTTCTGCATCTCTAAAATCAATTCAATCATGTCATCATATAGGCCATGAAGAGAGTAACCAGCAATCATAGCATTCCATGCTACAACATCTCTGCAAGGCATTACCCGGAACACTTTTTCTGCCTCAGCTAAAGTTACACATTTGGCATACAAATTAATCAAAGCGGTCGAAACGTGGGCATCTGAATCAAGCCCGACTCTTATAGCATGACCATGAACCTTTTCTCCATCTTCCGGTGCAAGTAGACTTGAACATGCTTTAAGGGCAAAAGTAAAAGTATACTTGGTAGGCACGACTCCAATTCCAAGCATTTGGTTGTACAAATCAATTGCATTTACAAATGGTCCATTCCAAGCATAGACTCTGATCATCAAATTCCATAAGACGACACTAGGGTCAGGAATTTTGTCAAACACCTTCCGAGCATATTCAATTTTGCCGCATTCAACATAGAGACGTGTAAGCTTTTCAAGCAGTAGAGGATGGCTCCTGCTGACGTTGTTCTTAAGGAGCAGTTGGTGGAGCTTCTCGCCCGCTTTAAGCGATTTGGATTGAATATAAAGGTCGAAATTTTCAGGATATGTGGGCGCTGTTGGGACTTCGACAGTGGTCCGGGGTTTGATGAGAAACGATGGGCCAGGAATTTTGAGACGCTTCAAACATTGCATGATGTATTGATGTTCTTTCTTGTCTCGGCAGGCATCTCAGTTTCCATCATCTCCCGATTATTTGCTCAGCCCATCATCTATTCCTTTTTCCATTATTCTTTTATTGGGACTTCCTTTCGATCACCAAATTCATGAACCCCATGCCATGCATACAATTAATTAGCTAGCAGTGTCGTATCAGCTGTTATTTATTAATCTTTGGGTTAGCCGCTGAGGTTTAAAATAATGGATACGTTATGATTTTAAAATTTTATATTTTATTAATTAATTATTAATAAATTAAAAAATATTAATAATTTATTAAAGATTTTTAAAATTATAAAAAATATCTATAATAATTTTTTCATATTATATACATATATATATATATATATATATATATATATATATATATATATCTTAGAACAAGTTAATATTGAATTATAATAAAGTATTATTATTTATTATCTTCACATATACTACTAAATAACATATATTTTTTCATTCTAAAGTAAATTTAGAATTATTAGAATAATTTAACATGTAATGACTCACTTAAATACTTTTAGTATAATATAAAATAACTTATTAAATATTTATATTTAAATAATTAATAAATAATAATTAAAGTGTATAGTAAAATAAAAATAAAAATTTACATTGCGACAACCGCAATACATAATTTATCGTTCACGATGTTATGATATTACGACACCACGATCGCCATAACAATTTTATTGCCGAATGGTATGGGCTTTAGATGAGTTTGCATGGATTAGACGGATTTATTTTTTTCCTCGATGTACTCCTCTTGTTTTATGCAAAAAAATTAAAAATTAAAAATAATTTTGCTTTTCATCTAGAAAATTGATGGTTTTTCTTGCCAAAAACAATCCAATAAATGAATAAAATCGATGGTTTAGAGTGATGTTGAACTTGAGTATATTTGGTATATTTGGATGTTCAAATAAACTTGTTTATGGTTTATTTGATCAAAAAAGTTTATGATAGTTCTTCTCCTTTTCATTTGTTCATCATCCTTCTTTACATGGGTTATGTTTGATTAAATATTCATGTTTTAATCTTAGTTTTTTAAACTTATGCTTATTTTTAGTAAATTTGTTTTCAAAATATAGTAAAAAATTGATAGTTATAGCAAATAAGTAATTATTACAACTTCCCAAACATACACATAGTCTAACCTTAATATTTCCTTAGTAAAAAAATGTCACAAATTTTGCGCATAAACTTTGTCCACTAATTTTTCTCAAATGATAATACATTATAATCTCAAATATAAGTGTTATATTCATATTGAAAAATGCCTTCATAATATATATATATATATATATATTAATGCAATATCCTTGTGATTATGAAATATTACGCGATTGTTTTAGAAATAATATAGTATGGTTTAGTATCTTTCCTTATGGAACACCGTTAGCATGAATTGATTTATTTAGTTCTATAACATGATCAAGTGTAGTGGTAAAATAAGCATATGGCCTTGGTGATAATCATGTTATGGTATAATTAATCGATTTGCATACCATACACATCAGTGATGTATTTATACCTCAATTTCTCGTGTGTGACTTTTTATGTGAACCATGTAGCATTTGCATTACTAGTGTTGTGTAATGAGAATACTTAGTACTATTGCATTGACGGGTTTCATTTTATGGTCCCCTACATATTCAATAGGTAGTATTAACCTTTCATATTCGTTTTGCAGTAGTAGTCTATCTGGTTGTATTATGCCATTCTTATTACTTCCTTTTAGGACATAAAGTGTTGTAAAAATTTTGGCTTAATGCATTTAAAGTCTTTCTTCTAGTTTTGTTATATTGTTGGATTATGCCTCGGCCTTGGATTAAGTGTTGACCACACTTAATATTTGTGATTGAGTAGTTTTGGTCTTGCAACCAGTATGAGTTAGGCATTGGTTATACATCACTTTGTGTTGGTTATGACGTAACACCTAATATTTTGAATAATTACTTCCACTAAAATAAATTTTTTTTATAGTAAATTTGGGGGTACTACAAGAAAATTGGTGAGGTTACACTTAGGTTGAAGATGGTGGCATGACATTGTGGGTGGCGTGATGTTGGTGGTTTTGAGCTAGTGTTTGGCTATGAAAAAGGGGGCGCAAGGCTGGGGAAAAAAGCAGAAGAATGTTGGGAAGGAGATGAAAGAAGAGAGAGAGTCGGGATTGCTTGTAAAGGAGAAGGTGTGAAGAAGATTAAGTTAGTGGAAGATAGAGCATGGTTGGTAGAGTGAAAAATAGAAGAGCATGAGGTGGAGTATTGGGGTAAAATGGTGTGTTAGTTTATAATTAGTTTGGTCTATTTGGTTAGCATAACCAAACTGGGAAAACAACCAGTTAGACAAAGGGGAAGGGTAGCCCATGTGAGGGAGAGGGTGAGGGAAAGCAAAAGGAAAACAAAAAGGAAAACGGAAAGAAAGTGTTAGGATAAAATATTTAAGTAACGGTTAAGATTAATTACAAGGGTTATGACTTAATGGTTAAAATAGACAAAGAAACCAGATTTAGGGTTAAGTATTAGATAAAAGGCTAAACACCGGAAAATAAAGATTGACAAAAATTTAAGATATTACAATATCCTTATATTTGGGGACAATCAAGGCACCGTGTCTATTTCTTGTCCACTAACGGTCCACAATTGCATGTCCAACTATATATACTTTAATGATGATGATAACTGGGTATGGTAAGGCGATATATATGGGATGACATAATATAACACGGATTTTCGTGATATGAAAGACAACATTTTATGATTATAGTAAAATGCAAAAGACAACACTGTCTGGTTGCTAAACACCCTATTCAATGCTCCTCCAATATGGTTTATGCTCATGACGCATAAGTCCTCTTCGATTAGTTAGCTGTGAATAATTATATGTATGTTGTCTAGGTAGAAGGGAACATACCGTAAGACATAATTTAATGCATGAACCATAATCATCAATATATTATCACACAAAATCATGCACAATTCATCATAATTTCACGTCAAACCCTATATCTATGAATACTCAAACTTTATGCAGATTTTAAACTATAAAATACATTATATGATCATAATTAGCTTGCCTCTAACCATTGACATGTTTAACAATACTAGAAAGTGAAATCAACAATCAAAATCCTAAATTCAATGGTTCTTCTTGTTTGCTTCTCATACTTGATGCTGTGTGTTCTCGATGAAAAAAATGGGATCTAGGACATTTACTTTACCTTCCTCACTTGAACTATTGTGTTCGATATGGAGAAAACTGACCCCTAATAATCTCCTTTCTTCTTCACATGTGTATAGGCATGGGTGCTTCTAAAGAAAAAGGGGATGAATAATTAAAAATGAATGATACAAATATGATGAAATTGAGAGGAGCATGTTTTTCATTCTAAAAAACTACTACATGGGATTATCTTATTTGCTTCCCTCATTTATTGATTTTTGAATTTAAAACTCAACACCTCCCTACTCCTTCTATCCTGTACATGTTCCATGCACATGTCACCTTCATATCTTTATACTCATACACATCCTACCACTATTTCTACCATTAACAAATAGTAGAATAGTTAATTGAGTAAACTCACTAATCTCATACCATATTAAATAAACTTCATAGCCACACTTTATATCTAATGTCATATGGATCATACCTTATGGTTAATATATTAAAACACATTATATGAAAAATAAATAATAATAATAATAATAATACATTAAAATATATTAACATTATTTCACTTGGTCCATATAAATTATATCCTTATTGTGGTATTCTTATGTTAGTATAAACTTAATGATAAAACTAATGCATGGATCATAGCAACAAACTCTCATAATTTTTAAAGTTATCTTTCATGTATCATAATACACTAATTCCACTCACAATTTTAATTTTATAAATAAAACTAATGTTTATTTAAGGTGATACACTTAATTTGCTAGTTCTTAAGGAACCATTCATATATAACCTAAATAAGAAACAAACACAACTTTATGACAAACTTCATAATGTCTCATAACAATGCTATCACATAGAGGGTTCAAGATCCATATTACAAACATGATCCTTAAACTTACTAGGTGGAATGCCCTTAGTTAAAGGATTAAATAACATATAATCAATGCCTATATGTTCCAATACCACTTCACCCTTGGGAACACACTCCTTTATCTTTAAGTACTTAATATTTATACCCTTGTCATGACTACCACTTTTATTATTCCTTGAGATAAAGTCGGCTGATGAATTGCCACATTTGAGCATTAATGCCCTAGATATAGAATCAATTATTCTAATCCATAAAATAAAATTCCTTAACCACACACCATGATCTTTAGCTTCAAAGGATGAGATAAGCCTACCTCCATGTTAGAAGTGGCTATGGAATTCTTGTAACACTCTAATTTTTAGACCATTTTCTTTTTAAAATGTGGAAGATAGCTCAAATGCATGGGTGTTATTGCTATATTTCGTACAATTCCGGCTTCCTCACCTTTCTTTTATGAAACACTCAGCTAAAACATTCAAACACAATACAACAAAAAGATATAACATAAAGAGGGAAGTATATATATACAGGAGAAAAATGTATATAAAGCTAATAGAGATCTAAAAAGGAGTAACCTAGAAAAAAAAAAGATACAGAAAGATCGATATATATCATAAAAAAGGAGAAGAGTATCTGTATTTGGATAACAAAAATAACACATATAAGGTATATTAGATATTCCTATTCTAACCCCAACTCCTCATACAAACTCTGCAAAATCAATGACGTCTTCACCAACATTGACCTCTATAGAAATGTATAAAAAATAGCAACAATGAAATCCCAACCCTTCATACAAACTTTACAAAATCAATGACATCCTCATCAACATCGGCCTCCACTAAAACATTTGAAAAATAATAAAAAGAATATAATTAGTACTATAATCATACTAAGTAAACTAAATTTACTAAAAGCAGATATCATGCATTCACATAAGACATATAGACTATGTTGAAGTGAAATAATACAAGAAAATATGCTAATACATAAAATATAAAAAAATTAATGAAAATGTACTATTCATCACTATTTATTACTATTTATCGCAATCCTTAAAAACACATAAACACTTAGAATATGAGTATGATACTGAACAATGATATCATGGAATACACACACATTCAAGGTCCATTGATTATTCTGTTCTATATTAGGTTATCACACAATTCACCAAGTTATATTTTATCTGAGATGAAACAATACTAAAGTTGAAGTACTAATGACTAAGACACCAATCTAAAGCATTATGGTTAAGGAATAATCTTGATACTACTAAGGAACACTCTATCCTAAAGTATTAATAGCCCCTATAGAACCTGTGGGTTACCTATTAATTACAAAGAGGTCTCGCTACACACTAAAGGTGTAGCACAACCACATATATATCTGGGGAGTACATCCACTGCAAACCTCAACTCGAAGGTCATCCCGAGGCTACTAATCTAAATTTCAATATCAGTCTTACACTTGAATTATAAATAAATTATATATATATTAATGATCACCAACCCAAAATAATCCCACACACCAATTTAAGATTTTTTTTTACTCTTCGCCAACTACTATCCATATACTGGATATTCCGTAAATTTATGTCAAGAAGCTTAAATTTAAAAACCGAGAAATCTTACTATTATCAATATTTACGATTCATATCAAATCACTATTCCCTTTAATTTACTATTTCGATTATCACATCAATAGTCAAGGCCAACCATTAACTCTAAAATACCTAATTATGTCCTTTAGTTAAAAAATGACTAAAATGCCCTTAATATAATAATTATGAATAAAATAGTCAACTCTCTCATAAATTTATGAAATTAAATATTAATTTCATTTGATCAATAATTAGAATTCTAGAACATAAAATTTTAAATAAAAATAAAGATTTGCAAGTAAAAAGATAAAAATACATTTCAACCCTCAAAACACCAAAAATAACATAACTTTTAGCATATAATGCTCTAACTCCTCAAAATTTCCAAAATATTCATTAAACACAATGTGAGCATCTTAAAACATAAATAAAACCCAAATTCTTAACCTATGTGTGATTTGACAATGCTTAAAACTTAATTTAATCACAAATTTAATTATACTAAACCAAATCATGATTTTAAATATACGCAATTGCATATTAAAATCCTAAAACATCCATTATAATTATCAAAAATTAATAAAAAAACTAAAAAAATAATTATGCCTAGGGTTGAATTGCCCAAAATATGGCAAAAATACCATTAACAATAACAACAATACATTTAAGCATTCTAACACATCAAAACCTATATAATCTTAGTGTAATTTAGTTTACCAAGTCCTTATCTCCAATATTTAGAAAAAATTAACCCAGAATCAACACTTTCCAACCATTTGAAAAACCATGCACCAAAAATAAGCAAAAACCATCAAAACACTTCAAAATACAAAACAAAACAAATAAAAGCAAGAATAAAGGCTGGAATGTATTACTCTTCCTTTTAATGATTTAATAAATTAATTAAGAGCTTATTAATATTTTTATTCAATATATTTAACTTTTAACATTTAATTATTTATGAAAAAAATGATAAAGAGCTAAAAATCAATAATAAAGAAGTAAAAGTGAAAACAAATGCCAAATAGTGGAGAAATGGATTGAGGTTCAAGAAAATTTTTATTGAGAGATAAAGGTACAAAATTATGAAAAGAAATAGGTTGGAAGAAGTTTTGGTTAAAGTTTAGATATTTAACAACTTAAAAGACTTAAATGATTATTATAATGGAAAATAATAAAAAAAGAGAAAGAAATCAGAAGAAGAATGGAAATAAATACTAAGGGTAATAATAATGAATTTAAACATTTATTTTATATATTTTATGAATATTGGAATTATTTTTAGATATTTATGACAGGTTTCGTTTAGGTAAAGTTGAGTTTCAGGGGTTAATTATGTCTAAATTAGGAAAACAAAATTCTAAAACTTATAAAAATAGTTAGAACCTATTTTTAAATGATAAAATAAAATTATTCCTAAAGTTTTATAAATTTTTGCGAGCTAAAATGCTCGTTTCAGAACTTAAAAAGTGAGTAAGAGTCAAGAAGGTATGATAAATAGTTATTATTTCCATAAATCTCCATTTAAAATTTTAAAAAAGACCAAGTGACTCATAAAAAATAAATAATTAAACTATAATAAAATCAAAAAGGTTTGGAAGAAGTTTGATGGTTAAAGTGACACAAAAGTCTTACGAGACTCAAAACCATAAGAAGGGTTAAATAATCGAAATAAAATATTTTAAAAACTTTAATGAGAGTTAAAGGGATGTTATCATATTTTATTACAAATATTTTTTCATAATAATAATAATAATAATAATTTATAGAATTAGGTTATTACAGTTATACTTTTTACTTTTCTGGGATATAACTCCATCGACTAATATGAAAATAAATCCTAAAATAGATTTGCATGAATCTATAGAACTAAAAAGTCTGCATCTTAATGGCCAAATACCTCCAAATTTTCAAATCAACAATACATGAACATTTATTCCCTAGTTCCCTTTAGGTACTGTATAAATTTATTTGCATATTTTAAGTGGTCAACTCCTAGATTGCTCTAGAAATGTCCTAATGCCCCCAACAACATATACAATGCTAGGTATTAATAATACCTAAGCATATATAAGGCTTAGAAATGCAGAAGTATATAGGATGTTCCTTTTCTAGTTTCTCTCTATATCATCATTGAGACACTAGCTTAACTGTAATTTGTTACCCTTGACAATGCGAGCTACACTTGGTGTAGAATCCATCATTTTGTATCTTTCTAACACTTTATTGATATATGTTTCCTAATATAGTCTTAATATACCCGTGGATCTATCTCGATGAATGTTAATTCCAATAACATAAGATGCGTCATCCATATCTTTTCTATCAAATTTGTTAGAAAGAAATTGGTTTACCTCATACAACATCCCTTTATCATTGCAAGCAAGTAAAATATCATCCACATCTAAAACCACGAAATAAATTTTACTCCCACTCACCTTGATGTATGTATTACTCCCACTTACCTTGATGTACGCACACTTGTAAAACCCTAATTTTTAATACTGAAAATTTTTATTTCGCAGCGGAAGTAATTAAGTAAAATATTGGGGGTTACCACCGTGATCGACATAATTTTGGCTTATGCAACCATCCTTACATCAATCACAAGGCTAAAAAGTTTAAAGTAACACAAGGAAATTAGAAGCAAAAGAACATTTATAGTACAATAATGAGTTTGAAGCCTAACTGTGAGTTTAACAATACAAGATACAAAAGAATAGATACTATGGATTAAGAGTCCAAAAAGGGTATCCAGTTAAATACATCGATCGGATAACAATTACTCTTCACCCAACCCCTAATATATATGGAGTCATTTATCCCCACATAAGGCGTCATAGGCAGCATAATCATCTAGCTGATCTTCTGAGACAGGCACATAAGATTTAGGGCCTCCTGCTCATAGGAATGAGTAGCACCCATAAAATGAATGGTCAGTACGCTATGTACTAAGTAAGGGAATAATACTATAGAAATAGGGATATAAATAGCACATGCTTTCACATTAGATAATAAGGGAATAACTAAATTAATGAAACTTCTCATAAGACATAATATGATCTAGATTCATTTATTAAGTATAATCCATTTTTATTCTTTTATATACATTAAGTGCAGGAACCCCACGATTATTAAACTGGTAGAATGGTCTGAAACACCATCTTAGGGACAACACACTTGAGCCACTATTATTTCCAGTAGAATTAGAGATTAAAATCATATTCTCGGGGTAAAATGCTCAATCATGACAAGAATCGTTCGATTCTTGTCAGTCGTAAACCCTAGAATCAATACTTCAGAACCACAGGTTAGATAACTCAAGAATTAAGAAAAGAACAATAAATTTCAGCAACAAATGAATTAAACCACGAGCACTCAAAGATTCGAGACTCTGATACCAAATGATGAAGCCTAGATAGGTTTCACGAGTTTTTGTCGGATCGTATATCGAGTGTGGGGTTTGATTCGCACAATACAATCAGCCTAAGGATTTAATCCAAAGGAAAATTAGAAAAACTCATAGCGTAGTTGAATTAACAGCTACTGAAGTTTGTGTAACAGAAGAGATCGAGAAACAGATCAAGGAAGAAGATCGAGGGAGAAGAAGAAGATGCGAATGAGACAGTTGAGAGAGAGAGAGAGAGAAGTCGAGAGAGTTTCAGAAAAGAATCGATCAGAATGTATTTCGCCCAAAAATTATTACACGTACAGTTTGGTATACGCCTTTTATATGGCGTACATAATACACATAATACAGCCCGTATACGGACGATGGGCTTCACGCATAATTACAACATACCAGCCCACAATCTACCAAGAATGTACAACATCAGGTCGATGAGTTGGGGCAAAAGAAACAGCCCAACTTCAAAGAAAATTACAAATGTACACTAATCCAAATTAATGGATTTACAATTAATTCCCATCAGCTAAAATTTGCTAGCTAATCATAGTTACCAAGGGTTGCGTAATCCACATTCCTGCTAACCCAGTAAATATGGGTCGAGTGGCAGATTACACGGCCAACTTAATTCCCATTAGCCAAGTATGCCGGCGAATGCATCACATGGGATAATCACAAATTAATACAACAAATTTCTATAACCAACAGCACCCAGCAGCAGCTACACACAACAAATAATTTTGATCCATCTCCCATATCCTGATTTAATTTCCTAATTAATCACACAATAAGAAAAGTAATTATATGTTCAACATAATTTATAACAATTAATAGAATTATTTAAGTACAAATTTTGGAGATATATATCAGTATGATAATAATGATGAGATTTGGAGATGATATAATATAAGTTGTGTGGAATAATCAATATGGGAGAATGAATACTAAAGGGTGTGTAATTAGGGTTTGAAATGACTTAAGGACTTGGACCTATGCTATATGTATATCTGTTTTAATGTGTTCTATGGCTGAGAATCAATCTTGAATAAGATACTAATCATTTAAAGTAAAAGAGTACGTGAGTAGGACCAATGTGATCTATTTTTCTATATATATATATATGTATTTCCGTTTCACCAAGGAGAATAGTGGCTCGGGAGATTTTTACCCCAAGAAGATGTTTTTAATCTCCATTCTACCGGAAAGAATAGTGGCTTGGGAGCATTTTTCCCCGAGAAGGTGCTTTAGTCCGTTCCACTAGATTAAGAATAGTGGAGCCCTTACTCATCATGAAATGAAAATGTATCATTATAACCTATGGAAAATATACTAATGATCTAAAGTGGAAGAATATATGAGTCGGGAGTAAGGTGATATATTTTCCTATATATGATTATTCTCCCAGGAAAATATATCACCTTACTCCCGACTCATATATTCTTCCACTTTAGATCATTAGTATATTTTCCATAGGTTATAATGATACATTTTCATTTCATGATGAGTAAGGGCTCCACTATTCTTAATCTAGTGGAACGGACTAAAGCACCTTCTCGGGGAAAAATGCTCCCAAGCCACTATTCTTTCCGGTAGAATGGAGATTAAAAACATCTTCTTGGGGTAAAAATATCCCGAGCCACTATTCTCCTTGGTGAAACGGAAATACATATATATATATAGAAAAATAGATCACATTGGTCCTACTCACGTACTCTTTTACTTTAAATGATTAGTATCTTATTCAAGATTGATTCTCAGCCATAGAACACATTAAAACAGATATACATATAGCATAGGTCCAAGTCCTTAAGTCATTTCAAACCCTAATTACACACCCTTTAGTATTCATTCTCCCATATTGATTATTCCACACAACTTATATTATATCATCTCCAAATCTCATCATTATTATCATACTGATATATATCTCCAAAATTTGTACTTAAATAATTCTATTAATTGTTATAAATTATGTTGAACATATAATTACTTTTCTTATTGTGTGATTAATTAGGAAATTAAATCAGGATATAGGAGATGGATCAAAATTATTTGTTGTGTGTAGCTGCTGTTGGGTGCTGTTGGTTATAGAAATTTGTTGTATTAATTTGTGATTATCCCATGTGATGCATTCGCCGGCATACTTGGCTAATGGGAATTAAGTTGGCCATGTAATCTGCCACTCGACCCATATTTACTGGGTTAGCAGGAATGTGGATTACGCAACCCTTGGTAACTATGATTAGCTAGCAAATTTTAGCTGATGGGAATTAATTGTAAATCCATTAATTTGGATTAGTGTACATTTGTAATTTTCTTTGAAGTTGGGCTGTTTCTTTTGCCCCAACTCATCGACCTGATGTTGTACATTCTTGGTAGATTGTGGGCTGGTATGTTGTAATTATGCGTGAAGCCCATCGTCCGTATACGGGCTGTATTATGTGTATTATGTACGCCATATAAAAGGCGTATACCAAACTGTACGTGTAATAATTTTTGGGCGAAATACATTCTGATCGATTCTTTTCTGAAACTCTCTCGACTTCTCTCTCTCTCTCTCTCAACTGTCTCATTCGCATCTTCTTCTTCTCCCTCGATCTTCTTCCTTGATCTGTTTCTCGATCTCTTCTGTTACACAAACTTCAGTAGCTGTTAATTCAACTACGCTATGAGTTTTTCTAATTTTCCTTTGGATTAAATCCTTAGGCTGATTGTATTGTGCGAATCGAACCCCACACTCGATATACGATCCGACAAAAACTCGTGAAACCTATCTAGGCTTCATCATTTGGTATCAGAGTCTCGAATCTTTGAGTGCTCGTGGTTTAATTCATTTGTTGCTGAAATTTATTGTTCTTTTCTTAATTCTTGAGTTATCTAACCTGTGGTTCTGAATTATTGATTCTAGGGTTTGCGACTGACAAGAATAGAACGATTCTTGTCATGATTGAGCCGGTGGCAAAGAAAATTGTCCTGACGGAGGCGACAGCACTTGGAAACCCTAAGTAACTGTTGGCACGAACTCTCAGTTAGGGTTTGGTCGAGATTCTTGAATCTTGACAGTATTCGATAAATACTTCCCAATCGGTAAACTCGATCCTTTCTTTTTATAATTACTGCAATTACTAGACATCATCTTGATATTCTTATTACGAGTTGATACTCTACTTACCCTTGAAAGAGTGCGCAGGTATCAGTTAAGTACCGGTGAACCTTTGGTTCTAGAAAGGGGTAAGGAATCCAAGAAGAGGGGTCCTATCTCATTATTCGGCTTAATCGCCAACTTTTTCTAGCACGGTAATCTTGTTCCTTTCTTGAAATTTTCCTTCTTTGCTTGGATCAACGACTGCTTAAGATTACTGTGTTGTTCTAATAGATTCTTATAATCTTGTGATTGTGCTATGATCCCTTTAATATAATTGTGATCAAATTGTTATTTCGGTTAGATTGATAGTAAAGTGTGATATTGTCTGTAAATTGATTGCTTATCTGTGTTTTTCTTGTTCTTGATAAAGTAAAAAATTGATAGAATTCATAATGTATAATAACGGCCAATCTGTGAACCAATCTGTATCTGTATCTGTATCTAGTAATGATCTATTAGAAACTCTTAGAACATTTCAAGAACAAATGACTGCTCAATTGGTTGTTTTATCTGCTAACCTAGAACAGAGGATAGGAGAGTAAGAAATGAGAATCAATGATTTGCAGAATAACAGGATAGATAACCAACATGCTGGGGTATTAGGAAGGGCTCCCATAGACCCTAGAACTAGGATCCCATCCTTAAATAACTTAGAAGAACTAGAATATCAAATATCCAATAATAGTGATAAGAGACCCAGACAGGTTAATAGGCAGGAAAGAGAGTTAGATCTAGTTGATAGGAACCTAGGTAACCTTAAATTTAATATACCTGGATTCAATGGGAGGAATGACCTCGATTATTACTTTGAGTGGGAAAGAAAGATAGAATTAGTGTTTGAATGCCACAACTATTCTGATGAAAAGAAAATTAAAGTAGCAGTAGTAGAATTCACATACTATACATCTTCTTGGTATCATAATCTGGTCTTAACTAGGCGTAGGAATGGAGAACCACCTATACAGACATGGGATGAATTTAAGATTTTGATGAGAAAAAGGTTTGTTCCAAGTTATTATTATATGGAATTGCATAAAAAGTTGCAGACATTAAATCAGGGGAATAGGTCTGTAGATGAATACTTTAAGGAACTAGAGGTACTAGTGATCAAAACAGGAATTGTTGAGGATGAGGATGCCACAATGGCTAGATTCTTAAGTGGGTTAAACTCTGAGATAGCTAATAAGGTAGAGTTATATCCTTGTGGAACCTTGAGTGAAATGGTTAATATAGCTGCAAAGATAGAGAGTCAAATAAGGAGAACTAGGCAGTATAAACCCCCTAGAATTGGGATTAGGAATACCCTAAAAAGGAATTTTGGAGGACCTAGTTCTGGAAATTGGAAGAATAATGGAAAGTTTGAATCTAGAGGTAAGGGTAATGAGGCCAAGGTAGGAAACAAGACTAATAAAGGAAAGACTATAACAGCTAATCCTATTAATGGTCCCAACAGAACTAGAGATATAAAATGTTTTAAGTGTGGGGGATTAGGTCACATAGCTTCTGAGTGTCCTAATAAGAGGAATATCTTGATTAGAGAATGTGGAGATATAGAGTATGAATCTGAAGACGAAAAATTGGAGGTTAACTTGATTAGGGATGACATTAGTGAATCAGAAGAAGAGATAGAACTTCCAATAAGTAGAGACCTTTTTATTGTGCGTAGGGCATTAAACAGTAATAAGTTACCTGATCGAAATGCAATACAGAGAGAAAACATATTTCATACTCGGTGTTTAATTGATGACAAGTGTTTTAATATGGCAATAGATAGTGGTAGTTGTATAAATGCTGCTAGTACTTTATTAGTATCTAAATTAGGCTTACCAACTACTAGACATCCAAAACATTATATATTACAATGGTTAAATGAGTTAGGGGATGTTAAGGTTAGTCAACGGATTCTAATAAATTTAAAGTTAGGTAAGTATGAAGATTCTATTTTGTGTGATATTGTTCCAATGCATGCTGCTCATTTACTATTAGGAAGGCCCTAGCAATATGATAGGAGAGTAACACATGATGGGTATAAAAATAGATATACTGTACATAAGGATGATAAAAAAAATTATTTTAGCACCTATGACTCCAAAAGAAATCTTTAGTGATCAAATTAAAATAAAGTCTGATTATAAGGAATTAAACAAACAAAGTGTAGAGGCTGGAACTAGTTCAAAGGAGGTTAAAAAGTCATATGGGTTTTATGCTAAGAAAGGAGATGTTGAAAAGGCTATTAGACAACAAGCAAGTGTATATTTGATGGTTTATAAAGAATGTTATTAGTGTCAATTAGAGTTAAGTGAGGAAGTGCCTACTAATGTTAGGAAATTGTTAGAGGAATATAATGAGTTATTCCCTGAGGAGATTCCCCATGGATTACCTCCATAAAGGGGGATAGAACATCAAATAGAATTTGTACCAGGAGCTGTTATTCCAAATAGGCCTGCTTATAGAGCTAACCCTAAAGAAGTTAAAGAGTTAAAGAGGTATGTTTCTGAATTATTGAGTAAGGGTTATATTAAGGAATCAATGAGTCCCTATGTTTTCCCAGTACTCTTAGTACCCAAGAAAGATGGAAGTTGGAGGATGTGCATAGATAGCAGGGTAGTAAACAAAATAACCATTAAGTATAGATATCCTATACCAAGATTAGATGAAATGTTAGATCTTCTCCATGGTGCTGTAATTTTTTCAAAAATAGATTTAAAGAGTGGATATCATCAAATTAGGATGAAACCAGGAGATGAGTGGAAGACAACCTTCAAAACAAACTTTGGGTTATATGAGTGGTTAGTTATGCCATTTGGGTTATCCAATGCTCCAATTACCTTTATGAGGCTTATGAATCATGTGCTTAGAAATTTTATTGGGAAATTTGTAGTTGTTTACTTTGATGATATACTTATTTACAATAAGTCTTTAGAAGAGCATTTGAGACATTTAAGAATCATTCTGGAAGTGTTTAAAGCATAACAGTTGTATGCTAATTTAGCTAAGTCTAGGTTTTGTTTAGCAAGTGTAGTATTCCTAGGATTTGTTGTTGGTAAGGATGGCATATCTGTTGATAAGGAAAAGATTAAAGCTATACAGGAGTGGCCTGTACCTAAAACTATGACTGAAGTTAGAAGTTTCCATGGTTTGTGTTCTTTTTATCGTAGATTTGTTAGGAATTTTAGTACTATAGCTGCTCCCTTAACAACAATAATAAAAAAGGAAAATGGTTTTAAATGGGGCTTAGAACAACAAAAATCTTTTGAAACTCTTAAAACTAAGCTAACCCAAGTGCCTGTATTAACTCTTCCTAACTTTGAAAAGATGTTTGAATTAGACTGTGATGCTTCAAGGTTGGGAATAGGGGTTGTACTTTCTCAAGAGGGTATACCTATAGCTTATTTTAGTGAAAAATTAAATGGTAGTACTTTAAATTACTCTACTTATGAAAAGAAATTATTTGCGTTAGTAAGAGCATTAGAGGTTTGGCAACATTATTTATGGCCTAGAGAGTTTGTCATAAATACTAATCATGAAGCTATCAAATATCTAAAAAGCCAATCAAAATTAAATAGAAGACAGGGTAGGTGGATTGAATTTATTGAAAGTTTTCCTTATATAATTAAGTATAAAAAAGGAGGTGACAATATAGTGGTAGACGCCTTGTCTAGAAGACATGCTTTGTTGAATACTGTAGATGCTACTTTGTTGGGATTTTCTTATATCAAACTTTTATATTTAGAGGATCATGATTTTAAAGAAATATATAAAAATTGTGAAAATGCTACACAAGGGAAATATTATATCTATGAGGGTTACTTATTTAGAGAAAATAGACTCTGTATTCCTGATTGTTCATATAGAGGATTATTAATTCAAGAAGCCCATAATGGTGGACTAATGGCACATTTAGGATTTCAAAAGACTTTGGATATTAGCTGATCATTTTTATTGGCCTTATATGAAGAAAGATGTGTTAAAATAGTGTGTTAATTGTATAGCTTGTAGACAGGCTAAGTCCACATCAAAACCTTTTGGGTTGTATACTCCATTGCCTGTTCCTAATCAGTCCTAGACTGATGTTTCCTTAGATTTTATTTTGGGATTGCCTAGAACTAATAGAGCCAAAGATTCAATAATGGTTGTAGTATATAGGTTTAGTAAGATGGCCCATTTTGTACCTTGCAATAAAACTAATGATGTTGTGACTGTAGCTGAATTATTCTTTTCTTATATAGTTAAATTGCATGGAATACCTAAAACAATATTATCTGATAGGGATGTTAAATTTCTGAGTCATTTTTGGAAGGTTTTGTGGGGTAAATTGGGAACTAAACCGTTATTTTCAACTACATTTCACCCTCAAACAGATGGACAAACAAAGGTAGTGAATAGAACATTAGGTAATATGTTGAGAGTTGTCCTTGGAAAAAATCTTAAGCAATAAGAAACTGTATTACCATAGGTAGAATTTGCTTATAACATAACATTACACTCTACAACTAAAAAGACACATTTTGAGATTGTGTATGGATTTAATCCTTTGACTCCCCTTGATTTGAGCCCTTTGCCTAATACTGAGTTGCATAATTTTGATGCTGAATCTCGTGCTGCAAATATGAAGAAATTACATGAATCTGTGAGTCAACAAATTACTAAGAGGTTTCAACAAATGACTGAAAGTGCTAATAAAAAGTGAAAGAAAATGGTTTATCAACCAGGAGATTTAGTTTGGGTACACCTTAGGAAAGAACATTTTCCAAATCTTAGAAAATCAAAATTGGATCCTAGGGGAGATGGACCTTTTACTGTATTAGAAAGAATTAATGATAATGCTTATAAAATTGATTTGCCTGCTAAATTTGGTAATGTTAGTGATTCTTTTAATGTTTCTGATCTCAGTCCTTTTGTGGGTATTATTCAGGTTTCAGAGATGAAACCTCACCAATAAGAGGGGAATGATATATATCTCCGAAATTTTTACTTAAATAATTCTATTAATTGTTATAAATTATGTTGCACATATAATTACTTTTCTTATTGTGTGATTACTTAGGAAATTAAATCAGGATATGGGAGATGGATCAAGATGATATGTTGTGTGTAGCTGTTGCTGGGTGCTGTTGCTTACAGAAATTTGATGTATTAATTTGTGATTATCCCATGTGATGCATTCGCCGACATACTTGGCTAATGGGAATTAAGTTGGTCATGTAATCTGCCACCCAACCCATATTTACTAGGTTAGCAGGAATGTGGATTACGCAACCCTTGGTAACCATGATTAGCTAGCAAATTTTAGCTGATGGGAATTAATTGTAAATCCATTAATTTGGATTAGTGTACATTTATAATTTTCTTTGAAGTTGAGCTATTTCTTTTGCCCCAACTCCTCGACATGATGTTGTATATTCTTGGCAGATTGTGGGCTGGTATGTTGTAATTATGTGTGAAGCCCATCGTCCGTATACAGGCTGTATTATGTATATTATGTACACCATATAAAAGGTGTATACCAGACTGTACGTGTAATAATTTTTGGGCAAAATACATTCTGATCAATTCTTTTCTGGAACTCTCTCGACTTCTCTCTCTCTCATGACTGTCTCATTCGCATCTTCTTCTTCTCCCTCGATCTTCTTCCTTGATCTATTTCTCGATCTCTTCTGTTACACAAACTTCAATAGTCGTTAATTCAACTGCACTCTGAGTTTTTCTAATCTTCCTTTGGATTAAATCCTTAGGCTGATTGTATTGTGTGAATCGAACCCCGCACTCGATTTACGATCCAGTGAAAACTCGTGAAACCTATCCAGGCTTCATCACATACCCAAAATTCATGATCTAATTTCCATACACATTACATTAATAATCCCATCCCGATATATTACTCACAGAAATATCCAAGACCCAAATTCCACAAATTTGTCATAACACTTCCCATGAAATTTACATGATTACCAATTCAGATAGATAACCTCATAAGGTCAAACATTAACAGCATATTCAGAAATCCATATAATCTCTAGATCTTATACATAGAATAATGGTATTATCATTATAAGATAGTTGCCCCAAATTATCCATTAAATCATTTAAGGACCCCAAACAACAATAATACTTCCAAGCACTCTTCATGATATCATTATTATATTTTAATCCGCCTTACACAGAAAAACCCAAATTTTCCTTATTATCCTTTAATGACCAAATTACCCTTAAGCACAAATAATAACCTTTATTTTATAAAATCCTGGACCTTCCACACACATTATATGCCAAATCCACCAATCATCATCATACTTCATAAAAAGAATACTTATGTCCATTTATCAAAGCTTATTTAACCCATGTTTCATACCATATGATATATTTCCACACATATGACATTATCACAACAAAATAATAATGGTACCTCTTACCCATTCTTACTTTCTTTCAATAACATAATATCCTTAAGCCCTTATTTTATACCATAAGATATACTTCCACAAATATGACATTATCACAACAAAATCATAACATAATGTTACCTCTCACCCATTCTTACTTTCTTTTAATAACATAATATCCTCAAGCCCTTATTTCATGCTATAAGATATACTTCCACAATATGACATTATCACAACAAATTTATAACATAATGGTACCTCTCACCCATTCTTACTTTTTTTCAACAACATAATATCCTTAAGCCCTTATTTCATACCATAAGATATATTTTCACAATATGACATTATCACAACTAAATCATAACATAATGGTACCTCTCACCCATTCTTACTCCCTTTCAACATACTATTCATATCATCACAAAATATCATGATCAAAATATGTTATATCATATATCAACAATATTATAAAAACACATATAACCATACAAGCAAATAAAACCAAAAATCCTAAACATCGTATAGTATCCTTACCAACAAAGACACGAGATCTAAGCACGCAAATTCTAGACTTCCTCCTACAAAAATACTAGAATACCACCTACAAAAAATAATAAAACTCATGGTTAGGTTTAAAGAGTCAAATCGAAGGAGAAATCAAGGTAAAGAGGGTAAAAATAAGAATAACCATAGTCAAATGAGAGCTTGTGATGTGTGGATGTGTAAAGGAATGTGTGGTGGAGCTATGGTAAAATTTTAGTGGTGTTTGGACAAGGTTTCGGGGTGAAAATAGGGATGCACGACCAAAAATAGAAAGTTGCACTACTGTGCTATAGGCGGTGCAGCCTCTGGTCTAGAGAAAAGATCATGCATGGCCAGATGATGCTGAGTTGTATGGCTGTGCTATAGCGGTGTACACCAGGCTGAGAAAAAGATCACCCATGTCCAGGCCGTGCAAAGTTTGCACCGCTATATGATGGGAAATTTTTAGTATTTCATGGCCGTGCACTCTACAAAAATGAGACAGATAAAAGAAAGAATAAGGGAAAAGAGGCAGTGGTCGGCAGCGATGGCCGACAATGGTGTTGGGGAAGGTTAGGGTGACCTTGGTGGTCAATCCACCAGCCAATGGGCGGTGAATGGTGGTTGAGGTGGTGCACGGTGGTGGAATGGGTGGTGTGCAGGCCAAACATAAGGAAATGAGGAGGGAGAAGAAGCAGAAAAGAGAAGGAAGAAAGGAGAAGGAAGAGAGAGTACTCGGGTAGTGTTTTGGATACAAAGATGGCATAATGGAGAAAACCAAAGAGAGGAGAAGAAGTGTGTGTGTGTGTGTGTATACATGTGTACGTGTATGGAGTGAATTGGGGAAAGAAGAAAGGAAGAAAGGTAGGGGAGGAGGAGACGTGTGATCAATGGTGCAGGGTGGTGTAGAAGAAAATATGGTTGAGTTTTGGGGACACTGACAAGTGATGGGGATGGTTGTGTGTGTGAGTATTACATAAGGATAAGAGGAATAGGAAGAAGAAGAGAGGAAGGGTGTGCGCATGGTTGTGTAGGTCAACAATGATGGAAGAAGGAGAAAGGTGATGGATGATGGATGAGGGTGCAAAAAGGTGATGGGTGATGGTGCAAGGTGCAACATTTTTCAAATGTTGCAGCTTGGTTTGATGGAACGAGGAGAGGAAAGAAAGAAAATAAAAGGAGAAATAAAAGGAAAATGATAAGGGTTGGGGGATTAGTTTAGGAGTGTTTTTAGATTATCCTTAAGTAATTAGGATTAGTGGAAATTTTAGTAGATTTTTAATTTGGTTTAAGAATTATAATTTATCCGAGTCAAGGTTTCGGATTCGGTTAAAATTTTGGGATTAAGGAATTGAGTTGAGGCTAAAAATAATATTTCTTAATATTAGAATCAAATTAGGGCGTTAATGATGCGTGGCTAAGCTAAGCAAATTTTTAGGATATTACAACACTGATCCATGGCATTCTGTTCAAATCTAAATTAAGATATAACCATTTTCGGGAGGCTTAATTCAATCCATATACGCCCTTCTTAAGCTTACATACATGGTTGTTGCAATTATCAGAAGAGAATCCTTCAAGTTGTTCCATATACATCTTCTTGTCTAGCTCACCATTTAGAAAAGTCATTTTCACATCCATATATTGTAACTCAAAATCAAAATGATCTACCAATGCTAAAATAATACACAGGGAGTCTTTGGTGGACACTGGAGAAAAAAATCTCTTTGTATTATTCTCCCTCTCTTTAATTAAACCCCTTGGAAAATAATCTAGCCTTATACCTTTCAATGTTCCTTGATGATTCTTTCTTAAACTCAAAAACCTACTCACCACTAATAGGCTTAACCCCATCTAGTAATGACACAAGGTCCTAGACATTATTAACCTTCATGGATTTCATCTCCTTTTTTATGAAATCATAGCATAGCTCAAATCTTGAACTACTCATGGCTTGTGAAAATATTTTACGATCATCAACAACAAAAATATCACAATTAGACTCGTTTAAGTGCATATAATAATCACTAGGTATAGCTAGCCTTCTTTTCCTAGTAGATCTTATTAAAGTTGGCTCAAAATTCTTTTGTGGATGGTTCTTACCAACTAATTGTTTATAAACTTTAGAAAGCACCTCAAAATCTCGAGCCACATTAACTTGTTGTTCAATCTTGACTAGAACTAGAAATACACAACAAACATAATTCACTTTATCACATGAAGTGGAATAATCCTCTAATGTATGAGCAAGTTGGGGCTTGGATCCTTGATCTAATCACTCTCACTAATCAATTCATGCTCAAAAAATTTATCATTCATTGACTTAAAAAATCTAGTGCTATATGATGGACAATAAAACCTATAACCCTTAAATATTTCAACATATCCAATGAAATACCCACTTATAGTCCTTATATCCAGCTTCTTATCCAATGGATAATAAAATCTCACCTCAAATAGACATCCCCAAACACACATATGTTTTAAAATTAGCTTCCAACACTTAAAAGCTCAAAAGGCATAATACCCCTCAATTTGAGATTTATAAAGTGACACATTCTTGTGTTTAATAGATTTTGGATGGTATTTGATCTTGATTTGAAAATATATTTTAGGTTTTATTTAAAAATTAATGGGAAAATATTGTAAAATTTAAGAGAAAATAAGTCTTCTTGGCATACTTGTCAACTCGTTCTAAGAATTGATTGATTGGTTTTTCATTTTTAGCTTGAGTTTTGGTTTGATCGAATTGATTGACTGGTATGGAAAATTGATCAGCCAATCTATAGAATGGTCAACTAAACCAATCGCTTAGTTTATTGAGTTGAGTGACTTTCTCTAGCATAGATTTTTTGGAGAAATTCTTTTAATAAATTGGAATTTTGGTAATCCAACTCCAAATTGTTTTTTGAGCAATCTATAACCATTTTTAGCATTTAACCTATATTTTATTTTCCTCGAGCGGATTTGAACATTTGATTTTAACAAAAAAGGGGAGGACAACCTCATCCATTATCTTACTATTCTTCCTTTATCCTTTATACATCCCTAAGACAAACGCTTTGCTCCTGAATGTCCCTGCATGATTGAGGGATTTGTTTTCCACACCAATCTACCCATTTTTCTTCGTGTGTTTAACCTTTGTCTAAAAAATTTTTAATCTGCATTCTTGAGAAATCACTATTGGTTCTTTAGGAATAAATTTAGTCCTATACTTGACAAATCTATTTTGCATAGTCCTATTTCAAATGGTAAATTGGGGTTTCAATTTTTTGTTCCTCTCTCCTTCATTTCTTAATCGATTATCTATTTATAAATAATGCTAATCCTCTTTACCCTTTACCTCTTTTTAGCCACTAAAAATATTATGAGTTTTCTATGCTTGTGCTCCACTCTTTTTGTTTTGAGCCATCGCCCTAATTCATTTACCTCTTATGATCCTTTCTTTAGTTCCTATTTTTTCATCTTTAAGAAAGAAAGAGTTAGATTTAGAAATGTTTGTGGTTTGTTTGTCAATTGATTTCCTTGGAATCTCCTTAGAGGTGGTAAAATTTGTTTTCTTTCCCCCAATTTATATTTCTTGATTTATGAGAATTTTAAGAACTTTTTTGAGTTTTAATCTTTTATTTTTAAGGTTTTAAGAGTTAAAATCTTCCAACTTAAGGTTTTTCTTTCTTAGTGTATAAATTTGATAAGCTTTTAATTAAGTCGTTCTTACCTTTAAAATGTGATATGAATGAGCATAAGAGCTAGTAGAGTTGGTTAATATCGAGTTTGGGTATGCATATTTGACATTTTTGGTATTTTGGTGATGCATGTTAGAATATTTGAGAATTTTGAGAACAGTATGATTTCATAAGAAAATGTGGTTGATTCTTTATAAATGTAACATGATTGGTCTATGATCATGTGTAACGTTATTTTTCTATAATGGTGTTCATATGGTTAGCTTTTGGAGCTTTAATTGTGTTTAAATCACTTATAATGTTTTGTTCAGAAGAAAATTGATTGATTGGTTAAGCTAAACTAATCAACTAGTTCTGAGAATAGTTAACTGGCTAGACAGGTTGTCTATGATGAATTTGGTTGTTCTCTATTTGAACCTATCGACTAGTTATGCCTAACCGATCGCCTAGTTGGCCCAACCAACTAAATAGTTCTCTGGGGATAATCCTGGGTTGTCTCTGATTAAACCCATTGATTGATTTATTAGAATCGATTAATTAGTCTTATAGTAGCCGAATGGCCTAACCTAATCAATTGACTAGGTTTGATAGAGAACTCTAGGGTTTAGTTGAACCAAGTCAATCAACCTATTTGTCCAAACCAATTGAATAGTTCCAATAGAGAGTATTGTCTTTGATTCTTTTGATCGTGGTATGGTTGAGATTTGATATTATGTTATAATATCATTTTTTAATGATGAGAACACACATCTTGGCATGAATTAACTAACATGCGGGATGGATTAATTGGTTTATAATACATGGTATCCTTAATAAGTGCCTTTGGAAGATTTTAATGGAAATTTTGAGTAAATATGTTATGATGCTACAAATAGATGATGTAACATAGATTCTTGACATACATGGATTAAAATTGGCTAAGAAATAATGGAAGTCCCATCACATGGTTTGGATGGTAACAATAGCTAAGATGGAATGATTATGTGGAGGTGTTACTTTGGTTATTATTTGAGCCTTATGTGATAGCATAAACTTGGAGAATAACACACTAATCACATAAAGTGAAAGATGATTGAGTAGTATATGGGTCTAGATTACCTGATCCTCAATTAACTACCGAGTGTTAGTCCACTTTTGGGCATTTATTGGCTTATTCAAGAGACATCCTAATAGATCTCGATGTCTTACCTTCTCTAGATACTGATGATGTAATAGGGGGTATTGATACTAAAAGGTTTGGTCACCTAAGTGGCTTATTTGGCTTTGTCCAAGACTTTATATACATTGATGGTTATTTGGCTTTGACCAAGCCTTTATATCCATCCCATTGCTCAAAAAAATAATAATGGATTATAAATAATTAACTTAAAGGATTATGCAAATTTGGAAGATGGACTTAGTGGGTAAATTATGTAAGTGGATTATAGAAGATTCTAGTGAGTTGTTGAATAATTGGCTTACATAATTATATGTTTCTATCTATGATATCTATATTATGATGATAAGCATGATGAGTTATGAATTATCTAAGTTTGGTACAACATGAAATCCCGATGTATTCTTCGACTATGATAGTGTATGTAAATCTAATTATATCGTGTAAGGATGATATGTGCTCAACATGATTTCTATGTTATGTTTTGGCCTTGCATGCTTGCATATATTGTTAAGGAGGTAACATAGCTTACTTGGTATGTAGTGTATTGATGTTCCCTTTTGTTCAATCGCCTGCTCAATCCTATGAGTAGAGGACTATGTGCAGCTTTTTTAGGATGACCAGTATTTTGCCGATATTGTGTTGTGCTTGGGGGCTTGAAAGATTGTATAACATAAGCTATTTTTTCAGTCCCTAGAGGATTAGGATTTTGGACTTTACCCCACTATGGTTTTATCTCTATTACATTTTAGTATTTTTTTAGTTTACTCCCTCCTATGAATTTTTTATTTGTGGTGTGTGTGTGTATATATATTTGTGCACTCTATTTCTCATTTTTGGTTTGGTTGGTTTTCTTAACCTTGTATCTAATATGGGATGGGAAGTTAATGTTTATCCTATGTTAGGTGTGGCGATAACACCCTATTTTTTCTAGTTGTGTTTAATATTTTCCGTTTCCACGATGTTTTAAAATAAAAAATTTTGGTAGTAAAAATAGGGGTGTTACAAAAGGTTTTGCATACACAACTTTGGTTAGAACTTGGTTGAAAATATATACTACCGTCTTCAATGCCTCAATCTACAAAAAAATAGAAATCTTGGAGTTTCTAAGCATACACACGCCATATCTAAATAATTTTTTCTTTCTTTTTTCACCTAAGCTATTCTATATGGTGAATTAGGCATACGTACTACTTGGGAATTAATGGATAGAGGGTAATGGATAGCATATTATATTAGCAGTTAGCTGATAACAGATTTATTAGATGATTTGATTAGCTGATATCATTAGTAGTTTATGTCAAAGTATTTGGTAAAATTAGCAAATAGTTATTAGTTGTTAGTTCTTTGAATGTGTAAAATGATGTATGAGGGCATTCATTTAATTAATTAATTATATGATATTTTTAATTAATAATAGAAGTACATTGATATGAAATTTACTAGATATAATTATATAAATTTTTATAATTAGTCTTTTATAGCTCCAATATATTAATTATCTAAAAATTAACAATAATTTTTTAAAGATAATTTTTCAATAAATTTTGTGATTAGTTCGTTAAATATTCACCCATTTTATTAAAATAATATTTGTTTTCCTCTTTCTTTGTTGATGGTAAAAAACTTAAGCAAATCCTGTTAAACCTCTTAGTAGAAAACTAATCAAACTCTTAAATGGTCATTCTAAAATGTTGCTACAAGGAGCATTTTCTTACTCCTCTTAAACCTCTATTTAAAAAAAATTGCTATAATCTTAACAACTATTTATCAAACACTATAATTAGTAGATTTACAAGTCAAACCTCTAATTTTGATTCAAATATTCTTTCTACTTTGGATTCTGCTAATTAACAAACACAACCATAGTTTAATTGGAAACTATCCCATTTTCTATTCTTGAAAAACCTTAGTGAATGGACCAAGTACTTGTCCATCATCAGTATACCTACCATAGTACTCTCTACCTCTATCTAACCTCACGATATTACTTTATTTTTCACAATGTTTCTCTACATAAGGCTTTAGCACCTTAAAATCATCTAATGATTCATGTTTGTTGTTAAGAAGGTAGAGATACATGCATCATGAATAATCATCAATAAAAGAGATACAGTAATTCTAACTACATGAGTCCGTTTTAGGATTACATATATTGGCATGAATGACCTCAAGTAGTTTAGAAATCCTATTATAAAATTTATTAAACTTATTTTATTATTTTTCCTTTATACAATTGATACAAGTCCCAACATGATTAAAGTTAAGAACAATAAGTACTCCATCATTCACCAATCTCCTTATTTTCTTAATGGAGATATGACCTGATCTTTTGTAGCATAATATTGATGAGCTATCATTCATAACACAATGTTTTGAATTCATTACAAGTCTCATTAAAACATTTATTTCATCATGTAATAAATCAATAAAATAAATACCTTTAAACAATGTACCATACCTAACATGATTTATCGCATAAAACAAGCTAAGTGAATTCTGTTTGAAAACAAATGAATATCCAAATGGTATATGTCTAGAAACAAATATCAGGTTCCTATCAAAACTTAGAACATAAAATGTCTTTTCTAAGATTAATACATGGCCACTAGAGAGAATTAGTGTAAATAAACCAATCCCCTAAACAACTAAACGTATCTTGCTTCAGATAAAGATACTTTGTTCATTACCCATTGGTTCCCTCATCCTTGTCTTAGCTTATAAGGAGTTTCAAACATGGATTATAGAACCATAATTAATACACCATGTTTTATGATTTTTAACTAATTTATGAGATTATAAACATACCAAAAAGGTTATATTACCTTTCTTAACATGTCAAACCTTGTACTTAGCATAATCTTTCTTCATGTGTTATGTCTTTTTATAGAAGAAATACCTAGATTTTTTCTTGATCTAAAGTAGGGGAAGGACCTTAACCTCATCCTTATGGAATGTATTCTTCTTCTTTTCCTCACCCTTGGTCATCATCATCACACTCTTTCCATGATCCATCATGAAATAATACAATGTGAGAACCATTTCTCCCTTTATGTGTGGTAACTGGTAAGAGACCTTGAATGGTTTGTGTATTAATTTAGGAGAAAATTAAATATGAATTGAATCATGAAATAATACAATGTGAGAACCTCCAAAGACTTAAGTTATGTTGCTAAATCCCTCATCTTTATAATGTGCTTGCGCACACCCTGGATAATGGTTAGATTTATAGACAAAAACTTCAATATCAATATACTAGCTAAGGCCTTGTCTAAATGGACAAATTTTAATCTATGGCCTTTATAAAGTCATTAAAATCTTGATGGTGATCCATAGATCATATAACAAAGGGATACATTATGGTATTTCTATACATGAAACTTATGTGATTGGATTTAGCTTATACATAATTATATCCTCTTCAATGCTTTCATTTGTGATTACTAGCTTTGGATACTCTATATCTTCATCTATATCATAAAAAAATAAGCTTTATGAGAATCCTATCCTTCCATAATTTATAGTTGTCCCCTTTTAATTCGGGGACCTCAACATTAAGGTAAGACATAGAGTATAAACTAGAAGATTTGTTGCAAAAATTAACTATACAAAATATTCTCATGATCAATTTGATGTCAAAACACAAACACATATATACTCTACCAATTTATATCATATAAAAAATGAAAAGCATGAATCATGACATTAAATATTCCTATGGGCTAAGAATTTAACTCTAAGGACTCGCGCAACTTAATATTTGAACTATTAAGTCATCCTTCAAGGCTCAATCCCTATGGGAAAATAAAGAATGATGAATTATTATTCTAATCCAATGTATTTCACACGTGCTAGTAAATGATCTTATGGGATTTGACCTTTATATATGGGTAATACATTCCAAATAGTATTATTAATCTAGATGTAATCAAGAAAACACATAAATGCATGATTGTCCATGATTAAGATTGTTGTGGCTAAGTCCTAGTCACTTAAACCAAGTTAATCACACATGATACACACTTTGTTTAATCACAAATTCTTCAAACATGGTCTTAATATTCATGGCAGTGAAACTACAAGAGAAAGAACATCATCTAAATGGAATAACCTTTACTACATGTTGCTCTTGTTGAATACCAAGACCATGTTGAAGAAACAGGAGGTGCTTGTGTTAATAAAGACACCACACAAGTGTTTTTGATCACCAAGATTAGTAGGAAAAACATGAACCTCCATGGTAATAAACACATACCATCCTACAAAAAACTAACTTGCGTGTCCCTTGTGTTAAAAAAGCTCGATAGGTGTTTCTTCCCAAGCATGTGATTTTCACAATTTTGTATAACATATACAAATGGTAATATATAAAATCAATCAAACATTGTTAATCAAATCAAGGAAGAGGCCCTATAGGCTCTGATACCAAATGTAGGACATAATTTAACGCATAAAACACAACCATCAATATATTATCATCATATGCAATTCACCATAATTTCATGCCAAACCTTAGATCCATGAATACTCATACTTCATGAAAAATTTAAATGATAAAGTACATTATAGGGATCATAATTCATATACCTCCAGCTATTGATGTGATTAACAACACTAGAAAGTGAGATCAACAATCAAACTCATAAATTCAATGGTTCTTCTCGTTTTATTCTTACACTTGATGGCTCATGTTCTCAATGAAAAGATGGGATACATGAACTTTACTTTATCTTCCCAAATTGAATTATTTTGTTTTATATGGAGGAAAATTAACCCCTAATAGCGTCTTTTCTTCTTCTTCGCTTGTGTATGAATATAGGTGCTTCTAAAGAGAAATGGGATGAATAACCAAAAATGAATGATATGGTATAATGGAATTGAGATGAGGGTATTTTCATTCTAAAAAACTACTTCAAGGCCCTATCCCATTTACTTCCCTCCTTTATTAATTTTTGAGTTTAAAACTCAACACCTACTAATTCTTCCTTATCTTATACATGTGCCATGCATATGCCACTTCATCCACCTTACCACTATTTCTAACATTAAGAAATAACAAAAGATATGATTGGGCTAAATTTATTAACTTGAACCCATGTTAAATAAACTTTATTTTCATACTTTATATCTAAATTTCATACGAACCACACATTATGGTTAATTTACTAAAATACTATACAAAAAAAATTCTAGTTGTTTACTTAACTAAAATATATCAATACATACCATCTCTTTTAGAGCATGCACGAGTAAATGGAGACCATATCAAGCGAGTGATCTAGCTTGGGCGAGATATAAAACACCTAAAGGTCCACGAGTCAGGAATATTGTGAATCAATGCCTTTTTTTTATAAGAGTCATTATTACATGATTAGTCTTCATATCCATTTCATGATCACAACACACATCAACTTATGCTCCATAGATCACAAAACATCAAAATAAATAACATTACAGGGATCAATACTAGTATTTATAAGTTTTTTGATAAATATGAATTAATTTTAGCCTTGTTTTGGAGGCATAAATGTTTTAAGTATTTTTTTTGGTTTAACCACTATGTCATGATTATATTATGTTCATGGATAAATTTTACTTTGGTACAATACCATGCCATTTGGCCTAAATTTATATATATATATATATATATATATATATATATATATATATATATATGCAAATGTTTAAAAAAATTATTTCATACTTATAAATATTTAATATTAGAAAGTTTATTATTTAAGTCATATAAAAATAAAAATATTAGTAAGATAATACTAAAGTAAAAATAAATAAATAAAATTAAAGTACAAGGCACCTAAATGAGATTATTTAAAAAACATGGTACCTAATTAAAGTTATTTCAAATGTCATGATACCTAAGTAAAATTTATCCTAAGTCTTGTTATCAAATTACACCAATAATAAATTTTATATAGATTTAAGAAAATTATTTCTTATACTTATAAGAATCCATTTTCCCTTTATACTTAGTTGCATATCTTGGTGCTAGTAGTATATCTCTAGAAAATTATTATATTTATTTAATTTATTTTGGTCTTTTTGTCCATAAATTTAGGATATTTCTTTGTTTTAGTGCTTATTAGGTAGTTACTTATGGAAAATTTTAACAAATTTAGCATACTATTAGAAAAAGTCAAGAGTTAATAATTTGTTTTGTTTTTCTCATGATATTTTAAAGGCTTATATATAGCCATTATCTAATCTAGATCTTAAGTTATGATTGGAAGATAATATTATAGTGCTTAGAAAGTTCCTAGATCTTAAGTTAATATTGGATAATGCAATCCCCATTACCCTTATTAGTTTAAATGATTTTATATCAATTTGATTTAGTATTAATGATAAATATAATTATATTTTAAATGTGTTTTCATGAATATTCTTAGGTAAACATTTTTTTACACTCTTGGTAGCTAAAATTCTGATGTTGGAGCTAGATTGTAGCATAGCTGTTGTTTGGGCTTGGGATTTTGGGTGTTATGGGATTGGATTTGTAGCTGTTTGGTATCATTTTGCCTATTGGACCATCTTGTAACTTTGGGTCATAAGTGACTAGACAATCTATAACTTAGCCTAGATCTATTATATAATTATTTTTTCTCTTATTGCTAGGTTGCATTTGTACTGGGGGTTAAGCTGAATTGCTTGGTTGGTCTTGTTTTATTTGATCTATAAGATTTGAAGCTCCTATTGCGATGTGTTTCACTATTCTATCCTAGGGTTGAAGAGAGTCATATCTAAGGATCTTAATTGTAATGTTTTGTCAATCAGAATGTAACTTTTGGTTTAATGAAAAAGCATAAGTGCACTAATTGCTTCTTCTCTCTTTGCCTCAATGTAAGAATTAAGTGACGATGAAATTTAACAAAAAATACCGATCTTTGATTGATGTTGGTCGAGAAAGGTTTATGGTGAAAAATACTCCTTCCTATTATCCAAATTTCTTCCTTTTTATGAAGAAGCTTCATCGGTTCTTCATCATTTGGTATTAAAGCAATCCGTGTTACCATGATTAATTTAAATTATTTTCTGTTAGTTCTATTTATTATTAATGATAGATCTAATTAAATTTTAGATGTTTTGCATGAAGTTATGCTAAGGTAAATATGTGTTTGGAATCTTGGTAGTTGAAGTTGTGATATTGGAGCTAGATTGTAGCATAGTTTTTGCTCGTGCTTTTGGGTGTTATGGGATTGAATTTGTAGTTGCTCGGTATTATTATTCCTCTTTAGGGATGTAAATGGGGGGAATTTTACTCAAATTTGGACAAGTTTTATCCAGCGAATACATAGACGGATATAGATACAAATATGAAAGATGAAAGAAAATAGTCAACGAGGTTCGGATACGGGAAAGGGTTATCCGTATATATATTCATACCCATACCTATATTTATATTGGTACATATTTATCTGATATATAATTACTATTTTAACCTTAATTTTAAAATAAACATAATATAATATTAAGGCTAAAATTTTCATTTAGATTAACCCTAAATGAGTTTAATTATCAAATGATGAATTTGTTCATTAGATAATATTTGTGAACAAATAAACGGATTATCTGTAAAGTAACGGATATTAGACGGATACCTAACATATATGAATATAAATGTGTTAGTGGATATTTGTTTAGATTTGGATGTGAATTTTTTTTATCGAGTATAGACGTACTCGTCTCAAACCCACCCCCATTTACATCCCTATGCCCATTTCGCCTTCTTGTATTTTATAGCCACAAGCGCCTAGATGGTCTATAACTTAGCCTAGACTTATTTTGTACATTGTTGTTTTCTCTTATTACTATATTGTATTCGTATTTAGGTTAGGTTGAGGTTTTTTAGTTGGACTTGTTTTCTTAGGCCCATAAGCTTTGAATCTCTTATTGCTATGTATTTTACTAGTAGGTCAATGAGAGTTATATATGAATATAAGGCTCTTAATTGTAATGTCATGTCAGTCAAAATGTAATTTTCTCTTTGAGTAAGGACAAAAATCATCTAAAAATGCTTATCTTTGATCGTTGTTGGTCTAGAAAGGCTTATGGTGAAGGATATCACTTCCTCTTATCCAAATTTCTTCATTTTTATGAAGGTTCTTCATCATCGGTATCAAAACTACAAGTTTGAGTAGCACAATTATGATCGTTGGCACCATCATAGTTTTTATTAGTTCATGTTGATGGATTTTTTCATCTCTTCGAATGTTAAGGACTAATCTCAAGGTGGATACCAATTTCAAAGAATTTTTTTCTCAATTTGATGATCTTTATGATAACCATTACATTCACCTTATTTTCATAGAGATGTTTTTGATTTTATCTTAATTGTTGGTGAATCTAACTAATTTATATGGGTATAGTATAGGTTTGATTTCTTTACTTAGTCTGTGATGAAGAAATTTTTCTCCCTAAAACTCATCTCTTTGACTTTGGTTTATTTATTTGTTTAATTCACTTATATTGGTTGTTTATCTAAGCTTGATTTTTGACTCTATGGTTTGACTCGTGTTCATAGACCATTATTTTTCTAGCTTGAGAGTGAATTTTATCTAAGCCTTCATCATGGTAGCATCTAACCTTGATCCTCCCTTGATTTTGTGTTGTTAATTTTGTTAATTGTTTTTCAAGTCTTGTTTGCATGCATTGTTATTTTCATAATTTTTTTTAAGTTAATTAGTTGTGTATTATATGTTACGTATGTTTAATGCATTGGTTAATTTTTTAATCAATGGTCAATATTTAAGTGTTGTTTCTTGTTCATGCAGCGATCGATAAATGTTCAAATTATTCTCTTAATTTCTTTATTTTCCTTGGTTCCCCATTCTACTAACGACATCCTGGTGGCATAACTCAATAATTAGCCACTTTATTTATGTAAACTATTATCTTTTAATTTACTTTTAGAAAAATATAATATAATATAATTTGAACACCTTGATAAATTATACAAAAATTCTATAGACATAATAAAAGAGTCAACTCATAAAACCTTGAGAAAATATGGCCACCATTATTAATCTCACTCTTTCACACTTAGTAAAATCTAATCCTACCGGAAAATTGTGACTTTTTGAGATCAATCACACCAGACATCTCGGATGAAGTAACACCACCTCATAGTCACATATTACAACACTAGTACACCTAATGAAGACTCCACCCTACAATATTAATTTGGGATAAAATCCTATTTCCTAAATTCATATATATAAATTTCAACACTATGATTTTTCAAATATAATCACTATACCAGTTTTCAACAAAATCCACTTAAATCATTTTTAGAATAATTAATACCAAAATAAAATTTTAAACGATCTATTAAATGAAATCCTATATAAAATAACAACACATGGAATCTAAAGTACCATATGTATATATATATATATAGGGTGAGGTTCACATACAAACTTTTATTAATATACAAATATAAGAACCAATCTCAACCATTAGATCAAAATTAAATCAACATTCAAGATTTTATTAATACCAAACCAAAAAACTAACCCAAACCTATATCCAAACAAAATATCCAAACCTCTAAACCCTAAACCCTAAACCCTCCAAACCCTCTAAACCCTAAACCCTAAACCCTAAACCCTCTAAACCCTAAACCCTCTAAACCCTAAACCCTCTAAACCCTAAACCTCTAAACCCTAAACACTAAACCCTAAACACTAAACCCTAAACCCTAAACCCTAAACCCTAAACCCTCTAAACCCTAAACACCCTAAACCATAAACCCTCTAAACCCTAAAACCTAAACCCTCTAAACCTTAACCCTAAACCCTAAACCCTCTAAACCCTCTAAACCCTAAACACCCCAAACCTTAAACCCTAAACCATAAACCATAAACCCTCTAAATCCTAAACCCTAAACCCTAAACCCAACCCCTAAACCTAATCCCCAAACCATACAAACCCAAACCCCAAACCCACTAAACCCTAAACCATCTAATTTCCATCCAAAGGCATGCATGTTTCAACAAAAGAAAAATAAAACATACTAATTAAATATATATTCATTTAATTATACAATATGATTCAAAATTTGACAATTCCTTAAAATTAAACCTTACACAAGTCTGAAAAAAAAAACTTCCACTATCGTCTAAACTACAATGAAACTCATCAATGACCAATACCTTCATAAAGTTGAAAAAAAAAATACATCCAACTCTGGCCTTCCATTCCAAAATCAGCCATTCACATATAAAAATTTACATTAGTGCTGAGAACAAATAGAGTTTCATTCCAAAGTTAACTAACAATACACTGAAGCCAAACTAAGAACAGGATCTAAATTAACTACAAACAGATATGATATAAACAGATATGATTAATGAAATACCTTCAACAATCAACACTAATCAGAGTAACATTACTCTGATTATTAATCAAATAACATATAGCCATCCTATTAAGATTAACACTACTCTGATTATCACTCTGATTAGTAATCAGATTAACATACAACCACCTAACAACACAAAAATTACTCTGATTATTACTAATCAGAGTAATCAGACTACAATACAGCAATCAGAATATGTACCGACATTGCCATCAAAAACAATTATCAGAAGAAAAAAACACATATGCGAATCAACAGAACATAATCAAAATTTACAAACCTGAATCTGTTTATCCTTGCCGAATCCAGCTGAAGGCTAATCTCGTGACTCTACTACTGCACATCGACACAACAATCAGAACAAAAAATTGAGATAAAAAAATAAAGAGATGCACAAAAATATGAAACACACATACCACAACTGTCGCTGTATTACCAGATCTGAGTATCGACGAAACCAATTGCTTTTAGCTGAGGTAGATCGAAAATGTATAGAGGCAGCTTCGACGGACATATATGACGACGATGGAGCGAGTGAGGCAGAGACTGGTGCGGGTTTTGGAGAAATGGCGACGGAGAGATCCAAAGGGAGAAACGGTGATGGAGAGAACGAGTCAGAGACGGCGCGTGACAGAAATGGAGAAAACCGAGAGGTAGAAGACGAGCGGGTGAGGGTCGGGAGGTTGGAGTAGATGACTTTCAGCAGGTCAGGGTTAGTGACTCAGGGCTGGGTAGTGGGCAGAGTGTCGAGGGAAAGCTAGAAGGAAAAGAATGTGGCGACGGAGGGCGACAGCAGGGGCAACCGCGGGGGCGAACGGGCGGCGACCGGGGGCGACGGGGGGCGACATGAATGAGAGGCAGCAGAGAAGATAAGGATGAGGCAGCAGAAAAGATAAAGACGGAGGGTAAGGGCTCGGGGTCGGGGTCGGGCGCGTGGTCCGTGTGGAGGCACGAAACGGGGGAAGGCTTTCGACCGTTGGATCTAATTTAGATCCAACGGTTAATATTTGTTCCTACGTTTGTACCAAAAAATTAGTACGCACGGGAGCCTTTTCTTTTCCTATATATATATATATATGAAATCAATGATCAAGAAAATAATCATCTAACAATAATTAATACAATTAAATTTAAAATTTAAAAGGATGAGATGTGGGTACCTAACGTAACTTGAATACCTCACTACAAATCCAGATATCATGACTAAAGCTTCAAACGGAGTGTATTAATAGGTAATTGTAATATCCTAAATTTTACTGCTAAAAAAATTTATTTTATAGCAGAAGCATATAACTAAAATACCAGATGTTACTGCCATAATTGACGTAATTATAGGTTATCATATCATCCTTACATTAATCACAAGGAAAAAATCATTAAAAGTGAAACAAAGTAAATAGAAGCAAGATCAACTTCATAACATAATTATGAGTTTGGAGATTAACTCCAAGTGAAATATCAAAATACAAATAAAATGAATACCATGGATCTAAGAGCCCAAAAAGGTATCCGAATAAAGCTATCATCTGGATAACATTACTCTACGTCCAAAACCTTAACACAAAAAATCACTCTACCCCATACAATGCAGCATAGGCAAAAAAATCATCCAATGGGCTCTCAATGACCTGTACAAAAACATTAGGGCCGTCTACTCACAAGATTGAGCAGCTGTAACACCCTAATTTTTACTATTTAAAATTTTTATTTTGTTGAAGCGTTAATTACCAAATTACTGTGTGTTACCGCCACACCTAACATAAGTCTAGTTCCCTCACCTTTTTCATGCCAAGTGCTAAGGCTAAAGTAAATCATAACCAAAATAAAATAACAGAAATGAGAGGTAATACTTAAATAAAAGCCGTGGATAATATACTCCACAAAATAATGGAAATCAAAATACTAAGGGACATAAGAGTCCAAAGGAAAACTAGCTACATCAAAAATAGGTACCTATAGGTACGATACTAATTTGTCTTCATAGACCTAGAGACCCACTCTAAAAGTGGGATATCTTCCTAATTACTCACTTCCTTGCCACTATAATACTCTTAAATCCATTTCATACCCTTCACGTAGTCATCTATAAAAGTAGAATAAATCATAATACCTCACAAGAGTTAACATACCCACATTGAACATAATCACACAAAATCAAAAAATCATACTAGAGCACAAAGCACGAACCATTACCACATGCAATAATTATGGAATAATACACATATATAACATCAAGTCTCAAGATCATAGTAAGATATACTAGTTCACTTCACATCACCTTAAGGTACAAAAGACATATCTAGTTAATCAAATAAATTCTGAATACTGAGGTAGGGCACTAAGTTGACTACTGAATCAACACATCCAAATCAGTTCCCACTAAGGCAACTATTGAATCAACACAACCAAATCAATTTCAAATACCAAGGTAGGGCACTAAGGTAATTATTGAGCCAGCAAATCTAAAACAATTCCAATACCAAGGTAGGGCACAAAGGCGACTACCAAACCAACTATCCAAAATAATTTCAAAAACCAAGGTAGGGAACCGAGGCAAATACCAAACCAATAAATCCAAACCAAATCCTTTTATCTCCTTAAATAATAGTTACTTCCATTTTTAGTTACTTAAAGGGGATACAATCAATCTAGGGATACTAAGGTACATCTAGTAAAATTGGCACTCGAAGATGACACAATACCCTTACTGTAATACTCAGTTTTTAAAAATCTTATCTATAAATTAATAATCGTATTATTAGTTATAATTATTATTGTATGAGGTTAAATATTAAAAGTGTTATTATTATTCGTATTATTACGACAGTTTTAAGTATAAATTTAATTAGGTTAAAATTTTGATAGAAATTAGGTTATTTAAATTAGTTTTTACCTATAAATCTTATTTTAAATTATTTTATTAATGCTCTTTTAATCCGTAATCCAAAAATAATTTCCTAAGAATTATTTTCGATTATTTTACTCTTTTCAATTATTTTTAAAACTTATCCTAATTCAAATAAATTCTTCTAAATTATTTTTCTACCAAATTAAATTTAAAACTAAATAAATAAATTCCAATCCTATTAATTTATCCCCTAATCTACCCTCTACCTATCCCAAATATCTCCCCCGAATATTTTTCTTTCTCCCTCATTTCTTAACTAACCCATCCTCTGCCTTATATACATATGCACGCCTTACCTCTGCATTTTCATATACACGCTACCACCCGTTATGCAACTATTCACACATATACACGCTACACGCACGCACGACACCCTTAATAAACATCCCCGAGCCAAACCCGACCTTAGTTCCCCTCTCCCTATTTCGTTCGTTTTCCAACCAAACAAGCCCTCTCTCCCCTGTATTATACATATACACACGCACAACACCTCAAACTCCCTCACGACACAACACCCCGAAGCACTGTCTTTCCCAGCATCGCAACCACAGCCTCCCAACTCTCTTCTTGCCATACACCTACACCCAGCCCCTCGACCATCTCACGCGGCCGATATCCCCACCCCATCACCACCAACAACACCATCTCAGCCTACGTAGCCAACCCGTCGAGTCAGCCTTCGACCACCATCTACACCAACCAGCCCACACCGAACAGTCCCAACACACCCATATACACACCCAAACAACCCCTTCTCTGCATGCACACACACACACACACATACATATACTCCCTACTCCCCTCCATTTGTGTCTGCCTACCAACAACACCTTTCCTCGTCCAACCCCCGCAACCCCTATTTTTCTCCCACCAAACCTAGCCCATCAACTCCACCACCATTCGCAGCCTTGTCTGACCTGTCACCCCTCTCGGTCTCTAACTCCCCTCCTCTTGCGCCTTTCCCCGTCCAGCACAGCACCCGTCGCACCAACTCCACCATTTCCCAGCAACACTCCTTGTCGTCCAGCGCAGCGTCCAGTAGTCCCTCGCAGCACCCAACTCCCTCTCTTCTCTCGGCCTTAGCTCCACCAGCTCTGCATGCTTCCACCCCGCAGCAACCAACCTCCACCATCACCGCACCTCCTGCCAATAACCCAGTAGCCACCAACCTCCAGCAGCTCCTCACCACATCCAACCCAGCCCCCCGACCAGTTTTGTGCAGCCAACTCCACCACCTACAGCCAGCAGCCCTTCCCTTCTCCCCCTGCACTCCAACCGAGCTACCTGACCAGCACTCCCCCGGTTCAAGCACTGCTCACGTTGTGCGCATACAGCATGAGTGAGTGTCTTTATTTTAATAATGTTTTAGATATATATATATATATATATATATATATATTATAAATGTAAGGGTATTTTAGTAATTTTCAAAAAAAATAAATATTGTATTATTATAATTAATATTTTACCTAATAGATATTAATTCGGTAATTTTGGTTTTATTTTTAGGTATAAAAGGTTGATTAGCAGGATTCGATAACTTTAGTAGGATACCGCTACTTTTGGATTTTTACTGAAATTCAGGTAACTGTTATACCTTACTAAAATTATAAATATTGCATGATAGCACATTAGGTTTTTTGGTGTATGAAATATGTTAAGCATCATTTATTTCGATATAATTATGTGTTAATTATTATTGTTCTGAAAACAGATAAAACGAGCATGTTACATGATATAAATTATGTCAGGTATGAAAGTATGATTAAAATGATTCTATTGATGGAAAAATAATTTGTATGAGAATTATGTATAAAATAATAAATTGAGCATGCTTAGATATAACTATGGAATAATTATTATGGATGTGTGCCATAGGAGTAATTTAGTCATTTTTGTGTATTATGGTATTTATCCTGAAAATCATGTCTAATATGTATTAGTTGGCGCTGAGTATCTGAGTATGTGTTTTGGATGGATTAAATGTGCGAAAAAGGATTTTATGTGCAAAATTATGTATAAGGGCAAAATGGTCATTTGACATATCTGATAATTTAAATCGCTTAATAAATAATTTATTTATAGTGTTTTAGCCTTTTCATGACAAGTGAATAAATTAAAATGGAATTAGTATTTAAATAGATGATAATCTAGAAATGTTGGTCTTAAGGGTATTTTGGTCTTTTTAACCCAAAGGGTCCATATGTGAATGATTGAGCCTATGATGGCCTTAGTATATTTTAATTTTGGCTTCAATGTTGACCTTGATTATGGTTGTCTCGAATGATTGAAAATAAATAAAAACGATTAAGTATGGAAATTAGATTTATCTCTATTATATGCAATTTCGTTGTCACCTTAATAAAATACGAATACTTAAAGTGAAAGACTTCGAGATCGGGAATGGTGGCTCCTAGGGTTCGCTACCCTAAGGATGTGGTTTAGCCCACGGTTGATATTGGATTTTTGCTGGTGTGCCTTAGTGCCCCAGCCAGGTCCTACAACTTACTCTATTTTGTTTTGTGAACTAATAGGGAGGGTATGCATACTTATGGATTAGGTGTCCTTGTCGGTAGGGTACTGTATTACCTTCATGTACCAGTGCGACCAGGGTACCTTTGCGTCCTTGGGTTGATAGTCGGTAGGATATTGTGTTGCCTTGTTGCACCGGTATGACTGGAGTACCTTTGTGTCTTCAGGTTGATTGATCTTCCCTCGAGAAAGTAAATAAAAATGGAAATGATATGATTTGATGGAAATAATGATTATCGGATTATTGGATTGTTCGGTAGCATCCTTTGTGCCTACCTGTGTTTTCGGTAGCAGCCTTCGTGCCTACCTGAGGTTTTGGTAGTAGCCTTCGTGCCTACATGTGGTTTCGGTAGCAGACTTCATGCCTACCTGAGGTTTTATATGGTTTTGGTAGTAGCCTTTGTGCCTACCTGTGGATTTGGTAGTAGCCTTCGTGCCTACCTGTGTTTAGGGATAGCAATGGGTCTCGGACCCGACCCGACCCAAACCCGCTAGACCCCCCTTATTTTTAGAGGGTCTGGGTCGAGTCTGGGTCTATATATACCTTAATGGGTATGGGTCTTGGTCCAGTAGTTCTAGACCCATACCTAACCTAGACCCTACCCGCAGACCCCTTTAGTATATATATGTATGTGTATTTATATATATACATATATAAATATATACAAATATTATGTTTTTCATTATTACCATAATCTTATTTGAGCTCCTTATTTATTTTATTTTATTTTATTTTTATATATTTACTTTATAAGAAATATGTATAATATTATATTCTAAAAGCATTAAGACGCCATTTAAAAAGTTAACGTAACTATTTTAATATATTTATTTTTTCACATGGAGGATTTTTTTAACAAAAAATACATATTAAGTTATATAAAACATAAATGTATTTGTATTTACATAGGTTATTAATTATAAATTTTTAAAAAAAATAGCTGGACACGTTTACCTGCTAGACCTAGTGGATCTAGATCTAGGTCTGAACTTTTGAGACCCAACGGGGCTAGGTCGGGTTTGGGTCTAGGTAATATAAATGGGTCCGGGTTTGGGTATAGCTGGACCCGGCCCAGACCCGACCCATTTCCATCCCTACCTATGTTGGTATTATGTCTGTGAGTATACCCGTGATGTCATAGATTTTGATTATGCTGTACCTATAAGTATATCTATGATGTCATGGTTTTTATTATGTTGTACCTGTGAACGTACCTGTGATGTATGTAATTGGTTGGGATTTATGCCGAGACATGAATTATGCTGAAGTTGGGTTTTAATTATTACATTAGAGAGTCTATTTGATATGTTCTTTAGGTACTATTTGGTTCTAAGAAAGTTTAAAGGAAAAAAAATAAAATTAAAATATTTTCCTTCAAATTTTCCTTAAAGAAAATTATATAGTTAATCTTTACCAATTTTATACCACCTTCTTTTTCTATTTTATTATCTCATGTAAACCAAACACAAAAAATTATTTTCCTCATCATTTTTTTCTTTTCTTTAAAACATTCCATGAACCAAATGAAGTTCAGTTATTTCAGATGAATGAGTATGAGTAGTACGTGACCTTGATGGAATTTGATTATCTAAGTGATTATTGTATCTCAATCATTGTATGCATATGCATATGTCTTATACCATGTTAATTGTATGCCTTGCATGTGTTCCATGCTGATTTATCATATTAGTTTTGTATAAAGGGTTGCTCAGTACCGTAGTACTGAAGGGTTCATTTCGTGGGCCTCTGCCTATTTAATGGGCAGTGGACTTTGCAGGTCAGCCTCTGAGCTCAGTCAAATGTTGATAGTTTGGATTTAGGAGCGTAGGACTATCCAATGTTTCTTTTGTTATCTTATTTCCGGTTGTATTTAGACCCTCGTGTCCTCCTGTAATTTCTCTCTCGAGTTTCGTAAACTGCTAATGTTGTTTTTAATTAGCAGTATTTATCTAACGTTCTCTCTATTCTGATTTCTGTAATCATGATATTCATTTAAGCGGAATAATGATTTTAGCCTTAGTACTTGGTATGAGAATGGTAGAGAAAACCGGACTTATACCAAGTGTGGTGGCAACACCCTTTGTTTTTATTGTTTTAGCTTCCGTAGTAAATTTTGGGGTATTACATCTAGGGTAGCTAATTCTAGAGAGTAACCATTCCCAACTCAAGTCCTTTCACTTTAGGTATTAATATTTTATAAGGTGATCATAGGTGTCACATACTACACAACAATTCTTATTTCCATAATTAACCATTTTTCCATTTATTTTTAATTAAAAAGGTAAACCCTAAGGTCATTGGTCTATGCCAAACCAAGTCAATACTAAGGTCAATATACAAAAAGCCTCAAGCTATCCTAATATCCAATTATTCAAAAAAGATACATTAGATCAAAATGTACTAATATACCCTTAAAAACCCTAATTTCATCATTTTATTCCTTTTCGAACCAAACATTATTATTATGATAAATTTGTCATAAAAAGGCTAAAATACAATATTTCACATTATTTTAGCATGTAGGTAATCTTTGCAATTTAGCAATTGACTATATTTTTCACTTTTCATACATTTAGAAAGTTGTGCCCACAAACCCTAATCATGCAACTCTCACGTATCACATATTCCATGCAGCATGTACGTACATATTTAATGCATAAAATGAAATTTATTAGGGTAATTATCATTACACTACATGTAGAGAATATCTCTAACCTTAGAACATGCGAAAATCAATTATCGTATTCTAACCTTAATTATGCGTACATGTTCTTATGATATGTCGCTACCATGCATCATAAATCATTAGATATTTATCATGGAATTTAAATCACAACTTAACAAGAATGAATACCTTAAAAAATACCCTAAACATGTGTGCATAAATCACATAACATATTACTCATGCATATAACTTAACTTACAATAATTGAATGTATCATTTATTCAACAAGTTATTATTTTATCATGCATGTAATAATACTTGAAAAATATATAACCCTAACATGATTATAGGTCTAAAAAATCCTATAATGCTTGCATATAAATTCTACCATCTTATGAGTGATTGGATTTACCTAAATCCAAGCTCAAACAAAAAAGTATAAAACTGTCTTCTCTAAGATCCTCAAGATTTACCTAGGAAATTAACACCCAATAACACATGTATTAGCACTGAATATAAAACATAAATATACCAAACTTAACCAAACCAAATCAAGAATAACTAACCAGCTGAAGCAAAACTCACAAATAAAAAGGGAGGAGGAAAATAGTAGAAGTTGATGAGAAGGAGGGGTACGCAACGACAACCTTGGCCACTGCTAGGGGTAGATATGGAAGGAATGGCTTAATACAAGGAGGAGGATGTGGGAAAAAATGGTGCCACAAGGTGGGGAGAATATACATTTTCAGCCAAAGAAGGAGGGTGGTGTTAAGTATTTTTATCTAAAGGTGGAGGGGTTTCTTAGATGTGTTTAGCTGAAGGTTGGGGTGATTTTGGTGAGGTTGTGCATGTGTTATGGGGTGGTTTCAGTAGAATTAACCATTGTAGGGGTGAGTGATTGGTTGATATGGCCGATACTAGGGGAAAGGCAGTGGTGGTGGTGCACGCTAAAAGGGAAAAATGGTGAAGCTGAGGGACAATAATGGCAAAACAATGAGCTTCTTTCTTACTTTAGGGAGATCGGGAGAAGGAGGAGGTCATGAAGGATTGATTCGAGGCTCATACATGAAAAAAAAATGGGGAAGGTTGAAGGGTTTATATGGGAAATGGGGTGTGGAAAAATGTGGAGCAAAACAAAGGGAGGGAAATATAGGAGAGAGGGAGGTATAGTGCAGGGTAAAGTGTAGAGAAAAAATAATATGCAGAAAGGGGATAGGGATGTGACCCATAAATATAGCATAGGTTAGGGTACTTATTTAGGTGAAGAACCAAGATAAAAATATCTGGTTATTGGAATTAGGATTACCCAACATAACGAATATCAATTAATGTCTAACTTAGAATTAAAATTTAATAACCCACTCTCTAACAAATTTTAATCTAATTGAATTTTATAACTAATATATCACAATAATAATACACATATTAATGATAATTTTAATTTAAAACACCCTATAATAGTTATTATGAATAATAAAAATAATTACCAATTTATTATTAGGCCTTTCAAAAACAGAGTATTACAACAACACACAGGGTAGTCAGTAAACTATGTATTGAGTAAGGTGACAATATTGTCAAGTAAGGGCTATAGAAAATTACATAGATTTATAGTCGAAAGTAAACACATATGCAAACCACATAAAGCAATACAAGGTAGTATAGATTCAGGTTTTATTAATAGATATGACACAATCTATTCTTATATTTATGTTAAATTTAGGACCCCACTATTCTCAACAGAAGGAATAGTTATCAATATACAACCCAAATGGAAAACACTCATGGCCACTATTCTTTATTGTTGGAATGGTTAACAAGTCAACTCTGGGGCAAAATGATTTCAGCCACTATTCTCGTCTAGTAGAATAGACATGTACAACTAGCTCTGACTCAAATAGTCCTCCACTTTAAGTGATTAATATTTTATCAATGATTATGAACGTTCTCGTGATTTATTTAGTTTAAGTTTACGACCCTGCTATTCTCAGCTGGTTGAAAGGTTATCAATATACAACCCTAAGGAAAAATACTCATCGCCATTATTCTCTACTGGTGGAACGGTTATCAATATAACCCTAGGGTAAGACACTCCTAACCACTATTCTTGTCTGGTGGAATGAATAGGTACAACCGATCCTGAATCATCTAATCTTTCACTTTAAATGGTTAATAACTTATTCATAGTTGATTTGATAGGTACTAAACATAATTAAGATAAGAAAAGAACCAATATACAGATAACAAGGTTGTTCTCAAAGGTTAAGATCTTTATATTTCCTCTAGAAAAACTAATTTCACTTTATAGGCATAAATCTTTTTCTCTTACCCTTTATCCCACCAAATTTAGTACGTCTTCCTCTATTATTATTATTATTATTAACAACATACTCAAAATTCAAGGTACAACTTTCACATCTTATACACATGATAATGACCCTATATCAAAAGTTACTATTTACAATGTGTACAAAATCCTAATTCTACAATTAAATCATAACTTTTTCCATAAGGCTCATAGAGTTACCAAATTCAATACACGTACCTAAAATTCCAATATTAACAACATATCCAAAAATTGTGGTCTGACTCTAACATTTCGCATATGTGATAATAGCATCCTCGTTTTAGAGTTACTATTCCCAAATTTAGCATTTTCCTCATTTTGTGAAGCTTACACTATTCAAGATTACTCCAAATATTTCATATGATTTCCCTTATAATACTTAAAATTATCTAACACCTTAAAATACTATAAATTCTGTATTAAACCTATAGTGACCATAATGCCCTTAAGGATAACCAAATGTCCTATTTCATGAAACATTATATGTTTGGTATCATATATTCCAAGTCCTCCATTTATAGCCATACATATTACATATAATCATTTTCCCACTTATCAAACTTTATTAATTCCATGTTATAACCATATACATCTTATTGATATTCTTAGGGTTTTCCACATACAAAGAAATTGAACACGTCTTATTATTTTTATGTCACTAAATGCATGTTATAACCATGTAACAATATTGCATTTAGTGACATAATAACAATAAAATAATTTCATGTTATCATAACATAGCATACAACATACATTTAGTGACATAATAAGAATAATATAATAAAACACGTAATCATACAAAGTAATTTAACACACAACCCTAAACAATGACTAGTATCCTTACAAAGAGGAATAAGGTCTCTAAGCACACTTATCCTATTATGTATCCTATAGAATTTCCAGCAAATCACCTAAGAAACAATAAAAAAAACACATTATCATGTAATTATAGTTTCAAGTAACATCTAAGGTAAATTGGAGTGAAAGAAAAGGGAAAAACCGAACCAAGGCTCAAAGGAAGTCTCGGCCAAACTTGTGCAACAAAGTGGTGGTTCGGTCAGTTGTGTCGAAACAAAAAGGTGAGACAAAACTTTTAACACCCCCAAATTTAACTACTGAAAAATTTTGTTTTAAGCGGAAGTGTATAATCAAATATTTGGGTGTTTCTATCGTAATTAACATAAGTCTGGCTTACCCCACCATCCTTATGTCAACCACAAGGCAAAACAATTAGAAAATTTAAAATATGATTAGAAAGAGACAACTTTTAATAACATCAAATAAGTGTTTGGAGATCAACTCCGATTACAATATCAAAATATAACAAAAAGGGATCTCATGGAACTAAGAGTCTAAAAAAGTATCCGGGTAAAACTATCATATGGATAACATGACTCTACGCCCAAACCCTGATATGAATAAATCACTCATCCACATATATCATACCAAAAGTTGCAAAATCATCCACCTGGTCATCATCGACCTATACATAAACATTTGGTTCGTCTACTCGTTGGATTGAGCAGCACCCATGAAACGGATGATTACGCTAAGTACTAAGTAAGGTAACAGTACAATCGAGAAGGATTATACATAATATAAGAATTCTCATAAGCAAACCATACATACGTAAATTGAAGAATGTCAGATAACTATTGATTCCAAGTCTTTCCTTAGATATACTATATTCCAATCTTTTATTTACGTTAAGTTTAGGGACTCCACTATTCTTAAATTGGTGGAACGGTCTGAAACACCTCTCGGAGACAACACACCCAAGCCACTATTATTATCCAGTGGAACAGATCCAACACCTCTCAGAGTAAAATACTCGTGAGCCACTATTATTAAACCGGTGGAATGGTCTAAGTACCTCTCGAGGACAACACACCCGAGCCACTATTATTATCCGGTGGAATTGACTCAACACCTTGATCCTGACTCATATAGTCTTTCACTTTAAATGATTAGTATCTTTCCATTTATACTTTAACTCTTAATTGTATTTTCATTCACATTGAGTATGGGGCACACACCCAAGCCACTATTATTATCTGGTGGAATGGAGCCATATAAACATCTCGGCCTGACCCAAGTGATCTTTCACTTTAAATGATTAGTATCTTATTCAGAATTGATTGTATATTATCATGCTAAACTCAAGACATACAATTAAACATATAAGTATGACCACATAATTATCCTCAAATGACCATAATACCCTTAGGGTAGGTAAGACAATCGTATTCTCCCAAAGCCTTATAAAACCCAAAGCATATACAGTTCCAATCATTTTCCAAAGTATATATCCTTAGTTTCCATAGATATCTTGTATCCAATATTATACCCAAACATGTACTTACATTACTCTCAAGAATATCCTTCCATAGCATTTCCATAATCAAATTATTCAATATAACTTACTCAACACAAAAGCATATACAAAGATACAAGTATCACATAAATCCCTAACTATGATATGTATCCTTACCGACAAGGACACCGAACTCTATGTACGTAAATCTTATACCTCCTCCGAGATCACCTGAAGATCACCTATGAAAACAAGATAAAATATGATTAGGATCGGAGGTTAAAAAATAAGAAGGAAGTTATGGTAGAGAAGGGTAAAAATAAAATTTACTGGAGCCAAATGGAAACTTGAATTGTATGGAAGTGTAGAAGAATGTGTGGTGGAGCTATGGTTAAATTTTGGTGTTGTTTGGACAAGATTTGGGGTGAAAATAGGGTTGCACTTCTAAAAAGAAAGTTGCACAGCTAAGCGGTACAAAAGTTGCACGGTTGTGCAACCATAGTGCACAACAAGTCGAAGGAAGAAAAGACGCATGACCATGCGGTGCAAGAATTGCATGGCTGTGCAGCAAGTGATCTGAGCATTGCACGGCCATGTAGCAGGCCATGCATAGGTCGTGCACTCTAAAACTCTACAACAAACGAGGGAAAGGAGAAGGAAAAAAAGGCGGCGGTCTGCGGCGATGTCCAGCGACTGCGAGGGGGAAGGTTGGGGAAACCTTGGTTGTCGATCCATCTGTCAAAAGGCGAAGAGTAGTGGCTTGGGTGGTGCTTGGTGGTGGATTGGGTGGTGCAGATGCCGAAAACAAGGAAGAAGGATGAAGAAGGAGAAAGAGAAGGAAGAAGAGATGAAGGTCAGGGAGCTGATGGATAACAATAAAATGGAGGGATGGAGGGGTATATATACTAGTAAGGTGGCATGCCTTGAAGGAGAAAAATGGTAGGGGTGACGACGATGACGACGATAAATCTGCCGAGAAGAAGAAGAAGAAAGAAGAAAGAAAATGATAGGGGGATGGTGATGGTTGAGATGGATGGAAGTCAAGTAGAGGCACGGGGGGTGATGATGAAGAAGAAAAAGTGCATGGGAGGAGAAGGCAGGGAGAAGAAGAAAAAAGAAGGAAGAAGAAGAAGGCACCACGAGGGAGTGGCAAGGATGGTGTCATAATGCATGTGGGATGCCAGTGGTGGGTACAAGAATTGCAAAGGAAACAAAACTCCTCATGCCACAAAATTGGTGCAGGAGAAGAAGGGAAAAGAAAAGAAAAGAAAAGGGAAGAAAAGGGAAGAAAGGAAGAAAAGAAAAGGAGAAAGAAAGGAAAAGAGAGAAATATTAGGGAATTAGGATTAGATTAGGAATTTGGATTAGCAAAAATTTTAACGGGTTTTGGTTTTAGTTTATCCGAATCAAGGTTTCAGTTTCGATTAAAGTTTCAGGAGCAAGAAATTTGGTTAAGGCTAACAATAAGATTTCTTGAGATTAGAATCAAATTAGGGCTAATGATGCGGGATTAGGCTAAGTAAATTTTTAGGGTATTACACAACTAGTTTGGCCGAAGGGAGGGGTGAGGACAGGTGGCTTTGGCTAGTGCACAAGGGGGTGGAGCGAGAGAGGGGACAGAAGATGGGGAGTGCTTCGGTGGATGTGGCTAAAGGTGGTGGGAAAGGTTCAGTTGATTTGGTCGAATGGTGGGTATGGGCTACAATGGTTGGTGCCGAATGGTGATGGGTGTGGTGCACTTCTTTTGGCCAAAAGGTGGGTGTGGGCTGCTGTGGGTTATGGTGATGCTTAGTGTAACACCCCGAGTTGATATGATCACACGAGGGCTACCTTGGAGCACTTTCGGATTGATCGGCTGGCCCTACAAATCAACATGAGTCCTTTCAGTACTATTTATCCTCACTCACACACTTCTAGAGAAACTTTTAGAAAATTTCTAAAACTTCCCAGGAGGGTTACCCATCATAAAAATTGCTCCACGGCCAGCACGCTTAACTCTAAAGTTCTTAGGATGAAATCATCCAAAGGATGGTATACTATGTTGATATAAGTATTCAGATCAATCCTTATAACACTCCGCTCAATTTAGGGTATTACATTCACCTTGACTCAAAGAACGCAACATCCTCGTTGCGCCAACCACTAACTATCTCAATACAGTTTATCCCAAGAATCGTCCTACTAGGTGACTGACTGGCTCATCCAAATTCAGCTCACAGTCGCGGTTTCGCTCTGATACCATTTGTAACACCCCGAGTCGATACGACCATGCGAGGGCTACCTTAGAGCACTTTTGGATCGATCGGCTAGCTCTATAGATCAACACGAATCCTTTCAGTGTACTTTATCCTCACTCACGCACTTTTTGAGAAATTTTTAGAAAATTTCTGAAACTTTCCAGGAGGGTTACCCATCCTAAAATTACTCCATGGCTAGCACACTTAACTATGGATTTATTTAGGATGGAATTACCAAAATGATGATATACCATATTGATATAAGTAGTCAAATCAATCATTATAACACTCCGCTCAATTTGGGGTATTCCACTTAGAGTGTAGGATTGGTAAAGGAGGCTGATGCTAAGTGGGGGAGTTCGATTAGTTTTGCTACAGCCCAAAGGTGGAAAGAAAATAGGGGAGATGCGGTGGTTATATTTAATTGGAGAGGGTGAGGTTCGGCTGGTTTGGTCGGTGGTTGTGGGGGAGTTTCAGTGTGGATCACCAATGGTGGGGGTGGAGCTTTGGTGAAGGCTGTCGAAGGTGATTTTTGGGGAAAGAAAGGAAGATGGTTGCATTTGTGGTGGAGTGAATTTTTGACAGAAAGAATGGAGGAAGGGAGAGGTAGTTTGGCATTTAATGTGGCATATATATAGAGACATACATGATGAGCAGAAGGTGAGATTGGCAGAAAGGAAGCAAACTCAATCAGTTAGGGTCGTGACAAGCAAACACATGCAAGGAATGGGATGAGTGGGAGTTGACGCATGATTGGGAATGACCTAGTAGAGGTATGGTCCGGATAAGTAAAATTTCACACACAAGAAGAAAGGAAGCGGGAGAAAGAAAAGATTTCGATCGGCAGGTGGGGAAAAAGAAAAAGGGAAAGAAGAAAAATAAATAGGGGTTTTTAGATTTATATTTAGGTAATGGTAATGGTATAAATTAATTATCAACCAAAGAGGTTTAGGTTTAGGTTGAGAAAAATATAAATAACCTAAAATGAAGTTTAGGGTTAAGCTAAGATTTAGGATCAAGGAGTTGGGGTAGGATAGAAATATTATATTCTCAAGGTCATAATTTGGTTAAGATATTAATTACTCGATATTAAGTTTAGTTAAAATTTGAGATATTATAGGTTGCTGGTTGCGCTTCAACTTGGCTAGTGCGTGAGGGCTGGGAGGTTGGTGAGGGTATGCAGGTGTATGCATATAATGCAGAGGGGGCTATTTGGTTGGAGTTGCTATAGAAAAACAAAGGAGGGAGGCAGAAGGTTGTGGGTGGTGGCGGTGTTGGCTGCAAAGACAAGAGGTGGTAGGGGAAGGTGTGGTGCAAATGTTGCAGAATACCCCAGAGGAAGTAGAGGGGCGGTTGAGCATTTATTACTGCAAAGAAAAAATGCAACCCATGCCACATGAGGGGCAGGGCTTGTGTTGATAAGAACAGGAAGGGAGGGGACTATTTGGTTGAGGGAGAAAAATGGGTTTGCGTGTGTATGTAAACACGCAAGCAAAAGAGAGGTGAGGTGATGGGGTTGAGTGGGAGAAGGGGGAGTGTTTAGGGGGAGAAGATTAAAGCATGATAGAGGGGTAAAATAGGGGTAAAATGGTAGGGTAGGATAGGATTTTATTTATTTAATTTAATGTTTAATTTAGATATATTAGGATATCGGGTAAAAAGATAATCTGGAAAAAATAATCCGGACAAAGATAGGTTTGATAGAACGGAAAAAGACAAAATAATCGGGGACAAATTTTAGGGATTTATTTTGGGTTACGGGTCAATGTTATAAATAAAATAATTAGGCTAAGGTTTAGGTTTAGAGAGTTAGGGTAAAATAGAAAGAATAAAATTTTCCTGATGTTAGAATTTGGTTACGATATTAACTATCCGAAATCAAGGTTGGCTAAAATTTTGGAGTATTACATTTGTTATGACTGTGTTATCTAAACAATTTATTTGTATGCTACTTTTAATTCACATTACACCACACTACACCATAACTCTCTTTACACCACGCTACAAAGTACTTAAAAGAATGCAATAAACTAATGTACAACAAGTTAAATGCTAAACTTGTTACTTTAAGCACAAATCATCAACCTAAGTCTCCCCCTTGGTCGACAACCATACCCATTGAATTACAATATAGTTGAATATGATCACGATATGGCTTGTCCCATCCAGATACGCTTGAAGCAACATGTATATACCATTTATTAGATATAGGTGGTAATATTGCTTTTTCCATCAAGGTTAACTACAAGCATATAAAGTAATAAAAACATGATTGTTAGACATATATATTATAATGAAAACAGTATACAAAATTTGTGTGAGTAAAAGACATGCCAATATGTAGTGTGACAAATTATTCATACTCAATATGGTGATGAACTGATTAGGTTGTTTGCCATTAGGTGGAGCTCTATGTGGTAAATATATAATCGACCCATGAATATTGCAAACAAATACAACATTATATTTTGTTGCAAAGAGGAAGCTAAAGTCAGGCTGATGCCACCATTTCTCTATTGGAGCTTATCCAATTCAATATACCAAGTGTTGCATGTTTTCCACAATAGGATCTATAAAGGCAAGCTTATATAACTCTTGATGTGTCACCAATTCTCTATAAATTGCGACTCTAACATTTGGTCATTCTAATTCTCTTCCAAAGAGTTGTAGTGCAACTGCTCTAAATCCATAGTTCCCATCACCCCAAAACATCACACAAAGATTCCACCCACAGGAGCTTAACTAGTTCAATATCAAAAAACCATGAAAAATCATGGATGAGTCTATGAGTCCTCGTAGTACTATGCCTCACACTACTACTTCTTCCTTGATCTAATTAACCAGGGGAAGATCGACCTCTAACAAGAGATGCATGTTCCAATCGACTAGGAGATGAGTGACCTCTGCCACGTCCTCAACCCGATCGACCTCGGCCCGTAAGTGATTCCGAATAAGCATGTTTTGTGTGCCCCTACTCTGATAGTTCCCTCCATGTGATATTACTAGGGCATCCTTTCCTTTGATGAACATTTGATTCTACCATACTTATCTGTGCGGGTTTGAGAATCTCATCAATAAGATTATAATAGTATCGTAGACATGATGGTGATTGGTTAAGCATCATTTGCACCTTAGATATAATGTTAGAAGCAAATGGATGTACAGATCAATCAACAATTGAATCATCAAACACAAACATTTCTTCTTGTGGTATTAAAAAGGTGAAAGTTTTCCAAAATTTATGCGTTGTTGATACGCAAATAGGTTGATGATCTCATTTGTAATAAAATATCTCATGTGCCCCTGGTACACCATATGTTAACCTCAAGTAACACCCACATTCCAATGATTTGGGGCCAACCATATTGAACCTCTTACTCTCCTCTTCAATCAAGTCCAATGGTCTACAACATACAATAGACGTGACTTCATTGAACAATATGTCATCTGTAGAGTAATGTGGAATAATTACCCATGATTGCTCTATATATTTTTTCACCTCATTAATTTGGAGTCTTATCAATGTGTCGATCTTCGGGCATAATGTGTCAAAACTCATATGTGACGATGATATATATTTCTTCAGCTTGCCATGTTCACTTTCCACCCTACAATTATAATTTTAAAATATAAGTAATGGTTAATTATTACACACCTAATAAGTTAAAAGACATTAAATATTTACAACAAATAAATTATACCTGTTGGACGTATGAGTGTCAAAGTAAATAATTTTTTCAACCCACAGTGAAACAAACATCTCCTTATATGCATTCAACCATACCTCGTACACATATTATAAAAGTTATGGAAAACTGCCCCATTTGTTACCCATAGGTAGAAGCTTGTTCTCATATGTCTCAATTATAGTGGCTTGTACAATCTTTCTCCAACGTCCTAGAAAACTTTCTCCCACTACTATACTTTCCAAATTTTTTATAGCATATGAGAGAACATTCTTACTAATGTGTTATCTACACAAGATGGGTGCTGCATTAGGAAAGATTTTTGCCACTGTTTGTGTCAGTTTCAATTCCCTATCAGTGATCGCCACATTTGATTCATGGGGCTCCATCAACCTCTTTACCTTATCAAACACCCATTTGTAATTATCTTCCTTTTCCTTTGTCATAAATGCCAAGGTAATAGTAAAATTATTACCATTAGATACACAACCAACGACCTCCAAGAAAGGAAGGTTGTACTTATAAGTTTTGTATGTGCAATTTAAACAAATGATATATGATGCAACAAACCAATAGAATTTGATTGCGCAAATACAATATCACTAGCTACATTAAAGTCAGACAACTGACGATGTCATGAATGGTATTCATTGGTTTCCATAAAGTGTAACAACTATTGCATGATTGTACGTTCCATCAAGTTCTGTACCTTGAACTTATATCTAGCATTGTAGATTGTCCTAAGTATTGCGGTATTATCTCTATCACCCTGTTTCAACTTATCGATAATCTCTCTTGATTTGAAATTTATTTGTGTTAACTCGTGCACCAACTTGCGTTCTTCTAACGATAATCAACAAGTAAACGAATGGCCCTACAAATGCTTACCCAATCTATGATTATGCATTATATATTCTACCACTAGTCTCCAACCACCGTAAGTATCTTCCCTTCCACGAATCCCGAATTCACAACCACATTTTTTGATGTCGATAGATCAAACACTTTATGGATTCAGTGAAGGTTGTCTTCTATAAGCACCTCCTCTTTCACTACAAATCCAAATCCTACTTTTTTTTAACCTCTCAATACCTAAAACCATATTATGTGGCCTACCAATTTCTTTAACCCAACCAATTAATGACTCCTGATCATTAAAAATCTCATCCGTGGCAAATAATCCGCTCTAATCAATATTAATTGAATTTGAATTCTATAATTAATATTCAAAATAAAACATTATAAGGAATACATAAATATTAAAATGAATAATACAAAATTTGAAAAAATATAAGTTGATGGGTGAGTTGTCCATCAAAGCAATCTTTTAACGGGTGTTTTGCCCGTCAGATATGGTTTCGAACGGGTGAATTTCCCATCATATGTGAATTATGATGGGTAAGGTATCCGTCGAAAGCAAAAATTCTAGGAAAAAAAATTGCATTACTAATATCTCATCGAGTTCATTTTTGATAAAAAAAAAATAAAACAAAAAATCATTGGAATCAAAATCTTTATCCACATTCATTACATTTAATATTGCAAAAAGTAGATTTTGTGTAATTAATTTAGGAAAAGATAAAAAAGAAAAGGAGAGAAAAACTAGAAATGTTGATTAGTGAAGTGTATAAATGAAAGGGGTAAATTGATTTAAAAAAAGAATTTTGAGAAACGTAAACTCATAACTTTCGGTGTGCGTCTAACATCTCTCTTAATATAAAAATATAAATAACATTTATTTTATTTTTTTAACTTTTATTCACTTTAATTTAAATATAATTTTTAAAACGTCTACTTTATCTTACTTTTATTTTTTTATATAAATTAATTTTTAATATTTATTCTCCCTCAAATTTAGACCGATCATAAGAAAAAGTTGGCAAATATAATATCTCAACAAAAATATAGCCTCGTTAGCTAATAAGTACACGAGAGTTGAAATTTTAAGAGGAGTCGCCGGCCTCTATCGAGAAACGAGAACTTACACATCGACAAACATGGGAGATCATCATCCTGCATCCATCAGGAACTCATCGCCCAGATCCAAAATCTGCAGCAGCGGCTCATGATTCGCCTAAACTTCTGGATAACGCCGGCCTCGATCAAGAAACGAAAACTTGTACATCGACAAACATGGGAGATCGTCCATCAGGAGCTCATCGCCCAGACCCAGAATCTGCAGCAGCGGATCGTGATTGGTCTAGACTTCCGGATGATGTCCTAAGTGAAATCTCACTCAAGCAGTACCTAGTAGAAGATTTTGTCATTTTTTCCGCCGTTTGCCGGTCCTGGCGTCGTGCTGCGACCATGGTTAGGGGAAAATGGAATCCGAGATGCCAGCCGATGCCCTGGATAATGATAACCGAGTCTCTATCCGATTGTAAGGCAAGTTTCTACATCCTCAACAAAAACATGAGCTTGATATTGAGATGTCCAGAAAAGACTGATAAAATAACACAGTGGGGCTCATCCTATGGCTGGATTACAATGATCGACAAAAACTCTTATGTTCATCTATACGATCCTCTAAGCCGGATTCAACTCAGCTTCCCCAGCCTGGAAACTATCCCAGATTCATGTTCGATGCCGGCGTCTTCCTACAGTGTCTGGAGGAATTATCAAATGTCGGAGACTAGACTTTCTGTAATAAAGACGCCCGAGCATCAGCATCTGGTCGTGGCACAGTTTTGGTTTTTGAAGTACTTGTGTTTTGCAAGACCCGGCGATGAAGCCTGGATTCCAGTCGAGTTAAGAAACAAAAAGGTCGCCGATGTAACTTATTGGGATGGTTTGTTGCTAATCATATACATGGATGGATCGGTGGGTTACTGTAATGCCATGAAGTACAGAGGAGGGAGGCCTGCCGTGGAGACGAAAGGCTACTTACCACGTCCCCACCAGCTAAGGATAAACCCAATAAGCAGGTTATATGTGATAGAATCATCCGGTAATCTTCTTATGATTCGTAGGCATAGCAAGGAAGACACCGCTCTAAGAGGCGGAGAGGTCCAGTCCAGCTTGACGACTTGGGAATTTGAAGTTTACATGCTTGACCTCCATACTAGGCAGTGGAAAGCAACGAATCTTTTGGGCGATGTCGCATTATTTGTGGGTGAAACAGGCTCCATGTCAGTTTCTTGTGCATCAGAGACCAGCAGTTGCAAGCCCAATTGTATATATTTCAACGATGACCAATGCTTGACATGGAAAGGGATGACAGAATACACAATAGGTGTGTACAACATGACAGACAAGACCATCGAATCGTTTTACACAATAAACCGCCGTAAGTCGAATCGCTGTCCGTCGTGGTTTATGCCCATGATACGATAATAGTCCTATAGCTAGCTAGGTAGGGATTTGTATATATGCTGTCAAGTTGCTAGCCAAGTACCACTACCACACTTAGCTAGCTAGGTATGGATTCAGAAAGGTAATAGGGCTGTTTCTGTGTAGTGCTCATGTTGCTGTTGTTTCCTCCCCTGTCTGCGCCTCCTGCGTATGGGGTAGTATTTGCTGTTGCGTCTCCTTTTTTCTTCTGTCATTTTGCTTTTGTTTGGGAATCTCGGAGTGGCTTCCGACTGTACTGTGCCCTTCAGCTTATGTCCAATGATATATTGAACTAACTACTTCGACGAGTCTATGCATGAGATATCTAATATCAAGTATTACAATACTCGCAACTGCATACTTCGCACCCCTGCAGCCTTCGTATTTGGAACTTCGGTTCTTTCACAAAAAAGTGACAGTTCTGGTGAGTGCCGGCGAAAGTCATGGGTGATTTTTGTTTTTGTTGAAGCTACGGATGAATTTGAAGCGTATTATTCAATAATGATGAATTTGTTCAAATTATTCAGTTAAGTATTATATTTCTAGGTATTATTCGGTAATCTAATGGGCCAGCAAAAGTTAATGAGGAATTTAGAAGCATTCAGCTAGGAATACCTATAATCATATTAACAAGGATCAGAGAGCAGCAGAACTACATGATTGGGAATTTTATATTAGCTTCTTCGTCTATTGAGAAGAGCAACTTTTTGCTCAAGTACTCTACGAGCTATATCTTGCTTCCCTTCTCTATTCAACCCAAAAAATACAGTCCTGAAATTTACAGAGCTAGGAATAATACCATCATCCAACATGTCAGACAAAAGCTGCAACGCCTCTTCAGATTTACCCACAGCACAAAGGCTACTTATATAAATCGAATACGTCTTAAAATCTGGAAAAGGACCTTTAAGCTTTATCCTGCGAAACAAATTCTGAGCCTCAACGAAATTACCTATGCTCATGAGCCCTCGTATTAATGCACAATAAGTGACGATGGTAGGTTGACAGCCTTGTTCCAACATCTGTTTCAACATCTCCAATGCCCTTGCAGTCTGTTTTTCGTTGAAGAAATGCACTATTAAGGATGTGTAGACGTGGACATTTGGGTTTATGCCTGCTTGCTTCATAGTATCTATTTTGGCCAATGCATCTTCGGTTCGTCTCATTTTTAGGAGAGCATGGACCAGGCTTCCATAGACATACTGATCGAGTATTGGTCGATCTTCATGATCCACTTCATCTGCCAATGATGAAGCTTCTTCAAATTTACCTCCTCGACAGAGTGCCCTAATGATCAGAGAGTAACAAAGAGGAGTAGTGAAACCAACTTTGCGCAATGATTTTATGCATTTCCTAGCATCCATCAGTTTGCCTGTCTGACATAGACAGTCAATATAACCTTCTGCCAATTCTTTATCTGGAAATAAACCAGTCTTTATCATCTCCTCAAACAATTTGATGGCTTCATCTACCTTCCTACCCTTTCGTCCACAAAGAGACAGAATCAAGTACTTGTATGTGCTTGCTATTGGTGTCAAACCACTAGCTTTCATCTCTGTAAAATTACTCAAAGCGATATCGGTTAAACCTACACGCCCATACAGCATAATCATGATAGTCCATGTATCAGATGTTATGAAGTGGCCATTTCGATTCATCTCATAGAACAGGCTCCTCATGTGCTTGAAGTCTTTTCCTCGCCCTGCAATTTTGACTGCCATGTTGTACGTTTCTGTGGTGTGGCTGTAACCAGATTGATTCCCAACCCAGGAAAAGAAAAGTAATGCAGCATGACCTTGCACGATGCAATTCCGCAAGATCTCAACGACAAGAGCAGGAGTGTAGTGAATTTTGAGCTTTGCCAGATCTTCCTGCATAGCAGACCAATCCTTTGGTAATGACAGCACTGTGCAAACCTTGCGTAAATCCTCATCACTAATGGCCCTTGGCAAGGGCTGCAGAAGTAGCAAGTCTCTTTTTGACTCCATGTGGTCAGAGTTTCCCTTTCCCCTACGCTGAAGCAGCCCCTCTTCCCTTGATGCATCATCATTGCTAGAAGATTGATCTTCTAGAGGGTAAAGTCTATATTGCCTTTGCATCGCTCTCACCTGTTCCAGTTTTACAGACTCCCCTTTTTTCTCAAAATGAGAGATAACTATATGAAATATTTCATCCCTGATGACCATCTTGGATTCCTGCATCTTGCTTAAGACCTTGATGATTTCGTCACTCCTTGAAATACTACATAGCTCCTTGATGAAAATTGAATAAGCTTTCTGGGTAGGCATAATCCCTTTGTCCTCCATACTTCTTAAGACATCCCATGCCTTGGAAACACGATTTTGGCGAACATGAGCAGCAACCAATGCCATGAATGCGAGACTATCCAGCTTAACTCCACTTTGCAGCATTTTGTCAAACAAAGTACATCCTTCTTCATACTTGCTGGCGCTGAATAAATGTTGCATCAGTTCAGTGTAGGTTGCGGTTGTAGGAAATATCCCAGATGCTTCCATGCTCCAAAACAAATCCAAAGCTCTAGAGATATCATTATTCCTCAAGTACCCACTGATTGCAATCCCATAAACCTGCTCACTCACGATACCTCTTTTCTTCATAATATCCACGATCTCTATGGCATCATCAATCCTTTTAGCCCTACACAATCCCTTCACCAAAATCTCAAAATACTCTGCAGTAATCGTCACATTCTTATTCCGAAGATCACGAATCAGCTCTAAAGCCTCAGCAATTTTTCTAGAAATGCAAAAGCTCTTTAACACACAAGCATAAACATCATGAATGGGGATCTCACAAACCTTCACCATATCATCTGCAACAGAATGCAATCCCTCCACATCACCAGAATGAGCCAGGCAGTTTAATAGTAGTTTGTACATTCCAATATCTAGCCGCCAATCATTCTCCGCCATTTCCTGGTAGAACTCCATAGCAACATCACTGTTCCTTGCATCACAGAGCAAACGAATCATCAACCTATAAGCTTCAGCATCAGGCTCAAAGCCTGATCTCCTCATTTCTTCAAACGTCGACAAGGCCTTCCCTATCAACTTTGCCTTTCCATAGAGCTTGATGAGAATACTCCACGTCTTAATATCTCTCTTAAGATCACTTGCTTTCATTTCATCCGCCAAATTCTCAACCAACTCGAATTCCTTGGCCTCTCCAGCAACGTACAACATGGTATTGTACGTCTCCGTAGTACAACAACTTCGATTTCTCAGCTTCACCCAATTGAAAAACTTCATAGCCTTTTCCGGTACCTTGAAACACCTCTTCAATACCTTCCCAACAATGTCAGAATCTAACTCAAATGCCAAACCTTGCAACCTTTCTTCGATCGAAATCCCAGCGTTTTCAGCTCTAACAGTTTCAGTAATCGCGTGCACAATTGAGCTATTATCTACCCCGTGTGAATTTCCAAAATGGATGTCGCCTATAGCAGACGAGATTTCAGTTTTTTCACTCGAGTTCTCTTGGGCATTTTGACGAACATGTTTCCTGCAATAATTGGAACCTTTGTTTTCCTTGAGCACGTTCATGATCGTGTCTTCGGATGAATTTGTGACATTTATAATGTTCTCAGTGCCTAATATCCCGATTATCTCGTTAAAAAGTGGGCTTTTGATTTCTGTGGCTATTTGCTGCTTCGAAATGAGAGATTTTGGAGGCGTTTTCTTCTTTGAAAGGGTGGAGAAGCTCAGGATATTAGGATTGCAGAATATTTTTGTGTAGGTTGGATTTAATGATCCAACTTTGATCATCGCCTGTCTCATTGTTCAGTGTTGTTTGAGTGCTACAGTCACGGAACGTAGTAGGTTCTTCCTGTCGGAGTTTTGGGTTTCCCCCGATAACTAACGGATTACTTTGGGCTTTAATTATAGGGTGTTGTTATATAATATAGCATATATATTCTCACAAAAGTTGACATCCATACAAATTTTAATCTGATATAGTTTAAAAAAATTATTAATATGATCCGATCTAAACTTTATTAGAAACTATTCCGATCATTCATTGACCTGAATATAAGTGACATAATCCGATCTAAACCTGACTCGAATTTAACCCAATATGCTATTAGTGACAAATTCAATATTAACCCATAATAATAATAATAATAATAAATATACATATTTTATTATTTATTTAAAGTTTTAAAAATTTTATTGTTTTTATAAAATTTACTGATTTTTCTTACTTCTATTGTGTACATACTTATTCACTAAAAGATATTTAAACAAATAAAAATTAAGAACGCATTGTTAATCACATGATTACATAAATTCAAACTTAATGCTTATTTATGAAGTTAATGAGTTGGATTAATATATGTGGTTAATATCTAATTTGACCCAAATTTAAAGCGATTAAATCTAGAATTAGCTCAATCTGAACCCAACATAACCCATCAAAATCTAAACAAACCTGATTCGTTAAGTTAATCCAAATATAACCTATCAAATTAATTCGAATACAAAATCACCTTAATATGAACTTGTTGGGTACAAATCCAATCCAACTCGACTCGATAAGCTAATCTGAATATTTGAACGTGGTTTGACTCAAATCTAAATTAGTTCAACCTAACCTGATAAATTAACCCGATATAACTAGATCTGCAATGACTTAAACTCAAATATGATCTAACCTGAATAATAAAATAATCCAAAATGACCGAACACAACCCAAAAATAATAGGATCAGATTAACACCTATACTCATATATAAGAAGGTCAGCACCATGGAATCACAGATAGTCCAAGCTAGCAAGGTTTAATACGTGCCATTATATATTAAGATGTTTTAGTATGCTTCTATTTTTTTCTCTATTATTAGGAGAAAAAATAAGAATGGAATATATTTGAAATAAAATGATGTGATTACCAAATAAAATTTGCTCTACTTCATTTCATTTGGCCTGACTTTTGAGGATTGACTCAATATTTATGTAAATTTTATCGAAATCAAAAGGTGTTGGAGATAGATGGAAATACATGTAAAGTCACTAATAAATAAATAATTAATTAATTACTCATACTCCCTCTATATATGCCATGATTTGAGAAAAAATGAAGAAAAAATAAGGAATACAATTAACCACTAATAAACATTACTTTAGATTGAATTTCATTCACAAATAGAAATTTTTAACTGTTGTCATATTATGGAAATCACTTGAAATGAAAATTTTGATAGCTATGATAGGATTGAGGAAGTAACATTTGAATATCAGACTATTCATATTAATATTAGACCAATTCATGGATATTCAAAGTTCAATTTCATTCCTTACATTCTTACGGTGTGGGTAATGTTAAACTTAATTTATCACACGAATTATGATCAAAACAATATATGTATAATTCATGTACGATTGAGACAAATAAAATATGCAAAACCCTAATACACATTATAAACATTCAGTATACGAAATTCAACTATATAATGTTTACTATGGATCTTTTAAAACGTACCTCCAACTATTAACGAGATTAATTATACCGAATTTGTAATTTATAATCTCCAGAGTAAAATGTTACGGTTCCACTCTCTCTTTCTTCAAATCTGATGGTTGTTCTTTTTTGATTTCACATAGAAATTACCAAGAAAAAAAATGAAGAAGAAGCCTCTTTGTTTTCTCTCTTATGAATGTATGTGTGTATATGCTCAAGAAGGGACTTTTTTTTATGTAGAAAGAGAATAATATGTACCATCCCCTTGTGTACACTAAAAGTGATGAGCAAAGGGTATGAAGTTGGTTATTGTAACCAACTTTTCTTTTCCTTCCTATTTTCAAAATTCAGAATATAAGATAATAAATTAAGTAATTAATTGATATTTATTCATTTATCATATGATACACATATGCTTGCATTCATACTTACTTAATTATAATTCTACCATCAAGAATTAGATAAAGAGATATAAGGTTAGGCTTAATTACTAACATATTACCATAAAATATAAACTTTATGGCCAAACTTTATATCTAATTTAATATGGACCACATCAAGGGTTAATATAGACATAAAATATAAAATAATTTATTTATAAAATAATGAAAATAATTTTATAAAACAAATATATATATTAACATTCTTCCACTTGGTCCATATAAATTAGATTCTCAACATAGTCTTTTTATGTTAGTACAAAATGAATGATGAAACTGATATACGGATCATGGCGACAATCTTTCAACATTTCAAATGTTATCTTCCATGTATCACAATGTACTAATTTCACCCATAACTTTAGCTTTATGAATAAACCCAATTTTTATTCATGGTCTTTCACTTAATGTGTTATTTATCAATAAACCATATGTATATAAACCAAATGAGAAGCAAACATGTCTTTATTTAAAACATCATTATGTACCATAACAATGCAATCACATAGTGGGTCCAGCATCCATATTACACACATGATCATTAAACTTGTTTGGTGGCATGCCCTTAGTTAAATGATCAATTAACATACAATCAATGCCTATGTATTCTAAGACCTCTTCTCCTTTTGAAACATATTCCTTTATCTTTAAGTACTCAATGTCTATGCCCTTGGCATGGGTACCTCTTTTGTTTGTTTCTTGAGATAAAGACAGCAACTAAATTGTGACACTTAAGCATCAAAGGTTTATAATTAGAATCCACTATTCTAAGACCCGATATAAAATTTCTTAACCACACACCATGTTTTGTGGATTCAAATGATGAGATTAGTTTTGCTTCTATTATAGAGGTGGCTATGCAATCCTGCTTTTTGCTTTTCCAAGATATTGATCCACTAGCTAGTAGGAAAATGAATCCAGAAGTAGATTTGCATGAATCTACACAACTAGCAAAGTCTGCATTCAAATAGCCTACTACCTCAAAACCCTCAACACGATGATACATGAGCATGTAGTCCTTATTTCCCTTTAGATACCTCATAATTTTCTTTTCATCTTTTCAATGGTCAACTCCTAAAGTACTCTGATAACACCCTAATACCCCCAACGACATACGCAATGCTAAGTCTTGTGAAAACATGAACATACATAAGGCTTCTAATTGCATAAGCATATGGGATGTTCTTCATTCTCTCTCTCTCTCTCTAAGTCATTCTTAGGACATTCACTTAACTACAATTTGTCACTCTTGACAATAAGAGTCACACTTACTGTAAAATCTACCATCATGTACCTTTCTAACACCTTACTGATATATGCTTCTTGAGATAGTCCTAACATCCCTTGGAATCTATCTCGATGAACCTTAATGCTAATGATATAATATGCATCACTCATATCCTTCATATCAAATTTGTTAGAAAGAAATTGCTTCACCTCATATAACATCCCTTTATTATTACATGCAAGTAAAATGTCATTTACATATAAACCAGGAAACAAACCTTACTTCCACTGACCTTGATGTATGTAAACTGATCCATAACATTATCTTCAAATCTAAATGAAAAAATAACACCATGGAACTTTAGATACCATTATTGGGAAGCTTGTTTCAATCTATATATGGCTTTTTAAAGCTTGCATACAAGATTTTTGTCTTTGTGAGAGGAGAATCATTTAGGTTGTTTTATGCATACCTCCTCCTCAAGCTCACCATTTAAAAATGTTGTTTTCACATTCATTTATTGTATTTCAAAATTTAAATGAACTACTAATGTCATAACTATACATAGGGAATCCTTAGTGGACACAGTAGAGAAAGTCTCCTTTTAAACCTCTCCCTCCCTTTGAATGAACCCTTTAGCAACTAGTCTAGCCTTGTACCTATCAATATTCCCTAATAAGTCTCTCTTGGTCTTAAATACCCACTTACAATCAATATGCTTAGCTCAATCAGGTAATGGTGCAAGGTCCCAAACTTCATTGACCTTCATGGAATCATACCATAACTTAGATTTTGAACTATTCATAGCATGTAAAAAGGTTTCAAGATTATCAATTGCATAAATGTCATAGTCAGACTCTTGTAAGTATACATAATAATCACTAAGTATAGCTAACCTTATTCCTTTAATATATCTTCTTAAATCTAGCCCAACATCCTATGGAGGAGCTTGTTTAATAGTTGGTTGTTTAACAATTTTAGGAAGTTCTTAAACAACCTGATCTACCAGATTTATGTCAGCATTTTGTGGAGCCTCATTGACTTGTCATTAAACCATGACTGAAACTAGAAGTGCACGATGAACAAAAGTCACACTATCACATGAAGTGGAATAGTCTTCGACCAAATGAGCAGGTTTGGGAATTGGATTCCTGATGTGATCACTCTCACTGATTAAGTCATGTTCAAGAAATTTAGCATTTCTTGACTCCATAAATCTACTATTATGTGATAAAAAAATAGAACCTATAATCCTTAAACCTTTTAGCATATCCAAAAAAACATCCACTTATGGTCCTTGGGTCTAACTTCCTTTCTTATGGATTATATATTCTCACTTCCAACAGACAGCCTCAAACTCTTATATGTTTTCAGCTTGGCTTCCAACTCTTGAAAATATCAAATGGTGTCTTTAACACCACTTTGGTTGGAACTCGGTTTAAAATATATACTATTATCTTAAGTGCTTCATTCCACAAATATCTAGGAATATTGGAGTTTCTAAACATACTCTACACCATATCTAATAATGTTATGTTTCTTCTCTTAGCTACATCATTTTGGTCCAATGAACCAGGCATAGTGTATTAGGCAATTATCCCATTCTCTTGAAAAACCTTCGCAGATGGACCAAGTGATTTCCCATCCTCAATGTACCTACCATAGTAATCTCCACTTCTATTAGACCTCACAATTTTGATTTTCTTGTCACATTATTTCTCTACCTCAGCTTTGAGCACTTCAAAAGCATCTAACGCTTCATACTTATTGTTTAGGAAGTACAGATACATGTATCATAAATAATCATCAATAAATTGATGAAGTATCTCTTACTATGTGAGTCCATGTCAGGACTACATATATCGGTATGTATAATATCAAGTAGTTGAGAACTCCTATTGGTACCTTTTTTAGACTTGTTTGTTTGTTTTCCCTTTATACCATTTATACAATTCCTAAAGTCGGTAAAATCTAGAGCACCAAGTACTCTATCATTTACCAATCTCCTTGTTCTCTCAATGGAGATGTGACCTAATCTTTTGTGCCAAAGTATTGATGAGTCATCATTAATAACACATCTTTTTGAACCAATGTTCAAATTCATTGTAATATTTGTATCCTCGTGCATTAAATCAATAAAGTAAAGACCTTCAGACAATGTACCATACCCAACACAATTTGCTTCATAAAACAAACTAATTGAATTATTTTTGAAAAAAAAAAAGAGTATTCAAATGATACAAGTCTTGAAACATAAATCAAGTTTCTACTAAAACATGGAACATAAAATGTCTTGTCTAACATTAATGCATGACTATTAGAGAGAACAAGTCTACATGAGCCTATTCCTTGAACTTATAAATGTATCTTGCTACTGGTAAAAATACTTCATTCATTATCCACCGGTTCCCTCGTCCTTACCATAACCTGTAAGGAATTGCAAACATGGATTATTGAACTATAATCAAGCCATAAAGTGTTATGATATGTAGCTACTACATGAGATTCAAAACATACCCAAGGTTTAGGGATGTAAACGGGGCGGATATACCCATACCCGTTTAGAAAATTCGTACCCGAATATGTACGTGTACCTGAATCCATATCTGTTAACACATCCATATGCGTATCCGTTGGATATCCATTACCCGACTGATTATCCGTTTACCCGTTAATTGCTATTATTCAGTAGATAAATCCATTACCCGACGGATAAACCCTTTTAGAGTTAAGCAAAATAACAATTTTAACCTTAATTTATAATATATTTATTTTGAAATTAAGGGTAAAAGGGTAATTATATATCGGGTAAATGGGTATAGGTATGGATACGGGTATGGTTACGGGTACAGGTATGGATATCTCATACCCGTATCCGTACTCGAACCCGACAGGTATTTTTTTCATCATCCATATCCGTATCCATATCCATATCCGTTTAAATATCCATCGGATAAAATCCGTTGGGTTTCAGATAAAATCTACCCCGTTTACATCCCTACAAAGGTTACATTACCTTTCTTCACAAGTCAGGCTTTATACTTAACACAACTATTCTTCATGTGTCTCTTCTTCTTATAGAAGAAACACTTAGATTGCTTCTTTATCTTACCTTGGTGTGGTATCTTACCTTTATCCTTTTGGATTTCCCTTATTTTGATTTCTTTACCCTTAGTTTTCATCATCACAGTCTCCCTATGATCCATCAAAAGTCTTTCCTCCTCTTGCACGCGCATGGTCATGAGTTCATTAACTGACTATTTCTCCCTTTGTGTGTGGTGGGTGACTCTGATGGTGTATATTCCTTTGGGAGCATATTCAAGATGAAATAGACCAGGAAAGCATCAAACATGTTAACCTCTAGAAAATTTATCTGTGCTACCAAATTCTTCATCTTCATGATGTGCTCCCACACACCCTTAATAGTAGTGAACTTCATGGATGAAAACTTCATTATCAGTACACTAACTAAGGCTTTATCAGATTAGATGAACCGTTTATCTATGGCTCGTAGCAAGTCATTAAAATCTTGATGGTGATCAACTGAGTATCTGATGGAATAAGCCGTTCTTTTTTTAGGTACATGCAACTAATGTGATTGGCTTTCACCCATTGCTCATGTGCAAACTTTTTCTCATCGGTGATTTTCTCAGTTATCACAAGCTTTAGATATTCAATAGCTTCATCCATGTCATAACAACTAAGATTCAAGAGAATCCTCTCCTTCCAAACCTTATAATTGTCCCCTTTCAACTCGGGGACCTCAACGTTAAGATTAGATATCGAATGTAATCCAAGACAATTTACTGCAAACTTTAAACATACATGCATGCTTATGATCAATTTAAAGCCAAAAATACTTATATACACGCTCTATCAATGTACAACATGTTAAAACTCAACTTGCATGAATCAAAATACATTAAAAATGCCTATGGGCTAAGAATTTAATTTATATAGAACCATACATCTCAATATTAAAACTATTAAGTCATTCCATAACTTTCAATCCCTAAGGGCAAATTGAGAATAATAACTCAACATTTTAATCCAATGTACTTTGCATATGCTAATAAATGGTTATGTATAAATGGTCATGTGGGACTAGACCCATTATATATGTATAGTACATTGCAAATATTATTTTGTAATATAGATGTGATCAAATAAACAAATAAATGCACGATTGTCCATTATTAGAATTGTTGTGGTTAAGTCCTAATCATTTTAATCATGCTAATCACACATAATACATGCTTTATTTAATAAAACTTATCCAGATATGGCCTTAATATGCATAGGAACACTACCATAATAGGAAAAATAGCAATCAAAATGAAAATAAAAAACATGGGCCATCTATGCTTATAAAACACGCATGTGTTTTTTCTTAAATTCAAAGATTGCTGAAAGCTAGATAAAAACATGACCCCGCCGGGTGTTAATAAACATGGTTTATGTTTTTTTTATTAGACACCCAAGTTGAGAGTAAGAAATAAAACATGGTCCTCCCGTGTTAAGAAACACATATCGTATTTCTTATCTGCGAAAAATTGTTTCCCAATTTTCCAAAACTCAACCATATAAACATACAAAGTATGATTATACTAAATCTAATTCATCAAAACAGAGGCCATTATGGCTCTTATACCAAATGTTAAACTTAATTTATGACATGAATTATGATCAAAACAATATGTGTATAATTCATGTATGATCCAAACAAATAAAATGTATAAAACCCTAATACACATTATAAACATTTAATATGCAGAATTCAACTATATAATGTTTATTATAGATCTTTCGAAACGTACCTCCAGCCACTAACGGAATTAATTGTACCGAATTCATAATTTGTGATTTCCGGAGTAAAATTTTACGGTTCCACTCCATCTTTCCTCAAATCTGACGGTGCATGTCTATTATGAAGAACAAGAATAGCAACATTCCTTAGATTTCTTCTTCTCCTTCAATTTCACACAGTAATTACCAATAAAATTGAAGAAGAAGCCTCTTCCTTTTATCTCTAATAGATGTATGTGTGTATATGCTCAAGAAGGGACTTTTGTTTTCTATAGAAAAAGAAGAATATGCACCATCCCCTTGTGTACAGCAAAAGTGGCGTGCAAGGGGTGTGAAGTTGGTTATGGTAACCAACTTTGCATTTCCCTCCTAATTTCAAAATTTAGAATATACGATAATAAATTAAATAATTAATTCATTAACTCATTTATTCCTTTATCATATGACATACACATGCTTGCATCTATACTTACTTAATTATAATTCTACCATTAAAAATTTGATAGAGAGATATAAGGTTAGGCTTAATTACTAACATATTACCATGCAATATAAACTTTATGATCAAACTTTATATCTAATTTAATATGGAACACACCAAGGGTTAATATATACATAAAATATTAAATATTTTATTTATAAAATAATGATAAAAATTTTATAAATCAAGACCGTTTAGTAGGTGCGAGAATTGAAAATATTGTGGGAGAAAGATTGAACCATTAAACAACTTTTGGCCAAGATGAAGAACAGGCTAAAGAATTGAAAAGGTCAGAGTTTGATGGTGGCAATAGTTTCTTTCTATGTTAGTCCCATCCACCCCAAAATCTTCGTCTCTTCTTTCATTTGTATGTGCCAGACTCATGATGTGTCTTACTCATATAAATATAGAGCCCACAATACGATTGATCTACATAAAATTCAACATAAACCTGGCATAAGAATGACTCGTCCCCCTCCTCTTTTAGATTAGATAAATAGGTTTTAAGTCTTATGAGTAGAAAGAGCTGGTTCTATCATTCGAAAGGATAGAACCTCAACAAAGTCAGTTATGGAAGACAAGTTTCCTACAACTCTCTTAACTTTTCTGTCATGAAATGTGAATCAATAAGATTTTCTTCACCAACTCTACCTGTATTGATGTCTAAAAACGAGAATTGACAGTTGAGAAATGAACTTCTATTTTGACAGCGTTGATTATCATGACGTGTTTGATGTTTCTAGTTTTGGTTTCCTGGTTGTGGTTGGTATGTAACGTTCCGTCCTTACTCCGTGTATATATATATCAGTAGGCCTGAATTAAATGTTGTTGTCCCCTTATTTTATTATTGAGGGACCATGCTTAAATGAGCTCAGATGCTTGGCTGGATTTTACCTCACTAACATAAGATCTTTTGATTTCCGCAAGCCCCAGCATTCTGAAGCTTTGAGCTGCTACACGTACACGTGAAACGCGAAGTATGAATTTTGACGTGTGGTATATCCGTATATGTAACTTTATTTCGTAATCATACCATGTGAGAATCCTAGGGAGTTTGGGTTTTGCTCCAAACATTGTTGGAACTTGGAAGGAGAAAAGTTAACGGTATAGCCAGGATTAATAGATAAGAACTAACTATCGCCTATTCTTGCGTGCTGCATCTTATGGTACGGCCACCTGATCAGGCGTCACTGTTGGCCTCCACGCATAGAACAGCAAACCCATGACAAGTACGATAACGCCAGCAACAAAACCCGGGGGTAGGGCAGAACCAGAACCAAGGTAGGGCAGAGGTAATGTGAATATGAACACGGACAATGGCACTGCAATATAACAAAGGTAAAGCACATTAGGCTCAGATTAACGCTAACACAATAGGGGTTAGCTAAAGCTTGTACTACTAAGAAATAGGGCCAACTACAGTCTGCCTTTCAAGTTCGAGGTACCTGAAATGGTAGATGCGAGACATGAGATCACAGCTGAAGAGATCTTTAGCAGATGCAACAAAGATATGTTGAAACCCATGTTCACAATAACAAATAGAACCGGCAGCAAGGGTGCTCCTTCACATCCTGCAGTCAGCGAAATCCAGATAAAAGTCATTTATTCTATTTGAGGAGAAAAAAATGACAAGCACACCTGTCCCAGTCCAACATATTATAAGGCGGAAATTTTACATTTGTTTATGGCATGATCATAGAGGCGGGATATTAGGATAACAAGTCTTTCCAGGATTATATGAATAATATTCCTATTGCTAAGGATTATGAATAATGCTTGACATCAGCCGATGGAAGGATCAAATTCAGTGTACAAGAAAGCCAGGCTTGCACGAACTCTTCTATTGCCAAAGGAGACATTTCGGAGACAACATCTTGTACAAGTTATTCAGCCTCTAAGAACTTACCAGTTGATAAAGTACCAAGGTTCAAGAAGCATGCTGCTCCATCTTTAAGATAAGCGGGCAATTGGCCAAATGGTATCCCCCACAACTTTGACAAGAAGGGAAGAAGGACGCATATAAACATTGCCTGCACAATGTTCAAAGAAATGTTGTCAGACTTCATCTTAAAGGCATATAAGACATAGACTCAGTAGACTACCCTGCAAAATTGTCATCTCACTGCTTGCTACTTACTTGGTAAGCAGATCCGTAGGAATTCACAACGAATAAATCAACTGAACCTCCCTGTAAAAATCAGTACATAGTCCTTATTTTGATCGTCAAACTTTATAGTCCACATGAAAACTAGATCTAGTACCAAATAAATGACATCATCTCTTTGTATGATCGTCAAACTGCATAGCCTTTTCCCAACGAAATGAGTTTTATATCCCTCATAGCATGACTTAAATGGATTAGAATCTTAAAGTGAGACTAACAACATATAAAATACATGCAGCATATGTACCTTCAGTCGTTGAGCAGCATCCATAAAAATGACTTCCTACAAGAACAATTAATTCCACGTAAGAGTACAGATTTAATTAAAGACGGCACATTCTTCAAAGAGTTTTGAGTTTTTTTTTTAGGGGGGGGGGTATGCAGCGGGGGCAGTGTTGCCTGCCTGCGTGGGTACCAATACGGGGACATGGAAATGGGAAACACTAATATTCAAATATGTAAAATATTTTCATGTATGTTTCAGGGGGAAATGGGAATGCAGGAACAGAAAATGGGAAATGTCCTAAAAAGGGAATATGATTGGTCCCATGGAGTTTTCATGCATCAATCATCAATGGATGGTGGGGGGTGTAGGATTAACAGCAAGACCGAATGAGGAAAATAATAAATCCAACTTCAATTAATAGTCATTACCTTCAATATAGTATCAGCAGCTTGAAGAAAAAATGAAAATATCATCAAAAGACTCCAGAATAAACCGCCACCTTTCAGAGACATATTAGCACTAGAACCACTGCAGACAACGCGGCAGAATATGAAATTAGAAATAATAGCACATTATCTTCTATGACGTGGGGTTAGTTCTGCATAAGAGTACACTGGTATCTACTCTAAGGAGCAGAAAGAATGGCTGACCAAGTGGAAGTGACAATTAGAGATATACTCTGACTGCACTGCAGCTGTCAAATCTAGGATTACTGATTCATCAATCGACACAAACATAGCAAAATGGCTTCTGACACGTGATAGCATAGAGTAAATTAAAAATGCTTCTCTTTGTTGTATGTAGTCATAGTATATTCATCATCTCGATACTAAAATGGACACTTGTATTCAACTCCAGTGACCGTGAGGAGGAAAATGATAAAGATCTAAACAATGGAACCAATCTCCATAATTTATGCCTCTGATAAATTCCAAGGTGACATCACTTGTGCGCGTGAAAAACACACGAGAACTATGCAAACCACCGAATAGTTATGAACAATTTAGAGCAACAACCTAATCCATTGAGCTAATTTCAGATAAAAGTTGATGTGGGTATCATTAAAGCATAGTAATTATAAAGCTCACACACATAAACAGAGCGCTTGCAGACACTGCAAATAAGTTTTGAAGATTCCAGGGCATTATCGACAAATACAGCTCAGATAATTTTCATGGCCTCAAACCACATCAATATCACATTTGTTTCCACGTAAGGAGACATTAAGATTTCAGAAAGAAAAGCAGGATATCTGCGAACACAAAGCAGCCCACCTTGCTACAGTTACAACCACACCAACAGACACCAGAAAGCAACCAATTAACTGATTAACACTGTATCTCCTCCCCAGAAAAATTACTGAAAGGAGAAGTTGCCAAACAAGAAAAGTCTGCAAATAAAATTTTTAGCATATCAGTCATAATTTCAAGTTGCTAATAATACGAAACAAAAGCAATATCACCAGAAGTTATACCTGAGACAAAATTGGAATTGAGGCCCCTGACAGCACGGCTGTTACAGAAAAAAAATTAGTATAAAACATAAGCCTCAGATCAGCTAAGACATTGTGGACCATAAATTTCAAATCCATTTAACATATGGCTTTATATATTGCATGAGTAGACAGTATTGAATCTCCAACAAGCAACAAATATCTTACTTGCAGCAGCCATTCCAGCAGCAGCAGCAAGAGCCTCCAAAAGACCAACACCCACAAACGGAGCTTTTGGCAATGAAAGCATCTCATCTGTGACAACTCCAGCACGATGCCGAAAATGCAATATAGTAAAGTAAACTAGCACATATCTGAATCACCAAGATGAAAAAAATGAAGGTAGTCAGTACTCAGTAGATGACTTAAGTGTCAAATTTAGAATGCTTCAGGAGAACACATGAAGTGACATAAGTTACTTGTGGTCATCTGATCCAAAAAAAAAAAAAGCAAACAATCAATCAGGTTAATAAAAATTAAAATAAATGGCATGTTTGACCTGACAAATAAAATAATATCCGAAATATAGGGCTATATATATTTCATATAATATTATAAACATTAACCTTTTGATGATCATATAAGATACTAATATGTCATTTATAATTTTAAAAATGATTATACTATTATTATATGGTCCTTTGATGATCATTAAAATAAAAAAATTAATTTAATGGTTGGTTTCTAAATTTCATTCGTGTTTCTAGTTGAAATCTATACAATATGTGTTGACACTCTTTTGAATAAAATAAGACATTCGTATGCATATGGACATTGTCCAACCTTCAATCCTTATTTTAAATATTTTATTGCAGAAGTTTCTAAGTTTGGTTATTTAGAGGGTTCATAAGAAAATTGAATATTTATCCGATCTATATTTACAAGTATCTCAAAATTTATATATGATATTAGTCAACAAGATCATATATCCAATACAACGGATACCACAGATACGTTTTATTTGAAGTTGAACACTCCTAAATTCAAAACGCAAGACTTACAGACTTACGTTAACCGAGGAGTAGAAGGAAGAATTTGAAGAGGATAAATCAAAAGGAGGGAGAAAATGCAATGGTTGTCAATATAATCGGACTACTATTTCCTTACTTTAAAAATCGGACTGGATCATCTAGTCCGACCGGAGGACTGACAAATCGATCAGATTGCAGAACAGATTTTATGTACCCGTTTCTGATGAGCTTGACACCGGTTAAAATCAGTCGGACCAATAAAAATTAGTTCACCGATTAAAAAACAATTGAAAACTGATTATAGTTTAATTTTTTATATTTTTTAATCCAATATAAATCGCTAATCTGACCGATCCAAACCACTTATCTAACCACCAAAGACCAAACCAATTAATCTGTCATATTCGATTTTTAAAACTATGATTATTTACTAGTGGATATTTCTTTTTTCTCAAAGTGGAAGGCACTCATTTAATCCTCGAAACCACATGCGTAATATTTCTAGGAGTCTTAATAAGTGAGACAGTAAGCCATCGTTGCTAGCTTGTTCCTAACAATAACAAACGAATATAATTTCAGGAAGAATCAGGGAGGATGATATTGATACTTATCGTCATGACAGCCTGGCACTGCCTTTTGGTGTTTACTAACACCAAGACCAGTATATTTTGGACCCAATCGAGTAATAGTTTCAATTGTTCGTTTGGTTTATCTGTATATATTTTACGCCTTTTAATAGATAACCTTTTTGAACGAATATTTATCTCGGTCCGAAAATTTTTGTCAGAAAAGGTTTTATTTCATTCCAATTAAACTAGATGATAAACTTTCCCGGTAAGTATCATTGAAAAAAACAGTTTCTTAGGACAAAAAACGAGGGGTAGGGTGTAAAACTGTAGCCTTAATTTCGAAAATGGGCGAATAACTTTACTCTTTCAGAATTACAAAAGGACAAAGACGTCCGTGAAAAATATTGGAGTACCGGAAAGTAACAATGGTCCCAAGCAACAGACTCTCTTAACTTCAAATAAAGTGCTCCACAGACATATTAACAAATATTCCCTCCGTCTAGTTCTCTCAAAAACAGACATTCCCTCCGTTTAGAAACAGAAAATAGAAAGAGCAAAATGATGCGTTTCTAGATTATTATTATTATTATTATTATTATTATCATTATTATGATTACTTTTAAAATAATATTTTCCACCCAAAACCAGAGGAATATAAGATTTTTTACAGTTGAAACCAAACAACCAGACGTCAAACAGATTAATTGCAAATTTCAGGAAACAGATATGGAGATGAACTATTCCATCACGACGAGAAAATTTCAGGAACGTAAGATTTCCACTCTCTCTTTTCTCATCACGATAACTGATGAGAAAGAGAGAGTGGAAATGAGATCAATGAGCATACATACCCGAATGTGGCCAGCTGTGCGAGGAAGAAAGGATACTGTTTCAGCGGAACCAAAGCCAATTTATATAAAACTCGATTTGCCACACCTAAAACCACTGTCGCCGCAGCCGCAACTAATACATTCGCCGCTTTACTGTCACCAGCGCCACCGCCACTACTACTACTGCTACTAGTACTACAAGTATTCTCCCCTCCTTCCCGGAATTTTACATCACCATCGACGATACTGCTCGACCGAGCTTCTGAATTACTCTCATCTTCGCCGTCGTTCAAATCCGACTGGATCGAGACTCGCTCTCCTCCTCCACAGTGATTTACAGCTCCGAGAATGTAAAATCTTTGACGAGGATGGGGAGGTAAATATGCAAGAGTGAGGTTCGGGCGTTGACTTACGAGTGATGAAGGAGGCAAATGATGCAATTTGACGGTTCGCGGTTGTGGCAGGTGGAAACGGAATGGTGGCGATGTAGCGGCGCCGGCAGTAATACGCCGTGTACATGCCGTCATAGGTTGTGAAATTGTTGATTGACCCGATGATTATAGAAATTATAATGATTTGGATCTGACTGAACAATCGAGAGAGGGAAAAAAAAAATTAATACGGCCGGTTTGGAGATGGCAGAGTGAATTTTGAAGACAAGCAAACAAACACGGCACGTCAATGTGCGGACGGGCGTGTGCTTGCTAGCAGCCTATCAGTCCCATCCCACCCCTGCACTTTTATATTCTCTTTTTTCAGTTCGAGATGAAAAAGGAAGCTATTCAAAGCCCGAGCCAACCGATGGCTATCTAAATTCTTTTTTAGTAGATTTTTCATTTTAGTGCCGATACTTTGAGGCAAGAATTTTTTAAGAGAAAAGGCTAAAGAAGCTTTGATATTTCCCGCACGTCCGACGGCGGGGACAGATGTATTTGGGCGTGGTCTGAGGTGGATAGTGCATTTTCTTTTGACGAAACCTTTGCCTTCGTTAAATGGTTTCACGATCTCTAGTTATTCTAAAGATATCTTATTAAAATATCAAAAAGTATAAAAATTCCAATGCATATGCGAGAATACTTTTAGTTTTATTAAAGCAGTGTTATTTTGGTACGGAATAGTAGAGATAAAAAAAAAAAAAAATTAAAAAAGTTATCTTTTTACTTTATATCTATTGTCTTTTTCAAGCAGGTTTTATTATAGATATTAAATTGGAATAAAATCAGTATTTTTTTGAAATTATTTAAATACATTATATAAAATGCATCCTAGAAAAATAATAGTTAATGTTATTTATGTATATATAAATTTATAATTAATTTATTAGTTATGCTATATGCCATACACGGTAAGTCGGTCATCCTCTTTCTTCCTCTTCACCATTATCCTCCTCTTTCGGTATATTTATTAGCTCATTGCTAACGTTTGAACAATACTTGAATAACACTTTTTCAAGGTAGTACAACATCATCCATAGTTAGATACATGCGTGCATGTTGAATACTGGTCAATTGGGATTTTAGTGCGCATGGGTGTATGTATTATGAATAGCAAGGTTGTGCATGGTATTTTGCAGATGAAAAATTGCAAACGCATGCGCATCTTATTGTGCGTTTGTACAGAGTAGACTAATTAACTTGTCGCTACTGCAATCGTTTACTTCGAATCTAAAGGAAGAGTAAAATCCCCACCCCCACCCTCCCCGGCGTATTAGTTGGACTATCATCCATGCTATTATTCATATGATCTAGACTACTTGAATCATTCAGCAAAGATGAGAGAATTAGAAGACAACATTGATTAGGTTAAACAGAAGAGGAGAGAACTTAGAGAGGCAAGAATGACAGTGAAGATGTAACGAGGGTACTATAGAAATGGGGCTATTAATTTTGTTGTATTACATAAATTTTACATGTGCTATTAATCAAAACTCAAAACAAAATTATCTCCAACGAATCCCAAGTAACTACAACACACTGAGGGTTTATACGACCAAAGAGACTGTCAAAAGCCTCCTAGTTTTTTTTTCCCGTATTGCTTCCGAGTATCAAAATCTCAGTTGGAGCATCCTCCGACGGCCCTGAAGATGCACGCAGAGCTTACTATGAGCATCATATTGAGGTTTCTAGACTCTTACCGGTGGGTTTCGCCACTTTGCGGCTTTGCCACAGGAAGCAGATACAGACATACGGTCCGCATCCGCTCTCTGACGAGCTCCGACTAAATCAGCTAAGAGGAAATTAAAATTGAGGGTTTTGTTAATGTTGTTTGATCCCAAGTCAGAGCTTGTTAGGCGCAGCAACTACTTGAAAATTATAATTATTCTAATAAATTTGTTTTATAAATATAAGCAAACGGCAAAATACAATTGTCCACAGCCAAAAGACAACAGCTTATCGTTTATTCATACAATGGAATCAAAAGGGGGCCGGGGGGGGGGGGGGGGGGTACACCATCCATCTCTGGACCACCTTAATTTGAAAACCATCAAAACATGTCAAAAATCTTAGAGATGTTATGCCAGTTGCCGAAGTCAATTAAGACACCCATCACAAGCACACGAATCACATGCCACAGAGCAAATATATGGACATCAGCATGTCAACTCATGCATGACAAGGGTAGACCACCATGACTTTGAGCATCTCAACCTTCATGCAGATATTTCCCAGCCCTGTTCAGTGGCTGGCGCCCAATCATATGAGCCAACCAGTTCAGGGATCAATTAATGAATACTATCTCTGGGTATCTACTCCTCTTCACTCTCCTCTATTCTCCGTTGTTCATCTTCAAAAAAGTCTTCAGGAAGGTCAAACACCATCATATCAGGAAAAAGATCCAAGAAATCACCTTTGACCTTCTCCCTCAACTCAGGGTAGGGAATAAGCCCTTTTAGCATGACACGGTAGGGTAGAGAGAGAGGAGGATCAGGTGATTGCCTCATCTCATCATAGATTTCCATGGCCTCTGTTGGTAAACCAGCGTCTAGGAAGGCCCTGACGAGGTCACCAAAAGTGTGTTGGTCAAAAAGTACCTCTTCTCTCTCTAAATCTTCCCACAAACGCTTGTATTCGTCTATCTTTTTGTTCCTCGCTACCATCATCAACATGTCCCGATAAAAGAACATGTCTGGACGATACCATATTTCCTTGCGAACCACATCATATAACTATGTGAAACCATTGTCAATATTAATGATGAGAATCACCCGTAAATGATAAAGCACAACAAAACCAGTACGTCTAAAACTCACAACTTGGATGAACATTAGAAAACTTCTACATATGATGCAAAGACAGTTACAGAAATATGGTACAGAAATGAGGGATTTGGCTGCCAAACCAATGAACAAAAAAAAAAAACAGAAACAATTATTCAATGTGAATCAAGGCACAGCCCAAGAAGTGAAAAAACATGATGACAACCAACAATGAAAAACAGATAAATATTGATCAGACATCAGATGACAACCAACAAGTGGAACAAACTTTAACAAGCTGAAGAAATTCTTTAGTAGTTTCAAATGGCAGTATGCTTATTTATATATCCTCCCTTTCAAATGAGAGGCATGCCTGTTGTGACTTATCCTTACAGGTGTAGCTCAGACGCTAAATGTCCAATCTAGAAAAGAAAAAATAACAAACGATATTAACGGAGCAATCTCCAGGAGCCAATTAGATGTAGGAACAAAGGACATCAAACTTATAAAACGGACTCCTGGGGAATATCAGCAGGCCAGCTGCATAATGATAGTAGGTATATTACATATAAGGCCATACATTGCATATATCCATTTTCCATAAATTAAAGCACCTCACAAGTGTCATATATGTCCACATGGTACACATACATTGATAAATTGAGCAAATAACATAAGATATTTCTAGAATGACAACAGAAAACCCCAGCACAGACAAGTGACTATTTTCACCACTACATACCAATCCCCTCCCCTCCCCCCCCCCCCTAAAATTGAAATTATCGACAGTTACAACAAAATCATATAATTTGTATTTTCAAAAGTGAATGTTCAAACACCCCAGTATTCAACAACACTACCTCTGATTATGTTGCAGCAAACCTTGAACTAACCACAACAAACCCAGCACAAATGCCATCATCAGGAGGGTCGGGGTCAGGATGTGCAAAAATCTTGAACTATATTGTTCATGTGCATTTGCAAAAAACAAGCTTCTATCAATAAAGTCCAACCAAACTATTGCACTCTACTGAATCAAGATTGCACAAAATAAATGATAGGAGTAACAAATACATAGATATGGATGGAAATGCTAAGGTGAAATCATACCTTCATGGAGAGAAACACTAGATCTTGTCTCTGAAACTCAGCTAGAACAGCAACAAGATCGGACTTAAGGAGGCGAGAAACATGTGACTGAATGAATCGCTCCAATTTGACTGGATTTGATTGTAATCTCTTAAGCTCTTTCACAGTGATTAAACCTTCTTTCGCCAACTCTTTCTTCCTTCTCCAAATTGATAAACTTGGCTTTGACGCTGAGCGGCCATTCCCCGTAATAATAAATCGAGTGAAGCAAAGTAGATGGTGATGATATAGAAAGCTAGAGGATGGTCTATGGTTAAAAAATTTGGAAGATAAGAGGGTTTTGTGGTGCAGAGTTGTCCGGCACAAGAAGCACACAAAGCCAAACATGAGTGCGTGGGGCTCTTGTGCTTGGAGAATGTTCAGTGTCCCAACGGCTTTGTAGTCACTACTTATTAAACTATTGATATTCTACAGTTGCTGTTTGCAGAGGTGTTTGCTTTGCTAAGGTTTCCCAGTGAGAGTCGGTGAGTTTTAAGTTCTAAAATGGATAGAAATCTCAAAAGAGGTATATGTTATTGGTTGGTGACTTGGTGTGCATTTGTTCTACCCAGCTGGTTGTAAGTTGCATCTGAAGGTTAAAAACCGCAACCCATCATCTAACTGATTTCGTCACTGGTTCAACAACGCGAATGGAAATTTGCTTCAGCATATAACTAGTATATAATATATATGTGATAAATCACAAAATAACATAATTGACAAGGATCAAAAGTACCAAACATACTCAAATATTATCTGCAAGTTCCAACACCAAATGAAAAACATACTATGCGTGCAGGTTCCAAATAAAATAAAAATAAACAGGTTGTAAGAATTACAAGATAATAATTAACTATTTCACTATTTCAGCACATTAACAGCATGTATCAACCAAAAAAAATTCAACAACAACAAACGCACCTAATGACTGTTCAGTGAAAAAATAAAGCGATTTCAAAATATCAATGGCAAATTAACAACAAATACCACACAACCAAAGCAGCAAAGCAATACTTTCTCTTCATTTCACCCATCAAGTTCACCAACTTTGAGATTCTGTCTTGCAAAGCCCAACCATCACCATATTGAAATTAGGCAAACCAAAATCCATTTCCATTTCTAATAGAACCTTCATTGCTTAACTTACTATTCCCCCCTCGGTATTATTTTTCTTAACAAAATCATTGACACTAAACCCAAGCTTCATAGGCAATTCTACTAACCCTCGTGCATAATCAAGAAATGGGCATAAAAAAATAGTCAATAAAAGTGCGAAGACTGGGACTGATTTCCTTCTCGGTTATTGCATTCATAGTTGTCATCGCTAAACATGATACAAGAATAAGTGACCATACTCAGGGACATCCCTTCATCCAACACATAAGTTCTTTGGCTATATCAACCTTTCAACAGAAACCGCTAAACACATTATAAACAAAAACATCTGCGCCAAAACCATCATCCTTCGTTGTTGCAAAAAATACCATTGCTTTTTCAACTCTATCATTTAAAAGAGTATTTATTATACACAAGCAAAGGAGGGCAACAGTCCCTTTTGTTCATTCACCCATCAAATACACCACCTCTATTAGCCAAATGGGCACAAACAAAATACTCAATAAAAGCATCTAAGGAAATTGATGCAATGCAACAACATATAGTATCATGTTATTATACACATCTATTCTATACTCTTTTGAGGTTGTCAAAAACTTGCACAGACTTACATAGAAAGTTGCAGATCTTCTCGGTGCTTTGAGTTTTTTGAGTTAATCGATTGTTCAAAATTTGACATTGTGCAAACAAAGATATAATTTGGTACATATATGTTCTACATTGATTAGGAACAGATAGAGATGAATTAGATAAAAGAGTATATTGAATAGTTGGGTTCGGTATCTTCTTCTTCTAGATTTTGAATAAACGATAGGTATCTTGCACCTTTTTTCTGATCTTTCTGACCTAATCAAGATCTGGATCTAGGTCTTGATTCGATTCATAAACTTCATCCACAATCATCATTTCCAAGTTATCAAATAAATAATTTCTGTGTTGCATCAACTTCAGCAAAATCATCACTACCTTCCTCTCCTTCCTAATCTATTGCAGTTTTCCCTTTGACAACATGACTATTCATTCCTCATTGTCATTATGCACAAAATTCATAGAGAATGAACCAAATTCTCCTCTTGCCATGTAATCATCAAGTATGATTGAATAACTCCTCTAAAGTGCCATCAAAGCTCCTATACAAAATCTACCAAGATCTTTGGCATATCAGAAAAAACAAATATAAAATGTAATTCAAGATGTGAATCGATAATCTAACCTTTATTTTATCCTCCCAACGATCTTCATGATGAGATTCCATCCTAATATAATTTCCGTACCCCTTATATTTCTCAAATCCTTGTACTGCTTCCTCATCCAATTTAGTATGACAGTTTCTTCATTAAATTCACATACGGCTCAATCCCAACTCCTTAAAAAGCCACTCCCTTTCCTCTTACCCTCTCTACTCTTTCCTCTTGACCTCTCAACTACCACCAATACATGCATTTATCCACGCATATAAATTTTCCCATCACACTTTTACCCTTACCAATATCATCCACCCAAACAACAATAGAAATGAAATACAATATGTCCTTTTACTAAACAAATGCTCCACTAGCTAATATAATGAGAAATATTAACAAAAAAGTTCCAACTTCCAACAATTGAAACACGTTAGTTGAAAATATTAAAATAATAACATAAAATAGAAACAAGAAATTGTCCAAATAAACAAATTTAAGGAAACACATTTGAGGGCAGATGCATAGTTCCGACATAAATCATAAATTGATCAAAAGGAATACAGGATTTTCTAGATAGCATAGTAATTGCACTAATAATAAGGCTTATGTAGGCAGCAGAATAGTTTGAACTAATAACTTGTATAGCCCTGCATACTTTATTTTGGATAACTAAATCCTACATGCTCACAGGCGTACAGCCATAATAGAAAAATCATGCTATATATCTGACGACCAACGAAAAAAGAAAAGCACTCCTCAACAAACTTTGACAAGACAATACAGAGAAACAATATATAAACCCCTTTAGTTCTACAGACTGGTGAATGAAGTCTAACAAAACAGTAATAAGTGAATTGCAGGCATACAAGCAGATGCGTTTTTTAGATGGTTAAAACTATTGGCATCACTGCCGTTTCATCAGCATCATAATCCCCCATGATTATCAGAGTCAAAGCTACCTTCAAAACTGTTATTCTGTTAGCATTTCTCATGAGCTATTCTCAAGAGTCACTGATCTTACCTACGTATGTTAATTTCAAATATTTAGTGTATTTACTGCATCTGAAGTATTCTATTTGAATCACAACATGCAATGAGAAAAGTTAAGCTTTTGCCGATCTATTTGTTTCATCTTACATGGTATCAGAGCTTATAGCGCTCTAACCAACCCTACGATCCAATCATGCCTTACAGCAGCTCCACCAATACCACTCCCTCTACCATTGAGACTTTTGATCCAAAAGATCTCATTCACATTAACACACACACACACACAACTTCCTATCAAGCTCACACAAAGCAATTATCCAGCATGGCACAAACAGATCAAATCACTCCTCATCAGTCATGATCTGGTTGGATACATTAATGGAACCAACCCATGTCCATGCCCCCCTCCCACAATTGAAAATGATGATGGTGAAAATCTCATTCCTATGTATACCTATTGGGTACGACAAGATCAATTACAGTATCTCGCTCTTCTCTGTTCATGTGAAGCTGATAAATGAAGTATCATGTCCTTTGCTCAGACATGTAGAAGCATGAGCAAAACTTCAAAAAGCCTATGCCAATGAGTCTCATTCTCAAGTCATGTCCCTTAAGGAGCATCTTGGTTCCATTACAAAGGGAACTTCCTTTGGGATGGAATATCTAATCCAAATTAAAGGTATATCTAATGAACTCTCACTCATTAGATATCCTCTTGATGACATCAATTTGGTCATTTATACTCTTAGTGGCCTTAGCTCCACTTTTAGAGAGATTGTTGCATCTCTTCGTGCTCGAGAACAACTATTCTCCTTTGATGAATTGTCTGATAAACAATATGAGGAATGGCTCAACAATTCCTTTCCTATCATTGCCAATCATGTCTGGAAATCATCCTTTACGCAAGGGAAGTGCCCAATCTCACGGTCCACCTCCTTGTCACAAAACATTATCATCAAGCTACAGCTCCATGTCATCATCCTATCTTCGCTAGAGCCCATCCTAGAATCTCATTGTGTGTCAATTTCGTCACAAGCGACGCCACAATGCTAAAGACTGCTAGAAAATTAAAGGTTATCCCTCCAAACATGCCTCACTTGTGGTTCATCTTGCTACCAGTAATCCTTCTTCATCTGATAATGCATGCCTCATGGACTCTGGCGCGTCTCATCATATCACCAAGACTTTGCCAAATTGATCTCTCAAATCTGATTATGGCAGCATTGATCAGCTCCATGAGCAAGGTCTGAACATTACTCATACAGGTTACACCTCCATTCCTACCCAATCCCAAGCTTTACATTAAAATAATGTCCTTTGTGTTCCAACCATTAATCAAAAAAATTTGTCTATTGCTCAATTATGTTGTCCCAATAATGTCGCTATTGAATTCTTTCCTTTGTATTTTGTGGCGAAGGCTTTGAGAACAGGGGTGACTCTTCTTCAAGGCTGAATGAGGATAATGTCTACAAGCTCCACTCCAACACCCCAAATTCTCTAGCAGCTCATGTCAATGTCCGTCCCTCCCTTAGTGGCATAAACGTGTTAGCCACAGCAAATCAGAGAAGCAAGATAATTATCGAACGACTCAGAGAAATTCGAGGAAGAGAAAAGGGATTATATATTAACCCAAAACTGAATGAGAGAGCCAAGAATTCGAAGACCTGGGAGCCTCCTCTCACAGTCGTCTCTGTATTCGATATCCTCCCCCCCCCCTTCTCCTATCTCCCCTTTAAATACCAGAAAATAGACAAGGAAAAATAACTAACTCCTGACTCAGCCTATGACTAAGCATATACTGTCGAAAATCCCCCCGAATTTTGTTATTCCCCCTGACACAAATAATCCTCTGTTGTTACCCTCATTCCTAACTTAGGTACTCCCCCGATATCCCCCTTTGCCCCTTCTAACATATGTGAATTTTATAAGAGGCCTATCAAAACGATTGCGCCATCCCGCAGCTCGCACTCTCTCTCACATTCTCACATACCACAAACTTCATGTCGCTCACTCCTCTCATACTCCATGTTTACATTGTTTAGTCAATAAAAGTCTCAAACTCCCAATCATTAAGTCCACCGTTATGAGTTGTTATCCAAATGTCATTCATGTAGATGTTTGGGGACCTACCCTAATTAATTCTATTGATAACTTTTAGTAATTTTTTGAAACATGCATGGTTATTTCCTCTTGAACACAAATCTGATGTCGCCCCTATCTTTCCAACATTTAAGTCTCTCCTTGAAACAAAATTCAAGCACAAAATTATGACTATATATGGATAATGATGGTGAAGTTATCAAACTCAAACCTTTTCTAGCCTCTAATGGCATCCCTCATTTCACAACTCCCCCATACACTCCCGAACACAATGGTACCTCCAAATGCAAACACCATCACTTAGTTGAAACATCTCAATGTTTACTCCATCAAGCTTCCCTCCCACCCACTTTTTGGTCTTACGCCATTCAAACCGCAGCCTATCTTATCAATAGACTGCCTACCCTCTCTTACACATGAACACACCCTATTTTCACCTCTTTGGCCATACACCCAATTACTCAAAATTACGCACTTTTGGGTACCTATGCTTCCCATGGCTCAAATCTTATACCACCTCCAAATTAGAAACCCAATCTCACCCTTGTGTCTTATTGGGTTATTCCTCCAATCAAAGTGCGTACCCCTACTATGAAACTATCACCAATAAGGTTCACCACAATCACCATGTCACCTTTGCCGAAGATGCCTTTCCCTTTCCTACTTTATTTACTCCCGCCTCTGCCTCTGCCCCTACCCCCTCTTCCTTCGATAGTCCTTTTTTTCAACTTCCTATTAATACAAAGCACCCCTCGTTCTCATCAGTTAGTCAGTTACTCCTCCCCCACTACGTCAATCACTCATACCACATCATCATCTCTATATTTCTCATCGACTAACCTCACCCTGTCCACCTCCCTTACAATGCTTTTCGATTTCTCAATTCCAACCCCTGAAAAAGACAATGCTCCTATGCTCCAAGACCATGCCGCAGTTGATGCCCCTATGCTCCAAGACCATGCCGAGCTTGTTGCTCCTATGCTTACCGCCCCTCTTTGTCCCTCTTCAAATCCTTCTTCTCATCTCATGGTATGGTCATGAGCTCCAAGATTGGCATCTTCAAGCCTAAACGAAATATCCTTTACCCGACTTGGTGGAATTAACTTGTGTTTCTCAAGCTCTCAAATCACTTGAATGAAAGCAAGCTATGTCGGACAAGTTCAATGCTCCCTATCCAATGGCACTTGGGAGCTTGTTCTACCTAAGCCCCATTATAATATAGTTGGTGATAAATAGGTGTTCATCTCAAGCGACACTCGGATGTTAGCATTGCTCGATACAAAGCCCGTTTAGTGGCAAAGGGTTTTCACCACTATCCTGACCTTGATTTCACCGATACATTTAGCCCGGTTGTCAATCCTCAAACCATCAAGATTATTCTCTACCTTGCTCTATCCCATCACTAGAACCTCTATTAGACGGATGTCAATAGCATGTTTCTTCTTGGCACACTCTCTAAAAGGTGTACATGTCTATGCCTCCTGGTTTCACCCATCCTTCATTCCCCAACCATGTTTGTCACCTAAGAAACGCCCTCCATGGCCTTAAGCATGCACCCCATGCATGGTATCAAGCTTTTCACTCCTTTCTCATGGCTTATGGGTTTTTCAAGTCCAAGTCTAATCACTCTATTTATTTATCAAAAACAATATTTCACCACATACTTCCGTGTCTATGTGGACGACTTGTTATTCGCCGACAGCAATATTCCATTCCCACCACCACATTTGAGATCAAGCAGCCTTGCTGCCATAGTTTCATACTATTAAAGATCTCAGCCATCCATCATATTTTATGGGCATGGAAATCATCCCTGCCACCTCTAATCTTTTCCTTCCCCAACACAAGTACACACGTGATTTATTAACCAAGGCATTTATGCAAGGCACCAAACCAGTGAACACACCTATGACCACCACAACATCCCTTGCTTCTCCAAATGCTACCACTTGTGATGTCTCTCTATATAGATGTCTTATGGGTTCTCTCCAGTATCTTAGTTTCACTCGCCCCGACCTTGCCTTCTCCATTAACAAACTTGCTCGGTTCATGCAAGCAACCTAGAATATCCACTTCCAAGCCCTCAAACGGGTCCTACACTACCTCAAGACCACTCTTAATCATAAGTTTCATCTCAAGGACTCCTCCCTTCACTTATTTACCTACTGTGATGCGGATTGGGTTGGTGACATTGTCGACCACAAATCAATAGTCGCCTATATTGCCTATCTTGATAGCAATCCTATATCCTAGGCATCTAGGAAGTAGGCAATGTCCAGGAAGCATACGGTAGTCCAATCTTCCACCAAAGTTGAATGCAAGAACATTGCTTCCACTGCAGCTGAAGTTCTTTGGCAACAACTCCTCAAGAAACTTAGTCTCCCTCTCTCACGACGTCTTGATATTTATTGTCACAATATAGGTGCCACCTATCTTTGTGTGAATCAAGTTTTCCACACACTTATGAAGCACATTGCTATCAATTATGACTTTGTGCATGATCTTGTGGCATCCAAACACCTACGGGTAATACACATCCCTTCCAACCACAAGCTAGTTGGTTTGCTAACGAAGCTACTTTCAAGCCCACGTCATTCTCATCTCATGTCCAAGATTGGTGTCATCACCTCCTCCACCATCTTGCGGGGAGTATTGGCATAATTGCCGCTTCATCAGCATCATAATGCCCCAAGATTATCAGAGTCAAAGTTACCTTCAAAGTTGTTATTTTGTTAGCTATTCTCACGAGTCACTAATCTTATCTACATATGTTAATTTCAAATATTTACTATATTTACTGCATCTGAAGTATTCTATTTGAATCACAACATGCAATGAGAAACGTTAAGCTTTTGCTGATCTATTTGTTTCATCTTATCTACATATGCTCATTTCAAATATTTACTATATTTACTGCATCTTATGTATTCTATTTAAATCACAACATGCAATGAGAAAAGTTAAGCTTTTGCCAATCTATTTGGTCCATCTTACAAATACAAGGTCTTTCAGACCAAATCAACAAGGGTAACAAGCAGAACAACAAATATGCACCCACTTGCCAAGCATAAAGTAAACACAGCAACCTGTCCTCTATTAAAACACCCAACTTGGCGGACATCTTACACTAATCAATAAACATAAGAAAAGCAATACACTAACAACTACATGAAATATCAAACTAAAATCATCCTTTGAAGGCACTCATAGCCATCTTGATGACCTCCTCAATTTCTTTCTCACGGCAAGTTTTCAACTGAAGATTCCTAAACTAGATCACCTGGTTCCAAAGTTTAAGCAGGTGACTTTTATCAGTTATCTGAACTATTATTTTTGCGCCCCCTACTCCTCTTTATTGACGCCATAATGGCATTGATACAATCTTCATCCCTCATACACTTCTGTGAAGCTATCCAACTACATTATTATAGAAGCCAACAAAACAAACACACCAAAGCAATCAATACTAATTCAAAGGTATAATAAGACAAAGGCATCAGATAGTCAAATTTCCTAACCTTTTATACTTTTATTCTATAATTACATTTTTAGAAAAATTACTTTTACAAAACTACTTTTAATAGAACTTTTGTGTCAAAATCAATGTTTGTTTTTACTTTATTTGGAAAATTGATTATTACTAAAAGAAAAAAAAGACTACTTATTGTATTTGATTAGTGTTCGTTTTTTTATTTTTCTGCATGATTACTTTTTATTTTATCACAATTCATATTCATTCTATCTTATTATGCCTATACCTTTTTTTAGTAATACATATTGTATAATTTTTTTAATAATAAATACTAAAGATTAGATAAAACATGAAAAAATTATAGGAAAATATAAAAAGTTAAAAAAAAAGAGAAAATTATAAATAAAAAACTTATTTTTCTAGAAAATTAAAATTATTTTAAAATTATACAAAATTTATATATATATATTCATAAGGAATCCAAAATCATACAAAAAGATTTGCAATTTATTAAAATATTTTGGAACCTAGAGAAAATATGAATAATTACCAGGTAAATTTTATAAAATTTATCATCATTTAACATTTAGTTAACAATATAATTAAATTCCATGATAAGCAATAATCATTTCAATATCCATAATTAAAATCATAAAAACAGATAGCTTATAAGGAAAGTTTTTGCAAGATTACACTTGTGGAATATCTAAGAATCATGAATACAATCTTTTACGATTGCAATCTTGTAAATTTTTTCTTGTCCTCTAGATATGTGTAAACATTCTCAAAGCCACTTCCAGCACTCCACCATTCCATGACCTCAAACAACATCCTAACAAGTATATGTCTTTGATTTGACCTAGCTGAGGAACAAACTTCGAAGACTTTTCACCTGACAATGCTGAAAAATACTGTCAGATCTACAACCAGGGCTAGAGCAACAAAGCCAAAAGCAGCTCAATACAGTCAATCTCCAATGCACAAATACTCTCCATCCTCAAATAGACCAAATCCACTCACATAAGTCCTAGAATTCCTAAGGAACAAAATATCCATCCCCTGGCATAAAATCCAAAAGCAGTTTACAATCCTTGTTGCACAGTGCATGAACAGAGTAGTTTCAGCATGAGCATCTCATCTATTCCAACTTGATAGTCTTATTCCTAAAAATAAAGATACAAAAATAAAAATAAAATAAAAATGCAAGAACCTTCAAAACTCTAATTAATGAAGACTGGAAACAAGGCAATTTTGAGTAATCTCAAATAAATAAATAAAACATATGAAACTTTAACAAAGTCTTTCACAGCAAGCACTGAGTCACTGACAAGATGCAGATGCCCATCAATTTATATTTCTTTCAAAACTTGCACAACATTTTCAAGTAACCTTTCAATCACATCTCTTTAGCAATAAAAGATGAAACTTTTCCTTCAAGATCATCCCCCGCCCCTTCCAAACTTTTCAAAATTGATGGCAGCACTTGTCAAAATTATTAAAACAAGAAAATGATAGAACTTCAAAGTCCTTCATAAACGTATACCTCATTATCAGGTAAACAGGAGTAGATATTTAAAGATTTAGAACATTATACATTTTTTAATCATAATTTACTGGAATTTCTTTGTCAGATTCAGAAACTGATTAACAGAGAACCTAAGCTTCCAAGCCCAAGGCCAGCTCTATTCATCTCTTGACCATGACTAGAAGCAACCAAAAAAAGACTCAGTCATCGTGTAGTTTCAGATTCCACCATTCATAACATTTCAGTGGCAGTAAAACATTACTACTGCTACTTAAAACAAACCCAATATAGTAGTAATAGTTAAAAAGGACTACTATCACAAAAAGGGAAAACAAAGTTTTTGGACGGAGCAGGACAGAGTAGCGCATATATTAAAAACTCCATGTATTTACTTTTCCTTGTTTGGTTAAACTAGTTCCCAATCATAGGCATAGCACAACAAATCACCTTCTGCCCTCTGCTCCTTTCCTCCTACTAATTCAAGTTTCGAAGCATCTGATCAACCTTTAAACGACCTACTGCAACATGATGTGATATGGTAAATTTGGCTTTTAGATCACAAGACAACTTCTACTACCAGCCGCTTTAGCTATCATAGACTCCATGTTTTAGCTGCAAAAAAGAAACCAACTACTACTATAACTTGCCTTCTTAGGTTCCCTATGAGGAAAAAAAATGAAGATATAGCAAAACAAGGCCTCGTCAGATTGTTGCTGGTAATATGACTGTAGAAATTCTTCTTTGATGGTTAAGAGAAACCAGCTACTTTAATTTGCCAAAATAATACCCCGAATAAAAGTTGGAGCCCAAAATGAAATGCAATCATCATGGGAATAAATCACATTATTTATAACTGAATAAATAAATTTATCATTGAACTTTAGAACAATACAACATCACATATACCTACTTCAGTTTCAGTGATCACTGCAACCTAACTGTCTCAATTTCTTATCCAGTTAAAAATATATGATAACTTCAAGAAATTGTACGAGTAATATATCGACCCATCAGTTAACTTGAACTTCTAAGATGAACACTAGAGCAAAGCAGTGAAAAGTCCTAACTCCTGTAAAGGCAAAGCAGCGATGGGACCCAAAACAGGAAACTAGGGAAAAAATAAGAGACCAGTCACCCAGAAGAACAACTTCAGAAAAGAAAAGAGAGATCACATACTTGAATCAAATGCTGCAAAACTCGCTGGAAGAAAAACCGACTACCACTGTTCTGATTTGCAAGTCCATGTATGAGCGGCGGGCGGTGGCTTGAAGCGGCGGATGCGATGTCGATAGATCGGTGAAAAGGTTTGTGGGCGAACTTCGGTGGCTTGACGGAGTTAGGCGTGACTCTTACGGCTCGTTTGATAAATGGAAAGGAGAGTTTGGGAATTAAAGAGTGGGAATGAAAATGAGAATCATGAAGTGGAAATTTGTTTATTTAATCTCATTCTCATGTTTGGTATTTGATGGGATTAACTTGGAAATAACTTGGGAATAAAAGTTTCTTATGTTTGGTACGTGGGAATGGGATTGGGAATATAATCATAAATTTACAAAAATATCCTTCTTATATTTATAATATATATATATATATAACCAATTATTATTATTTTTTTCCATTATTCAACTCTATTTTCCTTATAATAGACCATATAATATTAGATCAGATCAGATCAGATCAGATTAGATCTGATTCAATACAATCAGATCAGATAATAGTAATTATTATTATTATTATTATATCAAATACTATTTACAATAATAGTTATTATTATAATTATGATTATCTTTATTGTAATTATAATTATTACTATAATTATTATCTTTATTATATTTTTAATTATAATTATAATTATCATTATAATTATTATCTTTATTATAATTATAATTATAATTAATGATTATACTAATTAGAATTATAATAAAGATAATAATTATATAATGATAATTATAATTATTATAAAGATAATCATCATCATCATCATCATTATTATTATAATTAATATTATTAATACAATATTATACATAATATAAGATTATTTTAGTCTTTTTGTTTTCTATCCCAATTCTCACCCTTCTAATACCATACCCCCCTAAGGAATAAATTGGTGGGAATAGACATCCCCAATTCTCATTCCCAATCCCATTTTTATTCCCACTCCCTCAAAACAAACACTAACATAATTAAATCCCTCCCTAAATTCTCATTCCCACCATTTTATTCCCATCAACCAAACTAGCTGTGAGTGGGGTTTAAACGAGTTTTTTTCATAAACTGCTAGCGTAACGCGTATCTTTCAAAATGTAATTTTAACCAGGAAGTAGTTAGATCAAAGGCTCAAAGATACTTCTGGTTTTCAGCTTATACAATTTACTAATTATTGATGTTTTAGAATAACCTTTTAGAAGTAAAGAGTAAAAGTGTAAAACAAGACCAAACAGAAGTGAATAACCTAAAGCCACTTTTTATACTAATTAATTGTGTAAAACAAAACAAGAGCATGCCTCTGAGCTTTCCAACAATCAAAATTCCAACAAATAAAAATCTGGCAATCGAACTTCCTTACGATAAAAATTCCACCTTCTAGTCAATACCTTAAAGCTTTCCAACAATCAAAATTGTTAACCTCGAAGGTTAAACAATATTATTATACTTATTTTAATGATAACAAACAAATTTTAATATATAATGTGTTTGTTTTAGTGTACATATTCAACAAATCAACACATACAAAAGGAACCAAGATATGAAGCCAAGCATTTGATATGTCATAAGTATATTGTAAAGATTGAGTTGAACAAAAATCACATTTCAAATAAAAACTCTTTAAAACTCTTTGTTGAAAAATACTTAACTTGAATTCATATTATAAATCTGTTAAAAGTATTCTCCAAACAAGTTGATTGGTTTCAATCGGAACCAGTCAACTGATCTTCATACCAATCGACTGGTTCATTTTAAACATAGCCACAAGTTGTGTTAAAATGAAAACGAATCGATTGGTGCATAAAACCAATCGATTGGTTTCCTCAAACCGATCGACAGGTTCGAAAATTAATCAATTGGTTTGACAACCAATCCATGGGTTTCAATCTTGCAGAAACTCGGTTCTTCTCTGTTTAAACACATCAACTAGTTTAGGCAAACTGATTGACTAGTTGCAAAACCAATCGATTGGTTTAACTAACCAATCCATGGGAATCAATCTTGCAAAAATCCAATTCATCTCTATTTAAACACATCGATTGATTTAGGCAAACTGATCGGCTGGTTTAACCAACCAGTCCATAGGTTTTAATCTTACAGAAACCTAGTTTCTCTCTATTTAAACACATCGATTGATTCGGACAAACCGATAGACTAGTTTGGCTAACCTATCCATGGGTTTCATTTATACATAAACCCAGTTACTCTCTGCTTAAACACATAAAATCGTTATTGCCAAACTGATTGAATGGTACACGAACACATCGACTGTTAATATGTGTTTTAGGACCAACCGTGTATAGTGCCAAACCAATCGATTGGTTTCTTTAGACCGATCAACTAGTTCACACAACAGTAACTTTCTATTTTGGTTGAAATATAAACAGTCGATTGGTTTGAACAAATTGACTGATTGGTTTCTCCAAACTGATCGACCGGTCAACATTATATGATGATTTTCTGCACGTTAGGCGAAACAAATTTTTGACAAATTGTGCCTAACATCCATACTCGAGGGTAACCGTTATAAATAAGGTCCCTCTACATTTATTACAAACAACTTTTCATATCATTGATTGTGCAATTACTCTCTTACACTAAACTCATTTAATTACTCATTCAATATTCTAAACTTTCATATTTTTTGAGTTTTTACTGAAGAGTATTCTTTACTCACTTATCTTAGCTAGAATTGTTCTCACATTATATTACGTCTAGCTAGATTACATTTGATTCAAATATTAACACTTTCATATCTTTTATTTGGTGAGAAACAACCTACTCTCAAAAATCAATCAAAGGGATCAGTGAGTGTTGTCTATCATTCTTGAGAGATTCATTTAGTGAATCTAGAGAAGATAAATATGTAAAGTTCTAAATCATCTCTTGAGAGGGTCGTTGAGACTGTAAGGCTCATAAACCGAGAGAAGAGTGATCATCAACAAAACACGTCAATATTTCAAAAATCCAAAATGGTGAACCTTCTTGTAGAGTACGTAAAGAGTAGTTCACTCTTGAACCACTTTACATTACATGTAAAATTGTATTTAGTAATTCTATTCCAAAAAACCCTATTCACCCCCTCTAGGATGTTTTCAAAAATCAATGACATTGCGTCACATCTTAATAGACATTAAAATGTTGTTGTATTTGAAATTAGAGCTCAAATTTACATGAAATTAATGAACAAATGAGATTAGAAATTCGTAGGCTAACAACCTAAAGAAATAATTTGAAATTAGTTGATGAGTAAAGCCTACAAACTAAACATTCAAGCTAGAGCATTCTCCCAATAAGACTTGAACAATGAGCATTAGTTTACATAGGAACAAAAAGGCTTCTACTTAGCGTACAAAGTCTAATGCTCCGTTTGGATTGGAGTAAATAAGGGTGGAGATAAATATTAAAAATTAACATAGATGAGGAAAATAGAAGTGAATCATAGTGAATATTTTAAAATATTATTTGGACGATATTAACCTAATCTAGGTGAATCAAAGTGAATGCTTTAAAAATCTCGTTTGAATTTAGGTGAATGTATAAAATTTACTTATATTTTTGCATTCACCTCTGTTATCCCCGAAATCAGATGTTAATAAAAATAAGATTAACTAGAGTGAACAAAGGTAAAAACTTTAATGGTCTGTTTGGATTGGGATAGATCAGGGTGAAGGTAAACATAAAAAATTAACCTATGTGAACGGAATGGAGGTAAATCGGGGTGAATACCTTACAATATTGTTTGGATAATATTAACCTAACGTGGATGAATTAGGGTGAATGTTTTAAAAATCCTATCTAGATTGAGGTGAATTAAGGTTAAAAAAATTTAAAAACTATCATTTATACCCTTATATTAAGTTAACAAGCCCCTTTCAAAACAACTTAGCTAGCACCATCACCACCACCACAACCAACTCCTCCTCCACCACCACAACAACTCGTCTTCCGCTAGCACCATCACCACCACCACAACAACTCGTCTTCCACTACCATCGCCACCGCATTACAACAATCACAACCTCCCCCACCACAACAACTCATCACCACCATCACAAAAACCACCAACGCCACCACCTCCTCCACACCAACAAACTCATCACCACCACCAACTCCATCACCTTATCCACCACCACTAACTCCATCATACCTCGACATCCTTATCATCCATAACCACCTTCTCTCCGGTCTCATCATCCTCTATCATAAACTACTACCAAAGAAAAATTATAAGTCAAGTAATTTTTTCACTGCAACATCCATTTATCTAACTAGTTTAGAGATAAAAAAATGTACAAACATAATAAATCATATATAATACATTGAAGAAAGACGCCCTTCATTAAAAACAAACTTAAATTAAAACGCATCCACCCCCTACATTAAAAGCAAAACAAGCCTATCATCATCTATAACATAAACTCAAATAGTTCATAGATGTTTCACAATCAACAAACATGAAACTGCACATAAGGAGAAGGTTCTAATTCGCTAATAGTATGTGCTTGTACCAGTATAAGCCATAATACATATCAATGTGGTTCCAATGGATACACATTTAGCTTATCATAATATGCACGATTCTTTAAAATATAGAAAGCAGCCTACATCTTGTACCTTGAATCAAAGTCAAGCTCCTCAACACACTTTATAGCCTCCACGAGATCAACACATTAGCGTTTGTCTATAATTATGACAAACTTTGCTACATATTCACTTAAATATCAAAATATAATGTAATAAATTCATCCATTTTCCTCTTACCCTTGATGTCTTTTTCATGACTCACACTTGCTTGTGGCACACTTGTATTAGCAGCATCTAAATCATAGCCTTCTTGAGAGGGAGGTGGAGTTCTAGAATCAATACCAAGTGAACTAAATCCCTCCATGTGAACTTCGTCTTATGAGACCATATTATCAATGTCATAAATCATGCTACCAAATTCTCCACGTTGTCTTGCAGTCGATCTTCTCCTTTCTGTTATCTCAGAAACAATTACAACATTATCCCCGATTGCAAACTCTTCTAATTTTTCATAGAAGTGAATTGTTTTATCCTTCCATTATGCAACCTTTAGATTACTCTATGTTAAACAAACAAACAAAGTAAATGAAACCAAACAAACAAAACAAATTGTGACTTCATCAAATTGACACTACACACACCTTAATTTGTTGATTCCATACGTTATCTTCGAGATCTTGCATTTGAGTAGTAGGATTAAAACTCCAACTGCTTTGTGAAACATTCATAAATATGTCATAACATTAAAAAAACTTTCCCTTTAGATATTTTATCTTATTACGGAATCATCCCTTGTTCCATAAGGAGTTAGGAAACTTCTCTTCAAGTTCTTTTACCATAGAACTATAAGCTATTATAGTAAATGTACCACCGAGATGATTACCTATACGTATCTGATATAGCAAAGCATGAAGAAGAATTCCATCCATCTCGCATGTCCAAATATTTCTCTCAGCTTGACAAGGAGGCATGGTTGAATCTATAAAGAAAAAGGATGACATATACAATAGGTATGCAAAAAAGAAGAAGAAGAAATACATGTTTCAAGGCATGTTCAATGTATACACGTTTAAAATACGTGTTTTCACAATTTAGTATGCATGTTCAATGTAAAATACAATATATTATTGCTAATCGACCAATGTTTACACAAAATAGTACATTAGTTTAAATTAAATGGCCCAAAAGAAATGTTTATATATTATAATCTCTCCACATCACCACAGCTATTGAATTCCTTATAAACTCTCATCTACCGACATCTCCTTCTTTTATAAGATCATCAAACCTATTTTTCCACTCTCCATCGTCATCATTGGTAAGTTCTTAAACTACCTCTCTAGTTATAGCTTCATCTGGACCAACATCCATTAGAAAGTTGTGCATAATACAACATGCTAATATAATCCTTGTATGTATATATACATCACGATAAAGTTCATTTGCAATTACCATCATTGGATAATAATTTATTTCAACGCCAAAAATTCTTTCAATTACATTTATTAACGAAGAATGGCCCAAGTTAAATAACTCATAATGAATCCTTGGTGGATTATACGAGTACTTTTTCAAATGATACCACACTCCTATATAAATTAGAATCAAGCCACTCATCATAGGAAACCTAGTATCACCAAGATAGTATTTACCTATGAAAAGCTAAAATGTCATACGACTTTTAATAAATTAAGTAGAAGGTATTTTTCAAGTATGGTAATGTAGTTACCATGTAGAATTTTGAGGTCATAAGCTCGTCTTAATACATCTTTTAATATTTGAGCATCAAATGTCATTTCTTCCCAACCAACTAAAACATAAGTAAATTTTAGGTCAAATGTACAAGCTGCTAGTACATTTGATGTGGTGTAATATTTTCTTCCTCAGTATTTAGAAGCATTTGATGTAACTCGTACATATGTTCCATCAATTACTCCTACACAATCCTAAAATTAACTACTACACTATTAAGAATCTAACTAAATTATTTATTAACTAAAAAGAAAGAAAAGTTTACTATAGGCAGCTTAAAATAAGGATAGAACTTGGGATTGTCCTAAATCTCTACTATTGTTGATGATACATCTAGTTGTCTAATAAACATCTCCTCTAATTCTATAACAGCTCTAAAGACATTGTGGAAATGACGACTGATAACTTCTCCAGACCTACAAAACACTATTTGCACCTTTCTATTGTTGTGGTATGCCCCAAACTGCACAAAAATAAAGTTATTTGCTCTTCGATATTAACCCATTTCGTTGATTGCAAGCCACAATGATTCGCTAATAATCCAAAAAATTCATAAAATGCCTCGGGGCACATACAAATCATAAAGCGACATATAAATTTATTTGTCATCACCTCTCTTTCTCTAGATTCTTTACGAACATCACCATTGTCATCACTATCTAACATGTTACTTTCATCCAAATACCAATAAGTTGTCACCACCATGACAAACCAATTAAGGATTGTAAAGTAAAACATAGTAAGAATATCATCACCATTGTCCATCTTTCAAAACATAAATATTATTGTCATTATTATGATATCAAAACAATAATATCATCATTATTAAATAAAAAAAAATATGGATAGTACATAACATCCAAAATTACTAAAACAAACATATAGACTTATAGTATACGATTAAAAATACTATAAACATCACATATCATAAACTTTAAAGATATCTTCCTACTTCCAATACAAAACCCGTACTTATGGCTAGAAAACAATCTATCCACCAAAACACTTCAACGAGATCAAGAAACAAATAATAGCATCCTTACTCTACTAAATTGCACAAAATCAGTTTGAATAAGAGAAAAAAATTGTATATTGGCAGCTTTGAATATGCATTGAAGATCTATTTTTAGAGACCAAAAACTCACTTAAACCAAGCCTCAAACAAAATATTAACCCTCCGAGAACCAAAAACTCACTTAAACCAAGCCCCAAACAAGAGAACGGAAAATGAAGCCAAAACAAATGCAGGTTAACTACAAGTTTAGAATAATCCCATATTAATATTAACTATTAGGGATCTGAACAATTAAATAGGTTTAGAATCAACATCAAGGAAAACTCTATATGCCTATATATATTAATTGGTTCACAAAATCAGAATATGCACAAATTAATGCAAAAAATTTGCATCCAAAGCAGACCTTGGTCTATAACATTATTTGAATCATGATATGCTAAATACAATATACAAGGCAACACCATTCTAGCAAAAAATTCAAGCAAAACGATGCAAGAGTATTTGAGCAAAAAAAAACAAGGGAGCCGAAAATTTACAAGAGGCAAAACAAACAAAATAAGGCATGGAGAAGGGAATGGATATGCCATTAAGGTAATTGCATTCCTTCTACTAGACCAGTCTTGGTATCTAATTGCATTCAGCCTACAATTCAATAAAAAAAATGCAGATTGGTTGTACAAATGGAGGATATCAAACTCCCTTACGGTATAGGGCAAAATTAGGATCTCTTAGTAGCAATCGAGAAAAACAAATAACATTCTAGCAAAACGCATAAAAAATTCAATCAAACCAGGCTACATCAATTGAGCAAAACAAACAACATTACAGCAAAGCATATCAAAAAATTCAATCAAACCATGCAATATCAATCAAGCATAGCAAACAAAATAAGGGAACGAACATTGTTGTGCGACCATGGCAATTTCGACCATATATCATGAACAACACAAATCAATATGTCAATATTCTACTAGATCTATACATGAAAATTTTTGATTAGAAGAAGAATGGGAAAAAATTGACCAAAATCATGCCTAGCCATTGAACAACAAAAAGGAAAATAATTTGAACCGAGGAACGAATGAGGAGAACATATGACACGAGAGGAGAGGATATTGGTTGTTGACAATGTAACTTTGGTCATTGAGCTTGGAGCCACCACTGTTGGGATGCCGACGAAGCAAGAGGAGGCGAAGGCAAGAGAAAGTAGGGGACTAGGCTCAATCTCAAGGGGGGCTTGAAAACGAGAGAGTATGGTAATGCAGTTGTGCATGTTTATAATTGTTAGAAGTATTTTTGTTTGATTATGCCAAAAAAAAAGTAATATTGACCTTCACCTCCATTACCTCCCAAAATCGAGAGGTAATAAAAATTAGGTTAATTGGGGTGAATGAAGGTGAAACATTAACCCCAATTTACCCTATAAAGATTAATATTTTTTTCCAAATGATGTGAATCAATTGATTCACCTCTATTAACCCCATTTTACCCCAAAACACACAAGTTATAACCTCCATTCACCTGGTTGAGGTTAACAAAACTCATTCCCGAATGGGGTGAATCAAGTGAATCAATTGATTCACCTCCATTAACCCCCGTTCACCCAAACTAAATGCACCGTAAAGGTCATTTATATGGAAAATTTTGTTATTTTTTTTATATTCAAATTTTTATGATAAATTTTTTTAAAAAAATGGTCATTTAGCTATAATATAAAACTACTAATTAAAAATAAAAATGTGAAAACGTAATTATATTTATATAAATTGGATCATGACAAGAATATCAATAATAATAATATATTATTATTATATTATTATATGTAGTAATAGAAATAATAATATTATTAAAAATAACATAAATATTAATAATACCAATAATTTTAGTAGTATTATTAGTAGTAGCATCACTAATAATCATAAAAATAATGCCAATATTACTATTAATAATATTGAAATCAATGTTAATATTAAAAATAATTATTATAATAGTAAGATCAATTAAGATAATAGTAATAATAATAATAATAACAACAATATCCTAAAATATGTCATTGTTGTTGTTATTAATATTATTATCAATGTAAACAATAATATTAATAATATTATTATTAATGTTGACAATATTATTATTATTGTTGTTGTTGTTGTTATTTATTATTAGTAATATTATTATTTCTTAAAAATAGTAAAAAAAGTTTAATAAAAATAATATTACTAATGTTACTTTTTTATTAATATTAGTATTATTGATAATATTTTTGTTACTATCGGTAATATTAATAAAATATTAGTTATTTCTACTTGTTATTATTTCTCAAAAATAGTAATAGTAATTTTAAGAAAATTAATACTATTAATATTATGATCATTATAATTTTATTAACCGTAATAAAATTTTATATTACTTTCTTATTAATATTAATATTAATCTTATTATTAATAATATCGTTACCATCAATAATAACTATAAAATATTAACATTATTATTATTAATGGAAAAATAATTATATTAATATTATTTTTATTATATTGTTATTACTAATAGCATTAGTGTTCATCATCATAATAATAATAATAATAATAATAATAACAACAGTATTGTTATAAGTATCACTTCAATTTTTAACAACAATAATTAATAATAATAATAATAATAATAATAATTTTGTTATTGAATAAAAAATATATAATAATTTATTTTTTTTTCAATTTTTAATGAGAAAAATATTAACAAAAGTTACTATAGTGTTTTCTAATTTTCTTGGGGGAGAGGGGGCTTTTCTACTATATAATCTTGTTTTCCTCAATTAAACACATCTAAAGTTTGTGTTTTAATTAGGGATGACAATAGGTCGGATCCGATCAGATCCAACCCTGTGTACTATATCTAGATCTAGGTCCGATCTAGACTAGTTGGACTTTAAAATTTTAAAATTATACCTAGATCCACCAGATCTAACAGATAAATGAGTCATAAACGGGTATGACTATTTTTGAATAAAAAAAAGTTGAATAATTTACATAAATACAAATATATTTATATTTTATATATCTTAATGTGTATTTTTTTATTATAAAAATCCTTTGAATGAAAATATTAGTATTTTAAAGTAATTACTTTAACTTATCAAATGATATTTTAATACTTTTAAAACAAAATATTATACATCTTCCTCATAAATTAAATACATATAAATATTTTTTTTTAAATAAATAAAGAGCTCAATCAAAATCACGACAGATATAAAATTGGTATGTATGTACAGGATCTAAGATAGAGGTATATAAGGTTATTTCATTCATAACTTATTTAGTTCTATATTTGGTCGTAATTTTTTATTTTTGAGAGTAAAATGTTTGGTCGTAAGTCATGTGTTAGCGGTAAATACATCCATCTTACTTTCGTATAAATTATGATATATCATTCTTTACAAGCATGAATTTATTATGTCCTCGAAGATTTTCAAGGATCGTTTGATAATTGAAAACTTCCTAAAATTCACCCTGAATTAATCTACAAAACTAAGAAACAAGATATACGAATTATCTTATTTCTTATATTTTCAAACTTAATTGTACCACTTCCAAACAAAATATGTTATCAAAACTAAGAAACAAGATACAAAAATCTCCAAACCTTTTGAAACTATTGAACTCCTTACAAAAAAAATCCATAAAAAATCACATCAAAATGGCTTCAAATATATTCATATAGGGATCGTTCGGGTTGGGTTCAAACCTTTTACCAAATAATGACTAAATGCATCAATGCTTACCATCTTACGTGATGTCAGACCTAAAAGTTTGATAATTCAACTCTAGAAACCATTGAGTTTGGCCTCTATAATGGTCTCATTTTCTTTAATTGCTACCCCAATGTTCATGTTGTCTGAAAAGATCCAAATCTCCTCCAATCTCTTATTCTCCAATTAAAAACCCATGGTTACAAAATGCTTGAAGGATCAATACTAGTAGCCATGATCAACTAAGTTCATTACAAAGCCATGAAAATAGCTTTCAAAACAAAAGTCAAAACCTAAAGCAACAAAGGTGAGACTCTCCTACTATAAACATATCCAACTAGAGCCAATACACTTGTCCCACGCCCAATTAGATGAAAGGATGTCACCCTTCCAGAAGATTAGCGCCTAGAAAAAGTTGCACTGCCACAAATAAACCAACATCAGATGCCCAATAAACCCACTATCAAGTTAAAGCAAATAACTTAATTCCAAGATGGGACTATAAAACTCAGTTTCCAAAATCTCTTAGCCACCACTTATCAAATACAGCCTCAAATTCCTCGACTATTGATATAGGAAAGGTATAAAAAAATCCCCTCTATTATCAATCTACCATATGAACAACACAAATACTCCATCTCATATTTACCAAACACATCATTCCAAATGGCCACCTATAACTCAAGAATTTCTCATTCTGTATATGCCAAACAAAATCAACCATGAAATCCTAAACATCCACAAAAGGTAGAATCACCCCATATTTGCCTACAAACTCTTGAATAATCAAGAGACATAAATTCCCCTCATGGTTCTCCTACCTTCTCTAAAATCAAAAAAAAAACTTAATTAATGTGATTGAAAAATATCTAAAGATTAATAAACAAGCTCTTAAAGATGACTTCTACGTTCCTCAAAACTTTAAGAAAAGAACATGATTCTTCAAACACTTCCTTCACCAACGACAAGATATTCAAACAAAATTATATGATTTCATCTGAAAGGAAAATATCAAAATATTATTCTTTAATTGGTTCAAAATCTATGCTAGATAACATAATATTGACTTCTCTTTCCAAAATATTAATCCACTGACCACTCAAAATAAAGCTAAAACATGGTAGACCCATAAAGGTACAATTGAGTATAGCCATCCACCACTACAAAATATTAAAATGACCTTAAGATATCACTCACTTGAGTTAAATCCTATTTGTATGCCTATGATAGATGTAACATTAAAAATATCCTTATGTAAAATAACTATACAAACATCCACCTTCACACGATTGGCTCCCAACTTTCAAAGCTTGATAACCAAATAAATAAATAAAAAGCATCATTCCAGCAATTTAGGTTACATCCTCATCGAAACCCACTGAAAGTAAGACATTATCTATCTTTAAACCTTTCTAAGTTGTAAAGTTTGGCCAACAAAATATCTAAATTAGTAGAACTGGATTCCTCCAAGCCATCAAATATCAACTTAGTCAAATTAATCTCACCTCCTCTACATCAAACCACCCCCAAATACTAGACACCCCTACCCAACCCTTTTAGATAAATACCTTGGGATTTTCATCCTCACCCTATAAAATATAAGATGAGCTCGATAGAGAACCAACCCTCTCTTGCTTCCATTAGAAGAATGCCCAATCTTCCTCAAGATATATAACCCCTGACCTTAGTCTTAAAACCATGCGACACAAGCTTGTTCAACTAAATTATAAAGCCTCACCTTGTATGAATGGACTATTGATGGAATATCTAAATATGATATTCTAAAACTCCTCCAACAAATGACTATGGTCATTAATGCCTACAAAACCCAAATTTGTACATCCAATACGGACATTGAAAAACTCCTAATTATGGGATTATTTGATTAACTTAAAGAATGGTGGGATTCCCATCTTATCCCAAAAGAGCGGAGCTCTAACCTTGAGGATGTCCAAATCAATGAAGATGGAAACATAATCATTGAAAATGATGTTGTATGTCCTAACGCCGTTGCCTCACTCATCTTTGCCATATCTCTTCACTTTGTTGGTGATCCCCCATTCTTCAAAGGTAATAATAATCTCCACTGTAAAAAACTTGATGACTTTTAATGGTATAAAAACACTTTCCTCACTTGATTCATGCTCTGCAATGATTCAAACCAATCCTTCTAGAAATAAAAGTTTCTTGCTCGTCTTCCCACTCTTCTTGGAGAAGAGTTCGAAACAAAATAAAATAATCTAATGGAAACCAAATTCCATATTCTCAATTTATCTATGATGAACTCATTAAACTTACCCAAAAATAATGCATTAAAATTTTTCAAGACCTCAAACTTATATTCTCAATTCACTTGTAACGAACTTGTTATCCTTACCTAAAAGAAAGGCATTTAAATTTGTCAAGACCTCAAGCTCCAACAACATCTCAAATTTGAAATGCATAAAACTAGCTAGGAACTTGGTTCTTTTTGCCAGCAATTTAACATTATTTGCATTTCTACCCAAACCAAACCATATAATAGCTCTTGCAAGCCAGACTATCACTCAAACAATCATCCTAGGAAATCTTCAAATAAACAAATGCCTCCTCCACAACAACCATCATACTATAAGAGATCCTAGCCTCACGAAAAATAAGCTCAATCTTCTTTCCAAAAACCTTCCAACATGGATATTAATTGTTACAAATGTGGAAGAAAACACCATATATCCATATACCATTATCTAAATAGACAAATCCGTGAACTCAATCTTAATGAAGAAACATTAGGAAAAATCCAAAACCACCTCATTTAATCTTCTAAAGATGAATATAAAAAATAAGATATTTATGAATCAAGTCTCCAAATTGATAAAATTGCCTCGCCATCTTCCTTTTCTTCCTCTAAACAAGAGGATGAAGATTATCAAAAACAAATAATTGTCGTTAGCAAAGAACAAAAGCTCTTGCTCGAGGTCGTTCAACATATTTCTACCCTCTCAAACAAGAGGAATATGTTGAGAGATTTTGTGATGATAAACTCCTTGACATTTTGATTTGTTGATAATTTTTGGTGGAATAATTCTTCAGCATGTCCTTACAGCGGATTAAGGTGAACTAAAATATTTGTTCCCACTAATTTTGGATTTGTTGAGAATGCACTGTAACCAATATTTGAAGCATATATTTAAACCATTTTTGGAAGTTTTAGATCAATGAGGTAGGAACAAGAGATATTTAGACTTGGGTTTTAATGTGTTTGATTATTTTTGTCTGTTCTTGATTCCAAAGTACATGATTTTTATTTAATCGATCGCCGAGAGGTTTAGCGAGACAATTGAAATTTGGATAGAAATCTATAATATAGTTAAGATCGCCAAAGAATCTTTGTAGTTCATTTTTATCTAAACTCCTATCAAGGAACTTTGATGTAAAAGTTAGAGATGGGAGAGGTAGTGACCAAGAAACCTTATACAGGTTTGAAATAAAGAGATTCTTGATTTGGAGACAATATTATCGTTTCTTTTAATTACCAAAATTTTTTTTAAGATGTTTAAAATACTGATTAATGGATTTAGAGAAAATGAGAACATCATCGATACATACAATGCAAAAATTTAAATAATGATTGAAAAGGTCATTTATGATTCTTTGGAACTTGAAGGGGACATTTTTTAGTCTGAAGGGCATGACATTCAATTGATATTGGCCAAAAGGGACAGTAAAAGTACTTTTATATCAGTTTTTTGTGATATTTAAATTTGTCAAAACCCAAACTTTAGGTTAAATTTTGAAAAGATGAGGGCAAAATGAAGCCTTTAAAGGAGATCATGGTTGTTAGGAATGGGACATTGAATTCATTTGAGGGTGGTGTTTAGAATTTTGTAATTTATAAAAAACCTATGAGTACTCCATTCTATTTCGGATTTTTTTTTTGGTAAATGAATGAGATTTATATACCAAAAATGAGAGAGGAATACAAAGTCAAAGCTGTGCTTTCAAATTAAGCCCAGCGATCAAAATAGGCCAAGATATGCCTATACAGCATTTTCCTACTACATAAAGATAATCTAGTATGAATCCTTCCAATGATCTCTTTAACCACTAATCTAGGAAGGGTAACCTATAATCTAAAAATAGCTAGATTACGGGCTCTCCAAATGTAGTAGATACCAACAACAATTGTGGCTCTAACAAGCCTAACATATGCAGAATGATGACCATCATATCCAGCCATTAAGTTGATGAAGCTCCTCCAGTCCTGCGAATAGGATTGTAACTCTAACCAGCAAAACAAAGGTTGCCAACAAAGCCTGGTAAACTCACACTACACAAATAAATGGTCCAAAGACTCTTCATGTGTCCCAAAAATACCATAAATATTCTGAATATTAGGCAACCACTGAGATAGTCTTGCTCTAGTGAGAAGTGCATTGCGTACAACTAGCCAACCAATAAATTTATGGCTAGGAGCACCGTCATGATTCCAAACAAAAGAATACCAAACCTGTGTTTCATTCCTGGCACGAATGAGGTCATAGGCTTTATGTATATGATATTTCTCAACACCACATTGTCCATTAGCAATTGCAGAAAGAAAATGAGTTTAGAGTTTCAGAGCACATCGAAAAATCCATGATTGATTCATCTTGACTCCAACTTCCTGGATTGGTCTGTTCTTAATATAATAGCCATGAACCCATTTTATCCATAAGCCCTCTTTGTGGTGAACTATATGCCACAGCCATTTCCCCATTGCTGTTATATTCCATCTGTAGATATCATGAATGCCTAGACCTCCTTCTTTCTTGGGTAACCATACCTCCTTCCAAGACACCAAAGCAGTATGTTGTTCCATATTTCCTGACCATAGGAATTTCCTGCAGATTCTCTCAATGTACTTGACCACTCCTGCAGGGAATAGAAAGATTTGGGACCAAAATCTAATGGTGCCCATGAGCACAGATTTTATTAGCTGTATTCTCCCAGCATAGCTTAGCAACTTACTGGACCAATGCTTCACCTGGGAGAGGAGTTTATCCAGAAGCCCCTGATGATGGTGGATGCCAAGATAAGTATTATCCAGAGGGATCCCCAGGTATCTAAAAGGAAATATACCTTCAGCACATGCAAATAACCCCTGTAAAGAATTGTTAATCTCTGCAGAGACTCCATAGTAGTACAAATATGTTTTGCATGGATTTATCTTCAATCCAGAACAGGAGGAGAAATAAAGCAGGACCTCATGAAGATGAGTTGCAGATAACATATCTCCTCGACAGAAAAGGAGGAGGTCATTAGCAAATGTGAGATCAATGATCTTCATAGCACTACAACCAGGGTGGCCTTTGAACCCCACTCTATTCCATAGATGCTTTAATGATCTATGTAAATATTCCATAGATAGCACAAAAAGATAAGGGGAAATAGGGTCACCTTGATGCAGTCCTCTTCTGCTAAAAAATGGGGAAGTCAGAGAGCCATTGATGTTAACAGAGAGTCGGACAGTAGAGACACACTGAATTATCAATTCAACAAATTGCCAAGGAAATTGGAAAGCAAGAAGGACTTTTTTGAGAAAACCCCACTCTAGGGTATCATATGCTTTATGTAAATCAACCTTCAACATCAATCTAGGAATCATATGTTTCCTGTGATAATGCTTAAGTAGTTTAGAGGCCATGAGGACATTATCATATAACACCCTATCCTTGATAAAAGCAGCTTGTGACCGGTCCACAATCTCATGTACCACTTTCTACAGCTTATTAGCAAGAACCTTGGAGAAAATTTTGTATAAGACATTGCAACATGTAATAGGACGAAAATCTTTAATTCTGCATGCACCTGGGAGTTTGGGGATGAGAGTTATAGAGGTGTGATTGATTTGTTTCAACATAAATTTGGTTTTTCAGAAGAGTTGAACAGCATCACAGACTTCATCACCAATAATGGCCCAGGTTTTCTTATAAAATAGAGCATTGAAACCATCTGGACCTGGAGCTTTTAAATCCCCCATCTCAAATGTGGATTTCTAGCAAATATCTTGAGCTTTCCTGGGACAAAAGAGGGTCATCTTGACATATGGATGTATTAATACTCTGGATGGTTGAAGAGGCTTGGCCAAACAAATCCTTATAGAATGTAATGATAGATTGAGCAATATTTTCCTCTCCAAAAAGAACAGAATCAGTATCAGTGATGAGTTTGTGAATATGATTGTGTCGATTCCTTGCCTTGGTAAGGGAATAAAAATATTTATTATTCTAATCTCCCAGCTTAATATGAGTAATTTTGGCTTTATGCTGGTAGAATCTCTCCTCATCTCTTGCTCTTCTGAACCATGTCAAAGCTATCTTCCTTTCATGATTGATATATTCCTGGTTTGTGGGATCTGTAGACAGAAGTTTTCTAGCAGACTCCCATTCAATCCAAGCTTGATTGGCTTGACTGGATACATGACTTTGAGGTATTCAAAGCACACAATCTCTGTTTAAGAAGTTTAAGCTTATGAACAAGTCTGAAACATGGACTCCCATCAATATTAGTGCACCAAATTTCCTTTACCAGCGGAAGAAAATCCTCTCTGTCAGTCCAAAAATTCATGAATTTAAAGGATAGATTCCTCCTTGGATCAGTAGTTTTTATATGCAACAATAAGGGGGAATGGTCAGAAATAGGACTGTGTAAAGCATCAATATAACTGCTAGGTATTTGATCAAACCAAATACCATTACATAAACCACGGTCCAACTTGCAGTAAATTATGGATTCAGCTGATTGCAGGTTAGACCAAGTATAAATGTCACCAGTAAAGGGGAGGTCGGATAAACCACAATCATGAAGACACTTGCAAAAATCATCAACATCTTGAAGGTCTATATTTCCCCCTAATTTTTCCCCCGCACTTAGAACCACATAAAATCCCCCATAATGATCCATGGGCTAAGCATACTGATGCTAATACCTTGTAGCCAGGACCATAAATCTCTTCTTTGGGTCCTAAAGTTGAGAGCATAGACCACAGTCAAATAAAAACAGAGATTCAAGTTGTTGCAAGTTACTTTATAATGAATTCCCTGTGCATAGGAATCCAAATGTTCAATGCTGTATAGATCAGAGTTCCAGAGCACCCAGACCCTACCATTTCCATGACATTGGTAGTTATGCATGAGATTCCAGTTCAATCTTAAGTTTTTACAAATTCTATCAGCATTTTGCACCCTAACTCTTGTTTCTAGTAAACCAAGTATACCCACATCATGTTTATGCACAAGAGATCTAATCTCCTTGTGCTTGAGGGTTTTATTCAACCCTCTAATGTTCCACGATAATAGGTTCATTTTATAATAGAGGAGGAAGAGCCTTCGCCTCTATCCACAGTACCAGAAATTAATTTATCCAGTAAATTATGGTCAAATTGTGGTGATCGATGAGAAGTCAAGGGAGAAGCTAAAACATCATTTCTTTTGTCCAGCAAGATCCTATGTTGATATTTGATCTGAATGGTGGGAGTTTTAGGCACAGATACTTGTACATCGGTTGCTGGGTGCATATGATCAAACTCATCAACATTGGAAGCATTATCCTTCTTGACATCCTCAGGCAGTTGGTTATCAACTAGAGTTACTTCAACACTCGGATTTAGGTCCTACTTCTTCACCCAGACCTTTTGTTTAACATCCATTTTAGGTCATGCATGCTTAGCATGCCTACAAAAGACATCAGTATGCCAAGCAGTATTGCATTGGGTAAAAAATGGAGGTTTCCATTCAAATGCAACCTTTTGTTTCAACACACATCCATCTGGGAGAGAAATGTGTACCTCTCTAGGCAATGATCTGCTAATATCACTCTCAATTAACAGTCTAGGGAAATAAATTCTCCCCATGTTTGCTGTAAAACCGTCAGCACAGATAAGGTTCCCAATTAAGCTCCCAATACGGCTAAGTGAATCCATTGACCATAAATGCAGAGGGAGTCCTGGGAAAGTAACCCATAATGGCATAATGTTCCAATCAGAGGGGGTCATTTGCAGTCCTGGATGCCATCTTCTTAAAATCATGGGTTGAATGCCTATACTCCAGTATGGTTTTTCCAAAGCACCAAGCAAATCTTGTTCTGTGTTAAAACGCAGAAGAAAATAGCCAAAATCATGAGATAACACTTCAGGTATGGCTGACAAGAATGTCCATTTGGCTTGAATATATTTCACTATTTGTTTATGCGGCAGTCGTTGTCCAGCAATGAATGCTATCAGGGTATGCCTCCATCGGTCAGTCTCCACCTCAATTTCAGGCGCCTGCATTTCAGCATGGGAGATTCCATCCACAATGGTAGGTGGTATAAATTTTAGGGAAATACCCATGTCCGGGGCTCAATTGGAAACAAGTACATCTTTCCAATTAGCTTGTTTCGGTATAGTCTCGGTGGTATGTCCAGAAATTGGGATATGAACATCAATAGGGGCAAATGATTCGGTATTTGTTGAGAATCATCAATTGTGGCAACAATAGTATTCGACCGCAATGTTGATGTAGAATTCACATGAGAAGTTGAAGAAATCTTCCTATTAGGAGTCGAAACAGTCGGAAGCATATCACTAATCATAACTGATCGATGCGGACTAATCGACAACTTTGTCTTCCCATCACTACATTCGCCATCCTTTAGATGGAAATTCTCAGCCAGTTCCATCGGTGAAGTTGCTACTGGGGAAGAATCATTGTGATCGCTACGTAGAGATCTCTTCAACAATTTCTTACGAGCCATTTCTCGTGAACGAGAGATCAATGCAGAGCAGTATACCTAGCGCGTGAGGGGCGTTCTACGTGCGTCTTCCCATGTTAAATTTTATTTTCGAATTGTTTATTCATATAGAATGTTGAACAAGGCTATGGTGAACTAGATTTATAAATAAGGTGTTTCTTTTCTAAATCAATTATCTCATATCTACAGTGTTTTTCTAGTTTAGCATTCATTTGAATTAGCCTAAACTTTGTAGGGATATTATATTCGATGAAAGAATCTTTATAAGGGGTCAACAATGTGTTGTTTTCTAGAACATAAGGCATTTGGAAGGTCTAAAAAGATTTCTTGATCAATTTGCTATAAAAGACTAGTTATTTTATTTTTAATATTATTAAATTCTATTTATTTTTGAAATTTTGAAATATAAACTCCTCTTCCGAGATATTGTAGGTCAGTTTGCTTGCTTTAGACAAGGAGATTAAGTTGATTGTGATAGATGGAATAGGCTTTAAGAAGGTTGAGATTTCTACTTTTGGAAACTTCAAAGAAAGATAGTGATATTTTCTCCTTTGGATTTGAGGGTAATGCCAGTATGGTTAACCTTATAAAGGGTGATAATATTTATAAATGGTATGTGTAGAGTGATGCTATGGATGATATCAGGTGTTGTGATATAATTTGATTTGATTTGGAGATTATTGCAAAGAATACTGCTTTTGTATTTGTTATTGATTTTAAGTTTAGAACTATTTTCTATAGAAAATGTTTCTATAGTGGGGAAAAGAAAATGTCTGGAATAATACCTTCCTTAATATAATTAAGATCAATACCTGTATTGAAAAGGGCTACGGTATTGATTAAGAAATCATCATAAAATTTGAGAGTAATGTTTATAATATATTTTTGAGAGGTGATTTATTTTAGAACATTAAGGAAATTTGTAGGATCAAGTAGGTTCCGGAATGATTGATCATTAGAATCTTCATCATCCTTTTCACTAGGGATTGAAGAAGAATTTTTCATAGATTTGGAAAGGAGAAATTGGATGATGTTTCTATCACTTTCTTAATTTTGTTGGAGTTGTTTTAACTCACTTTTGACTCTTATAATCTCTTATTGAAGTTTAGAAGTTGTAGGAATAGTGTTTGGATTTTTGTTGTCATTTGAGAATGGAGGTTAGGTATTCCTTAGATGGAGGAGAAGTAGTTTCATCATTCTTATGAGATTAACAAAGTCTTTTAAGATATTCCTTTTGTTTGAGGGTGTCAGAAATATATTGAGTGACCTTGAGCATGAGCTTTTATTCTTTGCTAAGGACATTTATTTGTTTTGGATAATCTTCATCATTTTGTTTAAAGGAAGAAGAGGAAGACGGTGAGACAATTTTATCAATTTGGAGACCTAATTTAGAAAGATCTTCATTTTCAAAAATTTATGAATATTTTCCAAAAATACATTTTCAAATAATGTGTATGGGATTTCAAGGGTTTTAGGAGGACTTTATGGATTTTTCAAGTGAAATATGTTGATTCATCTATAGTGTCATAGTGAGAAAAAAATGTTTGAAAGTGGCGGAACCAATCTATTCAAGGGTTGTCATGTAATATGGTTGTAGTTTGTGTAAATCCCATGGTTTAAAACACCACTTGGAGAAAAAATTTGATGGGAAAGAAAGGGGTCAGAATAGTAGAAACATTCCTCGAAAATTATAATTGTTTGAAAATGTGTTTTTTGAAAATAGTCAAAAGTTTTTTGAATTTTTTTTTGTTTTTGAACAATTTGTTTTGAAGGCGGATTTGGTAAAATTATGAGATTCGTAGAAGAAGATTTTGAAATTAATTTTGGAGAAGGGTTTTTTTTGGGAAGAAGAACCCTCTTAAATTTATAAAATAGGGGAAGAAATTATATCTACCAAAGGAGACGGGATGCTCCGTTATATTTGTTGTAGTGCTGAGAATATCTCAGGCGATTTTGTAAGGTTTTCTACCCTATTTTATATCTCTCGTTGTGTATCAAAAGGGGGGTTCTGTGAGGAAGATGTCTTTTCCTCTTCATTGATGGTGGCCTCATACCAATTTTTGACGGGATTTTGTAAAAGGAGTTTGGAGATAGGTTATTTTCCTTTCTATTTGGGAGTCATGCTAAGGTTGTGCCTGGAGAAATTATCTAATCAGAAAATTAGGGATGGAGTTTTAATCTCCTATGATAAACTCTATATCATAATCAAATACTGAGGGAAAGGTTTGCTATCTAGCAAATATTTATTTCAAAGTAATATATTAGACATCCTTTTGTAGGACTTCTTTTGCATATTTGCAATCTATTCTAAGGATTTTTGGTTAAGGAGATTTGAGTGGAATTGTTGAATGTAAAGAACAATGGAAAGGATTTTCTTTTTTTTATGGTGGAGTAATTTTTCTAGGTATCATTCCAATAAGTAGAGCTAAATTGAAAAATATGTTCTCGTTGATTTTGAACTTGTTTGAGGATGCCACCATAGTTGATTTTAGAGGCATAAGTTTTGACCATCTTAAAAAGTTTTGGATCAGTAAGATGAAGACACGGGATATTTTTAACTTGGCTCTTGATGCGTTAGACAATTTGGGCACCCTCTTATGTCCCTGGATGCGAGGTTTTCTTAAGTAAGTCGTGAAGAGGTTTTTCTAATCTATTAACATTTGGATAGAAATCTAAAACATAATTTAGGCTTCCGAGGAAGCTTTGTAATTATTTTTTGTCTAAGATTTTGTTAGGAAATTTCAATGCAAGATTAAGAGAACTTTTAATTAGAGTAATAGTACCCTACGAGAGGTAGTGACCTAAGAACCTAATAAGTGTTTAGAAGAGGGAGATCTTGGACTTTGAAACAACGAGACCATTTTTTTTTATGACAAAAATGAATGTTTTATGATGTTTGAAGTGTTGATCTAAAAAATGGGAGAATATAATGATATCATTAATATAAACAATACAAAAATTTGAGTAAGGATTAAGTATGTCATTCATTATTTCTTAGAACTCATAAGGTGCATTTTTAAGCCCAAAGGGCATGACATCCATTCATACTGCCAAAAAAGACAGTGAATACCAATCTTTAGGAGATATATGGATTTGCCAAAACCCCAATTTCAAATCAAATTTAGAGAAAATGACAGTTGAATGGAGTTTTTGAAAAAGATCTCTTTTGTTGAGAATAGGGTATCTAAACCATTTGGGAGCAATATTTAGGGGCTTGTTGAAATAACCTAAAGCCTAATTTAGAGAATTATGGAAAATTTAGGGATTTATTAGGAAAATTAATTAAATAAATTAATTTATTAAAATAAGAGGAATTAATTAAGGTAAAATCAAGAGGAAATTAATAAATAATTTAATTAGAAAAAATTAGGGTGTTTTGCTAATTAAAATGAAATTTAGAAAAAATTTCTCAAAAACCTTAAATTAACCTAAAAAGAAAATTTAATTATAATTTTATTAAAATATTATTATTTTTAAATATTCCAAAATATTAAAATATTTTAAATATCCCAACCCACCTATTTTTCTTTTTCCCCCTTTCCTTTTTCCCCTATTTTCTTTTCTTTTCTTCTTTTCCCCTTCTTTCTTCTTTTCTTTTTCCCTTCCGTCCCCCGATCTGGGCCAGTCCAGCCCTGTGGCCCAAACCCTCTCCCTTCGTCCTACACAGCCTAAGGCCCGCCACTCCCCCTTCTCTCCCTCACCAGTTGTCGGCCCGGTCCGGTTCTTTCTTTTTCTTCTTTTCTCCCTGAACCAATCGGCCACCCATTTCTTCTTCCTTTCCCTTTCTCCCTCGACCCTCTTTCTCCCCGATGTCCAACCACTCAAATTCCCAGCCAGGCACACGACCTCTGCGCTACCGCATGCTGGTATGCCCTCCTATCCTCTTCCTCGTCACTCCCTCTCTCTCCTCGTGCGTACCTCACTCCCCCTTCCTTTTCCCCTTCTTGAGCATGGCAGACCCTGTAATTCGCAGGCCTACACCAGCTATGCGCCGCCGACCGGCGAGCTGCACACGTGCCACCAACCTTCTCTCTTCCCCCTCTGTTATTCCCCCTCATCCATGGCCTATAAATGCCCCTTAGCCAACCCCATTTAACTCTTTTTTCTCTTAACCCAAAAACCCCCACCTCTTATCACTATCGCCAGTTCAACCACCTATTGCATAGTCGTTGTCCAACATTGCCACTCAAACCACCACCCAAATTACTCCCTACACCACCCTCTACCGAGCTACACCCCTCACCACCCTCAATACTCCCTGCACAAGCCACCTTGGTTGTGCAAAGTTGGCAATTTGACCAACCTTAACCTAATCACCGCTTCCATTTGAGTCGTCGTTCACCGCCACTCCCGCTGCAACCACCACCTTTTATACCCTCCAAAATCACCAACAGATCTTCCTCTACCTCCTTTTCCCCTACCTCACTCTCCTCCTCCCTTCCTCCCTCTCCACCACACCGCCACCGCCTTTGTCTGTGCCGCCACCACCAGTCCAACCCTCTCCACCTAGGCATCCTCCACTACCTCAACTTCCCCTCTCATTCCCCTTCTCCTACCCTAAACATCCAACTTTTCCCCTTTTTCCATTTTTCCCCGCCGCCGTTGTCGATGCCGTTGGTCACCACCAACCCTAGGTGGTACCCTAACCTCTCTCAATCCTTAAACCCTAATTATGCAAACATTATCCTTTTTATTTGTATTTATATTATTATTATTACTATTACTATTATTATTAGTGTTATTATTATTATGTTATCATTATTATTATTTATCATACTTATTATTATTTATAATCGTAGGATATTAATTCTATTATTATTATTAAGGGGTCAAAACCCTATTATTATTATTATTTCAATTATCATTATTTTTATTATCATTATTATCATTATTGATATTATAATCATTATTATTATTACTATTATTATTATTATTATTAATGATAACTTTGGCACACTATCGCTTTTTTTGGTATTTATAAATATTCAAACCCTATTATTATTAATTACTATATCACTATTACTATTATTAGTATTATTCTTAACACTTTTGTTATTATTATTGTTACTATAGTTGTTGTTTTTGTTGTTGTTGTTGTTGTTGTTGTTGTTGTTGTTGTTGTTGTTATCATTATTATTATTATTATTATTATTATTATTATTATTATTATTATTATTATATCATGACTATTATTTTTACCATTATTATTACTAAATGTAGCCTCGGGATATTTATCCCATTATTATTATTAAATGTAGCCTCGGGATATTTATCCCATTATTATTTAAAGAATTCAAACCCTATTTCAATAAATATTACGATTATCCTTATTTCTATCACCATTAATATCATTATTACTTTTATTATTGTTATTATTGTTATTATTATTATTATTATTATTATTATTAGTGCTAGTCTTAGTATATTACTATAATTACGTTTGTAAAAGAATTTGAAACCTTACCCATATAAATATCATTATTTTGAATATTACTATTATTAGTATTATCCTTAGCAATATTATTATTTTGTTAATATTACTGTTATTATATTATTATTCTTATCACTAGCCCTATTATTAGTCTTAGCCTTAATAATGCTAAGGTTTCTATTAATATGAGTATTAGTATTAGTATTACTAGTATCACTATTTTTGCTACAACTAGTATTAGTACTATTATTAGAAGAAATAATGTTACAAGCTTTAATAATATAAATATGGCTATAAATATTTAACATGAACCTATTTTGACTAGTAATACCCTAATAGGCTAACTTGAGAATAAAAACCCTACTTTTACTTGTAAAGTTTCTTTTAATAATAGTAACCTTAATATTATAATAAAGTAGGAAATAATAGTATTTTTGGTAAAAGGGAAATTAATCCTTTGTTTTTTTCTCTTATAGGTGAACCCAGTCAAAACCTTAAGGAGGCGTAGGAGCGTGCTCTAAGACAGATGTCATATTAGGTAAGGATGTAGTAAAGGCTCCTATGTGTGTTATGTGTCTTGTATGCCGTGTATGTTATGTACCATGTTATGTTGTGTGCCTTATGGTTATCATTATAATTGTTTTATGTATAGCGCAGCTTAGAGTTGAGGTATGCTCATGTGTTTTCTTATGGCATGTGTATAATGTGTATATGTTATGATTGTGACACTATGTGATGTGGACCTTTAGGATATGCATGCTAGGATATTAATGTAATGATATGAGGTGGAAGGATGAAAAAGAAAAATCGGGAAGTGAGTGGACGAAGGGGAAGTAAGTTGACCAAGGGACATGGGATTGACCTAAATATCTCATGATCCATGAAAGGAAAAATAAGAGAAGACTATGAATAAAATAAAAGAGTGGGTAAACTTTGCATGGGAATTCTAGGGTTTTCATGTGAGATTATAGGGTTTGCATGGGAATTCTAGGGTTTTGCATCAAAATGTTAAGGGTTTATATGGCATGGATGGAGTTTGCATGGGGACAATCTCTATGCGTTAAAAGTTGCATGGGGGTGTAAGTAATGTAAGGGAAGAATTGTTTGGATGATTGGAGGCTTTGGGTGAAAAATAGTGCGTGGGTCACTATAAGGGTGCATAGGAGACCTAGCTAGGGTTTGGGAGGAAAATCATAATTTGAGATGATGGTGAAAGTAAAAATAATTGAGGATGAGTGGAGTATGAGATGAGGGTGGAGGAATGTCATGTGTAGGGTGATGAGTTCATATTTTGACACATTTTATACCCTTATAATCTTAGTTTTTGGTAGTTTATTTAGCTAATATAGGGGAATAATTATTGTTTTATGCTTAAGTGGTAAAAATTGCATAAATATTATTATTTGAGCTAAAATGACATAAATTAAGTAAATTTAGAGCAAAATTATATTTATTAATTTTTTATTAATTTTATTTTGCAGGTTTTGTTTTTAAGTAAAAGAAAAATAAAAAAAATAAAAAAAGATAAGACCTTTGGACCAACGGCCAAAGGCCGAAGGCCCAAAGGCCTGGAACACAAAACTACGCCGAACGGAGACCTGGAAGCATGGAAGAGTCAGCCGTAGGGCTGACGTGGAGTGACAAAATAAAAAAGAGAACCGGCAGCGGCTCGGAAGAGAAGAAAATTCAGTCGTCAGGGCTGACGTGGCACGGAAAGGGCCGCACGTTATAAATAAAGGAGAGCAGCAGAGAGAAGAAAAGGAGTGGAACGAGAGGCGGTCTCTGCCGTCACGCAGAGAACAGAGCGTGTCAGAGGAGAGCCTTTTTAGGCTCGGTAAAAAGCTAGAGAGGGGAGGCGCGCGGCAAAGCCGCAGGACACGAGATACGAGAGCCTTTATAGGCTCGGGAGAAAAGTGCGACAGGGCCTTTAGAGGCTCGGTCAAACGGGGAAGACAGGCACGGGTGAGGACGGACGCAAGGGCACGGAAGGAGAGGCAGCGACGCGCCATCAGCCGCCAGCGACGAAAAGAAAATTATTGCACAGACATCAAAGCCGAGAGAGAAGAAAATAAGAGGAAATTTGATACCGGTAGAATTTATTTCAGATAAAATTAATTTTTATCTGAATAAATTCTTGATCTTTTATCCAAAATTAATTCCGGTTATTTCTTTCTCTTATTTTAATATATATTTTAGATATATATTTCTGTGTAATTAATTGTTTAATTATGGCTGGCTGATTGTTTATTGTTAGGGAATGAATTGAAACCCTAGATTATGATTTGAATTATAATTTTATTTTCTTTGTTTCGTGAGATTGTTTCTTGACTCTATGTTAATTGCTATCGTTTATATGTATAATTCTGTCCAGTATAGTTTATTTGGTGCATGCCTTGTTCTGGTTCCTCATAAGTGACAGTATGTAGGATTATTTACCTGCGAGGTGGCCATCTAAATATACTAGAATTTATGTGTATAAATTGCAGCTAGGTTAGATAACAATTCACCTAATAGTTTTGTGATTCTAACTGAAGTGGTAAAACGTTTCGATACGTGTGGGTCAAGGATAGGAAATACAGCTAGACATGCATTTTGTACTAGTCTGAATACTTAGATTGACATCCTTCCACTTACACTTAATGCATTAAATCTAGTTAAATATAGGAGCCGCTTGTTGCTGCTATACTGCTAGTATTTAATAGGGTTAATATAGGCACGTGGTCGTATTTATTAATTAAGGGAAGTAATATAAGGTGTATGGACCTGCGTTTGGTGTGCAACTTGGTCGATCTCTTTCTTATGATTAAAGGATGACTTAGAAATAAATATTATATTACGACCTAATCTAGTGGTGGATTTTTATTTCCCTAACATATTTCTCATATCTGCGGTTTCTCATTATTTTCATTATTTTTATTATTAGTTTATTTATTTTATTTATTCCTTTTATTATTTTATTATTTTGATAAACCCCCATTAGTATTTTTATTATTTATTTATTCTGTGTTATTTAGGATTCTTATTTTTAGTTTTAGTTTTATTTTCAAGCTAATTAAATAGAGGTGAGCCCTCTCAATCCCCGGCCTAGAACGATACCTTTATTTACCAGAGCAGTGAGTTTGTTAAGTTTATCTTCAAGACTACTCATACTTACCTCATTTACTCTTGCATTAGGATTCGAGCAAAGTTGTCCATAACCAAAGGATCCTCTCATAGCTACCTGAAAACACGAATACTTCAAAGGAAAAGGTTAATATCAAAACACACAAAAAAAATCCTAAGAAAATCTAAAACAAAACTAAAAAAAAATACAAAAACACAAAAAAATAAAAACACACTAAAAATACTAGCAAAATAAAGGTGAAGTTACCAATCCCCGGCAACGGCGCCAAAAATTGGTGTGACCGTAGCCGGCACGCAATTTAAACCCTCTTGTTGTCAATTGTAGCACTGGTAAATAAGGGTATCGTTCTAGGCCGAGGATTGAGAGGGCTCGCCTCTATTTAACTAGCTTGAAAATAAAACTAAAACTAAAAATAAAAATCCTAAATAACACAGAATAAATAAATAAGAAAAATACTAATGTGGGTTTATCAAAATAATAAAATAATAAAAGGAATAAATAAAATAAATAAACTAATAATAAAAATAATGAAAATAATGAGAAACCGCAGATATGAGAAATATGTTAGGGAAATAAAAATCCACCACTAGATTAGGTCGTAATATAATATTTATTTCTAAGTCATCCTTTAATCATAAGGTGTATAGACCTGCTTTTGGTGTGCAACTTAGTCGATCTCTTTCTTATGATTAAAGGATGACTTAAAAATAAATATTATATTACAACCTAATCTAGTGGTGGATTTTTATTTCCCTAACATGTTTCTCATATCTGCGGGTTTCCCATTATTTCCCATCGTTTTCCATTACTTTCATTATTAGTTTATTTTATTTATTTCTTTTATTATTATTTTTATAACCCCCATTAGTATTTTTCTTATTTATTTATTTAGTGTTATTTAGGATTTTTCTTTTTAGTTTTAGTTTAAGCTAGTTAGATAGAGGTGAGTCATCTCAATCCCTGGCCTAGAACGATACCCTATTTACCAGTGCTACAATTGACAACAAGAGGGTTTAAATTGTGTACCGGCTACGGTCGCACCATAGGGTGAATATGGATATCATGGGAAAGCAAGAGTGGAAGGTGAGAAATGGAGGGGTGTCAGGTGGAAAGAAGGATGCTAGGGTTTGGTGTGGCCAGCTAGGGTTTCGTGGTCACACGTGTATTTGGGGGAGTAAAGTGAAATGATGGGGGTTGAATCTAAGGGAGGTGATGTGTGGGATGTTAAAACGACCTTGGTTGTGTGAGGCAGAGAATGATGGGGCACATAGGCCCAAATTAGGGTTTCTAGAGAAAACCATAGGGTAAGACAGTGAGTGGACTTGGAGGCATAAGGTAGTGGACCTTGACCCATACACTTAGGAGTTGGGCCTCCAGTGTAAGTAAGTGGGATAAGGAAAGGATGTTGGGGCGTGTTAGGAGGTGCAGAAGTCTCAAGATATGGGATAGGTCCTCTTGGGAGGATAAGTGTAGATGGAGTTTGTCATGCATGTCTAGAGTGAAAACTTGTCGAATAAGACATGAATAAAATATTAACCATTTAACGAGGAAGATTGTTGAGTCGGGCCCTGACCGATCCACCTGCGAATATTAGTGGCCAAGAGCCAGAGTGCCCTAGAGATCGATCAACCGACGAATAATAGTGGCCAGAAGCGTTATGCCCTGCATGTTTCTAGTCCACCGGCTATAATAGTGGGGGATTCCATGCTAAACAAAACAAAAATAATTATGATAAGGCATAGGAAAAATATTAAGTACTTACACTAAAATACCATGAGAGTCGGGGTTAGACCGGTCCACCGGTGAATAATAGTGGCCAGGAGTATTTTGCCCTGGAGACTGATCCACCAGCAATAATAGTGGTCAGAAGCGTTATGCCCAATATGTTTCCAGTCCACCACCTATAATAGTGGGGCTCCTATACTCACATGGATTGATAAAGAGTATGGTGTAAAATGAGTATTGATCAGAGAATAAATAATCAGTTTATCTTGATTATAGCTTGACCTTTGTTTATTTGTAATGATTGTATGATGTTATGTGATCATGCTCGTATTATATGCCTTTGTGTGTTGGCCTTAGTTGCATGGTTACCTTACTCAGTACGTAGCGTACTAACCACTTGTTTCATGGGTATTGCTCATTTCTATGAGCAGAAGGCCCATCTGAGTTAGTGTAGGTTGGTGATACTATTTTCGATGCCTTCGATGCTTATGAGACATCAGGTGAGGCCGAGTGTTAAGCATGGACTTGGTCTAGGATCGAAAGCGACATGACCTATGTTCCTTTATTTGTAATGGATTACTCATACTAATTTTTATCATATTGTTGCCTTCATTCCTTTTGAGGAATTTTAATTATGTACTCTGGATTGTAAACTCTTTTCACGTACTTTGATTTATGTCTTATGAATGTTTCACTGCTTTTATGAAGCCTTGCTTTGAGTTTGAATTATGATGGTTGTTAATTCTTCTTTAGCCTTGTGGCTAGTATAAGATCGGTCGGGGCTGGGCTTGTATTGATTACGGTGGTAATATTCTCAAAATTCATAAGTTTTAACTTACTTGCTTCCATGAAACTCTTTACTAAAATGAAAATTTTCAGTAGTTAATTTTGGGGGTGTTACACATGTAATTTGTGACGAGGTAAGGAGTCTCTTGTTCAATTTCGAACTGTTTATTGACTTAAAATGTTGCACAATATGAGGGAGACCTAGAGTTTGATATTACTTGTTTTCTTTCAAGATATATGATGGCGGTCTGGAAGTGGTTTTCTAGATTCGCATTCATTTGAATCGGCCTGGATTTTGTAGGGATATTTTTCTCAATGAATGAATCTTCATAGGGTAAATCGACAATATGTTGTTTTCTTACCCAGAAGGCATTAGGAAGATCAACATAGAGTTCTTGCTCAATTTGCTTTTGGAAACTAGCAATCTTAGTTTTTGTATTGTTGATTCCTAACTTATTTTGAATTTTTGTTAGAGAAATTCCTTATTTGAGAAAATAAGTATCGGTTTGTTTGTTTTGAATTAAAAGATTGACCTGATTTTGATAAATGGATTTAGCTTTTAGAAGATTTATATTTCTAATTTTAGGTATTTTAAGGAATGAGAGAGTTTTTTTATTCCTTTCGTTTTGAAGGTTATTCTAGTATAGTTTACTTGGTATGAAGTAATTAGATTTATGAACGAGGTTTCTATAACTATACTATGGCTAATACCATAGGTTATGATATAGGTTGATTGGGTTTTTAGATTATTACATAAAACATAGGATTCACACTTATGTTTAATTTTAAGCCTAGAACTATTTGCTATAGAAAGTTTTTTTATAGTAGGTTGAAAGAAACAATTTAGAATAATATCATGTAATACCCCGTATTTTTTAAAATCCAGATTTATTAAGTTTAATGACTTTATTAACATAATTTAATGTAAACAATTAATTATTTTAATTTTGATTCGTTTTATGAATTTATCGACGTTTCAAATTCATATTTGACTTTAATTAATCATTTTCGTTGCGAACCATTCTAGATAAATTCGTTAGCGACAATGATTTTATTATATTCTTATGAATTCAATTTTCGGTTAAAAATATGTATTCCCGTTCTTTCTCGTATTTTTATTTTTACTATTTTAGATTTGTTTTCGATTATAACTTTGTCGTGTAATTTTGACTTTATGTTGGAGTTATATTTGTTAACGAAATATATTATTTAAATTAAGGAAATTCTGTTTAATAGTTAAATTTATTTTACTAATTTTATCAGTAGAAAAATATTCCCGACTTTAAATTTATTCATTTTCGAAAATTGTTTATATTTTTTGGAAGTTTTAAATTAAAAAGGTTTTTAGGAAATTATTTATGAATTTCTTTCCAGAATTAATTTTCTTCTGTTTTACGCTTTTTGATTTACGAAAAATCTATTTCAAAAATTATTTAAATTGGTCTCGGTTTATTGGAAGTTGACTTAAATATTTTATTATATACTTTTAAATAATTTTTCGGGGTCTTATAATGTATTTTTGTAAATAATACAAATTTTTACGTTCATTAGTAAACTATTCCGAAAATGTTTATGAAATTCTTTATATAGCCTTTTTATTAATTTTAAGCTTTCGGAAACTTACGAAATAATTTTCGTTTAATAAATTTTAGATAAATTATTTCAATAATAATTTTTAAACTTTTAGTATTTTATTTTATGCGTATTTGTATATTTAAAAAAAAAACAAACCCGTCGGGACCCCGACACCCCCCTCTTATTTTCCTTTTCCCTTATCTTTCCCTTTCCCCCGACTCCCTGTCCCTGTCCCGCAACCCTAACCCTTAGTCGACCTCCCTCGCCTCTCTCCTTCTCCCCAGCCCCTCCCTCCTCCTTCGCCGGCCACGATCGACCACCGCTGGCAACGCTGTGCAACAGCCGGCAGCAACGGCCGAAGTAGCAACAGCAGTAGCGGCAGCAGCAATGCACAGGTCGTGTCGCCGCCGCCGGTCACCGTCGACGCCTGCTGACCACCGGCGAGTTGTCCCTGTTCCCCGACGAAGCTTCCCCGGCCTTCATTTGCCCCAATTTGTCGATTTTCGTTTGGTATAATTTTTTGAAAACCCTAATATGAATTTGATTAATTGAATGTCATTTATCTTGTGAAAAGCTAAATTGATTGTTTGTTTATGTATATATGTGTTGTAAGAATGATTTGGATGGGTTAATTGTATGGTTATGTTGAGATTTTGGAAAATTTGGATTTTTGGCCGGGTTACGCCCAAATTTTTCTGATTCGTCCGATTAGGCGATTTCGGGTAAATTGATTATACAATATGTTTTAAAATGTATCTAATTTCATGTTGGAATCGTCAATTTGAGAAATTTATGCAGGTTTTATCGAAATTTGATTCCTAGGTCAAATTTTGGGTGTAGTGAAATTGGGTCGTATAATTGAGCCGTCCCGCTCAATTGATTTTATAATATCGTTTAAAATGTATTTAATATTATATTGGAAGTGTTGATTTAGGAAAATTGTGCGTAATTGATCAGAATTGATTTTTAGGTCAAAACTCCCGCGAGTTTAAATTGGATTGTGTAATTGGGTTATTTTATTTAATTGACTATATAAACTAGATTAGAATATGTTTAATTACATTTCTGAACCGTCAATTTATAAGTTTTGGTAAGAATTTATCGGATTTGCGTTCCGGGCTTAAAAACCCTAATTGTACTAAATTGGATATTCCTATTATCGGTTTTGATCAATTGATTATTTGATATGTTATAAAATGTGTTTAATTACATTTCTAAACATTCAATTTGATTAAATTTATAGACTTTTACCGAATCGTATTTTCGGGCCTAAAACCCTAGATTTTAAGTGAGATTATGAAATTCGTTATTTGTATAGTTGTTTCGTTAAAATTAAATTTATAAAAGTAGTTGAAATGATCCTAATTGTATTCTAATACCTTTAATTAGAATTAATTGAATTGAATTACCTAAGTTTATGTCGTGGGCTTTAAAACCATAATTTTGAAAATTGATCATCTGGAATTGATTAATCGGAAGATTGTTTTGTTGAAATTGATTGTCTAGATTTATCTAAAATTGGTTTAATTGTGTTTTAAAACTATCGATTTGAGGTAATCGAAGTGATTTGGCCGATTCGTGGTTTTGGCATTAAAAACCCTAATCTTCGGGGATGAATTTATAAAATTAATTTTGCTATGCGTCTTTTATCTAATCGATTTCTATCTTTGGGTTTTAAATCATTTAAATTATGTTTTAATCTAATCGGGTTGGATTTGGTTCTATGTAAATGGTTGGTTTACCTATTTAGTTGTAAAACCTAATGAATAAGTTATCTTCGATAAATTAATTTATAATCGATTATCTTTCTTGGGCTTTCCAAATTAATTTGAAATGTCCTAAGTGTATTTTTATTAATCCGTTTTGATTTATACTTAATCTTAAATCTTAATAGAGCTATGTTTTTAAGTCCTAAGTTTTGGACACGTTTTCTAAGAAAAATAGTTGTGTCTCCTCATATCGATTAAATTATAACAGTTGAAATTATTGATCGATAAGATAGTTTCTAACTTAGTTTTTGATGTCTATCGGAGATCTAGGAAAGCTTTATTGTGGATCCTCGAACTAGTGATTGCTCTCTCCCTCTTATCTCGCTTAGCTAGCTTCGGATCCAGGTAAGTCTCTACTTACCTCTACTTATGGGTGTTTCGTAAGGATGTGGCTAAGGTCCCTACGTGTTATGTGACTTGCATGCCTTGGATGCTATGTATATATACCTTGTCCTGTTGTGTATCACATGATTATCCTTAACGTGTTTTATGCGTAGCACAGCTTGGAGTTAAGGTATATGGTATGTGTTTTTCTTATGACATGAATGTAATATCCATATGTGGTGATTATGATGTGATGTGACTTGATATAACCCTCTAGGACATGCATGCTAGGGTGACTGTCATCATGATATGGGAATTAAAGGACAAAAAGAAATAAATGGGAAGTGAGTTGCTAAGGGGGATATGAGGTTGACCAAAATGAATAAGAGATGAGAACTACGCATGGGAATTCTAGGGTTTGCATGAGAAATTCGAGAGTTTGCATAGGTTGGATAAAACTTGCATGGGGATGATCGTTACGTGAGAAAAGTTATATTAAGGTGTAAATAAGCCAAAGGGAGAGTTGTGGAGTGTTTGGAGACTTGGGATGAAAAATAATACGTAGGTTGGTGTAGGGTGTATAAGGGACCCGATTAGGGTTTTGGGAGAAAGTAGTAATCTGGAAAACGTGGAAGTAAAAAAATGATTAAGGGAGAGTGGAGTATGAGTTAAGGGATAATTATGGGTGTCATGGGAAAGAAGATATATTGGGTGAAAAATAGAGGCGTTACTTGTGGGAGAAGAAAGGTAATAGGGTTGAAGTGGCCAACTAGGGTTTTTCGGTCACATGTGGAATCGAGGGGTGAAGCGATATAATTTGGGATTGGATATAAATGAGATGAGGTGTAGGACGATAAATGGAGTAATAGTAGTGTAAGTGAGAGAAAGTTGGGCCACATAGGTCCAACTAGGGTTTCCAAGGGGAAAAACCCTAGAGGTCGAGAATGGGCAAGATCGATGTCATCGGGCGTTGGGCTTAACCTACACCCTCAGGGGCCGGTCTTTCATTAGGTGTGAGCATAAAGGGGGAAAGAATGTCGGGGGTGATAAGGGGTGCAAGAGTCTCAAAATATGGGACGGGCCCTCTTGAAAGAAAAGCGGTAGAACATAGATGACATGTATGTCAAGGGTGGAATGTGTTTTAATAAGACACGGATAAGACATTAATCACGTAAAGCGAAAGATTGTTGAGCCGAGCCCAGTCCGGTCCACCGGTAAGAATAGTGGTCAGAGGCGTTCTGCCATGTGTGTTTCGTTCCGGTCCATCGGCAATAATAGTGGTCAGAGGCATTTTGCCCTGTGCGTTTCGTTCCGGTCCACCGGCAATAATAGTGGTCAGAGGCGTTCTGCCCTGTGTGTTTATCTTCCAGTCCATCGGCTATAATAGTGGGGGATTTCGTGCTCAACAAATCAAAGTAAATAAGTTAATCCATGGAAAATATACTAAATACTTAAAGCGAAACACCATATGAGTCGGGGCCAGTCTGGTCCACCGGTAAGAATAGTGGTCAGAGGCGTTCAACCATGTGTGTTTACTTCCGGTCCACCGGCTATAATAGTGGTCAGAGTCGTTCTGCGCTGTGTGTATACTTCCGATCCACCGGCTATAATAGTGGGGTTCCCGCACTCACATGGACTATTAAAGAATATGTGTGGAATGACATATTATTAACGAGAATGAAGAATAAATCACCGGAAGTATTCAAGCCTTATCATGTGTGTTATCGCATGTTGCCTATATGGTTGTGCTATGTATGTTATGTGGTATGATTGTATACTTGGCCTTAGCGTACTCGCTACCTTACTCAGTATTGGACCCGTACTGATACTACCTTGATTGAATGAGTCCTGTGATGATCCACCGATGGTGGGGAGCAGACCTCCTGTGCAGGTTTATGATCGGGTACTATTTTGGGGTGGAAGGCTTGACCTGAGTGAGTAGGCAATCCGGATATTGATCCTTCGGGACTTATTTTATTTAGCTGTATTTCGTACTACGCTTCATATTTTGGAAATCGTACTCTTAAGTTGTAATCCTAAACCGTATTCTAACTACTGTTTGACTTGTGTTTCATTAATGATTTATGTCAAATGTCAACTCATGTTTTAATGTTTCGCACTTGATGTTGTTTGGTTTTAGCCTTAGCACTTAGTACTGGAGCATTAGAAGTGTACCGGTCTGGTACTAAGTGTGGCGGTAACGCCCCCGAGTTTACGGTTTTATCTTTCGCTTCCGCTAACCCTTTTGATTTAAACGAAATTTTTCAGTAGTAAATTTTGGGGTGTTACATACCATCTTTGACAACACCTGTGTCAAAAATTGCTACAATATTTTATCTAAAAACCATTTGAGATTTTAAGCGTGATATTTATAATATATTCTCAAGAAGTGATTTCTTTTTAAACATTTAATAAATTAGTAAAAGCAAGTAGGTTTTTGAAAAGAACGATCATCGGAATCATCATGCTTTTCACTAGGAATAGATGAGGATTCTTCTAGGGTTTTTGAAACAAGAATGTGAATGATATTGCTATCACTTTTCTATTTCTGCCAAAGCTATTTTAATTCTTTCTTAACTTATTTGATTTCTTGTTGAAGTTCAGAAGTTGTTGGAAAATATTATTTAGATTTCTGCTATTTGATGAGAATGGAGGTTAGATTGTTGGTGTTTTTAGGTTTAGTGGGGAGTTTTGTTAAAAGAATAGTGTCATTGCTCTCAAGGGATTCATAGAGTCTCTTGAGATATTCCTTTTGTTTAAGGAGATCAAAACTATGTTGAATGACCTCAAGCATAATTTTTTGTTCTTTAGTGAGGACATTTATTTGTTTTGAGATATCTCCGTCCTAGGAATTAGACGAGGAAAAGGAAGATTATGAAGCAAGTTTGTCAATCTAGAGGCCAGATTTAGAAAGGTCATCGTTTTGAGAATCATCATCAGAAGATTTGATAAGAATATTCTTTATCTTTCCTAATTTATTTGTCAAGGTTTAGTTCACGGATTTGTATGTTAAGACGAAAAAATCTGGAAATGTGGCTTTTTCTCCCACATTTATCATAAGTAATATTACTGCCAGAGGATTTTTAGAAAGAGGACTAGGGTTGTTTTCCCTCAGGCTAAGATTTTCTGTAGTAAGGAAGTTGTCGTGTAGTTTGTGGAGTAAGAATATGCTTCTTTAAAGTATCTTTGCGATGGTATTTTGAATAATAATTTATTTTGCAAGATCCATTATATGTTTTCGCTACTTGTTGTACCTAAAATGTCAAATTGTTTGCACAAAGAACCTAGTTCTTGCCTAGTTTTATGCATCTCCCATTTTAAATGCCTTTGAAGCTTAAAATCTTGGTAGATCTTAAGACCTTCTTTTTTAGTAAGGTTGCCATAGATAAACTGAGAGTAAGGAATTTGGTTACCATGTGCTTCCCTGATTTTATTATAAACTCTTTCTCCAAGAAAAGGAGGAATGCCCACTAGGAACTTTTCTTTCCAAAAAGGTTGGTTAAAATCGTCCTGGAGCATAACATAGTGAGAAAAGTATTTTTGTACCATTAGAAGTCACGGAGGTATTTGCAATGAAGGTTTGAAAGGAGTTTGACATTCTTGTATTTTAGATGTGAAGGATGTCTAAAAAAATGGAGGGAGATTGTCAAAATTAGGGAGGCAGCCGCTTCTTGACAGACATCATCATTTTCAAAAATGATATTGCCATCTTCATCCATCTTGATGGTGTCAAGAATAAAGTTCTCCTCCTCAGAAGTGAGTTGAAAATCCCACCATCCTTTGATTTTGTCAAAGAACCCCGCAATGAATAGTTCTGCTATGACTTCGTTAAATGTACCAGCTTAGGTTTTGTAAGCATTTGTGGCTATGGTCATTTATTGAAGAAGGTTCAAGATATGGAATTTTAACATACTATTAATATTCCATTTGTAAAGAGATGTGCTTTGTAATTCTATTGGACAATTTTGTTGGGTCTAGTCTTAAAGCTATGGTCAGGAGTTGTGCTTTTAGGGATAAGGGCCCTAAAAGAGGAGGGACGTTCATGAAGGTGCGAAAGGGTTGGGTTTTATTTAGTCTCATCCTCTGTTTGTAGTGAAGATGTGAAACCAAGAGTGTTAATTTGATAACCTTGTTCAGGAGTGTTAGGAATCTGAACTTGGTTAGAAGAAGAAGAAACGTGATAAATTTGACTAGGCTGAGACTTAATAGCCTGGAGGAATTCAGTTTTTCTATCTTGAATAACCATTTGGCTTGACTTTGAAAGTTGAAAAGGTTTAAAGATAGGAAGTTTCTTACTTTCAGGGTGTTAAGGTGAAGAAGTAGTTTGGAAAGTCGGGAGTATAGTTTTTTGTATTTACTTGTAAAGCTTTGTAAGACATGAACCGATGGTATTTAAGTGGATGTTGTTAAAGTTATTTTGGAGGAGGATGTTCTTAACATTTTCACTTTCTTCCTCTCTTGACATTCACGGAGGTTTTAATTCAAGTGAGTTTTATCCTGATGGTATCTTAATATTTTAAAGAGAATGATGATCGGATTCAATTGTGCCTTTATTAGTTTTCCATATTTTAGTTTTGTTTCAGGTTGTTATAAGATTGATTTTACGAAAAGGAAGGTTGATATTATTTTGCTTAGCATAGATTTCAAACCAGTTAAAGAACAAAATTTAAACATTTGCACTTTGGATGAAGTCACAACATTATTTTTAAATATCATGATGTTGTTGGAAAAAGTGTTTGAAGAACCACGTTCTTTTTTTGAGGTTATGCGATCCATAAAATTAATATTGGAAAACACTTTTGTTTATTTGAAAATATTTTTCAATAACATTAATCAAGTGTTATGTTATCGCAACAAAGTTTGGAGAACTAGGAGGAGGATTAATATCTCGTGGAGGTCTAGGGACATGTAGAAAAAGTGAAAAACCTATGGTTATTCAATCTTTTGTGGAACTCCAAAATTTTGTGATTGGTGTTTTTTATAAACTAAATGTGGTATTATAGATGTGCAATCGACTGTTTGGAATGTTATGTTTGTAAGTCTAAGATGGAGCATCTTTGCTGGTCATACGAGAGATTTATGATAGAGGAATTCTTTGAAATCTTTGTTAAAGGTAGAAGAAGTTGAAGTTGTATATAGGAATCTGTGGCTTTGAGTTCTTTGGAAACTGAGCTTGACTGTACCATCTTGGAATTAGGTGATTTGGCTCAACTCGGTATTTGATTTTGTGGGGGAGCTGAGGCTAGCTAATCTGTGATGGTGTTGTGTTTCCAAGGAGCCAGTCATCTGGAAGAGTAATATATTTCCACATAATTGGTTTTGGGAGAATAGTATTTATCCTATTTAGGTTTGTCTGGAGAATGAGAGTTTTACCTTTTGTACTGTGGACATTAGCTTGCTTTTTGAAGGTTGTTTTCATAGCTTTATGGTGAATACAAAATATCATAGCAACTAATATAGATCCTTCAAGCATTTTATAGCCACGGGTTTTAACTTAGAGGACAAGAGATTAGAGTAAGTATGGATCTCTTAGAGTGGGAGAGAAATTTGGATAACAATTAAAGAAGATAGGACCATTAGAGAGGCTTGACTTAATGGTTCTAAGAATGGAATCTTGAAATTTCGTATGGCTTCCATCACAAAGAATGGTATTAATAGAAGTATTTAACCCTTTTCTTGTTAAGTGTTTAAATTCTACCTAAACTAATCCTAAGTGAATGTATTTGAAACCCTTATTGATATGTTTTTTCATGGTCTTTTTTTGTAATAAGTTATAATTGTTCAAAAGGATTTGAAATTTAAATATCTTGTTCTTTAGTTTTTATAACATAATTTATTTGAAAATGGTAATATCGTGAAGTTTTATAAATCATTTAAGAGTGAAATTTTGAAAGTTTTCAGTTATCTATGAATCCTCTGAAATCTTCTAAGACATATTCTTTAGAATTAATAATATTTTCTCTAGATTCTAAATATATATATATATATCCACCTTTTACCGTGAGAACTGATAACAACACTAGTTTTTTGGGATACTTACACTAGTTTCTACCATTTACTACAAGTAATTTTCACCATCTAATATAAGTAGATTCCTAATTTAAAATATGAATATCAATATTTACCAAAATATCACCATATTTTCTTTCTCTGACACTCAGATATTATAGTTTCCTAAGAGGTTTACAATAGTTTCCTTCACCCACTGAAAATAGTATTATCACCTACTATGTGTAGTTTCCTAACCTAAAACATAAATAATTAATATTTATAAAATGTCACCATTTTTTTCTAACATTAAAATATTATAGTTTTTTAAGAGATTTATAGTAGTTTCTTTCGACTACTAAGAGTAGTTTTAACCACATACGGTAGGTAATTTCCAAATGGGAAATATAAATACACAAAATTTATAAAAATATCATCGTCTTTTTTCTTTTATCTGCTAACAATAGTTTCTATTATTTATTATGGGTAGTTTTTTTAACTTGAGATATTAGTTATCAGTTCTAAACTTCTTTCACACACACACACACAACACAGAGTAGACCTGCTAAAAATTACCTTAATTTCTATTTGCCAATTTCAGTATGGAAGTTGTTGAAGAAAGCTTCGGTTGATGGAACCTTGCAGCTTGCAATGGAGATTAGGAATGATGGAGTAAAATGGAGAATGAAGGGTAAACTTTGTTGGAGGCGATGGTAAAAGTTTATCTTTTTCTTTTACCTCATCCCACGTATATAATTTGGGATTGCTTTATATTTTTTCCATTTTGAAGGGTGTATTTGAAAAATTGGTTTGGAATATTTTGACTAGTTGTGAATTGGGCCAACACATATACACACATGCGTGTGTGCCGCCGCCCGTCTGTCCGGTCCAATCTGGGCGTGGGTACGGTGTGGTGTTTGATTCCAGACCCTATCTTTTTACTGTTTTTGTTTTCTTTTCTTCTTTATTTCGTTTTTTGAATCAGTTACGATCCGATATCTGCTGCATGTTTTTGAATGTTTTCAAATGTTCTACGCCTTCATTGCTGGTCTTCCGAAGGTGGGAGAGTGGTTATCGAGTTGGCCTCAACCGTTTCTTCTACTTAATAAGGTTGGGATTTACTGAGAAAAAAATAACATATCGTCATTCTTCTCATCTCTGTATTTTCTCTTCGTTTTTTTTTCGTTTAATTTCTGGGTGAAAGTTCTGCACTTCTGCAAAATTCCAATTCCTTCGTTTTTTAGTGCACGAGAAAGCTGGGTGTTGTGCGAACCTTGGGGGGGCGAGACAACTTTCGATTGCACCTCGGTCGCGCCGAATTTTTGCTTTAGGGCAGCGATTAATGTCATGGCACAACGAGCTAATTCGATAAGTTATTTTCTTTTCATTACTCAGTTCTTGTTCTACTCATTGCTGCTATACTGCGACGTAACTTACAACAAACTTGACCCTTCTCATGAATTCTCTGTAAACGTACTCAAAAGCTGCTCCGTGCTGAAATATATGTGTTTTGGGATCTTAACGGTATGGGTAGGCGAAGCATTTTCGCCGTCAATGGCAGTTACCAAACCATGAACACTACAATGGGCAGTCAAAACGCTACAGTAGACACCATATTAAAGCGAGAATGAAAGGCAACATTAAGGGTGATTTTATTGTCATCGCAGATCGATAATACAAGCTCATAAGGACAAGATGCAACTGAAATGCCACTGTGTGGCTTATAAACTGAGTGAAATTGACAGTACTTACGACCCGTTTGATAAATGGGAATGGGAGTTTGGGAATTAAAGAGTAAGAATGAGAATGAGAATTAAGAAGTGATAATTAGTTTATTTAGTCTCATTCCCATATTTGGTATTTGATGGGATTAACTTGGGAATAACTTGAGAATAAAAGTTTCTTGTATTTGGTATGTGGGAATGAGATTAGAAATATAATTATAAATCTACAAAAATATCCCTCCTATATTTATAATATTTATAGTTTTGTGTGTGTATATATATATATATATAACCAATTATTATTATATTTTTCTATTATTCGACCTTATTTTTCTCATAATAGATCATATAACATCATATCAGATTTGATCAGGTTAGATCCGATCCGATCCGATCAGATTAAATAATAGTAATTATTATTATTATTATTATTATTATTATTATTATTATTATTATATCAAATAATATTTACAATAATTATTATTATTATAATTATGATTATCTTTATTATAATTATAATTATTATTATATTTTTAATTATAATTAATTATTATAATAATTAAAATTATAATAAAGATAATAATTATAATATAGTTATAACTGTCCGTTTGGTAAATGGGAATGAGAGAATTTTAAAATTAAAATTATTATAAAGATAATCATCATCATCATCATCATAATTAATATTATTAATATAATTTTATATATACTAATATAAGATCATTTTGGTAATTTTATTTTCTATTCTCATTCCCATCATTTTAATACCACATCCCCTAAGAATAAATTGATGGGAATTGACACCTCTAAATCGCATTCATAATCCCATTTTAATTTTCACTCCCTCAAAATAAATAATAAAATATTTAAATTTTTTCTTTAATTTTTATTTTCATAATTTTATTCCTTTCGATCAAACATGCTGTTAATGTCAGTGCCGAGTGGTGAGTGGCCTTACCTCAAATGCCGAGAATTGATTCGGAGAGAGAGTCGACGGCGGATGACGGGGCAGCGCGGTGGACAGAGCGGAAGTGGAACTGTGGAACCATGAAAATAATAGCATGACTATATATATATATTTGTTTTTTTTTTTTTCTGATTTCGTACGAGAAGTAGTAGTATGACTGTACGAGAACTGTGGAATGACTTGGGAGCCTTTCGATATGGGCTTTACTTGAATTTGGGCTACAGCCCATTTTGATCGTCAATTGTATTTAGTGGTCCCACCGGAAGTGATTATGATTACCATAGAACCAGCTATCGGTTTTGATCAACAACAAAAATAAATAAATAAATAAAAAATAAAACAGTTACCGGTTAAGCAACTAGAGACAAAAGACAGAACCAAACACATTTGTCGCACGGATTTCCTGCTACTGGGGCCCGCTTTCCCTGGAAAGTGTTAACCCGTGAGCCGTGAGAGCACTGAGGTAGCGCGAAGGTGAGCGAGAGCGTAATTATTGGCACTTACTGCTACGGTGGCAAATATTCCTCAATTGGTCATTATTTATGAGCATGCATAGCTGTATATTAAATTTGGACGGATGAGGTCAAACCGTGCGCCCATTGCTTTTTCTTTGTTCATTTCTACTTTCGGTGATATAGCCATACATTTTTTTTTTCTTATGTTTGAATTTTTTTTTTCTTTCTTTATATATATATATATAATAATTACTCCCCTATCCCATAATAAGAGGTTAAATTATTATTTTTTATCATGATATGTAGGATTGTTTCTATATTTGTATAATTTATTTTCTATAATACTTTTTTTTAATTGGATATTTATCGGTGCATTAAGAAAAAGAAAGAACTTAAAAAACCCATATGAGAGAAAAAATCCGGATGGCTCGAAGGTAAGACTCGAGCCATGTACCCATCAATCTATTAGTAGGTTAAATGTTCACAAAGTACCCAATTACTATACAAGAATAATAATAAGCATCGTCTCCAATGTAGGTTGAACCTAAATTGATAGGGAATGATCGAAGTCCCTCACCATCAAGCCACAAGAAGTCCGTTATAATATTCTTAATTAATTTATAATAGAATCGTAATTTTACTCAAAATATTAATTATATCAACTTCCAATGTAAGGATAAATCTAGAAAATGTACAATAAAATGTACTAAAATCATAATATTCATTATATCTCTTAAATATGTGTACAAATCTAAATAAGCCTATCTAATGTGACAGATGTGAGAGCTACACTAGGTTCAAGTATCATTTGTTCACAAGTTAGCTAACTAATTTGCCACTTGATTTTATCTCACAATAGATGCGATGAATTGTTACTTTAGATAGTTACCTATAAAACACCTTGCAAATATCGTTGAATAAAATTTTAGACTGGATATGATGATCCATCAAATACTAGAAGACCTCCCATCATAAAACTATCTGAATTTTTAATATGCTTACCAACTAGAGAAAGAAAAATAAATAAATAATAGAATCAGCCCGATCTAACACTAATCAAGACGCAAGTAAAGCTTTATTTTTTATTATCGTTAAAGTCTCAAGTATGAACCTGTTGGAACAATCGGACTGAGGTCATACTGGGTTAATTATTAATTCATATCACTCTTTGATTCGACCACAATCAGATTGGATGATCCAGGGTACCCACCATTGTGTTTGCCTTAATTCACAAGCCACATACATTGTTATAGCGAGATAATGTCGTATCCTAAAAAACTCTATTGCTATTTATGATTTCCGTTATTTTTGACTATATAAATGAATTCATTGTAAGGATATTATGCAAATAAGGGAGATTCACAAGTACTCCAGGAACTTCTAACAACAAATTCAATATATTCAGCAAGTTTAGGAGCAAACCTTAGTTGTGATTTTAGTGTGAATTCATAAATCAATCAATTGCACCTCATATCGTTCTATATGTTAGGGATGACTAATATATGATAACAATGAGCCTCTTTCAACAACTATAAGTTATGTCTATCTCAATCTAACAATTTATTTTCATGATGCCAAACCAAAGTAAACCCATTAAGTTCACATTAGTTCAATACGCTCCCAAAGATCGCTAACCTACTTTCATGATCGATCAATATTTGTTTAATTAGTACTCCCCTCATCAATCTTCACTTTTTAGTTCCTCAATTAACAATATAATTGAGTAAATGCAATGGCTAATTAAATTAAACATGTTCAATGAAACACTAGTAATTGAAAAACGCAACCAATAAATTTCTCAAAGCAAATAGATTAATTCATCAAGCCAACACCCCAAAAAAATTAAGTTGATCCTAGAGTGAATGATTACTCACACATAATTGAGTTAAAAACATAACAAAAACAAGAGAATACATAATTACAATAAAGAGATAAATAGATTAGAAGAAACCATTATGTTAAAGTTTACTTGTTATACGTAAATTCTCCAAAATAGATTAATTACAAATATATAAAAGCCCAGATCTAATTGTTGCGAGAATGTAGAAGTGAGAGAGGAGAATAAAAGGAGAGAGAGTGAAGACCACTTGAAAAATTCCCAATATGTCCAAAAAAGATCCCAAAAGAATTATTGATTGATAACCATCAAAGCCTAATAAAAATCATGTGGAAAACTAAACACTAACATCCAACATGGTCGTGTATTTTAACATGTAATACCTCCAAAATTCACTATTGAAAAATTTCATTTTATTAAATGATTCCATGGAAGTAAGTAAATCAAAACTTGTGAATTTCAGGGATATTACCACTATGACCAGTACAAGCTCGGCCCCCAGCTGGTCTTGTACTAGCCATAAGGCTAAAGAAAGACCACCAACCATCATAATTCAAACTCAAATCAATGATTCATAAAAGCATTGAAACATTCATAAGACAGAATCAGAGTATGCAGAAAAGAGTTTACAACCCAAAAGTACATAATTAAAATTCCTCACCATCCTCTAAGTTAGTGATTTTTAGATACCTCCCAAAATGATAATTGTCAAGTTAAACTTCAGCTTATGCAGTTTCTCTTATCGTGTGAGTGTGTGTGTGTGTGTGTGTGTATACACATAATAAATTCAACCCACAAAGCGGTCACCAAATATTTCACATCAAAAACCAGCAAGAACACTAAAATTAACTCGATTTTAAGCCCATTATGATTCTGTTGATTGTCCTGCCCCACCATGTTCTTGAAATCAGATGGTTAAGATGATTACGCTCACCTTCCTCTAAGTTGGAGAGTTTTAGATACCTCCCAAAATGCTAATTGTCAAGTTAAACTTCAGCTTTTGCACTTTCTCTCTGAGTGTGTGTAAGAAAGTCAAACCACAAAGAGGTTGCCAAATACTTCACATCAAAAACCAACAAGAACACTAAAAATTGACTCCAACATATACCTAGATTAGAGCATTCTTGATTCGGTTGTGTTTCTTGAAGAGCCAATGTTCAATCTATATCTAAACTTTCTACCATCTAAAGTTTTGCCTTTAACCTGAAACGACCGAGAGAAGGTAAGTCTATAAATGAAGGGAAAATGTTATCCCCGTTACTCATGGGCATTGTTAAAAGCCCTTAGTTTAGGAAGTGACATCAACAAGACCTCTAAAACCCTAATGTGTTCCCCCATGCACTTTTCCATCTTCCCCTATACCAAAACTCCCCTAAGTTTACTAACTCCCATAATACACTCTCCTCTCCATGGTCAACCTCAAAATAAGGACCCACCACATTAATCTCACCCCCATGCAAAGATCACACTCCCCATGCAAAGTTCACACTTCTTATGTAAAGTTTTTATCCTAAACCCTCTTATCATCATTACCCCTCTTTATTACTCCATATTATTTCAAGGGATAGAGCACTTCCCATATAACACTTTACTTACTCTTCCCCTTATCATTTTATTTCATTTACCTTGGCCACCCAAGCCCCACCTAAGACACCTTGGCATAAATACATTATTTTTCAACCATACATAAGACTCACACCAACCCATTATAAGACTTAGCAACACATGCATAAACAAGGAATGAGAGTCACACATATAATTACCTTAGATCCTTGCAAGCCAAGCTGCACAACATACTTAGATCACATATACATAAATACGCTTTTCATACAAGTACACTTATTCCACAATCAGGACATATAACCATAACCCTAACATAACCATATCCTTACCTAGTTGGCTTCGGTCTTAAAGCAAAAAGATCCTATGCCTCCTCACAGGGAATTACCTGTTTGGTACCTATAATGAGAACACCAACTTAGCAATTTTACTCCTTTTCCTACCCTTTTTCCCTTTTTCCTTATTTTTCTTAACCAAAATAGTAGTAGTAGTAGTAGTAGTAGTAGTAGTAGTAGTAATGATAATAATAATGTTAATAATAATGGATATTAAGATAATATGCTCAAAATAAGTAAGGAGGGGGAAGATGTGACTAGAATAGAATAGGCAGGTGAAGGTGGCGGCGGCGGCAGTGATGCAAGGAGGGAGTTTTTAAGGTTAGAAGGAGGAGGGAAGGTAGGGTTTCTTGGGGTGGTGGAGGTGCTATCACAAGTGGCTAGTGGTAGAGGTAGTGGTCTCACGGCACTGCCCGAGAGGAAAGAAGGAAGAGAGGGGGGAAAGGGAGGGGAAGAAGGGGAAGTGGAGGAGGTATTGTGGTAGGCGAGATCCTCTTATGCAAGAAGGGAGGAAGGTAGGGTTGACAATGGTGGTGGTTGGGGGCACTAGTGGTGTGCAATGGTGTAAAAGGGTAGCTTAAGCTATCCACTTTGCACAACTAGGGAGAGGAAAGGAAGGGAAAGGAAAGGAAGGGGAGGGATTTAATGTGCGCAGGGAGGTGTAGGGAAGAGAATGGGAGGGAGCTAGGGCAATGGCACGACTTGGTGGCGGTAGTGGCGGTGATGTCTGAAGATGTAAGGGATAGGGAGATGCATGGGGATATCGAGTAGAGAAAAGGAGGATAAATGAGTGTGTGGGAGGGCTTATATAGAAATAGGAAGGTAAGGTGAAGACAAAGGAAGGAAGAGGACACAGAGAGGAGGGGCAGGTGGCTATCGGCTGGCAATGGTAGGGCGGTACAGCCTATGCAGGAGGGGATAAGCTACAGGTGGTAGGGTGTCGGGTAGGGGAGAAGGACGTGTAGGGAGGGACCGTGTAGGGGATGTGCTAGCTACATGTCTTGCATGGTCAAAAGAAGAAAGAAAAAGGGGGAGCAGGTGAGGGAGACTACGAAAATGGCAGCGGGGAAGGGATTTGCGGGCGTGCGAGGGGTTGGGGTGAGGATAGTAAAGGAAAGGAGGGAAAAAGAGAGGGAGAGAAAGGGAATAACGAGGGTTGGCATGCATTTGGGCCACTGCTTGGGAAGAAAAAAGGGTAAGTTGGGCCGATCGGGGGGAGAAAGGAAGAGAATGAAAGGAGGGGGAGGGGGAATATGTCGGGTTGTAGCCCAATCAACCGAGATGGAAAGAAAAAAAGGAACAAAGAAAAAGAAACAAAAGAGATAAAAAAGGAAAAGAAAAATAGGAAAGGAAAGAGAAAAAGGAAAAGAGGGATGGTAAGAGGTTTTGGATTTTTTTGGGAATTTATGGGTAGTAAATAATAATAAAAAAATAATTAAAATATTTTTTATTAATTTATAAATTGTCATAATTTATCTATAATTTATTTTAGGTTAATTAATTAAAATAGCTTCCAAATAATAATTGTTTATGTAATTTTTATCATCATCATCATTATTATTATAAAGGGTACATATATTTTAGCTTCATTTGATAAATTGTTATTTTATTTTTTATTCCTAAAAAATTTTTGGGGGTATTACGGTAACACCCCATATTTACCTAGATAAAAAAATACAGCAAAAGGACATAAAACTAAAAAAAAATTGTAACCAAAAACTAGCACCTATGGACACAACACCGCTTTTTTCTTAACTCTTAGACCCAAATGCCAATTCTGAAAATGAAACTTCTTCCCAAGGGCTCCACTTATCCTCTGTACTCTTATACACTTCATGCCACTTCATGACCCTTACGTAATCATATGCAAAAGTGGTATTAGTATGACTTCCTCGTACTGAGTAAATCACAATACCTTATGAGATGCAGCATACCCACACTTCTTTTAGCCATATAAAAGCCAAAAAGTATACTTGAGCATAGAGCATGTACCATAACCACAACCAAGATTCATGGAACAATTGATATAAACATCCAATCTCAACTCAATAATAGAATGTACCAATAAAATTCTCATCATTTCAAGGTAAAAAGACATAATCATTTTAAGGTAAAAAGACATACCTGATTAGTTAAATACATTCTAAACATAGTGGTAGGGCACTAAAGTTTCTACCAAACCAACAATCCTAAACCAACCCAAGGTAGGGCATGGAGGTGACTATTGGACCAAAAAATTCCAATACAAACCAAGGTAAGGCATGGAGGCGTCTACCAAACCAATAAATCTAATAAATACCAAGGTGGGGCACTGAGGCGGCTACCAAACCAACAATCTAAAACAATACCAAGGTACACTAAGGTGTCTACCGAATGAAAAAATCATTTCTTTTCATTTTCTTACACAACAGATACTTTCATTTTTACTTACTCGAGGGGGATACAATCAACCCAGGGACACCAAGGTACACCTAATCATATTAGTGCCCGAAGGTGATACAATATTGTTACCTCAAACCCAAGGACATAATGGTACATCTGATTATACCGGTGTGCAAAAGTTACACAATATCTTCCAACCTCGGTCACTTAGTCCTTAAGTATTGATATCCTCTATAGGGCCTACAGGTCACCTATAGAGTAGAGTAATGTCTTTATTAGGGCGCTGTGGCATGCCAATAAACCAAAATAAATGAGGGATAACACCACACCTATAGGGTAGATAATCCCAGAAAGTAAACCATTCCTAACTAAAGGTCTTTCACTTTAAGTATGAATATTTTATGAGGTAGTCATATAACACACAACAATTTCCATTTTCCAAAATCGACCATTTTCCCTTTTATTTCCAATTCTTAAGGTAAACCCTAAGGCCATAGGTATATGTCAAGCCAAGTCAAAACTAAGGTCAACCTAACAAAATTCTAAGGTCATCCTAACATCTACTTATTTGTAAAAGATACATTAGGTCAAAAATAATTAAATGCCCTTTAAAACCCTAGTTTCACCATTTTATTCATTTTCGTACCAAACATTATCACTACAAGAGATTTTTCATTAGTAGGAAAAAGGTAATATTCCACATTATTTTAGTATATAGGTAATCTTTGCATTCTGACAATAAACTGTATGTTCTACTTTTCATGCATTTAGTGGGTTGCGCCTACAAAACCCTAATCATGCAGCTCTCACATACCACATATTTCATGCAACATGTATGTATAGATTTAAAGTGTTATACATCGTTAAATAGGAATATTATCATCATGGTATATGTATGGAAAAATCTCTAACCCTATGTCATGTGAATAGAATATATCGTAAACTAACCGTAATCATGCGGGTATGCTTCTATATGAGTCATCGTAGCCCTAACTACCATGAATTAGAAACCACGAGTCTTGTATCATGGAATTTGAGTCATAACTTAACAAGAATGAAAATCCTAAAAAAAAACTGTAGACATGCGGATATAAATCATATGACATATTACCATGCATATAGCTTAACTTTCAACAGATATACGTATCATCCCCTCTACATGTTATCATTTTATCATGCATATAATAATACTTAAAAAGCATAAAACCCTATTATGATTATAGTTATAAACAATCCTAGAATGCTCACACATAAATTCTACCGTCTTATGAGTAATTTGTTTTATCTAATCCAGACGTACACAAAAAGAAGTCCTTGCTGAAGTCCTCAAGATTTACCTAAGAATTTAACATCCAAACACATATGTATTAGAATGTAATATTACACAAAAATCATCCAAAATTACTAAAATAACTTAAGGATCACTAATCTGTTGAAAAAAGTAAGAGAAATTTAAAGAAAACTTGAGTAACAAGAGAGGAAGGCTTTTGGTGGTTGATGCTAAGAAGGGGAGGATGAGCAATGTTAACTTAGGCCATTGCTAGGAGGCATGAACAGAAAGAGTGATCAGTGCTAGGGAGGGGAGAATGGGTAAAAAAGGTGCAGCAAGTGGAGGAAGGAATGGTGGCATAAAAGGGTGGAAGAAGAAGGGAAGGTTTCAATGGATAATGGTGCAGCAACAAAGATGGCACTTCAGCAAAGTTGGTCGAAGGTAATGTGATAGGATTTTATTGGTTTAGATGAAGGGAGGAGGGGTGGAAAATTAGCTTTGGTTGAATGAGAAGGGGGATTAATGATGGTTTTGGTTGATGGTGTGGTGGTTGTTTCGGTGGGAAGGGTCAAAGATAAGGGAGAGGGAGAAGTTGCACGAGAGAGAGCTTATTTTGGGGAGGATATGCATGGGTGTTGGGGTATCTTTGGTAGGTGCTATTGATGTAAGGGGTGAAGGATCAATGGTGGGGGCTGGTGATAAGGAAAATAAGTTGGTGGAAGGGTGCATTGTAGAAAAAAAATGATGGTGGAAGCGAGCAAACGAAGATAGAGAAAAGGGGAGGGTTAACTTGCATGAGGGAGCTAGGGAGAAGGAGGAGGCATGTAGGGGTAATGCATGAAAAAAAAGGGATAGGTGTAGGGGTTAAGAAGAGGGTATCATGTAGGGAGATGAGGAGAAAAACAAGGAGAGGAAAACATGGGGGAGGTGGAGGTATGGTGAAAGTGTGGTGTAGGGTGATGACTCGTAAGAGAAGGATAAAATGCATGGGAAGGGAGAAGAAGGAAAAAATTTAAGGGGTAATAGTGGGCTAGGGCAAATATCTAGGTGAAAAAAATTGTGTAAGATTATCTCGGTAGAAATTTATGAGGTTATCGGATTAGGTTTACTCAACGTAGCAGATATTAGTTACAAATACAATCCATCCTAGGTTACCCTAAAATGATTTTTTATCTAATAAGTCATAATAATATTACACATATTAACAATATCTTTATTACCAAATATTCTAAAATAATTATTACAACTAATACACATAATTACCTATTATGATTAGGGTTTTTGGAAATTGTGTACTACATCAATGTTAGAGTAATGGTATGGCAAAATTTTCTTTCAATTGATTCCCTATAATTTCCTATATGATGGACACATGTTTTATCACACACAGGTCATACTTTTCCCATTTATGGTCTCAAATGAGTACTTGATTTCCTTAAATTTTTCTCCTTTTTGATTCGCAAGTTATATACTATGTAACACTTATTAACATGGAAACCATACTTCTGAGGGTGTGGTGTCAAGTAATTAACTTTAGAACCTGCTCTTATTTTTTCCCTGGCAAAGTAAAGTGTTTCTCTATGTACAGAAAAGTAGTTCAAGGCCCCATAGAAACCTAGATACTACTCATACACATTTAAGATAAAATTCACCTCTAACTATTGTTACATAGAGGATGAAGTATAGGTAAATTGGAACTCAAATAGATGACACTCTAACAAACTAGACATTAACAAATATTCATAGTCTAACAATCAAGTATAGTGAACTCACATGTGCACTCATTACTAGAATTACAAACCATTTCCTCTCATCTCCTCTCTCTCTCTCTCTCTCTCTCTCTAAGACGCTCTTGACCACTATTCTTACCGGTGGATTGACAGGTACAACTAGGCCCAACTCAAGTGCTCTTCCACTTTAAGTGATTAGTATATTATTCATGTCTTATTTATTTCAGGTTCATCACACAACCATGTACACCTACCCCATGCATGGCACCTTCCCTACTACTACCTTGAGATAACCCAATTTCTCTTAGAAACCCTAATTTTACAACTCTAGTACATCCTTACCTCCAATGTCCCTTTTGAGTCCCCAATCTATCCAATAAACCCTAAAATGTCATTAGAATCTCTTGATCAAGGGTCATGGCCTATTACCCTAGTTTCACACATATGATAGTAATTGATCTCTAGGGTTACTCCTCAAAACCCTAATTTTTCGTAGTTGGCCTAACCCATCCTCTACCTTTTTTCTAGCCTTAAATTTCCATACCCATGCATGTAATACTATGGTTAACCATAATTTTGAATATCATAGCCTAACTCCCCATTTTGCACCTATGTTAATACCTTTCTTATTCAAAACCCCTTTGAAACCCTAATTCTTTATTTTGATTATAACTACTTTTCCCTATCCTACATAGCTATTAAATTTTGTACACAATCCCAACATGACATGGTTAGCATCATATTCCAAGATTATAGTCCAAATATCCCATTTTTACATGTGATAATAATCTACCCCTAGGGTTTCGTGCCTTGGCCTCCAAAATAGTTTCTCTTTTTGATAATCTCTCTTCCCATAATGCTCAAAGGTCTTCCCAAATTCTCATGGATTTCCATCCTTGACCCCACACCTTCTTTTATATAACAAATCCCTACTATACTCACATATGACCATGGATTCCCTTACATTTTACTCTCCCCTATACATGGTTATCCACCCCTGTACTGTATTTACCCTAAACCTTCTTATTTTTATCATAGTCATTTTATATAGTATCACCAACCAATTTTAGGCCATTTTTCACCCCAAGGTACCCTACATGTTATTATTCACAATATTAACCAAAGTTCCCCTATGCCTCAAACCCTACCTAAGTCACAAGTCATCCAGCATAAAGACTTTCCAAAATTTACACACATGAAATTTCATATAATATGGATATACATCAACACTGGAATTCAATACAATCATATCCACACAATTTATTACCTTTAGCTATTGTCAAGCCAAGCCACACATACAACACTAAAGTCATTTATTATTTTATGCATATCATCACACAACAAGGACATATATATTAACGCAATGAAACCATAGCTATGATCCTTAACGGAGCAACTCTGGTCTTTAAGCATGTACGGCATTTGCCTCCTCTTTCGCTATTACGGGAACAACACCTAGAAAATGGGAATATCCACAATTTAGATGTTCTTTTCTTTTTCTTTATCTCTTTTTTTTAAAGATTAAAGGGAACCAAGACTAAAGAAAACTCAAGGACAATAAAGGAAGTGGTGGTGACCAAAATGGGGGAGAAAAATGGTGCGATGGCAGATGATTTTTTTTTGTGCAGAAGGGTGAGGATTACAACACGGGGTTGGGGGTGGTAGTGTCACTGGGAAAAGTTGGTGTAGATGGTGGTTAGTGGTGGTGGAGCTAGCGGCTGGTGATGGTGCAGGGTAGAACACAACCAAGAGGGTGAAGGGAAAGGAGGGAGAGAGAAATGAGAGAAAGGGGGTTGCTCGGGTGGATGCATAGGTTGGGGAACCTATGTATGGTGGTTATGGTGTGGTGGTGGCAAAGAGGGATGAGAGTGGATGGCGAAGGTGGTGGTGGAAGAATGAATTGTGTAATAGGTGTATGTTTGGGAGAAGAGAAGAAAAGGAAGAAGGAGGGAAAGGATGGCCCTGCAAGAGTGGGTAGGGCAATGGTAGGGAAGAGAGGCGGCATGAGAGGGAGATTAGGCGTCGATGGTGGTGGAGCAGCATTAGAGTGGGTAGGCATGGGGAGGCAAGCAAAAATAATGGAGGGCGGCAGGTGGAGAGGAAGAGAAGAGAGGGAGCTCGAAGGGGGGTATTTAGAGGCAGGAAAAGGAGCTAAGGGTGGGGGGAAGACGACAGGAGGCTTAGTGCACAAGGTTGTAGGGAAGAGAGGGGTTAGTTGGAGGCGGCATGAAAGGCAGGGGAGCAGGTGGGTAGGTGTAGCGGGTGTAGGGGCATAGAGGCACGTGCAAGTGTGCATGTCCCTACATGGTTGAGAGAGGAAATGTGGGGAGGACGGGTAACATGTAATGTTGCATGTGTAGGGACAAAAATGGAAGGGGTATATGGCGACGCAAAGGGGATAGACTCTAGGAAGAAGAAAGGGAGAAAAAAGGAAAGAAGAAGAAAAATAGGGAACCGATTTGGCCATCTAGGGAAGGAAGAAAAAAAAAAGAGCAAGGGCCTGATTCACCCTAGGGAGAAAATAAAAGAAAAAAAATTGGGTCCGGGGAGTGGTGCAAACCATGGGAGAAGAAGAAGAGAAAAATAAAAAAGGACGAAAAAAAAAGAAGGAAAAAGAAGAAGAACGAAAAGGAAAAGGGGAAAATTGTGGGATATAGGTTAGATTTTAGAGTAAAATTTTAGCTTAGTTCTAATAATTAAATTAAATAAAAATTAATATAAAATGCCTATAAATTATTTTAGGCTCGTTAAATAAAATAAAATAAAATAAAATTCAAAATTATGCTAATTTAATTTATTGATAATTAAATTTTTGGATTTTAAAATTTTAGGGTATTATAGAATCACATATAAGAAAACCTATATACTCATTGCTCACCATTCATAAGCTATGAGAGGAAGATGATGGACACAAACTAGTGTTAAAGTATCCCATGACTTTTAATGACATGACCTTCACATTGGCGTATACCATTTGAGAATGAGGCATCACCCTAACTTTGGATGGGAAACCAATGATAATTATCAAGTGCCATATCAAGGCCCTTACAAAATCGAATATGATGCTTTAGAATATAGTCAATATTCTCAACATGAGTCATCTCCAACTTTAGAACTCATAGTTCCAAAAAAAATGAGTAAGCTTTTTGAAGTATTAACAAATGGATAAAGTCAACTTGTACAAAGTCAAATTAAATATAATGAAAGGATGTCAGTGCTATAAGAGCAAATGAGTTTTGCAATCAACATGGTAAATCTAGTACATGCACAAATAGAGATCTCTAGTACTTTAGCTCTAGATTCAAGTGGTGGTTATAAGTATGATGATGTTGTGTCCACTTGTGATAATGAGCTAGTTGAGAAGGTTCCTAAGGAGCTTATTGAGAATCATGATCTTATGGAAGAATAATCCATAAAAGTGCAAGAAGAATCTCATAAAAATAAGGATTAAGTGAAAAAAGAGAAGCATATGAATGAAAAGAACACTACTTTCATCTATCGTATACCATATTTGGATATTTATTCCACAATTTCATTTAGAGATGAGCATCAACCACTTGATAAGTCTTTAAAACACTTTATTCTAACCCTATTCCTTGTTTCCCCTCTTTTAGCAATTTATATGGTTCCAAGATTGAAGAGTAATATATTTTGTGAGCCTAACCCTAGCCACACATAATTGATAGGTTAAATTGTAGCCAATTTATTAATTTTAAACTTAAAACTAATCCTAATCCTAACTTTAACCCTAAATTCTTCTTTCCCCTTCTTTTATTTTCCTTTCTTTCTTTCCTTTACCTCCTGCCTTGCGTGTTGACCCTGTCCAACTCCCTACATGCGCACAACCCTCTCCTTTTCTCCTCTTTAGCCAAACAACCTCAACTCCCCATGCACCCCGTTTCATTCTCTCTTCCCTTCCAATCATGCACATACCAAAACTCTTGCACCTCCTACACAACATCCCCTACACCCTATACCACCAACCTTTACATCCCCTATGCATAACCCCTACACTTTACTATACCCTCACCATCTTAGCCACGCTTAAATAAAGCTCCATAACCTTTAGTTTTCCTTTACCCTCACCCCCAACCAAGCCTCTATACATACATATACATGTATTCCCCTTCTCTTCCCCCCTACTTCTCTCATTTTCCTTTCTTATTGATGAGAACCATTACCCAAGCTTCGTTCCTATTTCTCCCATAAATTCTTGTTGCTATATAACACTATACCTAGTGATTATCCATCTCTTTGTTTCTAACCACACCGAACCACTATTATTTCCCTTTTCCCATCTTACGTTGTCCTATTGAGCCCCCTCTTTCTTTTCCTCATTTCCCCTACTTTATTTCATTGCCGCTAGTGCCGCCCAACACTACCATCATCGCCAAGCCTCCCTTCTTATTCTTCTTCTCTTCTTTTATTGAACCTAACCACAAACTTTGCTCTTTTTTTCTTTCCTTATTTCATAGTTACACCAACCACCACCCACCACATCCTGCCTATCACCGGCCACCGGTCCAAGTGCCACACCATCACCACTATTCTCTCCCTTCCACACTATTCCGGTTTGGTTGAGGCACACACATTATGTGTGCACCTAACACAGTTGTGCACACCTTTTACGCCCTAGTCATGTTCGCCACCCATGCCTCGACCCATACACCAACTTCCCCGACCTGTGTTACCTTACCTTCTCCTTGGAGCACGATCCTACCCTCCATCATGTACTACCCCTTGGTGATCCCTCCACTTGTTTGGTTATATTCATTTTTTTCCCATTTTCTTTGCCTTATTTTTTGTTGGTTAATTTTTCTAAGTATAATCTTATTCTATTTTTGGCTTCTATGTTATATTTTAGTGGTATGGAAGGAGGACTCATAGGTCTTACATGCTTAGAGACCAGAGATGATTCGATAAGGATACATGTCATAGATAGGAATTTTTATGTGTAATGTGTATATTTATGTGTGATATCAGGTTTGAAATGGTATATAGATAACTTTAACATGATAATGATGTATATGTATATGTTGTATCATATAATGAAAATGTGAGAAAATTGTGAAAGTATGCATTTATACATATTGTTAGTGAATATGAATCGATACATGTGGTATCTATGTATAATTTTGGTTATGAGTTTTCATGATGATGATATATATTGGATGTTTAAAATTAATTTATATAGTGATTCGTAACACTTTGTGAAAATATAGATATTTTGGCTATCTTAGGGGCATTTTGATCGATATGAGTTAAATATGAAATATTGGGTATTTTAATGTGATAGTTAGTTCAAAATATGTTAACTATATTATGAGAAATATTTAAAGTGAATATGAATGGTTTAAGTTTAATAAATGAGAAAAGTAGCTTTAAGTAGGAATAATAACCCTAGATGAGGAATCATTATTACATGTATAAAATGTTGGAGTTTGACCTTTTTTTATATATATTTTGTTTAAATTGACGTTTTAAGAATTTACATTAAATTTGGTGGCTATATGAGTCTTATGGGAAAATTTATGATTAATTTGTGAAATTAGTGTTTTGTAGGAAATTGTGGATAGTAACCCCCAAGGGTAGGTTATTATCGCATGTGGAAAACACTAGATTTGGATCATAATTCTTGAAAATGTTGTGAATAATAATATTTAATGATGAGTGTTAAATTTGGTGATAAAATGAACACTAGAGAAGAAGTTATGCTTAACTTGTGGAATTAGGGTTTCTTAGGGGGGATGTGCCTTTTTTCCTAAAGTAAATACATTGATATTCATGTGAGTGTATTTTATGTGTTCAAATGATTACGCTAAGATATATTATATACCTTGTATACCCACATGTGTATTTGATGATCTTGAGATATATCACCATGAAAATTATACTAATTACTTAAAGTGAAACATTACGTGAACTGGGGCTAAGGTGTTATGTATCTATTCCACCAAATGATAATAATATTTTCGGAGCATTTTGTCTTGAGAGGTGCTTCAAACCATGTTATCAGTTTAAGAATATTAGGGTTCCTAGGCTAATGTGAATAAGAATAGAGATAAATAATAATAAAAAGATATAAATCCTTTAAATTGAAAGGTTACGTAAGTTAAGCCCGAGGTGTCATGTCCATTTCACCGAACGATAATAGTGGCTCAGGAGTGCTTTCCCTGAGAGGTGCTTTAGACTATTCCACCACTTTAATAATAGTGGTCAAGAGTGTATTGCCCTAATATATGAGGTTCTTGTTTTGTTAAATGATATTAGTAGCTTAAGAGTGTTTTGTCCAAATAAATGGTTCAGTCTGTTCCACCTGATTAATAATGGGGCCTCTTAACTTAACGTAAATAAGAATATGGATTGTGATTGTATCCATTAATGAGCTTCTAGAATCGGTAGTATCATATATCTTATTATTATGCTCTCTTATTCTTATATATGACTTATGCATTATGTGTAACCTAAATATTATTATATTGTCACCTCACTCATTATGTAGTTACTGATCATATTTTTCATGACCGCTACTCATTCCCATGAACAAAAAGGCTAGTTGATTTTTTGAAGGTATTTGAGGACCCATTTGATGAGTATGAATTTGCTACATATGTTGTCTTACTTGGGGAAAGAATGATGATTTTTATCATCAGGCCCTATGTTTTAAAGTTTGGTTATCTGATTGATGTTGTTGTCTGAATACCTCTTACCACTCTTATTTTCTATTGTGTCTATTTTTTCTTGTTCGGACTCAGAGTTAATCTCCAAACACTTGCTTTTATTTATAAAATGCATCTCATTCTCTGTTCTACCATATTTTAAGTATTTACATGTTTTGTCTTGTATTTAATGTAAGGATGGTATGGTAAGATAGACTTATTTCAAGTACCGCAATAACACTCAATCATGTTGTTTTACGCTTCCACATAAATGAAAATTTTTAGTTGCAAATTTTGAAGGTGCTACAGGAGTGATAAAATCACCTTGGATACATTTAACAAGAAGAGAAAATCTCTAAAGGAGAGATTTTGCTGCAAATATGTGCTAAAGGATGTGTATTTAGGACTATATGTTCCTTATTTGATATAGAGATTGCCATACATTAACATTGGGTAAGATATTCTCTCTTTTCGTACAAGCCTTAGTGTCATGATAGGTAAGTTGTATTCTTGTTGGGTCAAGTCTTCTATTAAAACTAATACTTTACCTTTTACTACCTTACATGATATAGGTGATCAACATGAGGAGAGATTTAGTTCCTATGTTGACATATCCACCTTGAGATAAGTAGATCAAAATTACATAATGTTGAACATGTAAAACCAGCGCTACTTGGGAGGAAGGCTAGCAAAATAGAGGATATTTCTATACTTTATTAGTTTTTATTTATTCTCCATGATTGAGTTACGCGTTGTTTGTTTTTATTTTCTAAACATTGAGGATAATGTGTGATTTAATTGTGGTGGAGTGAATGTGTTTTGTGTGTATTTTTAGTGTTTTTTTAACCTATTTCTCATATTTTTGGACCAAAACAAAATTTATGAATATTTTAGGTGTGTTTTGAGTTTAGGAGCCCTTTGCCAGTCTATGATGATTTTATATCTTTTGAAATCATGACTACTATAGGATCAAAAGGTTGAGATCAATTGATTTTTTAGATGTTAATTTATGCGTGGGAATACATATTTATACGCTGAGATGTGGAAGAGACAAGGAAGTGTTATGAAATTGAAACCTATTGAGCCAATATGGGATGATGGAGGAGAAATTGCTCTATTACTTTTGTAAGGGACTTACTCCACTTGAGAGAAACATGTTATATGTGGCTAGTGGAGGTGCTTTTATGGATAAGGATCATGCTACAAATCAAGCTCTATTGAAAAATAGAGCTACCAGCACACAACAATACGATGTTGTCTCCACTCATGTAAGAGTGAATGAGGTAAATTTAAGTTAATTTAATAGTAACTCAACCAACTTACTACTCTTCTTTGTAAATCGACACACCTATTTGAGTCGCGACTCAATACATATTCTATTCAACGATAGGACATGCTACTAACAATTGCCCACAATTGATTGGAGGATAGGATAAATAGCAAGTTAATGCCATAAGATTTCCAATCACTTACCATCTAGATATGCATAACCGTCATAATTTACATTGGAGGGATAACAACAATGTTCTTAATCTTCTAGGTTTTAATCAAATGGCATTGAGTTTATATCAAAAACTGTAGGGGGCATCCTCTCAATTTCAAGCCCAAACTAATTCAAACTATGACAAGATGTTTAGTATACTTATAAAAGGGTAGAACCAATTGAAACAAATACAATCGACCATGGAAAAATTTATATAAGATATATAGTATCAAATGGGAGAAGTGGTCACTAAGTTTGATCAATTACACAATCTAGGGAGGCTTTCAAGTATCACTAACCCATTATCTAGGTAAATAAAACCACAATAGCGACACCAAAGAATGAATGGACTCTTTATGGTCCTACCTCCTCAACCAAACCTTATCAATCTAATTACAATGCCTTAAACTAATATAATAACTCCAACCACACAACATGTGATTATGTTGTCCCCACTTAGAATAACCTAAACCTTACAATTTTCCAACCTATGATATAAACCACCTATTTGAACTCAATCATATCATGTTCCATATGCTCCAAATGTTAGGGAAATTTAGTGTAAAACTTATAGAGGATCCCCATATGTAGTAAGGCCTTTATAAAAATTAGTGATACATTAAAAATCATGGGAGTATCTAAAATAACCCTTAGGTTTAAATTATTTCCCTACTCTCTAAAAGATCATGCTAGAGGTTGGCTAACCACACTTCCTTTGAGGTCACTCATGTCATAAGATGAACTAGTTTAGAAATTCCCACCAAACAAGAATGCCAACCTAGGGAATAACATTACCTCATTTATGCAAGAGGAAGATGAGAAATTGCATGATGCCTAGGAATGATTCAATTTTATGCAAATGTCCTGATCATGGGATTTATAGATGGATTTAAATGGATATGTTCCACCAAGTTCTTAATCCATAGACTAGGAATCTTATAGATGCTGCAGCAAATGGTGCCCTACTTAATAATGCTTATGAACAATCATATCACATCATTGAGAAAATCGCTTGTAATAATTAGCAATGAGCAATGCTATAAGTGTTCATAGGGTGAAGGCATTGGGTGTTCTTAAAGCATACATTCTTGAAACTATTAGATTCAATGCATCATCTATGGATAATATGTTGAAAATGTTATCTCTCACTAAGTCATTGCGTGCTTAGATAATGATAGAAGAATACATCACAAAATAAGAAAAAAAAACCTCATGCATATTGTGGAGAAGGTCATTTATTTGAGCTGTACATTACCACCCCAATATATGTGAACTTTATCAAGAACCAAGCTAAAGGTCCATAGTAGTAGAAGAATAATTATAACCCTAACTGTCATAAACACCCTAAATTCTCATGGTCAAACCAATATAACCTTCAAAACCCTACCTCTCTATTCCAACAACACCAATACTCCCATCCACATGCAACTAAACCCAACCTCACCATGCTCTAAACTTCAAATCATTGGAAAAACAAAAATAGACACATCAATTTAAGGTCATATAACTTCCCTGTAGACCTTGGAGACCTAAACGAGCCAAGTCACAATAGCCTTGAGTAGTAATTTCTAGGGTGCACTATTTAATGACACTAAAAAAATTCTCTTAAGGAAGCAAAAGAGAATTATAAAGCCATGACACTGCGTTCTTGTAAAGATGTTGACATAAAGTGCAAGGTACACCTAAGGACGAAACATATCACCCTATAGTGCAATAAGAAGGAAAGGGACCTATTGATAACTCTAACTCGGTTGAACTCTCACAAACCCCACAAAACTCTAACTCTCACCTTACAAAGGAAAACACAATATCCACTAACCCTAGGACTACTAACAAAGCATTGCTTCCTATCAAGCCCTCTACACTTACCTTCCATTTCTCAATGTGACTTAAGAAGAAAGAACAAGATAAGCAATTCAATAAGTTCCTAAAACTATGCTTAGTTCCTAAAAGACATATTAATAGTTAAGTAAAGGCTACGTGAGTGCTATATGATGGCATTAACCAAAGGATATAGCTACATTCCACAACACAAGCTACCAAAAAAGCTTAACGACCCATGAAATTTTACTGTCCCTTATTCTATTGGAGAAGAATGCAAGGATAAAGCTTTATGTGACTTAGGAGCCTGTATTAGCTTGATGCCATTGTCTATTTTTATAACACTTTGGAAATGGCAGGCTTGCCTAATGACAATGACCCTACAACTTGTTGATAGGCATGGTCACCCAAAAAAAAAATTAAAGATGATACTAAGGGTGGTAAAATTTGTCTTCCTATACTATTTCATAGTATTGGACCACAAAACATATAAGGAGGTTCACATCATCCTTGGTAATTCCTTTATGGCCACAAATAAGATATTGATTAGCGTGCAAAAAGGTGAACTCACTATTAGCATTAACGAGGGGAGATCACCTTTAACATGTTCAACTCCTTGAAGTTACCTAAAGATGAAATAGAATATTGGTTTTGGGTTGATAGTGTTGATCTAACTATAGTTGATGGGTTCGGTGTAGGTGTACTCAACAAGGAAGCCAATTTGTTTGACTATACATATCTAACTAGAAGCAAAATTATGACATCTACCTTTTTTTATCATGATAGTGATTGTAATACCTCAAATTTTTAAAACAAAAAATTTAAATATGTAACCTTTTATTCGAGATAATTTAATATTAAAGTATTGATTTCATTATTTTAGGGGCCATTCATTTATAAAATAGATAGAATTATTTAATAAATTAATATAATTATTTTTATCATTTTATCTTACTCCTTTATTTAAATAAATCACAACCTATAATTTAACTAAAAGTATTTTCTTAAATAAATACCTAAGTTTTGATAAATTAAAATAATATTTTTCCAAAAATACTTTTAGCTTAATTTCTAATCATAACTCTAAAAATATTTCACTTTTTATTTTCTTTTTTCTCCTCTTCCTTTTTTATTCCTTTCCTTTTTTTCCTTTTCTTTTCTTCCTTCTTCCTTGGGCCAACCCAGCCTTCTTCTTTTTCCTTTTCTTTCTTCTCCCATCGAGTCGGCCTAAGCCCCTTCATTTTTCTCTCCCTCCCTTCTTCTTTGGGTTAGACCATCCCTCCTTTTCTTTTTTCCCCTCTCCCGCGCAGGTCGCTTGCTCCCTTCTTCTTCTCCCCTTTCCTTTTTGCGACTTTTTCCTCTTCTTCTTCCCCTGAAACACCCCAATCCAAACACCCCCTAATCCTCCTCACACACCTTCCCCTTGCTTCCCTAACCCCTGCCAGCTTACACAACCCCATTGTCGACCAGACGCTGGCACAACCCTCCTCCCCTACCGTCCTTTCTTTTCATTTTTGGCCTGACAGCCCTGGTCCCCTGGGCTACATGCCCTTCCCTACCCCCTACACCTTGTCTGTTGTGCCCGACAACACATTCCCCCTGCACCACCTACCTTACACTCCTCCCTCTCTTCTCCTCTCCTTTTATGCTTTTTCTTCTTCCCTTCTTCTCTGCCTTACTTATCCCTTGAGCTCTCCCTTTCCTTTGCCCGACCCTCTCTTCTCTTTTTTCTCCCTTCCTCCCCTATTTTTCCTTCGAAACCTCTACAACCCCTCTCCACCATCTCCACCACCTAACCAACCACCACACCACCCCTCCTACACCCTATCTCCTCCCTACACTACCCTGAGCCACCAGTGCTAGCCACCCCATGGCCTATCCCCTCCTTTTTTCTCCTTCTCCCCTTTGAATCCCATGCACTTGCACCCTTAGCCACCTCTTCCTCTCCCTTCTGTCGCCGCCTCAGCCTCCCCTTGGCCTCTTGAAACCATCCCAACATCCCCTTGCACCATCTTGCTTGAGCCACCTACCCCTCCCCTTTCCTTTTTTTTCTTTTCCCTTCTTCCTCTCATCCTTACCTTCTCTACACCTTTATCTTATAGCCACTGCTACCGTCTCTGCCGCCTTTGAGCCACCGCAACTCAATCCCCAATCACCACCCACCTTCTACCTTACCCGGGCACCCAAAAACCAACCCCAACACCTCTCCACCACCTCCCTCAAGCCCTCACCCGAACCTCCTCCCCTCCTTCCTTTTTTACTTTCCCTTTTATCAATTTGCATGGCTCATGCTGCATGGTAGCGTGAGTTATGATATGCGATTTTGAAATAATTCAGCCCATATTAAGGTATAAGATAATTTAGTAATGTTATATATTTAATAGATATTTTTAATAAAAATTATTCTTTTATTTATCTAATATTAATAGTTTACTTGTGACATTTTTTTAGGTACGAAATTTTATTAATCATAGCTTAAGCATTTTAAACCGAGATACCGATTAAGGTTGGTTTTACTTGAAATAAGGTAACCATTATACCCCACTAAAATGTATAGATTATCTTATGTTGGCATATTAGGATTTTTGGTATGTGATTTATGTAAATATGATGTGTTATTAACAATTCCATTATTATTAATGTATTATTAAAATAGAAAGAAAACCATGTTATCTTATATATGGTGTGATATGTGTGAAAGGGGTGGCTAAGAAAGGGGTTGATGTTGATGATGAGTGTTATGTATATATACATGTTAGACTAGGTGAGTATGGACACTTATAGTGAAAATAACACTAATATGAGCCCTAGGGGCAATTTGTTCATTTGGACACATTATGGTGCTTAAATCTAAATGGAATATCTAATGTGTTATGAATGTTGCTAAGAGAAGAGATGGGAGTTTGGTGGATTATAAATGTATATGTTAGTAGAAATATTAATACTTTAGGGTCTAGGGGTATTTTGGTAAATTTTAATATATGATGGTGATAATTCCAATAAATGTGCATGTTAAGTTTTATGCGGTGTTAGGTATGAAAATAAGGTTTGGTGGCATTAGTATTATATGTTAGGGCATAAATGGTGATATTATATGGCATATGGGTATTTTGGTAATTTTTAAGGTGCAAGGGTGATTTTGCTAATAAATTTGCATGCTAAATAATAATTAGTTTTAAGTATGAAAATAAGGTTTGGTGGCATTAGTATTACATATTTGAGCATAAGTGGTGATATTATATAGCATAGAGGCGTTTTGGTAATTTTGAAGGTGTAATGGTGATTATCCTAATAGATGTGCATGCCAAGTAATAATTGGTGTTAAGCATAAAAATAAGGTTTGGTGACATTAGTATTACATGTTTGAGTGTAAATGGTGATATTATATGGCATAGGGGCATTTTGGTAAGTTTCAAGGTGTAGGGGTGATTATACTAATAAATGTGCATACTAAGTAATAATTGGTGTTAGGTATGAAGATAAGTTTTGGTGGCATTAGTATTACATGTTTGGACATAAATGGTGATATTATATGGCATAGGGGCATTTTAGTAAATTTGAAGGTGGAAGGGTGATTATATTAATATATGTGCATGCTAAGTAATAATTGGTGTTAAGTATAAAAACAAGGTTTGGTGGCATTTGTATTACATGTTCGGGCATAAGTGGTGATATTATATGGCACAGGGGCATTTTGGTAATTTTAAAGGTATAAGGGTAATTATACTAATAAATGTGCATGCTAAGTAATAATTGGTGTTAGGTATGAAAATAAGGTTTAGTGACATTAGTAATATATGTTTAGTGGCATAAATGGTGGTATTATATGGTATAGGGACATTTTTGAGATTTTAAAGGTACAATGGTGATTATCCTAATAGATGTGCTTGCTCGGTAATAACTGGTGATAAGTAGGAAGATAAGTTTTAGTGGCATTAGTAATATATGTTTGAGCATGAATGATTAATTTATATGACCTAGGGGTATTTTGATAAATTTGAGGGTATAATGGCAGTTATGCTCATAAATGTGCATGGTAAATGTTAATTGGTGTTGGATGTGAAAATAGGGATTTACGGTTTTAGTATCATCTATTTCGGCATGGTTATTAATATTACATTGCTTAAGCGCTTTTAGAATTTTAGGCATGTATTAGGGGGATTATTCTGATGAACACATATGGGGCATGTCAAACCCAAGGGAGCTATAACCATAGGTAAGAAGAGTAGGGTTAGCTGCTATGAATGGATATGGGGTAAATGGTGACATGTTTGATCATCTTGAACATTTGGGGAGCCCATGGAGTGTTAAAGAATGAAAGACTACCAAAAGAGTGGAATTAGGGTTTCTAGGAAGGCTCGATTTGGAAAGTTAGCATCACATGAGCAAGATGGGGGAGTTAGGCTACAAAACCTTAGGGGATGGATAATCATGGTAACATATGCTTGGTTGTGGGAGTTTTGGGCCAATTAAGTAGTAGACAAGGGGTTAGGCGTATTTGGGTCGAACTAAGGTTTTAAGGATTAACCCTAGGGGTCAATTATTATCATATGTGAGGAATGGGGGAAATAGGTTATGACCCATAAGAAAAAGGGTTATAATGGCATATTTTGGTTGTGGATAATTTTAGGGACTCAAGGGATCATTAGGGAGTGTGGATACCTCGGTTTAGGGGATTAGGGTTTCCATAAGCTCAGGATTAGCCGGGGTAGTAGGCCAGGAGTCTTACATGGTTTTGTGCATGGACGTGTTTGTGATATCCGAACAAGTAAAACCCTAATCACTTAAAGTGGAAGATCATTGAGTCGAGCCCGTGTGTAGGATATTTACCAGTCCACCGGCCATAATGGTGGCCAGGAGCGTTTTGTCGTGGATTGTATTATATTTATCGGTATACCGATTATAATAGGAGTCAAAAGTATTATATCCTAGATTGTATTATATTTACCGGTCCACTAGTCATAATATTTTTTAGGAGCATACTGCCCTATATTTTCTAGTATCAGTCCACCAGTGATAATGGTGGGGGTCTCGAGCTCAAATAATGCAACCCTTTGATGATATTAATCTATGAAAAAGACATTAATCACTTACAGTAGAACACCACATGGGCGGGGCCATGTGTAGGATATTTACCAATCCACCTGTTATAATAGTGATCAGGAGTGTTCTACCCTAGATTGTATTATATTTATCGGTCCACCGGTTATAATAGTGGTTAGGAATGTTCTACCTTGTATTGTATTAGGTTTACCGGTCCACCGGTCATAATAGTGGGGTTCCCGAACCACGTAGATATAATCCTAAAGATGACTAATTATGACACTAATGGCTTGAATACAAATAATAATGAATGAACTAATATGTCCTACTGATATGTATGGCATTCTTGTTGTGATGTTGTTGAGAAGTTTTGTGGGTCGATTATGCAAGTTGTGATTCCCGCTGAGGATGATGTAACTTTCTAGGTATACTACAAAGAGCATCGCTTGAATGTTCCAATAATAGGTTATGTTACTTCCAAGTGAATAAGCATTTGTAGCATATGATATTGATGCATGTAGTTGTCCAAATGATTATTGTATTTAAGATAATATACATACTATTCCATGATCGCGTGATCGATGTGTTGCATCTGATTTGTTGCATGCAATCCTTACATATTAGTCTCGTATAAAGGGTTACTCAGTATCGTAGTACTAAAGGGTTCCTTTCTTAGACCCCTACTTACTCAATGGATAGTGGCCTTTGCAATTATCTCACAAGCTCCCTTTAGGATTGACCGCATCGGGTTATCTAGGATGTTGACTGCTATATTAAACTGGGAAGTCTTTTTGAGCCTTTCTTAAAACTTTTTATATTTCTTTTCTACTGACATTTTATTTGTAACCAAAATTAGTGGGTTTTCCTTGGAAGGTGAGTTAACCTTCCTAAATATTACGCTACTCTAATTTGTTGATGTATCCTTGAAATTTAAGTAAACTATGTTTTCAGTCTTAGCATTTAGTATCGAAATAGTGGAAGGAAACCAGTCCGGTACTAAGTATAGGGGTAGACCCCAAAATTTACTGTACTTGCTTCTGCATAAAACTTTTAAAAACTAAAATTTTTCATTAGTAAATTTTTGGAGTGTTACAGTGATGGTGTAGGGTGAATCAGGATAAGTTACACCAAACCATGCAAATCTCTAAGCTTAACTTATAGGGATATTAAGCATGACAAGCCATAATAAGAATAAACACCTAAGCTTGAGCTCAAACCCCTACCCTTTCATTTAAATTATGCTCACTTAGGTGAAGAGAATACCCTACTAGTAATAATCTCCTCATATCTATTTGTGTAGATGTAGAAGCAATTGATGCAGCTAGTACAACAACACAAGCATGCTATAGGGTGAGATATGGTGAATAATATACAAAGGTAATCAACCCTAAAATATTTATGCACAAAATTCTCTTGGAGGACTATTTGAGCTCGTCTATGTTGTACTAATGGAGGATCAACCTTGCCATGAAAGAGAGGGTGAAGAAGGATTTGATCAAGTAGCTTAACGTAGGAGTGGTTTATCCTATATTTAACAACGCATAGATAAGCCATGTTCAATGTGTGCCAAAAAAGGAAGGTGTGGTAATCATTAAGAATGATAGCAATGAGCTTTTCCCTATAAGAATGGTAACCAAGTGGAGGACATGCATGGATTACAATAAGTTGAAAAAATACACACATAAGGACCATTTCCCTTTACCCTTTATAGTTCAAATGTTGGACAAGTTGGCAAGGTTTGAATTCTACTATTTTTTTTATGGTTATTCATGGTACAAAACAAATATCCATAGCCTATGAGGACCAGCATAAGACAACATTTACATGCCCCTATGACACATTTTCCTTTAGGAGGATGCCATTTGGTTTATTTTATGTGCCTATGATATTTTAAATGTGCATGATGGTTATCTTCTCGAACATGGTGGAGGACATGGTTGAAATATTCATGGATGAATTTTCATTATTTGGGGATGATTTTGAAGGTTTTTTAGAGAACTTGAAGAGAGTGTTACAACAGTGCAAAGAAAACAACTAGGTGCTCAATTAAGATAAAGGCATTGTGCTAGGACATAAGGTTACACCTGCCAAGTTAGAAGTGGACAAGGCCAAAGTTGAGGTGATCAAAAGTTACTATAATAATACTGCGTTTATCAAAATTTATAATTTAATTGAAATTTTTATTATTTATAAATAAAAGGTATATTTTTTACATGATTTATCACATCCACTAAAAATATAGAAATATTGATTTCATTTTTAAAACATTTCGTTTACATTTTCTTGCATTTATTTACGGTTTTGACTTCTATAAGACTTTGAGCCACTTATAGCTATTAAAATTTTTCTAGATCATTATAATTTATTTTTATTTTAATTCCTTTATTTTTTATGAGTCTTTTGATCCTTTTAAAATTTTAAATGGAAACACTAACAAAAAAGACCTATTCACCATCCATTTCACTCGTAATTGCATTGTAAGCCCTGAAAAGAGTGTTTTAGCCAACAAAAATTTATAAAACTTTAGGGATACCTATATTTTATAATATTTAGCATAAATTTTAAATGAAAATTAGTTTAAATTATTTTTTTCATTTTCAAATAAATTGCACAACTTTAGACATAATTAGTCCTCAAAACTCAACTTTCTCTAAATGAAACATATCCTAAATATTTAAAACTTGTTCCTATCATTTTAAAAATATCTTAAATAATTTTTGAAACCTTATCTGGCCTTTAATTTATTATTGAATAAGTAGCCTCCTCTCTTGATACTTTTTTTAATTAAATCATTAAAATATTATAAATATCTTATCTTTATCATTTTATTTTCCAACCCGTTTTCCACCTCAACTATCCACCACCAATTTATTCCAATATCTCCAAAAAAATTTAAACTTTTACATATGCTTATAATTTTCCATTTATTGGCTCCATCCCTTCTTTTTTCCTCCTCCATTGTTTCCTTTGGTTTCTCGATAATTTTGTTGGTTTTTGCATGTTGTAGGTAATATTTGTGCGTAGATTTCAAAAGAATATGGTGCACGTCAAGGATGGTGTTATGTAGATTATTATAGAGATTTTGAATTATTTAAACACTTCCATACTAATACTAGATAGAATTTGGGTGCTAGCATGATTAAATATGTTGATGTTGTTAAATATGCTACTTTGGCTATTTTTAGGGAGTTTTGGATTTGTGGCTTATATGTGTGGTTAAGGTTGTTTGTTGGTATGAATAATTTATGAGAATGTTCTTGAGGTTGTTTAGGTCATTTTTTTCTTTAGATCTTTTTTTGATTTTACCATGTTTACGATAGGTATAATTTAGATGAAGTTTTAGCATAATTTTAGCTTCGGGCTAGAATTGTATGCTATTGTTAATTTTACGATTTTTTTTATCATTTCAATGGATTCATTGGGTTTTACGTATAATTTCAAATATTCAAAGTTTTGATTTGGATTCTTATAATTAAAGTTTTTTGTCCTTTTACACAAGGACTAGAAATTAATGTGTTTTAATGTGTTCATAGTGTATTAAATTAATATCATGCAAAGTTTCATATATTAGATCTTTGTATGTTATGAGTTATAACATGATTATGTTTTTAGAGCTGTAAGGGCAAAAACATCTTTTTATTTAGTTTTCAAGTTTTTAGGAACAAATTTAAGTTGTAAGGTATTGTATTTAATATATATATATATATTTGGTAAATTTTCATGATGTTTAGATCAAGCTTACTATTTTAATTGGGGTTTAGAATTTTTATGTGTAGTTAATACATAGGGTTGATTTTATAAAAGTTAGATATTTTTATGAGATACTTTCTAAATATAGGATATTTTGAGATATTTATGAAGATTTGGAGATATCTTCTCAAATATGACCTTATCTTGAATATTACCTCTTGTTAATATTATTTTGACGGTTTTTAGTGTGGATAATATTTTTTTGTAATAATTTTAAAAAAAAAAAAATATATATATATATATATAAGGTTCTTCGTAAATTTACACATTTTACGACATACATGAATAATGTTTAAAAAATCGCAACCTTTTTTCTAAAATTAGTGCACGGGCTTATTTTGGGGTGGCGAACAATAATATATTTGAGTTTTTTAGTAATTTAAGTGATAAGTGAAATAAATGGGTACAAGGGTATTTTGTGCTAACTACGAGTTAGTTTGCGATTTTAATCCACCCATGGAAATTGTGGTGACTATCATTGATAGATTAGTTGGTGGCTTATATCCCACCTCAAGTATCCTTAGGAAGGCCTCCAATGTAGGGGTGTGTGGTATATGCATTCCTTGTGATATGGAATGTGTTATTGTCGTCGAGCATTAGCGATACCCTTCTCTTTAGTCTATAGGTGACCTACAAGTCCTACAAAGGGTGTCCATACTTAAAGGTTAGGGTGTCCTAAGGGTTTTGTATATAATAGACAGAGTGTTGCAGGTAATTTGTATGCCACAGTTGACGAAGATATAGGCATTTGGTGTGCCACAACCCAAAGTGTTGTAGGATTTTCGTTCACCATAGCCATTAATGTTGTAGGTAATGTGTTTTTCCTTAGTCATCGTGCTTTGGAGGTAGTTCCTTGGCTAATAAGCTATGGTTGTGGGTTCTTTCGCCATTATGTCTTGGAGTTGAGTAATATTATATTTTTTAGAAATGGATAAATGAAACATCATATCATGGGTGTATAAGTGGAATAAATGAACAATGGCTTTATTTATATTAGGGAATAAGTAAATATATGAAATGTGTTGTGTGATAATATAATATGGATTGAAATAATTAGTAGACCTTTGATGTGTATTAATTTTATCATTTTGATTGTAGGTGTTATATTCTAAGTGTTTATGTGATTTTAAGGTTTTTGTATGAATAGTAAATAATAATAGTTTTTACACAAATGTTCCATTTTTCACGTGTTAGTAGTGTAAGCATGTTTCTATATGTCATGTGTGCCTGTGTGTTATTAATTTTATTAGGTTATGTTTACTTAGTTGTATATCATGCTAATACTACACCTTTAAGATATTTGGTGTGGGTGAAATGGATGCTCAACATCTTAGTGTTTGGGAATGGATCAATATTAGAGTTATTCGGTAATAGTTTTGGTTTGGGACCTAGGTTCTTAAGCACTTGTGTTGTTTATTCTTATTATATTTTTTTCACTGGTTTTGTAACCTTGTAGTGTTTGGTATCAAGTGACAACCTCACTTGATCGCAACATATAAGTTTACTTTTTAGTTTGGCATCTATCATAGATTTGGTATGGGTTATACCTTTCCTGTGTTAGATGTAGCGATAACACCCTATTTTCTTATTTAGATTCCACAAACCTTATTTGAAAGTAAAATTGTTGGTGTGAAAATCAAGGTATACAGTTATCCTTACCTATGTTTGTGAAGGATCTACAGGAGGTTTACAAAATATTTTTCTAAAATTATTAAGCCTCTATGTAAGTTGTTAGAACAAGGTAGTATATTTGATTTTGATGAGTCTTGTACAGTTACATCTGAGTAAAATGAAGGAAGCCCTTATTAGTTCCCTTACACTCATATGCCCTACCTAGAAGAAGCCCTTTGAGTTAATGTCTGATGTTAGTAATAATGTTATGGGATTTTTATTAAACAACACATGTATAATATCTTCCATAGCATTTATCATGCTTGTAATACCCCAAATGAGGAAAATTGAACTACACTGTGACTAAGAAGGAGCTACTAGCAGTAGTATTTGCTTTTGACAAGTTTAGATCCTATCTCCCAGAGGGCAATGTAGATGTGTTCACCAACCATGGGACAACAAGGTACCTATTTACTAACAAAATATTCTAAGCCTCATCTCATAAGGCAGATCTTGTTGTTATATAAATTTGATGTGGAGGTCAAGGATAGCCATGGTAAGGATAACTAGGTTGAGGGCCATTTTTTAAGACTGTAAGGACACTTTATCACTAATGATGGGCTACATATCAATGAAAGATTCCCCAATGAACAAATCTTGATGTTGTGGTAAGGACATACACCTTGATATGCATAATTGACAAATTATTTGGCTTGTAAAGTGTTGCACCTTTAGTTAGGTAGGCGGCAAGTCAAAAGATTTGTACACAAGATAAATTATTACTATTGGGTTAAACTCTACCTCCATAAACAATGTGCATACAAGCTAGTTATGAGGTGTGTTAATTATAACGAAGCTAAGGACATCCCGGCAACATGACATCCTACCCCCTATGGTGGACATTTCAGAGGAATCCACACAATGGCGAAGGTCTTATAAAGTAAATACTACTGTAATATCCTATATTTTTTAAATTCAATTTTATTAAGCTTAATTATTTTATTAGTATAATTTGATAAAAATATTTAATTATTTTAATTTTGATTTATTTTATAGATTTATTAACAATTTTAACTTCATATTAGAATTTAATTAATCATTATCGTTGCGGATCATTGTAGATAAGTTAGTTCACCACAACCTGCCTTTTCTCTACTCTTTTGTCTACCACCACGGTCGGCCGACCAACCTCCACAACCATCGCCACTCTGTCGGCCCTTCTCCCTCGTATTACCACCATCCTCCACCAATGAGCAGCAATAGCCAGGCAGGTAGCAATGCAATAACGGAGGCACAACAGTAGTGCACCAACGACTTCTGACCAAAACCAATGTTGCTGGACCACCGACGAACACTCCTTGCCCTCCAATGAAGTTCCACCGATTCTCAATTACTCCAATTCGCTGCATTTCGTTTGTTATAAATTACCCAAAACCTTGACTTTTGTTTTAATTAATTTGGTATAAATTATCTTATGAGAAGCTGATTTGATTGTTTAATTGTGTGTGTGTGTGTGTATGTTGTATGATTGATTTAGAGTGGTTAATTGTAGCGTATATAGTTAACTTATGAAAATGAGAATTTTAACCCGATTATGTGTGGATATTGTGGATTTGTGTGATTAAGCTAATTTTGATAAATTGATTATACAATAAGCTGTAAAATGTATCAAATTTCTTATGAGATTTGTCAATTTAAAAAAAATATGCAAAATTAAGTAGAATTGGATTTCTAGGTCATAATCGATGTGTAACAAAATTAAATTGCGTGATTGAGTTGTTTCATTCAATTGATTTCACAATATGCTTTCAAATGTATTATTTACTTTTATGTTGGAAGTGTTAATTTGGAAAAATTGTGTGAAATCAATCGTCATTGGATTTTTAGGTCAAAACTCATGCGGACCTAAAATGAGTTTGGTAATCGAATTATTTTATTCAATTGATTATATAATTTACATTAGGATACATCTAATTACAATTCTAAACCTTTAATTTAAATATTTTAGCACGAATTAACTGGATTTGTATTTTAGATTCAAAAATTCTAATTATGCAAAATTGGGTATTTCTTTTATTGGTTTTGATCAAATGATTATATAATATGTTATAAAATATGTCTAATTGCGTTTCTAAACATTTAATTTAAATAAATTAATAAAATATAATTAAATTGCATTTTTGGGCCTAAAACCCTAGATTTTAAGTGAAATTATGAAATTGATTATTTATGTAGTTGTTTTTCTGAAATTGAATTTATAGAAATAGTTGAAACGACACTAATTGCATTCTGAAATCTTCAACTGGAATTAGTCGATTTGAATTATCTGAATTTGTGTCTTGAACTTAAAAACCTTAATTTTGGGAAATAATTATCTTAAATTGGCTACATGTAAGATTATTTAATTGAAATTGATTATCCAAATTTATTTAAAATTAGTTTAATTGTAGTCCTACGCTATCAATTTGAGGAAATCAAAGTTAATTAGCTGGGTTGCAGTTCGGGCTTAAAAACTCTAATTTTTGGATATGGTTTGCGTATGATTTTTGCACCTAGTAGATTACTAGTTTTGATTTAAAATTATTTGAATTGTATTTTTTATATTATCGGGTTGGATTGGTTCCTTAAAAACGGCTAGTTTGTCTCTTTAGTCATAAAACCTAGTTAGTAAGCAATTTTCGATAAAAGTAACTTATAGTCTATTATCTTTTCCCCAACTTTCTAAATCAATTTTAAATGCCCAAAGTGATATGTGTTTAACCCAAGTTGGTTAATATTTACTTTTAAATCTTAATAGAGCTACGCTCGCAAGTCTTATGTTTTGGACATGTTCTCCAAGAAAGGATGTTTGTATCTCTTTTTGTTGATTAAATTATAATACTTGAATTGTTGATCGATAAGGTAGTTTCTAACATGGTCTTCCAATTTCTATCGGTGGACAAGGGAACCATTATCGTGGATTTATAAGCTCTCAATATCTCTCTCTTTCTCAATTTCTCTTATCCGGCATTGGATTTAGGTAAGTCATTACTTACCTTTACTTATGGTAGAATCTGGGATGTGTGTCTTCTTAAAGTGGAAGGTGATGTGTATGCTTTATGATTATTTGACTATGACAAGTGTATATTATGCTTTTGTGTGGCAATTATATGTACGTATGAGGTTATAAATTCAACATGAATATATGTTAGTATGCCTCTTAAATATTGTATTTTTTTTAGTATTTAAAGGGCTGAGCATGATTATATGGTTAACATGTTCAGCTTATTATAAAATGTTTGGTGATTTTAGGATATGTTATGATGTGTTTAAATTGTATTCAGTTTAGAAAATTGTACCTATGGTTGAGTATGGATTGAAATTGTAGAATAACTTATGTTGTATTTTTATACCATGGAATTATTCGGCTCTAAAGCCACTTGAATTATGTAGCTCTAATGTCACTTGAAATTAATTGGCTTTAATGCCACCATGATTGGTTCGACTTTAATGGCATATGGAATTAATTGGCCTTAATGTCACCTGGATTGGTTTGGCTTTAATGCCACTTGGAATAAATATAATAATGGAAATTCACCGTGTTGTTGGATGTGAGTTAAGTGATGTTATGTAGGTTTAACCTATGATTGTTAAATTTTTAAATAAAACATTAATCACTTAAAGTGAAAGATCTTGAGTCGAGACTTGTACCACTCGGGGTAGCTATCCAAGTTAGGTTTGGTATTTACTTGTTATCATTCTGATGTTTTTCTCTTTTATGATCCCAGGTGTCTTACGAGGTCCGGAGATGCCCTCTTCTACTTTATAAGAGTCTTGATATATTTCAGCCCTATGGGGGTTATGCATACTTAAGTGATTGGGTGTCCTATTTTTTGTGGTCTAATTACATTTCTGGGTGGACCGGCTAGGGCTAGTACCATTCGAAACTATATTAGTTGCATACTTAAGGATGTTGTGATTGAATTTTAATTTCACATTACTTTGATAAACTTTTAAAATCTAGGGTTATTTCACATGTTTTCCACTAATTTATTCAGCGAAGATTTTATTTAGTAGTATGGTGAATCATCACAGTGACTACAAAAATGTAGTATCAGTGACTACAAAAATGTAGTATCAGTGACTACAAAAATGTAGTATCAGTACGGGAAAGTATTGGTAAAACATACTATCTAAAACATGGTAAGTCTCGTACAACACATTGAGGTTACATAGTAGCATGGTGTTAAGCATACCAATATAAAATAACACTCAATCTCATGGTATTAATACAACGAAGCATGCTTACCTAGAGATCATGGGAGAATAATCATGTAATAAATGCATCGTAATCAGACAATGTAAATCATATTATATATCTTATTTTAGTTATTAAGATAATTTATTTGACCACACCCAATTCTCCACCATGAACAAGAGTCATGGTAGCATAAACATATAATGAGATACCACACCCACCACACGTGGTCAAAGTACATCAATGAGGCTTGTACTGGGATACCTCACCCACCATACCTTGAATGTTTCTATCACAAGGGCTACAATTTGGGATACCACACCCATCTAAGTAATGGACAATACAAAGTACCAGGAGAATTATACCGGGATACCTCATGTATTCGAATTGGACATCGATGCCATGTCTGCCTACCATGGTATAATTTTATACCTCAAAGATATGTGCATACCCCTACTGACAATAACCTAGTAGAGAGGGAAACAGACATCGAGTGAACATATAAAAACATAGGGTTACATGCTCACTAACTCCCGGTTAGCTACCTTAAGAGTTGGAGAAAAATGCTCAATTGAAATATTAACCCATTAATTACTAATTACCAAGTGGTATCACAAATCACACATAAATTCCATTATTATCCAAATTGGGTGCTTTCAAGTGATAGTACCAAACATATCACAAAGCATAAAAGCCACCAATTTGGTGTTCAGAGATGATACAAAATTTAACCAATTAAAGGCCCATTTATCATCATTTTGTTCCATATTAATTCTAGGGTAAGCATGGTTGTAATAATGATTTAAATATTGTAACTACATGAAGATATTAAGTTATTAACATAGAATTCCCAAGATAAGAACAACAATTAAGAACAAACATGGTGGAATATAATCAGACTAGTTGATCGGTTCCTAGGACCATTCGATCGGTCGGGTCATACCAGACCTGAACCAAAAATAACACAAGTAGACCATTAGACTAGTTAGTCTCAACGATTGAATATTATTAAGAAATCAATCGAGGGGTTTGTCCCAACCGGTCAATGGTTCTAAGTAAAGACTAGACCACTCTAGTCATAAGGTTTCCAGTAGGGCTGTTAACAAACCAAGCCCGCTCGGTAGCTTTTTGGGCTTGGCTCGTTAAAGGCTTAGCTCGTATCGACTTACTTATTAAAAAAACTAAAAAATTAGGATCGAGATTGGATTGATTATTAAATGAGTCAAGCTTGAGCATAATAAAATTGGGCTCGAGCTCGTTTATAATGCAAAAGCTTGTGAGCTCGGTTAGTTTACCACTAAAGCTTGGGATTTGGCTTGTTAAAAGTTTAGCTTGACTTGTTAAAAGCTCAACTTGTTTATAAACAAGCCAAGCTCATGCTTCATTTTTAGACTCGTTTAGTAAATGAGATGAGCCTAATCCTAGCCTGGCTTGGCTCGATGTGGCTCATTAATAGTCCTAGTTTTCAGTTAATAGATTTGACAAGCTGATCAACTGCTTATAAGAAATCGTCGACTGATTCATCAAACCAATCGATTGATATCATAACCAGTCGATCAAAATTTTCAAATCGAGCAACTGATCACTCAACCAATTGATGGGTTTAACAAGCCAATCAACTGGTCTAAGTAAAATAGCACCCACACCAAAAATTCACCAAAATTTACTATATTAATCCTACCATGCTTTTATGTCCTAAAACACTTAAAAAGACATGTTGCACTCATAAAATCACATGGATACATGATAATATTGGAATTCAACGAAGTCGTACTAAAAACTATCAAAATCATGCATAATATCATAGAACCTAAACCATGCTTAAATATCAAGAAGAAAACTATATCACATGCTCAAATCCTAGAATACAATTAATTCGTGCTTAATACATAAACACACCAAGAACAATGGGAACACAATAAGAAATAAAAGACCTTATCCATATTAAATATAAGAATTTCATACCTCCAAGCAATTCTTTTATCACATAATACTCCTAATTTGATGGTTGTCTACTAAGACCTTGATTTCTAAGAGAATTAAGAATCAAAACCATTAAAAACTCCTTTTTTCTTAAAATCCATTAAAAATAAAAAAAATAGAAAATGAATAAGAACATAAACACAACTCAACCTTTTCTTAAAAAAAATTTTTTAAGGAGAATGAAGTTAGAATCTTTGACATTTCTCAAACTTTAATCCTCCCTTACTTAAGAAAAACAAGGGAGAGTTAAAGCTAATATTATAAGAAGAAAAGGAATACAAGAACTTGACCAGGGAAGGAAGAGAACGCGAGCAAACCTTGTTTTCTCAGCTGGGAGGAAAAAAGTAAGAAAAATGGAGAGTACCCGACACTTAGAAATTTTCACAAGGAAAAAGGAAGAGAATGAACAAGTGTAGAAGGTGAAGAGTGAATTACATCAGAAATGGGGTGTAAAGAAGAAACCCACGGTTGACATTCTCAAGTGGGAGGGAGGGAAGTCTAACTTAGGCTGAGTATGGTTAACCCAAAGTGTAAAGAGGCCACAAGATGAGGTAAACGAGGTAAGGTGTGATTAGGAAGAGACATGGTAGAGGTTTAGTCGGTTAGGGGAGTAGTGTAGAAAGTTAAAAATGCAAGCATGGCTGCCAAAAGAGAAAGGAAAGCGAGGGAGAATAGAGAAATTGAGATATGGCTCAAAGTGCATTTTGGAGAAATTTAGCTAAATGAAAATCATAGAGTGATCTAAATAATGTAAAAATAATCTCAAAGTACCAAAATATACTTATTAACACAAATAGATTATAATTAGAACTTTTTATAAATATTGGGAAGAGATTCGAATCAGAATAAAAAAAATGATATGAAATTGTAGGACAATCTATCGATCAATTTGAGCAAACCAATCAATTGGTGCATCTGAAAGTCATAACTTTATTAAAATTTCAATCCCTTTCCAAAACCAAAACTCATTTATTTTATATCCACATAATTTTAAATACAATTTAAAGGATTTTAGGATAGGGTATTACACCAATAGGTAGGGAACATCTCTCTACGAAATGAAATTCCCCAAACCAAGGTTATGGAAGTCAAAGTCCATGATGTATGGGGTATGGATTTCATGGGACCATTACCTCCCTCATTTTGTAATGAGTACATATTAGTAACAGTCAACTATGCAACCAAATGGTAATAAACAACTATCATACCAACAAATGATGCCATTGTATTCACAAGATTTGTCTGAATGAATATTTTTACTAGGTTTGGGACTCCTACAAAATCATAAAGGATGGTGTGATCCATTTTTGCAACAAGTTGTTCACACATTTGCTGAGAAAATATGGGGTCTACTATCTGGTGGCTGCAAGCCTGCAACATACCATCCAAAGACAAATGGCTAGATATAACTTTATAATAGAGAGATCAAGATGGTACTAGAAAAAGTAGCAAACCCTAGAAAAAGGATTGGTAGGCTAGGCTTGGCAATGCATTGTACATACATAATTGCTTACAAGAAAACTTTAGGGATGGATCATGTCATGGGAATAAATTCCATCTACTAATTAAATTACAACACAAATCCTATTAGCCTTAAAGGTTTCCAACTTGGACTATGGTGAAGCAAGGAAGTTGCAAATCAATGAGATGTAAAAGTTGAGGTGCTTGCCCACAAGAATGCTAGGCTCTATCAGGAGGCAATCAAAAGGTGGCATGACCAACACATACAAGCTAAAAAGCTACACCCAAGCCAACAAGTTTTCCTATACAACTTCATATTGAAGCTATTCACAAGGAAGCTAAAGTCAAGAAGGTTAGGACCCTACAAACTAATGAACACCTATCCTTATGGAGTCGTGTACCCAAAGTATGGTCAGCGAGTGATGCCATACTGGCCATAATACTTCAATAAGGACATCTAGATATTGACCCTACAAGCATCGTGACCTCATCAAGTGGTCAAATTAGTGACATTAAATCAAATGCTTTTAGAGGCCATCTAAGGATTTTTCATTTTGATTTTATTATTATTATTATTTTCCCTCATTTTATTCACTCTTACCTCTTATTAGTTCACTGCATTTTAATTCCATGAGGAAACTAACAAGAAGGACTTGTAGCATGGAGGTATAGGGAGGTGAATTGTGAGGTTGTTTACTATAGTAGTGGACGTATCACTTTGAATTCTATATTGATATCAAGCGATTGAGTAACCACAACCTGTTCCTCCACACATACACATTCACCTCTACCTTCAAGTCTATTTTGATTGGCTAGCTTCTCAATATGCCCATCTTCTTCACCCCTTCAACCTCTCTCCTTCTCTCTAAGAACCCCACCTCCATCCCTCATTTCCCATTAAGTCCCCAAATACCCCATATTTCTCTCTGCAAAAAATAATAATCAAACACCACCATGACCTCCACTACCCCCTTTAATCTTTCCCTCTAAGAAGTGCACAACCATATAGACCTTCTATATACCCCAAATACTTAAACTCCACTCACAGTCAACAGACCACCACCTGGACCCACCTTTGGACTCAACTAGAGGCCATTAGAGATATTAACATCATTACCAACACCCCCACCATTCTTATCTCTTCCTCACTTGACAACACACTTCCTCCATACACTAAAAGACCACTAGGGACCCCATATACCCTAACTTTCCTTCATATCTACCTATTTATAAACAATACCAAACAATTCTAGTTCCTAAGAAGGCCTTTTTTAAGACCCTACTAATTCTTAGGCATGCACATTGTATTTTTTGATACCCTTCACCCGTTGGTAGCAAGGATAATACCACACTTTGTCCAAGAAGGATCTATCGCTATGATTACTCACCTACTATTTTTTCTTCTTTTTCTTTTTTAACATTATAGTAAATGTTATCTATTTTACAATTTCAAATTGTAATGGATGTATTAGTAGTTTTATCAAAATTCTTTATTTATAGTATCTATTTTTTTATAAGAAAAATAATAGGATAACATAATGTTTTCTCTCCCCATTAAACATACAAGGTAGCTTCTCTGTGTCACCCTATTTGCATGATCTTGCTACAACTTCTAGCATTTCCCCTTCATACCCTTCTTAACTTAACAATCCACTAATACACATGTTTTTCCCTGTATGCACATAGGGTAAAGACTCAAGGAAGCCTAGCAAGGCCATAAACAATAACAATAAGAAAAAAACTCACTTGGGTTTTTGTTTGCCTATGGCATAATGAAATGGAAGGTCACCTGGCTAACCTTCTTGATACACAATCACCCATGTAACTTTAACTCTATTATGACTTAGGACAACTAGACTGATGGATTGGTAATAATAGATAGGCCATATAAAGCAACAAAAACTAATAGGGGAGGTGAACCTTATAGATTAGAGAACCTTAATAGGATATATCTAGTAATAAGTTTGGGGGAGTTGGTGTGCCCCTCTAAAAAAACCTATATTGGGGAAAAGAATGATAATAGGGATACCAACATCTCCAATTCCCATGTTACTTATTAACCAGGGGTGCATGCACGAGACCCATGTGCATACCCATGTCAAATGGTAGTGTATGGTACAAGTATGCTAAGAACACTTTTGAAATAGGGGATAGGGTGTAGTAGCTAGAGATTTGTGTCTAAGACCCAAATGTTTACCAGAATTAAATACATTATGCACATGAGGAATTTTTTTTTAAAATAGCACTCCCTATAGAATGATTAGCCCTAACACAAAAACCTAAAAGGCTTTACTTAGACCCCTAAGGTGAGGTATTTAGCTACCCATTAATCCTATGAAACTTTGTAAATAAGGGACTCTTAAAGACAAAAGTCAAATAGGGACACACACATAATAGGGTGACCATCCCTTTTTCCTCTACGAGTTGACAGTTATATCCCTAAAGTACTCTATCTTGTTTCCTAAGTTAGATAAATTCCAACTATTACACTCGAAACTCACTAAGACTAATGATTAGTATGCTTTAATATTTGGATGGCAAAGTTGCTCGATGCAAGTAATAGTTTGAGCTTGAAGGAATTGATAACACTCATGGAATGCTTTTTTTAATCCCTTCTCGAGATGCATTATAAGGTTTTTATTTATTTATTTATAATCATAAGATTGTAAGGTGTGATTTCCTACCAATTATTCCCACCATATAGGGTTGTAATGTTTGGATAAAGGAAAATAAGAGTTTTCATCCTAAATGCCTTAACTAAGTACCATGTGACCAACATGTGATTGTTTTTCACATTGTCGAGAAACATATCATCTTTGGTGTATCTAGGATATCTCATAGGGTGTTGTAGGATATCATGTCAACACAAAAAAGCTAACAGATGCACCCTATGAGGAAAGGCCAGGGAAGCCAACGCATCAAATGAATAGATGTCACTAATAGGCAGAGGTAGACAAAAGTAACAACCACTGTTGCAATGGATCTTCTATTGTATCCGCTAATCCTAGTGAAGACCTTTATATTTTCCTTTGCAAATGCCAAAAATGTCTTCTCTTCCAAGATCTATATAAAGTTAGGCTTATTGCTTACATAAGAGGGGGAGATGATCGAGGAGGAACAAACAAAGCTAGAGAAGGAAACATGATTGAAGAAAGGAAGTATAGACGTAGGAAGGACTGAGCCACTTTACCACACCCATTTTTTTCAACTTAAAATTTTTATTTTAAAAGTGCAACATAGAATCAAAAACCAAAAATGAGGGATGTTACTTTCACATCTATCATGATGAAATGTGCACGTGTGTACCTAGCCAGGGATAGATGTAAGTTTGGGTATAAATGAACATTAAATAACAAGAATAATGTTGCAAGATAAAATTCTTTATATTACAAAATCTTAATGCAAGGTTACAAAGTTGGATCAAAATGACTAGAAACAAAAGTATAAAATCCTAACACATGATAAAATACCATAAGCTCTACTCTCTTATTCTAACTCATGCTTCAATAATATTCAGATTACTTGTTTCACAACCATTGAAAAATATTTTATTTAGCAAAAAATACCGAGTAAACACACCTAGTTTTGAGTAATGCTTATCAAAACATACTCACATGTAATAACAACATAGTAATAAGCCAACATGGTACGCCACTAGAGAAAACAACCACTATAATAAATAACCGTACTCTCACAAGCATCATAAACCCTAGCATACTCACAGTACACCATGCTCACATAATACACCATAATAATCTTATGTGTAAATTTAAGATAATATATGTACCAACATGCAATACAAGGGTAGTGCACATAATGACCATACCAAAATAATAATAATGGTAGTACGATGACTGCGGTAACTAGTGCACATAATGACCATACCAAAATAATAATAATGGTAGTACGATGACTGCAGTAACTACTTGCATTATTTTCTATGGGATGGTTGTATGTGTGTCATCAGGTTAAGGTTTGCATGTTATAGAGATGTCGATAGTTACCATTATGTATTACCATTGCTTTTGTACTAGTAGTTGCATTATGTGTACCACCCATGTAGTGGGGACGTATGTAGTTATTATCTTGTACTGCCATTGTTATTATTTTGGTATGGGCATTATGTGCACTACCCATGTAGTGCAAATGTTGGTAGTTTTTACTATATATTGCCATTATTATTATTATTATTTTGGTAAGGGTATTATGTGCACTAACCATGTAGTGGTAATGCAAGTAGTTACCGCAGTCATCGTACTACCATTATTATTATTTTGGTATGGTCATTATGTGCACTACCCTTGTATTGCATGTTGGTACATATATTATCTTAAATTTCCACATAACACTATTATGGTGTATTATGTGAGCATGGTGTATTGTGAGTATGCTAGGGTTTATGATGCTTGTAAGAGTACGATTATTTATTATAGTGGTTGTTTTTCCTAGTGGCGTACCATGTTGGCTTATTACTATGTTGGTATTACATGTGAGTATGCTTTGATAAACATTACTCAAAACTAGGTGTGTTTACTCGGTATTTTTTTGCTAAATAAAATATTTTTCAATGGTCGTGAAACAAGTAATTTGAATATTATTGAAGCATGGGTTAGAATAAGAGAGTAGAGCTTATGGTATTTTGTCATGTGTTAGGAGTTTCTACTTTTTTTCTAGTCATTTTGATCCAACTTTGTAACCATGCATTAAGATTTTGTAATATGAAGAATTTTATTTTGCAAGATTATTCTTGTTATTTAATGTTCATTTATACCCAAACTTACATCTATCCTTGGCTAAGTACACACATGCACATTTCCTCATGATAGATGTGAAAGTAACATCCCTCATTTTTGGTTTTTGATTCTATGTTGTACTTTTAAAATGAAAATTTTAAGTTGAAAAAAATGGGTGTGGTAAAGTGGCTTAGTCCTTCCTACGTCTATACCCTTTCTTCAATGAGGATGGGAGGGTATTGTACTACCTATTGAGTGCCAGTATGTCATACTAATGTAACCCATAGATGCTAAAATATATTGATCATAAAACCATATAATACTAGTACCTCCAAACCATGTAACTTGATGACACACATGGCGTGCCATGGTCATAGCAGTGCACATAATACAACACAATACCCTTTCCACCGCCTAGATAGTGAACGTAAGGTAGCTATCAAACCAATAACACTCAGTCATTTCCTTTTTTATTACTCTTGGTGATGCAACAACGACTCCATGACATACATAACGTGACACAGTGATATTCCTGTACATAATGCAACATTATACCCTTTCTGCCATGTAATCTAAAGGCGCTACAATCTATTAGTCATACTAGCACTCAATAGGTAGTACAATACCCTCCTGTCCTCATTCACCTAATCCTTAAGTATCAACACCCGCTAAGAAGTCCATAAGAGTAAATAGAGTTGAATAGGGTCTTGTTAAAACACTAAGGCACACCAATGAATTACCAACTAAATCGAGGACTCCTGCCTCGTCTCTAAGGTTATTAGTTCTAAAGGCTTTTTTTTCAAGAATAATTCATTATTCACCAATGACATAGAGGTATACACATAATAGCTCAACAAGTCCTCGCATAAGTATTTAGAAATCAACTACCAGTCGGTTAAGACTAGCCTAACCTCATTTATTCATCGTTTGTCAATGAATGACCAAAATATACTTTAAAATCTAAAACCTACTCCACATATTTAATTACCTCAAAATTAGTGTAAAACACCAAAAATCACTTTTTATCTTTAGAAACAAAATTAACTAAAAAAACTTTATGTGTTTTATTTTTAGAAAATAAGGTTACACACTAAAATTAGAAAATTTTATTATTCATAAAAGTCACTATTTATCAGTGACATAAAACATTGTTTCATACCGAAAAAACTTAATTCCAAAATCCAAAAATATTTTATTATTAGGAATTACTATCTACTTAGATTTTCTATTCATGCCTGGCTACGATTCACGAGGTCAAAGTCAATGGTGATTAGGGCATTATTAGTCACTATTCATTGAGATTAACCCTAATTGACCTAAAAATTCCATTTAAGGTTAATAACTCACTTAGTGAAAATACTTATCATAAACATGGTTAATCACAAATTAAACCCTACTTATAGTGATTAGGATTCCATTAGTCAAGAACAATTGGAATATTACAAATAACATAAAGAACATGATCATGAACATCTAAACCTTTAAAAATTTCAACCATAAATTAGAGCATAGAAATTTACTCAAATCAAAGCTTGTATATGTGAACATTCATCTACAAATTACAACCTACGACATGGTATTACATTAATGTCATAAAACAACATTAGGATAAAATACCCCTAAATCATTCAAATATTAAATCAATTATAACTCATACTTAAGATAATAATATCATATTATATCGTAGTATATATCAAATTTGATCTACAATTTACCAACATTAATATGGTACCATCAATTTAACATAACAACATGAAAATAAAATGGCCCAAATCACAAATTATATCAAAAAAGATGAGCCACCGTGAACTACCAAAAATCATGCTAATCTTCAAACCAAAACATATAAGATATATCATTTTTTTCACTTAGGCTTTTGGAGTTTACCTTTAATATCTAATCTTTAAAAATTATAAAAAAGAAAAATAAAACCTAAAACAACCATATAAAATATTAAAAAGAATACCTCACAAAAATTAAAACAAAGGAGGGAGAATTGGAGGAAAAAACCATTACTTAGATAAGGTGATTGATTGAGGTGGAGGAGAAAATAAATAAAAATGACCGAGTTAGAATGGTAGGAAAAGTAGGAACCTTAATGTGTAAGTTAAGAGTAAATGAGTAAAATTAACTAAAAAAATCAAAAACCAATTTGGATACCACAAACTCAAGTTGGAATCAAATGAAGAGTGGGGAAAATAGTGGCTCTATTTGCTCCAACACACCAAAGAAATGAGTGGAGGAGGAGGGAAAAAGAAAAACCCTCCAACTCATGATATTTTTGCCACATATCTACCAAAGAGTATAAAACCAACTTGGCTAAATCTTGAAAAAAGGGACACAAGAATAGTAGGGCTAAAATAATAGGTTTTAATCCATAATCAATAATAATGAAAGGTTAGCGTTAGGTCTCATAAAGTTTGGATAGTAATTAAGGAAGAAAAGTGCGATTTAGTGGTTTTCTGGTCCAAAAACTATATGAAAATTTCAAATTTTGATATGAATGATAATGGAATATTTTTGGATAATATTTATCTCAAGAATAATAAAATAATATAATCTCTAAAGTTTCATAAAATTTAGATAACCAAAAAGGACTTAACAGGACACAAAATACTAAAATATGGCTAATTGTGTTACAGCTTGGTTTGACATTTTTAAAAAAGCCCAAGAGACTCAGAAAAATACGAGGATATAAATATCCATACAAAATAGGAATATATAAATATCTTGAAGGAAAAAATGACTCATAAATCTCATAGAATGCAAGATCATAAGAAGTGACAATGAGTCTTAAACAAAACATTCTGAGAATGCAACTAGGGTTTAAAAACTCTATAAAAATGTTAGAATTCACCAAACCGAGGAAACTTAACCTCCATTAATACCAATACTAAATAAGTTAGGTTTTCCAAAATATTAGGGTATTACAACCACAAACTGAAGGAGTAAAAAGATGATAACGAGCTGAAAGAAGGCACACTCATCCTCTCTTTCCCAATTCCCTTCTCCTCTTTCTAATTTTTATTATGTTTTTACTGTTATTAAGGTCAATATGAGCTTACCTTATTTTGTGGTGAAGGATTGAATTGATCCTAATGTTGTAATTACTCGAGTGTTATATTCTCTTTGATGATTTATATGATTTATGTGTGTTTAATGTTGGCCACATTTGTACCTATAAAACCTTGTGAAAACAGAGAGGGATAAACATGGTGGATCATGTTAGATGGTGGCAAGGTTGGACATAATACCTCCATTTTTCTCAATTTTAAAATTTAGGTTCGAAAGCACGATGCAGAAGCGAAAAGCAAAACCAATAAATGTTACCAACACACTTACCATAAGGAGAGATGCATGCGTTCACCTAGCGTATGACACATGTAAGGTTGTGTGTGAAAACATTAAATAGCAAGAAACATAAAATACCATGAAAGTTGAAACTTTTTACATTAAAAAAAAAACTCAATACAATGTTACAAGCCAACTCACACCAACTATAACCAGAACTAGAAATTTCCAACATAAAGCAAAACCCTATAAGACATACTCTCTAAGTCAAACCCAAGATTCACCAATATCCATATCACTTGCACCACAACCCACTGTAAAATAACATGCTTACTTAAAAACCTAACATTAAGCAAATAACATACTCACAAAAACATTGTTACACACAATAACAATATAGTAAAACCTAATATGATACACCACTAGGGAGCCCAACTATTGTAACAGTTAATAATTCCTAAAATATGTTATTGTGATACTCATGCTTTTCAAGGCAACTTAATATACCAAAAAGGATAGCTTGCTCAACAATCTTATAACACCCAAAGGAAAAAAATTATACATAACAAATAATTCACATACAATAACATCAAGTTATGCATAAACTCTATGTAATACAGGTATCAACATGCAACAACAAGAGTAGTGCACATAATACCCCTACTAAAACAATATCATATAATAGTAGTCTGCATAATGCCTCCTACCAACATAGTAACATACAACGGTAATGAAAATAATGCCTCATAACAAAATAATAACACACAATGGCAGTGCACATAATGTCGTCTACCAAAGAAAAAACACATAATGGTAGTAGACATAATAACTATACCAAAAAAATAACATCTCATACTGGAGATATAAATTCAACTTGAAAAGGATTATAATCTCACCCATGGCATAAAAGCCAATGCTATAGAAAGCGTACTTCCAAAACACCTATCAAGGAAACCATTTCGATTGATTAGCTACTCACCAAATCTAAGAGTTTAATTCCTTTAATACATGTACCTCCTGTAAGATAGGTGATTTTACCTATAAAGGCACAAAAAAGGGCCCTTCAACACAAAGGTCATTAGCACTCAAGGCTAACTGACGTTAAGATGCCTACTCAACTCAAATAATCTTTCACTTTAATGATTAGTGTCTTATTTTAACTCATATTATCAATATCCAACAAAAAAAACCATTTCAAAACTCTCATAGCAAAAAAGAAGTCACAAACAATCAACTAGCCCTAAGAGGCTAAGGTTAGGCAACAAACCATGACTTTCACAACACAAAACTAACTTATTTTTCTAATAATTCAAGGTCAACATGGGGTCAACTAAATTTTTTCTAAGGTCAGCCTAGGATATAGTTGTAAACGAGTCTGGCTAGCATGTAAATCATCTTGGCTCATTACGAGCTTGATTCAGTTTATTCATTTAGTTAAATAAGCCAACCCAAAATCTTACTTTTAGTTTTTTTTTTATTAAACAATCCCAACCTAATCCCAGGCCCAAAAATTTTGATTCATTTTTTTTATATTAAATGAGAAAATTCTGAGCCTAAATGTTTTTGACTTGACTCGGCTCGACTCATTTATATCCCTTACATGTACACATCTGACCTAACACTTATGTGATTTTAAATCACTAAAACATATAACATAAAATTAAATTTTCAAAACTTGACGCCATAAAATAAGGTTACATATCAAAATCCAAACTAAAAGCAAACCAAACATTGATCCCAAATCAAAGCCAAACAAACAAACCTTGGCCTTAAGCCAACCCAAAACCAATAACAAAAAGACATACTAGCCAAATTAAGATAAATAAATTATTAATTACATAAAACCATTTTGATCCAAAATCTTGAAACTACTTCAAAGCCTAAAAAATCACATTGGAGGCCATATAAGACCAAACTAATGGTGTAAAAAAACTCAAAACACCAAAATAGGTAAATCGGAAACTATTTAAAAAAATTCTATTCATATAAATTACTATTTATAAATGAAGGACGGTGTCATTTTATACCAAAAAGCTTAAATAAAATAAAAATATTTTATTATTAGGAATCACTAATCACTAAAATGTTATATTATTATTCAATAAATATTATTCTTGATAAGATTGGACTTTTCAAAATATCTCAAAACCACCAAAATATCTCAATGATAGCATACAATCTCATAAAATATCTTAACTTACTTAAAATGCTATGTTTAAGTTTAATTAGCCAAAACATGCTTAATTCCAAATCTAACCCTACTTTAGAGTGATCAGGGTTCAATAATCAAGAACATGTTGGATAAAATCAAGAACATGAAGACCTCCTAAACTTCCCAAAATTTATTTCACAAATTAGAGCATTAAAGCATTCACAAATCAAAACTTGTTAACTATCAAAAATCATCTACCAAATGCAACCTATAGCATGGTATAACCAAAACAACAAAATAATAAAGGATAACCTAAACAATAAAGAATAACACACAAAGAACAAAAACCCTTAAGAACATGTAACATGGAAAAATTCAACCATTAACACAAACACACCAACTTCATGCTTTGTATGCTCAAACTTCCATGAAAATAAGCGTACCCTAAACATACTCAAATATAATAATGTTATATACCAAAATTAAAATAAATAACCTCACAAATCCACCATCAAAATATGCAAACTTCTAACCAACAACAACCACCAAAACCAACCCCAAAATCAAAGCATTAAAGGTGCACAAACTTAAGATAAACTTAACATAAGCATACAATCAAACATCAAATCTATTTGCTAAAGGTTTTGGAGGTTTAATTTTAATATCTAATATTTAACACTTAATAAATTAATCAAGATAACATAAAAAAAAACATATAAAATACTAGGGAAAACATATCACAACAATATAAATTGAAGGAAAATGATCGGATATAATGGAATGATTGATTTTTACACTTGATTTGCAAAGGAAACAAAGCTTTAAAGGTGGTAATTATGGAAGGAGTAAATCCAAAAAGTTAAGGGGATAAAAAAGGGAGATGGAAGCAAATGAAGGAGGTGAAAGGATATAGAGGATGTGACCACATGCTGGTTAAATTAGAAGACCTAAAAGTTAAGTTTTAGATATAAGGGTAAAAGGGTAATCTTACTCAGGGAAAAAAATTCTAAAATGGAACTGATGCATGGAAACCCTATGTTTCAAAATAGAAGGAAGCCAAATGAGTGATGCAACAACCTTCACATGTCATGGGAATGTGAGAGAAAAAAGGAGATAAACTAAGGGTAAAATCATAATTTAGGTTTAAAGAAGCAAAATTCAACATTGCCACAACTACTCGATGAAGCCACAAAATGAGGGGAATGATAAGAGCTTATAATATATTATAATCAATAGTTAAAGGTTAGGATCAAAACTCATAAGTTTAAGATAAGTTTTGAGGAAGAAAAATGTGATTTAGTGACTTTCATGAGCCAAAAAATATCCGAATAATTACAAATATGATATAAATAATAATGGAATCTTTTTTGATCATATTTATCTCAGTCATAATAGAATAATATGATGCCCAAAATTTCATGAAATTCAAAAAACTAGGAATATATTAATGGGGCTCAAAACACATAATTTACGCCCTTAAGAATGATAAAAAGTATATTATTGCCCGCAACTTGATTTGACATTTTGAAAAAGCATAAGATACTCATAAAAATGTGATGATATTAAATGTTCACATGAAATAAGAGTATCAAATGATTTTAAAGGCCAAAAATGACTCAAGATTCTTGTATAATACAAAACTGAAGAAAAGGATAGAGAGTCTTGAACAAAATATTTTGAGAATGCAACAAGGGTTTCAAAAAACTACAAATATGTGATAGAACATCTATATAATTAAACTTAAAATCAATAAGAAACAATCCTAAATAAGTTAGGTCACCAAAAATATTGGGGTATTACAACAACATAGAGATGTTTTCAAGTATTGCCATTAACCCCTCGATTATCACTATATGACATTGCCAGATGCTTATATATTGAGATAGAAACAACTTGGGAGTTTGCCTCACCCTTAGTGAAGCCTAGTGAGAAATAGGGTGTTGGTATCTTGTAAACCATGACATGATATAGTGTTAGGAACACTGTAGCATTTGGTGATTGGAGAATCCCCTCCCTATTGTCCTTTAATATTACCTTACCCTGCTAATTCTATCATGATTACTTATTATTTGATATGTTGAGTCATAGTGATCTTCATTTCTCGTTGCCATTATTGTGTTCCTTGTCCATTATTCTCGTTATTCAATGTAGTAGTAGTTAGGGATTTTGAATATCACGTAATTTTGGTACTCTACACTAACAATCTAGTCTCTCTAATCTCCGTGTGACCATCCTCACTCATTCTATATTATTTTGAATGACTGCATATACTTATACAATATGGTGGGGAATTTAATACCCTACAAGCAAATTAAAACCTGCATCTCCATGTCACCTCCTAATAAGCATTTGATTAAAGTCATGAGTATAACCTTTTACAATAAAAAAACACCCATTCGTTAAGGTATATTCTTACAACACTTTCTCAATATTTTTTGATCACAACACTTTGCTGAAATATGAATCTCCATTAGTGTTAGGTGGCTCATCCTTCGCATCATAATCCCTAAATGAATTATTTAAGTGATTTTTCGTGTGATCACTAGTATCGACCCTGTAATAAGCATTGCTTAAGAAAGATTTTTTCTCTATTGAATAAGACAAATCAAAATCAACATTCTCATTTGTGAAATTTAAAGATAGGCTCTCCTTCTTAACATCAATAATCACACCAATGGTCGCCAAGAAAGGTGTCTCAAGAATAATTGGGATTTGAGCCACTTCATTTATCTTCACCATGCCAAAGTTGATAGGAATGTAAAACTTTTACTATCACATGGTCAAATATCCTTACCAAGTACTTTATTGATCGATCCACCAATTTAAGAGAAATGATAGTAGGCTTCAAATATCATATCTTAAGCTTCTTAAGAATATACAAATGCATTAAACTAACACTCACACCATAATCACATATAACATGATAACTAGGGACCTTTCCACTTACATATAGTCTAGAAAATGAAACAGGATCCTTAATTTTTGGAGGAAGCTTATTTTAAATGATACTGCTACACCCATCTACTAAATCTATCGTTTTATATTTTTATAACTTCATCTTGTTAGATAAGTTATCTTTAAGGAACTTAGTGTACCCTAAATTATGTAGTCAATGATAGAGGCTTAAAAGAACTAATAATATTGTCTATATCAAAAAGGTAACATTATTTTTGGGAAATTTATCAGTAAACGACTCCTTGGTTAAGTGTGTTTGACTTAGAATAATTTAATGGTAGGTGACATCCTTGGAAGTTTCCCAAGAAGTGTGTGAGTTGATAAAAAAAATAATATTAAAATGAATTGTGTTGATTGATGAAACTAGTCATCATTCCCAAAAGCACTCCAGGTAACTACTCGTAGTCGGTGCAGGGTTGTACTGTTACAAATGGTATTAATGGGAATTAGATGATTCATTCAACAACCTCGAGGGGTGATTATTGAGGTAGACTATAATGAGATAATAAGTGATTGGAGCACAATGATGATGTTATGTTCTTTGAGTGTGGGTGTAAGTAATACCCCAATGTAAGTGGTAGATGAAAAATGTTTAAAAAGATTAATAAAACTACCTATATCAATAAGGTAACGTAATACTTCGTTTTCTCATACCCTAATTACCTTACATAATTAAACTTGTAATTCTCTTCTAAAAATTCTATAATCAAATTCCATTTCGTTTGTATTAAATTTAAATTTTCAATTACTCATTTTACTCACTTATAGAAAAACATTGTTTCCTTGATTCTTTTGATTATGTCATTTTTGCTAATGTTGACTCATTTAAAATTTGCAAGATATTCTAAAGTATTTTTCATCATTTATTTCATAAGTTTCCTTGAAATTCCTTTGTTTCACCCAAATCCCTAAATCATGAAAAACAATCATTTATGTGATTAGCCTTTTTTTGTCCATCAAGAGTTAGACGAATTATGAGACTATATATTTTTATATATTTAATATTATAAGATTATTTTGTCTCTATTTGTATCAATTTTAACCCTTCGTTACTTGTTTCGTGCATTTATGAAAAAAATGCATTTCCATAACTTATCTAGTTTTATCATTTTTGCTTGTTTGTTATCCACTTAACATCAATTCAACTATAATAACAAATATTTTTATATATCTAAATTACTCATATTATTCTACATAATTTCATTTTTTAAAATAATTTTTGGTATTAATTTGCTAATTTTTCTAATAAATATCTATTATTATATTTTCTTACAATAAAAATCTTAACATGCTCTCATAATATATTCCACCACTAACAATTGATAATTATACTTTTAGCCAAACTTTTGGTTAAATGAAAGCAACTAAGACTAAAAAACATATTTGGCTTAGTTACGAGACTAGTTTATTATGAGAGCATGTCAGGATTATTAGGCTTAGTATCATGCTAGATTTTATTTATTATGAAATTTTTGAATTTTATGTTAATATTCACATGCATGGAATATGAATATGTATGATCATTTTATGATTTATAAATTTTTGTTACTAAGTATGTAATTTTACACGTGTGCTAAATCATGTTATTTTTTATGCATTTAATTTTGTGTAGGTCTTGGTGAGGGAGTAATGGTCCAATTTTTTTTCATGGCATGTTATATATTCCTTAGTTTTTATTGAGTGTCTTAATTAAAGTTTGGTATATAACTTGATAGAGTTTGGGAATGTTTAGGCTCAGTTACATATGATTAAAATTTTGCGCCACCCAAGGGCAAACATTTATTTTTACATATGTCATGTTATTTTTCCATAATGCGTGGTGAACATATATCATGATTTACTATGTATATTAAGCATGTGAATTATGTTATGTTAAATATGCATGTATAGGATTTTATGTGTTATTTATGATTAAATCACGTGTAGGACCAAAATAGTCTTTTTACCAATTTCTATATATTCCATCATTGTTATTTTATTTTAAAGTGTTTATTTTAATGATATTTAGCCTTTTTAAAAAGTTTCATCGAATTATATAAAGGCTTGGCATTAAAAATATTAATGATTGGAATGATTAGAGTATAGGAACATTTTAGTCATGAGTGGCTATAATGTACCTAATTGTTGAATAACTTAACACAAGTTGGCCTTAGTTAACTTTAGTGCTGACCTTTGAACTTTCTCTTGATAGCTAACTTTATGTTGAATTTTTGGATTATTGAAAATAAAAGGTCAAATTTGTTTGAATTTAATGGAGTTGATTAAGTATTCAAGTTATGGCTTAATATTTACCCTTGAGCCTTCTATGGTATTGAATTATTGTGATTTTCGTTGTCCTTTTTGATTGATTGGATCATTTGATTTTTTTGATTGTGGGCAGACCTTGTGTAACTTATTGATAATAAGATAATTTTGAATAAAATATTAATTACTTAAAGTAAAAGACAACTTGAGTTGAGAAACCTCATGCTTCAAACTTAGGCCCCCGAATGAATAGTTGGACATTTAGGTTAAATGACTCACTTCTTTTCTATTGGTATTACATACACCTTATAAAAGGTACACGTACTTAATGACTTGGGTGTTGATGTTCAGTATGGATAAGTTTTATGTCATGTGTCTTACTTGACGAGCTTCGTCCTAAAATTGAGTGGTTTTATTTTGGTAACACCTCATTGCCAATAATTTCCTTGAATTATGATATTGTATTACTCTCAAGAAGTAATGTTTGAATTGGATTGGGTAAATTACCAATATACTTTATTAATAATTGATACAAGGGTTTTTTTGATAAGTGTTGAGTTGTGTTGGAATCATATTGACTTTAGTCCTTATTAAGGTATGGTTGGTTATTATCATATGTGGAATTGTGAAAGCACCTTAAATTTTATTATTGCATGCGATTGTATGTTTGTCCATGGCTCTTGATTTTGCATGGCTAAATGCTTATGTGAGTATGCTACATCTTTAGAGACACATTTTTATATTGATACTAAATATTGTTATTGCATGTGATTATATGTTTACCCATGGTTCTTCCTTTTGTATGACTAACCACCTATATGAGCATGCTATATCTTTAGAGAAATTGTGATTTATTCATTACAAGGAAATCATATTGATAACACATTTTTAGGTAAGTACGTGTACTGCATGGAGATGCCGGTATGTTGGAAAAAAAATCCTAGATGGGAGATCCTTTTAAGGAATGGGCCATTAGGGTCGAGAGTTGGGACTAACTAATGTTGCATTGCTAGGCATTTTTTTTCTTGTCGATTATTTTTTTGGACTCTTATGTCCCTGGTATGTATTTTGTCCAGCATTTGTTGTAATAAAAGTTGTACTATCTTTGTATAAAAAATAGATTAATATTTGCCAACTTATCTATAAATTCTTTATATATGATACTAATTTTACCATATAGATATCATCACATTCCACTTTACCCACCTTATAATAAGTGTGTGGGAGGGCCCTGTGGGAGGGCCCTTTGTTTAGGCCAAATCTATAGTACTTGAAAATTTTGCTTAACTTAATCCCGCGTCATTAGCCCTAATTTGACTCTAATCTCAAGAAATCTTATTGTTAACCTTAACCAAATTTCTTAATTCTGAAACTTTAACCAAAAATCGAAACCTTGATTCGGATAAACCAAATATTTGTAAATCGAAATCAAACCCTACTAAAATTTCCACTAATCTAAATTATTTGGCTAATCCTAAAATTCTTAATCTAATCCTAATTCCCTAACCTTCCCTCCTTTTCCTTTTCTTTCTCCTTTTCTTTTCTTCATTTCTTCTCTTCTTTTTCGTTTTCTTTTCTTTTCTTTTCTCTTCTTCTCTGCGCCAAAATCTTTTGGCGTGAGAAGTTTTGCTTCTCTTGCACATGCACCCCCTCCACTTTCCTCCCTTGCACCATCACCTGCTAGCCCTGCCATCCCTCAAGCCTATTTTCTTCTTCCTTTTCTTCTCTTCCCTGTGCACACCACCATCACCTTGCTACTACCTTGTTTTTCCCCAACCATCACCCTATCAGCCTACCACCTTTCTTCTTCCTTCTTCTCCCTGCCATCACCTCCCGTGCACATCTCCTTCTCCATCATCACCCCCTCGTGCCTTTGCCTGAGTCCCATCCATCTCAACCATCACCATCCCCCTATCATTTTCTTTCTTCTTTCTTCTTTTCGATAGAAATTTCCATCATCATCATTGTCGTCGTCATCACTTCTCTGCCTTTTTCTCCTCCTTAGCACGCCATCTACTAGTATAAATACCCCTCCAACCCTCCATTTCATTATCACCCATTAGCTCCCCAACTTTCTCCTCTTCTTCCTTCACCTTTCTCCTTCTTCTTCCCTATTTTCAGCATCTGCACCCCCAAATCCTCCACTAAGAACCACCTAAACCACCACTAGTTGCCCTTTAGTAGGTGGACCGACCACCGAGGTTGCCCCAACCTTTCCCTTCACCGTTACCAGCCATCGTTGTCGACCGCCACTTCTTTTCCCTTCTTTTTTCCTTCGTTCGTTGTAAGAGTTTATGAGTGCACGACTTGTGCACGACCTACTACATGGCTGTGCAAACACTTAGATACCCTACTGCAAAGCCGTGAAACCCTTGCACCGTCTGACCGTGTAAAATTTTTCATCTCTGCTTGATTCCGCACGACCATGCGTTTTCTTTTCTCTTAACCTGTTATGCTCTGGTGCTGCACAACCGTGTAACTTTTACACCGCTTGCTAGTGCAACTTCTTTCTTAGCCGTACACCCCTATTTTCACCCCAAACCTTATCCAAACATTACCAAAATTTAACTATAGCTCCACCACACATATTTCTACACTTCTATACAATTCAAGTTTCCATTCAACTTTCGTAAATTTCATTTTTACCCTTCTCTGCCATAATCTCTCTCTTGATTTTTAACCTTCGATCCTAATCATATTTTATCTTGTTACATAGGTGATTTTTTTGGTGATCTCGGAGGAGGTATATGATTTAAGTGTATAGAGCCTAGTGTCCTTTTTGGTAAAGATACATGTCATAGCTAGGGTTTTATGTGCTCCATGTATTTTTCTTGTATTATTGATGTATACTTTTGTGTTGAATATGTTGTATCGAATAATTTAATTATGGAAATGCTATGAGATGATGTTCTTGAGAGTAGTGAAATTATGTAAGTACATGTTTGGGTATAATATTGGTTATAAAATATTTATGGGAAACTAAGGATATGTACTTCAGATAATAAGTGGAAATGTATATGCTTTGGATTTTATAAAGCTTTGGAAGAATAAGATTATCTTAATTACCCTGAGGGTATTATGGTTTTTTAAGGATAATTACGTGGTTATACTTATGTGTTTAATTGTATGTCTTGAGTTTGGCATGATAATATATAATCAACTCTAAATAAGATATTAATCATGTAAAGTGAAAGATCACTTGAGTCGGGCCAAGGTGTTTATATGGCTTCGTTCTATTGGATAATAATAGTGGCTCGGGTGTGTTGTCCCCGAAAGGTACTCCAGTCCGTTCCACTGGATTAAGAATAGTGGGGCCCTATACTCAATGTAAATGAAAATACAATTAAGAGTTATATTATAAATGAAAATATACTAATCATTTAAAGTGAAAGACTACCTGAGTGAGGACCAATGTGTTGACTCCGTTCCACTGGATAATAATAGTGGCTCAGGTGTCTTGTTCCCGAGAGGTGCTTTCGACCGTTCCACCGGTTTAATAAATAGTGGCTCATGAGTATTTTTACTCTGAGAGGTGTTAGCTCCGTTCCACCAGATAATAATAGCAGCTCGGGTGTCTTGTCCCTAATAGGTGTTTCGGACCGTTCCACCGGTTTAAGAATAGTGGGGTCGTTGAACTCAACGTAAAAAAAAAGATTAGAATATGACGTATCTAATGAAATACTTGGAATTAGTAGTTATTTGGCTTTCTTCTATATTGTGCATGTATGAATTGCTTATAAAGAATTATTGTATTATGTGTAACCCTTCTTGATTGTACTATTACCTTACTCAGTACGTAGCGTACAAATCATCTGTTTCATGGGTGCTACTCAATCCAACAAGTAGACAACCTAGATGTTTATGTGCAGGTCGATGAGGACCAGGTTGATAATTTCGCAGCTTTTGACGCTATGTATATGGAGTAGTGATTCATTCATAGCAGAGTTTGGGAGTAGAGTTATGTTATCTGGATAATAGTTTTACCCGAATATCTTTTTGGACTCTTAGTTCCATAAGAATCCCTTTTTGGTTATATTGCAATATTGTAATTAGGGTTAATCTTTAAACACTTATTTGATGTATAAAAGTTGTCTCATCTCTTTATAATCACGTTTTAAATTTTCTAATCGTTTTGCCTTGTGATTGACGTAAGGATGGTGGGGTAAGCCAGACTTATGTCAATTACGGTGGTAACACCCAAATATTTGATTATATGCTTCCACTTAAAACAAAATTTTTTAATAGTAAATTTGGCGGTGTTACAAAATCTAAATAAAGTTGTACATCTAAAAGTCAAAACATGCATTCACTAATTAAAATGAGCCAAAATGCCTACCATCCTTTACCTCATCACTTTACCAAGACACCTATACAAATAAATAATTTACATACTCCCACAAGGACAAAACAATAGAGTGGCAGGTTGTACCCCTCAACACAAAGCTAAGCAATATTACTGTATCATTATTAATCACAGATCAACATACCATATCTCCCCTACCACATCAACACACACACACACAAAATTCAGTTCATAAAACTCCTTGAACATCCAACATCCCAAGCCCCAACAACTCAACTAGTTGATGGAATCTCAAGGGGGTAGTAATCATGAGCAATTGCATACCTATTACATATAATGAAATATTCACTATCTCGTCTTTTTAGACTAAAAAAATATACAACGCCACTGGATATGCATTAAGACCAAGCAATGAAAGCCTTATCTCCCAAATGACCCTATTCAAAATGGAGTCAAAATTATTTCAATAAGCTACACACTTAAAATTGCATCAATTTTAAAACACATAGAATGCAAGTTGTACAGATGATTGGCTTATGAGTAAATTAATTTGAAATGCTAAAGTTTATAAATCCCTCTCAATTCTCCTTGTTCATAACGTTCAACTTCTTACTTTGCTTAGAGGATTTTTAGCAAATGGGTAGTGTACATTTCTTCAATGAAAACATTTTCAATGGGCGAGCATGAAACTATGCCACTAATTCTAGCCAACGTCAGTGATATTCTTCAACAAGAGCATTAAAAATTGAGAGTATTAATACCAAACACCATCTTTTATCAAAATGTCATTTGTAAATGCTAACATTTCGATTGTTACATTATTACGATGTATTGATTCAGAATGTATACTTGAGAATTCAACCATGGATCTCCTTCTTTTGGTTGGACCATGGTTATAAGAACAAGTAATAATTAAAACACTCTAACCTATTAACATATTTTCCTTAATTTCCAATGTCATCCTTTTAATGAAGTTTAGAAATAATGAATTTGAACCTTCAACCTAAATAATAATAATTGAAGATGGCATTAAAGAATAACAATTGAAAATTTATTGTTGCAAACCATGCCATTCGTCGGATTTCAAATTGAAAAACAATTGACAAACTAACCTTCCAATTGGGAAGATTTGAAATCAATAATTTTCACGGCTTAGTTATCTCTATTTAATAATTATGAGATTAAGATAACTTTGTGCTCCACTCTTGATGTTTCCCAATACCCGACTTTCGTTGAAGAGCAGTTGTGTTTGTGATTGGAATCAATTCTACAAAGTTCAGTATACATGTCACTCTAGATTTGCATCCCCACTATCGTCTTTGGTTAGCAAGTGCGAGTCTTTCGCCCCACACTTTTCTCTTTCTATTGTCTTGATGGTTCCTAGCCTCTTTTTTTTTTTTTGGCAAAGCACAATTGTGTTTGTCATTAGAATTAGATCTGAAAGTTCAAGGCTTCTAGATATATGACAGTCCAAATATGCGTCTCTACTGTAGGTTTTTAGTCTACAAGTGTGAGTCTCTAGCCTTACACCTCACTTTTTCTTTTGTGACCGATATTGCGAAATGAAGTTATTTCAGTTAGGCGAGAATATTTGCTCTTAAGAACTATCATTATATATATACTATAGATTTTACAACACATTCTCCAATATATCTAAAACCGTTGGAGTTTTGTCTACCTCCAATATAGTCTAACCCTTCATTAATTCTTGTAATATATCATTTTGTCCATTTATTTTAGTATGATTACATACCTAACAAAGAATTTTTTAGCTTGACGATTGTTGTTTTTTGCACTTGATTTGATCGTCCAATACTACCACGAAAATTTTTTGAACTAGTAAACTTTATCCTAAAATTTTATCGATGTATTCTTATTGTATTAGAATACTAAAAAGATATGTGAATTTAGCTAACACAATCTTAATACTACATACGATGTGAGAATCTCTTTATTAATATCTATCTTCATTAATATTTTCATTTATTATTTTATATTGTTGATAGTTATCTTGATGATAAGTCCTTTATATTTTTTTGAGGGAAGAGAAATAAAATAACATACAACATAGCAATGCCCTCCTTTATACATAGGCCATGAGAAAATAGAGAATTACCAAAGTTTACTCCATCAGTAGTGGTTACACGCAACTAACAAGCTTGCAACTCCAAGTTGTAATTGTTAAGCTACCAAAATGTTTATTTATTCATGTATGATTGTGTGCATCGGGGGGTATTAAACTTTGCTTAGTTAAGCGGTTGTGGTCAACAGACTCAACACTCAACAGACCAGTCTTGACAGAGACTCAACGCAGACCCTTCTCTTCATCTATTATCCTCAGCCCTTAGTTTAAGTTGTCCGACTCTCAGTTCCAACCGCTTATTTCTTCCCCAATCTTGCTCAGAACGTTTTATAGACATACGAAAGAAGAAAGAAAGAAAGATAAATAAAGGACGAAGGAAAGAAGGGGGGAGAAAGAGAACGGCGGATGTTATTAATACCCAACCTCCGACTCCGTTTCTCCCTCTGCCATTTTATTACTACGACAACCAAATAGCGTTCTACCAAATCATTTATCTATTTATTTTTTTTCTTTTATCAAGACAGAAAAACAAAACAAATTCACAAACCACAAGAGCGGCAGCAAAACAAAAAGATACTCAGAGAGAGGAGAGGGAGGGAGAGAGAGAGACAGAGAGTTTGGTTGGTGTCTCTTTTCCCTCTTCATCAACTGCTCCACCATTATCACCACCACCTATCCTTACTACCCTGAATATAAACCCTAATTTTATATCCGGACTCTTCCGATCTCTTCAGTTATAACGCTCTAGTATCTTCTCCGATCTGCAATCGGAACTCGATTCTAGTAAGTTATCGACTCAATGAGTAACTCGGACGCTTCACTTCGTATCAAAGTCTGGGGATAATATTGTGTTCAGGTATTGAAGATTATTTGTTGAGTCGAGAATTATCGATGCGTGAAAAATGTCCTCAACGTTGGCTGCATTTGAACGCCCGAGGTCTGGACCTACTAATACGGTACGTCTTGCTTCGGTTTTTATTGCTAATTCGCTTGAAGTTTATGTTATGATTAGGTTAGATTGATTTTTTTTTTGTGAATTGCTTTTTTCCTGTAGTTTGATTGAGTGAGCATTGCACAGTCAGATTTGCCTATTTTTGGTTTGTAATTCTATTTTGTTTTGTCATTATTGAGTGCAAGTGTACTCATAATTTTTGTTGACTGATGAGTTGACCAGGTCTTAGTATCGCCAACTACAGTAAGTGAGTGGGTTAAGTATTTACTTGGGTATATGAATTGATTTGAATTTCTTAGTTTTTAATTGACTAGTTACATTGGATTGTTCAATCACTTCGATGATTAAATTGTTCAATTACTTTGATGCGGAGCGGATTTGGCAATAGGCGACGTTGTAGTTGAATCGTTTTCAACTCTGCCAATTCTCTCAAAAAACTTATTTGAAATTCCAGTTCAGTAGGTCTCTTCTGAATGGAAGATGATGCCTAGCTTTGATTGATTACCTGTTTTTTGGACTGCATACGTGATCTTCAATGATGTGGAGGGTGTTATATGTAGCAGCTTGTTGCATTGTGCTGATATTAAGAGGCATCGTGTAATCGCATATTTTGGATTGATTATATTTTTTTTACCTACACTATCTTCACTGGAAATTTAGCTTACGAGTTGCGTATTTTATTTTATCATTATCATTATTATTATTATTATTTGTCTTTTGGCGCTGTGTGGAATCTGGAAGCTGACGATGGCGGCCAACTAGTACTTCCACCATCTTAGTCGATCTTACAATAACTGCAGAACGATTCTGTCCGCAATTTTCCAGAATTAGAATGCCCAGGGTGAGAGGTTATTGTTTACTTAGAATATGAGTGCCGCTATTATTACACCATATTTGATTCATTTCTCTCACATTGGTGAAAGAAACCGTGGTGATTTTACCTTAACTTGATATCTTTCCATCGATAACTAGGATACAGTCATTCCCAAAATATCCTTTATGTTAATGGAGTTTACCGTATGGGTCCCATTGGTTGATTGAAAGAGATGGATTTGTATGAGGCTTTCTTTCTGAAGGCTTTGACAGTCGCATCTTAATCGATTGAGACTGTTTGAGATGGAACTCCTTTTATTGTTGATTAAGCTTTTTGGAAGTGTGGATGGAGTTCGCTCATCTCATTTAGTATCTCTTATGAAATTAGGTTCCTGTAGATTCCTTCATGGAATTTTTTTTCCATGAAGCACCTTTAGCAGAAGTAGAAAAGGTGTGATGGTTCCTTTAGAAAGATCGAAGTGGGAAATCAAACCTTCATTGAGGTACTAAATTTCATTTGTCTGCCAACTCATTTCAACTAGGATATGAAAGAACTTGGCAAGTAATACCTGAAGGATACTTTTGTTTCTGAACAACACGTACATTAGCATAGAAGGTTGATGCAAATTTGTTCATGTGTGAAACTCCATTCTTCCTACATCATCCCTGTCTTTGTATATATTTGAACCATTGGATTCAGGTGAGACTAAATTTGGTCAAAGGTTTCAATCTGTAAAAATGTGAATCAGGCTGAAGGTAAGATATAGTATGAAAGCACACATGTTCTGCATAGGAGCACTAATCATCCTCTTTTGTTTTCGTCATTTTACCTACATCATGACAAAGTAGGGAAATTGATTTTACCTGAGTACCGCCGGGGAGAAAATCTGCAGCAATTTTCAGAGTGGTTGATGAGTGTAATGAGTTATGTTTTGAGTTGTGATATTGCTATTGTGAGAATGTTCAAACCTAATTAATTAGTCAGACCACATATAGTGATGTTATGGGCTTTGGGAAAATCAAGTTGATATATATTGGGAAAATGATAAGCAACCGGCCAAAGGGATCGAATTTGCTTTTCTAAAGGTAGTTTCATGAGTCTCAGAAGTCAAAGGACACGATCATGTCATGAGATATGGAAGATGTGGGAACAAGTGGGGGAATTTACCTCACTTTTATGGAGCATGGATATTTAGTCTTATCTCCAAACACTCCCATGCAACTCTTGAATGTCTAAACAATCCCATAGAAGTCTGCAGACTTAGAACAACCAAATGCAAGACTTTCCCCTGAAATATCTACGTACAAAACTTGGAGGAATAAATCTGGTTGCAAAAATAGGCAAAGTGTTCAAACATCTAGAACACAACTTCTCAAGTGTTGGGACTTTTGTGCTTTTCTTATTTTAGGTGAGGCGATATTGGTGTGTCAGATGCTGAGTTTTACAAGGCTTGAAGGTGCACACCTTACTAAAAATTAATTATTTTTGGGTTTTAATCCCCCCTTTTTTAAAAAAAACCCCGCAATCGATCTGGTAATTAAATCTTATGTTATAGAGGAAAGGGTGGAAGGAAAAAAGTTTATAGAAAGATTGATAGACATAATTTTGAATGGAAAAGGAATGAAAGGTATTTACTGTAGAAACTAGCTATTTTTAGGCTTTATCTTCATAATTATGCCAACTAAATCGCATGCTTGGAATTAAAGGTAGAGGGGAAAAAGGGTTATGGGAAGACCAATCGACATAATTTTGAGTGGAAAAGGAAATTGACATATTTTCTGCAGAAAAGGAAAGAACATATTACATATTTTTAGGAAAGCAGTATTAAATTAGGCAATTTTGGTACCTCATTTTGCCTAGCCGTGTGCCTAGGCTCTAGGACCTGTTCCGCCATGAGTCACCAAGACACATGACTCTAGAATTTAAGGTAGGACCATCATGAGTAGGGCTGTTCACGGTTCAAATATCCGAAATATCGGATATTTGATTGTCGGATATTTAAACATGATATTTGATATTTGATTTGAAACTTCAGATGTCCGAAAGATCGGATATTTGAATTTTCGGATCAGATATCAAATATAACTGATATTATTCGAATGCAGTTTCAAATATAAAAAAACTGTCAAATCACTAATATATTTGATATTATCTGATTTGCTGAGCGAATGCTGAGCAAATATCCGACTTACTCAACAAATATCCGATGTTAAAACTAAAATAAGAAAGGAGTGGGTGGAATCTATCGGCATGCAGAGTATTTTTATTTTTTTATGAATATCTAAAAAGGGATTGTATTAAAAATATAATTTCAATTAAATTAAATTTTTCCTCAAATAATAAATAAAGTAAGTAAAAATTATACACACACACGCATCTAAATTTATTCATATACAATTATATATAAAATAAAAAATTATAAAAAAATGTATAAATATTTTTCTTCGGATTGGATATTATTTGTATTTGTCGGATCGGATATTTGGTTTGTTTGACTTTTCGTTGACCGGATCGGATATTTGATTTGAAAAAAAAAATCGGATCGGTTATTTGCTTTTTCGGATCGGATCGCTTCGGATATCGGATCAAATAAGCAGATATCGGATAACATGAACAACTCTAATCATGAGTCACTATATGTGCCTTCCGAGAAATTGCCCTGTTTAATATTATTTTCTATGCAATTTCTTATTAGCTATGCACATCAGGAATTTTCCCAGCAGTGGGATATAATGTTAATCGTCAAATTTTGAGTGAAAAGTTTGGCAGTCATTTTATTCAAGTTCTATCTTTTCTTCTTTACTCTTCAATCTTTTTGGTAATTCTAAATCATAGTACTAGTAGTGATGGATTACGATTTTACAATCTTTTGGCTAATTTATATTCCATAGAAAATTGCCAGTGGGTTATTAGCAATTGTTTATCTATTTTCGCAATACAAACACAAAAATAAACACAATCTCTTCCTTGTTGAAGGTGGCCGAATTCATTCATCATTGAGAAAAAGAGACTTTATTCTTCTCTAACTGAATTTGAAGCTCACATAATTTTCAGTTTGATTCAGTATCTGATTCTCCCCTTTTCTGACACAAAAGTTACTTGAAAATAGCAGGGCTCAGTTTAACAGAGTTGATACTTTTATTGAAGCTACTTAGAACTTATGAGCACTTATGTGAAATTAAGGATGACATTAGGTAGCTCATTGCCCTCATTAGAATTCAAGCTATGAACACCAAGGTCTCATGGAATTGAACCATAGATTGAGTAAAGCAATTATGTACTTGAAAGTCTCAAAGTGGTTAAAGAGTGTTAGGTTGAAACTGCTCAAGTGCTAATTAAATCAATGGATGAGTGTATCCAGTGTGACAATATTGAGTTGCTTCCATCCAAGTTTATGACGTTGGAACCACCAATCTACTTAATGATCAGGCTTGTCATATTGATCTGTTGATGGCTTAAAACTTATCAATCGTGGGAGAACAATGCAAGATGTGGAAGCATGAATATTTTTGATAGTGTCTGTACTAAATTATATTGAAATTTAGTTTATATATATATTTCATATCATTTAGCTAGTTATCTTATATTTATGGTATGATATTTTTTATATGTAAGTGGGCCCTTTGATATTAGACTTACTGTTTTCCTTTACATACTAGAACTTGTAATTGATTTTGGTATGTTTTGATTAGTGAAATGAGTTTGGGTTCAGTGTTGTGTGGGACAAGGTTTCATTCATTGTAGGGTTGTAGCAGTACTCCCTTCACCTGCTTGGATGAACTTCTGTATTTCCCCCCTCCTGCTGGTTGGTTGGATCAATTTACAGGCTTTCCATACTATTCAATTTACTTATTGCAGGAGACACATATCCCAGATTTGACTGTATCTTTTGATATTAGAGTTATTGTTTTCCTTAATATATTAGAATATATATATATATATATATTATTTTTTTTCTATTTTTTCTTAAATTTCTAATTTTTAATTAATGAATTGAGTTTGGGTTTAACCTTCTTGGAATATATTTAGTAGTTTTTCCCCTCATTGCTTGGCAGAATTTATTCATATGCTTTCCATACTATTGAATCTACTTATTGAAGGAGACACATAGGAAGATTCCTTGCTTGTGTTAGATAACCAAATCAATCTGAAAGTCTGAAACAAATATTAAAGCGTTCCCTATTTCATTTGTACTCTGAAACTATAGGGTTTCATGTTATGTTATGCTCTTAAAATGCCATAACTGGGTTTTATCTTTCTAATATATGTCAATGACACTCTCATGGCATGGGAAGGAATGATAATATGATCTGGCCTGTTGGAAATAATCCTTGATTATCTGAATCTTCCACTGCTCTTAGGTGTATAATGTTAGATGGGAGTGTGCTTTAATGACCGGTTTCTATCCCTGATATCTTAATATAAGTTTGTTTGAAGTGCCAATTAACTTATATTCTGGAAGTAGCAGGTGATTCTTCGAGTAAGCATTTTGAACTGTCTTGGATTTTTAGGTGCAGTATAACTCTATGAAAGAATGGATTTTTGTTCAGAAAGTCAAGAAATTGTTTAAATGATAGCTGGATTTTTATCAGATGTTCAAGAAATTGTCCCCATATAGACCCCATTCCCATAATTTGTTCCAATGAACAAAAAACAGATATTCGAGAAAACTTTGCTAGCAAATTTTATTGCAACCTTTTGGCAGTTTCAATCTTTCTAATTTTTGTGTTATTATGACAGGTTTTCAAAAGTGGCCCCCTTTTCATTTCTTCCAAAGGTTCGTATTTTTCATTTAGTTTCAATGTTATACTCTGAAGTTTGCTTTATTTGGTTTCAAGCATGCATGAAGTAGTTAGTCATAGCCATTCAACTAAGAGAGTAAGAATACCTTTTCTCTGTTGCTTGTGTGAAATTGAACAAAATCATATTCAGCTAGTATTCATTGGTATGTTTAATCTTCTTTTGTGTGCCCTTTTTTTGGGCCAACACCCAATATGAAGAATTATGATATTTCCGGGGGAAAGATGGTGACATGCTTTTGTTTTCCTTCTCTGTTCCTAAGTTTTGGTGGCTATCCAAACCATCAACTCTTAATATGTTATTGATTTTGATGATCTTGACTTGTTCCAGATAGGAGAAAGGTAGCACACTAAAGAAATGTATTTTCACTTGAAGATTGATAATTCTGCCTATTATGCTCATTTCTACTGACTTCCATTTTGTGATACATTGACCATGATCAATTTTGTGTCATCACAACTTGGACTTTTTTCTTACGGAACATGTATTCTGATGAAATTTGACAGGTATAGGTTGGAAGTCTTGGAAGAAAAGGTGGTTTATTCTTACGCGTACTTCTCTAGTGTTCTTCAAGAATGATCCTGTAAGTCTCGGCTGGATATTATGTTTTGTTCAAGATTTGTTGTTCCATTATTTGATGAGGAACTTAAAACCAGGTTCTTGCCACAACTGTTTTTTTATTTTCTGGCCCTGTTGCCATGGGATGCGAGCTGGGATGTCTTGGCTCAAATTTGTCACTAGTATATAATGATAAAATGTAAAATTGAAAACTTAGGTGACTAGAATGTAGACATTTCTTTTTATGAGTAAGAGTGTTCAGGGTGCTTTGGCTAGTCTTTGAGGCTCATGTACCGCATTTGAACACATGAGCAGATAAATCTTGCTAAGCCAAGAGGCCTGTTCTTTAACCAAAATTGTGTGCACTTTCTGGTAATTGAACTTAAGACCTTGAGCATTGTTTGGCATCAAAGTACAAGCCTATTTGCCACTGAATTGAACCCGACAGGGCTAGAATGCAGAAAGTTTGAATTTGCAGGATATCCACAATCTACTGCCAGATGCCTGAAGAAAACAGAGAATGGAAACCTGGGCTTGTTTGTAGTATTGTCTTGAATACTTAACTGATGGGTTCAATCAACTCAATTGGAACCCAATCAGTAAAAAGCAGTTGAATGGGTTTGACTTTTTTTTTAAATTTATAATTTTTATAAAAATGTAACTTATAGGTATTGAACCTACGACCATGGGTTAGAAAGACTAATTCCCCTCCTAAAGTGCAACTTTTTGCTATTTTTATATATGATTGTTTACTATAATGATATCACTGGTTGTGCCGTGGTTACAGTGACCTGTTGTTCTTCTCAAGTTGATTCCTGGTCTGGTATTGGAAATACTTGTTTGCAGAAGTTATCTTTTAAAGTTTATTTTCTGTGACTTTGGTGGTATGGATTTCAGTATCTTATGCTTGGAATGCGCATTGTTTCATTGGAGGAAAACTTTTGTTTGACCAGGTTTTATTGCATCGATTCTGTTGTCTATAGTGTCAATGCTACCTGTCTGTATGTTAGGCAGGCCCTTTTTTTTTTTTTTTGCTCGTTAAATGTAAACTAACCTATGACTCTGAAAGAAAAAAATTAATCACTTATCAACCTGTGTCCTTTATAAATTTAGCTGCCCTGAAAATGTTGTTTATCAACCTTCAAATTGTAAGATGAGCCGTCCCAGGAAAAATGGAAAAGAGATGAAAAAGGGAAAAGAAGTGAAAGAATGTAATCAAGGATAGAGTTCTAGTGATCGGTAAAGGTTCTATTCATATCTTCTCCTCTTTTTCAACTGTGATTGATGTTGCACATTAATGCCTGGTTCCGACCATGCACATCTATGCTGATATTGTTACTTATGTTTTTATGCAAGTGGAATATGCTGAATGAGAATTGGCAATTTAGAGCTCAATGCTTGGGGATGGTTGTGACCAATGCTTTCTCCTTTCCATGTTCTATTGCTGCTTATATATCTTTTCTAATTTTCATTCTTGTGTTTTGCTTCAATCCATCATAAGACTAGTATAAGTGTTCATATATGTGCTTAGGCACTTTCTTGGAGGTCAGCAGTAGAGCGCCTACTTTTTGGCCTTTTGTTAAAATTCGTTCCTTGTTGACGAGTTGTGTATCAAAAGTTGAGTAATCATCAACGGTCGGTGAACAAAAAGCCAAGTGTCAATGCATTTGGCTCTATTGTATAATTAATTTAGTTTCATATGTTTCACATGCCTTTGGACATTTCTGCATTATTTTGGGAGTTTTTTGATGAATTCTTATTCTCTCTCTCTCTTATTATTATTATATTTTTCTTTTAGAGTGCACTCCCTCAGAGAGGAGGTGAAGTGAATCTGACCTTGGGTGGCATAGATTTGAACAACTCGGGAAGGTATATGCATGGACTACATGTTGTTATGTGGGAGTTGAATGCTCATTTGGCTAACTTGAAATTTATTTTTGCAGTGTTGTTGTGAGAGAGGATAAAAAGCTTCTAACTGTGCTGTTCCCTGATGGGCGTGATGGCCGTGCATTCACACTTAAGGTGTTTATGACTTACTTGGAACCTTTTTCTTATGTGGTTAATTTTGGATTCAAGATCTTATTCTTATCTTTTTCTCATATAGTGTCATTTAGCACCTGTTTTTGATAATATAACCTAATTTCTCTCTTAAAAATTTCAGGCTGAGACATCTGAGGACTTGTATGAGTGGAAGGCTGCCCTAGAGCAAGCTCTTGCACAAGCACCAAGTGCGGCCCTTGTGATGGGGCATAATGGCATATTTCGGAACGACACGAATGATGGAGTTGAAGGGTCTTTTCATCAATGTTTGTGATTGCATTCCCTCAGAAATGTTTTATAGCTTTATTGATGTTTTTGCTCTCAACTCCATGGCCTTCTTATTTATTCTAACATCCTGTGTTGTCCTTTGTCAGGGAGGGATAAGCGCCCTGTTAAATCACTGGTAGTTGGACGGCCAATTTTGCTTGCTTTAGAAGATATAGATGGGGGGCCATCATTTTTGGAAAAAGCCCTTCGCTTTCTTGAGATTCATGGTAAGTTCTGATTGGAAATATGAGTGACGTGTACTGTTGAACTTGAATTAAAGTTCTAGTGTAAGAATTTTTTATGATCGTCCTTTAGATTTGGATATTTAGGCTCCATTCTGACAGTTCTTTTATGTTACTTGCCTGGCTTCCTCTACACCTTGACACTTCTCTCGTGTTTTGTGTCTATTTTCCTTGCTTGTATATTGTCAACACTGTCTGCTGTTTCATGGGCTTCCACTTATGAAAGAAAAAGTGGCAATTAAGATAAAGACAGTTATACACTTCAACTTGATGTTGCTGGAATGCCTTAGGTAATACTGTTTTGTCTGGGGTGTATTATGCTCTTCAACCATTACTTTACCTAATAATGCTCATGGAATCTCGTCAATGGAAATATGTTCTTAATGTTCGTAAGAAGAAGGCGTTTCTCTGTTTTTCTGGTTCTCTGGCAAGACCATTGTAAGGGCTTTGATGTACTCTGGAAATAATTACTTTACCTTTGTTCAGCCCTTTGTTTGACCAACTGTGTAATCTGAAAATAGATTATGAAAATATCAAACGAATGCTTGCTACTGAACTAATGAGCTATATGATATTTAAGAGAAAGATGATGCTTATGTTGACAGAAGATCCATCTGACTTATTGTTTCCTTGCATTCATCTTCTTTTTGGCTTTTCTTTCCTCATTACTTAACGATTGAATCCTTTTTGAGGGAGGGATTGAATTCAGTAAATTTAGTGTCCCTGGCTTGGCAAAGCTAAAGGGAACTACTTTGCTTTTCTTATCAAGACTTCAGCTGACGATGGTTTTCTCCCTCTTTCTTAAATATACAAATCAGGAGCTAAAGTTGAAGGAATCTTGAGGCAGTGTGCTGATGTTGAAGAGGTGGAGCACAGAATCCAAGAATATGAGCAAGGTATTTGTTGCTTCTTTGACAATGTCATTTAATCTTTTTCCTGTCACCAGGAATCAACACTGACATTTTAATATTATCTGTTGTACTCATGTATATATGTGGTCTAATTCTCCTGCTGAATTGACGGTTTGTTTTAATCTAGGGAAAAATGAATTTGTTCCTGAGGAGGATGCCCACATCATTGGTGATTGTGTCAAGGTAGTTTTTCATTGAAATAAAAGTTCTTTTTACACTTCAATTCCATGACTGAGACCTCACTATAAAATCTTTGCTGCAGCATGTTCTTCGAGAGCTTCCCTCATCGCCAGTTCCAGCATCCTGCTGCATGGCCTTGCTTGAAGCATACAGTAAGTATAACAAACAAGTCATTATGTTCCGGCTGTTAAATCTGGATGTATTCAATAGGTTATATTGTGTAAATCTGTATCGGGATTTATAATGGCTTATTATACATCTAATCTAACAGAAAAAAGTTCACCTTCTCTGTTTACCAACACTGTCCTCTAGGACTTCTAAACAGACAGCATAATATGCTTCTCAGTTTATGTGCTACTCTCTTCACTTTATGTTTGAAAGGCTGGGGGTCAACCTCACTATTTTTCACTATCATTTTTTCATGATTTTTCAATATCTTGTGAATTAACCCATACGTTATTGTCTGTCAAGAACATTTGACAGTCACTGTTAACTACTTAATGGTGTTGTCGCTGCTTCATCTTCAACACATTTCTTGGGTGCTTTTTCTGTCCATCTTTTCATCCTATTTCCTATTCTTGAACATACATGCTATCATCGTTAGATTTGCAACATTTCTGAATATAACCCTTTCTACACTGCCTCCCTCTTTGAACTTTGAAGATCAGCTCTGTGAGATCATTTGGTCGTTTCTGAGCATCATTAACTGAGTACAGAACCACATTTTGATCATTAGTTGTTAGCTCTATCTTTCCTGACCTGATGTTTGTTAAGATGAATGCTCTTTGCCGCTATTTGGTTATCCTGCCTTATTTATTTTTTGAAAAGCGTGGTTCAGGTAATTTGCATTAATGTTTTTGCAATTTTTTCACCCACAAGTCTAGATATTGTGTTTTTGTGCATGACATCTATGTCTGTACTTCATTATAGTAGTTTATGCCATCTATTTTTTTCACCTTATATGCTTGGCTGAAAGATATACTTTTTCCTGCTTTCTGTGTCTGTTGTAAAAGAAATTGATCGGAAGGAAGCTCGAGTGAATGCTATGAGGTCAGCAATATTGGAAACGTTCCCTGAACCCAACCGGCGATTGTTGCAAAGGTGCTCTTTCAACCTTTCAAAATTTTAATTCTGTAATAAGACTTGACGCCATGAGCCTTGCTCCTTGATATGTCTATTTTTGATTATAGATGTTACTAGTTCCCTAACTGCTAGATTTTATATGCTTTTTTGTGTAAAATTTGTGGATTTGGTCTCCAGAATAGTTTCTACCTCCTATGGCGTCCTCAAGAGGCTGGATATTTTGGGAGTTACTACAAATTACAAGAGGATTGCTATTCTAGGCTGGGATTGTGGATATTTTCATCAGGAGATGCGAGTTGTGGGTTTTTGAGTTCATTAAGGTCATAGCGTTCTGGAAAATACCAAATTAATGGATGATCTAAGGACTACCTTTTTCTTTACTTGTAGAACGTTTAGCTTATTTTAATTTTCTTTTGATTGGCTGATGTCCCTTTTTTTAGAAAATAAAATAAAATTCCTCAGCTTTTTGTTGGTATGCATTGCTCTTTTTCTTTTATGTGTTGCAGTCACAGTCGGTGTCTGCAGATATTTGTCTTATGGATCCCTAGTCACTAAAGTCTGGGATTTCAGGAATATTATATGACAAGATAATCAAACATGCTTTTGGTCAATCAGTGCAATAGCCTTGATCCTTGCTCACCCTCAAATTCTTCACCTGTAACTAGGCTTTTACTGTTTCTTACACGTATATTTTGCATTTCCAGAATTCTGAAAATGATGCACACAATTGGTGCACATTCCTTTGAGAATCGGATGACTCCATCTGCTGTCGCTGCTTGCATGGCACCATTGCTTCTACGCCCTCTTTTAGCAGGAGAATGTGAGTTGGACGATGATCTTGACATGAATGGTGATAATTCTGCCCAACTTTTGGCTGCTGCAAATGCTGCTAATAATGCTCAAGCTATTGTGACAACTCTTTTGGAGGAGTACTACAGCATATTCGATGTAAGACTTTTCACTTTCTTATCTGGATTATAACTCTCAATTGTGATCTGTCTAGAAACGTTTTCCATGCCCTGATTGTGAATTAATTATCATGATGTGCTTCTGTTTGACTGTCTCCTACTGGCCTTGCTCAAAATTTGAAAGCTATATCTTTCTTTCATGGTCTCTTGTTTAGCTTGTTTCTGGAAAATTAGTACTCCCTCTGATTGAAAATAAAGGATGTTTTAGAGTTTAATTTTGTTTCAATATAAGTTACGGTTTACAATTCAGGCTAAAATTTTATGTTCTTTACCTAATTTGTCCCTGCATTATTAATGTTATTAAAGTGAAGATTAAAATTTTTTGTTAAGCATTAATTAAAATTTAAAAGTGACAATATTAATTAGGGATATTTTTGGTATTTTTCTTCATTTCTTAACTTGTGTGCACAATTCCAAAGCATATTCTATTTTTAATTGGAAGGAATATGTTTTTGCTACAGGCTTATGCTTTTTCCTGGCACTGATATGGTATGTTATTCTGATTCAACTTATCGGTTTATTAGGATCCATGCCTGACATATGACCCCAAGACTCCTTAAGTCCATGCGTCAAACACTTGTGATCAATACATGCACATATAATCACGTGGACCCATAATATGAGCCTTGTTCAATTTGGTCATTGTGGTATATCCGCCCACTGAAATAACTCACATATATTTCTCTTATGACGTGGATCTTATTCAACGGAGGAGTTATTATTTAGTAGTGCCTTGTATTTGCTTAATTTGCATTGTTGTTATCTTATTTTTTCATCGCTTTGCAGCTGTATGTTGCTTTCCTATAGTGAACTGCATTAAGTATACAGTAAGGTAGCGCAAACATCAATGGCCAATTCTCTCTTGCTTTTCTATCCCTATTCATTCTATTGTTCTGCAGCGGTTTCTGCTTGACTTCTCTCATATCATCCTCTATTTTAAATTTAACCTGCAATCCTATTTGAGTATGCAGAATGTTTAATGTCAAATATTCCCATGGGCATTAGCCATGTTATCTTGTTAGGCCTTGGATGTGTGTTATTGGATGTTTTGGTGAAAATCAAATTGCTGCCAATTCAAAATAATTGACAGGAGTTTACCTTTGGGTTTTCGCTGCAAGTTGCTATCCTTTGATTGTTCCTCTCTTGGCATTTTCATGACTTCCCTCTCCCATCATTTCAGGATGATCATCTGCAGAGATGTTCAATGTATGCTGATTCTCGGGCAGAGAATAGTGGAAGTGGTGATTCAACTGATGTTGAAACCCCGGGTAATAAAGATAATGGAATTGATTATGCTGAAAATGAAGCCGATTCAGATGATGACCATGAACGTGTGTTGAGTGGTAAATTGAGTGAGAGTAGTGGTTATGCTGGAAGCGACCTATATGACTATAAGGTTTTCTCTAATCGTCTTATTTTCTTTTTATTAGTTTGAGTGTGGGTGTCCTGCATTGCCCCTATATTCTTTAAGCTCTTACTTTAGTGCATGCTCCAATTGTGGATATTGCTCTCACAATATCACACTATATATTATTCTAGTTTTGCTGCCTGAGCGATGCACAAGTCTTTTATAATAAATAAATACCAACGATATAGTATCAGTAATGTAATATCAAATAATTTAGTTGTTAAATATTGTTAAGTTTTGGATGCAGATTATGAATATTATATATCGACAATTTTAGGTATTATATATATATATAATTTTGAATATTCTTATTTCTAAAAGCTAAATGATCTTCTAATTTTAGAAAACTGAGTCTGACTGAAAGAGGGGAGATAAAGTTTTAGTTTACCAATTATTAATATAGTTACTATAAAACATTAAGGGTGTGTTTGACTACCATATTATTTTTATCTTGAATCTATATTATCATCATTACTTTTTGCAAATTTTGAAATTACCCCTACTTATTATTATTATTAAATATTATGATAAAGTATCTTCAAACAAACAAAATGATATTAAAAACATACCCAAAACTATCAATATACATTGCTTCAAACAAATTAGACTGATCAGATATTAATTTACTAGCTAAATGGTGTAACTAATTGATTTTTTCATCCTTGAATACTAAATGAGACACAAAAAAAAGTTAAAGGAATTCCTCCTTACTCTACTAATGTAATGATTAAAACTTAGTAAATGACCTTTTTTATCAAAGTTACGTTTGATATGAAGATGGAAAATGATAAGCTTAATATATTACTTATATACTAATAAGTATTAATTAAGTATATTGTTTTAATTTTTTTTTGATTTTGGAAAAATAAATTTTGTTATTTTTAAAAAGTTGTCTGACAAAAAGGAAGATGGAAAGTTTTACAATTTACTAATCACTATTATAATAATTATAAAATATGAAATGATCTTGAAGCTTTTTAAATCTAACTCTTGACATAAGGAACAACTCTTTTTATATTTATTTTTTATGATATAATAATCGATCAATTGTAAATCTTCTTTTCATTTAAAAGGATTAAATTTATCATTAAGAAGGAAGATAAAAACTATATTACTTATTTTTGGAAAATATAATAATATGTATTAATCAAACAGTTTGAGCTTATTTAAACTCAGATTTGAGGTGTCCATTAATTACTATGTTATGATCAGATTTGAGGTGTCCATTAATTACTATGTTATGATTAATTAAATTCCAAGGATTTGAATGCATGTCTGCCAGTAGTCACCTAGAAACTTGATAGTTTAATAATAAAAAAATCAGAATTCTGACTTTCTATGACTAGATGATTTTCAGTACTTGATTGCTTCTCAACCAAAACATTTAATGCTAATTTATTATGACTATAAATTATTACTATATTTGTCAAAATATATTTCCAACAATGGCAGCATACTCTGTTATTATTATATTATAATTATAATAATATAGGCATAGATATAGATAAGCAGCCAAGATGATTGTGTCGCTTCTTGCTGGAGGTCATTACATTAGATTTACACTCTTGTGTTTCCAGACTGTTTACTGCTTATCCTCTTGGCATACTGTCTTCAGGTACAAGCATTGGGAAACGATTCTGATTGTTCCTCTGGGGTTAATCATGTCTCGACTGTGAACGCAAAGCCTTTTGTGGATCCTTATATGTGTAGGGAGTCAAGTTCGGATTTGAATGAACAAAGCAAACAGATGAAAGTAAATGAACAACCCATTAATACTTTAGAAACTTCTGCTGCACTTCCTGCTGTTGAGCCTTACCGTTCTATGGGGGAGATATTGTCATCGACAGATCCTGGGCCTCCTCTACATGTGTCTGCTCCTGAATCAAGTGCTGAAAAGCCAACTAGCAAACATAGCAGTTCTGGTCTAAGTGTAAAGCGGTCAACTTTTTGGGGTAGAAGTGGTGTAAGTTATATGTCTCTTTCTGTCATTTGATAAGCATGCAATCAGGTTTTGTTCACTTCTGATATTGTGATCATATTTGGGACATATCTATATGTAGGTTTCCAATTTATAAGGTGTTTTTCATGGTGCACATTACATGGTTTCTGTGACTTGTGCTACTATCAATCCTTCGTCCTGTTTTGTTTGCTTGGTTTGATAATTCACTTGGTTTAAATATCTAGTTGATTGAAATTGTAAATGGGTATGACATCTCATTACATGTGACATTCCAATTTTACCCCAACTATTAATACTTTTTGAGAGTTATATTTATTGATTGAAATAGGGAAGTGCTAAATATTTGATGGTTACAATATCAGCATATGCATACATTTTGGAATGTAGAAAAATGGAATGAGCACACTACCTAGGGACCTGAAGGATGGTTTAGATATTTCATGGACGGTGCTTTTTTTAACTTTTGACCAATAAGCTTCACTTTAGACTACCTTATATGAATTCTACTCTATGCTATTTTATTCTTTATTTTGGAGGTGTAAATTGCCTATTCAATTAAATACCTCTTAAGTTATCATTTCATATTTTGGCTCATGTTTTATGCCCTATTCACATTCCTATTTCTCTGGTATTTTTGGCTGCTGGGGTGTTTAAGTCTCTTGTAATTTTTTGGGCTGTTAAGGTACTTGCACATATTACACGGGTATGGTGACTGGGCCAGTCAAAATCTGGATTTATGGAAATGAAATGATATCTTATGTTATTTGTCATTGGATTAGTGAAGGCTTCTTAGTACATAACACATTTGAGTTCTAACTGTGAAGGCTAAAAAATGTAGCTGGATTTTTAAAGCTTGAATCATTCAGCATGTTTATTTTGTAAAATTGATATTCTGATATTGTAAAGTGACAATAATACGAAGGATAGTTATTAAATTGGAGCTTTCTAAGAGTGTTTTTGTGTATCTTATATCATCTTCCACAGTTCTCCTGCTCTTCTCTGCATCAGGATAGCTATTGGCTTTAGAAAATTTCAGTTATAATTCCAATTATTCCCTCATAAAGTACAGGAAAATGGAATTGCTTTTGAAAGATGCTAAAGGTCAGAGCAGTCAGTTTTGTATACCATTTTAACCTTTGGCTTTGTTGAAAATGTAAGAGGAGCTACGAAGTCTTCAATGTGCACTGGTAGGAAGATATATGTCATGTTGGTCTGATTGGACGGTAGTTTTTTTAGGCAATCTACAGAACTAATTTTCTTTTGTGTTTTGGTGCTTTTTTTTATGTTTTTCTATTTTAACATATCCGACTTTCTGTTGTACATATCCTTTGATGAAAATCTGATATGTATTGTCGCAGGCTAGGAAGACTCCCTCTATGGAATCAGTTGATTCTTCAGGAGAGGAAGAGTAAGAATCTTGTCTCTTAAGCTTCTCTTGAACTTCCTTCTTTTTACCTTTTTTTTTTCTCTATAAAATTGGATGAAAGAGAGGCTGGAACTTTAGATGAACTTACAAGGACTCACTGCTCTTGTGAAGCTTTCATATGAATTCAAATCTCTCTGCCAGCAAGTTTTTACCTGATTATATGTAGTCCTGGGCCAGTATCTCCTGTCTGCAAGATACAATTCACTTATTTAGAGAGTTGAACAAGTGAAGCCTATTCTCTCTCTGCTGTTATTGTAAATGAATGAGTTACAGCTTCCTGTCAAAATCTTATTCAACCATTCTTGCATGTGCATTTCCTCATTTGGATGTCTGGACTGTTAGACTCGCCATTCAAAGACTTGAGATCACAAAAAATGACCTGCGGCAGCGGATAGCTAAAGAGGTGACATTTTCTACTTCATTCGTACACGATGTTTACTTGCTAGAGTAGATCACTTCTGACACTAGCTGAGGCTCATGTGTTAGGCACGTGGCAATGCAATCTTACAAGCAAGCTTGGAGAGAAGGAAACAAGCTTTGCATGAGCGTCGTGTGGCTCTCGAGCAAGATGTATATCTTTCACACCTATCTATTATTTCAACAATGTGATCAAACTATTTGATTTATATATTTATATTCTACTGCTTGGATTTGAGTCAAATCATGATGTTCAGGGTTTGCTCCCAATTTGAAGCTTAATCTGTACTATAGTAGTCTGACAGATATTCAACATGTTGAGGCTTCAATTAAAGCCGTAGATTTTCATTGTGGTTGATCAAGATGCTTTTACTTTGGCTGCAATATATGCTTTTGTTTCCCTTCCTTTCTTGTTTGTTCCCTTCGTATTTTTTCTGCGTGTTGGGTTAATTTAGTTAGTATGTTGCTTGCAAATGAAAAATACTTTGCAGTTTTCTGGCTTATATGGGTCTATGTTCCTTAGGTTCAACGGCTGCAAGAGCAGCTGCAAGCTGAAAGAGATCTTAGAGCTGCTTTGGAGGTTGGCCTCAGTATGTCTTCTGGGCAGTTTTCTAATTCACGTGGTATGGATTCTAAGGTGAGTACCATGGTTTCTGGCTTTTTCTCAGGTTTCCTCAGGCTCATTTATTTGTTTTAGAGCCAAATTTAAGATGCCTTTGTTTGCACAGACAAGGGCTGAGCTTGAGGAGATTGCTCTAGCTGAAGCTGATGTTGCCAGGCTGAAGCAGAAGGTCGCAGAACTGCATCTTCAACTCAATCAGCAGAGACAACATCAGTTTGGTTCTCTAGCTGATGCATGTGACAGGTACATTATCTGCATACTGTAAATCATGCATCTCAACTTTCGGGCTACCTTTTTGATGTCCATATATTATCCAGTAATTTATTTATATTCCTTGCAAGAGTAAGTTAAAACTCTTATTGGGGAAAGTTGTAATACCCCCATTTTTATTATTAAAAATTTCGTCTTAGTGGAAGTATAATAATCAAATATCAGATGTTACCACCCTAAGCAGTATAAATTTGGTCTCTACTACCTTTTTCACACCAAGTACGAAGGCTAGAGTATTATAACAAACTGATAAAATAGTGGAAGGAGAGACTTAATATAAATAAAAAGAGTTATGGATAGTACTACTTCTGTTACTACAAACATTATACAAAATGCATGTCAGGGACATAAGAGCTCAAAAGAACAATCATGTAAAAAAAATACTTAGGAATGCAACACCGGTTTGTCTTAACTCTCGGTCTCAAAAGCCCATCCCTTAAAAGAAATCTCCTTCCAAAGATTCTCTCCACACTCAAGCTGCCAACATCTTCATGCAATGTATGTACTCATCTGAAAATGTAGTATCGGTATGAGTTTTCGTACCAAGTAAATCACAATGTATCTAAAGAGGTAGTATGCTCACATATGTATTCAATCATACAAAAGTGAGAATCGTGTGCAACATACAATCACATGCAATAATAACATTTAAGGATGATCATATTTTCACAATATCTCATATGGTAATAGCTAACTATGTCTATACCCTAATAAGGGCTGTAAATCAATATGATTCCAACACAACTTAACATTTATCTAGCCAAACCCTAGTTTAATTATTCAAAATTGGGAAAATGCATATTAAATCATGATAGCTCCTAAGGCTTACAAAACTTAAATCATGCATACTTAAGCCTAAACATACTCAAATTCTAACATACTATACTTTAGGGAGAACGTCTAATGAACACAATGAAATAATTATCTCAACATGGAAATGGCTCGGATGGGCCCGAATGCCCCTTACAAGAGCTAACATAAAATTGCACTTACAATTTCATGCTTAATCTATTATCACTTGTGCAAAAACACATCTTTAGCTACAATTAATCACATAGAAGATACATTTATATATTCATGCCTTCTTACAATATGTTAGAAACTCCTAAAATACTACATATTTATGTTTTATGCTCTTGCACATATGAAAACAGTGTCATAATTTTCATAATAAATAAAACTGAGCATGTTACTAAGGCTAAAAATTTTAACATGCTCATACATAATATTCTACCATCTAAAAAATTAGTTGTATTTACCTAGATCTAATGTTACGCAAAAATACAAAAAAAATCTTTCTCCAAGGTTACTTCAAACGCCACTTGGATTACTTTCAAAATAATAAAAATATAAAAATAAGCAGCATATAATACCAACATAAAAAAAGAAGCTGCTTAGAATGATAATCAATAATATGAGGAACAGTGAAAGAAAGAAGAGAGAGAAAGGTTAAACTTAAATTGAAAGAATGATAAAGTTGAGCAAAAATAAATCAAGAACTAAGACCATTTCCTCCAAACCTTAACTTCCTACACTTAGATTAAATGTTCAGGATCTAAGGTAAGGAGAATTAAGTAAAGGAAAAAGGGGAGAAAAAAAATGAAGAGAACATGATTTGCAGCAAAATTTTAGCAATTCTGGTGCTGAAATGAGCAGGGGGTCAGTTTTATGACTTCCAAAGAAGGTCTAAAGCTAAGATCAAATGAAGGAAAAATGGTGGAGAATATAGAGGAAGTTGTGAGGAACAATACCCAAAAGAAACCAAAGTGAATTGTACCAAGACCTAGTCTTGGGAGCTGGGCAAAATATCAAAAAAGTTAGCCTGACAGAAAATTGTAACAACACCAAGGCTGGCCGTGAAGGGGTAAAGAGAAGGAAAAAGGAGTATCTAGTGCGATCTTTGGGAGAACAAAGGTTGGAAGATAAAGAGCAATGTAAGGGTTAACGTAAAACAAAGATAAGAGCAAGAAGTCAAGGGGTGAGAAAGAATGAAGGCTTGAAAGTTGTAAGGAAATAAACTTGTGTTGACAGCTATAAAATGTGATTTTACGTGATTTTTGATTCCAATACATTATTTGGGCAAAAATAGTGAGTTAGGTGGCATGAATCAGATGAGGAGGAATGTAGAGGGTGGGTTAACCTTGCTAACACTTGAATGAAAATTAGGATGATAGATGTGTAAGAAAGAGATTGATTATGTTAGTGTTTATATAATAAAACTTGAGTTATGTACTTTTAACCAAACTTTTAGCTGAATGAAAGTAACTAAGGATAATTGAGACTCAATGGGTAGTTAAGGGATTAATTAATTTAATTTTAAGTAATTAAATTGTAAGAAAATTGAATAATAAGAATTTATTGGAAAAGTTAGCGAATAGGTTCCAAAAGTCATACAATTTACGGGGAGATATGAAATAATTTTAGAAACCTAAATATATCGAAGTTGAATTGATGCTTGATGGATGGAAAATGATTGAAAATGGATAAGTTGCGGAAATGTGTTTTTCTACAAATGCATGAAATAAATAACCAAGGATTCAAAATATTATGGATGGATGCGGAATAAATTAAAAAACTAAATATATAAAAATTGTTAGTTTTAGCCCCAAAAGGCATAAAAAAATGGCTTAAATCAATTAATCATGTAAAAGGATTTTTTCGTAATTTAGCTATTTGGACGACAAGAAAGAATTTTGAGTGGACGGATGAGATGAATGAACTCAAAAATATTTTTGGAACATCTAACAAATTTTGAATGAGCTAAAATGAGCATAATTTGCAGAATCAGAAGAATTGCAAAAAATATGATTTTTTTGCAAATGAATAAAATGAACGATGGAAAGTTTGAATTTAATACGAATGACAGAGAATACGATTATAAAATATTAACAAGTGAATTATACGTCTAATTGCATAAGTTAATTGGGGTTAAGGAAATGGGGTTTTACAAAAGTGCTGATAGTAGCACAGTAGCCATCAAATAGAGTTAGCAGATGGTAAGAAAAATTGCCCATCAGAAGCTTGACAACCCTTCTGCTCATTTAAAAATAAGAAATGGAAATAACTCAGATAAAGCCTAACGGATCCTGAGAAGTGTGCTCCAAAACATCACCTACTACCCAGATGCAAAATCTTGCTTCCCTCCTCCTTTTATGGATAAACTGGCCACTGGTTCTAGTGTTTTAAGAAGCTCTTTACTCTGTTATTTCCTACCAGTATCTCTAGAAAGAGTGAGGGAAGGTTTGCAGGCTTCCTTCTTCTGCTTCGTTGTCGTGCAATGTTCCTTGCATGCAACTTTCTGGCACAGAAATTGTTGGATCCCTAGAAAGGCTACCTCAGCATTCATGTTCTTTGTCTCTGTGTATCTTCCTCTCTCTCTTTGTATCAATGGGTGTAATGTTGCAGTTGCATTTCTTTCAACGTAGTGGCCAGACAGATGCGTGGAATCTTGCTAATTTATTTTGATGAATCCAGGAGATTCCTTCAGCAAGATTTTGACAGTACCCTTGCTTTTTGTAATCATGAACGGAAACAAAGAAATGAGGTAATCATACTTCTTTCATCTCTTTATAATCTCTCCCCCACCGTCCCATTGTGGTTTTTCTGCCTGTATAATTTGATTGCTTTTACAATGCTGAGTGCATATTTTTTTATTCTTTCCGTTATGGAGGAAGGTGGTCTACTTCATCAAGGTTGTGCCCTTATTGTTCCCTTGTTTGTTTATTAATTTTTCGGATCCACATTTCACAGAATGTGTTTTCCTTTATAAAAAGAATAACTATTTGCTGAGAGAAGCAAGTGCTATGTACAAAATAAGTTGATGCCCTGAATCCATGTGTTTCCAACGACAAAGTAAAGTATCCATTGAATCTCTCTAACGCTATTTCATCTTAAAATAAACAATGTCATTTATAGTTTCTTGAGATTGCTGATAGAGGTCTTCTTGTCTTCTGGAACTTCTCTAGCTAGAAATTTTCCTACGACTGAAAAACCAAATTCCGCCTCATGGAAGTTTTCCTGACTTTTTTAATTTGTTCCTATTTTCTTTTTCTGTGGACCTTTGTTTTTGGGGTTTGAGAAAGGAGGGGGGGTGGGATGAGGGGTTGTTGTGGGGTACCAATCAATCATGTGGCATTCTGGCAGGAGCACCCATTACCAACATATCCGGGTGCAGCATTTACGGTCCATGAACTTCTACAGGATCATGGATTTAGTATAAACTGACTGCTGATACATGCTCATTCACTTTTACTTGTTGGTCCCTGTATTATTGCATGATCTTATGGCAGACACTATGAACCTGGGCTGGGCATAGTATGACCCTGCACCCAATTCTCCTGCTTGTGGTTCTAGATGTTCTTTATCTCTCAATTCTTTTCATGCTTCCATCGAGGTGGCGTAGCTCTTTGTTTCCATATTGGCTCATCTACATAATCCTCATGCTTTAAAATTATTCCTGCTGTAGGGCGACTAGAAATTTTGCCTTCAATTGAGTCTTATGGCCAAACTTAATTTGCTTGCTTCTTTGGATTGGTTACTCTTAGGACTGTTTATGTTATTCTATATCTGATGATCTGATCCGATTTTTGAATCGATCCGATCCGAAATATCAAATAACCGATCCGATACCTCTTTTCAAATCAAATATCCGATCGGATAAATAAAATATCAAATAAATTGGATATCCGATCCGACAAATACAAATAATATCCGATCCGATAAATTATATACATACGCACTCTAAACACTATTTATTTTCCATAAAATTTTATTTTATATAATCATGTATGTGTGTATAATTTTAAATGAGTGTTTATTGTAAGTGAATTTTATACTTTTTAATTATTATTTTGATTAATTATTTAATTATTATCCAAAATTTGAAATTACTATTGAATATAAGGTAATTTAATACTCAAAATCAAATCATTAGATCATATTTGTTCATATTGGATCATTTTTTATTTATATCTTTTAGATTGAATAATTTTTTATCCAATATTTCTCAATTGTGGCCTGCTCTAAAGTTTCGAATATCCAACGAATTATTGTTATTCGATCCGAAAATCCGGATATCCAAAGCTTTTTTTCGGATATCCGATCTTTCAAATATCCAAAACTTTTTTCCGGATATCCGATCCATGAACATCCCTCACTCTTAATTAGTGTGCTTGCATGTAACCTTGTACCCAGAAGCCTGATTGATGCCTGAGCTATCAATGCTGTACGTTGATTGTTGTATAGTAGCTTGCTAATATGCCAAGCAATTGATTCTCGCCAGTTGCTCTGCTTATAATGAGATGTTTCTGATCTTGCCGTAGGAGAATTTACTTGTCCCAGATTGGCGGAACATGAAGGGGCAAGTCTTTGGTGCTGGAAATAGCAGTAGGCAGCATCATTCTCGAAAACAGTTAGTGGAACAAACAAGCTTTAGTGATTCAAAAAGCACCGAAGCATCTGCTAGTATGTGTGTGGATGATTTATGTGCTGTTGATTCCGGCGCCATGCCTTCTACTTCAAGAGTAGCAGAGGTGGGGTTCTCTTTGTTTACTTGATTTCTAGATTGAGTAAAGCAGCTCTTCACGTATCTTTTATACCTGTCTGTTCCTTGTTTTTTCAAATTCGAGATGAACTTCTTGACTGTCTTATCTGCTTTACAGGTTATGGATTTTCCAAGACAGCCATCAGCAGCATCATCCACTCTAGTAGAGCTAACGACTCGTCTTGACTTCTTCAAAGAAAGACGATCTCAGCTCATGGAACAGCTCCACAACCTTGACTTGAACTATGGAGCTGCATCTTCGCAGGATTATTTGTACAGACCATCATCACCTCCTTGGAGATGACGCCGTGTGACAATTGCTGGATGATAAAAAGCTGAGCCTGCAAGTGTTTGCGTGATATCTTCATAATTTGTACATTCTTCTGTGCTGTTGCATATAGTGTTAGCCCCTGTAATTTTCTGTGCTTTATTTAAGTAATCTGTTTCTACTTGTTCTCCATTTTTTTTTATTGTTTTTTTGCTTCCTAAGTGATGCAGTGGTTTGGATTTCTGACTCCTGACTGAAGCAAAATGACACTTGGAGGGGTCTTACGTTTTTTCCCCATCTTTTTGTTATTTGGGTTTGGTTTTCGACTGTATTGAACGTGTAAAATTAGACCTTTTATTTGATGTCAATAGTATTCATTCAAGTAGGAAAACTTGTCATTTATATCCTCAGTGCCGTTCTATCTCATCCCTAGAGATCTACCCCATTCGAGCGCCTTGTCCAGACTTAGTAGTGCCTACTTCCGGCGCTCATTCAGTACACCTATTCCGTTGCATTCTGCCTTTCCTTGGTGGTGGTATCTTGATGAAAATGAAAGCCATCATGGTCCACAATCGCAACGCCGAGCGTCCTCATTCAGCTTGTGGCTTGGAAGCGCATAGATCTACCATTGTGGATTTGTACTACCGGCGGTCTTCCTAACCTTGGGGTCTGTTTTCGGCCTAATTTTATAAACATGTTATGAAATTTTTTTACTACTAATAACAATTTATTTACTAGTATTACTGTGTAACTATAATTGCTTATCTAATTAGTCCTAAAAATAAATTGAGGAGACTGGCCTTTACTCTTGGAGTTGACTTAACTATTAAAATAGTGGCCGGGTATATTCATGTCTTAGGTTATGTTTGGTATGGGGGTAAAGTTGGTGTAAAAATTATAAGGGAAATTATTTCCCTCTTTTTTATGTTTGGTATGGGAAGAAATTTATTTAGGGGTAAAATTATTCTTTTACGGGAGGGAAAATTATTTCCCGACTACATTGTCGGGTAAAATTTCTTCTCCCGACTCCCGTGTTCTGACTCCTCTCCCTTATCCTTGCACGGATCCTCAACCAACCGCTGTTGCCTGCTCCTGCTCGTGCCCTGCCTCTCAAAGCCCAGCTCTCAAAGTTGAATCTTGCCTCTCGGAGCCTACTTCTTCAGTGTCATCTTCAACACACTGCTCCATCTGTAAGTACTATTTAGGGGATCTCTTGGATACCTTTCGTTGGAGAACGGCACGGTCTCTTCCGAGCATGATTTCGATGGCTGGTTCCAATCCCTGCCCCTGTAATAATAATCATAAAATAAAATAAAATAAGTTGGGTTCTATGTTCCGCAGACGAAGATAAGGCTCCCACCTGCTGTAGTATTATTTTAATCACTCCAACGTGTTAGCCTGCTCTAATTACTCACAGGTAATGAGTAGGAGAAATGTCGAGGACGAAGACTCAAGTCTTGGAGGGAAAGTTGAGGTAGATGGTGGTTAGTTTCTGAAGGTCGGTTTATCTTTTTCGAAGGATTTATTCCTTTTTTGAATTCCTCTTTCAACACCCAGTATCCATTTCTTTCTTCTACTCTTGGCTCTATCCGGGCCAGGTCTATAGCTCCTACCTCTTTTTCCTGTGCGGTGATGGGTGCACCAGCTGCAGCTGTATGAATCTGGGACTTGATCTTCATCTTCTGAATCAATACTCCTCTATTGCCGCTCATGTATTGAAAAGATGATAAAGAGGATGAGGAGATTGTGGGTAATGCCGACCTTGATTCAAAATTGTTATTAGATGCTAAGACTTTGAATGTGAGTGTGGCCATCTTGTGTCGTGGGTGTTGTTGCTGTCTCTGCTTTGATTTGTATTTGCAGCAGGAGAAGAAGCAAGTTTGGTTGACTGTGGCACGCAGTTATTAGGAAATGGGGATGGTGTATTATTATGGGGAGAGGATGAAGTAGTAGATGTCTAGCCGCCTGCCGCCATTTTTGTAGGGGTTGATGGATGATGGTGAGCCATTGGCTTTGCAATTCGGACCTTTTTGGGGGGTGGGGTTGTTTGAGATTTAGCCTTTGCGGGGTGGGCTTTGCAATTCAGACATTATATATTTATGTTTTTGCCTGGATAAATGATTAGTGAAAATGCTTTTATTATGTATTAGATGGATTGAAGTATTTTTTTTTAATTAGATGAAGTTTGTAGACTTTTATTATGTTTTAATGGATAATTGTTATCTTTTTAGCTATTAAATATTTAGTATGTGAATTAATTGTAAATGTCTTATTTCAAATATTGTTACAATATATTCATAGATTTTTTTAGTTATTGTAATATGTTATTTTGATTTATAAAAATTAAATTAAAAATTGTAATATATTAAATTTTGATTTATGTGATAAATAATTATTTGTATTTTATATCTAATAAAAATATTACTAATTTTTCATGCTAATAAAGTAAAAGAAAATATTATTCTAACATAAGTTATTCCTCCCAAACCAAATATAAGGAAAATATTCCCTAGAATAATTTACCCTTATATACCAAACAAAAAAGGTGGAAAAATTTCCCTCCTTAAGTATTATCCCCTTAATCATTTCCCTCTTAATCATTTTCCCTTAATCCATTTTCTTCATCCCAAGCATACTCTTAAATCTAGAAATGATTTTTCCCAACTCACTTTTGGTTTAAGCCAAGTTGGGATGCTTTGGAAAAGGATATTATTGGTATGAAAATTGCATCACTAGCACGGTAATATGTTGGGGACTGTAGAAAAGTCTGCATTATGCAGTTTGCATTAAATTATTTTGGCGCTCAAGATTTAGCTCTACGACTAGATTGTTTTGGATTCAAAATTTTGAATGCTACATTTATTATTGCTATTAAAATGTAATAAGAACTTAAATTTCCTTTTTTTTATTTAAACCATTAGATAGAAAAAGAAGAGTAGGTATTTAGGTATGTTTTGTTAGTAGATTGTAACTTTGAAAGGTTCTAGATTGAATTGCAAGTAGGAAGTGGTGATACCTCGGAGCTAAAATCATGGTTCCACTTCCACCTCCAACCTTGATTGTAGACCTACCTTTGCATTGTAGGGAGAGTGAGTTTGAGGCAGTATTATAATAAACAGAGCAGTAGCCATAACTTCAAGATTAAAATTTGCAACTTCAATTATAGATCGAAGCCGGAAAAGTTTCAAAAACTTGGAAGATGCCCTAACTATGTTCAAGCAAATGACTAGTAAGTGTACACTTCTCGCAATCATTTAGTTCGCTTGACTCTTAACGTTAATGGTGAATCTTAAGCATTATTTTGTCATCATTTCTTTATCTAAACACCTCAAAGGATTAGGAGTTTGTCTGGTTATCTATTCCTTGATAATTTTTATTAATTGAATCGGATTAATTTTGGGTTCTCAGTTCTTGGAAGAATCATAAATTTGGCTATCAAACCAAATGCGTAGTTTTTACTACTTTAATTAATGGACTTATTATGAATGGAAAGTTGGATTTAGCCGTGCATTTATTAGATGCTAATGCAATGGAAATTCAACCAGATACACCAATTTATGGTGCATTAGTAAAAGGGTTTTGTAGGATAGGGGATAAAAGGGTTAGGAAAATAAAGGCTTCTAATGGTGGTGGTGTTTGCAGAACATATTTAGTCATCTATAGTGCAATAATTGATACTCTTTTTAAAGATAAGTTATTTGGCGAAGCTTTGGAACTATTCTCTAAAATGAAGAGTAAAAGCATTTCACTTGATGTTGCATTTATCCATCTATGATTTGAGGTTTATGCAATATAGGTCAATGGGAAGATGCTAGGAATTTGTTGTAAGAAATGGTGGATGCAAATATATCACCTGATATAAGTGCCTTCACTATGTTGGTTGATATGTTTTATAAGGAAGGAATGGTTGATGAAGCCAAGGAAATATTGGAATTGATAATTAATAGAGGCAAGGCTCTAGATGCATTCATATACAACAGTTTATTGGATGGATATTGTATGCGAGGCTGAATAGATTGTGCGCTAAAGTTGTTTGAGGAGATGGGTGAGGTGTGGTTGTGAATGGATATTATCGGTTATAATTCTTTAATGAATGGATATTGTAGGAGTAAAAGTTTTGATGAGGCTCTTAATTTGTTTAGAAGGATGTCTCATATTCTCGTTGATTGTTTATGCAAGAGGGGCTCACTCCGGCTTGAGCAAGAGCTCTTTGCAAATATGTAAGGCCGAGGGAAGATGCCAAATCTTGTTACTTATATCACTCTCTTGGATGCTTTGTGTCTGGTTAGACAGATGGATATGGCTATAGAACGATGCAAGATAATAGAGTGTAATAAACTGGTCCCAAATTTTGTTACTTATGGTAGTTTAATTCAAAGTATGTGTGAATTTGGGAGAATTGAAGATGACCAAACTTTTTTTTTTTAATCTTCCTACAAAAGACATCCAACCTAATGTTCAAATTTATAACATTTTGATTAATGAGTTTTGCAAAAACGGAATGCTATTAGAATTTGTTGAGTTACTTGAAGGTATGGAAAATAAGGTTGTGCCCTAGATGACTTCACTTATGATATAATCATTCAGGGATTTCTTTGTTACAAGAAAATCTTAACAGCAACGTAATATATTAAAGCAATGATTCGTAGAGGTTTTTAGGTACATCTAGACATTGCAACCAAAATAGTTGAATTTTAAGGAAATTATTCGGCAAACTGTGTTGGGTAGTAGTGGCATATGAAAATTTAAGTTTATATTGAAATTGATGATTGATTACAAGGTATAATTGCCGTTATCTTTAAGCTTCTGCTGGGTAAGTCCATTGTTCTTGCCCTTTTCCTTCTTCTTTCTTTTCCGTGGAGTGTAAAAAAGTTGTTTTAAGTCTAGAGATATGTCCATTTTTATCTAATAGTCATTTTCAATTTGGTTATCGAGTAGGCGCAGGGTTAGCTATAGGAAAATCCTATTAAATGGCTTTTATTTTGTCACTCTAGTTGAGAATTCAAATCTGCTTCTTTCTATGGTACTTGTTGTACGTCCCTCATTTGGTGGAGGAGAAATGGTGATGTTTTTAAGTTTTACTAAAAATATTAGTGGATGAGAAATGGATGGCAAACAATTTATGGTGAAAAAAAAGCGAGTTCTTTATTAAAGGAGAGAAAATATATGAATAACAAAAGGGAAGAATGCATGAGAGGAATTGATGGAAAGTAAATAGATTTTACCAAAATTAGTTAGATGCAATGGTTATAAAATTTGTTGTGCTTATTCGTTTCTCAACAATTTAGAATTCAGTTGAAAAGCCAAAAACATAGAAGAGTTTTTGAGAGATAGGGAGCCTCACACAAGTGAGAAAAAATCAAGAGATAATTTAGCAACTAATATTTGGTGAGGTTGTTATTATATTCCCAAACTTTTGATAATAATAGACTTATTTATTTTGATATTCTATTTTTATTACACGAGTGAGGAAAAGTTAGATCTTGGGTTATTTTATTTTCATTGGCCTTGTATTAGGTAATTTTATTTGTTATCTTTTCCAACAAGTGGTATCCGAGCTTCTAGTTTGTGGCGTGTTGGTGACTAATTTTATTGGGTAATTAAAAATAGTGGATTCAATCTTAGTACCATCACCAACAATGATAAAGTTAAATTCTACAATTATTCAATTTGAAAACCCATAATGGAGGATATTCTCTTATGCAAAGATTTGTACTAGCCTCTACAAAATGATGGAAAGAAGCCGAAGGGAAAATCTGATACATAGTGGGCTTTGATGAATAGAAAAACTGTTGGACAGATTCGACAATGGATATACTAGAGTGTTTTCACCATATGGCATAAGAAATGGTTGCATATGAATGATGGAAAAAATTGGAGTCCATATATGAAAGGAAAATGACCCAGAATAAAGCTTCTATTATTTGAAAATTAGTGAACCTCAAATATAAAGAGACTCGAATTGTTTCTGAACACTTGAGTGACTTTCAAAAATTGGTAACTCACTAATATAAAGATGGTGCTTGAGGATGAATTGCAAGCACTTTTCCAGATAGTTGGGACACACTTGTGGTTTCATTAAGTAATTCAACACCACAAGGTGTTTTAACATTGAACACCGTAAAAGATAGTTTGTTCAATGAAGAATCAAGGAGGGTCATCCAAATCTGTGGCTCTTGTTACATAATATCATGGAAGAATTAATAGTAGAAAATTCCACAATAGAGAAAAGTACAGAGGAAGGTCAAGAGACAAGTTTAGAGGTAGACTGAAGACAAGAAGGGATATAGAATGCTTCATTTGTGGTAAGAAAGGCCACATGAAGCAAGAATGTAGGAAAATCAAAAGAGAGCAATGTGGAAATGGTGATGCAAGTAATGTATCCACTACCATTTCTAAAGGAGATAAGGTAATCATTGTCTGTGATGCTAGGTGTGTTATTTTGACATCACAAGATTTATGTTGGGTCGTGGATTTTGGTGTATCATTTCATGTAACCTCGTAGGGGGAATTTATTATTTCTCACGCATGTGGTGACTTTGGTCATGCAACGATGGGAAATGACAACTTATCTAAGATTATAGGAAGAGGAGATGTTTCTTTAGAAACAAACACAGGTTGTCATCTAATATTGAAAGATGTGTCATGTTCCTGACATACATCTCAATTTAATTTTTATGGGATTGTTTGTAACACCCCGAGTCAATATGACAATTTCGAAGTTATTCTGGAAATCTTTCATATTGATTGACTAGGCCCATATATCAACACGAGTCCTTTCAATGTACTTTTTCCCCATTCACAAGCTTCCCAATTTTTTAAAAAAAAATTCTAAAAATTCCTAAAAGGGTTACCCATCCTAAAAATTATTTTGCAGCCATCAGGCTTAATTGTGAAGTTCTTGGGACGAAATCACCAAAAGGATGGTACACCATATTGATATAAGTAGCCAGATCAATCCTTATAACACTTCGCTCGAATTAGGGCATTACATTCACCCCTACTCAAAGAATACAATGTCCTCGTTGTGCCTCAACTACTAGTTGTCTCACTACAGTTTATCCCAATAATCGTCCTATTAAGTGGCCGATTGACTCATCTAAGTTTAGCTCATAGTTGCAGTTTCATTTTGGTACCCTTTGTAACACCTTGAGTTGATATGATCACATAGGGCTAATTTGGAGTGCTTCCAAATTGATCGATGGTCGATGGTCCCATAGATTAACACAAGTCATTTTAGCGCACTTTTTCCACACCCAAGCGCTTTCTAATGTAAAAAAAATTGAAACTTCCTGTGAGGGTCAACAATATTAAAAATTATTCTACGGCCAACACACTTAACTCTTGAGTTCTTAGGATGGAATCATCAAAAGGACGGTATGCAATAGTAATATAAGTAGCCAGATCAACCTTTCTAATATTCTACTCAAATTGGGGCATTACATAAGACAAAGAAGGATATACTAGTATATCTAGGGATAATAAATGGAAGCTAACCCAAAATTCTTTAGTGATAGCTTAAGGTAAGAAATTGAATACTTGTATGTGATATAAGCAAAATTCATTAACGGGTATGTCAATGCTCTAGCAGAAGGTTCCTTAGCCGAGTTATGGCATAAATGACTCGAGCATATATGTGAGAAAGGACTTTAAATCTTAGCTAAAAGAGAGATAATGAAAGGGCTAAAAGGTGAATGCAAGTCTTTTAAACCATGTCTTGATTGCTTGGCTGGGAAGCAAGATAGAGTTTTTTTTCCATTACAAGGCTCCAACTAGAAGACCAAATCTTTTAGATTTGGTGCATTTTGGTTTATGTGGTCCAATGGCTATGAGCAATCTTGGAGGTGGAAGATATTTTGTTACCTTTATTGATTATTACTCTAGGAAGGGTTGGGCATATGTGCTCAAAATGAAGGACAGGGTGTTTGAAGTATTCAAACATTTTCTTGCTAGTGTTGAATGAGAAACTGGCATAAAATTGAGGTGCTTTCACACCAATGATGGAGGAGAATATATAGGAGCCTTCAGACATTACTACTTGAATAATGGAATCAGGCATGTATGATCTATTCCAAAGACGCCTTGGTATAATGGAGTGGCTAAGAGGATGAACAAGACTATTGTTGAAAAGTTAAGAATGATGTTATCTCATTCAAAGTTGCCGAAAAGTTTTTAGGGTGAAGCTTTAATGACCGCAGTTGATTTGATCAACTTATCTCCTTCTGCTCTATTTGATAAATAGTAAAAGGATCAAAGAATGAAAAACTAAAGGGAACAAGGGTTAAGACAGAAGATCAACAAAGAGTGAGAAGAGAAAAGTCAACAAAACAAACGTTGACTAAAGAATAAGCGACTAAGACCAAACATTGAAGAAGTGAGTTGAAGAGGTAGGGATAAAAAAATCAATAAAGATGAGTGTTAAAGGATGAGAAGTCAGACGTTTCAAAGATCGGAGAATTAATTAATGAAAGCAAGGGTCAACCTGAGAGAAAAAATAAAGTTGAAGAAAGCAATAGAGGTGATTGCTAAGGTTAAAAAGGAAAATAACACCGATAAGGGTTTAATTCACTAATCAATGTACTACCCCTTTAAAAGAGATCTCAACAAGGTAAAAACCTAATAAAAATTGTGAAGAAGAGGTGTAAATGGTGAAAAAAGTAAGAGGAAAATTGTTTAATGAAATAAGGGTCAAAATTGAAGGAAAGAGAAAGCAATTGGAACAAGGTTTGAGAACAAGGAAAATGAAGGATGACAACAAGAGCTTCAGATAATAAACCTTAAACCAATACACAAGAGTTAATGAAAAATGAGAAAGCAAGGAGGGAAGGGACAATTGGTGCACCATCATCTCAATGTGTCACAATCCAACAACTACTATTAGGGTCATCTTTGGTTTCTTGATCACCTTCTCCTCATTGAGATCGCAGCATGCATGGCTACACTTCACAACTTCTACCTTAACTCTTAAGCCTCCCGGTCAACTATATGGTATTATGCATGCACCCAAGTTGGGTATGCACAGACTCGACATTCACCATCTTCCTATCATTGAAAGGCATACACCTCTTGACGTTGAAGTGATTTTGAATGACCTACTTAAATTCCTTTCATCTCATCATTGGCGCTCCCCACTGTGCACAAGACTTGCCACCATCTATGGGAATTGAATTATTTGCTAAAATTTAGTTATAAAATTGGTAATATAATTATTTTTGACAATTAAATTCGCAATATCATAGGCATAAAACATTATAACTCTTATCCAACCGACGATAAACAAGTAAACTTATATGCCTAAGAATATACATTAGTTGTGCTCCTTCTTCTCATTCGTCTTCTTTATTAATTTATTTTAAATTGATGAGGATTTAGATAGATAAATTTTGTTTGGATAGATAACTTTAGAAATAAAGAGATCATAAACATATGGAAATTTTAAAGCAATGCATTATTTGATTTTATATTTATAAATTTCTCACGTGGAACTTAAACCACAAGAGGAATTCTCCAAATTCTATCTATTTAGTAGAAAGTTTTTAGACATTATAACTTACGTCTTAAAAATTCATACAAGGAATTTAGGTTATTTTAAAAAAATCTATTTAAAGATGAATTAATGTTTATAATTACCCTATCAAAGCTACTCTAAGATGTTGTTGGTATATTTATAAGTTTTATTTATATTTTTATAGGAAAAAGAAAGAGTATAGGACTATTTTACTTTTGAAAGAATGAGGCATATTTTTTGTTAATTGGTAGTATTTGATCAATGCTTATATCATGCATATGAGAAAGTGCAAGGAACACCTAGATGAAATATGGTGGTATATTTGTAATTATAAGCAACTTTTATTTATCCCTTCTCATCTAGTGCTTTGTGTTCCATCCAGAAATAATAATAAAAAAAGTAAATTAGGACGGACCTTGGAATATATTTATCTTTAATTTGAACCGTAAAAAAATTATGTCAAAATATTTTATATATTTTTTTCCATAAATAGATGTCTATATTAATATACTTTTGACAAAAATATATTAAGTAAAACATTCATCGGTTTTACTCCCTGGATATTTCCATTCAAACATATGAAAGTTACTTTTTGAATTGATGAATTTTGATCTATAACATTGATGAATATAATATGTTTGTATTACAAATATGTGATATATTGCATATCATACTTGTTGATGAATATTACCATCCAAACTCATAGATGTTAACTTTCAAATCAATGAATATTGATTTTTACAATAATGAATGTAAAATGTTTGTATTATAGACATATGATGTATTTTTATCATAGTTACTTGTGAATATTACCATTTAAACTTATGAACGTTAGTCTTTCAAACACCGAATGTTGGCATTTACAATGATGAATGTAATATGATTCTATAACAAGTGTATGTTGTATTACATATCATACTCACCAATAAAGATTATCATTCAAATTGATGAATGCTAGTCTTCCAAACAACGAATGTTGGTGTTTACAATAATGAATGTAACATATTTGTACTATAAATATATGATGTATGTGTATATATTATATAGTAATTTTTATATGTCAAAAATATATCAACATGAGTATCTAATTGAAGAGAAATAAATAAAATAAATATTTTAATATAATTATTTTGTTGTTTCAATGACCTAAAGTAAATATAACTTAATTTAAGGTTTTATCATACTATTTTTCTATTTAGTTTTTGAGAAATAACATAGGATGGTGCTTAATGTTTGTATACTTTACTATAATTATATAAAATATTTAATGTCATCAATTCGGTGTAGTTTACAAGGACCTTTTAGGCGTAGAAATTATTATACAGCGTGCTTTTTTAGCAGTAGGATATAAGATGTGGTATTTGGAAACTAGAAAAGAGATGATATTGAAATATATATCTTATTATTATTTTTTATATAGAAGTTAAACCTGACAAAAAAGAAAGTACCAATAATGTCCGGATAAGGCAGTCAATAGTGGGTCTGGACCATGTGGATATCCCCGCCGCCGGTGCCGCGTTCCAGAGGCCGCGTTCTGGTTGTCACAGAATTAAATACAAATAAATAAAGACTTGACAATTAAATCAAGAGAGTGAGATTAGATCAGACGGATGAAACGAAGGCGATGGAAAGAGGAAAATCGTGCGGCAGTGTTAGAAGTTAGAAGCATCTAGTTAGCGTTCTGTCTCATCTCTCTCTAGCTACTCCTTCCGCTTATACAGCTACTCTTGTAATAACGGGAGGGAAGCTAAGAAGCATCTGCATCTTTGATATCCGTACATAACAAAATTGCGAATTCCAGATGGGGAGCCTGGCTGCTACTCGATCGATGGGCCAACCAACTCAAGAGGAGGGTGGTTGCCAGGTTGGTGCTCTTATTCATGTTGTTACCTTAGGCAATTCTATTAATGCTTCAGTTATTCTTTCTAAGTAGTAGACTTGTCGTGGCTCTTCTTCTTGCCTTGATGACTTTTGTTAGCTTTCAGATTGCGTTCTTTTTGCCTTTGTTATCCCAAGACATTCCACTAATTGGATGAGTGTAGAAGAATTCGCGGGAGTGATTATAAGGTCCTATCCAGGTTTTGTTCGAATCAGTATTGGATTTGTAGTACAGGAAGAATACTCTGCAGGGGGAAATTCGATTATGAAATTGAGAATTTGGGGACCACAATTTATGCAAACCCCCACAGATCATCATTTGACATCGATTTCATGTTCTCAATTTTGGGTTTCCTGGGTCAGGATGATTCTTCACCCCCCCCCCCCCGGCCCAGCGATAGAGAGCTTCTTCCCCTCACCCCTATTCAGAACCCCCTTATGCTGGTATGAAACAGCAGTACCCGTCGAGCTAGCAACTCAGTGGTTGCGTCAGGATTACTACTGTCTATAATTTATCTTAGTTCTGATGTTTGCTTATGACCCCAAATTATTCAACCCCCACCCCCAACCCCAACCCGCAAAACCATAAACGTGCACAAAAAAAAAGGATAATTTTTGTTGGGACTTTGTAGTTTTTGAAAATCTTGCGGTACACATAAATTTGGTTCTTTTCCACTGGCAGGTGTACTGAAGCATTGATAGGGGTGATATATTCTGACCAGCTATGATAGATGTTAGATTGCCATCTCCACAGATCTCATGGTTAGGTTTCCAGCCTAACAAAGACCTAGAGACACCCATGAAACCTCTGACTCCCATGGCCTCATCCAAAACCTCAGCTCTGGAAGAACCAAATCAGCGGTCTCTATTTGATATCAAGATATGGGGTTGGTCAGTTCTTTCCATTCTACCTTGGGCTTTACATTCCAGAGACAAATACCATATGCCAACAACTATAAACAAGCGCTTGAAACGACATTCTCGTGACGCTGCTGATGCTTCTTCATCTCTTGGCAAATTTCCACCTGTGCGGTTTAGGCCTTATGTATCTAAGGTTCCATGGCATACAGGTGCCAGGGCTTTTCTATCCCAGATGTTTCCACGATACGGGCATTACTGTGGACCGAATTGGTCGAGTGGGAAGGATGGCGGATCCCATCTTTGGGATAAACGTCCCATCGATTGGTTGGATTTTTGCTGCTATTGCCATGATATGGGTTATGATACTCATGACCAGGAGAAGCTATTGCAGGCTGACTTAGCATTTCTGGAGTGTTTGGAGAAGCCTAATTATATGCCCACAAAGGGTGATAAAAATGTTGCTCAGCTTTATAAGACCATGTGTGTTCAAGGTACTTTGTGGACCTCGTCCTCCTTATGGACTTCTACTCCCGTTATTTTATCCGTGCTTTTAGATGAAATGTTATTGTAAATTGATCGTGAATTTTTTGATGATGCTTGGCAGGTTTGAGGAATATGCTCATACCCTATAGAACATATCTTTTGAGGCTGCAATCCAATCAATCACTGATGCAATTTGGTTGGCTGAGCAACTTCAGGGGTAAAGGTTGGAATTTGGGGGCAATCTGGAAGGTGGGGTGATTGTATAGTCTTAGAGTGCATAGAGCAACTGAATTCCTTGTTCAGTTTCCTGGAGTTTGTATATAATATATATCGATTTGGATTCCTAGGCCCTGCATATGCTGTAAAATTTGATAGCCAACTCGTTATAGAATTTATCTTCTTGTGACGTGCATACCATCCGGCACTGGCTTCCACTCTCTTTTCTCCTTGTTCCTTGGGGCTTTTCTCCCGCAGTCAACTTTGTGGTTTAGGGTGATGGGCTGCATTTCTTGATGGTTGTATGAAAATGGTGTTGGCTGCAATTTCGCTTTGTTTTGAATGATAGTATGAGAGGAGGTTTCCGTTTATATGGTGATGTCTTTCAACAGATATGATGTTGGCAGTGGCGGTTCTGAAGTTGTAGACAGGCTTTGCTTGACATTATGGAGAATCTTCCTCGCCTTCGTACTAGCATGTTTTACTTCCTCTATAGCCTTCTTCTAGGTAGGTGAAAGCATAGGGGATTGGGAATCCGTCTCATCATTTTATTTTTTTAAGTCCACACTTTGACTATTCTACACCCTGGAATTGCTTTTGTACCTTAAATGAGGGAAAGGTCGTCTGAAGGCGACTACTTTCTGTCAAAGGCACAAGTTGCGAATGAATAGGCAGTCGTCATCATTTAAGGCATGCGACTAATTAGGCATGCTTTCCTCAAATTTAAAGTACTAATTATACTATTTAATTATTTTATTATTTCTCCTACTTTTATTAATTTATTTTAAATTTAATTTAACACTATAATTATCAATATCAAATTTACGGCAGTTAATTACTTTTATCAATTATATTATTAATTATTTATATTTTATATTATTTAATTTTTAATTTATATCAATCTATATATAATAATTAATAGTTTTTCTACCATAATAATTTTAAAATTAATATTTTAAATTAATATTTGGTTTTATTTAATTTTAAACTAATCTATTATAGTTTTTCTACTATAATACTAATAATTAATAAAAATATTACAAAAGAAATATAAATACAACAGTATTATGAAAATATAAAAATAAAATTAAGGATTACAATAATATTACGAAATAAAAAAAGAAAAATATAAATTAAATAACATTATGAAAATATTATAACGGAAATATAAATACAATAACATTACGAAAATAATAATTAATACAACGTATGTAAATATTAGAACATAGAAAATTGGTACGAAAAGAAGTTATTTATCATACTCAAAGTGTCATATATATATATTTTTTATCAAATTATTTTTAAATTGGTGGGTCGAAGTATGATCGGTAACCTGAGTAATTCTTTGAAGGTATGAATCTATGTTTGTTATTAGACCATGATTAATCATGGGAGGTAATCCGTTACTATCATTATAATTAAAAAAGATCTGGAGAAATATCATCTAATTATGTATCTCTTTCATCTTCAATAATCATGTTATGTAATATGATGCTTGCACATCATCTGCTTCATTGTAGCACTCAAAATATACGTTCAACATCTTTTCTACCAAATTCCTAAAGTTCTACAAATAGTTATTTCTCTTTAGTACTCAAGGAAGTGGTATGATTTTGATAAATATTGGTCAGTCTGGATATATATCATATATTAGATAATATCCAATATGATATTTTGTGTTCTTGACCATATAATGAGTATTTGGTGCCCGCCCTTCATTATGTCATTGAATACCAGTAAGCGAACGAGAACATTAAGATCATTATTTGATCTGGAACATCTAAAAAATGCATGCAATATCTAAAGATATTCAGGTGCAATGGAACGACTTCTAGCATAATTGTCATGACACCATGGTCACAATGACAAAACTAATATTTCCATGCAATGAAACAATTTTAAATTTTGAATATTTAAAAAATTATGATTAAATGGAACAACGGTGTTTGGAGGTTGAAATAACTAAAAATTGACATCATTTTGATAATATTATACTTGAAAAATTAAAATTTTGTGGATATTGCAAAATTTGGATATTTGGAGAATTTATATTCGAATAATTTTGTGAATTTTAGATATTTTAGTTTGAAAGTTCTTTTGAATTTGAATCATTTGGATTATTCAAAAGATTCAAAAAAATTAAATTTAGTAGGATCTATTTTTAAAAAAAATATTAGAGAAATTAAAAGAATAAATATAACTAGAGAAATTAATAGAACAAATATAAGTATAGAAATTAATAAAATAAAAGTAAGTAGAGAAACTAATAAAATAAATATAACTACATAAATTAATAAAATCAATATAACTAGAAAAATTAAACAAATATAAATGAATAAAATTAATATAAGTAGAGAAATTAATAAAAAAAATTATAACTAGAGAAACTAAAAAAACAAATATAAGTAGAGAAGTTAGTAATTAATAAAATAAATATGACAAGAGAATTTTATAAAATAAAAATAAATAGAGAAATAAATAAGATTAATTATGTCGAGAAATGAATATGAGAAAGAGAGGTATAATAGAAGACATTAAAATATGGCAAAAAAAATGATGTATTTATGGCCATTTTTTTTTTGCTGTTATTATTAATGTGTATATATATATTCTAACGGTAATATTTAAATTAAAAATATATTCTAATAGTACGTGAGCAACAACTTTTACTACTGCCGTTGGAATATTTTTTTTACTAAGCTAAACTAATTTTTAAGGCTATAAATTTTTTTTTAGGTCCACGGTTTTAAGTTTAAGGGCCCTAAATTTAAAATTAATTTCTTTTTGATTGTAGATGCTCTTAATTTAAGCTTTCCCGGAGTTGAAAATAAATCTAATGCAGAATTCCGCAAAACGCGTGTGAAGAAAATTCACACGGGTGAACCCATCTTGGTAGGAGGGGCCGCTGCGTTCGTTAACAAATTATCAGTCAGTTGGCTGATAGGTAGAACGGTTAGTGGCCACCATATTTAGATCGGCTTAAAATAAGCAGTAATTATTATTCCTTTTTTTTTTCTTTTTCTTTTTAACAGAGCTTAGTTCGTGTTCATTTCATTACAGAACTGTATGCATTGTTGTAGTACTGAATTATTACAAATCAACTTTTAATTAGCTGTACCTTTTGTTTCTTCCATAGCTGCGATAGACATTATAGTCCCGAGCTCCACTCTTGTCAGTCAGGTTCTTTTACTCGACGTGATTGAATTTCCCGACTTAGATTATTGAATTCTGGTAGTCTTTTATGATTGTTTATGAAAGCCACTGATCTACCGCTTCGAAGTTAATCATCGCAGAAGGCACGCCAAAGATCCATCAAATGAGAAATGTGGAAGAAAACCTCACGAATGAAAAGATTGTAGCCACAAGCTTACACATAACGTAGGCCGGCGTTGATTTATACTTTTTGCAACGGGAAATTTGGTCCTTAAGAAGATGAAATGCTAGAGGCCATCAACCTTCTTGCAGGAATATTGTACAACCGGCAAGGGTTTTTTTTTCCTCTTTCTCTTCCTGCTACTGCTCGTTCTGTTGAAGGTTTCAACCGTCTACAATGTGTAATCATTCATTCGAGCTATAATACCCTCCTCCTACTCTTGTGCCACTTATCTCTCATAGATTGATTTCCCACATTTTTGGGAGTAGTATGTAGGTAGCAGCAGTCATTTCGGAACTAATGGATTTTGGGAGTGTTGTTCCAACCTTGGAACCTACTTACAGATTTTGAAGTGTTTTAAGTGTTAACTGGGTCATTACTTATTAGTGTGTGTGTGTGACTCTGAGAGAGGGAGAGAGAGAGAGATCCATTAGTGTGAGTTTAACACATTATTTTATTATCACCATTATTTCTCATTCAATTCTTCAACCGTTAGCTCTTGTATTTATTGCCTTCATAATTTACTCACTATTGTTGGCTCCATTATTTTTCATCATTGCATTACTATTCCCCTTTATTGAAATAATCGTTTTGTTTTGAAAACCGTTGGTTTCAACACCACATATTTTGAGCTTGTCGTAGCATGCATGCACGACTTCTTCCTCCTCTTTGTCTTCTCATTATCTCTCATCTCTAATACATTTAACAAATTTTTAGGTGTAACTCCTACTCACCCTTAAGAGTGCCTTGAATTATGTGGAGAAAATGTCAATTGTACATATTTATTGGGAGATGGGAACCCGTATTTTTCCGGGAAAAATAACAACAGTAACAATAATAATGAAATATGATAATTTATTTTCTATAAATACACCCGGAAAAAAAAAACTTATTTAATATGTAATGGTAGTGATTTTTGTGGTAGAAAGAAAAGAAATACTAGAATATATGAGAATAATTATTTGGTTACAAATAGAATATAAATTTATTAGACAACAAATTCTTAAATGATAAGACTATATTTTGATTACGGTACTTATTGGTGGTAAAAGATAATATATTAATGGATTGACAATAAGTTGAGGATACAGTAGCTATCTAATGAATAGGAAAATCAAGTTGGGGTTTCATTATTGTTGTGCACCAAATTACCATTTTCACTACTTGTCGGTACAAACTCTCAAATATCATAATTTAGATAAGTTTATGCAATATTATATTTGGTGCTTGTTTAGGCTCTATGCATTAGTTGATTTTTCTAGATTATATAAGAGGGGCTTTTATTGGTGAAATAGATCCCTCATTCATACTTATTATCTAAATTATAATTGTTCCATAGTAGAAACTTTCCACATAATTCGGCCCTCACTTTCCCTTCTGGATTGACATTAGTTCCTTACTCTAATCAAATTGCAGAATCTTGATAGTGGATGGGTCCGAATTCAGCAATCTTCGTATACAATATGATAGTGTGATCATTGATAACTTGAACGTGGATACTTGTCACCTAGGGCGCTTTGTTCTTTAGAATTAACTACTCTTGTCTATGTATGGATTAGGATTGGAATCAGGGACTATAACTAAGCTTGGTAAATTTATTTTGAATTGATTTTGTTGGTTAATGATACGACACTACATAGTTGAATGTTACATGCATATTTTGTTGTGATGTAAGTTAGTTAATCTGATAATGAAATACCCCGTATTTTTAAATTTAATTTTATTAAGCTTAATTATTTGATTAGCGTAATTTGATGTAAATATTCAATTATTTTAATTTCAATTTGTTTTATGGATTTATTAATGATTTCAACTTCATATTTGAATTTAATTAATCATTGTTATTACGGATCATTCTTGATAAATTCGTTTACGACCTTAATTTTATTATATTTATATGATTTCGATTTTCGGTTAAAAATACGTGTTTTCATACTTTCTTGTATTTTTATTTTTAATAATTTATATTTTTTTCGATTATAACTTCTTCGTGTGATTACGATTTTATTTTGGAATTATAATTCATTAACGAAATATATTATTTAAATTATAAAATTTCTGTTTAAAATAATTAAGTTTATTTTAATAATTTTATTTGTAGAAAATATTTTTGACTTTGAATTTATTAGTTTTTGAGGTCATTAAGATATTTGAAAAGTTTTAAATTAAAAAGATTTTTGGAACTTATTTGTGAATTTTTTTCGAAATTAATTTTCTTCCGTATTAGCCTTTTTGATTGCTGAAGACCAGTTTCAAAAATTATTTAAATTAGATTTGGTTTATTAGAATGTGACTTAAATATTTTCTTATATACTTTTAAATATTTTTTTGAGGTCTTATAATGTATTTTTATAAATAATATAGATTTTTACGTTCGTTGATAAATTCTTCCAAAAATATGTTCGAAATTCTTTATGTAGCTCTTATATCGATTTTAATTCTTTGGATTCTTGCGAAATAATTTTTCGTTAATATTTTAATAATATTTTTAGATGTTTAATATTTCTTGTATATGTATATTTACAAAAAAAAAAAAAAAAAGCCCAACCGGTCCCCTCCCGCCTCTTCCTTTTTCCTTCTCTCCCTTGTCTTCTTTTTCTTCTTTCCCGTTTGTGCTCCCTACACCCGAGCCCCAACCCCAGCCCTCATCTACTCCCTGCTCCTCTACACCAGCCGACCGCAGCAGCAGCAACGGTCACCCCCGGCGACACCGCAGCAGCAGTAGCACGCAGCAACAGCCGGCGAGTGCAGCAGTCGCAGCCTCTAGCAGCAACGGCGGGGAGCTGCAAATCGCGCCACCACGTCCTGCCACGGCGAGCTCGGGTAACGGCCGGCGAGCACCGTGCGACCTTCGGCGACGCTTCTCCTGTCTTCACCTGTCCTCATTTGCTAATTATGTTTGGTATAAAATTCTATAAACCCTAACCCTTGTTTTGATTAATTGAGCATGAATTAGCTTATGAAAAGCTAAATTGATTGTGTAATTATGTATATATATGTTGTATGATTGATTTAGATTGGTTAATTGTAGTGTATTTGGTTGATTTGTGAAAATTGAATTTTTGGCCGGGTTATGCCAGAATTTTTTGGATTTGCCCGATTAAGATAGTTTGGGTAAATTGATTTTACAATATGTTGTAAAATGTATTTAATTTTATATTGGAATCGTCAATTTGAGAAATTTATGCAAAATTAATCGGAATTAAATATCTAGGTCAAAATTCGTATGTGACGAAATTGGGTTGCATAATTGAGCTGTTTCACTCAATTGATTTCATAATATCCTTTGAAATGTATTTAATTTTATATCAGAAGTGTTGATTTGGGAAAATTGTGTGAAATTGATCGGAACTGAATTTTTAAGTCAAAACTCTTGCGGGTCTAAATTAGATTGTGTAGTCAGGTTGTTTTATTCAATTGATTATATAATTTATATTAGAATATATTTAATTGTAATTTCGAACCGTCAATTTATATATTTTAGATTAGATTTGCGTTCCAGGCTCAAAAAACCTAATTGTGTTGAATTGGGTATTTCTTTCATTATTTTGATCAATTGATTATATAATATGTTATAAAATATGTCTAATTACATTTCTAAAAATTCAATTTAATTAAATTAATAAAATTTAACCGAATTATATTTCGAGTCTAAAATCCTAGATTCCAAATGAAATTATAAAATTGGTCATTTGTATAGTTGTTTTTCTAAAATTGAATTTATAGAAATAGTTGAAATGATCCTAATTGCATTATAATACCTTCAATTGGAATTAATTGATTTGAATTATCCGAGTTTGTGTCGTGGGCTTTAAAACCCTGATTTTGAAAACCGATTGTCTTGAATTGGCTAATTGAAAGATATTTCGTTGAAATTGATTATCTAGATTTATTTAAAATTAGTTTAATTATAGTCCTAAGCTATCAATTTGAGATAATCAAAGTAAATTAGTCGGGTTGTAATTCGGGATTAAAAGCCCTAATTTTCAGAGATGGTTTTATAAAATTGATTATGCTATACTTCTTTTACCTAATCGATTTCCGGCTTTGATTTAAAATCATTTGAATTATGTTTTTATCTTATTGGGTTGGATTTAGTTCTCTGCAAATGGTTGGTTTGTCTTTTGGGTTGTAAAATCTAACCAGTAAATCATTTTCGATAAAATAACTTATCTTCTATTGTCCTTTCCTTGGTTTTCCAAATCTATTTAATATGTCCCAAGGGATATGTATTGAACCTGATTTGATTAATATTTAATCTTAAATCTTAATAGAGCTACGCTCGCGAGTCTTAGGTTTTTGGACACGTTTTCCAACAAAGATCGTTTGTGTCTCTTTGTGTTGATTTAATTATAATATTTAAATTATTGATCGATAAGATAGTTTCTAACCTAGTTTTTGATATCTATCAGTGATCTAGGAAAACTTTCTCATGGATTGTCGAACTCTCGATAGCTCTCTCTCTTTTTCAATTTGCTTAGCTAGCTTTGGATTAAGGTAAGTCATTACTTACCTTTACTTATGGTGGAATTTGGATGTATGTCTCTTCAGAGTGGAAGGTGATGAGTATACTTATCGATTATTTAATCATGTCAAGCATATGCTGTGTTCCGTGTGGTAATTGTATGTATGTATGAATATATAGCTTCAATGCAAACACGTGTTAGTATGACTCTTGAATCTTGTATAGTATGTGAAGGGTTGAAATTATATGATACCTTATGCTGTATTTATGTCATGGAATTATTCGGCTCTAATGCTACTTGATATGGATCGGCTTTAACGCCCCTGTAATTGTTCGGCTTTAACGCCACTTGGATTGGTTCGGCTTTAATGGACCATAAGGGTACTGTAAGCTTTTGATGGTTCAAATTTTATCTTTGTTAAGGGCTTTGATATGTGAAATTGCTTGATTGCCCCGGGCTATTTTTCTTCAACGTATGCATCTGATCAAACCCCGGGTACTTTATGTCTTATAAGATAGGTTTGGTTTTGATCTCTTCCTATGATCTCTTATATGTGTATATTTGCGGTTGGGCTACTTAATTGTAATCAAATATCTATTGTACGGTTATGGATTTTCAAGGTTTTAGGATGTTATTGATGGTAGGATATTTATCACATACGGTACTACTTACACTGAACTTAACAATGACTTCCAACTACAATTAATAATAACTTGTCTCTTTCCACTTACTGAAATACTCTATTTATTGTCGATTGGCCTTATATTATCTATTGTGAAGTCAACATCACCTGGTTGGTATGTGATACATGTGCATTCTTTCATTTATAGATCTTATGAAAAGCGAAAGTACTAGTAAAAAATATTTTGGTGTTGCATTATTATGAAAAATATAGAGATACAAAGATGTGCCTTATGTTATCCATTTCGCTAATTAGTAATTGAATTATATTATTAATTAAGGAAATACTATATAGTGAATTTGGGTATCATATTTCTTAAGTTTTATAATTCTAGTATATATGTTGAAACCTTAAATATCACAATTAAACGTATATATTTGAGGCCAATTCAAATACAAGGAACCTAACCCATCACCGCCCAAGCGCTAACCCTCACTCAACAAATGGATCCCTATACCCAACTTGATCGGGGCAACACCCATAGATAAAACCCTTATCATTTCATCCCTAGCTAACAAAACAATCTGTCTATCGAACTAGGCATCCATTATTGTACAGCAATTTTCCGAAACTCATCATTCATCGTCTTGAATCAAACTAGTAACTAACTGGCATAAACAGTTCAAGATTTGTCCTAAAATACTACAGAAAAATATTCCCCTTCTAATAATATTCACATTTTTTTAGAAGTTCAAGATTGTGGAGCCTATCAAGCGCAACATGAGATTAAAGCTATGGGTCTGCATCAACCATTATAAATTTCTTTGTTAAGAAAGACCCAAAAAAAATGAGTTCGACAGCTTCGGCTTGGCCAGTGATGCGCAACATATTGAAATACTCTTTTTTTCCTTCTTCTAAACAAACACGACATATTTATGGCCGTGTGAGCACCACTGTTGCACGGAAATTTTGTTTAATCCCGTCCTGAAATGTTTCTCTCTTTCTTTTTCTACATCTCCTTTTTCTAAAATATATACAAATATATTTCATAATTTAAAAAGTTATAATTCTTTCATTTTTTTCTATTCCTGTCTTCTGATCCCCTGTTCACGTACCAGTACAACGCCGGTGAAAACTTGTCTAAGAGGGTAATAGAGGGAGAATGTGTTCTCGTTAGGGAAAAAAGGGGGTACATTGGAGAGGGAGAAGGTGTTCTCGTTAGGGAAAAAAGGGGGTACCGGAGAGGGAGAAGGTCGTTTAAAACACCGCTTGTTGGTACTTGGTGTCCCTCTTATTCTAAACATCCCCACCGCTTCTTTTGCCTGTCTACCTTCCTTGCTCAATTCCTGGGCGGCAGTGGCGCCGCCATCCAGCTGTTATCTGCTGCAACTACCGCTGTTTGCCACTGCTTCTATTGTCGTCGTTTGGTATGACTCCCCCTCCCTCTAATTTCTCTCCTTCCAGTTACTCTTCCTAGCATATGGTTAAGAACAATCTACGATTGAACTAGACCTAAATCCATAGAATCGAAGAAGGAAACAAACTCTATTTGGAGCGGTATGTCTTATGGTTATTAATTGATTAAATTCATGAACTATGAATTCAATTTCCCAGTAGATAAACAAAGTTATTGACTATAACTCAACAGAGATTGGCACCTTGTTGGCTATTCAGACGAGGGATTTTTCTTGGATTTACTATTCCCCCCACCCTTGGGTAGCTGTTATGCTTTTCTACTAGATAGGGGTTGTTTGCAAAGGTGCACCTAAGGCGCAAGGCGATGGGGGTGGGGGGGCTTTTATGGTGCTTGGCGAGGACAGCGAGGTGCATGTTAGGCGGTTGAGGCGCGCACCTTTCTGCTTTGATTGAGGGATATCAGTTGAGGGACACGATTGATCCCATTTCTCTGAAGGATATTGATGAAAGTAATGAATGGTTGAATGGTAGAACATAATCAGATGAAGAGGGTGCTGAAAATGATATTGTTTTTGAGGATGATGATTTGAATTTGGGGGTCATTGCTGCTGCTTTTGGAGTTGATGAATAGAGGTTTCACCTAAGATCTAGAGGCTATAGGCCTGATGCAAGTGGTTTATGATTCTAGCTACGTATATACATTTATTTTATGATGCATTCAGAACCATGCTGAAATCCCCCCTTGTTTAGAGCTGCTCATGCTGATGGTTTATTGTGATGAAAATCTATTTTTATGAATTTTTTGATAGGAGAGAGAATGATGGGTGGACCAGATACCGAAATTACAAAGGGAAGGCTGAAGGATCTTCTCTTTCAGCTCCAAATAGAATGTGGGATTTTTGATAGAATGATCTATAAAAACAAAAACCAGCATCGCCGCTGCTCATACTTTCAGCGCCTTCTTAAGGTATAATGTTTTATTTTTTGATTCGCTTTTGATGTTTGTAAATCTGCTAGCTTATTCTGTCAGAGTTGTGAATTATTGGTTCTTCTCATGTGATGTTAGGTCAACAGGGATCTGAAGCTTCTGGATTTGGTTCACATGGAAGAACTTGTGGATTCATGTTTTTATGTAATTACCAAAGGAAAACCAAACCAAAAGGTGCATCTTTTAGAAAGGTAGACATTGTTGGGCTTTTGTCTTCTTTGATATGTCTATGTGGTTATTTTTTATGTTATTCCAAATGGATTGATGCTAATACATGTTGAATTCTGAATCTCTTATTAGTATGTAAATCAGTCTATTGTAGTTCTAGAAAGCCTATAATTCTTGTTCAATGATTTTTTGCTTCCTAGCACTTCTAGTGTGACAAGCTCAAGCATTGTGATTGCTGATCTTAACTCAATGTGACCCAAGTAGTTCGAGGAAAAAGGTCCATGTGATGTGGATACTTGAAGTGCATGTTATAGACTGAGTGTTTTTTGTTACTCTAGGTAACATTGCTAATTATTCTGACAGTTTGAAGCAGAGAAAATGTGAGACAAGGAGTTACAATTTTCTGGAGAGACTTTTGGGAGCTGCCCGCTTGCTATCGCAGGTACGAAACACTGCTTCCAAGTGATACTTTTCTTTTTATCTCAAATTTTCCCTTAGTTTAGGGTATCGTTCTCTGAAAATGTTGATATTCACTGAGGGAAAGCTTATTATCTATTATACACTATTTGGTGAGCGGTGTGGTCATTAGGCAAGCTAATACTTTATGCTCCTTTGTGTTTGCTGCAGATGGTTGAGCCAATCCTAAAAGCAGCATCGTATCCTTTATGATCATGTTGAATTAAAGTAATCCTATGTTTGTCTCATGTTCAGCAGTTTGTGATGTATATCTTTTAGCATTTCAAAGCTTGTTTGCTGATTCTTCTCACATGCAATCTGTTTAGTTGTCCTTGATTTTCTTTGCAGAGAAATATCCATATTGTTTGCTCGTTCTCATTTCAGGGAATTTACCCTTACAATAATGGCTCTGCTTGCACGCCTCAGAGTTTTGGTTCAGCAAGTAAGCTGTGTGTGTTTTTTGAAACTTCTTGTTGTAATGCTTTCAATATTGCCTTGTGAGACACATACACTCTATGTCTGCATTTGGTTTTGGGGCATATTGAGTTTATTTCAATGCTGCTGAATTTTTGCTGATCAACATATTTTTGTCTATTATTTCTGGTGTTTAGTGATCCTTACACAATTTTGGGAGATACAGTTTGGGCCTGGAGGTTGGTGCTTATGGTAGATTTAAACCTACATATTTTAAATTTTAAAAAAAATGGAAAAAGAAAAAGAAAGAAAGTAAGAAGATCAATCCCAATTGCGTCGTTTGTCAGTGAGAAACTTGGGGAGCTGGAATACATGCTGCTTTATGATGCCAAGTCTCTACTGATTTGTTTTCTTACTAGTACTATCTTACACCAAACTGTTGTGGACTCGTTGGTAATTTCCTGGTGAATCTCCAGGTGAATTATAACTGAGCATACAGGGTGAACTGTCTTGCATGGCACATAGGGAGCTGAAACTCTGTTGTGGTTTACTACTGATACTACCCTAAATGTTTCCTGCCCCTTTGTCAATTGCTTTAGTTCTTTTTTATTTTTTATTTTATTTGAAAGACAGAGAAAAGTAGGGTTTATGTAGGTTTTTTGTTGCTGTATGTTGAAGGAAAATTCTAATCTAAATCAATCTAAATCCTCTTGTTACAGATACTATTGGATGTAGTTGCTGTCTTCAATGAGGTTTCGTCTATCGCTCAGAGAAAACAGTCCATAAAGATAACTCAGGATGGAGTGGAGGTATGCCCAATTAACTGAACATGTAGATGTTGTATAGCTCGGAGAGTCCTTATTTCCTTTTGCTTTTCTATTGGAATACTTCAATGTGTAGATTTGTCTGTCCTTTATTATAATACTTGTTGCAGGTCTTCAGGGAGTATTATCCGAAGATGGAACAATTCGTCACTCTGGACTGTGTGTGGAGAACCGATAAGTTTGCTTTGGTTGAAAAGACAGAGACTTGTAGTACTAGACTCATGGAAGGAGGTGAGCCTCTGGCAACAACTTCTATCCAGTACCAAACTATCTCAACCTTCTTTGGAAATGGAGGTGAAGATTTATTACTGTATTATTACATTTAGATTCTTTTGCTTCTTCCTTGACATTAGAAATGCATCTTGTTTGTTGCCACTCGTATCCTTTCTCAGCTATTGCTTTCATTGCATCCTAAAACTTAATAATGGTCCATTTTGTTATCAGTTGTGTGAATTTTCCCATCTTTTTCCCTTTTTGGTAGAAAATGAGGTAGATGCTGAGGAGGAGGAAGATCCAGGCGCAGATATTGATACTGCTAAACAGAATCAAGTTGATGATCCCTTGAACTCGGATGATTTATTAAGGAATTCAATACGTCAGCAGAGCCTACTCGAGGGAGGAATTGGCTCAAGTTCATCTCCCATTTCAGCGTGCTCAGTAAGATCAAGGTCCACGTCGAAGAAGAAAGTGGCATTTATACCAGTGAAGAAACCTGAAAATTCGGCAGCGCCAATGTCCGAAAACAGGGTGGGGACGAGTGAAAAACAAAGGAAGAATGAAGATAAACATGATCCATTCTTCAGTCTCCTGATAGGAGGGACTTTGAAAGACGGTCTGTTTGAAATTGAATGATTGTTGTTGATTAGTTATCTGTTATTATTGCAGTTTATCCAAAATATATGATTTTTTTATTAAAAAAATTCTAAAAGTATTATTTGTATTAAAGAGTAATCATTTATAAAAAGTTTTACTTCAATTTTTTGTTTTCCATCTTCTTTGTATTTGATGCCTTATCTTTTAGCCAATGGTTTAATTAGGATTTTAAGGTTAGGTTCTAATAACTTCTAAAAAATTGTGAATATTGTTAGAAGGGGAATATTTTTGTGTCGTATTTTAGGACAAATCTTGAACTGTTTATGCGAGTTAGTTACTAGTTTGATGTAGGATGATGAATGATGAGTTTCGGCAAATTGTTGTACAATAATGGATGCCTAGTTCGATAGACAGATTGTTTTGTTAGCTAGGGATGAGATGATAAGGGTTTTATCTTTGTATGTTGCCCCGATCAAGTTGGGTATAGGGATCCATTTGTTGAGTGAGGGTTAGCGCTTGGGTGGTGATGGGTTAGGTTCCTTGTATTTGAATTGGCCTCAAATATACACATTTAATTGTGATATTTAAGGTTTCAATATATATACTAGAATTATAAAACTTAAGAAATATGATACCTAAATTCACTATATAGTATTTCCTTAATTAATAATACAATTCAATTACTAATATAACATAAGGCACATCTTTGTATCTCTATATTTTTTATATTAATGCAACACCAAAATATTTTTTTTTATTAGTACTTTAGTTTTTCATAAGATCTATAAATGAAAGAATGCACATGTATCACTGACCAACCAAGTGATGTTGACTTCACAATAGATAATATAAGGCCAATTGACAATAAATATTAAGTGGAAAGAGATAAATTATTAATTGTAGTTGGAAGTCATTGTTAAGTTCAGTGTAAGTAGTACCGTATGTGATAAATATCCTACCATCAATAACATCCTAAAACCTTGAAAATTCATAACCGTACAATAGATATTTGATTACAATTAAGTAGCCCGGCCGCAAATATGCACATATAAGAGATCATAGGAAGAGATCAGAACCAAACCTATCTTATAAGACACAAAGTACCCGAGGTTTTATCAGAAGCGTACTGTCACGGGGTGACTTCTTTCACCTAAGTCTTTCCCGTGCGGCACTTAGAAGCACAACACCTTTAGTGCTCACTAAGTTAGCCTTTTCCGAACTTAGGCTATTACCAAGCCTTTTGAAGACGAGTAAGAACACTTGGAGAACTTAGGAGGCTTAGAGAGAGAGTGAGAGAGTTTGTGTGTAAGAAGAAAACTCTTATTGATGAGAGAGGAGAGAGCTTTTCAACTTGAGAGGTGAGGGGAGCAAATGGGGTGGTCCTCTATTTATAGTTGAGGTCCCCCTCCCTTTCCCTCCTTTGGTGGAAGGTTCTAGGTCTTCCATACCCTTGTAGATAATTCTAGAGACACCTTTAGAGTACAAGATATTTTAGGAGACTCTTCTAGATCCTTTCATGATCCTTCTAGCTCTTAGGATTCTAGAGAGTTCCACACCATTCTAGGAGGTCTCTAGATATTTACACAAGGTTCCATACATTTCCACACAATTCCATTAGAGTCCACACAACTCTAGAATATTCTAGAACCTTCCGGACAAAAATGTGAAAAAAATAAGCGGGCTGTGACAGTACGTTGAAGAAAAAAAGCCCGGGGCAATCAAGCAATTTCATATATCAAATCCCCTAACAAAGATAAAATTCGAACCATAAAAAACTTACGGTAGCCTTATGGTCCATTAAAGCCAAACCAATCCAAGTGGCATTTAGATTGGAGTGAATCGGAGTGAGAGTAAAAAACTTACGGTACCCTTATGGTGTATGTATCGCATGTGTAATCCAGCATGAGTTATTATATGAGTAGAATGGTGTATGTATCGCATGTGTAATCGAGTATGAGTTATTGTATGAGTGGAATGGTATATGTATCCCATGTATAATTAAGTATGAGTATTGTAAGCTAAGGATTTTCATATCTTATGTGTATCATATTTCCTTTCATGAGTTAGGTAATCGTGATTTACTCAGTATTTAACCCGTACTGATACTATATTTTTTGAATGGGTCCTGCGACGATCCACTGATAGTGGGGAATAGACCTCTTGTGCAGGTTTGAGATCGTATATTATTGTTGGGTTGAAGTCTTGGCTTGAAAGAGTAGGCAATTCGGAGTTTGGTCCATCAAGATTTGTCTTTGTTTAATTGTATTATTTTTGGGAAGTTTTCAAGTGTTGTATTAAAATTTCAAGGGAGTTGTAATTGAATTTTAATTTCCCCATTGCTTTTATAAGCTTTTAAAATCTAGGAATATTTCACATGTTTTCACTAATTTATTCAACAATGATTTTATTCAGCAAAACTGTTCACTTGTTATCTGCTTGTGGATATCTTCTTGTGGTAGTTTATCCTCAAGGGATAGATGTTGTTTGAATTTTTGTTGGACTGTTTTTAGTCTTGTATCTAATATGAGATAGATGGTGAACATTTATCTTGTGTTAGGTGTGGCAGTAATATTCCCCAAATTCTACTCTAGCTTCCACATTATTTCTTTAAATGAAATTTCTCATGAGTGAAATTTGGGGATATTATAGATAATTTCTCCTTCCTTACGCTATCTACACATGTGTACACTTACTTAATCCTATATCTATTTAAGTGAATTTGAGTTAGAAAGGTGCCTAATCTTTATTATAACATGTAGAGTTAAATAAGATAAATATTTTTAGAATCAAACTAATTGCTATAACACATATAAATTTATTTAATTAGTATAAATACTTAGATTGAAAGTTATTTGATATTAATTTATAGGATCGTTGTCCACTAGGAACATATTACTTCAATTTGAATCGCTTTCCTATAAGTAACTTATCCATTGACCTTTATGTACTTGAAGATATGTTTATTACAATTTCTCTCATTCTCTATTCTTATAAGATATTATTTTATAAATTATGCATATTTTAAGTTATGAAATATCTAAATTTCGCACTTCCTATTTTGAATGGATGTGAGATCAATCTTTTATTAATATTTGATTACTTTTATTATGGTTGTTTTTTATTTGATAAATCATTACCTCAAAATCTATTAGTAGGACACCTACTGAAATATTTTGTGAATGTGCTCCCTAAGGGTGAGATAAATCCTTTCTGATCCATTTAGCAGTGTGAGCTTGCTAATTGATACTGCTTAAGTTTCATAGTGCACTGCTTAAAATATCCTTTTAGACCCCGCTAATGATTAGAGAACCCATTGATTAGTTTTTCATTTCTAGACCTAGCCAAGAGGGACTTTTGGTATGGCATTGTTATAGCCATACACAACAATCACAATCATTCCAAAACTTTTGTTTGATTGATATTAAATGTTATTTTTCTAATTGAACTAATTGTCGGGTTCTACTAACCTTTATGTATTTGGTTGATCAATTGATTGTTGAGCTAATTAATTAACTTATTTGGGTCATGGATCATTTTATATGACTCATTTACATTTTTTATTGAAAGAGGTTTTGTTAATTATTTATTTAAAATTATAAGCATTTATTTTGCTCAATTTTTCTTTAAATTTTCCAGAAAATAAGATATTTTGAATAAACCATTTTGTATGCATGATCACTTTCGACTTGATCTTCATTTAGGACAAAGGGTATGTTACTTGTTGACTTGTGGTTTTTATCCTTCTTTTTAGATGTAGAGTAGTGATTTTTTTGAGACATTTGATCATAAGAACATAACTAAGGGAGTCTTCGGGCATTGAATCATTAGTTATTATCATATATGGGTGTTGTATTCATTATGATATTGATGGTTATAGAATGGTAATCAAAGTGGGCATAGTTGGAGATGTTGATTAAATGAATATTATATTTATTACATTAATATTATTGTACATTAAGGTATTTTACTATAATAGACATTTTTTTTGGGTTGCAACCTTGATGCAGGTGCAAATATATCTATACATATAAACATGTTTCTCGGATATGTTTAGGATGTTTTTTGAGATTCTTGGAATGTTTTTCTAAGTTAAAGACACTTTCTTGAATATGTGGTTTAAATTGAGGAATATTGCAAATAGAAGATTTTTACACAATCAAACAAAGCCTTAGGGAGTTGGTTAATAGGTTGACCAGTCAAAGGCGACAAAATGGTAGTTGGAATAAGTCAACTATGACCCTGCTATGTGGAGAATGACAACTAAGGATTCGATTGTAATAAACTAGGGCTTTGTTGATAATTATGATTTTATGTGTCACTTTTGTAACTAAACCCTAACTCCAACATGTCACGTGGTTGGTTGGGTGGGTATTTTTGTGGGTTATGCATATATGTGTATATATATATATGGTATAATGTTGACTCTTAGAAGAGAGTAGATGAGATGTAAAATAAAAGTTGAGTTGAGTTGAGTTGTTTTCACTCATTTAGACCTATCCAAAATTTGTAAATCAATCCTAAAATAGTTTTTAGCTCATTCATTTAATCCACTCGCTTGAAGTTCATTCTCTTTGTTCAAATCATTAAATTACAAAAATATTCATTTACACAATCATAAGATTTTAACTATTTTGTTCTTTTTTATCTCTTGGACATTAAATTGACTCTAAGGCCATTTTTTTATATATTTAATTTTCTAAAATTATTTCACATCTATTCATACCAATTTGAATAATTAATTTCATGAATTTATGGAAAAAAGCATTTTGTGAATTATTTAATGTTTTTTGCTCATTTTTCATTCATCGAGCATCAAATCAACTCCAATACTATTTTATATATATATATATATATTTAGATTACTAAAACTATTTTGCACATTTCCAGTAATTTTTGTTTTATCATTTTTGGGGTCTATTTGTTAATTTTTCCAATAAATACCTATTATTTGACATTTCTTAAATTTAATTGCCAAAAAATTAAATGTAAATTAATAAAATAATTATCATTTGAATCTAATATCCATCTAACTAAACCAATTTAGATTTATTAATCTAATTACTTTCATTCAAGCACAAGTTTGGTTAAATGCTCAATTATCACAACTTTTCTTTATAAACACTTACACTCTTAACATTAATAAATCTCTCCCCTACACACTCATCATTCTATCTTTCAATCAAGTGTTAGTAAAGTGAGAATCACCCCATATTTCTCCCCCATCATATCTCATGCTTTTTTACCCAAATTGTGCCTTATTTTCATTATACTTTATATCAAATGATGATTTTTGCCTTTTTCCCTTCTGTCTTCATAGCTGATTTTTGTGTGTGTGTGTGTGTCTTCGAGCCCTTCATCCTTCCTCGTTCTTCATCCTTTCCCTTTCATTTTTGTTTTGTTTTAATCTTTTCAATGCATACTTTCATTACACTCCCCTTTTTACCCTTGAACTTACACACCATCCTCCTTCTTTTTCCTTTTTTGCCAATTAGCTTGCATCTTTTATTGCCATTTCAGTCAGGCCAATTTTCATTATACTTCATATGAAATCATGATTTTTTCCTTTTCCCTTTTGTCTTCATAGCTGATTTGTGTGTGTGTGTGTGCTCGCGTTTTTGAGCCCTTCGTCCTTCCTCATTATTCATCATTTCCTTTTCATCTTTGTTTTATTTTAATCGTCTCATTGCATACTTTCATTACATTCCCCCTCTTACCTTTGAATTTGCACACCATCCTCCTTATTTTTCCATCTTTTCCCAATTAGATTGCATCTTTTGTTTCCATTTCGATTGGACTAGTTTTAAGCCATTATTATGAGTTGTCATGCCTCAATTTGGCTTTGATTCTTATTTTTTTACTATGCTTTGTTCCTTTCAACTTGTACTTCATTTACTATCATTCTCCCTCAATTTTTTTTACCTTTAGGCCCTATTTAGAAGCCACAATTGTTGCCTATGCTAATTTTTGGCTGTTGATATGCTATTGTGGTGCTCATGTTATGTTGCCTATTTGTGGCTTCTCCTCTTCAGTTCTCTTCCTATTTTATTTTACAAAATCATCCCACAATAGTCCTCCATCATTGCTTATCTTTGCCTTGTTATTGTCCTTTGATTTTTGGTGGTGGTTGGTGGTGTTTTTCACCCTTCCTAGTTTGGTTTTTTATGCACTTGGACACCAAATGTAACATCATCAAAATTCACTACTGAAAAATTTCGTTTAATTAAAAGAAAATTAGCGGAAGCGAAATAACAAAATCGTGAATTATGGGGATATTACCGCCACACTTAGTACCAGACCGGTTCACTCATACCATTCCAGTACCAAGTGCTAAGGCTAAAAGAGTAAAATACAATTTTACAAGAAACTTAAACATTTATAAATCAGAGTAGCGCAGTAAACAATTTACGAGAGTAAAATCCAACAACAGTGGTTACAAAATAACAAATACATTGAATTTAAAAGAGACAAATTAAAATCCTAGAATTTACTGGATAGTACTTTACGCTCTTTCCCGAGAGCCCACTTGAATAGCACCTGAAACGACCTGCAAGGGACACTGCCCATTGAATAGGCAGGGGCCCCACGAATGGAACCCTTCAGTACTACGGTACTGAGTAACCCTTTAAATCACACTTAACAGCAAGCCCGTAATGTAACACACGATACTACATACACACATAATGAAAGGTAAATACTGAATGTCTACGTTTATACAACCACATACTTAACAAAGCCACCGAATATTAATAGGTCATAGAGAACAATCGATATGACTGGGCCTTAAGCCCTTAATCCATCATTATCAATCGTATCGGATTATAATTATTCGTGTGAGTGTGGGAACCCCACTATTATAGCCGGTGGAACGGTCATGCAGGGTAAAATGGTCCTGGCCACTATTATTTGCCGGTAGACCGGTCATGTAGGGAAAAACGCTCCTGACCACTATTATTCGCCGGTGGACCGGTCTGGCCCCGACTCACATCATATTCCACTATAAGTGATTAGTATTTTCCATAGTTTATTCACAGCCAAATCAAATTTATTGAGCTCGAGACGCCCATTATTCTGGCCAGTGGATCAGAATACAAATATACATCATCCGGGGTAAAACATCCTGGGCCACTATTATATTCGGTGGATCGATACTCATAAACATCATCCAAGGAAAAACTTCCTGGGCCACTATTATATCCTGTGGATCGGTACTCATAATATATAATTCAACTGGGCCCGACTCATTAATCTTTCATTTTAACGATTAGTGTTTTCCCTTTTTAATCAGCACATCAATTCCATTTATTTGCCTCGATAGGGAGATCAAGATCTTGGGACACAAAGGTACACCGGTTGCACTGGTGCATAAAAGTTACTCGGTACCCCTCAACTATCAACCTAGGGACGCAAAGGTACCCTGGTCGTACTGGTGCATAAAGCTAAGTCAGTACCCTACCGACAATGACACCTAATCCTTAAGTATGCATACCCCCTAACTAGGTCCGTAGAGCTAGATAGAGTAGATATAGGGCCTGGCTGGGGCACAAAGGCACACCAGCAAATACCAGAATAATCGTGGGTGAAACCACATCTTTAGGGTAGCGACCCCTAAAGAGCCACCATTCCCGATCTCGAGGTCTTTCACTTTAAGTATTAGTGTCTTAATTAAGGGTGATCACAGAAGCACAACAATCATATAATTATTCACTTTTAATCGTTCGGATTTCATCAGACATTTCTTATTCAAATGGTTGTCCAAGGTAACATAGAAGAATCATTAAGGCCATCTTAATCTCATCTAATATCGAATTATGATTCGTTCTCGTGATACCTACTAATCATCAAATACTCTTACCTCGCTAATCAGCGTTATTTGAGTCATATTATGAAATTCCACAATCACAATGACATATTAGGTACAAACTACTCATTTTCCCCTTACTTATATAATTGCTAAGTCATCCCTTCCTTACTTGACAAATTACCACGTTACCCTCCTTGTTACATAATTACCAAATTACCCCTTACTCGATTTAGGTTACTAAGTTATTTCTCATACTTATTGGGTCACTAATCCCCCTTCATAATTATGACCCTTAATATACTTTCCATTTAGTTGGTTAGATTACCACTTTGCCCTTTCTCCTTTATTATAATTAATAACTTATCATTGAGTTGGTCAAATTACCAAATTACCCTTCCTCATTATCCTAATTACCAAAGTATCCCCTTTATTTAGTTAATTACCAAATTACCGTCCTCTATTATCAATTACCAAACTACCCTCCTTAATTGTCAAAATTACCAAATTACCCTTTGGTTGGTTAAATTACCAAATTACCCTTTTATATGATCATAATTACCGTTTTACCCTTCTCTATTATTAAATTTACCAAATTACCCTTTAGATATCTAAATTACCAAATTGTCCTTAATTGTCATAATTACCAAACTACCCTACTTCATTATCAAAATTATGAAAATACCCTCTAGTCGGTTAAATTACCAAATTACCCCTCACATTTATCATATTTACCATTTTATCCTTCTTCAATGCATAGGGATGGCAATTTTCCCCGCGGGTTCGGGGCCCCGTCGGGGATTCCCCGTTCGGGTTCGGGTTCGGGGAGAGAATTTGGGGATCGGGTTCGGGTTCGGGGATTCTTAACGGGGATTTTTTCGGGGACGGGGCGGGGACGGGTTTGGGGTCCCCATCCCCGAACCCGCCCCGAAATTTTTTATATATATATTTTTATATAATTATATATATATATAGTATATATAATTTTTTAATAGAATATAAATTAAAAATATAATATAAAAAAATAGTTTGAGGATCGGGGATAAGATCGGGGATCGGGTATAAAATCGGGTTTCGGGGATCGGGTCGGGTTTTAAGAACGGGGAATAAATCGGGGATGGAAAATAGATCGGGGATCGGGTCGGGTATGGGGAGTTGATCCCCGCGGGGATCGGGTTGGGGAATCCTCGATAAAAAAACATCGGGGGATCGGGTCGGGTTCGGGGATTATTTTCCTTATCGGGTTCGGGGATGGGGATGGGGATGGGGTCCCCATCCCCAACCCGCCCCGTTACCATCCCTATTCTTCATTATTAAATTATCAAATTACCCTTTTATTTTATTAAATTATTATTTTACCTCTTTTAATTTTCAAATTACCATTTTGCCCTTTAATCGCAAAATTACTATTTTACCCTTTAATTACAAAATTACAATTTTACCCTTTTATTATAAAATTACCATTTTGCCTTTTTATTACCAAATGACCATTTTGTCCTTTTATTACAAAATTACCAATTTACCCTTTCATTAATATTTTACCCTTTATTCACAAAATTATCATTTTGCCCCTTTAATTATGAAATTACCATTTTACCCCCTTTCTTCCAAAATTACCAATTTATCCCTTACTTCCGAAATTACCATTTTATCCTTTTATTAACAAATTTACTATTTTTCCCTTGACTCCAAAATTACCATAATACCCTTTTTAATTAAGAATTACCTTTTTATCCTTAGTAGACCACTTATATTAAATTATTATTATTACTACATAAAATATTAATATTAACTCCTCGTCCACCACTCTTATAATTAATATAACATTATTAGCACCCATATATATATTAGGCCATATCCTTGTATAATATACCTTACTAAAGTCCCCTAAGGCTTCCAAAATATTAATCATGCATTAAGAATCACAATAGCATAATATAACATGGTTAATACTTAACATTTTCATTAACAACCAAATCTTATCCTAAATAATATTTCCATACATAGCAATAATCTATCATGCTTCCTTTTCGTCAACCAACACAAGAACCACATATATCATAGTAAACAACATCAACCAAGCTTAATAATATATTAAAAATCCTAATGTGCTAACATACGTTAATCCATGCGTTTAAGTGGGATTTAACGATTAACTCGATTCCCGTAAAAATAAACCTTACCGATATTCTGGTTAAAGGTTCAAGCTTTGATCATCAAAACCAATACTTAAAAGTAATATCAATACTTGTTATATTAGAAAATAATAAAAATCAAAGTATAAGGCTTTATAACACTTAATTAATCAAATACTTAAATTAAAATAATATTATACCTTAAAAATTAATATTCAAATGAATCAAAGAAGGCAGCAGCTGATCCTGCTCATGCAGCATGAGCTACATGCAAAGAAAGAAAAAGTAGGGGCTCAAAGGTGGTGGAAATAGGGAAAATTGGGGAATTTCGGGTTAGGATTTTTAGGCTAGGAAAAGAGGCATGTGGGGGAGGATTTAAGGTAAGGGAAGGATGCAGGGGTGGAGAGGGGGGTGGTCGGGGATGCGTTGGAGGCAGCTAAGGGCGACAGAGATAGCGGCAGCAAGGCTGCGAAGGTGGCGGCCTAGGAGGGAGGTCGAGATGGAGGCTGGTGAGGAAGGAAAATGGGGAGGGAAAACGAGGTCCTGTGGATGGTGGTTTCTGCCAAATGAGGATTGGGGTAGTAGAGGGGGTTGCAGGGATTATTGTGGTGGCTAGGTGGCGCCATAGGCGGCGGAACGACGGCGGAATATGGCGGTGCAGGGTGGTTGCCGAGAAGGGAGAAGAAGAAGAGAAAAAGAAGAGGAGAGGCAGAATGGGGCTGCGGGGTGGCTCGATGGGGGTTGTGATCGGTCAGGGGTGAGGTAGAGGGTGGCAGGAGGTGGTGCAGGTGGTGTTTAAGGCAGCGACGGCAGTGGCGGAGCTAGATGGCAAAACAAAAATAGGGGAGAGAGGGGAGGCGAAGAAAGGAAAGAAAAGAGAGGGTCGGGCAAGGCATAAGGCTCGAAAAATTGTAGAATGAGGCAGGGAAGGGAGAAGAAAAATAAGAGGGAGAGAGAGGAGGGGATAGGTAGGCTCGAGGGTGGCGGTAGGGTGGTAAAGGAATGGCCATGGCAGGGAAAGGGAGAAGGGAATGGCAATGACAGGGAGTGGGGAAGGAGAATGGCGGGGCCGGTATGGGGCAGAGAATGGCGGAAGAGAGAGAGAGAGAGAGAGAGCGATCAATAGGGGAGAGGGAGTTGCAGGTGGAGTGGCAGTGATGGCGGTTTGGTCATGATTCTTGCCGGTGATAGAGGAAGAAGGAAGAAGAAAGAAAGAAGAAGGAGAAGGGGAGAGGGTGCTAGGCGCGAGCGGGGGGTCGAAGGGGAAAGAAACGGGCCGGCCCGGTCGAGGAAGAAAGAAAAGAAAAGAAGGAGGGGGCGGTCGGTCTCGATGCAGGAGAAGGAGGGAGAAAGAAGAAGATGGGTCAGGGCCCAAAACGCAGGAGAGGAAGGCAGAAGCAGGCCAGCGGCGACCCAAAGAAAAGAAAGAAAAGAGAAAAAGAAGAAAAAGGAGAAGGAAAAGGGAAAAGGAAAAAGAAAAGGGAAGATGGAATAAATAATTTAATTGATAAAATAATAAAATAGAATAATTTTGGGTAATAAATTGATTTAGTAATTTAATTTAAGACAATTAAAATATAAGGGTTAAAAAGGATAATTTTAGTAAAATAAGGGTTTAAAAATTTATTTAAATAATAAAAGCATAAAAAAATATTTATTTTAATTTATTAAATAGTTATACCCAATTTTATTTATTTAAAAATCTATAAAATAATTAAAATAAATAAATTTAAAGGCTAATTTATCCCAAATAAAATTTATTTATTAAAATGTAGGCTTTTAAAAATTCGGGGGATTACACCAAATAACCCTCCTTTTTCTCCATCCTATTTTGGTTGATTTAACACTTCTAAACCCCTTAGCTTAATGTCTAAAAACTTATTTTAAGTGTAGGAGATTAAAATTTGGGTGTTAGTACATAATTCTAGAGATTTTCTAAGCCTCTATATTTAAAGGGTAATCTTTTTTAATTTTTTGTCCTCATTTCAATTCATATCTATTTTATGCCATTGTAAGCTTGTACTTGTTATTTTATGCTTTATTATATGTTTTTTTTTCATTTGAAGGAAATTCAAGAGGCTTTTGAGTTAGCTTTAAGGAAGGCTTTTTACTTCTTATTGTTTGGGCTTGAAGTTTCAGTAAATAAATTATTCTCTTTATATGTTAGGGTTTGGTGCATGATTATGTGTATTATTTTATGTTTAAATATTATGAGCATGTGTTAAGTTTTCCATATTATTTTATGTGAAACATGCTAGGGTTTAAATTATGTTAATTATGCTAATAAGGGCAAAATGGCCTTTTTGGTACTTATAATTTTTTAGAATTAGTATTTTATGTTAATTTGTTCATTATCATGTTATTTATCCCTTATAAGAGTTTCAATAAATTATATAAAGGTTTAACATTGGCATGGTAATAATTGGAATAATTAGTGTATAAGAGTATTTTGGTCATAAATGGCTAAAATGTGCCTAAGTGGTGAACAATTTAACATAGGTTGGCCTTAGTTAAATTAGTGTTGATATTTTACATCTACCTTAAAATTTAACTTTATGTTGAATTTTTTAGAATAATTGAATATAAAGGTTGAATTAGTTGGAGTTTAATTAAATTGATTAAGTGTCTGGGCTTCAACTTAATGCCTAATCCTATGGCTCCTGTTACATTGATTTATGTGGATCTTGTGGTCAAATGGATTGATTTGTATTATTTAGTTTGATTGGATGATGAGTTGATCTTGTATTCCTTGATTGATAAGTTAATTTTGAATAATAAATTAATAACTTAAAGGGGAAGACAAATTGAGTTGGGAAATCTCATATATCAGACTTAAGCCCTTAAGTACAAAGTTAGACTTTCCGGTCAAGGGGTTCACTTTGTTTCCATAGGTATTTCATATACCCTATAGAGCATACATGTACTTAAGGACTTGGGTGTTGAGGTTTAGTATAAGTAATTGATATGTCGTGTAGCTCTCTTGGTGAGTTTTGCCTTAGAATTTAGTGTTTTGATTTTGGTAACACTTCCTCAGCAATCCTTGCCTTGGATTATAGGATTGCATCCTTCTCAAGGTTTTTGAATTGAGTAGAAATATATTAGCTAATCCTCTTAATAGGATGTATTAATTAGATTAGGATTGATTTGTATTAATTCACAATTCATCTTGGTTGGATATCTCGTGTTATTTGTTGATTGGAATTTTATGCTTAATTGTTTGGTGTAAATAATAAACACCCTTTTTAATTGTTGAACCATTATGGCTAAGTATTGGTATGTTATGGTTGTATGTATAATTTTAATCCTTTATTGTCGCATGTAAGTTATTGTCATGCAAGCATATTTGATATATATCCTCCTTCTTATGTATTTCATGAGACTTTATCTTACTTAGAGTAGATTATTTTACTCAGAATGTGTATGTATTGATGCAAACATGTCTATAGGTTGCGTACTAGTGTGATAGTTTTATGGTCATTACCTATTTAATGTGACTTTTGGACCTTGCAAGTTGTTGGCAACTTTTGGGTCTAGGTTAGAATCATCCAATGTATCTCTATCGTAGTTTTTATAACTAGACCGCTCATCAAACCAATCTACTATTGCTTTAGTGATTTATTGGTCGAATTAATGATTTAAACATGTCAAATCAGTAGTTCGAATGATTCACTAAAAATCAGTAAAATTTATATGAATTTGTTTGATAGTATTATATGATTCTTAATATTACCTATTATAAACCTCAAAATAGCATATTACATTATCATAAACATAATCCACTTAAAACGTTCATACAAATCACAAAATAACTAAAGTTAACATTAGGTCTATACATATTCAATAAATACCAAATATGACATAGTAAAATCCAATTAATACATAGTCAAAATTGAAAGTACTTAATTTGCTTATATAACTACTCATTCAAACCTTATGCACTGTGTATATTTCCATCCACATTAGAAAATATGGGAGTAATATTTTCATGCACACGATTATCTTCATCTTAATTGATATCCACTTTCATCATTGTTATCATCAAAATCTTCTAATACATCTATACAAACACCATTAATATAATGCTAATTAAATGAATAAATATCTTCATATGATCTTATACGAACACTAAAAGGTTATGAGCTTCATAGTTCCTACATGTTTAAATCTTGATAATCTTGAATAACATAAGAATCTAATCTATTTATCAACAATTCTACCTCCTCATTATTTAAGCTAGAAGGTTCATCCATAATAACCTAAGTGCCATTTGCATCAAACTCTTCAAAATTAATTAGATCATAACTTATTTTAAATCGACTTCTACACAAAAGATAACATAACAATTGGTTAGCAATATGGTCATATGAAACAATAAATTTAAAGATTAAACATGAAGATGATAAATAAATTTTAAAAGATGTATTGCCAACATACATTTATTTCAATCTTAAGTTAGCATGAATAAAGACCAAGTCATTGAGCCTTTGATGCTCTAGCCTATTTCTTTTCTGAAATGCCCCAAAAATCATAATTCCTATTATCTATTATTAAATAAGGTTTTTATGTTGAAAGTTAATCAAATAATTTACTTTTATTAAAATAAGAGGAAGTTAATTAGGGTAAATCAAGAAGAAATTTATAAGTGTTTTAAATGGGAGGAATGGTGGTATTTTAAGCTAATTAAGGATTTTATTTTGGAAATTAATTAAATAAATTACCTTGTTTAAATTAAGAAGGATAAAATAATTTCAAATTAATATAAAATTTATAAATAATCTAATTGGAGAAAATGAAAGTGTTTTGTTAATTAAAATGGAATTTAAGAAAATTCTTTAAAAATCCCTAAATTAACCCAAATAGAGAATTTAATCATTATTTTAATGTTTATATTTTATTAAACATCCCAAATTAATCAAATTATATCAATTAAGCCAAACCCCCCATTTTTTTTCTCTTCTTTTTTCTTTTCTTGTTCCCCTTTTTCTCCCTCCTTTTTCCTTTTTCTTTCTTTCCCCTTCTCTTCCTTATTTTTTCCCCGACTGGGCCGGCCTGCTAGGCCCAGCACCCCTCGCGGCCCAGCTCCCTCTCCCGCGCGCCCTCCTTCCCCTTTTCTCCCGGCCGGTTCGGCCCGCCCTATTTCTTTCCTTCTTTTCTTTTCCGCTAGACCGCCGGTCCAGCCTCTTCTTCTTCTTCTTCCCCGCGTCGTCGTCCTTCGCCGCCTGCAAGTCTGCAACACGAAATTTTCAGCCGGGAAGAAAAGCCTGCAACGATAGCTCCAGCACCCATCATTTCATCCCTCTCCTCCTCGTTGTCTTCCCTGTAGATTTGACTAATCGATTTAGTCTTTCCCCGCACGAAACCTCCCTCTCTCCCCGACAAATCTCGGTCTGCAACTGCAGACCCCTACGCTGGCCAGCCTCGTCGGACACGCAAGAACCTAACCCCCCTAACCTCCTATAAATAGCCCTAACCACCGCCTGAATCGGGTTCGAAAATCTGAAACCCAGAGAAATCCCAACGCACGCCACCCCACCTTCAACCGCCCTTTCCTCCGCCTTCAAACACCGTTGCCGCCTGCCCGCGCCACCAACATCCTCCCTGCACCGCCCTCTACACAACCAACCCCCGTAGCCTCCCTGCCTTACGCCGCACGTGCTGCTCTGGCCGTGCAAAAATTCCTTCCCCAAAACGACCCTTCCAGCCCTGCGCCACCTTCGCGCCACCGCCGCCGGCCATATCGCCGCACCCCCCAAAACGACCAGGGAACCCTGCCCTACCACCCTGCACCTCCATTTTCCCCTACTTCCCTCTTCCCTAGCCTCCACCTCCACTTTTCCCCTCTCTTCCCTTCCTCCACCGCCGCCGCCGCCGCCGCGCTGCCGCCGGAGCCACTACCTCCCAGCCAGGTTGCCAACTCCCTGAACCCTAGACCTTAAACAATAAAAGGGATTAATGACTTAATACTATTAACCACTATTATTAGTGTTATTATGATTAATATTAATATTACTATTATTATTACTATTACTATTACTATTATTATCATTATTATTATTATGATTATCATATGTGTTACTTTAACTATGACTAACATCTTTAGTATCTCTATTATTATTATTATTTTTTTTTTTTTAGTTTTACTAATACTAGCATTGTCACTATTAATATTATTATCATTATCATTATTATTAATAATATGGTTATGGTGGTTGTAGTTGCCATTATTATCATTATTATTGTTCTTACCCTTAGTATTATTATTATTACTAGTGTCATCAACATTATTATTATCGTTATTATTATTATTATTGTCATTATTATTATTATTATTATTATCATCATCATCATTACTATCATTATATTACCACACTTATTACTTTAACTACTATTACCATCATTAATATCCTTATTATCACTATTACTTAATACTATTACTTTTAGTACTCTTATTATCATTATCTGCATTATTACTAGTATTATCGTTATCACTGTTATTGTTATTATTATTCCTACTATAATTATTATTATTATCATTATTATTATGGTTGTATTGTTGTTGTGTTATTATCATTATTATTGTCATTATCCTTATTGTTGTTATTATTATTATTATTATTATTATTATTATTATTATTATTATTATTATTATTATTATTATTATTATTATTATTATTATTATTATTACTATCGTTATTGCTATTAGCATTATTTTCACTATTATTATTATTATTATTATTATTATTATTATTATTATTATTATTATTATTATTATCATTATTTTATTGTTCTAACCCTTAATATCGCGGTGTTATCCTTATTATTATTATTTTAGTATTATTATTGCTAGTTGCACTATTATCATCACCAATATTATTGTTGTTAGTATTATTATTATTATTATTACTATTATTACTATTATTATGATTATTATCAGATCATGGTTGTTGCTATCATTATTATTATTATTATTATTATTATTATCATTATTATTGTTAGTATTTTTTTACTATTACTATTGGTTTTAATAATAATATCGTTATTAGTGATAATAAACCCTTTACCTTAATAACTATGGATTTTACTAAGGCGTGTCTTGGTTAGTGGTCATAGGCTTAACTACCTTGAGAATAATAATAACCCCACCTTTTTAATTATAAACTACTATTATTAATGTTAATTATAGTACTAGACCAGGATAGGGGTAAGATAGGAGATTATGATAATTCGGGTAGAGGGAGATCGACCCTTAGTATTTCTTCCTTATAGGTGAACCGGGTCAAACCCCAAGAGGTGTAGGAGCGTGCTCCAAGCCCGGCGCTGATTTAGGTAAGGACGTAACTAAGGCCACCTGTGTGTATTGCATGTTTTACTTGTCTTGGATGCCTTGTGCGGTTGTATGCTATAATCTGTATGTTATCTGTGTTATTATGTAGCGCAGCATGGAACCGAGGTATGTTCTCGTGCTCTTGTCTGTATGTGCTAATATGGTATGATACAAATATGATGTGATGTGATGTGACCCCTACGACTCATGCTAGGTTATTTGATGAGGTGTTGTGGAGTGGGGACTGGAAGGAGAAAAATAAGAAATTAAGATAACTAGGGGAAGTAAGTTGGTTAATGTAGGTAAGGACGACCTAGGTAGTCTGTAATCTGTGAAATGATGAGAAAAAGGGAATTAAACAAAGGGAAGAGTGGGAGAAAATAAGGTTGCATGGGAGAACTAGGGTTTGCATGGGAATGATAGAGTTTGGCATGGTGGAAATGATAGGATTTGCATGGGGAGGTTAAGGTCCGCATGGGGGCGAACCTTACATATGAAAAGTTACTTTGGGACGCGGGGAAGGTAATGGAAGGTCCGTTTGGGAGTCTGGAGGCTCGAGGTGAAAAATAGTATGTAGGGTCATATAAGGGTACCTAGGGTTTGGGAAGGAAACCCTAATTTGAGAAGGTGGAAAAAGAAAAATGAAATAATAAGAATAAATGAGGAGGAGTGAGGTATGAGGGAAAGTTGAGTCTGAGGGTCATGATTTGGGTTTCCGATGTGAGAAATGTGTTAAGTATGATAATTACAAAGGGTGTTTAGTGGCCTAATATAAGCGCGGGAGATAGCTCGGTAACCTAAATCGAGTAAGGATATAGCTAAGGTCGAATGTGTGACATGTGTCCTACGTGCCATGGATGTTCTATATGATTTATGTGTCGTGGTCTTAAATGCCATTATCTTAACCATTTCATGTGTAGCGTGGCTTGGAATCGAGTCGTGTGCATGTGCCCTCATTAGTATGTGATAGTACGACTATGTCATCGGTTTTGATGTGATGTGTTGAGGCCCTCTAGCCATGCATGACATGGGTGATATTCTTTTGAATAAGACACATTAAAACACTAATTACTTACAGAGAAAGATGTTGAGCCGAACCCAGACCGGTCCACCGGCTATAATAGTGGCAGGGCATGTGCCCTCGCGACCGTTCCACCGACTATAATAGTGGGAGATTTCGTGCTCAACAAACCAAACGTAAAAGTGATAAGACATGGAAATATACTAATATTTACAGTGTAACACCGTGTGAGTCGGGGCCAGACCGGTCCACCGGCAAATAATAGTGGCAGGGTATGTTACCCTCGTGACCGGTCCACCGGCTATAATAGTGGCAGGGCATGGCCCTCGTGACCGTTCCACCGGCTATAATAGTGGGGCTCCCGCACTCACATGGATTGATAAAGACTCTGATGTTAATTGTTATAATTATCAGAGATCTAATGAGAAAGTTATCTGATTCGTGACAAGCATTGTTCATCTGGGTTATTGTCTATCATTCACGTGCTATGTCTGCTTTGTCATGTATTTTTGACTAGCATTATTCATCTGTGACATTGTTTATTATTTACGTGCTATGTCTGCTTGTCATGTATTTCTGTGTATGTGGGCCTTAGTGCGTCTGTTCCCTTACTCAATATGTAGCGTACTGATCACCCGTTTCATGGGTGCTGCTCATTCCCACGAGCAGAAGTCCCGTTGGAGTTTTGCAGGTAGGGGACGATGTCTGTGGCATTTTCAGGGCTGAGAGTTGAGTCTGGATCTAGCTTGGAGGCCGAGAGTGATGTGGCCGGAGAGCTTCCCCTATCTTGTTTCTTTGCATTATCGTACTTTGTTATTCCGTTATTTTAAGTCCTCTGACATTCGGAATTTTTAAAATTGTACTTCGGAATGTAACTCTTGACTTTTGCACTCTAATTCCATATAACTTATGCTTTATTAGTGACTTGTGTTTGATGTTATTCTTATTTAGCCTTAGCACTTAGTATCGGGTCGGTAGGAGTGAATCGATCTGGTACTAAGTGTGGCGGTAATGCCCCCGAATTTACACTTTCATCTGTTCGTTTCCGCTAAACTCTTTTAAATTAAACAAAATTTTTCAGTAGTAAATTTGGGGGTGCTACATTTTCTTCGAATGAATATGCTCAAATATGCTCAAATTTCTTTCATAACATGAATTAGTAGTAGTTTAGCTTAAAACACAAATGATAAGTTTTTGTAGATCTGAAGCACCATATCTATACAATATCCACTACTCATCTAAAAGATGTCAAGATTAATATATTAATATACCAGATAATCAAAAAACAATTGCAATAGGAAGCAAGTATTAAAGATTAAAAATTATCCAAAAGCCATACCAAGAGCAATAATAAAGCGATCATGCACATCAGATCATCTTCCAAAATTACCCTTTTCTTTTCTAAAATAACTCATTTGAATTGTTAATTTTGATTTCGATTGGAATTTCCATTAGCATTCCTCTCAATGACATTAACAATAATAGATACAATATTTTGATGGTTTGTAATATCAGATGAATACTAAAAGTGATGATTACCAAAAACTAGCTATATGTAAGTTATTTGAAAATTGAGTATCCTATTGATAAGTAATAATCTGAAGGTAAGAATCCATGCTTTTCTTTCTCCTCTAAAATCTAGCAACCATATATATCATCTCTAGCCTTGTGAAAGGTTTGATACAGATGTAAAACTCCTAGGATATAAATACACATGTTATATGACAACAATACACATTATCTATGATAATAATATAAATCTTAAAATATATAGATACATATGTTCTAGATTATAAATATAAATCATTTAGGAGAATAATACACAATTCCTATAATACAAATACACATATTTTAATACTATAATAATTAGAATATATAATACACAATTCCTATAATACAAATACACATCTTTTAATACTATAATAATCATAATATATAACTTTAAGGATAAGAATATACATCTTACTATATATAAATATACATCTTTTAGCATATAAATATATAAATCCTATAATGCAAATACACGTCTATTAATACTATAATGCACATTTGTTACCGTTAGAATATATATATTTTTTGGATAAAAATACACGTTTTCAATATACAAGTAGTTTAATACATATATTTTAGGATATAAACACATATATTCTATGATTTGAATACACATCTTTTGTTATATAAATACACATCTTTCAAAAAATAAATATACCTAAAGAAAAATACTTACATTATAAATATATTATCATAGTACTCATATAATAATATATAAATATACATTCTTTAGGATAAGAATGCACATTTTCCAAAATAATATTACATATACTTTAAGACAAGAATGCATATTTTTTTTAAAGATCAATGTGCATTCTTTTAGAATTAGAATACAAATCTTTGGAAACAAAAAATACTCATTTTCGGAGCCAAAAATACACATATTCAAAAATATAAATACATACTTTTATAAATGTGCATTTATCTAATATGTGTATATATTCATTCAGCTAACCCCAATTTTTTCCACACACACATTCTCTCTCACACACTTCTTCAACACATTTGAAAATAAAATACACATTTTACAAGATAGAATTACTCACGTTCAATGGCATCATTAAATACACATCTTACAAAACAACAAATTAGAGTTTTTAATGATTAGTAGGTAAAAAACCCCATTCATTCAACCATGTGCAATTGCTAGCTGATTTACAATACGTAGATATGTATTGTAAATCAGTTAACAACTGTGCAACGGTGAATGTAGAAAGCCCATTAAATTTCCTAAGGTTAAGGCTTAGGTTGGAACTTGTTGGAAAAAAAATTGTTAAGTATAAGATAAAAGTTTAATATGTTGACTAATTATTCTTATAAATGTGAATATGACATGATTGATTCTTTAGCTAGCGGTGATAAAAGTCCCATCTAGTTTAGATAATAAGAAAACCACATATTATGTTACTTTGTATTTTTATTCTAGATTAAATCACTTAAAAATTGAAGCATACTTCATAAAGTTTTAAAAATAATGTACCCATGAAGATAATATTGGATGACTAGTTTTTTTTTTCTTTATTTTAAATGATCAGTTGTGGTGGATTATTGTGTATTTTTCTATTCATTTCGTTATATATATTTATAGTTGATCCTAATTTTTTTTGGCAATGACGTTAAAATTGTGGCATGCTTTTCATGGAGAAAAATGTTATTCATCAACCATCCACAAAGAAGTAATAATCGTAAGTGACTCAACATGTAATTTTCTACTATTTCCTTTCTATAATCTTTACTTGCTATGGTTTTAACAAGTTTATTTTTTATTCAAAATAAGCATTATTTTAACACTTGAATACAAAAAATTAGTTATTTAACCTAATGTTCACATTATCTTTCTACCAGTAATAATATTATAATTCAACGTTCAACTTCCTCCAAACATCTCTCAGGTTCTTATCTTCTAAAAAATCTTATCATTGAATGTTTAACCTTTAGTAAAAGTATATTGGCCATTTGATGTTAGTTCTAATTTTCATGCATTAGACTAAAATGATATTTATGTTAATTCAAAGAGAGTACAATATTGCAATGATATGCATTAAATATTTGTTCTTTATATAGTATCGTATAGTAGTGACCTCATATGTTAAATTCATCTTCTAATAAAAAACTTTGTCATAGAGGATAAATAATATATATAACCACAATAATATTAATGTGTAATTAATGTTAGCTTTGTTATTTTTTTAATTTTAATTTAATGATTTTCATTGTTACATATATTGGGTAACTTGAAAATTATTTCATTGATAGAAACCTACAAATTGACTATTTCGTGTTCTACCACTAATAATTTTTGTTGACATTTTTAGTGCATTAGGTAAGATATATTTGTTGAATCAAATAATATCTCTATGTGATAGTATCTTCTAAGTGATTTATTTAAAATAATAATTGTAATCCAATTTAGACTGAGAATTTGTAAATACCTAATTTAGCCTTTTTTTTTGAGCAAATATGTGTACACGTTTAACCGGACCTTAACCCACCTATCACCTTTTGGGAGCAAGGCCTAAGAAATTCTTTAATTTCATAATTTTCGTTACCGGAGTATCCGAACTTTCGATTCTATGTGCTAGTATCATCCGTCTCTTTAGCTACACCTCAGTCTCTCTCTGGACGAGGGAAGACCTCTCCCAATCCCCTTTTATTGACCCACCAAACAATCTTCTTCTTCTCTTTCCTTTCTCTCTCATTCCCAAGTCTTCCTTGACGCCGCTCGCAAGTAAGTTTTCCTCGCTTTTCCTCTTCTTCTTCTTCTTTTTATTTATTTATTTTTATTTTTTATCGTTTGATCTCTTACTTGCTTTATCCTTCTACTCCATGAATTGGGCGTTGGATTAATTGAGCTTTTGAAGGAATATTTTCTGCGTTTTCCCCTTCTGCGTTTCCCTTGGGTTTAATTTAATTGTGGGTACTGTACGCTTTCTTTTGATTCTTGAAAACCCAATTGGGGTCGTGAATGGGTTTGAAAGTTTTTCGTCTCTTTCTTCCTGATATAATCTTGATTATTAATGATTCAGATGTTTGGTTGCGTTGACGTTCCTCAATCATGTTCTTTTCTGAGTAATTGTGGAAGTATTATCTTTCGCATGATTTGTTTTTTACTAATTCGTGAAGTGTGGCTCTGGTTTACTTCTTGAGTTATGGAAATCTGTTTCAGTTCCTTTAAGAGTATAATCTGGAGCCAGATTTTGGGTTTCTGTGGGTAAGACTTTGATCTTGGGCAGACAGTGTTATAGTCTTGTTTAGTTCTCGCTTTCATTGATGGATAGCTGCTGCTATCAATAAGATTTTGTTTTTTTTTGGCTCCTCTATGGCTTGTATGAGATGATTTAAGGACTTTTGCCAGTGGATGGCATTATTCATAACAATCGATTTGGTGAATGAAAGTTCTGGCTTGAAACAGTTGCTGAGGTTTTTATAGTTTAACTATTGAATCACGTGCCATCTTACTGTCAGAAGATGTGTGTGTGTGTGTCTCTCTCTTTTTGTATCAGCTGCTTGTTACCTTTTTGTTGTGTGAATTTTTTCAATATTAACTACCCTTTGGAGAGGGAGGGGTGAGAAAGGGTGGAAGAGGCAGTGCAAGGAGTGTTTGTGTTTCTTTTTGGGTGGGGCTGGGGGGTGGTCTGCTGTTGTTTTGTTTAGGGGGATAATATGATGTGAGGTTCTCTGATGGGCAGAGAAGACTCATTCAGCATTACGTAGCATTGAACATAGAGCTGCTTTCTGTTTTCGGATATGTTTCTCTTGAGGGCTATATATATTCATCTCTGATTTTTTTTTGATACCTTGATCAACCTTGTATACGGATTGATGATGAACTTTCCTTGTCAGTTTAATGCTATGCGAAGTAATTCATATTGTTGTTGGGGATGATTGTACAAATGGATAAAACTTCAGCTGTTTCAATGTCATGGGAACGAGCTCAACGAATTTATGATAAGGTACACTGGTCTTGCATTGTTTTACTAGATAGTCTTGTTGTTGTAATGCCTCCCTTCCCCTCAAAGTGTCACTCTTCATCAGTGAGCAAATATTCTTCTGATTTACAAAGGAATGAAGAAGGCTTAGGCAATTTTAGAACCTAATCCTCTCATGTAACTAAAACTGTTTGCATTACAACAGAATGTTGAGCTGAAGAACAAGCGCATGAATTCGGTCCAGGCAAGAGTTCCTTCTGACCCAAATGCCTGGTACAAAATGAGGGACAATTTGGAGGACATAATACTCGAGGACTATGATTTCTCCGAGCAGCATAGTATTGAGTTGGAGTTGTGGCAGATGCATTACAAGAAAATTGAAGAATTTAGAGCACATTTCTCTGCCGCCCATGCTCCAGTGCGATCAAGTGGTCCTGGTGGTGGGAAAATTCCTTCACAGCCTGACAGAATTATGAAAATCCGAGTACAGTTAAAGGCCTTTCTCTCTGAGGCAACAGGTTTTTACCATGATCTAATTCTGAAAATAAAAGCAAAGTATGGCTTTCCTCTGGGGATTTTTTCTGATGATTCAGATAACCAAATTGATGGAGTCAAATCTTCTGAGATGAAGAAAGGTTTGATGTCATGCCATCGGTGTCTGATATATCTTGGTGACCTTGCACGTTATAAGGGAATGTATGGGGAAGGAGAATCGAGAAATCGAGATTATGCTGCTGCTTCTAGTTATTACCTTCATGCTGCCTCTCTTTGCCCATACAGTGGGAATCCCCATCACCAGGTTCCTTTCTGACCCCTTCTCGTGATTTTGGTCGATCTTCTTTCTCCTCTTATCTCATTGTTCCTTCCGATTCCCCCTTCCTTGGCGGCATTTTGATCTCTGGGTATTTGGATTATAAGATTCAAAATTTGTTTTGCTTTTATCAGCTTGCAATTTTGGCTTCTTACTCGGGTGATGAGTTGGCGGTTGTTTACCGGTATTTTAGAAGTCTTGCTGCAGAAATTTCATTCCTGACTGCAAAGGATAATTTGGTGGTTGCTTTTGAGAAGGTAAAATTGAAGCATTTTACCATGCATCTCTCTGTGTTTTGTTTTAGACCAGAAGCTCAGAAGCTAGATTGTGGTGTGAAAGAGGTACTAGGAGCTGAGAGCAGCAATAATATTTGTTCCGGAATTCTGCTTGAGATTTTTTTCAAGAGTATCCTTGATTAATATTGGGTTTAGCTCAGGAACAATGCTTCCGCATCATGCATTACAGTAGCTTTTCTTTTCTCATTGTTGTCAAACTTATCAACCTTACAGCATAGGCTCTGTACCCTACCCAACATTTGAAAACAATACTTACATGCTCCCTGACAGATGCACCGTCACTTTCATTTTGAGGCATTCTTTCTTGTATTTCTGAGCACAGATAAAGAAACCTATTGGTGGTCATGCTGGCAGTGATTAGTTTATAAGTATCCACATGACATGCCGCTGCAAAACATAAGTCACTGTGATGGAAGATTTTTGGGGAAAATGTTTGGGTGTTGATGCCAAATTGATGTATGGTTGGGAGTAGAAGAGAGAGATTAAGAAAAGGAAGAGGGAATTGGGGAGAGAAGAATGAAATCAGCGAGTAGGAGGAGGAAAGGCCAGAAGGGGAATTTGCTGACTTCATTGCAAGGGACAAATTGTTCACTTCTACAAAGCTTGGGCATTTATTAGATATTCAGATTAAGAGCATGATGAATAAAGATACTTTCTGACAAAGGAAAAGCTGTGCACTTTTTAAATACCTTGATCTACACACACTTAATATTAATGTTTTCCAATTTTCATGCTTTGATTTTATTTTACATTCAAGCGTTTCTTTCTATTTGTTGGGTTCCTCTGTGGTTCATAGTAGAAGAATGTTGGTATTTTTCTTCATATATTGGGATCCTTTTTGTTTTGTTAAATTAATTTCTTGTGGCGTTTTCCTGATAAATAGTCTTCCTAAATTAGGTGAGTTTTGGCAATATTGATCTATTATGATTCTCTTTGCCTTATAAGCTTATCCAAAATTTTTTCCCTCCCTATGTGCACCTGGCCTCATATCCAGTAGCTTCTCTTGACTTTATCTTTCCCTATGTGGTAGCTAATAGGAAGGAGATCAGCGAGCACCTAAGTTATGGGTCAACTATTTGGTGACATTCAAGAATTGGACCGGCCTATTATTTATTGATGGGCATTGAGTATCCTTATTTGTGTATTGGATGTTAAGGATAAGCTTTGAGGTTTTGTTGAAGTTGTTTGTGAAAGAAGCAATGGTTTGAAGGGTGTGGGCCGAGTCAAAGTGGAGAAAACTAAGGGCTCAGGATAAGAAGAGGACACAATTTTTCAGTAGGTACAACTATGTCACTGATAGTGATCTAGAATATAAATTGTGGATAATAAGGTGGGAAGCAAATATAATTCTAGTGTAAGGTGGTAAGCTACATCATTGATACATAGGTGTAGAGAAAAGTCATGAATGTTGCTACTTGGCAATTTTATTTACCCATACAGTTCAACCATGCTTTATGTACTGTGCATCTCTTATTATTTCCGCTGCTTTCATCCTGCCTTTTTGTTTGTGATGTCATATACATTCCATTCTTTACATATCTTTAGACATGTATCGTTTAGACACTTGTTGACTATGTATTCTTTTTGGCCTCATCCTCTATTAGAATCGTCAAAGATACAGTCAGCTGGTTGAGAAGGCTAAAGCATCTCCGGCAAAACATTTGGGTGGAAAGACCCCAAATGGAAATTTGGGTAAAGAAGTCAATTTTCAACCTGAGGGTAGGGATGAAAGTATTGTTCCTCCCAGCGAAAGATCTTCCACCTTCAAAGAAAGATACAAAGAATTTTGCATCCTGTTTGTTCGTCTAAATGGAGTGCTTTTTACTCGAACAAGGTAAGTAACTTGGATATTACTTAGGTTTGCAGCTGACAGTAATAATCATCCTCTGACGTGAGATTTTTTTCCCAGTTTGGAAATGTTTACAGAAGTTTTTGCTTTAGTTAGAAATGCTCTATGTGAGCTTCTTTCATTTGGACAAGAAGAGGTGCAGAATGTTGGCACAGATGCTGCTGAAAATGGGCTCATCATTTTAAGGCTTGTTACAATCATCATATTCACTGTTAATAATGTGAATAAGAGTAGTGAAGGTTTATCCTTTGCTGAAATTTTGCAGCATAGAGTTCTCATTCAGAATGCTTTTATTGCTGCATTTGAGTTGGTGGGCTTCCTGATGGAGAGATGCCTGCAGCTACAAGATCCACCTTCCAGTTTTCTTCTTCCTGGCATTCTGGTTTTCTTAGAATGGTTAGCTGGTTGTCCTGATGTTGCTTCTTGTGCTTATATGGAGGAGAAAGCTGTAGCTGCTAGATCATTTTTCTGGAAGCAATGTATAGCCCTTTTGAACAAGCTTCTGTCCAATGGTCTGGTATTTATTGATGATGAGGGAGATGAGACTTGCTTCACAAACATGAGCCGATATGATGAGGGTGGGAGTGAGAGTCAACTTGCTTTGTGGGAAGACTTTGAGTTGAGAGGATTCTTGCCTCTTCTACCCGCACATAGTATTTTGGACTTTTCCCGGAAACGTCCGATTGGCATTGATGGCAGCAGCAAGGAGAGGAAAGCAAGGATCAAAAGGCTTGTTGCTGCTGGTAAATCCCTGTCAAGTGTAGCCATAATAGACCAGAAGCCTGTATATTATGATTCAAAAGTCAAAAAGTTTTTCATTGGAATTGAGCCTCGTCTTTCAAGCGATTCCATGCTTAGCTCATATGTGGAAGCACCAGAATCACTTGCTACCAAACAAAAGATATCAGAAGGAATTATGAATGCAGGAATCTTGCAGATAAAGGAACCCTTTGTATTTGAAGGGGAGGAGGAGGATGAAGAAATTGTTTTCAGGCCTATGCCAACTGACAGGCCAGGTGGTGCTGATGGATTGAGTTGGTCCCTTGATGAGAAGCAAGAGCTTGGTCAAAGTGTTGCTACAGCTAGCAATTGTGTTGATCAACAAACATCTGGTACAATGCTAAAATTTACTGTACCAGCTGGTAATAGTACTCAACGACAGCAGGCGGTCAATGCACACAGCACAACTCAGTTGATGGAGCAACAAGCTCATCTTATGAATGGCTTGAACAGTTTGAGCTTTGTGGAAAATGGGCACATGATTGAGCCAGAAATTAGAGGAGGCTTTGGTATTTCACGAGTTACCTCACCTTTAACTTCCATCCAACAGTCTACCAGAGTCACCAATTCTGTGTTATATTCAGATCAAGGCAAAGCTCTTGAGATGGGTATGCCATCCAAGCCTGACTCGGTAGTATATTCTGAAGTTGGTGCTTCTAGTTTGGCTGGAAATGTTATTCCCACATTGTCAGCTGCTGCTAGAAGCCAAGCGGTTCGCCCTGGTAGGCATCATGGTCCTCCACCTGGCTTTAATCCTGTTCCAACTAAGCAAGGCCCATTACCTGGTTCTGATGGGAGGAATGAGAATATCTTAGCTGATGACTACAGGTGGTTGGATGGGTTCTCTTCATCGTTGACAATTGAAACCGGGCTTGAAAGCTCTATCAATACTCGGCCCAATGGCTATGCCCATTGTGTGAAAAATTGCAACAACATGACTGGGACTACCAGCTTTCCTTTCCCAGGGAAGCAACTCTCTCCTGAGCAGCAGCATATTGTGGCTGGGAATCAGCAGTTCACTCACTACAAGGGGCAACCCAACTGGACAGGCCGCTATTTTGTGTGAGGTGACCCTGAGAGTGTTGATATTATGGTAAGTACTCTACATTACTTCATTTCATATGATGGCCTGTAATGCAAGTTTTGAGTCACTTTTTGGTAGTTGATGAACTTTGACCCATAACTGATACCTATTCTGATTGTGAGATCCTTCATGCGAACATCTTGAAGGTACAATCATGATGAAGATGTGGCTTAATTTCACCGAATGTTACACCCCAGACCTGGTACCTTGTTGATTTCTGGAATGTTGGGTCGTAGTGGCAGTGGTCTCCAGCTGCAGTTGCTTCCTAACATGTAAGCAGTATGTTACTTTGGTGACAATTTATTTTGGTATTGTAGAAATTTGTTAGTAATTTAGTTATTTTTGGAGTTTGAACATGTAAAAGGGAAAAAATAGATTAGGTTATGGAATTGACATGTAGTCGAACATCTTCATGTGCTAATTTATATGCAAGAAGGATTGGATCCCCCCTCCCCCCCACCAAACAAAAATGTTATCATAATGGAGAATAACTGGAAGAATATATATATATATATATAACATAGGAGAGGAGAAAAAGAATTTAATCATGCAGTAGTTTTAGCAAGGCATCATAGCTGCAACAATACATATAAAGTAGCTTTAGTATGAAGTAAGAGTTATGTTTGTTTTTGAGCTGATTTTAGTGCCAAAATAAGGAAAGATTAAAGGCTCAAGGGATCTAGAACTCAAGATTAGTTGGAGTAGAACCAGGTGAAGAACATACCTTGAGCAAAGAATTCTACTTCTATATCAAGTTATTTACCCTTATCATAGTCCCTTCCCTGATGCTAAATCATTATTTCTATGCTAGTTTTCCTGTTATTGGACTTGTTTTGGTTGGATTAAATCATGCTTAAGATAGCCTAAATTCTGTAGGGTATGATGAAGGTTTAATAATTGTATGATAGTATATGATTCATATTAATGTTTCTAAGAGTCATGTGGATGGTTTTGTACTTTTGAGATGTTAATACTTAATGCAGTATGTCCTCTGTGGCCATAAGCCAAAGTTCAGTAATTTATTTTATATATGTTATTTGTTCAGATATTTTATGATTATTTACTATTATTTGAAGAATAATCTAGATATTATTTAGAGAATAATATGAGATGTATCTATATTCTAAGATATTAGAATGTAATATTGTAATATCTTAGATTATTTTCTAAATAATAATTACATAATAGTAAGTGCTCATTAGATATCTGAACCAAATAATATAAAATAGATTCCTGAATTAAGCTTATGGCCACATAGGCCATACTGCATCAGTGCTGAAAAAAAGAAAAAAAATCTCATTTTGAAGCTTGTTAGCTGATGAATATTAGTTTAGTTATGCAAGCCGGTTTAGGTATAGTGATGCTTATTTCAAACTATGGTTACTATTTCTGTTATTGTTGGCTGGCTCTGTTTTCCTGTTGATATCGGAACTTGTAGGCTATTATAGAAGTGTACCAAGGTAGGAGAGAGAGTATTTATGGTGCAGTTGGCAAATATCGGTTGCAGTTTGAAAGAAATATTGAGGTAAGGGTGAGAATATGTCCTATTTTCGCGGCCATTTTGGATGAGTTATGGGAATGCAACGGGGGTATGATTTTTGTCGAATAAAAGTTTTGGACATCTTGTGTAATTCATAGTTGCATAGCGAAAGTTCATCGTTTTAGAACTTGTTATACTGTGTCATGTTTTGGCAAGAAGGTTAGTTACATGTGTTTTGGGTTTCATACTCTATATGATTGAAAATGGGCTTCAGATGATCATAAGATGAAATGAACAGTAGGATGTAGATTGCTGAAGTTGTAGTGCTTTTATATTAGATATGAAAAATGAATTTATGATAGAATCGTTTTGATGAGGAGTATTTTTAAGTTAATGGATTATGAGATTTGGGAGACCTACTACATAAAATCATGATTAGGGTTGAGATAGGTGGATGAGTTGGAAAGAGAAGGTCTTAAGGAATGTAGAAATTGGGATTCAAACTATAAATAGATTGTTACAAAATAAGAGTTGCTCTTAAGTAACAATAAATAATAGCTATAAGCCTATAAGGGTTGACAGTGATAGTGTGATTATTTGTTGCTAAGGACATGAATCAGTGCGTGGATAATGCCATCAAACCTTTGAAAGTATGATGTTGGAGTTATTTGGTTGCATGAACTCGTTGGATTTTATTTGTAGGAATACCTTTTTTAATGAAGTTCTCCATTCAATTGGATAGGCATGAGTGATTTTTGATGAACAAATTTTGATAAGTTATTATTTGGTGAATGGTGGTTCTCATGCATCAAATATGTTATAGTTGAGTCGACTTAGTGCACTAGTCTTTGTTGCGTGAGACTTCATGTGGGATCCACTCTGGTTCATGTGGGTTTGATGATCCTACGCTTTGATGGGGGCATAGATATTTATGACTTGCATTCTATTATGTTGACATAGTTTTACCGCTGTCTTATTGGTTTTACTTATGGCTGTGGTTGATTACCGGAGTTGCAACTTACTTGGTTTACTAACACGCAAAGTAAAAACTGAGGTTTTGGTAACATTGTGGACAAAGTTGATAATGGGATTCAGACAGGGTTGCTTCTTTACACTAAAGGTGGGTACTTTAATGCCTTTGGCATTAATCTCTTATTGTTTTGTCGCATGGAGATATGAACTGAAAGAGCATCGAGTACTAAGGTTGAAAAATATTTTCCCTAGCTGAACTTTTGTTGTGATATTCGCAGCACATACAGACCACTATGTTAAAGAAATGAAGGGGAATTGTGGTGCTGTGGTGCTTTCCTTAGTTGTATGATGGGGGTGTGCATGTTTCATCTAGGTTTTACTGTCTAGATGCGTATCTGTATTACGTATGGTGTTTACTAATTCCTGATATCGTCCCTTTATTCTTATGCTCTTCACCACCATCACCCCCTTTCCCCTTCAATTGTTGCCTGGTTATTTTGTGGCACGACTCAAGAGAGTACCTGTTATTTTCCAACATTATATAAGGAAGATTGGAGAATACCACATCTGAACTGACATGCTACTCTTTGACAGATTCTGCTGCAGAAGGATGATCAGAAGGTGCCTGTACGAATTAAGATTAATGGTCTTTCACTGTCTTCTGTTAATAATGCATGTATGGAGAAGATTGGGTCCATCCGGTGGAGATTGTCAGTCAGTGCAAACATATCTTCTAATTGCCGTGCTTTTCTTTGACTTCTAATAGACTGGAAGTCATTCTTCAAGATTTTCATCAACAGGCTTCAGCACCCAAGTTGCCCTAAAAGAGCTTTGGGTAAAGATCTTGGGGTGTTGTTGGAAGTGAGTCAAAGGCTAAGTTGCAATTACGTGGTGTTAAAATTCCACGCCTATGCAGAAAGATTCTGTGGAATTCTTCTATGCTTTTTTGTACAATATTTGTTACTTTTACCGATTGTTCAAATGTGTTATTTGAATTAATGCTTCTGGCGCTTGGCGTATCAAACTTTGAGTTGATTGTGTTTTGTTGCAAGATAAGATGCGGAGGTGAATCTGACCTTCTGAACTTAGTCCCAGCATCTGTGACTGACGAATGTTTTATGATGAATACGATGACTGCAGTGACATTGTATCGAGTTTTTGTCATGCAAAGGCCTCCGCCCTTGTTGTATTAGTTTCTTTTATGTGCCGCTGCTATCTTCATGGCTTTGCAGCTGTGATTCTCTTGAAAAATTTGGCTGAATCACATGTTCGGAAGAACAGGGAGGATCAAATTATGGTTTTTGAAGAGAGAAAATTGTGGTTTTGTAAGAGAGAAAAATATTCAAGAATAATAATTGAGGACATATATGATCTGATTTTGTGTAGAGACAGGAGATAATAGTTTAAAATCAATAATTCGTACAATACAACTTTTCTCCAACTAGTTTAAGATCAAAGACTTTTAATAAGATATGGCATGATTGAAAATGAAATTTAAATATATTTAGAAAAAGTAATAAATTTAAATGACTTTTAGGTGATGAAAAATCAACAAGTAAGAAAAAATACTGTCCTTATTAAAATAATATACGAGTTTTATCCCTTTTTTTTCTTAAAAAATAAAAAATTATACAAATACACACAACACCAACTATATAACTTGTGTAAACAAACATGACTTGCTTGTGTTCCCTTTAGAGACCTCCATATCACTCAAAACTTATCTAAACAATTACACTTAACCAATACATGCTACACATCACATCAAATGAGTTATAAACTCACAAGTTTCCAACTTGAAGTAGTATATATGAAACAACTAGCAACATGAATGCATAAGATCATTATAACACCCATGCTCCCAAAGGGCCTCATGACAAATGAATAAAAGTTAAGTTTGAGCCCTGCTCAAACTTGAATATAGGCAATACAATCTATTAGCACACTTGTTGGATCGTTCTTAGTAGCTATTTCTTACTCCAACCCACACTCACGAGTTAATATTCCAAGCTAGACAACATCATCTCATTCTCCGATCATAGTAAACACATAGCCTTAGATAATCAGGATTACAACCAAAATTAGTGTTTTGAATGCTAGTCATCCCTCTATACTACATACAAGCCATTGATGTTATACATCCTAATTACCTCAGAATATGCTCTACACCTAACTAGTGTAACTCCACAAGACACATTATCTTCTCATAACACCCATAACTTGAGCAATATCAAGTATGGTACTAACCACAACATACATCAAACATCCCACAACTCTAGAGTATGAAACTGTGGCTATGCAAATCACCTCAACACCCTTGGATTTGAGCACATTCAATGTATTTAGCTTGTTTGCCTCCAACATGTATTTTGCTATAACAATCATATATATATATATATATATATATATATATATATATATATATATATATATATAAATCAACCAGTGAATGATTACATATCGATATTTAATTATTCTAAAGATATCACACCTCTTTAAAAATAACAACATACCACTAGGTAGAATCAACACTAACAATAGTAGCCTCTAAGTTTGTCACTAGCTCTACCACACTAATACTTCTACCCACAATATACAATAAATAGCTAGCTAAATTTTTAGAGCCATCATTAATAGGATCCTCCATCTATTGGCCAAACTTTTCAACATCAGATGAATCAATACCATCGAAATCAACTACAACCTTCACCTCATCTAAAGAACCCTGCATATCTCTATGCTCCATATCTTTAGACAATGCATCAATGCAGGTCTCATTCTTAAGAAAGTATTCATAATCATAAAAGGTATCCATAACAAATTTGGATGTATCCAAGTCACCTAACCTTAACCCTTTCTCATCAGTCATACCTATGATTCCCGTGTCCTAGTCACATCTGCCCAAGACCAATAACATCTAAGTTATATATCCTCAATCTCACCTCAATTGCACCATTAATAGTAGCACAAAGAAGCTCATACAATGATCTAGGCTACTTTCCTATAATCACCATCACAACCTCTTTAGCAACCTTTAATGTACTATTCTCAATGGTATATCTATACTTTTTTCTATTTAAGGAAATTAGTGAAATCAAGCTCTTTGTCATTTGTGGAACATGATAAACATTAGATAGTGTCTTGACATCATATCATGCATCTTGATGTGGGATCATGACCTAAAAATTATATGAGCCATATGCTTACTTATTTCATATTATAGCCCATTAGTTTGATATTGATGGAGGAGATGGGCAAAAATAGAATTATTGAGCCTAATAAGGTGCTTACTTAATTATTGATGGACCAAGAAGGGACTTAATGGTCATTCACCTAATCTTTAATATAAAAAAATTCATGAAAAATGGGTGAGGATATCCTTGGATTTATATAACCATCCATATTAGCTTAGTTCATAAGATTTAGTTACTTAGATTGTTAGAAGATTTATATTGTTAGCTATGGTTTTATCGTTTGTTTCTTTTCATTAGTGTCAATTTTAGTAAAGGATTTTGTATGAATTATCTTCTATAAATTTAGATTATATTTCACAATGAAGTTATATTTAGGTAGGTAAAATTCATATATTAAAACATCATGTAATTTAATATACAAGTGTGATTCCTCAATTAGCTCCCTATGTGAGTTCATTCGTGATTTGTGATTATTGTGTGATTCACAATTTAATTTAATTTTCTCAATTTATTTATAATTTGAGAGAGGAAACCGTGTTTAATCAAAATCCCATAAAATCGATCACAATTTGTCCATATTCACACATAAATTCATCTCCAACAATCTTCATCTTTAACTTCTTGAAACCTTAACACTAACCCTCCATAACCACGATTCTTGTCACCTTAGTTGCTATTATTAACCCATATTTTTCCTAAAATTATCAATTCCATCATTCATCGTTAATAACCCTATTATCCCCTACCAATAATCATCCATCAATCACCATGCATTCAACCCCAAGTTTGAAACCTTCAACTAACCCTAATAAGCCTATTCTTGAATAACGATTTTCCCATCAATCAAACCCCATAAATTTTGATCCCAACATTCCATAAATAAATTAATAATCATGAATTTAGCCCATGTAAACCCTCACCAATATAACATCAAAACCATCAACCAATTGTTAAACCCTAAGCCATTGAATCAAACCCTAATCAATGATTTTCTTTATTTTTGGTTCAGTTTGTGTATATTGAATTGTGATTGATATGTTTTTTTTTTGTGATTATATCCCAAATCAAAAGTAGTATAAAAATATTAGGTTTTTATAGCTATACTAAAACACCAAATAGTTATATATAAAGCAAACATTTTTCTTTATAAATCTCACCTCTTCTATCAAGATTCTTCTAAGATTCAACCAAGAATTCATCAATAAACCTCTAGGTTGGTGTACTTTCATCCCTCCATTTAAGATAAAGACATGATTTTGATTGTATATCATAGCATATCAAAAAAGAATGCAAACTTAAATAAAGAGGATAAGATTGATTCATTAGTGGTTCAAATCTAACAACTTACTCAAGTAATTGCTAGAAAATATGAGAGGTATAGTGAACAATTGTTGAGAATTTGAATAAGGAACATAAGAGAGAAGGCAAGTATAAGATCAAGTTATAAGAAAAGTTGAAATATCATCTTCATAGAAATATTTTTTCATAGATTACAAGCAAGACACCATCATAAAATTGCCTATACTAAAGAAAGGGTTTATGAGTGTGGAAGAATATGTTTGAGAATTTGAGAAGTTGGAATCAGTTTGTGACACCTAAGAGAAAAAAAAGTAAAGAAATAACTTGTACAATCTTTCTTGGAGGTATCAATTTTAATGTTAAGAGAGAAAGTTGAAGTATGCATCTATGATACTTTTGAGTAAGGTTCATAAATATTAGCTAAGAAAAAAAATCATACTCATAAATTTTTTTGCCTTATTGATTTGAAATATAAAAATATCACCTAAAAGTCTTTGATAACTAATATTTAATTTTGGCTATATTATCCTTGTCATATTTTTCAAAATTTATCGTGTCATATAAAATCAACAAAAATAATACTATACTTCAAATAGTAGTAATTATCTTAACATATGTAAACACATTAGATTATTTTTTATAAGATTATATGAGATAAGATAAGTAAAAATTAGATGAGAATATAATCTTATATTATCACAATGTTGATGATATTATAATGTAGATAAAATACATAATCAAAATATTTTAAATCCTATTGGTGCCAAGTGAGAAAAAATGATATTATAATATCTTAATTACCAAATTCACTGACTTTTTGATTTATATTTCAATATTAAAAAATGATAAAATGTGTAACAACTATTATAATTTATTGAACTACTTATCTTACTCGATAAGTATACCCTTATATGTGGAGCGGTGTTTATATTAGTATCTATCAATGTTTAGGTGCACACAATAATATATTTATTGTTGTAAATATCCTATTTACATATGTCAATGTACAATTTATGAAAGTTATTTGTATTAAATCATAGGTTTAATACCTCCATCATTTCCATTAGTTGTAACAACTTACACCATTATGGCTATAACCTATTAACTCTATGTATCATCGACCTCCTTTCATATTCTCTAACTTCTTCTCATAATTGATGTAATAAGTATGAGTATTATATATATATATTGGGTATGGTGACTTGTATATAGAGAGTCTCTATGCATATCAATGAGAATAAGAAGTTTTAATGTTATATCTCTCTCTTTGAGTTTATCAATATTACAACACGTTATTAGTATGATTATGATCTAGATGAAAAAAATATGTGTTTGATAAAAGAAAGTGTTTAATATTTATTATTTATAATTATTTATAAATATGATTATTATGTGTCATATATGACTAATGTACCCTTTTTGTTTCTTGTGTGGTGTCTTAATTTTTGTAGGCATATGAAATGTTACATATGTGACATATCTTACAATGAAGTAAAATTTAAGAACATCTATCCCCAATTAATTTAAATTGATTAATCATTTTAATGAGGATATAGTATTATGGTTATATAATCGTCTCGTCATAAGGAAAATTTATTTTTATCTCCATCTTTACTTTAATCTTATAACAATTGATATTTTTATCACTTTTAATTGTATATATTGAAAATGTGTAATTTAATTTGACTGTATGTACGGTGATCTACCTTCGAATTATGAGATTGAGAGTAGAAGTAAATGAAATTAGAAGGCTAAAATTATCCCATTTGATGAACTCAAATTAGTTCTAATATAATCAATTAAATGATCTAAAGTGACAGATTAGCACCCACATCACCCATTATTATATGTAGATCTCTATCACTTGAAAATGATGGAAATACATCTATAGTGGCAATGTTAAGAAAATTACTTAAATTCAAATGTGATGGACTGATGGTATCATCACCCATCACATTGTGATTGAAATTGATGGATTGGTTGTCTCATCGCCCATCACTACATACATATCTCATCACTTAAAGTTGATTAGAGAAAATAGTGCCAACCTCCATTGCCCTAAGTTAATGGAGGGCTCCCCAGAAGTGGCTAAAATTTTCCCACATACCTAAAGAATGGATGAGTTATTGCACATATGTTGGTAGAAGCATGCAAATCCCAACAAATTATATTGTTTAGAACTATGTAGTTGAGGTCAGAAGGATATGGTACATTTGTGGTTGAAGCCAAAATCTTTGCCTAATGATTAAATAGTCCTGAAGATCTTATGGAAAATTAGATCATAAATATTAATTATTAAAAGGTAATGAATTCCTTATGTGCAATTTAACTTAAGAGATCAAATAGTTAAAAATCTTTCAAGGCTTAAGAAGTACTGATCAAGAAGATCTAATAATATTGAATATCTCAAGTGCATTTTGATACAGAATAACAAACTATTTGGTGGTTTACAGACCTCCACACTAATTATATTTTTGCACTTTCTATTTATGCAATTTATCTTATTGATTTTAATTTTCATAATATTTATGGTATTTGTTCTAATCAAAAAGTAGTGATGATAGCTTTGTGCATAATTTGTTAGCCATTTATTCATGATACTATGCCCCTACTTTGCCATGGTAGTGGTTAAAACATACCATAGTTAAGTCTCATCTATCATCGCATTGGCTAGAGTGTTTATAATTTACAATATTTTCCTCATTATATTATAGATTTGGTGGGTAGAGATAGTTTGATATTTAAATATTAAATCTTCCTATTTAGTTATTAGTGTAATGTTGAAACATGAAGATTCCCATTTGATATAAGTAATTTAATAGTAAAGTCTAAAGGATTCTCGTTGCATAGACTTGAATACGATCTAGATGCTTGATATATCTGATTAAAATGCCATTGTACATTCTATTTTAAGGATGAATTATTTTTTGAGCTTATACTTAACAATAATGTAAACATGTATGTGGCATGATAAAATTATTAAAGGGTTTTATGAGGAAATAGTTGAATAGAAAATTATGTATGATATTGTAGATATGTTTTTGGAGAACTTACTATGATATATGAGTATTTGATGGTATTGCTACTGTCAAGATCGGCAAGAAGTAAGCCTGACTAAATACACAATATATGCATTTGGTATATGTGATAAACCAAAAGGTGTCATTTACTATAAGTTAGTAGACCATAAAATATTACCTTTATAGCATCATAAATGAGATCAAATTAGTGCAACAATGATAAAGATCATTGAAACTTACATGAACACCCACTTAGAATTTTTAATTGATGATATCAAATGAATGACATATTATTCTTGGCAAATTTACAGTCGTAATAATGTAAAAAAATACATCTCCTATGTCCTTGATATAATTCAAGTTGACACATGTGGAACATTTAAATATACCATGGTATATAATGATGCATCAATGCAAGGTAACATATTATATGTTGTAACTATTTTTTTTTGCATTGGCACAAAAGTGAATAGACAACTAATTGGAATACAAATATAATCAATGCTTCAAGTTGGAAACATAATGACCTAGTAAATCCATTAATTATGCATTTTATTTCTATATCCTTGATTAATAAGGTTTGTAAGTGACATGACAATATGCATGTAAAGATTTTGAAACGTATCAATCATATAACACATTATCTTTTAAGTCAGGTTAATTGACATAAACCCGATGCTTATTTTTTTTTATTATAAAAAATAGACCAGACTTATATGTGTCTACACTCATAGATATTAAATTGAGCCACAAAGAAAGCTATAAATATTTTTTCCACAACCTCAAGGGGACAGAAGAGGATATTGAAATTATAAAGCAAGCAAGTACTTAAAAGATGTCTTCCATGAGATATAAACCCAAAGGAAAATGAAAGTGCAATTGATGATGCTTATGCTTGTTAGATATAACTTAGCTCTACAAATTTCGTTTGTTATGGCCAAGAAATTATGAAACTAATATATTTTTTGACTAAATTTCTAACTAACATATAATTTATTGTGGTGACCTTAAATAAGTTAGTGGAAAGAATGGTACAAATGCGCTAGAAGCATATGATATGGGTCCAAAGAGTTAAACTCTCATAATATTAGTTATAATCCTTGAAAAGGATAGAAAAATTCCATATTGAGTTGACACGTTCATATGGATACAATCGAATAATAGATTCTAATTTTTTTGGTAAATAAAATATTTATTAATTGTTCTTATATCGGTGTAAGATGGTATATGAGGTAGACATTATTGATATATTTACCTAAAAATTTGTAATTGATAATGGATAAAATTAAGAATTATTATCGATTCATTATGGAATTTTTTTGGATAAATTATTATTGAGCTGGAATAGTCAAATGTATCGGCTTAATAAGCATGATTTTTATAGATAAGAAGTCCACTATTTGAATGTGTCAGAATAATTGGTTATAAGTATGTGTTCATAAATAAATGATTTAAATGTTAGTTTGGTGATACATGTGTTAGTGCAAAATCCATTTTTTTTATCCCTGATAAGGTTTTTATAGGAAAATTAAAGTGTGCTTGTACATACAAATAAAATCATACATAATATGACACATAAAGGAGACATATTAAGTTGAAGGGAGAAAACTATACTCTTTTCCCTAGCCATGGTTTTGTCCCTCTGAATTTTCCTAGTAAGGCTTTTAATGAGACAGTATTTTAGATATGTACTCTTAAGGAAAAGTGTTGTAAATGTCAGAAGGTGTACATTTAAGGGATAGTGTTGTAAATATACTATTTATACTATAGATTTAAGAGTTATAAAAGTGTTTTATATTAAAACATAGGTTTAATGCCTCCATTATTTCTATTAGCTGTAATAGATTCTCCCATTATGACTATAACTTGTCAACTCTATGTATCATCAACCTCCTTTAATATTCTCTAACTCCTTATAATTGATGTAATAATTATGAGTATTGTATATAGATTATATGGTGGATTGTATATAGAGAGAATCCATACATAGTAATGAGAATAAGAAGTTTTATTCTCTCTTTCTCTCTATATTGTTATATATTTCTTTCATTATTTCCATTATTTATAATAGATTCCCCCATTATGACTATAACTTGTCAACTCTATGTATCATCAACCTCATTTAATATTCTCTAACTCCTTAGAATTGATGTAATAATTATGAGTATTATATATAGATGATATGGTGAATTGTATATAGAGAGAATCCATACATAGTAATGAGAATAAGAAGTTTCATTCTCTCTTTCTCTCTATGTCTTTATATATATCTCTTTTTTAATTTATCAATATTACAACATTTATCTATTTATAATAACATTATTAATTATAACTTCATATATTAGTATCTTAGAAGTTGCTTGAAGGGTGTACTCTTGTTGCCTATTTCAATATTCTAGGATATTTGTAATATTATACTTATTTATATATAATAAAATCTTAATGACCATATATGATAAGCATAAGATTATGTTCAAATACATTGACATGCCGTTGATAAATCTCAATGACATACTCTCTGCTAAAAAAATGGAATAAACGAAGATTGGGTATACGTGGTGAACCACTGCTTGCTGCATCGTTGTGTATAGTATATATAAGGCTTTGAAAATTAACTTAAAATTTAATACCCCAAAATTTAACTAATATTAATCCTAATTAGTTAATAACTTAACCTAATCCTAATTTATATTTTAACCTAAACCTAATCCTAAATTATTGATATTTTAATCTTACTAACTTTTGTTAATTACAAATTTGACCTAATCTTAACCATAATATCATACTTATCTCCTTCTTCCTTTTCTCTTTTTTTTTCCTTTTTCCTTCTTCTCTTTCTTATTTTTCTGCCTTGCGTGTTCTCCTTCTTTGCCTCTGCAACACACCACCACTTGATCCATCTCTATCATCCCCTCCTTCAATCCATAAAATAATTCCCATTAAAAATTTCACCCATCATTCACCTTGATTGTGCCTCACCCCTTCACCCATGCATGCCTCCTCCTTCTCTATCATTTCTCCTTACAACACCATGTATAATGCTTAACTAACTCTCTCATTCCCTTCATATCTTTTGAGCAATCCAACCCCATTCACCATCCGTCTTTTCCTTCTTCCTCCTACTTTGATTGACGTTGCCCACCCACCATAAACACCATGCACCACCATTTCCATAGGAATATACCAACATTACCACCCCATCCTTCACCTTTATCATTGCTAACCATCGCCACCCCAATCCAATTATTTGTTCTTCCTATCCATCCTACTTTATTTTAGTTTAATTGAGGCACACAATTGTGCATCCTTGCACGCCCCAACCGTGCACCCTCACACAACCCAAGCAGAGTTTTGCACATGGGTGTGCACACTCTTTTCTTTTCGCTCGTGCACATTTCAAGCTCTTGACTCTTGAATGAGCTTATTCCTATGCTCCTACTCTTCCTTTGGAATGGTTGTGCTTCCTTTTTAGCACATATATGCTCTACTCTAACACCACTCTAGCACCACCATACAGTCCACCATACTCCCATATAGCCTAAGCTTCTCCCTTGGTTTTGGTTATCCCCATTTCTAACCTTCTTTACTTTAATTTTCCATCAGTTATATTCTTAAGTCCTAATTCTGTATTATTCTTACATGCATAGGTGATCTTAAAGGAGGCATGTTAGGCTTGTATGTTCTTAAAGACCGGTGTTCTTCTTGGTAATGATACACATCATAGATAGGGCTTTTATGTGCAAAACATATATATATAATAATAATAATAATAATAATAATAATATGCTAGTAATTTTATATGGATGATGTTCTTATGATAATGCTATTATATGATAGCTTGAAAGTGAGACAAATGTGAAAATATGCATTTAAATATATTATTAGTTGGTATGAATTTAGATATGTGGTATCTATATATATAATTGGGGTTATGTATTTTATGAAAATATAAATATTGGAAATTGAAATTCATTACTATTAGGACTTGTAAGGCCTTTGAAAAAATATGAGTGTTTAATGATAATATAGGAGATACTCTTGGTACGATAAACTTGAGGGATTTTATAAAATATTTTTTAAGTAATATGATCATATAATGTTTGAGTAAGACACGAGTAATCCAATGTAAGATTTGAGGCTTTCGGTAGGATAAGGGCATTATGTTAAGTAAAGATTAAATACAAAATGTTGGTCATTCTAAAGAGGGAATATACTTTAAATATGTGAGGTATGATACTTGGAATACTTATAATTATATGTAGCATAAGTATAACAAAATGGAAGAAGTTATGCTCACCTTTTAAAACATAATATTTCTTAGGGAAATTATAGACTTTTTCCTTGAGAATTACCCTAATAATCATGTGGTTGTGCTTTATGTATTTCAATTATGTACTGTGCATATCTACAAGATTGTTGCATGATGATATTGATATAAACCAATTATGAATAAGATATTAATTATTTAGAATGAAAGATCACATGAGTGGGACCAAGTAATGGTTGGGTCTATTCCATTGAATGATAATACTGGCTCATGATCATTATTCTCTAAGAGGTGCATTAGTCTATCCATTGGATAAAGAATAGTGGGGGTCCTTGAATATGATTATGAGATAATTTCTAATAGATAAGATATCAATCACTTAAACTAAAAGATAATGTGAGTCAGAACTGAGGTGTTGTGTTTGTTCCATCAAACGATAATATTGGCTTGAGTGTGTTTTTCTCTGAGAGGTGCTTCAAATGTTTCCTCCAAATTAAAAATAGTGTTGAAGAGTGTGTTTTCCTAATACATGTTGGGTTCATTCTACTGGATGATAATAGTGGCTCAAGTATGTTTTTTCCTTATAAGTGCTTTAGTCTGTTCCACCAAATTAAGAATAGTGAGATCCTGAACTTAACGTAAATAAAAGAATGGATTATATTTATATTTAATAACGATATATGGAATCAGTGCTTTCCCTCCATTATTTTATGTTAACACACATGTATGCTTATTCTTTGATGTGAACTCATGTTTTTAGTATAACCTTACTTTGATTATATCATTACCTTACCTAATACGTAGTGTACTGATCATCCTTTTCATGGATGCTGTTTATCCCCATGAGCATATCCATGAGGACCATTTGGATGATTTTGCTTCTTATGATGCTCTATGTGTGGAGGAGTGACTATTATGTATTAAGGTTAGGCATAGAGTCATGTTATCTAATTATCGCTTTTGATGCGGAGACCTTATGGGACTATAAGTTTTTAATGTATACCTTTTTATGTATTTTTGGTATTTCACCTAGAGTTAATCTCTAAGCTCTTATCTATTGTTTAAGAATTCTCTTATTATCTGTTTATCATGTTTTAAATCTTAATTATTTTACCTTTTATTTGATGTATGAATGGTATGGTAAGCTATACTTATGTCGAGTATGATGATAACACCTAGATATTTTGATATTATGCTTCTGATAAATAAAATTTTTTTAGTAGTAAATTATCAATTGTTAAAAATAAAGTCTTAAAAATAGATCAATTTTTTTTACACCGACCTTTCAAGACAGTTTTAGGTAAACAATCACCTTATAAAGTGAACTAGATACAATGGTTATACATCGTTATTGTTGTATATACCTTTACTAGAAAAGATATGTGTTATTTTGTAAGAGAATATAGAATGATTATACCATATAATTGATATGTATTTTCAAAATAGATGGTGGTTCTATCTATCCTTCCCTTTTAAAATAAAGCTCACAATACACTAACACCAACCCATTTTGTATCCAACACAAATAACTTTCACTCTATTTCTAAAATGCTTTCATAATCATCACTACTTTATAGCCATACTTGAATATCCAAAACAAACCACAATTAATAGGGATCACATCAAAATAATCTAACTATTATACTTTCATTATACCATGTATACAAAACTATTGTAGTAAGATTGCTAATAGAGAGGATGAGGAGGTAAGGGTGTTAAAGAGGAAGTAGAGAAATGTAAGATCAAAAAAGAGAGAGTGGTATTACGTATTATGAATGAGAGCTTGGAGAAAATAAGAAGTAATACTCCCTATTTATAAGGGTTGAGTGTAAGATAGGAGTGAAGGGGAGAGGAGAGCCTATGTAAGTCTTCCATGGTAAGAGAAATATCACACATGGTCATAAACTAATTTAAGAGCCTTTTAATCCCAATATCATAGCCTAGCCCTCGACACTCTAGTCCCATGTATGAGTTAGGCTATTAAGTTTGATTTGGATAGACTGTCTAGGCTTAATAGTGAGCTTGAGCTGACTCTTTGGGCCTACTAATCTGGTTCAAAAATTACATATATCATCGCTCTTTAAGATAATAACCTATTAGCTCTTGAGGGTTGTCAAAAGGGTAAATATTGAGAGTTAGAGCCAACTTTCTTATAAAATATTCTATAAAAAAACACTACATATAGTTGTGCAACTCCTTTACAAGACCATTACATATATAATTATAGAGAATGCGGCTGGCTTATGGTTTTACTCCCTTACAAAACAACCACAAAACCACTACAAGGAAGAGGATAATGGCTTCCTTAAAAAACAATGAATACATGGATGTTCGCGGATGATGGTGTGTTTGAGTGTTTTCCTATAGCTCCATATTTACCTATGGTAGTTTATTCTTTGGATATTAAGATGAGACACTTCCCTTTGCATTAACACATTTAATATTCTTTGTTGAATATCCCTGTATTTAAACTTATTAGTAACATCTATTTTCATTATATAGTTACATCTATTTTCATTGTATAGTTACATCTATTTTCATCATTTCCAACATATATGGGCAGATAATAGCAATTTGGTAATATAATCTGAATAAACACAACCATCTCTTTATCTTTAAACAATTTTCATTATAAAATAACCATTATGTTATTAGACTTTTGATAAATGTAACTCACTAATTTGGATGATCTTGGTAGTGATCTTAAGACCATTAAAAGGTTTAAGATGATCCTTGTAAGAGGATCATAAGCTTTCTATGAGATTAGCCCTTTAATAGGGCCAAGATATATGTTACTCTCATAAATTAACTAGATGGTGCAAGGAAACATCATAAAAGTCATAGATTTATTACAACATCCCTAAGGTGAGTTTATTAGTCTTCAATAGCCGATTTTGTTCCTTAGTCCCATTTCCAATACCTAATAGTCTAATAGTAACATAGAAATCCTCATCAAAAATTATTATACACCCTTTTGACGACTCATTGGCTCACCCTAAGGGAGATGGTTAGACAACAATACATTTCTCAAAATTTTGTATAAAGAATTAAATTGTTCTAATTGAGTAGTGGTAAGTCTTCCTCTAGAATTATTGATTTAGAAGCCATACTAGAGGGAGGATGAGGAGAGGAGAAACTGTGCAATGTTTCAAACTTTACTAATCAAATCTTTGATAATTTTGAAGAGTAAGAGCTTGGATAGAGAAGGGAAGATGAGCTTAACAATGATTTACTAGGATAGGAAAACATAACAATGTTTGGTGTAGTGGTGATGTGAAACCTACATCTTTGAATACCATCTAGAAGTTTAGATTAGTGTATACTGAAGGTCATAGTCACACCGATAGGAATTTCTATGAAAATGTTAGAGGTTTAGTGGGTGGCTTGAACAATAGAAGGTTTGGTATTTCGAGTTTGAATGTTTTAGCTATTCAAATTTGCAAGAAGCAAGAAATAAGAAAGAAAATGAGGCATAAGAGAGGGAAAGAAAGTTAAATAATACCACATTGAGCATGTCTTGGGAAAATTCTAGAAGTTGAAGCATTAGAGTCCATTATCTCAATTAATTAGGTTCACTCCCGAGATACTAGCAATCATTTCTTGTTTTAGAATTTAAGGAAAAGTGAAGGGGTGGTGATGGAATGTTATATAGGGAGATGAAAGATGGAACATTATTATAAAATAAGTGGTCTATAGTCTCTTGAAATGAGTGGATCAAATCTTATCAAGTGTATAAATTTAGACACATGTTATAAATATCATTCGCCCAAAAATCAAATTCACCCAAAAACCAAATTCAAAAGTTGTCCTAGTAATTTCTTTTCTGTAAATTCTTTTAACCTTTTACTTTTCACTTTTTTCTGCTAGATAACTCTTATCAAAAAGCCCAACCAAACATTGGGTATTAATCACCTTAGGTATATCAATCAAATTCTTACAGCATAATGGATATTTTATAATGCAAATTATTTAAAGACAAAGGGATATGTGTGGTTATTCTGCTTATATTGTTGACTTGTTCTTATTTGCTCATATATTTTGGAAATAGTGGAAATAGATGTAAATATAAAAAAAAGATGTTACTAACAATTTTAAATAAAGGGATATTCAATAAAGAAACTTGGATGTGCCAGTGTAAATGGAAGTGGCTATTTATAATATTCAAAGAATAATCTACCATAGTTAAATATAATATTATACTCCAACACTTAGGCACACCATCAACTAGGAATATCAATGTATTATTTATTTTAGAGAGAGCCATTGTAACACCTCGAGTCAATATAAGTAGCAATACCATTCTTTAGGATAGAATCACCCCAAGTTCCTAGGACTAACTCACTAAAAGGATGTTATACCATATTGATATATGTACCCATGTCAATCCTTATAATATTTTGTTCAATTTGGGGATAATCCTCATTGTGCCTCAATCACTGACTATCTCAATAAATTTTATTCCAAGGATCATCCTGCTAAGCAACTGGGGAGATTGACTGGCTTATCTAAGTTCATATTGCGGTCGTGGTTTTTCTCTGATACTATTTGTAATACCGTGAGTCGATATGATCATGAGAGGAATGCCTAGAAGCATTTTTAAATTGATCAATTGGTTCCATAAATCAACATAAGTCATTTTAGCACAATTTTTCCTCACTCATGTACTTCTTGAGAAAATTTTTAAAACTTCCCAAGAGGGTTTCCCATCTTAAAAATTACTTTATGACCAGCATGCTTAATTACAGATTTCTTAAGATAGAATCACCAAAAGGATGGTATAATATGTTGATATAAGTATCCATATCAATCCTTATAATACTCCACTTAATTTTGGGGCAGGGGTATTACAACGATAAACTATTTTTTGTAATGGTTTTATACTTATTTTGTAAGGGGATTACACAATAGATTGACCCCATTCTTTGTAAGTGTATCTATAATGGTATTATCAGGGATATGCACTCCTATATTTTGTGTTTTTTTATATTATTTTTTAAAGAAATTCGGCTTTAATTGTAACACCCTAAAGTTTTGTAACCTTTTATTTTGGGTGTTTTGCCTTTTTTTTTCTTCTAAAACTTAACCTTCAAATCTTGGATTAATTACTTTATTATTAACCCTTGACCCAAAATCCATATAGCTTCTTAAATAATTTCCTTAATTATTTTATTGCTTTTATTTTGTTAAACCTATCCTAATTTGGTTCATTTTTATCCGATTTATCTTACCTAACTGGATACCCTAACCTAACTGAAATAAACCTACAACAAAAATAAAATAATATTATCATACTCCTATTATACCCTTCAATGATATCTCCCTCCCTTACGTAAACTACCTCTATTGTGCCATTTTTCCTAACCCAAAAAATGTCCCTTGTCACCCTTCACTTCTCACACCGCGTGCCTCATCTCTGTTTTGAACCAATTCTCCAACCAACTATACAAATATCCTAATCCCTTCCATTTTTGATGCGGGAGCAGAGTCACAGAACATAACACCAAGGAAGACAGTTACGCTACTCATAATGGGTGCATGAATAGGGGGTATGCATGGCTTCATGTAACGTTTGTTAGCTAGCGTAACGTTTATTTTTAAGTACTAGTTATTGTTATTTACTTTTAGTCAACGTTTGTTAGCTAGCGTAACGTTTATTTTTAAGTACTAGTTATTGTTATTTACTTTTAGTCAGTTAGTAACTGACTATTAACTAGCTAGTCTTAAGGGAATTAATGCTTTTGAGAGGGAATATGCTTGTAATCTTTTGAGAAGATGCTTGGTTCCTTGGCTATATAAACCATAGGAAACCAAGTAGAAAGACACAACTTGAATAAGAAGAACAACCTTAAGCATTGCTTAAACCTGAATTCTGTGTGGATTCATCTCGTAACAAGTCGAATCTGTGTGAACGATTTGTTTCGAATCATCTCGAAATAAAACCGAATCTGTGTGAACGGTTTTGTTCTCGAAACCTTAATCTTTATTTCTGTGTGGTTTAAAGATTAATTTACCCTTCTACCTCGTGTTCCATCATCATCCACCCCTTCGAATCCCCATCATCAACCTCCATAATCCATACTCATCAAATACTCCATATAAACTCCATCTAAATCTAAAACTCTAACCGTGCACGCATCAATTTGGTATCAAAGCTAAGGTTGTGGTTAGAGTGAACAAATTCTTCAAGACCAACCATGGCAAGTCAAGAAGAAGAGTTTAGAGATATTCTCAAAGCCTTGGCGGAAGATTTTAAGGATGTCAAGATCCGTATGGGAAGAATCGAAGCTTCCCAAGCACAAGGGTCACATGTGCAACAACCTTACCGAAGAGAGCCAATCGAAGTAGAGCATATGAGGAGAACATCGCATCGATTGGAAGGGGAAGAAGAAAGTGTAGGAGACTACGGAAGGGCACATGAGTCCTTTAGGAGGACATATGACGACGTAGAGAAGGGGATCCGTTTTGACTTACCGGACTTTGAGGGTAATCTCGACCCGGAATTGTTCCTTGAATGGTTGCAAAACGTGGAGTCGATCTTTGAGTATAAGGAGATCGATGATGAGAAGAGATGTCGTATAGCAATCTTGAAGTTGAAGAAATTTGCTAGAGTATGGTATGACAATCTAAAACGAAGAAGAGAAAGAGAAGGGAAAACAAGAATCCGATCATGGGAAAAGTTGAAGAAGCATCTAAGGAAGAAGTTCGTTCCGAGAGAATACGAGCAAGAGAACTTCATCAAGATGACCACTCTGAGGCAGGGCCTACTCGGAGTTGAAGAGTATATTCGAGAATTCGAAAGGCTAACGCTTGTATGTGATGTGCAAGAACGAGAAGAGCAGCGATGTGCACGATTCATAGGAGGTTTGAATATGAATCTCCGAGAGAAGGTAGAAGTGTACCCATATGAAGTTTTCAAAGATTTGGCTAAACTAGCCATCAAGTTCGAAAAACAGTTGAAGCGGGGCAAGGTTCCAAGTAAGTCCATCAGTGTTTCGTATGGGTCAAACTTTAAAGGAGGATCTAAGCCACCAATGGTGCAATCCACTAACACCGATGCGGGTAGAAGATTCACTCGGGGGGAAAAAGGCAAGGAGCAAGCGGAGGAGAAGGTCCGCAGGCAATGCTTCAAGTGCCGGGGATATGGTCACTTCGCTCGGGATTGCTCAAACCAACGAGTGTTATCCCTGAAGGAAATCGCAAATATGGAGACATGTGAGGAAAGTGAAGACCATGAGGAGGATGAAACCGAAGAGCCAGAGGATTCCTTGGAAGAAGGAACCGTAGATTGTTATGTGCTGAGATGAGTTCTCCAAGTGCAAACCCGACCTCTACCTACTCAGCGGGAAAGGCTTTTTAAGGCTAAGTGCCGAGTTGGAGATCGAGTATGTGAGATCATCGTTGATAGCGGCTCATGCACCAACGTAGCTAGTGAGAAGATGGTCAACAAGCTTGGATTGGAAACAACGAGTCACCCCAGGCCATATTCACTGTAATGGCTCAATCGCGACAAGGGCATACGGGTAACAAAACAATCTCTTATCTCGTTCAAAGTTGGGAATTATGTAGATACTATTCTATGTGATGTCTTGCCTATGGATGCTTGTCATATTCTGTTGGGGAGACCATGGCAGTATGATAGAAAGGTTACACATGATGGGGTCCTCAACGAATACATCGTGTGTAAGGATCAGAAGAAGTACAAATTAAAACCAAACGAGGACGAGGAGAGTTTGGTTAGAGAGAAAGAAGAGAATTCGAGCTGGAAGAGTAAAGAATTGCTGATTTTGAAAGAGCATGAAATGTTGGAAGCTCTAAAGGGGGAAGAAAGGTGCTACGCCCTAGTAGCAAGGGAGATCTCAAAAAACAAAGCGGCCGTCAACCAAGATCTAAAGCTGAAAAAAATATTGAAAGAATATGCAGATGTGTTCCCAGATGAGCTACCAATTGGGTTGCCTCCTTTGAGAGGAATCGAGCATGCTATAGATCTCATGCCAGGAGCCCCACTGCCGAATCGCCCAGCTTATAGATGCAACCCAGAAGAAGCTAAGGAGTTGCAAAGACAGGTACAAGAGTTGCTGGATCAGGGTTTTATACGAGAGAGCATGAGTCCATGCGGGGTTCCAGCCTTATTGGTGCCAAAGAAAGATGGCACATGGAGGATGTGCATCGAATCCAGAGCAGTTAACAACATCACGATCAAGTACATATTTCCAATGCCGAGGTTGGATGACATGCTAGATGAGTTGCACGGAGCTAAAGTCTTCTCGAAGCTCGATCTCAGAAGTGGCTATCATCAGATGAGGATTCGAGAGGGAGATGAATGGAAGACCGCTTTTAAGACCAAGTATGGGCTATACGAGTGGTTGGTAATGCCCTTCGGATTATGCAACGCACCGAGCTCTTTTATGCGGTTGATGACCGAGGTTCTACGACCCTTTCTTGGAGTCTTTGTTGTTGTATATCTGGATGATATCCTGGTGTATAGCAAGACAGAGGTCGAACACCGACAACATCTGAGACAATTGTTCGATAAGCTCAGAGAGGTGAAGCTCTACGGCAAAAGGGAAAAATGTGACTTCATGATAGCAAGTGTAATCTTTCTTGGTTATATAGTAAGCGGAGATGGTATCCGAGTAGATCCATCCAAGGTGGAATCAATCCAGACATGGCCAACCCCTACTAATGTGCATGAAGTTCGAAGTTTTCACGGACTGGCGTCCTTCTACCGAAGGTTCATCAAGGATTTCTCCACTATTGCGGCACCTATGACACAATTAATGAAAAAGGGGGAATTCCACTGGGATGACCGGGCAACCAAGGCATTTGAAGAATTGAAGGAGAGGCTCTCCAATGCACCGGTGCTAACCCTACCGTGTTTCGACAAGTTGTTTGAGGTAACTTGTGACGCAAGTGGTGTGGGTATCGGGGGAGTGCTTTCTCAGGAGAAGAGGCCAGTAGCATTCTTTAGCGAGAAGTTAAATGGGGCTAGACTCAACTACTCGACATACGACAAGGAGTTTTATGCTATTGTGCGAAGCTTGGAGACATGGAGCCACTATCTGAGACCAAAAACTTTTGTACTTCACTCTGATCATGAGAGTTTGAAATATTTACATGGCCAGAAGAAGATAAGCATAAGGCATGCCAAATGGACCAGCCTACTTCAGACTTTCGTCTTCTCTACCTGTCATGTGGATGGAAAAGAAAATGTGGTAGCAGATGCCCTATCCCGGCGGAGTATGGTGCTCACCGTGATGGAAGCTAAGCTACTAGGGTTCGAGATGCTCAAAGGGCAGTACTCCACGGATGAGGATTTCTCCATGATAGTCGAGGAGTGTGAGAAACAGGGGGTTCACGGGGCCTATGCTCTTCAAGATGGGTTCTTATTCAAGAACAACAAATTGTGTATTCCCAGAACATCAGTTCGGGAATTACTCATCAAGGAGGTACATGAAGGAGGGATAGCCGGACATTTTGGGATCAACAAGACTCTGGAACTATTGTAGGAACACTTCTACTGGCCAAGGATGAAAAAGGGAGTCCTAGACACGGTCACCAGATGTTCCACGTGTCAAAATAGCAAAAGTTTTTTTCATAAGGGAGTCTATGTGCCATTGCCTGTACCTACCCAACCATGGGAAGGAGTTAGTATGGATTTTATACTAGGGCTGCCCCGAACCCAACGCGGGAAAGATTCTATCATGGTAGTCGTTGATTGGTTCTCCAAGATGGCACATTTTATACCGTGTCATAAAACCAACGATGCAACCTATGTTGCGGATCTGTATTTTCAGGAGGTTGTGAAACTGCATGGGGTTCCGAGGACGATAGTTTCGGATAGGGATGTCAAGTTCCTTAGTTATTTTTGGAAGACTTTGTGGCACAAGCTGGGCACAAAACTTCTATTCAGTACTTCACACCACCCCCAGACCGATGGACAGACAGAAGTCACGAACCGAACATTGGGAACTCTACTGAGGGGACTGGTTAGTAAAAGTACCAGGGATTGGGATGTCAAGCTTGCCCATGCTGAATTTGCTTACAATCGATGTCCTTCTACAACCACAAAGTGTAGCCCTTTTGAGATCGTATATGGTGTCAATCCATATATTCCCATCGACATGGTAGCATTGAAGAAAGGGGAAATGCGGAACCATGATGCAGAAGAAAGGGTAGAATTCTTCCAGAAGCTACACCAACAGATTAAGGGCAATATCGAAAAGTCCAACGAGAGATATAAGGCCAAGGCAGACAAACATCGCACTCAACCAGATTTCCAGCCAGGAGACCTCGTATGGTTACACCTTCGGAAGGAAAGGTTTCCCAACTTAAGGAAAAATAAGCTCATGCCTCGAGCAGACGGTCCCTTCAAGGTCCTTCGTAGATTTGGAGAGAGCGCCTACGAGCTAGAGCTACCTGACTCCTACGGAGGAGTATCGAGAACGTTCAATATTGGAGACATCAGCCCCTATCATGACGACTCGAATTTGAGGACAAATTCAAACCAACCCGGGGAGAATGATGCGGGAGCAGAGTCACAGAACATAACACCAAGGAAGACAGTTACGCTACTCATAATGGGTGCATAAATAGGGGGTATGCATGGCTTCATGTAACGTTTGTTAGCTAGCGTAATGTTTATTTTTAAGTACTAGTTATTGTTATTTACTTTTAGTCAACGTTTGTTAGCTAGCATAACGTTTATTTTTAAGTACTAGTTATTGTTATTTACTTTTAGTCAGTTAGTAACTGACTATTAACTAGCTAGTCTTAAGGGAATTAATGCTTTTGAGAGGGAATATGCTTGTAATCTTTTGAGAAGATGCTTGGTTCCTTGGCTATATAAACCATAGGAAACCAAGTAGAAAGACACAACTTGAATAAGAAGAACAACCTTAAGCATTGCTTAAACCTGAATTCTGTGTGGATTCATCTCGTAACAAGTCGAATCTGTGTGAACGATTTGTTTCGAATCATCTCGAAATAAAACCGAATCTGTGTGAACGGTTTTGTTCTCGAAACCTTAATCTTTATTTCTGTGTGGTTTAAAGATTAATTTACCCTTCTACCTCGTGTTCCATCATCATCCACCCCTTCGAATCCCCATCATCAACCTCCATAATCCATACTCATCAAATACTCCATATAAACTCCATCTAAATCTAAAACTCTAACCGTGCACGCATCAATTTTTGTTTAGATTATAGCAAAACTAACCTAATCCCCTTAATCCTTTCCTTTCTTCTTCCTCCTCCTCAAATTCCATGTTATGGTTTTGTTGAATACCACAACGGTGATCCATCTAACAAACATCCATGATCCCATCCTCCTACAATTCCTTGCATAATTGTGCTCCTCGACATATGCCCTTGACCTTACCATCATCATCCAGCTTTTACCTCTTCACATGAGGTCTCCATCAGCCACCATAACCTTTGTATCATCCTCCATCATCGACCCCAACTTCCATTTTTCATCACCACAAACCTCCCTCGTCATCCTCTATTTTGTCTCTCTCCACTATCAACCAACACCCCTACCATTGTTGAACCACCATTCATCACCCTAATCATCTCCTCCTTGCTCCCTTCCCCAACTCTCTTTGGTTTCTCATGACACCACCAACATCACCACTTACATTCTACTTCTTCTTCTTCTTCCTCCTTCTCCTCTTCCATTGCCCGACCTATCTCTCTTCCTTCTCCTTTATCTTCTTCCTGGCCAGGTTTTGTATCTATATGCGTTGCATAGATGTGCACCAACACATATATAACTATGCAAGTCTCGCATAGCTTGTGCCCTTCTTGCATGCCCCATCCATGCCCCATTTTACCTTCATGCCTGTGCCCTTCCTATATGACCAAACCATACCCCTTTCCTCTATTCACAGCCTCAACCTTTACACATCCATTTCCCACCATTCTTGTATCCACCACCACCATCGCCACTCCAACAAAGCCCATCCTATGCGGGCCTTCTTGTATGCTTCAGGTCACGCTACCCATGCATCGTGAGTTTAGCAAATCTTTCCATTTTCTTGCAACTTAAGGGTATTTTGGTAATTTTATTGATACATATTTTAATAAAAATGAATATTTTTTTGGTTAAGTATTAATATGGTTGATATAATATTATTTTTAAGCACATGAAGGAGTTTAGTGGAGCCTAATAATTTTTAGTAGGTTACCTATTATTTGTACTTTTGCTTGAAATTAAGTAATCTCTATACTTTGTTAAAATGTTAGATATTACATGATATCAAAATAGGGTTTTAATGTATAAATTATGTTAAGCTTATTCATTACCTTGTAATTATTTGTATAAATTATTATGTGTATGAAAGTATATTAAAATAGGTTTAATGTCGAAAATAAATTATGTATGTCATGTATGTCTAAAATGATGGGTTGAACAATCTTAGGTGTATTTTCTTTGATTATTATTAGTATGTGACCTAAGGGTAATTTTCTTTTTATAAGTGTACCATGTGGTTTATTCTAGTAAGCATGCCTAATATGTATTATTTATTATTGAGCATAGGATTATGTGACTTTGGATGAATTAGATATGCATGTTAGTGTTTTACGTACTATATTATGTATAAGGTTAAAATTCTCATTTAGTATATCTAGTAATTTAATTATATGGTAAATAATTTAATTATTGTGTTTTATCATTTTCATGACAAATTAATAAATAAAATTGAATTAGTAATTAAAATGGATGATAATGTAGCAATTATGATCTCAAGGGTATTTTGGTAATTTTTAGCCTAATGTACCTAGATGTGAATAATTGAACTTAGGATAAATTCGGTACATTATCAAGTTGACCTTAGTATTGACTTTGTTTATGGTTATTCTGAATAACTATAAAATGAGTGAAATGGTTAAGTATGGAATTTGATTTGTCTGATATTATGTGATATTTGTGATCACCTTAATAAAATATTAATATTTAAAGTAAAATACCTCAAGATTAAAAATGGTGGCTCTTTAAGGGTTGTTACCCTAAAGAAATGCTTTAGCCTATGATTGATTATGTATTTTTGCTAGTGTTCCCTTATGGTTGTCGGCCAAGGGTAGGAGAGAGAGGGAAGTCAGATAGGGGTTGTTTGGAAGCAAGAGGAGTGATGAGAGTGATTGGTATTGGTGAAAGAGTGTGAGAGAGTTGGTGCGATGTGATTAAGTTGATTATGTGTGAATTTTTGGTTGAATAATCAAGGAAAACATGGGTCAAAATTTTTAATTCAACCATCCCAGGAAAGTCAAAAAGATTAAAACTGGTTGAGATAAGGTAAAGTATTTAATAAATGACTAAAATGGGAAAAATAATTACATAATTCCCAAAAATAATGAAAAATTAGGAAAATGTGTAGAAATAAACTTGGAACAAAAATATATAAAAATATTGGGCATAATATTTGATTTTAGGAATTAGGGATATAAAATTTTAGGTTATTCAGAATAAGGCAGATAATACATGCAGTAAGTCATTTTGATTAATCACCATTATTAGAACTTGGGCCATTAGTACCATATTCACACTTCTATTTTATTATATCCATGCGAGTATAGGAACCTTACTATTATAGCCGGTAGATCGGAAACACCCAGGGCAGGACTCTTCTGACCACTATTATTTGTCGATGAATCAGTCTCTAAGGAAAAGTGCTCCTAGCTACTATTTTCGCCGGTGGATCAGTCTAGCTCCGACTCACATGGTGTCCCACTATAAGTGATTAGTATTTTTCCCATGACTTTTTATAATTTAAGGTTTGGTTTACTAAGATTAGGATCCCCCACTATTATTGCTGGTGTATTGGAATACACTCCAAGACAAAACACACTTAGCCACTATTGTTCGTTAGTGGATCGGTCTCCAAGGAAAAATGTACCTGGCCACTATTCTCGCCAGTGGACCGGTTTGGGTATGGCTCAATAGTCTTCCACTTATAATGGTTAATTTTTTTTATTCATGTCTTATTTAACAAGTAATTTCTTATTAGAAATGCATGCCCTAATGGACTCTCCATTCTCACTATTTCACCCTATACTCCCTGAATAACCTTATCCCATAACTTGGGACCTCTATACTCCCTAGGATTTTAAGACTACTTTCTCACATTTCCCCTACTCACCATGAAATCCAAAATCCCTACACATGTGGGTCAAGACCCACTTTCCCATTTCTCTACCTAGGTTCACCCTCGTCTACTAGGGTTTCCCCTTGGAAACCCTAATTTGGCCTATGTGGTCCTAGAATCTCTTTATTATACATGGCCCATGCACACTCGCCTTTTGATTATAACACCATCACTCCACTCAAACCAAATCCAAACACCACAACCATACTCCCCATCTTCCACATGTGACAAGAAACCCTAGTTGGCCACCCCAAAACCCTAATTTTCCTCTTTTATTTTACACCATCCCTTCACATACACCACTCCACCCTATTTACCACTTGACTCACCCCTTCACAAGACACCCTTCTAATCTCAATCCTAACTCCAACCCATCACCACCAACCCTTTCACACACTCCCCTACTTAGGGTTTTTGCCCCAAAACCCTAGTTAAGCTCTCATACACACTTCTACCATCCTATATACTATATTTTCCCCAAATACTCCAATAACCCAAATCTTTCCTCACCAAGGTTAAACCTTAAACCAAATTTTTCCACGTAAACTTTTTCCCATGCAAAGACTAACCACCACATGCAAGCCTCACACTTTCCATGCACAATTTACTCTAACCCTTTATTTTATTATTATCCTTCCTTTATTTTATCACCCATACGTCATAAGGTACTTAGAATTTTTCTCAATTCTTCCTATTCACCCCTCTCTTTATTACTTTTAGATTCCCATAACCTCACAATACCACTTAATGCCTTTTAGCATGTATGTTATACCATAACAACTACACATAAGAGCATGTCATAAAATACAAGTCATATCACCCATAACACATATATCATAACTCATACACAACTTACTTTAGCTCCATGCAAAGCAAGCTACACTACACACATTTTAGTCAACACTCACTTATAATCCATAAGACATATCATTACACCCACAAGCACACAAATCATAGTAGAACTAAGCCTTAACCATATCCTTACCTAATAGGATATTGGGCTTGGAGTACGAATCCTAGGCCTCATTATAGGAAGGGTTTGGTTCACCTATAAAAAAAAAGCCACACTAAATATTAACCCTTCTTTCTACATCTTTTTTCCTTTTTATTTTATTTTTTTCTAACTAAATATTAGTAATGAGATTAATAATAATAATAATAATAATAATAATAATAACAATAAGGTTAATAATGGTAAAATATTTAAAATAATCATAATAAATAAATATAGAGGTTAAGGGCACACCTAGAAGGGGAGTATCAAGTCAGGGTGGAGGCAGTAGTGGCAGACGATAGCGGCAAAAGGGTGGCGATGATAGCAAATGTGGGATTTTGGGGTTGGAAAAGGGAAGGGAATTGGTGTTTTCTTGGGTGGTAGGGTTTTTGGGTTAGAGGGAGTTGTTGTGGTGGTGGTGGTGTCCCATGGTGGTGGCGGTGTCCAAGAGTGAAGGAGAGGAAAGGAGGAGGAAGGAGGGAAATAAAAAGGGAATAGAGGGCATGTCAAGATAGGGAAGGTTTTCTGGGTAGTGAGGGAGGTAGTGGAGGTATTGGTGGTGATGTAGGGCCGTACAAGGGGCGGAAAGGGGTGCAAAAAGGAAGCTTGAGCTACCTACTTTGCACAAGTGGGGAGAGAAGAGGAGGGAGAATTAGGGGTAGGGTAAGGTCGTGTTTGGTGGAGGGTGGTGTAGGGAAGAGAAAGGGTGGAAGTTGGGAAGGCTACACAGCGCGACAACAATGGTGGCAGCGTTTGAAGAGGCAATGTGAGAAAGGGAGATAGGGGGAATTGGGGTAGAAAATAGAGGAAAGAAGGGGGTGGAGGAGGGATTTTATAGGCTTAGGGGAGGGGAAGAGGATAAGGGATGAAAGAGAAAAAGGGGGAGGGGAGTAGGTGGCTACTAGTGCAGGTATGCGAAGGGGGGCAGGTTTGTAGGGGGCAAGGTTAGGTTTTTGCTAGGGTTGCAGGGGGCTTAGGTGGGGTTTTGGGGCTACATAGGGGCAGGGACCAATATAAGACAGTGCACTACATGCTCTGCAAGTCAGAACAAGGGGTAGGTGAGGGGAGAGAGAGAGTCATGGCTGTGAAGCATCTATATACGATACCCAATAGGGGGAGGTTGAAGACGGGGGTAAAAGGGGAATAAAGGAAAAAGGAAATGGAGAAAAGGGGGAAAGAAGGGGGAGCCATTGGGCGGGGTTGGTCTTGTGCAAAGACAAAAAGGTGGGGGAGTAGGCCACATAAAGAAGGGGGAAAACAAAGAAAAAGAAGAAAGAGGAAGAAACTAAAAGAGAGAAAAGGGAAAAAAAAAAGAGGCAAAGTGAGGTGGTTGGGGTGTTTTGAGATTTTATTTAAATTTTTGGGAATAATACAATTAGTAAAAATAAAAAAAATATTTTTTTTTATTAATTTAGAAATTATTATTATAATTTACTTAAAATTTATTTTAGTTTAGTAAATTATTCTAACCTCCATTAATTTGATCCCTACATTATTTTCCTCCTTTTTGGCTTGAACTATTTTTATTATAATATCATTATTTTATTAAAAATGGTATATTTAATTAAATCTCACCTATTAATCATTGTTTTATTTTTAATTCCTAAATTAGGGTTTTGGGGTATTACACTCAGCATGTAGGTCATGTATGCCCTTCTCCAACTCTTAGGTCACCTTCTTATCTTTATGGTGACCTTAGAGCATATGCACAAGTAGAATTAAACTCATATGATATGTCACACCTTGGTGTCGAGAATATGAAAATGTATTTCTTTGTATGATAATGAATCTTTGAGCTTGATCTCAACGAGTCTGATCATATGGGAAGGATTTGCAACATGCGTCTTCAAAGGGCAAAACGCAAAAAGGCTGTAAAGGGGAAGAAAGTAGAAACAAATATGGGTTTTAAGGTCACTAAGGCAAAGACACGATAAGGTTAGGGATGATAAGTCTAAGTACTACCCTGTTAAAAAAGATCTTCGATAAGGTCAAAACCTCAGGAAAAACCATTAAGAAAAGGGTAATAGAGACAAAAGTTGATAAGGAAGAGATGCATAATAGAATGGAGTACATCAAAACTTTAGACCAAAAACTCTAGTATGAAGCCCCTATGATAAGGCCAAAAAATGAGCATGAGTGAGATGTTAATAGGATGTAAAAACAAGAGGATTATGTAACACCCAAAATATTTCTAACCTTAATTTTTGAGTGTTTAGCCTTTTTAATCCTTTCGTAACCCTTACCCTTAGTATGATTATATTTTCTTAACCTCTTCCCCTACTAAATAAGTTTTATTTCCTTCATTTGGTTACCCAATCTAGATAATAAATATACCTCCTTCTAACCTTCATGCCAACTCGGCCCATGCTACCCATGTAATATGACTGTTTGCTACTATAGAAACCCCTTATCATGCCTTAACCCACTACAACACTTTCCTCAGAGCATGATATATACTTTTTCCATATCATTTTCTTTTCATTTTCCTTCATCTCATTTCCTCCATACCCGACCAGCAATCAAAAGGCTCAATGGCATGACATCCAATACCAAATGAATAAACAACCCAAGCCTCCTTACAACTATAAAAATCACGAGCTCCTTACCTTGATGAAATCATCTAATTGAACCTCATTTTCCATGGCTAGTATCATTAGATCAACCTCAAATACAAACAACAACAATAACATTGTAGCATCATGCTCCCAACATTCACATATGCCATAACTTTATGTTGCCTTTCCCATTGTTGTGTGAATAGCTTATGCTATACAATACCTTGATGATTCCACCACCCCTTAGCTTTATCCATAACCAAACACAACCCCCACTATCTATGTGAACCACCAACTCAACCTATCTACCCTCACTATCTAAACCTCATGCCGCTTGAACCTACTTTCACCATAATATTAGGTAACTATTCCCCTACATTGTGTATCATTGTGGCCGATCCTCTTTGTGTATGTGGTCCATTCATGCTAAACCCCTTTATATTCCTTGTAGCTTCATGCAACCATTACTCCACTAGTGCTACCATTGCACGTTGCCTCTCCCCTTATGCGTTCACAACTCATGCAACAATACTCAACCCCATGTAATAGGTTGTTTTGTTGTTCTTGCTAATCAAATTCCTTTCTTATTTCCTTAGCTAATTTTATCTTTTTCCTAATCCTCTTGTTGTCTTTTTATGTGATTAAGGTGTAGAAGAAGGTAATTAATAATAGTTGTTGTTAAGAGATTGATGTAGATTGTGGTAAATGTACATGTTATAAAATAGGACCTTGATGTTATGTGTTATTTTTATGCAATATCAAGTTTGCATATTTATATTATAAGAAATCCTATGAAGGGTTACTTAAATTTACATTATTATAGCATACTATGAAACCATGAATTTTTTCCACTATGATTTTATGTGATATATTTTTATTTGAGCTTGCTAAGCTTTGTCACTAAATCTTAAGCATGTTAATGTATTGTGTTAATTTAAAATTATCATAGTTTAGGGAACATAAATGTGATTAAGAGTTATTGTTGTGGGTATGTTTATGTTGAAAATGGTGATGTTTGAGATTTGTGGAACTTTTAAGTATGTTTAGATGGTTCTCGACATTAAGGGTATTTAAGATGAACTTATGATTTTTTGATGTAACAAGGTTATTTTGGATCAATGCTAGAAATTAAGGTTGTGTAAGTGTTTTTAGGTTATAAATATGATAAGTTTTCTATGTGTATAGTTTGGGTTAATTATGACTATAATAAGTATTAATGTTATACAAAAATTCCTTAAATGGGCATCAAAACTCTAGAGGCATGATTGGTATTTTATATGCAAAATATTAGAGTTAAGTTATGATTTATGGATAAGTTTTTTAGAATAATATGTATGGATTGGTGAGTACTATGGGAGGAGTTATGGTGTAATTGAGAATTAGGGATAATATGTCAAGTGTTTTATAACATAATGATTTAATATAAACGAAAATAGAATTGAGGACAGTAAACCCTCAAGGATAAAAAAAATGGAGGCTTCAAAAAAGTTTGAATAGGCCTTCACTAATCGTATGACTTTAACTCTCTTTTTCTTAGTTCAAGCATCTAAGAGTTAACCTCTAAGAGTTTACAAGTTGTAGATAAAATAAAATGGAGAGACACTGCTAGGAAAAGAGGTTTTAGCAAGGATATTTGTTGTCGCCAATAACTCTAAAGTTGTCCGATTACCCTTTAGCAACAATTTGATACCCTAAATTTTAATTAACTCTAATCCCAAGTAATTAATATTGTAAACTAATTCTAATCTTAAAAAATTAATATTTCTATCTTACCCGAACTCCCTTATCCTAAATTTTAGCCTAGCCTTAATTTTTATTCCAAGTTGTTAATATATTTCCTAACCTAAACCTAATCTTGGATAATCATTTAATTTAATTATCATAATACCCTAACCTAAATTATCTTTTTAGCTTAACCCTAATTTTTATTCAAGGTTATTAATATATTTCCTAACCTAAACCTAATTTTTAGTTAATTATTTAATTTAATTATCCTAATACCCTAACTTAAATTATCTTAAGCTATTTGGGTGTTTGGAAGTTTTGTGTGAAAAATAGAACGTAGGACATTATAACGGTATAGAGGAGACTGAATTAGGGTTTGGAGTGATTAACTATGGATTGTTGTGATTAAATAGGGTTGGAGTGGCTAAATGTGGTTTGTTGTGGTTAACTAAGGTTTGGAATGACTAATTATGGTTGTTGTGGTTAAATAGGGTTTGGAGTGGTTAACTATGGTTTGTTGTGGTTAATTAGGGTTTGGTGTGGCTGCTTAGTTTTTTTTTGTATCATGTGTATTTTGGTGATTAAAGTGTATTTATGATGGTAGAATTTATGATTTGTGATGTGTGATGCTTCATGCATGTCTAGGGCGAAAGATTTTGAATAAGATACTTAAGACACTAATAATTTAAAGTGGAAGATTATTGAGCCGGGTCTAGCCGATCCACAGGTTAGGAATAGTGGTTAGGGTTTTTACCCTATAAGTGGTCGATCCACCAGTGAAAAATAGTGGTGTGGAGTTTGTCCTGCAAGTGACCGACCCACGACAATAATAGTGGGGTGACTCGAGCTCAATAAACACAAACCAGAGTTTGCTAAGATACTTAAAAGATACTAATTATTTATAGTCGAACACCATGTGAGCAGGAACCATTCGATCCACCGATAAGGAATAGTGGTGTGGACTATTGTCCCGCAAGTGACCGATCCACCAGCGAATAATAGTGGTGTGGACTTTGTCCCGCAAGTAACCGACCCACCGACAATAATAGTGGGGTGTTTCTGTACTTACATGGATTTGATAAAAGGCATTGTGTGCATCGAATTCTGATAAAAAGATTAATAAAATAATTAATCTGGAATAAGTATGTACTTTATGTGTGGCCTTGATCATTTATAAGTGGTATAATTTCTTCATGACCTTATGTACTATATGTGTGGGTTTGAAAGTGTAAGTTGAGTATTGTTTTGTATGTTTCTATGTGCTTATGTGTTGGCCTTAGTGCTCGGTTACCTTACTCAGTATGTAGCGTACTAATCATCTTTTTCATAGGTGCTACTCATTCCCACGAGTAGTATGCCCTTCTGACCTTGTGCAGGTGGGTGAGACATCAGTGGGGGCTGAGTGTTGAGCTAGGGTGTGGGCTCAAAATTCGAGAGTGTCCTGGCTGTTTTTACTCTTCTTGCTATTTTATTTTTCTTCGACCAATTCTCTTTGTATCAGAGTTATCTTTTGTGGTTTATTATTTTGTGTTCAGTATTTGAGATATACCTTTTAACAGTTGTACAATTATATTTCGTTGTGATTATTAATTATAATTCTTTATGTGTACTCTGATTTCTAAGTTATTATCTCTTTAATTCATTTTATCAAATCTTGGTTTAAGTTTTATATTAATCTTTTTAGCCTTAGCACTTGGTACTGAAACAGTCGGAGAGAACCGATTTGGTACTAAATATGGTGGTAACATCCCCAAAATTCACGGATTTTAAATTAAGTATTTTAATTACTTCCACTTTAAAAAGATAGTGAATTTTGGAGTGTTACAACACACTCCATCACCAATAGATTGTCCTTCATTACCACCACCTACAACCTAGTATATCCTTTATATCATATATTTCCTCCTCAACCATAGGCACTAGTTCTAGATCTAGTATAAATTTACCTTGATATACCCACACATCATAGTTTTATATGAACTCACTCCACAATATATGATACTTAATCTATAGATCACCACTCAATGTTATTACACTTCTTGAATGGGAAACAATGCAACCATATTCATTCCAAAAACATGGTCTTACCATTCTAATAAATGATTAAAGCCCATTCCAAAATTCATTTAATCACTAATTCCGTAACAACATCCAACTTTTATTAATAGTAAATTTATCTATATGAAATATAATTTAATAGTAATTCACTATACAATGTCAATTATGTTAAGAGAAATTATTTATATACATCAAACAAAAATGTTTCAAACTACAAACACTAAAAACCTTAACTAACGATGAAACAACTATCATTATACACCAACAAGGTACTATAACTCAAAATAGGGTTCCTTGTTGAATGTTCTCAATCACCCATTAAGTCCATTCTTCTCATAGAATCATTTACTCTGTCAATTATTCAAAAGAGGGTGCACCCACCTTGTAGGAGTTGCTAAGGTAATTAGGGTATGCACTCACTAATAGCTTATGCCAAGACCTCCATCTATCATCAATAACTATCAAATCCTTATTATCTAGTCATAATATCTCATAAATAATTTACCATCAACAACCTTAGGGTGTGGAACATTAGTGACGAATAAATCTATATGTCTAGCTCTTGTTGCTAGCCATGGCTAAATTAATTGTAAGGTCAAAAAAAGATAATATGACCTAAACTTAAATGGTACCAAATATAATTCCCTCCCTAACCATACGATGAAACACATTACATACCCAACTCACATGTTTTCTAATATCTCCATCCGGAGAAATACTATAGTAGTATAGAAGGCACTCGTCAAGTAAACCATGTATCCTAGCCTAACAAAAGGGAAAATTAGTTATTTTTAAATATTTATGTTATTATTACAACTATAGATAGTAATGAATTATCATATTAGTAATTTAATACTTATGGTTAGTGTTAGGGTTTGTAAGTATTTCACATATTTAATAACAAATTATTTAAGACCGAAAATATTTTATGTTTTCAAATTTGTATTACATTATTATTTCACTTATATAATAATAATTTTTTTAAAGTTAAAAAGAATTTATTAGCTAAAAGTATTGTTATATTATTATTTTACATAATAGTTAATAACATTTTATCTAAGGCCAATAATAATTTATTATATAATAATTTTATATTCTAATTGTTATACCTTTTTAATAATAAATTATTTAATCAGAGTAATATTATATTATTTTAATTTTTTTATTTTACTATTTTACTTGGTTAATAATAAGTTAGTTACTTTTGAATACGTATGTTATTGTTAGAACTATATATATTAATAGATTACCATATTAGTAATTAAATATTTATGGTTAGAGTTAGGGCTTACAAGTATTATACATAATTAATAATAAATTATTTAAGGCTAGTAATATTTTATGATTTTAAACTTTTTTTCTATCTTATTATTCCAATTATACAATAATACTTTATCTAAGGTAAAAAAAAATTTATTAGCTACATGTGTTGTTATGTTATTATTCTACATATTAGCTAATAATATTTTATCTAAGACTAATAATAATTTATTATCTTATAATTTTATATTATAATTTATATATATATATTTAATATTAATTTATTTAATCGCACCACATATATGTAATTATAATTACCAACATACATATACAATTACTGCCACAATTATTATACTTCTTTAATAATAAATTATTTAATCACAAACATATTTTATAACAATTTCCAACATGCACACGATTACCACCACAATTTTTATATCTTTTTAATATTAAATTATTTATTCACAACATATACATTTAATCACAATTAACAATATATATATAATTACCACCACAATTGTTATATCTTTTTAATAATAAATTATTTAATCACAATACGTAAATGTAGTCATAATTACCAAAATACATATTTAATCACAACACATATGTCAACACATAGTTACCTCTACCAATATTTATATAATACTTAATAATAAAATTTGTGTGTGTTTGTTATAATCACAAAATTAAAATTTAATACGTACAAACACACACACACACACACACATACACACAACACTTAAGAATAAAAAAATAAAAACACATAAAAGTGGTGATAAATGAAGTAGGGAGCGATAATGACAATCTCTAACAATGACAATAATTTCGACAAACTAAAGTTGTCAAATTTTAATATAAGAAAATTAATACATTAATAAACTAATAATTTAACGAAAATAAACTAAAACAAAGAGTGAAATATAAATACTAAACAAAGGTATGGAGGAGATGGTGATGCAAGGTGGGAGATGTGGGGGCTATGGATAAAAAAGTACAAGAACATAAAAAAAGCAATAATAATAATATATGACATAAAAATAAGAAATTAACAAAAAACTAAATATTGTATAGAAATCTTACAGAATGATTGAACTCGATGATGAGAGAAACCGAAGAGGAAAAGAGAAGAGAAAGATATGACTAAGAAAAATGATGGGCGTGCCAGGGTTTTCATAAGACAATGAGTGATGCTAATTTTGTCGCTAATAGTCTGAATGTTGTTGCTAATGATGGGGGGAAAAGCATGTGACCTATTAGGGATGACCATCAAGTTATTAGCGAAAACCTTTCATCTCTAATAGTTTAACGTTGAATTAAAAAAATTGCTCTAAACTTTGCACTAATATTTTCACCAAAATAAAAGTTCCCATAACCATTTTTAGTGACAACGTTTTGTTTTCCTTACTTTTATTTCTAGCAAAATATAGTAATTTGGGGAAAAAAAATAGGGGGGAAATTTACCGTAAATAAATTAGATACAACATTGTTGTTGCTAATAGTCTTTTGGGACGTAGTTTTTTCCTCACATTTTCTGCTCTCCAAAAATACTATTAGCAATTACTTGTCATCGCTAATAATAATGTTTAGATAACATGGTGCCATACCTAATATTGATGGCACAAATTTACCTTTTTCTTGTAGTGAGAAGAGAAAGGGAGAGGGTCAGCAATAAAGGATGCATCTATAAATGAATGCAACCTAAGAATAAGAAGAATAAGAATATGATAGGAGAAAGGATGAAGCAAAGTAAAATATAGGAGTATAACCTTAGTCTAAAATGATCAGCTAAAGGGCATAAGCTCTTATGCCTATTAAGTAAGGGTATAAGTGAGGGGGAGAAATTAGTTGGGGGGGGGGGGTTGCTTGTAAGTAAGAGGAGTGATGGGAGTGATTGACATAAGTAAGAGAGTTAGTAGAAAGTGATTGAGTTGATTATGGGTAGATTTTATGTTGTATGAGCAAGGATCATGGGGTATGTGAGTGTTAGATTTTTGAAGTCAATCATCTCAATAAAGTTTAAAAACTTTCAAATGGTAGGTAAGATAGATTATTAATGCCCAACAAATGGCTAAAAATGGAGAAATAATCATACAATTCCCAAAATTCATGAAAAATTAGGAAAATGTATGTAATTAATTTAGGAACCCAAAAAAATTAGCGTAGGAATTGATTTGAGTTCAAAACAAGCTTAAGAAAATCAAGAATGGAGAAAATCACCCTACTCTGGCCAACCAGGTAAGGTTAGCATTTGACTATTAGATACCTTAGAAAAACTAGCTTCTTCTACCATTCTTATAGCAAGTGTTAAAGATAAAATGTTACTCCTCTTAAATTAAAAATACAATCGTGAGAATTAGAATAGAGATTACAATACAAATTAACATTGTTTAGATAAAATAAGATAGGAAGACAACTATAAAAGTTAAAAGAAAAAAATACATGAGGGATATAAGAGTTCAGGTATATTTGAATCAAAAGATATTGAATAGGAAACTGGATAACCCCAACTCTCAACTCTAAAATTACTAGCCTCCAAGTCAAACTTATAAGAAATCTTATAGTCATAATTTTCCTTTGAATATTCAGGGGACCATGAAACGGAACCCATGAGTACAATGGTACCGAGTAAACCACTATACAAAATTAAGCATGCAAAAGTTGCATGGAGCCCATGAAAGGTATTACAAATAAAAAATAATATAAAAATATCAAATTGTACAAGCAATAATATAATATGGTAAACATACAAGATAACCATTTGTCGCCTAGATCACAACCTTAACATATCACTTCACTTAAGCATCATACAAAATTTAATAACCAAAGCATACCAAGGGTGTTTCCAAAAGGGAAGACACCGATCCATTCATAAACAATTTTCATAACATTAACATTATATTTCATAAATCTAGCATCCGTACTAATAAATTCCAAAACTTCACAAGTAGGTACAAATACAACTAATGAACCATTGATAGGGCAGGAAGGAAATTATCGAACTCAAGTAGGGCACAAAGGCAACTAATAACTACAAGTAAAGAACAAAGACAACTACCAAACCACAAATAAGGTACAAAGGCAACTATCGAGCCACAGGAAGGGCATGGAGGTAACTAGCAACTCACTAATCCAATAATTCCGAAACCAAACAATAATTAATTCTATTTTATTACTCGAGGGGGGATCATGTTAACTTGAAGACCTTAAGATACTCCAGCCATATCAACATATAAAGTCAACATAGCATCCTACCGACTATCAATCCAAGGACACTAAAGTACCTTGGTTACACTAGTACAAAAAATAAGCATAATACCTATCAACAAGGACACATAATCCATAAGTATGCATACCCTCTAAGAAGCTCAAAGAGCTAAGTAGAGTAAGGTGTAAGATCTGGTTGGAGAACTATGTCACACCTAAAAAAAATCAAACCAAACTGTGGGCTAAACTACGTCTTTAAAGTATCTACCCCTAAATATCCACCATTCTTTTATCTTACTATTTTTTAATTTAAATATTAATATTTTATTAATATGATCACAAAATCACATAGTACACAAACAACTTTTATTTTCATACTTAACCACTTTTACTCATTTTTAATTATTCAAGTCAACCAAAAGGTCAACATTTAATCAAAATTAGATTTAACACTAAGGTCAACCTAATAATCTAATAAGTTCATCCTAGGTTCAATTATTCACATTTTATTGAATTGTGTAATAAATGATTGAAATGCTCCTAAAACCATCATCAACATGATATTATCCATTTTAAATGCTAATTACCTTTTTATTTAAATCTGTCATGAAAATGCTAAAATATTATAATTTTAAACACCTTAGTATACAAGTAAACTATAAGATATGGAAAAAGACCATTTTTACCCTAACACGTGTATAATCATATAAACCCTAAGATGCATATCCAACTCATCATAAATCACATACTTTTATACTTAATATTATATAATACTTGTTAGGCATACATGGTGGCATAAAATAAACATGGTATAATTAAAAGACTAAATTACCCCTAAAGCATACAATATCATGTGAAGCTATACCTAAACATGCTTAACTTATCATATTAGACATATGCATCATGCATAAGTTATCCATGATGTTAAACATATCCTAGTATGTTTTCATACGCGTAATATTATAAATGATTTAACAATATCCATGATACATAAATTCCTACTAGCATTATTTAGAAAGTAAATAAAATACATTGAGACATGCTTAATATAATTGAAACCCTAATATGCTATCATAAGATATTTAACACTTTAGTAAGGCATATGCGTTATCTTAATTCCCAAAATAAAAATGTAAGCAACCTAATATATATTATTAGCCTTCACTAATCCTCCTCCATTACCTAAAATAAGTCATACATAACATATACGCTAGCCACTAAAATGAAATTAGCTAAATCAAAACACCACGACACACCCAACCAAAGGCCACACTCACGAAGGAAGGAGTAAGCCTGCGACACAACTCAAGGGTAATGATGCACAAGATGACGTTGCATAGGGATGCACATAGATGGGTTCAGGAAGTGAAAAATAAAATAGTGTCAAGAGGCAAAAGAAGGAGAAGAGGAGCTCAGGGTGGTTAGCAAAGTTAACAACAAAGAACCAAAGTAAGAAAGGAGAAAAGGAAGAAGAATATAGGGTGGAGCCTTAATGGTGGTGATTAGTGTTGCATGCCACATTGCATTGTTGTTCATTGTGTGAGCATGCGACATTGGATGAGGGAACTAGTGTGAGGGGACTACAATAGGGATGGCAATGCGAGGTTTTCCAAGGTATTGGAGCAAAAAATTGTGGTGAGCATGAGGTTTAGGCAAAAGAAGGGAAGAGTTGCATGGGAGGGGCTCGTGGAGTAGGGGTTTCATGTATGAGGTGGTAGGTGATGTAGGTTGGCAATGAAGGTAATGTTTTTACATGAGAGAGGAAGGTAGATGAAGCCTTGAAATGGGCGGTATAAGGTTAGGAGAAAAGCAAATGAGTTTGGGGAGGTTGCTAAGAATTGGGGTGGTGATCAATAGCGATGATGGAGTGTGCACAGGAGAAGTGGTGCAAAGTGCTACATAGAGGCAAAAATGGAGGAAGTTGGGTTGGTTTTGGGAGGAAGGTAGTGAAGCCTGAGGAAAATAGAGAGAACCATCAAGAAGGAGGGAAGAAAAAGAAGGACGGTTCAGTTTAGTTGAGTTAGGAGTCAAAGGTCAAAGATAATGAGCAAGGAGTTATAGGGGATTAATGTGTGAAAATCATGAATGGCAATTGAGATAGATGGTTGGGGGTTTGGGATTTGTGGAGAAGGGAGGAGGCATGGAAGTTGGTGTATAGGGTAGAAGGACAGAGAGGTTATGCGAGGAAAGAAAATGAACAGAGGTAGATTGTTAGTTAATGATTATTTTAGTTTAGGTTTAGTTTGGTTATGCTAGAGTTTCGGTTAAAAACCAAATTAGAAAAAATAATTGGTTAATGGTGTGGTTTAAATGAAAGGGAACTGGGAGGAAAATAATTAGGGTAAATTATTTAATAAATTATTTAGGTTATAGTTTAAGGATCAATAAAAAAAATTAAAATAATGTTTAGGGTTAGGCTTCAAATTAAATGCTAAACACTCAAAATAAAGGTTACAAACTTTTAGTGTGTTATTCATACCAAGGCTTCTCTAGTTATCTTGTTGCCTCTACGCCTCGTCTTGTGAACGTAATTACCAATGGAAATAGAAAGGAAAAATAGGTATTAAAGCATTTAATATGCAATAATTTTTTGAAAAAGGTTACTTGTATTACTAACTTGATTCATATAAGTGTTATTTTAGCACTTTTAACATTAGTAAAAAAATAAGTGTCACTTTATGATTTTAATGAAAAATAATGAATGTCTTTACCCTTTATCATCATTAAATATTCCTTTCTAAATTTATATATCCCCAAAAAATATTTCATTAATTTTTTCGACAATCACTTAGGTTATATTAGTCATTTGACTTTAAATATTAATTTGTAAGCATAAAACTAAAAATAAAAATTTAAATTTTTAGATTAACTAAAACCAATACTATAACACTCCCAAATTTTTAGTTGAAAATTTTAGTTTGTTTAAGGAAAATCATACACAAAAGGGTAGTGTTAGCACCACAATCAGTACAAGTTTGACCCCTAACCAGTCTCATATTAATCATAAGCTAAGAGATAAACATGAATATATAATCAAAATAAAAATCAATTAAAACATGAAGGAGTCTAACATTGAATTACAAAAAATGCTAGAACACATACGAATCAAAGTCAGTACAATTGAGAAATGAAGTACAAATTAGGATCCCACTATAGAGGAATAAAAACATAAAGTGTGAACAGGAAAAAATCTAGAATACACTCTCTCTGGCACCGACCCCAGGACACCAAGGCATCACTTTGTCCCGACCAGCTCATCGTAAGCTGCAAAGTCCTCTAAGGCCTCGCGCCTACCTATACAAAATCATGAGGGACTACTACTCATGGAAATGAGCAACACTTATGATAAGGATGATTAATACGCTACATACTGAGTAAAATAATAATATAATTAAGACAAGGCACGACAACACAAAGTACCACAGGGTATGTTTAAGCCATGTGGTGTTCTGCTGTAAGACATGATATTATGCATCTGGTAGGTTTTATTAGATTATTTACCCCTGTCACAGTTTAGGCCATCAGTCCCTTATTTACACATCTCTCAAATTATATCTACATGGGTACAGGGACCCACTATTATTACTAGTGGATCGGGAATAACTACCACAAGACATAATGCGTCTGGCCACTAAAATAATCGATGGACCAATAACCATATACAACCCCAAGGCAAAATGCACTTGGCCACTATTATAACCGGTGGACCAATAAATATACTACATCTAGTCTCGACCTACGTGGTGTTCCATTGTAAGTGATTAATCTCTTTTCTATAGATTATTATCGTCTAAGATTTAACTTATTGAGCTTAGAACCCCCACTATTATAATTGGTGAATTAAAAATAACTACTCTAGGGTAAAACGTGCCTGACTACTATTATAACCAATGGAATGATAACTATATACAACCTTAGGGTAAAATGCACCTGGCCGCTACTATAACAGGTGGATCAGTAATCATCCTACTCAATGATATTCCATTTTAAGTGATTAGTATTTTCTTCATTTCTTATTTGCTAAGTAACATCCATCCAGACATGTACAACCTAATGGACACTCTTGATGTACTACCACTCGATTGACCCAGACTTCCTGAAAACCCTATCCCTTAACATAGAACATCCACTCCCTCCAAGACTCCAAGGACCCCTAAAATTTTTTCCACCAACCTCATAGCAAACATAGAAAACTCATATACATAGGTCAAGACCCACTTTCATTTTTCTCCACCTATGCTCACCATCTCCTACTAGCTTGAAACCCTAATCTGGCCTATGTGGTCATTGCCTCTCCTCTCCATACTCAGCCCACATCTCCCCTAATTCAAGCAACATCACCATACTCACCCTAGCTCCAAACCTCACAGTCCAACTCCTCAACTCACATATCTGATAATGACATCCTAGTTGGTCATCTCTGAAAACCCTAATATTCCCCCTTTTCCTCCATACCCCTTTGCCTTACACAATTCTTCCCTCCATTTGGCTTAACCTACACCTTCCATGTGGTACATCCCTCATCACAACACCGATTTCACTACAAAAAAAAATACTTTTAGTAATGATACTTTTTGTTGCCAAAGATAGAAAATCATTGCAAAAAATATATATTGCAATGACCATTTTTGTTGTGGGGTTGTTACGCATCATGGAGTTGCAAAAAAATAATAATAATAAAGCAAAAATAGTGGTCATTGTAAAAAAGTAATTAAATATAATATAAATTGTAGTTGCCAAATAAATGTCATGACAATACATCACTTCACCAAACTACATATGTATATATATTACAATGACTTTTTTCATTACAAAATATTAATCCTACTTCGACAAAACTTTATGTAGCTCAAAAAACTTGTAATTAGCAACGACTTTTGTCATTAAAAAAAATTGGTTGTACTTTAGCTACAAATTATGTCATTGCTAAAACTTATTATTTGCAACAAAAAAGTCATTGCAATATATATATATATATATATATATTACAACAATAATATTTGTTGTTGCTAAAATACAATAATTGCAATGAATATACTTTAGGAACAAAAAATTGCAAAGTAACCTGGGTAGATACTACCACATAGGGGCCACATGATAACACCCGAGACCCATAAAATTTTAAAACCCCTAGTTGAAACGACCACGTGGGGCCACTTTTTAGCCACCTAGGCCCCCAAGACTTGCGAGGTCTATTATGAAATGCTTTTCAATTAAGTAGCTAGTCCCTTAAATCAACACGAATCCTTTTCAAATTTTTTTAGGAGGGTCACCCATCCTAAAAATTACACCACAATATGCACGCTTAACAGTAGATTTATTAGGATGGAATCATTAAAGGAATAGTATACTATGTTGATATAAGTAGCCATATCAATCCTTATAATACTCTGCTCAATTTAGGAGTATTACACTTTATTGTTGCAAAAAAAAAAAATTGCAAATTTAAAGTCATTGCCAACATTTGAACTTAAAACTTCAACAACCATATTTGTTATTGTGAAAACATACAATTGCAATGACACAATAACTTGTTTAAACACTATTGTAATAAATGACTTGTGAAACCTCTAATCAATGTCCATAAATTATACCATATTTATATATATATGTCTAGCTTAAATCAATATTAAAATATATAAAAATGATTCTTAACATATATATTAAGAAAAAATTATCAAATTAAAGGAAAATTTACTAGAATTCCACTTGGCAATTAGGGCTTTGATTGTGTTGATGGATGTCGAGACAAATTGGTGAGTCCAATCGATATAATTAGATAAGGCTAACACAATGGAGGCATGATTGGGAGCCAGAGAAGGCAGTGGTCACAAGGAGGAAGGAGATGAGGATGGACAACAAAGAAGAAGATAGTAGATGATGAATAAGGTCACGCACGAATTGATGTAGAAGATAGAACAAAATAGATGAGAGAGAAACGGGGTTCAAGGAAGCTGGTCTAATTTTGTTTATCATTTTTTATTACTTTTTCTTCGTTGTCATTTTTCTTATGTTTTGCAACAAATGAATGTTGTTGCCGAAAATAATAGGTATATTGTAATCAATATAGTAATTGCAATAAATTGATAAAAGTGACAATAAAAAATATCGTTGCTAATATTTTTATGTATAACTTACTACGCCAATTATCGTTGTGAAAATATTTTTCTTAATTTTCATCTCCTCACGCATATTAGATATGCTGAGGGAAAATAAATTAATATTTATAACAACAATGTTTAGTAGTGAAACTTGATCACTATTGTCATAAGTTATTTTTGGCAACACAAAAGTATAGATATTGCAATAAAATTATTGATTCTTTTTTTTGAAACAACTTGTTATTGCATTAAAATAATATAAATATTTGCAACAAATATAGTCATTGTAATAAATTCATTCAATATGTTGCAACAAAAAAAAGTCGTTGCAAAAATATTTTGTATATTGTAACATATAAATGTTGTTGCAAATAACCCATTGTATATATTATAATGAAAAATATCATTGCAAAATATTTTTTAATAATTACCATATAAATTATTTATTTTTGGCAATAACCTTTTGCAACATCGTAAAATTATTGTTGCCAAAAGAAATTTTTCACAACAACAAAGTGTTCTCGTTGCAAAAGTGTTGCTACTATAAAATAATTTTCTTTTAGCGTGTTCAACCAACTTCCTCAACTTTTCCCCACAACACACTCTATCCTTAGACCCTAGTTTATTCCCTCCATGCACCTTCCCATCAACCCATGTACTAAAACATCCCTAAGTACACTAACCACTCAAAACACACTTTCCTCCCCATGGCTAATCTCCAAACAAGACTTCCCTATGTAAATCTTTCCTCCGTGTGAAGCATGCACACCCTCCAATACAAAGGTCACAATCCCCATGTAAGTTTTTATCCTAACCCCTCATACTATCCTTTCTCCTTTTATCTACTCCACCATATTTCATGAGACAACTAGGACATTTTTACATATCACTTCACTCACTCCACGCTCTTTATTTTCTTTAATTTCCCATGGCCAATCAAGTCCCACTTTAGTCATTTAGGTATACTTATTTTAATATTTCAACCATACACAAGAATATGTCCACCTATAGCAATTTTTTAACCATACATATAAAAAACAATAAAAATTATACTCACTATACCTTAGCTCCTTGCAAGCCAAGCTGCACCACATATATTTACTTCACATACACTTATATTTACACATAACATACAAATACACCCATTACACACACAAGACTTATAACACAACCCAAACCTTAAATATATCCTTACCAAGTTGGGCTTTATGCTTGAAGCAAGAGCCCTACGCCCCTTGGGAGAAAAATTATTGTTTAATACCTATAATGAGAGTATCAACTAAGTTATTTCACTTTCTTCCTACCACTTTTTCCGTCTTCCTTATTTTCTTAACCAAAATAACAAAAACAAAAACAATAATAATAATAACAATGTTAATAATAATAATAAGTTATTAAAATCAAATACACTAAACAAGTAAGAGAGAGAAATGTGTAACCAGAAAGGACTAACAGGTGAGGGCGGTTGGTTACAGTGCAACAGTGATGGTGGTGGAGATGTAAAGGAGAAGTTTTTGTGATTGGAAAAAGAGAGGGAAGGTAGGGTCTCTTGGGTGGTTGGTGGCCTCAAGGCGGTAGTGTAGCAATGGCAGTGGCAGCGCCTGAGAGGAAGAGATGAAGAAAGGGAAGAAAGGAGAGCAGACATAATAAGGGGATGGAGGTATTGGTGTAGTAGGGGGTCTTTTGTGCAGGACGGGAGGCAAGGAGGGTGGTGAAATTCCCCAAAGCCTAATTTTTAATAATTTTAGTTATCTAAGGATTTATTAGGAAAATTAATTAAATAAATTATTATAAAAATAAAAGAAAATTAATTAGGGAAAATTAAGAAGAAATTTACAAATATTTTATTGAGGAAAAATTATGATGTTTTGCTAATTAAAATAGAATTTAGGAAAAATATTTTAAAAATTCTAAATTAGCCTAAAAAGGAAATTAAATATTATTTTATTTAAATATTATTATTTTTAATATCCAAAATATCCAAATTATTTTAATTATCCTAACTCACCTATTCTTCTTTTTCCTTTTTCCTTTTTCCTTTTCCTTCTTCCTTTTTCTTTCTTTTCTTTCTTTTTCTTCCTTTTTTCCTCTTCTTTCCCACGAAACGGGCCTAAATTCCCGTGGCCCATTTCCCTTCCTTTTTTTTTCTTCTTTCAGCAGCCAGAATGCCACGCCGTTCTTTTCTTATTTTTCCCCTGGAACACAGCATTTTGTTTAAAAAATTTTAACCGTCGCCAGTCTGGTTCTCTTCCTCTTCTTTTCCTTTCTTCTTTATTCCCCAACCGCCCGATCCATGCTGCCTCCTCCTCCTTCTTCTTCTTCTTCCTTCCTTCACTGTTGACCTGCAACTCCTCTGAGGATCACGCCGCCGGGTACACCCATTTTGACCAGCCGTTTTTCTTCCTTTCTTTTCCCCTAACTTGCCAGTCAACATGACCCACTCCACCTCCCTTCCTTCTTGCGCATGAATCACCTTTTCCTACGCAAACTTTCCTGCCACGACCTAAATTTTTGCCAACCAAATGATGCCACCGGTGAACCCTAACGCTACCTACCCTTCTCCATCGTCGTCCCACAGACCTTACCCTCTCATCTAAGCTCTATAAGTACCCCTAACAAGCTTGAACTCGAGACTTTTTCCCGAAACCCTAAAAAGCACTCCTACGCACCACCGCCACTTCAGACGCTTCTTCCGCCACCGTCGGCCAACTTCGCCGCCCACTCTACCCACCTAAGTACTCCCTACACCGCCCTCTAACTAACTACACCGCCCTTCTCCCTCAATTTTTCCTGCACAAGCCACCCCGGCCGTGCAAAGTTTCCTTCTCAATCAACCACTTCTCCACCCCTGCCACCCTTTGCGCCACCGTCCACCACCACATACGCCACTACCACTGCCTCCTACACCTCCCAAAAACACCTACAGACCCTCCTTTATCTTCCCCTACTCTTCTTTTCCTCTTCCTCCCTCTCCTCCTCGCTTTCTTTTCTTCTTCCCCTTTCAGCCACCACCGCCGCCGCCGTGTGCCACCACCATTGGCTGTGCCGCCACCCTAATTCTACTCCTCTCTATCTAGGCAATCACAATCACCCCTACTTCTACCCTCATTCTCCCTCTCTTTTTCCCAGCCCTTAACTTTTCCCCATTTCATCTCTTTTTCTAGCCACCGCCGCCACCGTGGTGCACCACCGCCGGTGCCGCCTGTCACCACCAGCCTAAGGTGGAACCCTAAACCCTCTCAACCCTTTTTTACTATTTATACAAGCCTTATTTATTTTATTTCATTTATTTCGATTATAATATTACTTTATTATTATTACTATTATTATTATTGAGTGCTAAAGCCCTATTCTATTTCATTTTGAATATTATAATAATAATTATTATTATTTATATTGAGGGTCGAAGCCCTATTCTATTTCATTTTGAATATTATTATTATGCACTATTATTATTATTATTATTCTTATTATTAATAGTATTCTTATTATTTTAAAGTAGGGTTGAAACCCTACTTTACCTTACTCTCAGTTTATGATATTATTAGTACTATTATTATTATTATTATTATTATTACTATTTTTATTATTAATGTTACTAATATGATTATTAGTATTATTTTGGTGAAGGGTCGAAGCTTTTATCCCACCATTTATTTCAAATCATAGTATTATTATTAGTAGTTTTAGTATTATTATTATTATTATTTTCAATATTATTATTTTTAGTATCACTATTATTATTATTATTATTATTATTATTATTATTATTATTATTATTATTATTATTAGGGTAAATTCTTCAAACCTTATATTATCAACTTTTACAATATTACTATTATTTCTTATATCTTTAGCAAAATTAGTAATTAGTTAATGTAATTTTTATTAATATGTTATTATTGTATCAAAAATCTAGTCTTAGAATAAATTAGTAAATATTAGTATTTTAGTAGGAGGGAATCTAATGTTTAGTTTTTCCATTATATATAGGTGAGACCAGTTAAAGCCCTAAGGAGGCGTAGGAGCGTGCTCCAAGACCGGTGTTATTTTAGGTAAAGGTGTAGTTAAGGCTGCTTGTTTGTAATGTGTTTTTACATGCCTTGTATGTCATGTGCCATGTTAAATGATGTATTTTATGTGTATTGTTATAACTAATTTACGTGTAGTATGACTTGAAGTGGAGGTATGTCCTTATGATATTTTATGGTATGAGTTTAATATGTATAAGTTGCGTTTTTAATGTGTAATGATGTGGCCCATAAGACATGCATGCTAGGTTATGGTAATATGTTGATATGGAGTGAAATGAGGTAGAGTAGACCTAAGGGTTGCATGGAGGAATCTAGGATTGCATGGAGGAATCTAGGTTTGCATGGAGGAATCTAGGGTTGCATGGGGATTTAGGGTTTCACGTGGGAGTGTTAGGGTTTGCATGAAATTTTTTGAATGGTTGCATAGGGTGTGTAAAGTCTGCATGGGGGTGAATTTTACGTATAAAAAGTTGATTTGAGGTGTGAGGAAGGTGGTGGAGGTGTTATTTGGGTGTTTGAATGCTTTGAATGAAAAATAGTACATGGGACAGTATAAGGGTACATAGGAGATCGATCTAGGATTTTGTGTGGCCAGTTAGGGTTTGGTGTGGCTACTTAGGGTTTTTGTGGTCGTACGTGTACTTGGTGAGCAAGGTGTGATGGTGAAGGTGGAATCTATAAGTTGTGATGAGAGGTGTGTTAAAATAATTTGAATTGTGCAAGGTGGAGTAGGATGGACCATTTAGGTCTAAACTAGGGTTTCTGGGTAAAAACCCTAAAGGGAGGAAGTGAGTGTGTAGGAGATGAAAAAGTAGTGGGCCTTGAGCCACACACGTGGAAATGGGTTCTAGTGTGAGTAAGGGTAATAAGGAAAGGATGTAGGGTCGAGTTAGGAGGTGTTTGAGTCTCATGATGTGGGATGGGACCTTTGGAGGATAAGCGCAGAGGGAGTTAGTCATGCATGTCTAGGGAGAGATTTCTGAATAAGACACTTAAGACATTAATCATGTAAAGTAGAAAATTATTGAGCCGGATCCCACTAATCCACCAGTTAGAAATAGTGGTTAGGACGCTTTGTCCTATGTGTGTCCGATCCACCGACTATAATAGTGGTTAGGGTATGTTACCATATGCGTATCCGATCCACCGGCTATAATAGAAGCGGATTCTAAGCTCAATAAACAAAATCCTAAAGTTGCTAAGACACATAAAAGACATTAAGTATATATAGTGGAACACCATGCGAGCCGGGGCCAACCGATCCATCGGTAATAAATAGTGGTTAGGGCATGTTTCCCTATATGTGACCGATCCACCGGCTAATAATAGTGGCCAGGTGCATTGTGTCCTGTGCGTCTCCACTCCACCGGCTATAATAGTAGGGGTTCACGTACTCGTATGGACTTGATAAAGAGCATGGTGTGGAATGAATGTCCATAAGAGATTAATTATGTAATTAATCTGGACTATAAATGGCCTTCGATTATTATATTCTCCGAAGTGATCATATGTTGTTTTATTATTATATAGTTTGAATTATGTGGTTATATGTGTTGGCCTTAGTGCACTGTTACCTTATTCAGTATATAGCGTACTGACCACCCCTTTTATTGGTGCTGCTCATTCCCATAAGCAGGAGGCCCATCTGACGTGTTGCAGGTAGGTGATGCCTATTTTGATGCCATTGATTTCCATGAGGCATCAGGCGGGGCTGGATTGATTATTGGAGTGGCATGACCGGTTTCTCTACTTATGATATTACTATTCCTTTCTATCATTACTTATGATATTATTTCCTTTCCATGAACTTCAATTTTATACTTCGGATTATGTAAACTTATGCGTACTTTGATTTCTATATTATGAACTTTTGGTTTAAGTATTAATATGAGTTGATGAATATCTTTTCTTAGCCTTAGCACTTGGTATTGGAACGGTAGGAGTGAACCAGTCTAGTACTAAGTGCAGTGGTAACATCCCCAGCATTCACCAGTTTTAATTTTAAGTATTTCTATTTTAAAAAAATAGTGAATTTTGGGGTGTTACAGGTAATGAGACCCGTGGTGGGGGTAACGTAGGGCGACATTGGTGGTGGCACAAGGTGCAAAAGGGTAGCTCAAGCTGCCCACTTTGCACGAGTGGGGAGAGGAAAGTAAGGGGAATGAAGGAAATGGGAGGGGCTTAGTGGATGTAGGGTGATGTAGGGAAGAGGAAGGGAGGGAGTGGAGATGGCGGCATGGCCTAAAGGTGATGGCAGTGGGGTTTGATTGGGTGAAGGGAGTAAGGAAAGCAGGGGTGGATTGGGAAGAAAGAAAAGGAGAGGGAAGAAGAGAATGAGGGATTTTATAGGTGTAGGGGAATTAGGAAGTAGACAAGGAAAGGAAGAAGACAAGAGAGAGTTGGAGGTCATCGGCTAGTGTATAGGTTGGTACAGCTACGCAAGGAGGGACAATGGTAGGGTAAGGGTAGGGGAGCAGGTGAGGGAAAGAGGGTGTAATACCACAAAAAAAAATTCAAAACCTAAAATTTTAAAATTTAATAATTAATTCTCATGTGGGATAACTTAAATTTTAAATTATTAATTTAATTATTTTGTAGACTTTTGATTTATAAAAATGGATATGATTATTTAATAAATTAAAATAAATATTTATTATTTTATCATATTCGTTTTATTTAAATAATTTTTCAAACCCATGTTTTACTAAAATTACCCTTTTAAATTAATATCTTAAATTATAAATAAATTATTTTATTAAAATAATTTATCCATCTAAAGTATTAAATACCCTAATTCTAAAAATTATTTTATTGTTATTTTCCCCCTTTTCTTTCTCCTTTTACCTTTCTTTTTCCTTCCTTTTTCTTTTTTCTTCTTTTCTTCCTCCTTTGGGCCGCTTATCCTCTTCTCCCTTCCCTTTCCCCCTGGGCCACTGACCTTCTCCTATTTCATCTCTCATCTAGCTCCCTCCTCTTTCTTTTATTTCCTTTTCTTTCTTTCCTAATTGGGCCTATCCAACCGCTCTCCCCCTTCCCTCCACCTTCTCCCTCGCGCACAAGTCGGTCGTTCGAACCTAAACCTTGCAGACCTATACCGACCTACTACCATTAGCCGGTAATCACCTAACCCTCTCACTCCCTTCTCCTCACCCCCTTATCTTTTTCTCCTTCCCTATGATTATAAAAGCCCCCACACTCCATCCTTTTCTTTTTCCTCTACCCAGAAACTCCCCACATTCCCCTTTTGATGACCCCTCAGACCTAGTCATTGTGATGCCTTGTTGGTGACCAAACCGCTACCTACTCTTTTCCCTACACCATCCTCTACCAAATGAGACCCCTCCTCTACTCTCTCTGCTTGTGCAAAGTGGACAACTCAAGCTGCCCTTTTGCATCCTTTGCTACCCTTCGTTGCCCCTTGCACCGGCCTATACCGCCTCCTTCGCAACGACCACCACCCCACTACTTCTATCTCTACCCAAAAATAATTCCTCTACCTCCCCACACCCTCCCTTTCCTTTTTCTCCCCCTCTTTCATCCTCTTTTCCTCTCCTTCATTTTCGGCCACAACTGTAGCTGTCTATGCCACTATCGTGCACGCCACCAACACCACTATAACCCCTTCTAATCCAGGAACCTTACCACCTCACAAGCACCACTTTCTTCCCATTTTCCAACCCTAAAAGCGTGTCTTTCTAATCACCACCACCCTTGTGCCACCCTAGTTGTTACATCCCCTCTAATTATGCCTTAACCATTCTTTTTATTTGAATATAATTTATTTTAAATATTTTTTATTATTAATCTTATTATTATTATTAGTCTTTTACTAATATTTGGTTAAACAATAATAAAAGAAAAAGGAGTAAGAGGGAAGTTAATATTAGTATTCCATTCTTATAGCTGAACCAAACCCTTCCCATAAGGAGGCGTAGGATTTGTGCTCCAAGCCCAATGTCTTAATAGGTGAGGATGTGGTTTAGGCTAAATTGTATGTTTTATGTGTCCGTGGGTGTTTTGATATTTGCGTATACTATATATGAGTATGGGCTAAAATATGTGAGGTACAATTTGCTATGCATGGAGCTAAGGTAACTGGTGTAGGTGTTATGATATAGGAGATATGGCTTGTATTATATGACATGCTTTTGTGTAAAGTTGTTATACTATGGCATGCATTCTAGGAGGCCTTAGGTGGTATGATGAGGTTATGAAGAGATAAAGGAAATAAAGAGGGTGGAGTGATTAGGGTAAAGTGAGGAGAAGCCTAAGTTTCCTATGATCCAAGGGTCACAAAATAAAGGGGTAATACTAATAAAATGGAGGGTTGGAGTTAATCTAGTATAGGAGGTGTGAGGATTACATAGGGTCATTATTCCTTGCATGGGGGTAAAGTTGATGTGCAAAAAGGTGGTGTCAGGGTTAACATGGTGATGGAAGAGTATTTTGGGTGATTGGAGTCCGTGGTTGAAGAAGAGACCATGGGTTGGTAGAAGTGAGCATGTGGGGCTTAACTAGGGTTTGTGGGAAAATCTCTTAGTAGGGGAGTGTGTGAAAGGGTTGATGGTGATTAGATGGAGTTAGGGTTGAGATAAGAAGGGTATCTTGTGAGGGGGTTAAGTCACGTGGTAAAGAGGGTGGAGTGTATGTGCGAAGGGATGGTATAAAAGAAAGGAGGAGTATTAGGGTTTTGGGGTGGCTAAATAGGGTTTTTCTTATCACATGTGGAAGAAGGGGAGTAAGTTTGTGATGTTGGATGTGGGTGAGTGGAGTGATGGTATTAGAATCAAAAGGATCTAGGCCATGTATGATAAAGAGATGTTGGAGCTACATGGGCCAAATTAGGGTTTCTAAGGGGAAACCCTAATGGGTGATGGTGAGCTAAGATGCAGAGATGGAAAAGTGAGCCTTAGGGAGTGTAGAGGTCCCAAGATATGAGACAGAGTCATTCAGGAAGTCTTGGGTATAATTCAGGAGTCCATTGAGGGCATGCATGTCTAGTCGAGGTTATGTGTGGAATAAGACATGAGTAAAATGCTAATTACTTAAAGTGAAAGATTATAGAGCCAGACCCAAGTTGGAGAAGTATTTTTGGTCCGCCAGCTATAATGGTGGCTAGGAGCCTTCTTGCCCTAGAGTGTATTCTGGCCCACTGGCTATCATAGTGGCTAGGCGGGTTTTTCCGTAGAGTATCATTTCTAGTCCACCACCTATAATAGTGGGGGTTATGAGCTTGAGAAACCAAACCTTGTATGGTAATAAATTATGAAAAAGATAATATTCACTTACGATGGAACACCACATGGGTCAGGGCCAGGTTGGGATGATTTTTGGTCCATTGACTATAATAGTAGTTAGGGGAGTTTTGCCTTAGAACATCATTTTTGGTCCACCGACTATAATAGTGGGGTTCTCGCATTCACATGGATATAATTTGAGAGATGTGTAAAGATAAAGATAATGGCCTATATCTTAACAATGATGGTAAATCTGAATGAAATATTGCATGCATCATCTGCCTTTTTATGTTTACATGGTTTTATCCATATAGTTACCTTACTCGGTATATAGCATACTGATCACTCCTTTCATAGGTGCTACTCATTCCTACGAGTAGTGACCCCTCCTAAGTTTGTGCAGGTAGGAGACAATGTCAATTATGACCCCCTCCTAAGTTTGTGCAGGTAGGAGACAATGTCTATTATGACTTTTACGCCTACAATGCATTGAGAGGGACTAAGTGCTAGCCTTATGTACTTGTCATGGGGTTCGAGAGGGTGTTTTCTAAACTTACCTTTATCTGATTTCCCTATTGTTTTAGTCACCATTTTATTTTCCCCATAAGGGGCTATTATTGTATTCACTTTCCATATCTATATTAACTCTAACAACTGCACACTCTGTTTTTTTTATGAAGTATTGAATCTATCTTATTTTTATTGATTACTCTCATTAATAGCTTTAAATTCTCTAACCTTGTGGTGGGTACAAGATTGGCCAAACTTCAATCATGTGTTGATTACCATGGTAACACCCCTTGTTTTTAGTGTATGGTTTTCAACATAAACGAAAATTTTCAACTATAAATTGTGGAGGTGTTACAAGTTGATATAAGAGCATTGATTCTGGTAACCACGCTTTATTTTTGAAGAATTTTTGGATTAACAAGTTTTCTCCTGATTTTGAAAATGTTTTGTACCCTAAAAAGGTCTTTCTATTCTAAAAAGCCTCAGTCCGGGATCACCAGTGATAAAACAAAAGGGTAGACTAGGAATTTTCTCAAAGGGAAATAATGTGTAAAAGTTGTATCGAACCAGTAGGTTCCCTCCTAACATGTCTTTTCTCTTTCAGCTAAGATTCATGATGAATGGAAGAGTATGATGATTGGAGGAGGCCTTTGAGTTTGTCCAAAGCCGGCCATTAGTGCCACCCCTACACCCACATCACTCTGAGGCTGCTAGGGAGGATTGGCTTTGGAGGGTCACTGGGCATCACCCTCCATTATACATTGATGAGGAGGACCCTATGATTTTTGAGGAGTGGATCTAAGACATAGATCCCACCTTTGAGGCTATGGACTACCCTCCAACCCGGTAGCCCAGTATAGCAGCATTCTTTCTGAGGGGTATAACAAATGCCTAGTGGGTAGAGCACCGTATCCGGGATGGTCCCCCAATGACTTAGGATGCATTAAAGGTTGCCCTGCACTCTAGATTCTATCTAGAGAGATTAAATAGGGATAATCTCAAAGAATTCATGCTTCTCACCCAAGGTAACATGACAGTTTGGTAGTACTATGCTCGATCGATTCACCATGGTGCCCCGATTTGCCCTAAGGATTATTGCCAGTGAGTCCATAGTAGTGTTTTAGTTTGAATAGGGACTAAACTTCAGCATCCACCATATAATAGGAGCGATGGCCTTCACAAACTTGGCCACCCTATACGAGTGAGCCTACATTGTCTCCACTTTATTCTAGGAGTAGGCTACTATACTAGGGAAGAGGAGACCAGAGGGCTAAAGCTCTGGGAGCAGGATCTAGCCCCGAATAGGAGGACCCTTGGGACATCAATAAAGGGGTTAGTTTAAAGCTCCGGGACCACTAAGGGTACCCTCCTGCAGACATTGTGGTAGGAGATAACTAGGCAGAGACTGTGGGGGCAGACTCGTGGCCTGCTCAATCTGTGGCAGACTAGGTCACTGTTCTTTTGATTTCCAAGATAAGCAGGGCTTCCAGCAGCCCCAGAGACAGTAGTACCAGTAGAGGGGACCCCTGATTCCCCAAAAGCACACATAGACCTCATCTCCACAATTCCAGTAGAGAGCACCTACCCCAGTTGGTGCAAAAGTTCGGGATGTCAAGGGAAGGCCTCAGGGACCACGACCTTTCCCTTAAAGAGGAGGTCAGTTAGGCGGGTGGCTGAATGTGATCAAGTAAGCAAAGGCTGATCGTTAGCTAGTCATCGTCACTTGTATGTTAACCATAATATCCTTACCGGTGCATGTCGTTTTCAATTTGAATGTATCTCTATCATTAGTGTCCACTTCATTTCTTGCTAAGGCTGAGTTATCACCATCTACTAGTGTAGTGTTATCTATGATGCATCTGTCGGGTGATAGGATGGATTATATAGAATTATATTTAAGGATGTAAAAGTGGCGGGTTTGAGGTGAGTATACTGTATACCCATACCCATATCCATACTCGATAAGAAAATCTGTACCCAAATCCGTACCCGTACCCGAACGTGTGTCCGCTAACACATCCATATCTGTATCCATTGGATATCCATTACCCGACGGATTATTCATTACCCGTTAAAGGATATTATCTCTCAGATAAACCCATTACCCGATGGATAAACCCATTTATAGTTAAACAAAATGATAATTTTAACCTTAATTTATATTATATTTAGTTTAAAATTAAGAGTAAAAGGGTAATTATATATCGGGTAAACGGGTACGGGTATGGTTACGGGTACGAGTATGGATATCCCATACCTGTATTCGTACTAAACCTGACTGGTATTTTTTTCCCATCCTCTATATCTGTATCTGTATTTGTTTATCTATATCTGCTTAAGTATCCGTTGGATAAAATCCATCAGGTTTCAGATAAAATCAGCCCCGTTTATATCTCTAGTTATATTCAGGTGTGGCCTTAGTCATAGACAAGGTATACTTCTTAATGGACCTGATCGAGATGGATTTACAAGATTTTGATGTGATTCTAGGGACAGATATGCTTGGGAGGTATCGAACGATGATCGACTATGCTCAAGAGTGCGTGCTATTATGAGGTCCAAAGGGTATTAGGGTTTTGTACAGGAAGACCAAGCCTAAGCCCACTACCAAAGTGGTCTAGAAGGGGTACCCACTGTACCTATGCAATGTGCAAGAGCTAAACAAGGACCTGGCAGCTAAGGATGGTAATTTTTCATACACGTTCGGGGCCCCATTAGGGATTCCCTGTTAGGGTTTAGGTTTGGGTTCGGGGAGAGAATTCGGAGATCGGGTTCAAGTTTGGAGATTCTTAACGGGAATGTTTTCGAGGATGGGTTTGGGGTCCCCATCCCCAAACCCGCCCCAAAAATTATATATATATATATATATATATATATATATATATATATAATTTTTTTATAGAATATAAATTAAAAGTATAATATAAAAAAATTGCTTGAGGATTGGGGATTGGATATAAAGTCGGGTTTCGGAGATCGAGTAGAGTTTTAAGGATGGAGAATAAATTGGGGATGGAAAATATATCGGTGATCGAGTCGGATATGGGGATTTGATCCCCGCGGAGATTGGGTTGGGGATTCCCCAATAAAAAATCAAGGATCAGGTCAGATTTGGGGATTATTTTCCTTATCGACTTTGGGGACGGGAATGGGGTCCCCATCTAGAGGGTATTCCAATGGTCAGAGAATTTTCGGACGTATTCCTAGAGGAAATACCAAGTTTACACCCAGTTCGTGAGAATGATTTCACAATCGAGCTAGTGTTGGGAGCTAAACTTGTGTTAAAAGCACCCTACCAAATGGAACTTGTTGAGTTGAAGGAACTAAAGACCTTGTTAGAGGAATTGTTAAAGCATGGGTACATATGACTAAGTGTGTCACCTTGGGGAGCACTGGTCTTGTTTTTGAAGAAAAAGGATGAGCCTCTATCTCTGTATAGACTGACGGGGGTTAAACTAGTACCTGCTCCTAATAATTGATGATCTCTTCGATCAGTTGAAGGGTGCCACATCTTTCTCCAAGATCGGCCTAAGATTGGGATACCATTAGTTGCAGATAACAAATGCTAACATTCTAAAGGCCACCTTCTGGACTAAGTATAGACATTATGAGTTCATGGTGACGCCTTTTAGGCTCACCAACGCTTCTATAGTGTTCATGAACTTGATGAAAAGGATCTTCAGAGCCTTCCTCAATCAATTTGTGGTGGTGTTCATCAATGACGTCCTAATGTACTCCCAAAGGAATGAAGAGCATAAGCGGCACCTTCATACCATATTGTCCTTGCTACGGGAGCACCATTTGTATGTAAAGCTGTCTAAGTGTGGATTCTAGCTTTAGGAAGTGGCCTTCCTTGGGAATAAAGTGTCAATTGGGGGAGCATTTGTTGACCTAGCAAAGATTGTGGCAATCATAGAGTGGAATCCTCCCATGAACATGTCAGAGGTTCAGAGCTTTCTTGGACTAGCCGGGTACTAAAGGCATTTCGTGCAAAACTTCTTAAATATTGTCCGTCGTCTAACCAACCTCTTGAATAAGAGCACCAAGTTCCAGTGGGATGAGTCTTGTGATGGGGCCTTCTAAGAGTTAAAGAGATGGTTAGCCACTACTCCTTTCTTGACTCTACCAGAGGGTTTAGATAGTTTTGAGGTCTACTATAATGCATACAAACACGGACTAGGTTGTGTGTTGATGTAGAGTGGTAGAGTGCTTGCATATGCCTTCCAACAATTGAAGTGGAATGAGTAAAACTATTCGACTCATGACCTGGAGTTAGCAGTAGTAGTTTTTACCTTAAATATCTGGAGGCACTACTTATACATAACCAAGTGTAAGTTCTTCACAAATCACAAGAGCTTCATGTACATCTTCACCTAAAAGGAGGTAAACATGAGGCAAAGGAGGTGGCTGGAGCTAGTCAAGGACTATGGCATTGACCTGACCTACCATGAGGGTAAGACTAGCATGGCTGTAGATGCCTTAAGCAGGAAGACCACACACTATGTAAACTTCTACGTGGTTGCTGACAGGATAATGGAGGAATTGTCTAGCCTGAGATTTAACTGATTTAGTAGGGTGACCTCAAGGTCTGTATTAGAACCTTGACAATCACTCCCATGATATTTAAGGAGATTCGGGCTAGCCAGGCTAGGAATGCCAAACTCGAGAGGATTTGTTGGAAGTTGTAGGAAGACCATGCAGAAGTGTTTCAGGTACACGAGGATAGTAGCCTTCATTACAAGGCTTCTAGTGTGTACCGTAGGGATGTTCAGAGTTGAAGCACTGAATCTTAGAAGAAAAATACTAGACCCTTTACTCTATCTACCTAGGAGGGGACAAGTTCTGTAAGGATCTCAAGAAGGTGTACCAGTGGCCTCGTATAAAGCGAGAAGTGGTTGATTTTGTGTTTCGATGTCTGACCTATCAAAAGGTCAAGATTGAACACCGTAGACCTATAGGGCTACTTCAGCCCTTGGAAGTGTCAAGGTGGAAGTCGGATTGGATCTCCATGGACTTTGTTAATGGGTTGCCAAGGACTTAGAGTGGCTGTGACACTATCTGGGTTATCATAGATAGGTTGACCAAGTCGGTCTTGTTTATTCCAATGAATTCCACTTGGAGCATAGATCAGGTGGCTAGTGCCTACATGAAGTACATAGTTAATCAGCACAGGGTCCTAGAGGATATTATGTCAAATATGGATTTGAGGCTCCTCTCTCATTTTTGGAAAAAGTTACAAGAAGTCTTAGGGACAAAGTTGAAGATGAGTACATCCTTCCATCCCGATACAGATGGATAAACCAAGAGGACCATACAAACTCTAGGATACATGTTGAAGGCCTATATATTAGATTTTTAGGGTTTTTAGGAGGAGTGTCTGCATTTAATAGAGTTCTAGTACAACAATAGCTACCATGCCACCATAGAGATGGCTCCTTTTGAAGCGTTGTATGGACGGAAGTGTAAGACCCCCTTGTGTTGGAGTGACATCAGCAAGACAGTAGTGTTGGGACCTAAGATGATTGGGTAGATGACTAGAAAAATCCACTAGATTTAGGATCGGATGAGAGTTGCTTAGAGCTGACAAAAGAGCTATGCTAATTAAAAGCGTAGGAGTAGTGAATTTAAGCCTAGGGAGAAAGTGTTGTTGAGGGTTTCCCCGGCCTACTAAGGGTGTGCAGAGATTTGGTGAAAAGGGAAAGTTGAACCCAAAGTACATTGAGCCCTATGAGATCTTGGAGCGAGTCAGAGAGGTTGCATATAGGTTGGCACACTCACCAGAGTTGGCTTGAGTTCACAATGTGTTCTACATCTTGTAGTTACGAAATTACGTTGCTGATCCTTCCCATGTAATCCAGCCCAACGAGGTCAAACTTGATGAGTTCCTAGCTTATGAAGAGAGACCTATGCAGATCCTTGACACCAAGCTCCAGAAGATCTGCACGAGTGTGATCCCCCTTATGGAGACTCTTTGAAGCTGCTATGGGACTGAAGAAGCTACCTGGGAAGTAGAGAAGGACATGCGCTATATGAATCCTGAACTCTTTACCTCAGGTACGATAGTCCCTAATAAACACCTTTTTCTTTAAGGGGGTAATAGTATCACGTTTTGTACTTTTATTATCTGAATAAGCTTAGAACTACTTTTCTCTACTCCCCCTCATAAGATCTATTAAGGGGGGTATTGTATAAAAAACTCTAAACCTAAAATTTAATAATTAATCCTCATTTGGTATCTTAATTTTTAAATTATTAATTTAATTATTTTGTGGACTTTTGATTCATAAAAATACATATGATTATTTAATAAATTAAAATAAATATTTTATTATTTTATCATACTTTTTTTATTTAAATAATTTTCCAAACTCATATTTTACTAAAATTATCCTTTTAAATTAATATCTTAAATTTTAAATAAATTATTTTATTAAAATAATTTATCCATCTAAATAATTAAATACCCTAATTCTAAAAATCATTTTACTATTATTTACCCTTTTTCCTTTTTCTTTCTCCTTTTTCCTTCCTTTTTCATTTTTCTTCTTTTCTTCCTCCTTTGGGACACCTAACCCTCTTCTCCCTTTCTTTCCTTTGCTGGGTAGTTGGCTCTCTCCCCTTTACTCACCCATATAGCGTCCCCCTTTCTTTCTTTACTTTTCTTTCTTTCCTAGTTGGGCTAGCCTAACTACTCTCCCCCTTCCCTCCTCCTTCTCCCTCGTGTGTGGACCGGCATGTTTCCCTTTTTTTCTCTTAGCCCAACCGACCTACTCCCCACTTCTTCTTCTTCTTCTTCTTCTTCTTCTTCTTCTTCTTCTTCTTCTTCTTCTTCTTCTTCTTCTTCTTCTTCTTCTTCTTCTTCTTCTTCTTCTTCTTCTTCTTCTTCTTCTTCTTCTTCTTCTTCTTCTTCTTCTTCTTCCTTCACCCTGCACGTTGAGCCACCCCACACGTACAACTTTCTACCCCCTCTACACCTACACAGCCTCAACCTAACCTCTATACCAAAAATCCTTCCCTTACCTCCCTATACCTACCCTTTCCTTTTTTCCCCTCCATCCTCCTCTTTTCCTCTCCTCCACTTTCGACCGAGACTACTACCACTATGACATGCCACCCTAGCTGTCACATCCCCTCCGCTCGTGCCCTAATCCTTACTTTTATTTAAGTATAATTTATTCTAAATATTTGCTATTAATATTATTATTACTACTGTTATTGCTGCTGCTACTGCTACTACTCCTATTATTATTATTATTATTATTATTATTATTATTATTATTATTATTATTATTATTATTATTATTATTATTATTATTATTATTATTATTATTATTATTCTTTAAATAATATTTAGTTAAAGAATAATAAAATAAAAAGGAGTAAAAGGAAAGTTAATATTAGTGTTCCATTCTTATAGGTGAACCAAACCCTTCTTATAGGGAGGTGTAGGATTCGTGCTCCAAGCCCAGTATTCTATTAGGTAAGAATGTGGCTAAGGCTAAATTGTATGTTTTATATGTTTATGGGTGTTTTGATATGTGCTTGTATTAGATGTGAGTATAGGCTAAAATACGTGAGGTGTAGCTTGCTATGCATGGAGTTAAGATAAGTGGTGTACGTGTTATGATATGGGTGATATGACTTGTATTTTATGGCATGCTCTTATGTAAAGTTGCTATAATATAACATGGATGCTAGGAGGTCTTAGGTGGTATGATGAGGTGGTGGAGAGCTAAAAGAATTAAAGAGGGTGGAGTGAGGAGAAGCCTAAGTATCCTATGATCTATGGGTGGCAAAATAAATAGGTAATACTAATAAAATGGAGGATTGGAATTAATCTAGCATAGGAGGTGCAAGGATTGCATGGAGTGGTTAGCCCTTACATGGGGGTAACGTTTATATGGTAAAAGGTGGTGTAAGGGTTAAGCATGGTAAAGGAAGAGTATTTTGGGTGATTGGAGTCCATGGGTGAAGAATAGTATATGTGTTGATAGAAGTGAGCATAGGGTGCTAAACTAGGGTTTGTGAGAAAATCTCTAAGTAGGGAAGTGTGTGAAAGGGTGGATGATGATTGACTGGAGTTAAGGTTGAGATTAGAAGGGTATCTTATGAAGGGGTTGAGCCAAATGGTAAAGAGGGTGGAGTGTATGTGCGAAGGGATGGTGTAAAAGAAAGGAGTATTAGGGTTTTGGGGTGGCCAACTAGGGTTTTTCTTATCACATGTGGAAGATGGGGAGTAAGGTTGTGATGTTGGATGTGGCTGAGTGGAGTGATGGTGTTGGAATCGAAGGGAGCTGGGTCGTGTATGATAAAAAGAGGTTGGAGCTACATAAGCCAGATTAGGGTTTTCAAGGGAAAACCCTAGTGGGCGATGGTGAGCTAATATGGAGAGATGGGAAAGTGGGTTTGGACCCACATGCATGGGGGATTTGGGTTCCCTGGTGAGTAGGGGAAAGGTGCACCAGATGTCTTGGATTTTTGGAGAGTGTAGAGGTCCCAAGATATGGGATCGGATCATTCAGGAAGTCTAGGGTATGAGTCGGGAGTCCATTGAGGGCATGCATATCTAGTTAGGGTTACGTGTGGAATAAGACACGTGTAAAACATTAATTACTTAAAGGGAAAGATTATCGAGCAGGGCCCAGGTTAGAGTAGTATTTCCTGTCCTTCGGTTATAATAGTGGTCAACCTTCTTGCCCTAGAGTGTATTCCAGTCCGGCAGCTATAATAGTGGTCAGGCACGTTTTGTCCTAGAATATCATTTTCAGTCCACCGGCTATAATAGTGGGGGTTCTGACCTCGATAAACCAAACCTTATATAGTAATAAATCCTGAAATATACACTAGCTACTTACAATGGAATACCACGTGGGTTGGGGCCAGGTTGGGATGATTTTCGATCCATCGACTATAATATTGGGGTTTTTGCACTCACGTGGATATAATTCAAGAGATGTGTAAAGACAAAGATAATGGCTTATGTCTTAATAATGATGGTAAATCTAAATGAATTACTACAAAGAGTACATATAATTAAATTTTATTTAATAATTTGTTGTTTTATTCTTTAATCCTAAAATAAAAGGTTTAGGGTATTACAAATACTCATTAGGTATTGGAGGTTATACTATATAAATTTAAAAAATTTATAGACCATTTATTGTAAAAACAAAGAAAGTATTTATTTTGTCTAATAAGGATCGAATCAAAGTAAATGAGTCATGTACTACAATTATTATACCACTTTAACCTAATAAATGACTTTTCACTTAACAATGGAAAATGTAAGGCACTCAATTATATCTTTTGAGCAGTGGTTATGTGTATATCTAACTATATTAGAAAGAAATAATTTGTAAACATTTTATAAATTGTACGGAATATATATATTTTTAAACAGCGCATTGATATAATTGTAAGCCATTGTTTATTTATTTATTTAATTATTATCGCATATGTTTTTTTTATTGTTTTCAAAGGTTTGAAAATAATCGAAGTAGTAAAAATAGCATTAACTAATAATAAGTTGTATATTGGTATGTAAATTGAATAATATGTATATAAAAAAAAACCTTTGTAAAGAAGGCATAATATAAAGCTACAAAAATGTTAAATGTCTTATTAATTAAATAAAAATATTTTAAATATTTTATTAAATGAATTGACCATAAATAATTAGCAAAAATATGTGATCTATATATATATAATGACTATCCAATTGATATTAAGCAATATTTGTAATACTTATTTCTATTATAATGTAACTAAATTTTAAACGCCAATATTATCCCAAATCTTTCACTATCTATTAAATGACATTTGTCTTGCCTCATAAATCTCAGATCTTTCAAACAATAAAAGTCATATTTAAAGCTATTTATCAAAATTAATTATTTATAATAATTTTTTATTTTTAGGAATTTTTTAGACTATTTTTTAAAAAAATAAGTAATTATCATAAGTAACTTTTTCTAATAAGCAACTTTAAATAAGTTAGAAATTTATCATCGTGTTATGTCAAATACAATAACATCCTTTAAAGAAAAATCCTCACTATGAAGTAAAGAAGGTATAGAGTGGTATAGTGCCATTCATCATGGTACATACGGGATACCGCTAGAGAGTAAGCTAATCCACAATATCATTACTAGCGGCTAGCGCTACGGCGGTGCCCAATGGTTTCTCATCTAACTATGTAGCGAGTAGTGTGCATGAATTTGACGTTTTGAACCGGTGTGATTTAACCTAAGCCATTAGCCGGGCAAAGTTTTTCCTCTCTTTTTGGTCCGCGAATAAAAAGATCCCGATAATTGATAATAATGCCCCCGCCGGGTCCCTACCTCACCTCCTCTCCCAGTCGTCAAGTACAAAGAGACGGACACAAACAACGAGAAACACAATTTCATACCTCCCTTTCCCCTCCTTCCTTCGCCGGCAAGGGATCTACCCTTTCGATGCATCCTCCCTCAATGCCTCCTCCTACCGCCACCACAACTACCACCACTTTCCGCCTCCTTCTCATCCTCTTACTCCTCCTCCTCCACCACCCTCCCTCACATGGAGCAAATGCAGCCACACCACCCCCAAACCCAATAAAGACACTAGTAATACTAGTAATGGAAAACCGGTCGTTCGACCACATGCTCGGTTACCTCAAAACACTGAATCCCAAAATCAACGGCGTCACACCAGATAACCCACCATCCAATCGCCTCTCCACCGCCAACACTTCATCCCAATCAATCCAATTCTCCGACTCTTCGGCATACGTAGTCGAACCCGACCCGGGTCACTCCTTCCAGGCAATCAGGGAACAGATATTCGGGTCGGAGAATACATCCTCCGATCCGCCTCCGATGAATGGGTTCGCCCAGCAAGCTTATGCAGTGAACGGGTCGTTGGTAATGGCTAGGCATGTTATGAGCGGGTACCCGCCGGATATGGTGGCTGTTTACAAGACGCTGGCCCAGGAATTTGCGGTGTTTGATCGTTGGTTTGCGTCTGTTCCGGCGTCTACGCAACCGAATCGGATGTTTGTTCATTCTGCTACTTCGAGCGGTGCTACTAGTAATATTCCGGCCAAACTTGCCGCAGGTTAGTCACTCTCTTTTAACTTAGACGAAAAAATAAGATAAAATATATATAATATAGGTGAGCTGGGGCGCATGAATATATAATATATATGCTCCTGTCTTCCAAATTTGTTTCATTAGGCTAGCTAGCAAGTTGTAACTTGTAAGTAATTCTTTTGATTGGATTTTCCTTAGAATTTTATGAAAACTTGCAGGAATGAATAATTTGAACTTATCTCAGTTTAAGATAAAATTCTTGCCTGGTTCATGTGATAATATCTAGCTAACAGACCTAGAAAAAATTATGATAAGATTTTAGACGAAAGCTAACCGAATAATAGCTAGTATTCATTAAATTTCGTTATTCAAGTTAAAAAAAAAAAAAGAAGAAGAAAAAAAGAAGCAGAAGTGATAATTAAAGAAAAAAAGGTGTGAAAGTCTTAAAAAGGAGAGAGTGATGAATAACATAGTTACGTTAAAAGGGGAAATTGTTGTTTGAACGATTGCTGATTTTCTGAGTGTTGTTTTTAGGGATATGATGATTGCTTGATTGCGGAAATCTCAAAATTGACAGTTTTGCTCTAATTATAACAAACTCTAAGGGCTATCTATTTTTCCAAATGCTATTACTATTAATTTGATGACTCGTGACAAATTTACGCGGTTTTTTTTTTAAAAAATAATAGTAATTATAAGATATTTTTATTTTTAGCTTACTACTTTTTCCGTATTTTAATAATAAAATTTAATTATTAATATACTTTAATAAATATATATATAAATAATATTATAATTTTTAATATAAATAAAAAATTAATATTTAAATAAACAGCGATAATCTTTTAAATAAAAAGAGACAAATAATCGGAGGTATGCAAGTGTTTAGCATTTTTCCCAAAAGTAAAAAAGTTGTTCCTAATTTGACAACACCGGCGTCTCGGATGGACTTTATAGAACGATACGGATAATGCAATGATTGCCGGTATGACTACTTCCCTTATACACTAGTAGTAGTATTCTGGATGTTGTCATATTATATTTATCGGTAGGAGTCTTTCATTTTACTATCAAAAAATAATGACAGAATCCGCCATTACTTTTCTATTCCTTTTATTAATAGTATTATTTTTTAAAAAAATGAGGAAAATATTCAGCAATACCATGTGAAATTACTTTTCATGAACACTTAAATTCTATAGAAAAAAATAAATGTCAGAATTAAAAAAGAAGTGTAAGGTTTGATTTGGATCTTATTTGAATCTACTTAAGATATAAACAATAATCATTCAAAATAACTAATTATTTTGGAAAAAAAAAAAGAATACTTTTTTAAAAGAATAAGTAATATTTTTAGTAAGTAGTTTAAATCAAGGAATTATTTGCTCAAGTTCTCTTATACATATCAAGAATCTGCGGATGTTTGCCGCAATCAATTGGTAAAATGAATGAATAACTACTCCGGAGTAATAAAGTGTGAACACAGTTGGAAACATTTGTCAACGAGCAGGTAATAATAATGGTAGGCGGGTAGTCTCTTTAGTTTATAGTATGAGTTTAGGTTCCCACCACAACGGCAATGCAATCATGATTCATGCACGTGAAGATGGCAACCATTGGTGTGTCCTCGGACATTTTGCCATCAATTCCAAATCAAACAGCCAAATTATATTTGTATATGCCTGGCTGGCTCGACATTTTTGGTGAGTCGTCATGTGACACCGAGAGAAGCGACGTGTCTTTATACGGTTGCCGCTGGGTGGGGTTTCTGTATTTATGTGGATGGGACAGTAAGGGGAGTCGAGTTCATACAATGAGTTTTCCCACTTCCCGGCTTATACCTTCTTTGTTTTGGTCCATAAAAATATGAATAAATATAATTATTTCTTGTTTTAAAATATTTTATTATAAGTTACTTGGATCCGTTTCACATATTATGTGAGGATATGATAGAGATTTTATACATTTTTTTTATAAAAAAAAATAATACTATTTCTTAATTTGTGTTCCCAAAATAGAAGTGATATTTATTGTGAACCCAAGGAAGCGCTAGATGAAAATTAAGTAAGGTTTTTTTTTTGTTTTTTTTTTTATAAAAAAAAAGGTGTTACAAAAATTTAAATGGCTAATTAATCGACAAATAAGTTTGTTGAGAAATGGTATTCCGTGTTAAAGGAGGGCATTAGCTAGTTTAATTTTCCCTGTTCAAAATTAATTAATTTTCATCTTTCCGTGTGCAATTAATGCAGGTTACCCACAGAGGACGATATTCGAGAACTTACACGACGAAGGCAGATCCTTCAAGATCTACTACCAAGACATCCCGGCCACACTCGTCCTCCGCAACCTCCGCAAGCTGAAATTCGTACCGCACTTCGTACGGTACGACTCGGCCTTCAAAAACGACGCTAAAAAGGGCAAGCTTCCGAACTACGCCGTCATCGAGCAGCATTACACGGACACGAAGTCGGAACCGGCTACGGACGACCACCCGTCCCACGACGTATACCGAGGTCAGCTGTTCATCAAGGAAGTCTACGAGACGTTGAGGTCGAGCCCTCAGTGGAACGAGACGCTCTTGGTCGTTACGTACGACGAGCACGGCGGGTTCTACGACCACGTGCCGACGCCTGTAAGAGGAGTTCCGAGTCCTGATGGGATAGTCGGCCCCGACCCGTTTCGCTTTCAGTTTGATAGGCTCGGCGTTCGGGTTCCCACGATCATGGTGTCTCCCTGGATCGAGAAGGGGACAGGTTAGTTTGTTATTTTACTCCTTCATTCTTATGTTTCGACTAATTCATATTTACTATTTGCACCCTCTGCGCCTAGCTATGGTAAATTAATTAATCAATCGAATGTAAATCTTCAGGTTTCGGTGGGATTGCTTCAAAATTAGTTATAAAAAAACATATATATTATAAGTAGTTTCGATTCTAAAATGTGTGTTTTTTATAATAATAATAATAATAATAATAAATAATAGTAATAATTGACTATGAATGAAATGTCTTTGAGGAGTCGTACGTAGACGGACGTATCGGGTAGTTAGTTTATTGTTCCTCCTCGTGAGTAGCTAATGATAACGCTGTATCGTGCGCTCCCTCATTATCTTATACTTTGATCTAATGGTGTGAAAGACACGGAATGTGGCAACTTTTTTGGTTGTGGACCGGCCGGAGTCGACGTCAATTAGGATAGACTTTCGGGGATGGATTAATTAAAGCATGCATCACTATGAATGGAATTATTTTTACTTTGATTGAGGAATGCATGCATCTCATTTGTAATTTTCCAGTAGCAGTCGATGTTAGTCATATATTCTTATTATTATTATTAAGGGATAAACATTTGCTAATCTTTGGTGGGTTTGACTCTGATAGCTAAGTATTAGTAAATGCCACTACTATATCATATCATATCATATGGTAGGGTTTGACAAGCATGCATCTCTTTTTTTTTAGGTTAAAGGCATAAGAATTAGTGTACAAATACCGACACCATGGTCCATGAGGGAGGCACTAGTAAAAGATTTTGCTTATTGATAAGTTATTAAATATTACAAATGTTACGGGGCTTTTAGTTAGCATTTGTTTTGAAAATAAAAACAAACTACTCGATGATTCGCACTGACAATTCTTGCGCTATTATTTTTAAAAGTTGTAAGTATTGTCATGTACTACTACGAATAATAATAATATATAAATGGTTTGATATTTTAAAATATTTTTTAAATAAATAATTATTTTTTTAATAAATAGTTTAAAATAAGGACTTTTCTTCCCTCATTTGCTAAACACTTTGGCTTGTGCCCAATGCTGGATTTACAAATTTATACTAGGATTATTCTTGTCTTAAAAGCTCCCGGATAATGACCAAATAAATAAAGTACAACAATACAGACAATATAGGTGGAAATGCATTAAATAATCTGACAGAAATTGAAGTGCAAATGTGCAATAGTGTCCACAGTACACGAAATCATGTGACGAAGCAACATCAATAATATTACCAGTGTACTGGTATTATTATTATTATTATTATTATTATTGGGAATAAATTTCGGTACGCATGGGGTAGGGATTCCTAGGAAGTAGGAACTAAAAAAGAGGAATCATGCATCAGGCGGGGCTTGAACTAGCAACCATTCACTTCTAGACAAAGATATCGCAGGCTAGGGTATGAAAAACTTAGGGATCTGAATAACCAATCTAATATTCGATTCGATTTTAATTATAATTATATCTAACATTTAACATATTCAATTTTTGACTGGATAATCTGATTCAAAAAAATATCCAATATTTTATTAGTTATTTTAACAATATATTATAATATTATATTTTTGTATTTTTAAGTTTATAAAACTTATTTATTATTATATTTTTAAACTTTTTATAATAATATTTTAATACTTTTTTAGATAAAATAAAATTCTTATATGAATAATAATAATAATAATAACTTATATATGATTTTTATTGTTAAAAATCGTCTTTTAAAAGTTATTATAATTGATAAAATAGTAATTTCATATGGATATTGGATATATCCAAATCTGCTTCATATTCGGTCTATATTTTTTAGATATCTAATCTAAAATACATGGAGTGAATATCTAATAAAAATATCCGAATATATACGGATATTCAGTTTTGCACACACTAACATTAACCCCTTTATGGCTCATCCACTAGAGAGGAATGATTTGAACCTCCTAACAGTCTAGTCACAAGTAGGGCTTTGTAAAAAAATTCAATATCCAAAAATTCGATTCAGTATTCAAAAAATCTAATCTAACGTTTAGGATATTCAGTTTTTGATCGGATTATCCGATTAAAAAAAAATTGGTAATTTATTGATTATTTGAACAATATATCATAATATTATAATTTTTTAGTGTTAATTTTTTATTTAAACATTATTAAAATATTTGAATATTTTTTTTAGATAAAATAAGATACTCATATGAATATCAATGGATATGTAGTCTTTATTTTCAAAAAAATTATTAAAATAGTGTTTTCATATGGAAATCATATATATCCAATATCTGATCTGTATTTTTAGATATCCAAAAATTTGAATATTTGATCTACCAAATGAGGATCAAATATCTAATCCAGTAGATATGGATATCCGATTATGAATACCCCTAATCACAAGTTTTTTTCCTAGCTTATTCACACCACATTGCATTAAGGGGGAAATGAATGGAAGTTTAGGCACAAAGGAGTGAGTACATATAGTGCTAACTAGAAAGAAAGTATTTTTTTAGGACTAATTTTTTGCACAAAAGTTATTTTGAAAGAATTAAAATTAATTTATATTATTTTACCGTCAATTTATGTCTTTCACATCTATGTATGAATTGCATTTTTATTTTCTAATAAAATATGAATTTATTAGTTAGAAAAGTATGTAAATAATAATAAATAAAAAGACTTTATTTTTTATACTGATAAAGTAGTAATATTGCTTCCTCCATTTTTAAGAGGGAGGTATTTTAGTAATTTATGTTACTATATTTTAGTTTTATAAAATGATTATTATTATTTTATAAATAAAGTGTTTTAAATTATGTATATATTAACTCTTAGTATGGTCTATATTAAATTAGATATAAAGACTTTGGCCATAAAGATTATTTAATATGTGTCTCAAGTTAGTATATTAATCTAATTATCTCTTCTACTATTTGTTGATGGCAGAAATAGTTGTAGGATGTATATGTGTATATATATGAATAAGAAAAAGAAGGGAAGAATAAAGACGTATTATTTTTGAACGTGTATTAGTGCGGTTATTGGGTAAGACCATTAGCAGGTTTTTTATAACCATAATGTCGTTCTAATTTAATGTGCACGTATATTCAGTTTTTCCCAGTTGAATGCTTCTTCTTCCTTCTACTTTTCCTCTGCAACATATATATTGAAGATTGAAGAGAGAATTGAGATTAATTCTCTTCTTGAAATCAAGTATAATTCAAGAAGATTACAAAAGATCTCTATTTCCGATCACACTAAAGAGGCATGCACCATCGAGCCGTAGATTGAGAGAATAAAACCGACTTGTTGCATTCTGTTTATAGTTATTTTGAATTTCAGTGTAAATGATTCCGTCAAGGGCTGGAGTTACAATTCTAATGATCTTTAACAAGTATTATTTAGTTAGATTTCGAATATTGAATGCTTATATTGTGCGTTAGGGTTTCACACGTTTGTCTTTGGATTGTGCACGAATTGTATGTGTTAGTTGAAGAATATAATTCATGCCATAAATTATGTCTAACAATTTAAACACTATTTTAAGATATAATAATTGTATCTATAATATTACAATTACACATTTTATTGAAAAATAACGTAACATAATTCGTGTATAGAAGAAAAAAATATGGATTTTCATTTTGATTTAAAAAATTTTACCCAAAATGATTGCTTGTTTGGAATTTTTTTTTTTTTTTTTGGGGTGGGGGTGTAATTAATAGTAATTTTGTTACTACCAAAGTAGTCATTAAGTACATTGCATATTCACAACCCTTCAAATGGGCACTCTATCCGGCTGGTGTAAAATATGCTGGTATCTATCTGCTCTAGAACAATATTAACCGAACAAAAGCCCGTCTGACATTGTTATATTCTTCACCTATATGTAATGTAGGGCTGTAAAACCCTTCCCTTTGAAGATAGAAGGGTTTCTGCATGTCCATATGCCCATCATCGATCTCTTTCATAAATACGAAAACCGATGATGTTTGATAAAACTATTGGCGGCATGCTATACTAGCTCCAATTGAAAGAAAGAAATTGAGGTTTACATGATGATGATTTGCTGTATCTAGCTCTAATTAAAAACTCTCTCTCTCTGTGTATGTATATATAAATGTATGTATCCTGGCGCTGCAGTTGTGAGTAAGCCGGAGGGGCCGACCCCAACATCAGAATACGAGCACTCATCGATCCCAGCAACAACCAAGAAGATATTCAACCTCTCCCATCCTTTCTTGACGAAACGTGATGCGTGGGCTGGCACCTTCGAATCTGTTGTCCAGCAACGCACTGAACCAAGAACCGATTGCCCAGGTAGGTCGGTCAGTCAGTATTCTCACTTCGTATAGCTACTAGTAGCTGCTTGCTTGTCCTCATCAGGGGGCCACCCGCGCGCTGTGTGATTTAATATATATTATACCATTGCCCTCTGGTTAACTACTCCTGATTGATATATACCGATTGTTGTTGTGGAACTACAGTGGAACTACCAACCCCGGTGAGGGTGAGGCCAGGAGAGGCGAATGAAGAAGCTCCGCTGAGCGAATTCCAGCAAGAACTACTGGAGCTCGCCGCCGTCCTGAAAGGGGAGAACATCTTCAAAACGTCCTTGGAGAAGATCCTGAAAAAGATGAATGTGAAACAAGGGAAGGAGTATATGGCGGATGCCGTCGGACGGTTTTTACAGGCGGGGCGTCTTGCTAAGAAGATGGGCGTGGGTGCCGAACAGATTGTTAAGATGAGGCCTTCTCTTACCAGTAGATCGCCGTCAAAGAACAATAATAATTAGCTGCCTCCTGTCACCCAGGAACAAAAGCCGTAGGTTACAACATTCTTGAACCCTCCGTCATCTACGCTTCTAATGTGCGTACAGAAGGCCATGGGCATAATCATGTTGTTGCATTGCATGTTTCCGTGTGATAAGTAATAAGAGAAAGAAAGTCGAAGAAAAATGAAAGTAACAATTACATGCATACATATATAACATCTATGCAGGGATCGTATTTATCTTTGAATTGAAACACACGCATATGCATGCAAAAGGGTGGACGGATTTGAGATTGATTTGAATTGTTGTAATTTAGCGCAAACAGAGTGCAATTGCATAATTCTTGGCTCTGGATGTTATAACTGCCTTTTTTTTCTTTTTTCTTTTTTTTGCGTGCGTGTGTTGGGTGGGGTTGGGGGGGGGGGGAGAATTCAATGTTTCCTCCCCAAACTCTTTTTTCATTTGTGCAATTTCAATGTTTAGAGAATCGAGTCTGGCGCTGGCCGTGCGTTCTTTATGTAAGTCTAATTGCTCCTAGTAGCTTGAGTGGTTTACGATTGACTCCGTATCCTTAGACCACACATCCAATAATTCAACCTTAATTAAGCGCACGATATAGCAGGAAGCTGTACGCGCCTTAAGAAGCGAACGACGTAGTTCGATCGAGCCTAACCGACTTTGAGGACAGTTCATCTTCGACGACGCAACAAAATAATTTTTACTTATAATTCTAGTTCTTTACGACCTATTCAGTGTACATGTTGTAATTAGATTGTAATATAAGATTATAATTTTAATTACATATAAAATAAATTAATTCACCTGCAATCCCCTTAGTCGGAATTGTCATCAATTTTGTGGTTCAAAATTGACGGGCTTTAGTTTTCGGCCTACAGGCTACACGTGGCTTTGTCTTTTGGTGCATCAAATTTGAATTACCAAGCAATTGTAATAATGTACGCGACATAGAACACTGTTTGGCGCGTGTTTGTTCGCCAAACAAAGCCAACAATCAATCTTATATTTGACGCACAATCTTCCGAAGGGATGTGACTTTAACGGAACACTTTAAATACCAAACCTAGCAAATATTGACAGGAGCCGCGACCATTCAAGTGAATAATGCTCTATAAAACAGAGCCACAAGTACTGTTATGTGCATAGTTTTTAAAACCTCGACCGGACACATAACAACGGCTAGATTTTATATATTGATCTTTAAAAGTTCAAAATCAGTTAAATATAGAATCAAACTGATTAGGTTAGTAAAAAGTAATAGCAAAATTAATTAAATTTATGCATAATTTAATATTTTATATTTTTTTTATCTAATACATATTAATAGTCCAATCATTTTAAAGCACTAATCCAACTACTAAATTAAAAAATTAATTATAATATTAATTTAATTTTTAGAACTATACTTACATGTTTACGATGGGTGGGAGCATATGTCATTACCCTCCCTTAGTTTAGATGACGAGGTTTACCCAGTTGAGGTATAGTATGTTGGTGATAAATATAAGAGCTAAACCTTGTTGTATAGTTTCCTTCATTTGTTTTCTTTCTATGTTGTTTTGGTGACTAGTGGCGGTAGGATGAAGTATTGTTTATAAAGGATATTTATAGAATGTCAAATAAGAATATAAAAAAACTGACCAATTTTTTTATTAGATTGTTGAATATCAGCTATATACAATCTTACATATAATATCTGAGATTGACTTAGTCAGCCACTATATAATATTATCATAAAAGATTTAGTCAGTTACTACTTAATATTATCATAAAAAAACTTAGTCAGTTACTACTTAATATTATCCTTCACCCCCCCTTCAAGCTACAGTAGGTAGGATACATGCCTAGCTTGCGAACATATGACTGATGTAGGGGACCCAACAAATGTTTAGTAAAGATATCTGCAGACTGATTGTGTGTTGGTGTATAAGAAAGACTAATAAAACATTGAATCAATTCTTCATGAACAAAAAAGACTAGTAAGACCTTGAAGCAAATTTTCACGATCAAAATGGTAGTACATTGATGTGTTTGGTATGTTCATGATAGACCAAAACCCTAATTTTAAGGATTTAACTAATTAAGGGTTTATTTTGGAAATAAATTAAATAAATTATTTTTATTAAAATAAAAGGAAGTTAATTAGGAAAAATCAAGAGAAAAATAATAAATATTTTAATTAATAAAAATTTGGGTATTTTGCTAATTAAATTAGAATTTAGGAAAAATCTTTTAAAAATCCTAAATTAGCCAAAAAGGAAAAATTAAATATTATTTTATTTAAATATTGTTATTTTTAAATATCCTAAATTTCCAAAATAATCCAAATAACCTAACCCACCTATTTTTCTTTTTCCCTTTTTTCTTTTCCTTTTTCTTTCTTTCTTTTCTTTCTTTTTCTTCCTTTTTCCTTTTCTCTTCTTTCCCTTGAATTGGGCTTGTCAGCCCGCCGGCCCAATTCCCTTCTTTTTCTTTTTCTTTTCCTGTGTCGCTTAGGCCCGCACCGTTTCTTTTTTTTTTTTCCTTTCAGTCGGTCCGATTCTTCTCCTCTCCTTTTCTTTTCTTTCTTTTATAGACTGCCGGTCCAACCCCTTTCTTCTTCTTCCCTAGCTTGTCGTGGCTTGCGATTTTCTTCCCCGAATGGCTCCGTTATTTCCGCCGCCAACCATGCCTAATTGATCAGCCATTTCTTCCCCTCTCTTCCCCGCTGATTGGCCTACCATTTCAACCCAATCAACATCCTTTCATCTAGCGCGATTTTCCCTCCTCCTTGGCCAATCACGCCATGCCGATCGAGCTTACTTATTATCCCATCTCCCCTCTTACCTTATCCCCCTCCATAGCTCTATAAATACCCCCATAACCAGCATGAATCGAGCTTTTGATTTCCTACCCAGAAAACCCCCTCTCGTACACCATTGACCTTTCAAACACCCATTCTGCCGCTATCGGCCAATGTCGCCTCCCACTCCGTCCACCTAAGTACTCCTTACACCGCCCTCTAACTAACTGCACCACCTTTCTCTCTCGATTTGCCCTGTACAAGCCACCCTAGTTGTGCAAAGTAGCCTCTACAATCAACCCTTCCTTCCACATCCGCCGCACTTCGCACTACCCTTAGCCACCACTTCCGCTGCTACCACTTCCCCTTACACCTCCCAGAAACACCAGCGGACCCTCCTCTACCTCCCCTACTCTTCTTTTTCTCTTCCTCCCTCTCCTCCTCTCTTTTTCTCTTTCCTCCACTTTCAGCCACCACCGTTGCCACCATACACTGCCACCTTTGGCTGCGCCGCCACCCTCATTCTACTCCTCTCCATCTAGGCAATCATAAACACCACAACCTCCACCCTCTTTTTCCCTCTCTTTTTCCAGCATTCAACTTTTTCTTTTTTCTTCTCTTTTTCCGACCGCTGTGCACCACTACTGGTGCCACCTGTCACCACCAACCTAAGGTGGAACCCTAGACCCTCTCAACCATTTCACCCTATTTATACAAGCTTTAATTATGTAATTGTATTATTTGTTCATTAATTCGAATATATTACTACTACTACTACTACTACTAATGTTTTTATTATTATTTCTATTGAGCGCCGAAGCCCTATTCTATTTTTATTTCGGTGGTATTATTATTATTATTATTATTATTATTATTATTATGTGATTACTATGTAGCATATTCATAAATGTTGAATAAGAGTATGAAAAAACTGAGAAAATATTTAATTAGATTGTTGAATATCAGTTATATACAATCTCATATGTAATATATGAAATATGAAATATGAAATGAACTTAGTCAACTATTAATTAAAATTATTAGAAATGACTTAGTCGGTTACAATTTAATATTATCATAAAAGACTTAGTCATAAAATAATTTGTCACTTACTACTTTTTATTATCATAAAATACTTCGTCAGTTGCTACTTAATATTATCCTTCAGTCTAATATAACATTTTATGAAGGTGTAACCATGTTAGGTGTTGATGGTACTAATATATATATACTGCAATAGGTTTTATAAAATGAACACATAGTACATGGAGTAAGGAGAGGGAAAGGGGTGGGGAGGAAAAACCAACAAAGATTTAATTAATTAATTAATTAAGGAAAATAAGAAAAATTTGATCTATGTTGTGAAGAGAAAAAATTGGATAAACGAAAAAAAATAATCTTGGTTTGATACCATGTAGGATAGTCATAAAATGTCGAATAAGAGTATGAAAAAATGTCGAATATAAGCAATATACAATCTTAAATATAATATATGTGATTGACTTAGTCAGCTACTACTTAATGTATCATAAAAGACTTAGTCAGGTACTATTTAATATTATCAGAAAAGACTTAATAATAAAAAACTTTGTTAATCACTACTTAATATTATCATAAAAGACTTAGTCAGCTACAAATTAATATTATCCTTCAGTAGAATATAACATTGTATAAAGTTAAACCATGTTCGGTGTTGATTGTACTAACATATATACTTCAACTAGTTTTATAAAAGGAAAATAAAGTACATGGAATAGGGAGAGGGAGAGGGGAGGGAAGGAATAACCAATAAAGATTTAATTAATTAATTAAATTAGGAAAATAATAAAAACTTGATATGTGTTGCAAAAAGAACAATTTGGATAAAAGAAAAAAATATCTTTCATTAATACTATGTAGGATATTCATAGAATGTTGAATAAGAGTTTGGGAAAACTGAGCAAAATTTATATTAAATTATCGAATATAAGCGATAGATAATCTTAAATATAATATTTGAGATTGACTTAGTCAGCTACTACTTAATATTATCATAAAAGACTTAGTCTCTTACTATTTAATATTATCATAAAAGACCTAATCATAAAAAATTATTTGTTACTACTTAATATTATCATAAGAGATTTAGTCAACTACTACTTAATATTATCCTTCAGTTTAATATAACATTGTATAAAAGCGCAACCATCTTTGGTGTTGATGGTACTAATATGTATACTTCAATAGGTTTTATAAAAGGAAAAGAGAGTACATGGAGCAGGGAGAGGGAGAGGGGAGGGGAGAAATAACCAACAAAGATTTAATAAATTTATTAAATAAGGAAAATAAGAAAAACTTGATTTGCGTTGCAAAGAGAAAAAATTGGATAAATGAAAAAAAAATTATCTTGCTTCATTAACATGTAGAATATTCATAGAATGTTGAATAAGAGTATGGAAAAACTAAGTAAAATTTTTATTAGATTGACGAATATAACCAATATACAATCTTAAATATAATATCCAATATTGACTTAGTCAGCTACTAATTAATACTATCATAAAAGACTTAGTCGGTTACTATTTAATATTATTATAAAAGACTTAATGATAAAAAAAAAGTGTTAGTTACTACTTAATTTTATCATAAAAGATTTAGTCAGCTGCTGCTTTATATTATCCTTCTGTTTAATCTAACATTGTATGAAGGTGCAACCATGTTCGATGTTGATGGTTCTAATATATATACTTCAACAAGTTTTATAAAAAAGGAAAATAGTGTACCTGGAGCATGGAAAGGAAGATGGGAAGGGAAGAATAACCAACAAAGATTTAATTAATTAATTAAATTTGGAAAATAAGAAAAACTTGATTTGTGATGCAAAGAGAACAAATTGGATAGAAGAAAAAAAAATTATCTTACTTTTATACCACGTATGATATTCATAGAATGTCGAATAAGATTATGGGAAAACTCAGCAAAATTTATATTAAATTGTCGAATATAAGCAATATACAATCTTAAGTATAATATCTGAGATTGACTTAGTTGGCTAGTACTTAATATGTCATAAAAGACTTAGTCGGTTACTATTTAATAATTATCATAAAAGACTTAATCATAAAAAAATTGCTAGTTGCTACTTAATATTATCATAAAAGATTTAGTTATCTATTACTTAATATTATCCTTCTGTTTAATATAATATTGTATAAAAGTGCAACCATCTTCGGTGTTGATGGTACTAATATATATACTTCAATAGGTTTTATAAAAGGAAAATAGAGTACAAAGGGAAGAGAGAGGGAGAGGGGAGGGAAGGAATAACCAACAAATATTTAATTAATTAATTAAGAAAAATAAGAAAAACTTGATCTATGTTGCAATGAGAACAAATTGGAAAAGAAAAAAATTCATCTTGCTTTTATTCCATGTAGGGTTTTCATAGAATGTCGAATAAAAGTATGTGTAATCCCTCGAAATTTTAAAAACCTATAATTTAATAAATAGCTTTTATTTGGGAAAAATTAGCTTTTAAAATTATTTACTTTAATTATTTTATGGATTTTTGAGTATATCAAATTGGGTAGGAATATTTAATTAATGAAAATGAATACTTTATCATTTCATCATACTCATTTTATTTAAATAATTTTCCAAACCAATATTTTACTAAAATTATCTTTTTAAACCCATGCATTTAATTATATTTAATTAAATTATTAAATAAATTTATTACCCCAAAATATTACACTCTATTATTTTATAAATTAAATTATTATAATTTCCCTATTTTCCTTTTCCTTTTTCCCCTTTTTTCTTTCTTTCTCCTTTTTCCTCCTTTTTCTCCTTTTTCCTCCTTTTTCTCCTTTCTTCTTTTCTTTTTTTCCTCCCTTCAGGCCGCCCGCACCAGGCCTGCCTTCCCCTACATGACTGGGCCATCGGCCCACTTCCCTCTCCTCCTCTCCTTCTCCCACGCATGTTGCAGGCCCAGCCCGTGCCTTCTTTTCTTCACCTTTCCCCATCTTACCTGGGTCGGCCCAGTCTTTTCTTCTTACTAATCAGTCGACTCTCCTCCCTCCTTCCTTTCTTTCTTCTCCTTGCTCGTGCTTGACCAGCTGCCTATTTCAACGCCATGCTCGACCATCGAGACACCTGCAACCCCTCATTGCCACCACTGCAGCCCTCTTACCCGTCATTTTCTTCCCATTCTTGGACCTGGCCAGCCCTGCAAACCACCCCTCATGCCCTGTTTCCCCCCCTCTTCGTCTCCCCTCCCTGCCACCCTACCACCTCCCCTGCCACCCTACATTATGCAACCGGCCAGCCAGCTGCCCTCCTATTCTCCTTCTCCTTTTTCTTCACCTCTCTAGTGTAATACCCCAAAATTTTCAAAAATCTATATTTTAATAAATAACTTTATTTGAAATAAAATTTGCCTGTAAAATTATTTATTTTAATTATTTTATAGATTTTAGAGTATGTAAATTTGGATAAGAGTATTTAATAAATTAAAAATAAATATTTTGCTATTTATCATATTGTTTTATTTAAATAATTTTCCAAAACTAATATTTTACCAACTTTATCCTTTTTAAACTAAAATATTAGATTATAATAAATTAAATTATTAAATTAAATAATTTACCAAGAATATTATGTTTTATGATTTTATAAATTAATTTAAATTATTTTTCCTATTTTACCATTTCCCTTTTTACCCTTTTTCCCTTTCTTCTTTTCTTTTTCTTTTTTTCTCTTCCTCCCTCGGGCTGCCTCGCCAGGCCAGCCCTCTCCCCGCGCATTGGGCCTTCGGCCCGTCTCCCCCTTTTCTCCCTCGCGTGCCGCCCAGCACCCCAGCCTGACCTCCTTCTCTTTTTCCCCTGGACCGGCCGGCTCCCTCCTTTTTCTACGCCGGTCCAGCCGCCCGTCCCTTTCTTCTTCTCCTTTCTTCCTCCTCCCACGCCCGACTCTCCTTTCTGCCATTGTCGAGCACCGACCGCCACCCTGCACCTGCCACCACCACCTGCTCCCTCTCCCTCTCTCTTCCCCCGTCGTTTTCCTTCCCTTTTCTAGCCAAACCACCCCTGGACCACAGCCTCACATGCTCTCTCCCTTTCCTTCTTCGTCCCTCTTTCTCCCCTGCCACCCGACCACCACCTGCCACCTACAGCACCGATCGCCGGCCATCCCTGCCCCTCTCTTCTCCCTCCTATTTTTCTCCATCCCACCATCCCTTCATTACCACATTTTTCGAAGCCTATCATCCCCTCCCCGAGCTCCCTCCTCTCTCTTTTCTCCTCCTCCCATTCGCTCCCCGTTCTTCTTTTTCCGCCGCCCTCCGCCGCTCGAACCACCAAGCCCAGCCCCTGCGCCGCCTTCTGCCACCGCCTACTACCATCCTGCACCACCACGCCGCCCCTCGAGCCCTACACCTCCTCCCTTCTCCTCCTCTTCCTTTTTCTTCCCAGCTTTTTCCCCTTACCGTCGAGCCACCTGCAACCGCCGCTTCCGCCGCCGTCCGGCCACCTCTTCCGCCACCCAACCCACCGTTCGACACCCTGCAACCCCCTCTACAACCGCCATGTCTTAGTTGGCCGAAACCAACCCTTGCACCCCTCCATTTTCCCCTCTCCTTTTCCTTCCTTCACAACCCCTTTCCCTCGACCCATCTTGGCAGCCACCTTCGCCGCCTCTCCGCCGCCGTATCCGCCGCCTTGAGCCGCTTCGAAACCACCCTTAGCCTCCACCTACACCCCCTCTTCACTTCTGCACCATTCACTTGCCTTAGAACCTCCCCCAACCACCTTCTTTTCTAGCCTAAATACCCTAACCCGAAAATAATGTATTTTGCTCCCTTCACCCTCTTTGAGCCTTTTTTCCCCATGGGTTTTGCATGAAACTCACGCTGCCCATGCAGCGTGAGCTCCCCTTCATTTTAAAAAATTATTTGGCTAATTTTTAAGGTATAATGGTATTTTATGTTAAGTGTTTTATTAATTTAAAATTTATAAAGTTTTATGCTTTGGTTCTTATTTCTAACATAAATATGATGGATATTATTTTTAGGTGTTGAGTTGCTAATTATGCTTGGTAAGATTTGATATTTTGCGGGATTAAGGTAACCGTTAATCCTCCCTTAAATATATGGAAAAACACATGCTAGCACATTTAGGGTTTAGTATGATTTTATGCATGTTTTGTATGCTTAGCATGATATGTTTATGGTTTCTTATATTGTTTGTTAAAAAGAAAAAGCATGATAACTTTTGTGCCATATGTAGGTATGTTAATTAAGGAAGGAGTTTGATTATGGATGGAAATGTTAAATACTTGTTTATGATGTATCATGTTGTTAATGTATGAATGATGTTATTGTTTAAAGATATTTTATTAATTATGCTTATGAGGTATATAAATCAATGTGTGTAGTTGCTAATGAGTATTATGTTGAAAAATGACAAGTTGGTGGACTTAGATGATAAAAATGAAGTATTAATATCATTATATTATGTAGTGTTAGTAAATTCATAAAAATGGTGAATAAAGGGGTTGAGTGGAAATTTTATAAGTGGAAAGGGTATTTTGGTAATTTTTGAGATAAAAAAATAATATGGAAATTTTATGATTAAATGGTCAAATGATAATTTACAAGTAAAGGATAAAATTGTAAGTTGTGAGAAAGAAGGGTAAAATGGTAATTTTGGAAGTGGGGGTAAAATAGTAATTTTGGATGAAGGAGGGCACTATGGTAATTTTGGAGGTAAAGGGGCAAAATCGTAATTTCATAAGTAAAGGGTAATATGGTAAATTTTATAAGTGAATGGTGAAGTGGTAATTTATAAGTAAAGGGGTAATATGGTAATTTGGAAAAGAAGGGGAAAATGGTAATTATGTAAGGAAAGATAAAGATGGTAATCTTGGATGTGAAGGGGTAAAATAGTAATTTGTAAAGTAAAAGATGTAAGGTGGTAATTTTCATAAATAAAAGGATATTACGGTAAAATTGGATGTAAGGGGTAAAATAGTAATTTTGTAAATAAAAGGATATTATGGTAAACTTGGGAGTAAGGGGTAACGTGGTAATTATGATAACAACCAAAGGTAATTTAGAAATTAAATTATGATTGTAGAAGGGCAATTGGATAAGTATGATGCTATAGAAGGGTAATTTGGTAAATTAACCAATTAAAGGGCATTATGGTAATTTTAAATATGGAGAAGGGTAAAATTGGTAATTGTAATTATGAAGAGGGGTAAATTAATTATGAGGAAGGTTAATTTGGAATTTATGATAATTGAAAAGGGTAAATGACAATTAAAAATAATTGAGAGAGGTAAAATGGTAATTACGATAAGGAGAAGGGCAATTTGGTAATTTATCCAACTCAAGGGCAATTTAGTAATTATAACAAAGGAGAAGGGCGATTTGGTAATATAACCAACCAAAAGGAAAATATGATAAGTGTAGTAATTATGAGGGGTGAATGGTGGTCTAAAAAGTATAGGAGACAATTTGGTAATCTAAAGTGGACAAGGGGTAATTTGGTAATTATGCAACCTTAAGGATAATGTGGTAATTTATCAAGTAAGGAATGGATACTTAACAATTATATAAGTAAAGGGAAAATGAGTAGTTTGTACCTAAAATGTCTTTGGAATTGTGGACCTTTATTATATGATTAAATAATGCTGATTAGCCAAGTAAGAGTATTTGATAATTAGGATGGCCTTAATGGTTTCTTTGTGATATTCTGGATAATCATCTGAATAAGAAACGATTAATGATATCAGAATGATTGAAAGTGAATAAGTATCGGATTATCGTGCTTTTCGTGATCACCTTAATTAAGACACTATTACTTAAAGTGAAAGACCTCGAGATCGGGAATGGTGACTCCTTAGGGGTCGCTACCCTAAGGACGTGGTTTAGTCCACGATTATTTTGGTATTTGCTGGTGTGCCTTTGTGCCCCAGCCATGCCCTATATCTTACTCTTCCTAGCTCTACGGACCTAGTTAGGGGGTATGCATACTTATGGATTAGGTGTCCTTGTCGGTAGGGTACTGAGTTAGCTTTATGCACCAGTACGACCAGGGTACCTTTGCGTCCTTGGGTTCATGGTTAAAGGGTACTGAGTAGCTGATATGCACCGGTACGACCGGTGTACCTTTGTGTTCCGGGTTATCGATCTCCCATTCGAGGCAAATAAATATGATTGATGTGCTGATTAAAGAAAGGAAAGATACTATTATTGAAAGTGAAATATTAATGAGCCGGGCCCAGATGATTATGATATTGAGTACCGGTCCACTGGTTATAATAGTGGCTAGGAGCGTTGTGCCCTGGATGATGAGTTATATGTATCCCGGTCCACCGGTTATAATAGTGGTCAGAAGTGTTGTGCCCTGGATGATGATTCTTTATATATCCCGGTCCACCGGTTATAATAGTGGCCAGGAGCGTTGTGCCCTGGATGATGAGTTATCTGTATTCCGGTCCACCGGCAATAATAGTGGGGGTCCCGAGCTCAATAAAATCGGTTATGTATGTGAATCAGATTATGGAAAAATACTAATCACTTATAGTGGAACACCATGTGAGTCGGGGCCAGACCGGTCCACCGACAAATAATAGTGGTCAGGTGCGTTCTGCCCTGTGTGTTTATCTTCCGGTCCACCGGCAATAATAGTGGTCAGAGGCGTTCTGCCCTGAGTGTATACCTTCCGGTCCACCGGCTATAATAGTGAGGTTCTCGCACTCACATAGATATAAAATATGATATTGATTGAATAATGATGGAATAATAGCTTAAGGCCAGAATGTACTGATCTTACACTATGACATGGCTTAAGGCCCAAAGTATCGATCGTGTCTTATAAAGTATTATGTTTGTTATTGTTGTGTATGCATCTCTCATTATTTATATGTGTAGCTTGCATTATGTGCCGTATGCGAGCCTATCTTTAAGTGTGGTATTAAAGGGTTACTCAGTACCGTAGTACTGAAGGGATTCCCTTATGGGGCCCCTGCCTATTCAATGGGCAGTGCCCTTGTAGGTTTTTCAGGTGCTACTCAAGTGGGCTACGGGAAAGAGAGTAAGGAGTTATCCGGTATCGTTAGGGTTTTCCCTCCTTCTTCGTTTAATTCCCTGGTTTTGATGTTATGTTGGTACTTTAACCACCATCGGTGGATTTTATTCCTGAAAACGATTTGATGCGCTACTCTGTTTTAAATATGTTGAAGTTCTTGCAATTTACTCTGATTTATGCATGTTGAATGTCTTTCGAATTGTATTTCATTTTCTTAGCCTTAGCACTTGGTACTGGAACGGTATGAGTGAACCGGTCTGGTACTAAGTGTGGCGGTAATACTCCCAAAGTTCACGTTTTATTTATCTGCTTCCGCTAATCTTCCTTTTAATTAACGAAATTTTTCAGTAGTGAATTTTGGGGGTGTTACATCCAGCCTCTCCCTGCCCCATTTCTTTGAGCCTTTCCCCTCCCCCGACCTCCCTATTCTCCCTTTCTTCTCCTTCCTTTTTCCTCCCTGCTTTAGCCACGCCGCCACCTTCTACCGCTTCAACCGCCTCACCAAGCCCCTGCACCACCCACTGCCACCCTATACCTTATCCCTACACCACCACAAAACCACCCAAGCCACCCCGCAGCCCCTTCTTCCTCCCCACTTCTTTTTCTCCCTTCTCAGCAGCTCCCTACAACCCCTCTGTTCGCCACCGTCCGACCGCCTCTGCCACCACCCAAACCACCAATCCACTCCCTGCAATCTCCTCTACCACCCCCATGCCTAATTCGGCTAAAACCAGCCCCCGAACCCCTTCATTTTCCTCCTCCCTTTTCCTTCCTCCTCAGCCCCCTCTATCTTGACCCACCTCAGCAGCCACCTTCGCCGTCGCTGCCTTCACCACCCTTGGCCACCAACAACCCATCCCCAGCCGCTACCTACACCCCCTCTTCACTCCTACACCCTTCCCTTGCCCTAAATCCTCCCCCACCTACCCTCTTTCCTAACCCCAAAACCCTAACCCGAAAACACCCCCTCCACCATCTTCTTTATGCAACCTTTGACCCTTCGACCCTTACTTTTGCATGCAGCTCATACTGCATAAGAGGATGAGTTGCTGCATTTCTTAGCCCATTTTTGTTAATAATTTTAAGGTATAATAATATTTAATTTAATTATTTCATTAAGTAAATTTTATAAAGTCTTATGCTTTGATTTTCTTATTTCTAATATAATAAATATTGATATTATTTTTAGGTATTGATTTTGCAAATGAAAGCTTGAACCTTTAACCGGAATACCATTGAATAAGATATATCTAATGATATCAGAACGATTGAAAGTGAATAAGTACCTGATTGTTGTGCTTTTGTGATCACCTTAATTAAGACACTAATACTTAAAGTGAAAGACCTCGATATCGGGAATGGTGACTCTTTAGGGGTTGCTACCCTAAAGACGTGGGTTACCCATGGTTATTCTGGTATTTGCCGGTGTGCCTTCATGCCCGTGTTAGGCCCTATAACTTACTATATCTAGCTCTACGGACCTAGTTAGGGGGTATGCATACTTATGGATTAGGTGTCATTGTCGGTAGGGTACTGAGTTAGCTTTATGCACTAGTACGACTAGGGTACCTTTGCGTCCCTAGGTTGATAGTTGAAGGGTATTGAGTAGCTTTTATGCACTAGTGCGACCGGTGTACCTTTGTGTCCCTAGATCTTGATCTCCCTATCGAGAAAAATAAATGGAATTGTTGTGTTGATTAAAAAGGAAAAACACTAATCGTGAAAGTAAAAGATTAATGAACCGGGTCCAGTTGAATTATATTATGAGTACCGATCCACTAGATATAATAGTGGCCCAGGAGGTTTTACCCTGGATGATGTTTATGAGTGCCGATCCACTGGATATAATAGTTGCCCATGTGCTTGTTGTCCTGGATGATGTATATTTGTATTCCGATCCATAGGCCAAAATAGTGGGGGTCCCAAGCTCAATAAATTTGATTTGGTTGTGAATAAATTATGGGAAAATACTAATCACTTATAGTGGAACACCATGTGAGTCTGGGCTAGACCGGTCCACCGGTGAATAATAGTGGCCAGGAGCGTTCTGCCCTAGAGACCGATCCACTGGCAATAATAGTGGTCAGGAGCATTCTGCCCTATATGTATTCCAGTCCACAGGCTATTATAGTGGGGTTCCCGCACTCACGCTGATATTTATAATATGATATGATTGATAATAATGATGGACTAAGGACTTAAGGCCTCGAAGTATCGATTGTTCTCTATGGCCTATTAATATGTGATTGATTTGTTAAGTATGTGGATATATAAATGTGGATATTAAATATTTACCTTTCAGCATATATGTATGTAGTATTATGTGTTTCATTGCGGGCATGCTGTTAGGTATGTTTTAAAGGGTTACTCAGTACCGTAGTACTGAAGGGTTCCATTCGTGGGGCCCCTGCCTATTCAATGGGGAGTGTCCCTTGTAGGTCATTTTCAGGTGCTATTCAAATGGGCTTTCGGGAAAGAGCATAAGGTACTATCCGGTAAATCCTAAGGTTGTAGTCTTTCGCCTTTAAAATTTATGGTTTCAATGTATTTGTTGATTTATAACCACCACTGGTGGATTTTATTTTTGTAAAGTGGTATTTACGCTACTTTGATTTAATTATTGGTTGAGTTTTTCGTAAGTTGTATTTTTTTTTTCTCTTTTAGCCTTAGCACTTGGTACCGGAACAGTACGAGTGAACCAGTATGGTACTAAGTGTGGCGGTAATATCCCCATAATTCACAGTTTTATTATTTTGCTTCCGCTAATTATCTTAATTAAACGAAATTTTTTAAGTAGTGAATTTTGGGGGTGTTACAGTAGAAGGGTAATTTGGTAATTTATCCAACTAAGGGGACAATTCGGTAATATGATAATGGAGAAGGGAAATTTGATAATTTAACCGACTAAAGGGTAAAGTGGTAATTGTTTAACCAACTAAAGGGGAAAGTTGGTAATCATGATAATGAAGAAGGGTAATTTGATAATTTATCCAACTTAGGGGAAATTTAGTAATTATAACAAAGGAGAAGGGCAATACGGTTATCTAACCAACCAAATGGGAAATATGTTAAGTGTAACAATTATGAAGGGTGAATGGTGATCTAAAAAGCGTAGGAGATATCTTGTTAACCTAGACCGAGTAAGGGATAATTTGGTAATTATGCAACTTAAAGGGTGATATGGTAAATTGGCAAGTAAGGAAGGGATGGCTTAATAATTGTACAAGGAAGGGGTAAATCAATAATTCATATCTAACATGTTGATGGGACACTGGAGATTCGTAAATAAGACTCAAGTAACAATAAATAGTAAGGTAAGAGTACTTGACGATTAGTAAGTATCACGAGAACAAATTCTGAATCAGAATTGGATGAGATTATGATGACCTTAATGATTCCTCTGTGTTATCTTGGATAACCGTATGAATAAGAAATGCCTAATGATATTAGAATGATCGAAAGTAAATAAGCATCTAATTGTTGTGCTTTTCATGATCACCTTAATTAAGACACTAATACTTAAAGTGAAAGACCTCGATATCGGGAATGGTGGCTCTTTAGGGGTCGCTACCCTAAAGACGTGGTTTAGCCCACGATTATTCTGGTATTTGCTGGTGTGCCTTTGTGCTCCAGCCAGGCCCTATATCTTACTCTATCTAACTCTACGGACCTATTTAGAGGGTTATGGATTAGGTGTCCTTGTCGGTAGGGTACTGAGTAGCTTTATGCACCAGTACGACTAGGGTACCTTTGCGTCCCTAGGTTGATGGTTGAAGGGTACTAAGTAGCTTGTATGCATCGGTACGACCGGTGTACCTTTGTGTCCAGGGTTCTTGATCTCCCGTCCGAGGCAAATAAATAGAATTGTTGTGCTGATTAAAGAAAGGAAAAACACTAATGACAAAAGTGAAAGATTAATGAGCCGGGCCTAGTTGAATTATGATATTGAGTACCGATCCACCGGTTATAATAGTGACCCAAGAGCGTGTTGCCCTGACAGATGATTATGAGTACCGATATGAGTACTGATCCACCAGATATAATAGTGGCCCAGGTGCATGTTGCCCTAGATGATGTTGATATATATTCCGATCCACTGGCAATAATAGTGGGGGTCCCGAGCTCAATAAAACCGGTCATGGATGTGAATAAAGTGATGGAAAAATACTAATCACTTATAGTGGAGCGCCATGTGAGTCGGGGCCAGACCAGTCTACCGACGAATAATAGTGGCCAGGAATATTTTGCCCTGCATGACCGGTCCACCGGCGAATAATAGTAGCTAGGAGCGTTTTTCCCTGCATGATCGGTCCACCGGCTATAATAGTGGAGTTCCCGTACTCGCATGGATATAAAATCTGAGGGATGATCGAATAATGATGGATTAATGGCTTAAGGTCCGAACGTATTAATTTTGCACTATGACATGACTTAAGGCCCAGAAGCATTAATTGTACATTATGACTTTTTAATAATTGATGGACTTGTTAAGTATGTGATTGTGGTGCATGTATTTCTTATTATATATGTATATAGCTTTGTATCATGTGTTGCATTGCGGGCCTACTTTTAAGTGTGTTTTTAAATGATTACTCAGTACCATAGTACTGAAGGGTTCCATTCGTGGGACCCTTGCCTATTCAATGGTCAGTGATCCTTGTAGGTCCTCTTTCAGGTGCTATTCAAGTTGAATAGCACCTGAAAGAGCGTCAGGATTATCCGAATTTTTAGGGTTCTCCCTTTTGATTTTACTTTCTGGTTTAAATGTATTCCTTGTTCTTGTAACCACCATTGGTGAATTTCATCCTTGTAAATGGTTTATTGCGCTACTCTGATCTTTAATATTGTTTGAACTTCTAAGCAATTGGTATTTTATTTTCTAACCTTAGCACTTGGTATTGGAACGGTATGAGTGAATCGATCTAGTACTAAGTGTGGCGGTAATATCTCCAGAATTCACAAGTCTTATCATTTTGCTTCCGCTAAATGTTTTAATAAAACGAAAATTTTTAGTAGTGAATTTTGGAGGTGTTACAATATGGAAAAACTGAGTATAATTTTTATTAGATTATCGAATATTAGCTATGTACAATCTTATATATAATATATGAAATTGACATATTCAGCTAGTTCTTAATATTATTATAAAAGATTTAGTTACTTACTCTTTAATATTATTGAAAAAGGCTTAGTCGTAAAAAAATTGTTAGTTACTACTTTTTATTATCATAAAAAACTTAATCAGCTACTACTTAATATTATCCTTCGGTCTAATATAAGATGCAACCATGTTCGTTGTTGATGGTATAAATATACATACTTCAAACAGAAAAACAGAGTACATGGATAAGGAGAAGGGAGGGGAGAAAAAAACAACAAAATTTTAATTAATTAATTAAATGAGGAAATTAAGAAAAACTTTATCCGTGCTTGTGGATCGGGGAGTTTGAACCCGACGTGAATCGAACACGCAACCTTCTGATCTGGAGTCAGACGCGCTACCATTGCGCCACGGATCCTGGTATCCTTAGCTCGTTCTGTTTTAAACTAGACGGGAAAATGTAGGCATACATAAACGAATCCTAATAGTATATTATTATAGTATATTATTATCGATTATCAGGAGGCGAAGACCGATTACACAGCTATATCGTGTCCAATCTATTAACGAGGACAGAATGGAATAGAATCAAATAATAGTCTTTGAAGCTCTACGAGCCAAAATGATACAACAAATAACCCTATAAAGCAAGAAAAACCCAAACATGATGCCAACATTAATCCACCGACTATCTTTCTCTAATCCTCTGCCTCTCAAAACATCCATTCCGGTCATCAAGCACTGACTAATACCCACTCCTCCTCCTCCTCCTCCTGTTCCATTCACTACCCCCGGTTGCTGCCATACAAAGCAATCATCCTTCCTGCTCCAATACTCATTCACCAGGAAACAATCTAAAGGATACCTATAAATCGATACATAATACATGAACATCCAATACTTTGGTATGATTTCCTTGGGTATAAAGTACCCAGAAAACAGAAAGAAAGTTCCCAACACCGTGCCGATCAACGAATTCCCGGAAATAAAATCGGGCGAAACCGCGCTGAGGAAAAGCACCAAGGAACTAGCCATGAGCAAGATGGTCCATACCGTGAAGACGAAGAAGGCGAACGCCGGCAGCGAAGGGTTTAGCCCTACGATCCAGTATACGGGCACTGAGAACAGCAGCGCGACAACTAAGAGGAACGGGAGGAAGACTATTGTGTTGGCTATCATGTACGACGATATCTTGTACGCTTTCCTTGACGACTCTTTCATCAGGACGCGGCGTTCTTGGAGGTAGATTGGAAGTGCTTCGACGGTTGACGAGAGGAGGAAGCTCAGGCTGAATGCAAATAATCCCAATCTTTCAGCAATATCATTACTGCTGCTGCTGTTGCTCCCCCCTGCATCAGCTGCACCGACGGCATCGTGTTTCCTTATGTTGATGTAGACACTCCCTAAACCGAACCCACCGACTAAGGCTTGCATTGTTCTGGCTAAGAACAGCTGCTTTGTCCTGTACATCACCTTCCAAAACCTCGAGCATAAATGCATGATTTCTAGGCAGTAGTCGTAGCATGCGCAGCTACTAAGAATACCGCTACCGCCGGCACCTGCAGCCTTGAATTCATGATCGTGCAACTCGTAAGAAGAAGAAGGAGGTGGTGGTGGCTGGTTACTTATCACGAGTTCTTCCTTGGAGCGATCGTGATCACGGTACGGTTCTTCCTCCAGCCTGTCTATTATCTCCATGGCAAACTCTAATGGATTAAGCTGTGCCGGTATCTGGTATCCCAACCCCGATATCCTCTGCTCCAACAGCTCAATACCGCCGTTATGCACACCCTTACCACCAGACAGTATCAAGAAACTCGAGACGTGCCTCAGAATCCTATAACTCGGTTGGTGTATCGAAATCAATACCGTCCTATGCTTGTTCCTAGCCATGGTCGAGAGCAGGTCGATGACCTGAAGAGCCGAAGTGCTATCTAATCCCGAAGTCGGTTCGTCAAGTACTAGTATTGGGGGTTCGTGTATCATATCGACACCGATTGATACTCTCTTCCTTTCACCGCCTGATATGCCCCTATGGTCCTCGTCGCCGACGAAGCTGTCGGCCACGTGCAGCAGGCCCAGCTCTTGCATCAAGCGGTGGACCCTCTCCTCTTTCTCGGCGGTGCTACTGATGGTTTTGTTCAGCCTGAAGTGAGCACCGAACATGAGTGTTTCTTTAACGGTGAGGAGAGGGAGCAGGTCGTCTTCTTGAGCTACGTAGCCGCAGAATGTTCGTAAGTGGGAAGGGCTGGTGATTGGACGATGGTTCAGTGAGATTGTGTTTGGGGTGAAACGTTCGTCGGGTATTCTCCCTGAGATTATTCGGAGCAGTGTGGATTTGCCCGTGCCGCTTGGACCGACGACTGCTAGGATTTCTGAGCTCTTGGCGGTGAACGAGACGGCTTTTAGTATGTCGACGGGGCGCCGGTTGTCGTTGGGTGTAGAAACCTGCGGAGGCGGGCGTCTGAAAATCGTTGAGGGGAGTAAGGACTTGTTTTGGCAGATGGTGTAGGAGAGGTTTGTGACGTTAAGCTGGTAGGTGCCGGTGGGAGGCGGTGGTGGCGGGGGGGAATAATGGTGGCAAGAGGAGGAAGAGCTAGATGATTCTTCATTGGAGTCGGAGGTTGAAAACAGGACTATTGAATCATCCTCATGTGGGGGCTGAAAGCAAGAAGGTGCCATTTATTCTATTAATGGGTTATAGTGAAGAATATAAAGGAATTATAAGATCGATCGGGTTGATGATGATGGGGGGGGGGGGGGTTTGAGGTTTAATTCAAATAGTATTATTATTAAATTAAACAAGAAGAAAAGGAGAGGGGAGGGGAAAGAGTGTATATTTATTTTGGCAAGATAAAGAGGTTGGGTTTCTTGTGGCAAAGGACTTCCTAGTGTTGGGTGAACGGAAGATGGTTGGGACTTTGTGGGGGGTTTTGCTAATTTTGGGCAATACCATCGTTTGGTGGTCTGCGACTGCCAACAGTTGAGAAACAAATCCCACTGGGTGGGGTAGTAGGAAGTAGGAAATGTTGGTGTGACCAGACCAGCCATACAGATCCGACTTTACTTATGTTTGTTGACTAATAAACTCGCTGTGCTGTTGACCTGCCGGCGAGTCCATTTGGGCTTTTTGTACAATAGGGCCGAGCAGGCTTTTACATATTATTACCCGACGGTTCCGTGGGCTTTCTATCCACTTTCATGCAGGGAAAGAAATGCGGGACACATTATGTCATTTGACCTTTTTGGTTCGATGAACGAACCGGGTCGAAGGAAGGACCGAGTAGGAAGGAGAAGGACGGACAAAAAAACAGTCTGATACTCTGATCGCAATCTCTCATCATGCGGCTCTGTTCTATTGACCTGAGTCTCCAGTCTGGCTGATTAGGGTACTAAATTAAGACGTCTATATATATAATTTTTTATTAGTCGGTGGTGGTCTGTATAAAATATTGTATTTTTGAGGGCATATCTTTTAGTATCATTAGAACGTCAAAAGCGGTGGATCAAAAATAAATATTGATTTATTTGATCCCCAAAACTGGCCCACATCAGCAAATCATGGGGGAAAAGAATAATCATTTCCATGTACTTTGGCTCAAAAAAAAATATAATATAATTACCCCGATTCCAAGAAAGCGAAAGTAAGAAAGAGAAAAGAAAGAAAAAACAGAGGGAGAAGAAAAAGTGAGGCATAGATCAATATATATAGTAAAGTAGATTTCATTATTATGTGGAGGATAATTGTTGTTCATGTAAAATTCATTAAGGATCATTATATTTATATCTAAAGCAAAATACAATTTTTAGCTCCAAATGATGCGTCGTTGATTATTTACCTAAAAAAAACTAATGTTTGACCCTTTATTTAAAAAATATAATTAAATGCACATATGGGATAACGTATCAACTTATAATTTATTTAAGATTAATTATTAAAAATAGTTGTCTAATATTATTTTTTTTTAAAATTGTAAACTAAATTTTTTTAAGATAAATAAATAATTATTATAGATAATTATTTTTGATAAATAAATTCAATTAAAACAACAATCCAGGTCTTTTTAATATAAAGAGATTGTTTGTGAATAATTGGTTGGACATTTAAAGTTTAAATGACTATTTTTTAACAGTTTTTTTTTAATCATAAATTAATATTTTTTTTAATTTTATTTATTAAATAAAAAGTTAATAACTATTATCCCTCTAAATATTGAACAATATACATTATATATGGCACTAAAAAACACGACTATTCCAACTCGTTTTTCCATTTTACCGTCCAAAAAGTAACTGCTTCCTTTAGCCATGAAACTGTACTTTCCTGAGAAGATGCTTACTTGAACTATTAAAATATCATTAATATATATGGAATACGAATGCACACACATGGAATCCCCAACCCACACCTAATTCATATATATTCTTAGAGCACATTTATTGTTGGTCCTATAAATTTAGTTTAAATTATTTTCGATTATATATATATATATTAGAACCAATCACAAAAGCAAACTAATTTATGATCTATATTAATAATTAATAGTTCTTATTTTTCATCTACTTCTCACAAGTTTAGTTGACAGAAATTATTAATTTATATTTATTATTTATTAATAATTAATTTTTCGGTTTTATTAATTGTTAGTGTGAGCTAACGATTAATTTATTAATATTTTTTATTAATTAAAATTATGCTTCATTGAACTAATATTATCGTTAATGATAACAATTACGGCTTATATAAGAAACCGTATACCTCACGTTGAAATTAACATTTGTCGTAAATTTACTGTATATAATGAATGTTGATAATCTATACCCCCAGCCACCCAACTGTGAGCTCATCCGTTTTATTATTCTTTTTATAATAAAAAAATCGGAACCTCAAAGTTCCTTATTTCTTGCTCTTACAGTCTTTGCCGTGACCAACTGTTACACTTCGGTTGGAAAACTATTCCGTAAGAAGATATTTTGTTTCTCTTTGGGAGGATCCCTGAAGATTTATTTTCTTAAGGGCTTGTTTGGTGTGGCGTAAAGAAGTGAATAAAAAAATTCCTCTTATTTTTTATTTTTCACAAAAAAATACATAATAATAATAATAATAAAATATTTATTTTAGATTAAATAAATATTTATTTTAAATATACTATATAAAATATATAAATAAATTTTCTACATCTAATACCGTTCTAACAAAGGAGCACTAAACGACATTCAACGCGGCTCTCCTGGATTGGGCTAAAAAGACAAAAGAAAAAAGAAGAAGAAGAAGCAGCCATGAGCCACTAGCCAGTATCAGTTTGTACTTATCCACTCGAAGGGGAAAAAGCCTGCATGCGGGAGGAGGAGACAGAACTCTGCATAATTCACCGCCTCGAAAACCCACCATTCCTTCTACTGCTGGTTCGTACCCCTGAAATGACACCACCACAATCACTGCACGTGTCTGGTCAAACAGCTCCGCATTATTTAGTGTCTCCTCCCGTCCCATGGCCCGTCGCCGTACCTGTCTCCCGACCCACTCATGTCTCCGAAGTCCGAAGACGGGGTGCCCCGCTGAAACGAAACGAGCCTTTTTACTTCCAACTGTGCAGGAGACGTCCGGGAGCTGTGTGCGAAAGCGTGCCCTCCATTTCTATCACGCATCTTGCGTAAAATTTTCAAATGAACAGTTATCCGTGTCGGCTGATGAGATCGCCTGTTTCTGTTGCGAACAGGGAATTCAATTTGAAGTGACTCTCTTGAGTTTATTTGCGTTAATTAATGAACCAAACACCTACATAGAATTTCCTCTTTCTTCACCTATCTCATCTCCACGTCTGAGCTACGTGTCCAAACCCTATTAGTTGTAAATTTCCTCATCTATCTCCTTCTCAGCGGCAACATCTACCGTCCGACGCTTAACAATAAAGGTAGGTTCATATGTTTTCTAATTTTCCATTCTATATCGCCTTGTTTTATTGTTGTTTTCCTGGCGGAGCACGCAGTGTAACAATTAAGTAACATCAGCTCCTCGCGAGGCCCATGCCGAGCGCCGTGATAGCCTCGCGCAGTCTTAAAGAAATATTTTTATACATAAATAATTATTAGGGTAAAGTTTAGAAATTAATAAATATATAATCCTAAATGATAAGCAGAGTAAAAATTACTGATTAAATCTGTCAGACGGCATAAATTTAGAAATATTAGGCGTATAAATAGTTAGTAGAGTAAAAATTAGATATTTAATTTGTTAGACTATATAGATTTAAAAATACCTAGTATATAAACAGTTAGTAGGGTAAAGTTAGGATATTGATAGATCTATAAATCTGTAAAAATAAGTATATTCATATATATATATATATATATATATGTACAGATTGGTAAAATCATAATTGAATTATTTTTGTTATTGAAATTCATATAAACCGCAGACAAAGAAAGACATTTGATAGAATCGAGGGTCATGGAATTACCGCTTTAGCGCATCATAGAAATAAAATTGAACAAGCACCGCAACCGACTAAGATCAATTTAACAAGTATTGCTTTTATTAGTGGACTATGATGTAGTAAAAAATGTACCAAGTCGCACATGAAGAAACTCCAAAGGAAGTCCAACATGAAGCTGAACAACAACTTAATTCTAAATATGAGTCGCCTATAATACCGACATTTGCAAACTGCACGATTCGTCCATGCACTTATCCCATCATCATCGACTCGCGGTGACATTCATCATCAGTAGGTTGATCATTCTCTAGTGATGTATCCTCCTTAACCCACATAGGTCTGCCAGCCTCCTCACCCCACATGGGTCAGCCATCCTCCTCAACCCATATGTGCCAGCCTCCTCAATCCATGTACATTGTCTGCCACTTATAAATGAAGATGAAGGCAATGGTGACACTAATGACAACAAAGATAATAATGTAAGACCATATGAATGAGGCATACACCTAAAGGATTGTTGGTACTTAGTTAGACCATGTCCTAAAGGTACAAGAAACCCTAGTTTGATCTCAATATTTGGTGCCCATATTGCGTTGGATACGTCGTTTGGAAGTGCAAGTTAAAAAATATATCTCTTTGTTGACACTTTTCATTTTTTAACTATCATGTATTTCTAATATTTTTCTATTTATTATTTAGGATTGCAAAGTTTTAAGGGTTCGCACTAGGATACACTATTTTAGTAATTGGATGAATACTATTAATGGTAGCCGTTTTACCCAAATTTGTGGTACTAGATTAGAACATCTTATAGCCTACATTTTATTGTACATGGACTATCATCTAATATTCTCCCTTATAGATAGATGATAGCCAGAAACTAATAGCTTTTATGTATTGTGGGGTGAGATGACCACTATACCATTACACTTTTAGATTTGAAACATATATTAAGACTAAATGATTATGGTTATCCATTATATGCAAGCAAACATATGAAACTTATTTGTAAATGATATATGTATAAGATGGCCTATTTGGTATGAAGAAGGGGGATGCAAAGGCGATAATTATAAGGGTGGGATGGAATAATTGATACTTCATGTCCTATTTACATTAGGCTAGTTACCAAAGGATAGTGAAGTTATTGCATACCTATTGATAAGACCCCTTCTATGTTTGGATGCTATATAATGGTGATTGATTATATACATGTCAGAAATATATACTCATTCAACTTAAAATATATTTTTATTTTTTATTTTTAGTATAGCTATTATAATGTAGTTAGTATAATCCTTTGTTACAGGTGATATGAGATCAATACAGGATAACAAATGTAAGCAGTGATTTTCCTATAGTACTATTTCACAGTAATATATATTATATGAGTATTGTAGAGCCATATATGCAAGAGCGAGTAACTTGTCAGTTTAAATTTACATAGTTGATCTTCCATGACCCTATTAGATCAACGGAAAAAGCATATAGAGGACCTAATATAAGGAGGTATAAAGTTCATTATCATCACATACTTGCCCAATAAAGTGTACAGCATGAGTACCTAACAAGAGGAGGTATCTCCATCTAGTTTTACAATTGTCCAGTTTTATGATCCTACAATTACAAAACGATCAGTATTGGTGTTAATATCATTCTACACATAGAATCAATGACATAATCATTGCAATTGGACATAACTGAGTAAAATTATATAGAATTGTGATTCTACCTATAATTCTACCGGTCCTAGATTTTAGAATTTTATTTTTTTAAAATAAAATCTAAGATGGAATCGTTTAATATTGAGAAGACTCATTAGTAGAATAATTGGTATCGTTCATGATTGAGTAGAATAGTTGATATAATTGCACAGAATCATGTGTATTCGGATAGAAATTTTTTATTTGTCGCTCGATTTTACTCATGAATATTGATGCTATAGTATTCATGTTTCTATTTCTATCATATTGATATTTTTTCGACAAAAAAGATTATATATAATTGAGCAAGCAATTACATACCCACAAATTGAGGGGTGGTACTAGCCGCCACAGCCTGCGTGAGGTGGCTAGCTACCTTCGAGAGAGGAGGGTAGACAATTCATGAACACAAGACAAAGCTAGATAGGCTAGAGTATCAGCACAATTATTGACTTCCCTCTAAACAAAGATATGATTGAAGCCACTTTTTTGGGGTAAAAATATCCTTCCGCTGCCTAAGCCTTACTGTCGAAATGCCCAGGTTAATGCCATCAACCGTTAAAAGCATCCACCGCCATCTTCTTGTCCATCTCAATGACCATGGGAGTAATGCCTCGTGCTTTGGCCAATTATCGATATACTTTTTTGCCAATGTTCACCACAAAACCATGGGCTCAACAGCCAAGGTGGATGTGAAATACGTTGTCAACTCCTACGAAATTTTCACGACTCTCCACCCATCCGTCAAAGTTTAGTTTAATAACCCAAATGTCCGGTGGCATCCAGTGCACTCCCACCGGCTACCGGTCTCGACGACCACACTTCATGTCTCTCGAAAGTGTTCCAGGCTGCAACAATGACCTTGCCGCATCACATGGATATTTTTATTTGATCCAGTTATACCATTAGATTGTATTATCATCTCTATTTTTTTTCTTCTTTAGATTGTAATATCATCTTTATTTTTACACTCCTTACAAACTATTAGCTTTTAACATTTAAACACATGATTGATGTTGTTAATACTTTATATATCATTACACTATGTAATTTTTAATTTTCTTCCGGCGTTAATACTTTTCATGTTGTTGATACGATGTATATCCTTTTTTATAAAACTAATTCTACTTTGATACAACTTAATTAGAGATCATTTAATAGATTAAGAAATAATTTTTGGCAAGATTTAGTTTCAAATATGAGTTATTTCAACCCATAAGTATAGCAATGTCAAATTTTCATGATTTTTAAAAAAATCTCATGATTCGACCATCTAATCCTGTAACCTGATTCTTCATATCCTTCTTGAATTTTCATAAAATTTTATTTTTCACAATTCAAATCTAACTTATGCAATACAAAATTAACATTACGCGACTGTAATGTTTAAATCACAAAGTTATTTTTTTATTTAAAATTAAACATGTAATTAAAATAATAAAATCTATAAATAGCTACCCTTTCACATAATAATTCTCACATTATCTTCTTTATTTTTCTCAATATTAAATTATACAATCATCTCAAAATATAATAGTCATCTATATTTTCCTCCATATTTCCATTCTATCTAGTTTTTTGTTTTAATAATTTTGATAATCCAAGTAATTCAAAATTAAGCGAACTACCTAACCACAATCTATATATATATCCAAATTTATATACCATTATCCACAAAATTCAAATTCTCAATATATCCCAAATTTCCAAATTATAAAATAACCAATATTTCAAAAATTACCAAAATCTATATATATCTTTTCAAATAATACATATTATTCTAATTTATTTAATATGGATCTTCAATTCTCATAAACTCCAAATGCTCCACTACAATTTAATCCAAAAATTTTAAATATATGAAATTCACCATAACATTTGGATGTGTCAAGGACACATGATTTTACTTCCCCAGCACTCTCTTCTGTAAGAGACTCTCAATTTCTAATATATTCCACCCAAAATCAAGTTAAAGATTACATTCTAATTGAATCTTCAAACAAGGTCCAAGCATACTGTAAATGGCCAAAATAGAAAGAATAAGTCCTCTTTATTGGCTAACTACATTATCAAAGGATTTGAGTGAGGGTATCAATCAAAGGTCCAATAATTTTTGAAATGCTATGTAGTGTACTTTGAAAATTTTCACTACAAAGGAAAGAGTAGAACTATTTTGACAATACAAAATAAACAACATCATGTTAATAAAAATGTAAATCAATTTATTGGCTGTTATAATCATATTCCCCAACTTCACTAAAGTGGCACATGGAGATAGATTGACTCGGTGAAACACATAAAGTGTACAGAATAAGGTATAATTTCCTATTAATCATGAGCATGTATGGCAAATAGTGAAGGATCATCCAAAATGGGAAATAATGAATGAATTAAAAGTGAAGATCCTCATCCAAGCGAGTAAAGGTTTCAAAGTTAGGTGTCTATACTAATTCATCTATCATTGATGTTTTAAAGATTGAAGTATGAGAGATACAACCTATGTACCAAAAGGAAATAAAGCTAAAGGAAAAAAGCAAGTGGCCAATTCGTATAAGGATGTTTAAATATTGGGGTCGTATGGAACTCGAGTCATAAAGGAATGTGATATAAGATAAATTACCAACACGATAGGAGAATCATGAGAAGGATATGCTAGAGCTAAAGCATCATAAGGTAATACAAAGGTGGTTGAGGAAAAATAAACTAGATATGGTTATAATTTATTGCAACACATTTAATATCATCGGCCACGAGCTAAAAGAATATGCAACAACTATAAGAAGGATGTAGGAGAATCCTTAATGTAATAGGAATATGTAACATTTTATATTTAGTTTTTAATTGTGAAAGGTATTATTTAGTTGATATATTTGATTATATGTAATATTGTTACTAAAATGATGCAACATTTATCCTTTCCTATGAATGCTTAATTTCTATTCTCAATCTCTTTTGCTATATAAGTTGTTATCATTTTTTTCAACAATTACTTTTCTTTTTTATGTTTGTTTTAAATTTCAGCTACTTTTTCCTTTCAATGAATTTTTAACAACCATTTTTTCTTCTTATAAAAAGGGTATGTGGTGACAAATTCATCCAATATTTCTCACTCTTCTAAAACTAAGAAACCATCTATGTCTTAGTCTTTAAATTTGTTAAGCGTCATTAGTGCAAACATTCTACAATGGACACCATAAATTTGTGCTAATAAAGTTACAATTTTTTTTTATATAGTGATGGTAACCCAAGGCATATGTAATATAAGTTCTATCCATGTTAGTACTTCCAATGGGATATACTACACCACCTTAGGAAGGAGTTTTTGATAATGGCTTTGAACCATTATTAAATCCCACATTATTAAAGCTTTAAATATTATTCAAAATTTTTCATACAAAAATCTACACAATCCAATAGAAATTGTGGTTTTAATAACTTCTCAACCTAGAAAGTGTTATTAAAATTGTAATGTATTAATATATTTTAGATGTTTAATAATGTCAAGATCATAGAAAATCCTAACTAAATCTTGATAAAGTATTAATTAAAGCCCTAAATAATTAGTCCATCTATATAAAAAAAAGTCATTATATCATTAATTTTTTTTTATAAAAAAGAAATTCAGTTAAGAAAAGTTAAAACCTATTTTCTATTTTTAACCTCACTTTTTTCCCATTTTCTATACGTTAAATGTTTTGCTATTTGTAAGTTTAATTTTAAGACTACTTTTATTATTAATTTTTTAAAATGTGTGGAAATTGATGGAATGCCTTTCTTATCGATACAGATGAGTAATAACTATCATTAAGTCGTTGATTTTATAATGGTTGTTACCCTAAACTGTTATCAAAATGTATTGGTTAACATATCGCATAGTAATTAAACATTAATTAATATTTAATGATCATTTAATTAACCTTTTATCATCAATTTGTTATAATAATTGTTATTAAAATCCCTTAAATATATTAATAAATTAGGGGTTTTAATAATGGTTTAGTCAAGAACCATTAAGAACCGTTATTAAAAGCCATAAACATTATTATTATTATTACAAATTTTGTGGTTTTGTTTTAGCCTACATACATGATTGTATGTTTGAATATCTACCAAATTTGCAATATTTAAAATAAAACCAATTCATACATATCTTTCTCCCAAGAATGAAAATTAGTAGGCATACTACAAGTTGGTAGCTCTATACTCTAAAGTTAAAGTTCATAAATCATAAAACTTATCTATTAATAGCTTATAAACACTTGCATCTATGTATGTCCATATCCAATTACATAGAAAAGCATAAGATATATGTGATACAACCTAGAACATGCATGTAGATTCCTAATATTGAGTGTGTGAGCACACAAAATTAGCTCATTCATCTCTAACTTCATCAATTTCATAATCTGTGTATTTTTAGCCTCGTGAAAAACTACAAATTAACATAATTCAATCATTTGGTTAGTAATTAATATGCCATAGATTAATTAATGAAAACATACGGAAAAGATAGATACTTGGCTCGGATCCATGTTCATATATTTTTTCTACAAATATAGTATCCACTAAGGATGTTCAAGAACAAGTCTGGACTAGAATTTTGGATAGGACTGATCAGTTATTCCATATTTTGGTCCAACATTGGACCAGTATTTTTGTCTTTGGTCTAGGTTTTGGTCTTGAAGTAAAAAAAAATTGGTCTTTACCTGATTTCGGTCCTAACTAGTTCTAATCTAGTACCAAAAGGTTTGAATCAGAATCTCATTGGCATTTTAGCTAAAAAAAATACATATTTTTAATATAATATATATAATTTACTAATTTTGATTTTAATAGATCTTGGATTAGTAATTCTAGTCTCGTCCTTGGTCCTAACTTCAAAATATTTTATTCCTTAACTAGGTTTTGGTATGGTCTCAGTCCATCTAATCTAATTTGATTTTAAACCAGTGCACACCCTTAGTCTCCACAATCATTACCATTTGTTGTTGTGGACATTATAAAATGAATTTAGTTAGCCTTTTATTCTATTAGATATTAATTGGAATTGAAATAAAATGCAAAATAATTATCCTTATGCATACCATTACATGCTCATACTTAAAATTCCTTAGGTTTGGCACACCATTTTTACCTTTCCTCATATACACTATCTATAGTGCCCTAATAAATAAAGTTGATACACAATAGTATAACTTTATATACCTCAATAAATTAAAGCTAAGTATATGTATAAATAAGCTAATGAAGTAAGACACATAATAACATGTCAATTAAATCTTTCCCTTCAAAATGAGTGATAACAAAAGGAATATAATATTTTTGGAGGGAATCGAACATGTATACCTTTTTTGATCCAAAAAGATGACGTACAGAACCTAATGTTCACTTGCAGGGTGAGGTATGATATGAAGCTTATTGTTATATCCCTCACTTACAATATGATTCACTAAATAGTTTATGTGCTTACTCTCACTTATTGTGGAACAATCAGATGCATAGTATGGACATACAAACATAATAGAGGACAACATTCCCTTTGTTGTAACACAACTATATACCAAACTTTGAATGACAATAATAATGCATATTTATTAATAACTGATAAATTATATGTAAGAGGTAATAAAATTATACAAACCAAAGAAAAGTGTTAAATTGCATCATATGAAATAATATTTACTTAACATATATGACATCAATTGTGGTTGACATCCACTCATGCTTATAAATTGTTGCTGATAACATTTGTTGCTACCATGTAAATGGTGTCTCCCCCCCCAACATACTCATAAGCATAGTCAATTATAATTAAATTGTTACCAAGGTAGTTTTGGATATAAAAATATAATATAGTCGAAACTGGTGGTGGTCATCAAGGTTTTTGTATGTGTTGGTTCTCCTCTAAAGATGGAATATTTTGTGGGATAATTGATTTTTCCAATATAACTCTCTTTAGTTTCTTAGTACCTTCTTTTATTTTTCTCCTTCCACAAATAACTCTTTTTCTTTTTGTCTTAGGAGCATTTTTATTTTCTAATCCGGGGTGTATGACTACCAGGGTATATGACTTTGGAGTAAAGTGGGTTGAAGTATAAACAAAGCCTAGTAATAATAATTTGAAAATAGGCAAAATTTCACACATGACTATCAACATCAAATGATGCATCAAAATATGGTAATAATGAGACTTTATGTCAATTAGTTTTAACTTTTTCATCAACACTAGCCTTATAAAATTTGAAGATTACCCTTCTAAAACCTTGAAATTATTAAAAAATTACAAAATGTAGTTTTCTTTTTTCCAGAGAAAGTATGGTAAACTGGTGGTAAATATATTCTTCTTCCATTGTCTTGTGATGCTATTTCATGGCTAATGCCCATTTCCTTTATATCTACTTTAGAATTGATGTTATATTTAGTCTTTTGTGGAATATTAAGTAATGCACCAACAAGTCTATCACATATATTTTTCTCGATATCTATCACATCGAGGGCATGCCTCATGCATAGAGATTCCAAATATAAAAGGTTGAATAATATAGACATCTCCTTCCACCCAACTAATAGAGGCTTATCTTTATTATTCTTCCCAAACTACACTTTCAAATGTTTCATCTTCAAATACACTTGTCTACCCATTAACCAAATTGGTGCTTGCCTTCTTCTAAGAAGCCATTGAAAGCATTCATATACTTACTATAATGATGATTTTTCAGTGAAATCTATGAAGCCCAAGAAAAATATTCTTCTGGCAATGTGTTAGCTAACAAATGAAGTATTCTCTTCACATATGGGGTATGCATAATGGCCTTTCACACTAAAATCCGACTAGCTACCATATTCCTGAAAATTACTTATAGTGCAAAATAACATTCCTCTCAAAGAAATTTTTTTCCCACCATATGCATCAAATACTTCAACACCCATATCCTATAAGAAATTCAAATCATCAATCAAAGGTACCAAATAAACATCAATATCATTTCCCATTTATCTTGACCCCAAAATAAGTAAAGAAGACATCATATACTTGTGTTTCATGTAGAGCCATGGCAGTAGATTGTGTATATATATATATATATATATACAATTCAACTGCATATACTATATGTGCATTCATTGTTTGAATTCATACCATATGTAGAAAGTGCAAGATGTAAGTTTCTTGGTTCTTTGCCAAATTCAAGAAAGAAGACATCAATCATTATTTATTATGGAAATATAGAAGGATATCTCACCGTCATCTATCTTCTCATTAGTATGTCATCAAGTTCTTCACATATTGAGCATCGTTATAAATCAATCTAAGTCTTGGTAGTATAGAAAACTATCATAACACCTTTAATGACCCCTTTTTATTTTTATATCATGGTGATTTACATTTAGGATTAAGATAATTATCTAAAGATGCATATATATTTTGACATAATATAACTCCATCTGTTGCATGATTTGAAGTTGTACAACCTGAAAGAAGTGGATAATCTAGTAAACTTCTTACAATCCCCGTGAAAGGTTTAATTGAGTCAACTTAATAACTTCTTGAACATTTTTGGACAATCTTGAGCACTTTCGTCAACCTTTTGAGTTATCTCCTCTAACAAATGTCCTTCGTAGTTGTCAATTGATCCACTACTTTTCCTCTCACCTTCCTCATTACCATACCTAGACTTTATCTCACCATGCCATATCCAATGAGTGTAACTTGTATCAATTATACACACATACATATGATCTCTCAAATTATTAGCATTGACACGTTGACTATAAGAATAGTTCAAATAAGAGCAGACTATTCTACTAGGATCACGAGCATGTTTTGCTACAAACTTGATGAAAATTTCAACTTCTTTATCATATTCTCTAGACAAATGATTTACCGATATCCATTTTTGATCTATAGTTTTTCAATCTATATGTATACCATGAAAAATATTTATTACGAATCACTTCACTTCCACAAATTAATTCACAATTTGCTCATACTTATAAATAATTCATACTTGTATAACTTATCATGCTATTTTGTTGCTATATATATATAAACAATTCCAACACATTTCTAAAATATACTAATACACAAATCGCTCATGCTTAGAAAGAATTCATATTCCTATAGTGTATGATGCTAGTATATTGTTATATATGTAAACCATTCCAACACATTTTTAAAAATATGCCAATACATAAACCTTCCATGCTTATAAATAGTTCATATGTATATACATGTCAAATCTTTATATAAAGGTTATAAATCCAAAAGATATACAAACTACACATTTAAAAATAAGACCCAAAAACTAAGAAGAACCTTAAGGTAATAGTATTACTATATACATCAAAAGGTTGCTACAACATAAACACTTAATTAATAACAACTCCTAACCATCCTATAACATCTGTCGGTAGCTTTGCTTGGGATGACTAGCAATCATCACTTTCAGGATTCCACTCATTTTAATATGCTATATGCTCCCTCACATCATCAATGGATAGTCTAGTGACAGATACTTTAGGGTAACCATGGTGGATACTCGAATGAAATCTATGACAAAACTTCCACTTGTCATCTATTGCTATCAGCTCTCTTGCTATCCGATCATAATCCATTGTAAAAAACTCACCCTCAACAAATATGAGGTGTGGTGCATTGGCATGGTGACAACCACTAAATAATGTCATTAAGGTTGTTGTCTAACTCTTCTAAACTATAAAATATATAAATTCCATAATCAAATTAATCATAAATATATTATATAATTTCTTAAAAAATGATTTAAAGCTAAAAAAATACCCATATATATAACGTATCAAACATGAAATTAACTTTTATAAGAAACATTTTATTAATGGCGCATCCACACCATACAAGCAACAACATTTTTTTGAAAGGTTCTCTCTCTCAAAGTCTTGGTTCCCTTTGGTAAACCACGGCGGTTGCGCATAGCTATGACCAAAAAATCCTCGTTTGGAGTAAGGAATACAAGACTGAAAATGACATTGAGGAGTTCAAAATTTGACAAATTAACAAATGTAACAATGAAGATAAATGATCCCGAAGAATTGATTGATGGTGAAGGAAGCCCTAGATCTTCGTAGAGAAATCTATCAAATTCAAGCAAGGGTGTGAGCAATTTAGTGACATTCATTAGCGACGAAATAATTAACGAGGGCATGCATTCAGAATTGGCAAAGATGAATAACACTAAAATATTCCCTAAAACGGATTTCTAATATGTCAACTCCCAATCAGGACTGAAGGGATCATTGAGTAATTTGAACAATGATTTCAGTGTTAGTGCAAATGATTTAGATCATTTCAAATTATCCATTTCCATCACTAAGGATCAAAATGTAGGATTGGATGGAAAGACATAGTTTGATCTAATACAAATTCAAGACCATGCAAAGTGAATGCACTAGAATCATAATGTTATGTCCAACATTGGCCTTTCCTTGAGGAATAAGGTGGCTACTAACCACAGACCTGAACAGTACATGACCCTTAACTATGTTCCTCCCAAATTGAAGAGGGAAAAATTGTTGTGAACTTGGAAAAGATAGAAATAGATAAGGAAATGGCTAAATGAAAAAACACCCTGGTTGGATATGTTTATGGTTATGATCATACTTTCAGCCAAATGTTAGGGTTTGTCAAAGCTCAATGGACCTGGGTGGCCATGCCTAAGATTATATGTCATGATGTTGGGTTTTTCTTACTTAAATTTGACTCTTTTGCAAACTGTGAATGGATTCTGAATTAGTATTGGACTGTCTATAGTAGACCTATAATTTTGAAAAGATGGAGAAGGAAAATAAACCTTATAAAGACATAGTTACAATTTGTCCCTTTATAGATCAAACTTCCTAATTTGCCTTTAGAATATTGGTATACTAAATCCCTTAGCATGATTATGAGCACAATCGTCACTCTTATTTGTAATGATGCTATCACATTGAGGAAAGATAGGATTTCCTATCCACATGTGTTAGTTAAAGTGAATCAATCTCCAAAAATTCCTTAGATGAACACAAGTGCAGAAAGGAACGTAGATGTAGGGAGTAATGTGAACAGATTTTAAGCTCTCTAAGAAGTTTATATGTTAAATAACCTGGGTCAAGATCAAGAATTGAAAGGTCACCTTCATGACTCTAGTTCCCATTTTTTCTAGCTAGAATGTAGATGTGAACAGATTTTAAGCTCTCTAAGAAGTTTATATGTTAAAGAACCTGGGTCAAGATCAAGAATTGAAAGGTCACCTTCATGACTCTAGTTCCCATTTTTTCTAGCTAGAATGTGAGAGATATAAATGATCCATCCAAATAAAGGAAGGTTCTAGGGAGGATCAAACAAAGTAAATGCTCCCTTACTGGTTTACTAGAAACTAGAGTTAAGGTTAATAAAGCTAATAGTATTAAAAAAGCCATGGTACGGAACTAGAATTTCCTCAATAATTATCAAGACCACTATAATGTTCAAGTTTGGGTTCTTTGGGATCCTCTTATCTAGTCAATGACTTATATTGGCACCTGTGTTCAAGGTATTTTGTGTGACATCATGGCTATCGATTGTAGTATTTGTTTTGTTGTGGGGTTCATTTATGATTTTAATTATGGTATAATCAGGAAAGGACTTTGGAGCTGGTTAGAGCAAAAAAAATAAGGCCACCTATCCTATGGTTCTTATTAGAGATTTTAATGTGATCATATAGCCTAATGAGAAACTAGGAAAATGATGTGCCAGCTATTCAAGACATGCAAGATTTTTCATATTGCATTAATCATCTCAGGTTGAGGAATCTTAAAGGCTATGGGTGTTTTCTTACTTGGTTGAATAAAAGAAGTGGGGATGATGTAGTGGTCTGTAAACTTGATAGGGATTTGGTGAATATTCCCTAGCTTAATAAGTTTATTAGCTCTTTTGTTGAGTTCCTGACGCCTCTAATGTCTAATCGCTGCCTTGTTTAGGTCCATACAAGTGCCCAACTTAATAGAAAGTGGTCGTTCAGGTTTAATAATTTTTGGACCGAAGACGATAAGTTCTTGGACATCATCTAAAGACATCAGAGAGGTTATTTCTATGATAAACCACTCCTTCGCATCTACAAGAACCTCCAAAGATTGAAGCTAGTGTTCAAAGAGCTTAATAGGACTAATTATGGTTCATTAGATCATCAAATAGAGGAGGCTAGGAAGGCTCTGTCTGTTTCCTAAAAAAATCTGATGAATGATATATGCAATAAAGAACTTAGAGATCAGATGCATGCCTGTGAAACGGAATTTAACAAACTCTCCATTTGTTATGAAAGCTACCTGAAGTAGAAATCAAAAATCCATTGGTTAAATGTGGGAGATGCAAATCATAAATTCTCTTTTGTTGGGATGAAATGCAACCAAAATATGAACTTCATTCAGAAAATAGAGCTTTCTACTGGTACAACAACTACTGACCCTAGTCGTATCTCTGATTCTTTCATCAACTTTTTATAACGACTTGCTAGGATCTAAAGGTTTTGACTCAGGTGATGTAGATCTAGCAATCATTGTGCAGGGTCCAATTCTCCAAGAATCTCACAAACTTCTCCTCATTATCCTAGTTACTTATGAGGATGTTAAAAAGGATACTTTTCCTATTAGAGATAATAAATCACCTGGAGTTGATGGTTTCACAACTGCGTTTTTTAAGAAATCATGGGATTTTATAGGGGCAGACATTGCCTCAGCTATTCAAAATTTCTTCACTATTGGGAACCTCCCAAATCAAATCAATATTAACTCTTTAACGCTCATTCCAAAAAAATAAAATGCCACCAGGGTGAGTGAATATAGGCTGATAGCATATTGTGGAATTACGTATAAACTCATTTCTGAAATTTTAACTACTAGATTGAAAGATTTAATGCCAAAACTCATTGATCAGACCCATTCTAGGTTTGTTAAGGGTAGATAAATTGAGGAAAATGTTCTCTTAGCTGTAGATCTGGTTAGAAAATACTCCTTGAGGCATACCTCTCCTAGATGTATGATTAAAGTGGATATTAGGAAATCATATGACTCAGTGCATTGGGGTTTTCTGTAGCATATTCTTCATGCTTATGGATTCCCCTTACAAGTGGTTAGGTGGATCATGACTTGTGTAACTTTTGTCTCTTATTCCCTATTATTGAATGGGGAGCTAACCCAACCTTTCAAAGGTTAATAGGGGCTGCGTTAAGGGGATCCTCTATATCCTTACTTGTTTGTTTTTGTGGCTAAATATTTGGCTAGGTCTCATAAATGTTTGTGGAGTGACAAGAACTTTAATGGGCACCCAAGATGTAAGGGTTTGAAGATCATTAATATTGCCTTTGCGGATGATATGCTCTTGTTTTATAAGGGTGATGTAAAGTCAGTTACAGGTCTCCTAAAGGTGGTTGATGATTTTTCTGCTCATTCAGGGCTTGTCATCTATCCACAAAAGAGTAACATTTCTTTAGTGGAGTGGATGAGATTATCAAGACCCAAATTTTGCATAGCACCAAGTTCACTGAAGATAGATTCCCTTTCAACTATTTAGGTATTCCTCTTTCTTTTGCAAGGTTAACCTCTTCTTAACTGCAAGGTCTAGTGCAGAAAGTTGCAAAGAAGCTAATAATTTAGCACACCCATCTCCTCTCCTATACCGGTCGAGCTCGATTATTGAAAATTGTAATTTTTAGTATGCAACTTTATTGGTGCCAAGTTTTTATCCTACCTGAGAAGTTGATCCATCAAATTGAAAGCATGTGCAGATAATTTCTATGGACCAAAAAGCTAGATACATCACATAAAGCTCTGGTTGCGTGGAAGCACGTATGCTCTCTAAAGAAGGAGGGTGGGCTTGGACTTATTGATGTGCAAATCTAGAATTAGGTGGCCGTAGGGAAGATGCTCTAGAATATATGCTGCAAAAAGAATACTTATGGGTCAAATGGGTCCATTCCATTTACCTAAACACTTAGTCCCTGTGGTCTTTCAATTCAAACCACTTGTGTTCTTGATAGCTTCAACAAATCTTCAATCCTAGAGACAAATTTAGCTCCTTATTTACTGACCAACATGTCATGTAGAAGTTATTGAAGGGAGAAGGAACATATAGCTTCCAAAAAATGTATGAACATATTAGACACAAGGGTGATAAGGTATGGTGGTGGCCTACTGCTTGGTGTGGACCAGTTGCTCCCAAATATCAATTTATCATGTGGTTAGCCATCCAAAACAGATTGATGACCAAGGTTAGAATGAAATAGATAAACCTTTTAGAGGGAACTAAGTGTTGCCTTTGTACTATAGGTCAAGAGGAAACCATACAGTATCTTATGTTTGATTTCTCCTATAGTCAGGAGATGTGAAAGAAAATACAGAGTTCTTTTGATAGAAGAGACAATCTACATTCTTGGGAGACTGAAAAGAAGATCTTAGCCAAAAGTACAAAATAATGTAAAGAGAAGAAGGATATGCTGTGAGCTCTTTTTATCACTTTTATAGGATTTATTTAGGCATGAAAGGAATTCTAGGACATTTTGTAATAGTGTTCGATCTTCCTATATGCTTCTTAATGATATTTGCTTTGTAGTGTTGAGTAGAAGTTTTACCACACAAAGAGTCAATAAATACGACCAATGAAAGATTGTATAGATGATTTGGTGGTCTAATTAAAGGTTGTATATCTCTTCACATTTTGGAAGTTATATAAACATTAATTACCAAAAAAATATTTTATCAGTAAAAAATTAAATAAATTATAAAATATTTTTCACTAACAAGTTATACCAACATGCATGCATATATTTATAGTATTTATTTTTATAATTCAATGCCATCAACCTACAACCACACATGCATGTATTTATAGAAAGAAAGACCCAACATGAAACCAAAAAGCATAACGACAAAGGCGAACCCATATTGTACAAACAAGAACACATGTAATACCACGTTAAATACCATGCATCCATACATTTATAATGAAAAAAAAGGAAAAATGACTACCTAGTTAAATCTGAAAACTGCACATGGCAAGAAAAATAAGAATGATCATCGGTGGTAGAATAAGAGCTAACTTCCACATATAGGAGACTATTAGAGGTAGTAGAGCAATATAAATCAACACAAAGATGGCAAGTGTGACGAATTGGTAGGAGAGAGGGAGCACAACAATGGTGGTGCATAACCCTAGCCAAAAGTAAGAGAGAGAAAATGATAATGAGTAAGATGAGGAGCAAGGTGGTCATCGAAAGGCAAGAGAAAGACAACGGTGGTCATCAACGGACAAGAGGAGGAGGAGTAGTGAAAGCAAGATAAAGAAAGTGAGAAAATAAAAAAGAATCTAAAACATAATTAATAACAAGAGAAGTGGGAAAGAATTGGTTGAAAAATTTAATGTTGTTATTTTAATAACGGTTTCAATAATAAGCATGAATAAAAAAAGTTTTAATAACGGTTATCATAAAAATCATTATTAAAATGGTGCGCTAACTATTTTTTTAATAACCATTATCAAAACATGAGCCTGTTTTTGGACATTTTATTAACAATTTCTAAAAGATGCTCTGTATTCTCGTGCACAACTTTTCACACATTTATCGATGATTTTTGACAAATCAACATTTATGTGCCATTATTAATTGACTATTCTATATTAGTGACAACACATGCATCACGATCAAGAATAATAATAGCAACATCAATTTAACCAAATCAAAGATTGCATTCTCAATTTATCATATATGCCAAAAATAAGAGAGAATCAATTGAATATCTAAAATATGACGTGTGTAAGTTTAAATTGGAAGTGAAGGTAGTGAAAATAATCATTGCTTGGGGTTTAGAATGTATGTCTTTATAATACTCTAGTTTTTCATTTGTGCAGCAAAAAATGTTATATTATGTAGTGTTTGATGTTATTACACTTCTCTATTATAGTATTATCAGTAATAAACTTTAAATTAAAAGGATACCATGTGATATTACATACCATTTGATTCTCTAACAATTATTTTTCAATGGTATTGTTACCTCAACAAATTTTAAATCAAAAGGAGACCATGTGATATTATATATTTTTGACTCCCTTAAACTTATCTATCATGGCGTTATCACCTCAATAGACTTTAAATCAAATGAAGACCATATGATATTACATAATATTTGATTCCCTTAAATTTACTTGTCATGGTATTGTTGTCTCAACATAACTTATGTCAAATGGAGACCATATGCTATTATGTACTAATTGATTCCCTTACACTTGTCTATCAAGGTATTGCCGCCTTGACATACTTTAGATTAAATGGAGATCATGTGGTATAATGTATCGTTTGATTCCCTTATAGTTATATGTCATTTTATTATCACCTCAATGAAATTTAAATCTAATGGAAATCATGTGATATTGTATGCCGCATAAGTCCTTAACACTCATCATTCATGGTATTGTAGCCTCAACAAACTTCAAATCAAACAAAGACCATGTGATGTTATATACCATTTGATTCCCTTATAATTATCTATTATGGTATTATCATCTTAAAAGACTTTAAATCAAATGGAGACCATGTGATATTAAGTATCATTTAATTCCCTTAAACTTGTCATGGCATTGTCGTCTCAACAGGCTTCAAATCAAATGGACACCATGTGATATCTTGTAGTTATCTTATGAGACTTATAAATATATAATTCTCTTACATATACATCCACAATTAATTTATCCTCTAATGAAGACATAAGTCTTCAAGGAATATTAGTTGTTGAAGCCATATATACTTCGTTTGAAGATGTTATTCAAGCTTATCATAACAAAATTGACAAGGTTATTCATATTAGAAGAAAATAAAGAGTATTCATTGAATTGGGTTGTGAAGAAAGACATCAAAGACTATACAATAACTATTTATTCAGCAATCCAATATACAATAAAAAAAAATCAGTTTTATTGTGGATTTAGAATAAAAGTACCCTTATTCCTTTAGATTGTTAAAGCGGTTACTAATCATTTCCCAATTTTTGATATAGGGTATGATGCAAGTGATAGAAATGAACCTTTTCAATTACATAAATGCACTGCCACAATACACATGTTGTCTTATGGGACTCTTGCTAATTGTATAGATGAATATATGCACATTGGAGAATCAACAACTTTCAAATGCCCGAGGTATTTTGTTCGAGCCATGAATAACCTATTTACTTTCCAATACATAATAAGTTATAATGCCAATGATGTCTAATTTCACCTTAAAATGGGTAGAATATGTGATTATATTGTATGATGGATAATATCCATTGTATGCATTATCAAGTAACTAACTGGTTTATATCTAGACTTGCCCAATTTTGTCAATAACCTCAATATTTCAAATTTACTCTTGATTTTCAAATAATTCTTCATTTGTTGCAAGGGAAAGTGTTTCACTTAATAATAATACCTACCTTTTTTTGTGGTGTTCTCTTTAGATCTATTCTTGACTTAGCTCAAGACCTCGAGGCTCAAGCTATAGCAGCAATGCTTCATCCACCATCTTTAACTCTTTAGTGGTACAACAACAATGCCGGTTATTGATTGCTTTTTTGTTTTAACTGTAGTCACTTTGTGCAAAGTCGTCTTTTTTGTCACCCGTCATTCATTTTTCAAGCTTAGTCGTATTCTTTGAGATAAGTACATTGAATCAACTTCAAGCTTGGTGCTTAATTGTAGATCTAATCTTAGGCGAGTACATGATTTTGAATCCTAACTCAATTGTTTTAAAATTAAGACTTGTTTGTTTTATTAATATGCTCAATTGTCGCTTTGAGATTGGTGTTGTGCAAACATGATATTGTAAACCTAAGTTTAACTAAAGTATTTTTAAGGTTTCCTCTAACTAAATAACTTCAACCCTCAGCCTAACTAATTTTTTTTAGAATGGATTGTAAGCGCATGAATTGCATGCACATGAAGTTGATCTCCGGACAACATCTTACTACATATATCGACTTTATCTTATATGCAATCGGCTCAAATCGCTAAAACTTTAGCATGTAAGAGAGGGATGTCTGCATTTTCTAATTTTTTTATGAGTGTAGTTCTCTTTATTAATATTTTTTAAAACTACTGCAGCATTTTATACATAAAATTGATAATTGCCATGTGAAAATGATACTTGATGAATATAATATGTTGTATAATTTAATTTGTTGTCGTTATTATTGTAAATTTATTCGGTTGTTAATTACTTAATTTGTATAATTTGAATAACTGTTCACACATTATTGTTTAGTTAGACTATGAAATTTTAGTTTGTAACTTATAATTTATGGTTAATACTTTAAAGATAATTGAGGAGGATAATAATATTGACTTTACAATAAATTCTTTTTTATAACATACAGTGTTTGACTTTTAATAATTAATTGTGTTATTGCTTAATCTTAAAATATTTAATACTTATTATTAAATGTTAAATTACAGTTTCAAATATATATATAGATAGATAGGTAGATTTAATTCATATTTAATAAATGAGTTGGATTATTGATTTGACCGGGTCCACAAGTGATTCCGTCAACCAGTAACCTCATCAGTTGGACGTCAGCTCTACTTTGCATTTAGTTCCATCGGTTGCAATTTCCTTACTTTCGGGTCATCGAGTGAGTCAACCGCTGGAGTACTAAAAAAAAAAACAGTAAATGCAATATCCCATTCCTGCCCGTGATTTCTCTATTTCTTCCATGGTGTGGCGGTGAATTTTTTCAAACCACTCATGCACACTATTAAAGTCAAATGGTCAAATTAATTTGGTAAGGGTCTAGAACATATAAGTGAAAGAGATGTCCTTTTCGATTACAATTTGTATTCTATTCACCGACTGCCAAACTACTCTACCTAGAATTACTTAAAAAGGGTTCCGCCGCCCAATAAATCAATCCAATATGTGTATTGATTTGATTTAATAACTTTAATATTTATTTTGGTATTTTTTAGATTAAATAATCAATTAAGTTATTAAGTAGTTAAATAAATTGAACATTTTATCTAATATATAAAAATAATATCTTATTAAATAAATTATGTGCGGATGTGTATTTATATTCTAAAAATTAGTTATTAATAGTAAATTAGATACTTTATTAGAAATGTTGAATTATTAATTGAATATAATATAATTTAGTATTCAAATTAAATTATTAGATTAAATTAATTCAAATTGAATTGATTTATCATCTTTTGATAGATTTTTTTCATCCAAGATTTTTTTTATTTATGATATATTTTTTTATTAATCTAATGGACTAATTATGATTCGATCTAAAGTTTTTAATATCCAACCTTCTTCTCTAGATATTTAGATTTTTTTAAAAAATACTTGATCTACGAGCCACCCTCTTTTCTACAACAAACATTTGCTAGTAATTCGTGCATCTTTTTCAATTAACTTAAATATTTCAATTAAATGTTTAATCTAAAAATAAAAAGTAATGAATATGTGAAAAATCAAATAAACAATAATGGTAAAGATAAAAAAAATAGTCTTGTATTTTTCAAAACATTTTCACATAGAAAATTTCTATTAAAATAGTTTTTCTTTTTATTGTGGACCAAGTAATTTATAGCGTAAAAAAGAATATTTTAATTTAAAGTCTGAAGTTGGTAGTTGAAAATTAATAAGTAAATCAATTTTCTTAAAATGTATGACAAGTTGGCTAAAAGAAATAAAATGACATTAAAAATATATTTATATCTAGAGAATAAAATAAAAATACTAAGCTTGAAATTGAAAAGATAAAAAATAGTTTATGATATGTATTTTTTTTAATTTTTAAAAACTAAATTAAGAGAAATTAAAAGAAATTATAGATGGATTTTATTTAAAAAGAAATAATTAATCAATTAAAAGCTGGTCTATAAATGAATTTACAACATGCCAATAGTTGTTTTGAAAATAATATTTTAGTTTCAAAATGCATATTTTAATCCTAAATTTTTTTAGTGGTTGTAGACATTTTAAAGATTGAAGAAGAAAGAATTGAAACCAAAAACAAAAGTCTTCTTAGTTGTTAGATTTACTCAAACATTTGTGAGAAAAATTAAGTATTTAATCTTTAATATTTTTCTTTGTTACGATTTTTCCATCCTATATTTTTACTTTAAAATATTTATCTAAAAATTTATCATTATCTGATATCTTTACCTTAAAATCTTTTAAGCTTTAAATATTTTTTTTTCTAAATAAAATCTTTATTTTTCTACTACATTACACGTGGAAGTGGAAACGCTCGTAAAATAATAGTAAAAAGAAAAGTTTTTATTTTTTTTGTATTTATAATAATAATTTTAAAAAACAATGAATACAAATATTTAAAAAATAACCACTTGATTCTTCTCACAAATATTTGAGTAAGTTTGGCATGAGATTTCTTTTTTTTTTCCTCACATCTTTCTAAGAACCAAAAGAAGTCAAAGTACCAGTTATCAAAAGTTTCATAAAATTGGCTCAATGTTATAAAAAGATATTATAGATATGGTTCATGATTTTCATTTGTACCTTACATACTTTATATATAATAATTATTTTTGATTAGTCATTAATAATTACTTTATGTATAAAAAATTATACTCCAATTATAGTTTGATATAGAGATAATAAGAGTGAAAAAATGATCCCTATATATTACATATTTTATATAAAATTAAAAAAAATTCGAACGTATGTTCATTTTGGATTTTAATTTAATCTAAAATTGATATTTTATTAAAAATATTTTTATTATTTTTACATAGTTGATATTAAAAGAAAAAAAAGTCATTTTTACCCGTATTATACCTATACCAAACAAGTTAATTGTTTTGTTTATGGGATCAATTCTTTACATAGAAGATGATTGTCAATTCCATTTTAATTTTATTTATAAAATTCAAACCAATCTTTAATACTTAATTATAAAAATATTAATGTTCATCATCTAAGTAAACCAAACACACACACACACACAAAATGCTTATTATTGTTTTCTTCATTAAATTTTCCAAGAATTAAATATTAGGATCCTAAACCAACCCCTTTTAAATATGCTTGGAGCTTTGGGATAAAGTTTAAACCTCTAATATTTATCTTTTGATTTTAATTTTTGAAAATTTATATAAAATTTAATAAATTTATTTTTTAAATAAATTGAAATTATTGTGGACCGTCCATCCAAATATAATATAATTAAGATTTTATTTCAAAATAATTATTTTAAAAATAAGTTAACAAATTTTTTAAATAAATAATTATAATTTTAATAAGTAGGTTAAAACATGGGCTAATTCTAACCCTCGGCGCCGCATGTGAAGTGAGTGTTGAAAAATCATGTTTTTCCCACCTTTTCCTTTTTTAGCGTCCTACCCTATCCTTCCGGCACGGCCTCGTAAATAAATACCCCGCTTCGTCGGTACTTCCACCGCACCAGCGATTTCATTTTTACCTCTGCGGTAGTACTTCCTCCCTCTACTCTTTCACCAGCAGTAGCAAAAGAAGAACACCGAATTCAGCGGAAAATGTCTCGTCGCCACCGCCGCTCTGCTTCTCAGGTGATTCCACCGGAACTCATCGTTGGAAATGAGCTGCTCAGGCCCTTCGACACAAACCCATCTGATGCCATGAATCTCCATACCCATCCGGCTGAGACTGGCCCAACTGGGGAGAAGGGGGCGACCAAGGTTTCCGCCACCGGAACCGTTGAGCACCCCCAGGAGGAGATGGCACCTGTTGCCAATCCGCCGGCGAAAAAGCCCCCATCTGGAAAATCAGCTGGAAATTGACGAAATAGGAGAGAAGTCTTGTAATCAGGGAAAGAATTATGAATATATGTTAGACTCTCATGTTTGCATCTCTCTGGTTTAAGAAATGTATGATAGAGAGTCCGGTTTGGTTGGAATGAAAGATCTTTTTGCTTTTGCGATCAGTGAATGATCGATGCTCTAGTCTCTCTCTCCCTCCCTCCCTCCCTCCCTCCTGTTATTGTTTATGCATCCCTGATCTTATCTTAAGCCTGTGTATTTATTTATGTCAGTGACAGCAGCAGCAGCAGAAATGGTGTTGATTGTCGGATGGTAATACTACCGGCCGGGGATTCTTTTTCGGTAGGAAAATCGAAGGGTTGGGGTTTAGGATATACAATCACTAGTAACCGATTAATTAATTAATTAATTAATTAATAGGGCTACAGAACAAGCAAAAGAAGACGACTTGGAACTTGGAAGTACGCATACGGTCAATAATCGATCCGCCTATTGAGATTTGTTCCCTTTACGTAAATAATAATATCCCTCCCTCACTCACTCGTGATACCCATTTTCAGTGCCAAGGCTAGGATTCCGGATTCGTCGTCACCATCTATCATCATATTCATATGATATCTTCCAAGACAGAACTTTGACAGAGAAAGGACTTACTTTGATCGATGACAGAATTTTGACAACGAAGGGCTTACTTTGATTGATTTGCTTATATGATTCCCTTCCCTTCCCTTCCATATGCTACTACTATTTCTTCTCAACTCCATTCCATAGATGATTGGTTCGTGATCCATAAATTTCCGACTTGACATCAGAAGGATTGGCAGTCACAACGTGATTGATGATTATTGTTCGTCATTATACACACACCTTTCTCGTGTTGGGCTCCATCTATTTAATGTACGTATGCATCACAAGTAAGAGCACCAATGCAATGGTGTACCTCCTTTTAGCCTACAAACAATAACATCAGCCTCAAAAAAATCATTGTCATACCTCACTTATATTTCTATAAATTCCTACTCTACAACTATATATCTAAAAATTATAATAAAATATATTTAATTTTTCAGTTTATACTACCGACAACTCCACTTATAATAAATATTTGTAATTTATTTACCCCTTTCCCCTTATCCCCACTTGTATCTCCCAACCCTCTCTCCACCCCCCAAAAATCATTGTAGCACATATTGTACCTCTTTAGAGCCAAAAGGCGATACCCTCGCCCTCAGGGCCTCCGCCAGCCGGCCCGCCAACCATCACGGAGGAGATAAATTACGGTGACCCAACGGTTACATATTGTACCTCCGTTGATGAGGGTTTAGGTGCTTGAAAGGTACATATTCACCGCTTCGGAAAGTATTTTTATTAACTAATTTTTAATAAATTTAATAACGGTTTTTGATGTTATTAAATTGTGTGTTATTCAAATTTTAATAACAGTTATAAAACCGCCATAAAAAATTAAAATTTGCATCAAAATTTGACGAATTGTGCATATTTTAATAATAGTTATTAGATAAAGCCATTATTAAAACACGATGTTTAGTTAATGGTTATAAAACTGTCATCAAAAAGTTAAAATTTGTGCCAAAATTTAGTGAACTGGGTATGCTTTAATAACGTTTATCAGCTAAAATCATTATTAAAATGCGATATTTTATCAATGGTTATTTACTATAATCGTTATTAAAATGTGTGGTTTTGTTAACGGTTATTTGATATAACTGCTATTTTAAAGAAGGTTTTGACAACGGTTATTCATTATAACCATTGTTGAATGTTGTCTTAATAACGGTATTTAATAAAACTATTATTAAAATAATATTTTTTTTATATATTGTGTAATTTGTTCTACCTTTATACACATATGTATGCCTGAATATATACCAAATCTGCAATAAATAAAACACTACTAATAACCCTGAAAACTTATAGACATACCACAAGTTTGGTAGCTCTACATCCAAACTCAAAGTTCTTGGATCTACAACTCCCAAACTCAAAGTTGGTAGCTAAATACTATAATATCCAAAGTCTTGCATATATATATGCAGGTGCATCTCAATCTTGTATATATTTGTATAGAAGAACATAAGATATAACAGATATAAACCTAAAATGCTTGCACATAGATATCTAATACTAAGTATGTGAGTGCATGAACTTAACCCATTCATCTCTAACTTCATCAATTCCCTTATCAGCGTATTTTTAGCCTCTTGCGTACTCATTGTTGAAAAACTATAAATTGATACCATTCAACCGTTTGGTTATATGTATTAATAATAAATATGTCATAGATTAACTATATAATGAAAAAGTATACAAATTTTTTGTTGAGTATGTGATCAATTGATCTAGAAACACAGTATCCACAATCATTACCGTTTTACTATTGCGACATTGTAAAATAAATTTAGTTAGCTTGTTATTGTATTAGATATTAATTGGAATTGAAATAAAATATAAAATGTTGATCTTCCTGCTTACCATTTCTTTGGGTTTGGAACACCATTTATGCCCCTCCTCATATACACTATCCATAGTGTCCTATAAAATAAATAAAGGTCATACACAATATTATAACTTTATATACCTTAAAATTATATAAGAGGATATATGCATTAATAAATCAATGTAAGTAAGAAGTATACTAATATGCCAATTAAATGTTTCCCTTTAGAATGAATGATAACAAAAGGAATGGGATAATTTTGAAGGGAATAAAAAACATATACTTTGTTTTGACTGGGATGGATGACATACATAACCCAATGCTCATTAGCAATGTGAGGGATGAGGTAAAGCTTGTTGTTGTACCCCTCGCTCAAGATGTGATCCGCTATATAATTTATGTCACTAGCCTCACTCATTGTAGTATGATCAGATATGTAATATGAACACACAAACATAGTAGAGGACATCATCCCCTCTGTCGCAACCCGGCTAGCCACCAACCTATGAATGAAAATAATAATGCATATTTATCAATAACCGATAACTCATAAATTATATAAATCAATAAAAAGTGTTAAAATATATGATATGAAATAATAGTTACTTAACATATACGACCATGCTCGTTGTTGACATCCATTTAGACTTATACATTTCGTTAATAACCTTCTCCAATCCTATGTACATGGCATCGTCCCTCCTAACATACTCGACATAACATTCAATTATAATTAGATTGCTATCGAGGTAGTTTTGGGCATAAAAATACAACATTACCAAAGTAGGTGGTGGTTGGTGGGGTTCTTGTATACATTGGTTGTTCTCTAAAGATGGGATCTTCTTTGGGGCTACTGATTTTTCTGATCTGGCTCACTTTTCTTTCTCGGTGTCCTCTTTTTTTTGCTCCTTCCATTATTATTTTGCTTTCCCTTTGACTTATGATCCTTCTTATTTTCCAATCCCTTAATTTATAGTAATAAACATTATGTTTATCATTATTAATTATGTCGTATGTGGTATGATGTGGAGTTGAAGTATGTTTTCGTGTATTTGCATGGCATGTGTGTTATGTATATGTGATGAATGGTTTGTGACCCTTTAAACATGCATGTGAGGATGTTAATGTGGTTTGTGTGGGAGAAAGGATGAAAAAGGAGAATGGGGGGAATAAGTTGACCAAGGGATGTGAGTTGACCTAAGTATTTTAATGATTCATGAGTGGAAGAATAAAATGGAAAATTTAGGGTTTCGTGTGAGAGAATATAATTTATGGTTTTGTAAGGGAGAATCTAATTTATGATTTTGTATGGGAGAATCTAATTTATGGTTTTATATGGGAGAATCTAATTTAAGGTTTTGTGTGGAAGAATCTAATTTATGTTTTATATGGGAGAATCTTATTTATGGTTTTATATGGGAGAATCTTATTTATAGTTTTATATGGGAGAATCTAATTTAAGGTTTTGTGTGGCAGAATCTAATCTATGGTTTTATATGGGAGAATCTAATTTATGATTTTATATGGGAGAATCTAATCTATGGTTTCGTATGGGAGAATCTAATATATGGTGTTATATGGATGAATCTTTAGTTTTATATGGTTTGAATTTAGGGTTTGGTAAGAATGAATCTTTGGTTTTTATGGATTAAATTAGGGTTTTGTATGGATGGATCTAGGGTTTGCATGGTTGAATCTAGGGTTTCACGTGGGATTTCTAGGGTTTTGCACGAAAGATTCAAATGTTTGCATGGGATGCGTAATGTTTGCATGGGCATGAATTTTAGGTAAGAAAAGTTGATTTGGGGTGTGAGGAAGGTAATGTAAGTGTTGTTTGGGTGTTTGAACACTTTGAATGAAAAATTAGCACATGGAGCAATATAAGGGTACGTAGAAGACCGAGCTAGGATTTAGTATGGCTGCTTAGGGTTTTTGTGGTATCATGTGTACTTGGTGATTAAAGTGTAATTATGAGGATGATATTTATGAGTTGTGGTGTGTGGAGTGTTAAAATGATTTGGGTTGTGTGAGGTGGAGTAAGATGGGCCGTTGAGGCCTAAATTAGGGTTTCGGGATAAAACCCTAGAGTGAGATGTGGAGTGGACTTGGAGGATAAGTGTAAAGGGAGTGATTCATGCATGTCTAGGGTTCAAATTTTCCGAATAAGATACTTAAGACATTAATCACTTAAAGTGAAAGATTGTTGAGTTGGGCCCAAACCGGTCCACCGGCGAATAATAGTGGTTAGGGCATGATGTCCTATGTGTTTCCGGTCCACCGGCTATAATAGTGGTCAGGCTTTGTAACTGTGTATTTTCAGTCCACTAGCTATAATAGTGGGGGATTCCATGCTCAACAAAACCAAACATATTTGTGCCAAGACATGGAAAAGACACTAATTACTTATAGTGGAACACCGTGCAAGATGGAGCCAAACCGGTCCATTGGCGAATAATAGTGGTCAGGAGCTTTATGTCCCGTGCGTTTTCGGTCCACCAGCTATAATAGTGGGCAGGAGCTTTATAGGCTACCCATTTTTCGATTCCTCACAAGTTAATTTGAGTTTTTGTAGAATCATTAATTTTGAAATACGAAATATACTAATAATATTAGATAGAAGGATCATTTGAAAATTGAATTTTCAAAAAAAAAACACACACACAATAATCGAAACCTAAACTCTAATACCAACTTGTAACACCCCAAATTTGAGATATGAAATGTTTTGATTAGCGAAAGCGTAAAACAAACACCAACAAGTATTACCATGTTTGTAACACCCCAAAATCTACTAATAATTTTTTTTTATCTTTAACGTAAGATCATCCAAACATAAGGAGGTCGCTACCATTGTGATCGATATAAGTCTAGCTCCATACCATCCTTATACCAACTACAAGGTAATACTAATGGTACGCAAACCATGACAAGCATAGAAAAGTATCAATTTATATCATAAATAAGGTTGGGTGTCTATTTCCAAGAGGATTATTGAAATACACAAACAATGTTCATCTAAAACATTTAAAAGAAGAAAACTGATAAATACAACAGCCGAATGTCACTCTCTTCGATCCCCATCCCTTGACACAATAGCATCACTTTGCCCCAATCATGGCATCATATGCAGCAAAGTCATCTAGCAAATCCTCAGTCACTTGCACAAGCTCAGAAGGGATCTCTACTCATGGGAATGACCAACACCTATAATAAGGGTGATTGATATGCTACATACTGAGTAAGGTAACAATATAATCAAGTAGATAAGATATATTAATGAAACCACAATAAGGAAAGTTATGCGCATAAGTCAATCATACAAGTTCATTTAATATTATTAGAACTAAAAGTATCAATGTAATAATTAGTCAACTCATGATTTATTTCATGTAGGTTTAAATACCCCACTATTCTCATCGGTAGGATGGTAAACAAAGTACAACCCTAGAGTAGAAAACTCCTGGCCACTATTCTCACCGGTGAAACAGTAAATAAAGCACAACCCTAGGGTAAAACATTAAAGAAGATGGTGGTGGTGTAGAGTCCAGTGATGCATAGGGATGGAAATTAGGTGTCGTTCCCCGTCCCGAAAATATTTCCTCTTTCGAAAAATTTTCGAGGTCAGAATTTATATTAAAATTATTTAATTATTATTTTTATTAAAAAATATTATTTATTTCATATTTGTATTAAAAAAATTATTAATGATTAAAATTAACTAATATAGGTAATAATTTTAGGACTTTTTTTATTTTTCTTTCTTAATTTTAGTAGATTTAATCTATTTTAATATATATATATATATATATATATTTGACATTTCCTACCGTCTCCGTTTGCTAAATTTTTAAGAAATGATGTTTCCTCATTTCTTCCCATCCCTGTTTCCTTGTCCTTGTCCCAGTGCAACGCTGGAAGTAGGTAGTGTTGGGGTGAAGTTTTGCTACAAAAATGGCATAGTTTAGAAGGGAACTATAGAAGGAAGAACTGGGAAATAAAAGAGTGATGAGGGATCTAGGTTGGTGAGGTAATAAATAATGAAAGAAGGTAAGGAGAAAGAAATAAGGGTTATTTCATGCAAATAGTATGGCATGAGGATGGCGAGAGTTTGGTGAGGTTGAATGTAATGCCTTAAAATTTCATAAATCTTGAATTTTGGGTGTTTATCTTTTTATTTGAGACTTAACCTTAAACTTTGGATTATTTATCTTGTTTAACTCGTAAATTGTAACCCTTCTTTTTAAACATAACCATCATAGAAATATTTTACCCTAACCCTTCTTTTCTTTTTCCTTTTTCTATTCCCTCAACCTAACTGGTTGTGTTATCCCGATTTAGTTATGCTAACCAAAAACCTCAACCTTAAAAAACTAAATCCTAACTCAACACTTAACCACTGCCCCATTCTTTCTCACCCAACCCTTTTCCATCCATCTACTCCTTTTCATCTCCCTTATCCATTTTAGTTCAATAGCCCCTAAGATTTTTTTTTCTAGCAACCCAACCCCCTTACACATCCTCTTTGATTTTCATTTGGCCATTGCTAAACCTAGGCTCCCTTCTTCGTCCTTTATCCTTCTTCTTTATCCCTAGTTTTCTCTATTTTCCCTTAGCCTATGACACCATTTTTGCAACCTCAAACCATCAAATCCACATCCTAACACCTTATGCCATTACCTTTAACCTACATGCATCTCCTAAAGTTTCCATCATCCTTCGCACAACACCTATCGACACCCTTCTCAACACTTTTGAAATTCTCCTCAGCAATATACCACCCATTTGTTCTACCATAGACACCACTCATCACCCTCATATCTCACCTAGTATCTCCCTTTTTCCCCTACTCTTACTTTGGTCACATATAGCCTAAGTACAACTTAAACGTTATTTGACCCTTAGTGAGATCAAACCCCACGTTCACCTTGCCTTGTAGCGGGACCATCTCATATTCCTGATCCCCTACCAACATCCCATCTTTATTCCATCTAGCTCCATTATCGTGGAGGAATCACGTAAAGCGTCAATCTTACACCCTTCCATCCTCTACTACATCGAGTCCTTACACAATCCGCACAATCTTGCATTCTCAAGCCCAGTTGATTTAGCCCTTAACATTAGCTACCCTTTACAACGTGAAAAACACATAGTTAAGCCTAATAGCCAACTTAATTTTTTCACATTATCCCCCAGTAGGTGTAGCTTTTGGTTTGGTATCTTGTTGGTTTTGTTGACCTTATTTCAAAGCTATTATTTCATTAGTTATTTAGTTTCTAATATGTGTCTTGTTGGGTTTGTTTTTAGGTGAAGCAGGAGGATAATAGTGAAGGATAGAGTTGGTGTAGTTGTTTGTATTTTGATTTTTATTGGGATTAAGGTAATCTATATGCTTTACTAAAATGTAAAAATCACATTATACCATGTTAATGTTATAATTTATTTTGTCGTATTTATTTTCCTAAGCATATTTAGTTATGATGTAATTATTTTCCTACATATTCTAGTATGAAGTTATGTATCTTGAACATGTAAATTATGTACAAAATTAAGTGTACAAAATCATATTATAATATATTAATGTCATCAATTTATTATGCACGATGTATGAGACTATTGATGCACGATATGATAGGTTGAACATGTTTAGGCTTATTTTTGCATGATCATTATTTATATGCAATATGGGTAAAATTTGTCTTTTTAGTGTACCACGCTTCTATTTTCTAAAATGTACACCTAACATGTATTATATGATGTTAAATATGAAAGTATGTGAGTTATGATTATTCACGTGTAGCAGTAAAATAGTCACTTACCATGTCTTGGAATTTACTTGCATGCTAAAATGTTTCACGTATCATATTTTATCCTTCTAATGAGAAAATTTTAATTAAAATAAAGTTACCATTTAAATGGATAATATCATGGCAATTAGGGTTTTAAGGCCATTTTGGTCATCTATGACCTAATGCGCCTAAATATACAAAATTGGATATAAAATGGCCTTAGTAGTTTGTTGGTTGACCTTAGTGTTGATTTTGAATTTGGTTTGATCATTTACGTTATGGTTTACTTGGATAATTAGAATTAAAGGAAAAGTGGTTACGTATGGAATTTGAAATTATTTGTGTATTATGTGATATATGTGATCACCAAATAAAATACTTATATTTAAAGTGAAAAACCTTGAGATTGGGAATGATGACTTTTTGGGGAAAGCTAGCCTAAAAACGTGGTTTAGCTTACAGTTTAGTTTGAATTTTGAAGATGTGACTTAGTATCCTAGCCAAAACTTTTATCTCACTCTAATTAGCTCTTCGAACTTCTTTGAGGGTATGAATACTTATAAATTACGTGTCTTTATTGGTAGAATACTATGCTTCATTTGTGTGCAGTGCAACTAGGGTGCCTTAATGCTCTTGGGTTGATAGTTAGTGGAATATTATCTTGCCTTTATGCGATGACATGATTAGATTACTCTAGTATCTCAACTTGATATGATATCATATCAAGTAATTGAAAAGGAAGTAAATATTAATCGATTATCTGAGGGGAACTGGCTGTTGGTATATAAATTGCCTTTGTGTACCACCCTTTGTTATATTGATATAGATTACATTGATCATGATGTTTACGAAAATATTAATATTTAACTTGAAAGATCATGTAAGTTTCGACCAATTTGTATCAATACATTCCACCAGATGAGAATAATGGCAGGAAGTGTTATACCCTAGGGTTAAACTTGCTACTATTCCGCCAAATATAATAGTGGTAAGGCACGTTATGAATAGAGTTGCATCGATTCATTCTACTAGAAAAGAATAATGGCTAGGAACAATCTGCCCCAACTGTTTTATCGGTTTGTTCCATCAAATGATAATAATGGTTAGGATTGTTATGCCTAGGGAGTTGTAACGACCCATTCCACCTAACAAGAATAGTGTGATCACTTATTGAGTTTGCATGTGGTTAAGAGTAATGGTATGATTGGATGTGATTATGCTATGTTTTTCCTTTGATTATTTTATTAATGTGCTCTATATGACCTTTTCCTAATTAGTATTGTATAGTAGTTGATTCACTAATATTGTATTAACGGGTTTTATTTTATGACACATTACCTATTCAATGGGTAGTTTTGACTTCGTAGGAATATTTTGATGGTACTCGTTGATTCAACACTTTTGCCGTGTTTCTTGCAGCTAGTGTTAATTAGCTTTTATCTAGAGTATTATTATTATTATTATTATTATTATTATTATTATTATTATTATTATTATTATTATTATCCAAAATATCTATCCCTATTTAGACTTTTATGTCCTATGTTTTCATTATACACATCCTGTGCACTATATTTTGTATCATGTAAAATTGTGGGATCAAGTGCTTCTCACACCTGATCCTTATGTATGCAGTTACTTTTAGCTTGTATTCATCATAGATTAGGTATAATGAGTACCTCTTTTATGTTTTATGTGGCATAACATACCTATGTTTTATTATTTTATCTTCTACAAGCTAGTTTTAAAGAAAATGTTTAGATTGGAAATTTTTAGGGGTGTTACACCAAAATTAGGTTTTAGGGTATGTGATAGAAGAAAGAGGCATGGGGATGGGATTTGGCATGAGAAACACTTGAATGAGGGGTCATGATGGTTGAGTGAGGGATGAGATCTAGTTGGTTTCCTAGTTATTGTAACCAAACTGAGAAAAATAAAGGTCAGTTGGATAGGGGTGAGGCCAAGCAAAAAGGAAAAAGGAAAAGTAAGGGAAAATGAAAGTTTAGGGTTATAGCTAGGGTTTAAGGATTAGAAAAGGATTAAGATACTTATGACAAGGGATTAGGTTTAGGCTAAATTTAATGCATTACATATTATGTCTCCAAAGGCTACCACCCTCTTTTTCCTTCCATTCTCCTTCTAGTTTGAATGCTCTCCTTATTGCTATTCATATTGTCAACTTATTTCCTCCATTGTTGCACCTCATCCACCCATCAAAACTCAAACAAGACTTTACTTTAGCCCTTTTTCATATTTTATTAAATAATAAACAATTAAGCCTTAGCTTTTGGGTGAGATTTATCCTATCATATCTTTTTTTCCTCATGATTTTAGATCTTCCTTAACCATTTTAAAAAGGGTATGATTCATATCCTCTTTCATTGCATTTCAGTCTCTTTTAATTTGAGTCATACACTAACATGCTTCATGCTTCATTTTCTTATGTCTTAAAAAATTTTCAAGGTGACTTGGAGGACTCAAACCTTATGTAATCCTCTTATAGTAGTAGGGTCATTTCAATAACTTCTAATCTAATTTAAAATCTATTTTTCTCTTGTTAAAACATAATTTTTATTATTATCATATGTGCTGCAATGAATCTTGGTGTTTTATGCATGTTTTGATATGCTAAACATGTTAATTTTGTAATATAAATCACATGATGTCTTTGATTGTTAGCGAGCCATATGTTGGCTTTTATGAAGGTAATATAAACATGAAAAGTATTAGAATTTGTTGTGTGAAAGATTTGACACATAAATGTTTAAAGAAAGCATACAATATGGTGATTTTAGACTCACAAATTAACTTCCTTGATGAACTTATCTTAATTAGGTAAGTATTTTTATCCAAATAAGGTGTCATATGAAATGTGTGTGTGCGTGTCTAGTTTACCCAAAAATTTACATTTTGTACAAAATATTTGAAAATAAATGGCTATAATCAATCTCCTGCAAGCATGCAAAAATGTCAAGTACTACTGCTTGACAATTAGCCTCGTGTTTAATCTTGATTGTGAGGTCAAAGTTGAAATTTGGTTAATCTAAAGATTATATGGTGTTTATTGGAATTTTTAGGATAAATTTGATATATAATGTGTTACTGTTTAGATCAATATAACCTAAGTTATGATTGGTTAAAGTTTGAGAAAGTTCAATAAAAAGGGGTATGAATATTCTTCATGTTCTTCATGACCATTTAAAGTGTTATTCATTAATTGCACACAAATTATAAGTAGGGTTAGTGAAAAGTTATTAATTTTTTTAGGTAATTATGGATCAATCATGATTAGACCCCAAATGACCGTATTAGTCATGAAAAAAATAAAATGATGAATATGGGAAAAATGAAAGTCAAAGTTGGACCATTGACCATGACTTCCATTGACTTCGACTTTGGTTATCACCTTTAATTGTTGATCATGGATAATAATTTTTTTATACAAAAAAAATAGCACATGACCTCATTTTAATGATTTTAGATGCAAAGTTATTTGATAATTTAGCATGTTTGGCCATAAATTGGTCTTTATAAGTTATAAAATGGATTTGTTTGGATATTTTCTATTATAAGTTAAGTCCGATGTTATATATAAATACTTATATGTAAGTTTAATGTCATCGAAAAAATACTTAGGTAAAAGTTTAGTGAAATACGTAAATATCTGATATGTGATGTATAACATGAGTTTGGCGTGTTATGCATAAAAACTTTATCATGAGTTTGGTGTGTTGCGTTTGTTGGGACTGATTTAACCTTTGCTTAGAATTATTTGTAGCCTCCCTCTGGTTGGGTAGGGTGGTGCAAGGTGTTTGTTCTTCTCTTATGAGGTTGAACGGAGGCAAATTAAAGGAGTTAAATCAAACTAATTTCCGATCGATCTCAATGACTCCTTTCTTTCTTATAGCCGCATACAAATCTATAAAAAATAATGAATAAATAAATAATTCATTCCTTTTCATCTCCTAAAAATAACCTGAACCAACTTTCAATAATTTCTAGCAAATAGGTAGAAGTCTCGGTCCTCCTATTCTACTGAGGCCATCCATCAATATACTCGTCTGTTGTCTTGTCTCGGTACGCATACATAGCAATCATATTTAGAGTTACTACTACTGCCATGGTCATGGAGGAAGGACAATTCATCTTTTTTCCAACTAATTTTTTGGATTCTCTCCTGATTGATCCCATTCCCATTGCTTCCATGAACTTTCTAGAAATATAGATTGATAATTTTATCCTCGCGGCTCTCGTCTTTCCTTGTATTGATTAGTACGACTAGATAGCTAACCTTGCAAAATCTATCTAATCTCATAATTGACTCCTCCTAAACTTACTTGGTTTCAAAATTTACAAGGAATTTCCTCCTCTTAGACTATACATGACTTTTGTATGACACTAATTAATATGTTGATAAATTTGTATTGTGTTTTAACTAGAGGTTTCTATTATATATATATAGATTTTAGATCATATACAAACTATTATATATGTGCAAACTTAGGAATAGTTATAAGCCGTAGGATCACAACAATAAACGATCAAGATTTAATTTGGAACTAGTGATGTGGTGGCATAACAATAAATATGTAACAAACCCAACCCCAACTCCCGAGCCCTTACCTCTCTGCCTCCCTATCCTTCCCTTCTTCTATTTCGATCCTACCCTCTGCCTTCGCACCCGACCCCCCTTCGCACTCGTCTCTCCATCTCCATCGCACCCGTCTCTCCATCTCTCCATTGCCATTTTTGCCTCTACATCTCTCCATCGTCATGACCCGACCTACTCCTCCCAGATGCTAAGAGATCTAGCGAAGTACTCGGCCTCCCTCAATTTCCACTCCTCCTCCACTCTGACGAGCTTTGTAAACCAGTAGACAGTAGCAAGATTAGCCACTGCAAGCTCAATCACTGTTCACTTCAACCAGACCTAACCTCTTCCATTCTTCAACCTTCCTCTACCTCCTCTTAACTTCAACCGCCACTACACTATTCTGTCACATAGGGGACGTAGAAAAGCACCACATGGTGGCAACGCGACCTGAGCAGGAGCATAGAGGTATTAGATTTGTATCCACATATTAAGAACTTATATGTTTTTTAGGGGATTTGAGGAAGTTTTCGATAGTGATTAAGAAATTATCTATTTTTTATATGGTCAGAGGGTCAATTAATATGTTGTAGTGAAGCCTTAAATAGGAAACTGGTCGCATAATCCAATCTATTCTATCTCAAGCATCGAAGGACCCAACAAACAATTATTGTCACAATTAAACCGGGTGAGGAGAGTCCGAGGGGATTTTTTTTTAGTAATCAGCCTCTGACTAATGATAATCTATCATTAGTAGATAGAGAGAGGGAGAGGGAGAGGGAGAGAGGGAGAGAGAGAGAGAGAGAGAGAGAGAGAGAATAGTAGGAGAGAAGAGTAGTTACTGCTAGTGTAGGGGTGATCCATTCCTACGCCAGACATATTCGGCATGATGATACCTGCACCTAAACGATCCTTGTAATCCCTTGAAATTTTTAAAAGCCTATAATTTAATAAATAAATTTTATTTGGGATCAATTAGCTTTTTAATATATTTAATTTAATTATTTTATGGATTTTTGAGTATATAAAATTGGATGTAAATATTTAATAAATTAAAATAAAAATTTTGTTATTTTATCATACTCTTTTTATTTAAATACTTTTCTAAACCATTATTTTACTAAAATTATCCTTTTTAAACTCGTATATCTAATTATATTAAATTAAATTATTAAATAACTTTATTACCCAAAAATATTACATTTTATTATTTTATAAATTAAATTATTTTAATTTTTTCCCCAATTTTCCCTTTCCTTTTTCCCTTTTCCCTTTTCTTCCTCCTTTCTTTCGTTTTCCTTTTTCGAGCTGCCATGACTTGGCCTGCTTCCCTCCCCCCTGTGCGTTGGGCCGCTGGCCCATCTCTCCCTTTCTCCCCTCCTTCCCCTTTCTTTCCCTCACCCGAATCTCTCTTTTTTTCTACCTTACTCCCCACGCGAGCCCAACTCGTCCTCCCTTCTTTCTTTTCTTTCCTTCTCCCCCGACCGGGCTGGCCCACTCCCCTCTTCCATTTTCCCGGCCTGCACGCACACACCTCTCTTCTTTCTTTCGTGTTCTTCCTTTTCCCCAACGCTACACCCGACCACCTCTGCAATCTGCAGCTGCCCCACCTGCAACCCTCCTCCCGCTACTGCTCTCCCTATCTCTCTCTCTTTCACACACACACCATTTTTCTTGCCCCATCTCCGCCCCAAAATCTCTCTCCCCCCTCACCCATGCCCCTCCTTTCCCTTCCCTCTCCCTGCAACTCCCATACTCCTACAACCCTGCCGTCGCCCTACCAAGTCCCCTATCTCCTCTTTTCTCTCCCTCTTCTTTTTCTTCTTCCCTCCCTACCTCATCCTGCCATTTTCGAGCCTCCCATACCCTTCCCCGAGCTTCTTTCTCTCCTTTCTTCTCCTTCCATCATCCTCCCTATTTTTGCACTGCTCCCACATTCTGTTGCTTCCACCGCCACACTAGCCACCTACACCACCCTCTGCCACCCTCTACCTCACCCCTACACCATCACACCACCTCTTGATCCACCATGCAACCTCCTTCTTCCTCCCCTTTTCTTTTTTCTCTTCACCCGCCGCCTCTGCCGCCACCTGAGCTACCAAACCAATCCCTGCATCCCTTCATTCTCCCCCTCCCTTTTCCTTCCTTCTCAACTGATGAGTTCATATTTTGACACATTTTATACCCTTATAATCTTAGTTTTTGGTAGTTTATTTAACTAATATAGGGGAATAATTATTGTTTTATGCTTAAGTGGTAAAAATTGTATAAATTTTATTATTTGAGCTAAAATGATATAATTTAAGTAATTTTAGAACTAAATATTATTTATTAATATTTATTGAATTTTATTTACAGGTTTTGTAATTAAAAAAAATAATAAAAAAAAATTTGGACCAACGGCCGAAGGCCCAAAGGTCTGTAGCAAAATAAACCAAACGCAGCGCACGGATTCAACGAAAGAACAAAGAAAAGTCAGCCGCAAGGGCTGACGTGGAGGCACGAAAAAAGAAAAGAAAAGAAGGGCCGCACAAACGTTAATAAATAGAGGGTGCGGCGCAAAAAGAAAGAGGGGTCTTCAGACGGTAGAGAGGGAGAGGCTCGACAAAGCCTTCAGCACCAGGAAGCCAGACGGGTGCGATAGAGAAGTCGCACGGACTTCGAAGACAGACGCACGGAAAGTGAGAGGCACGAAAACCGAGACCAAACGAGGCAGCACAGTGACAGCCTCCGTCAGCCTATCAGCCGCCAGCCGAAGGAAAAGAAAAAGAAAGAGTTTGACACAGAAATCAAGGCAGCGCCGAGAAGGAATAAAAATTAGAGGAAGAATTTATACCGGTAGAATTATTTCAGATAAAATTAATTTTTATCTGAATAAATTCTTGAACTTTTATCCAAAATTAATTCCGGTTATTTCTTTCTTTTATTTTTAATTTATATTTTAGATATATATTTCTGTGTAATTAATTCTTTAATTATGAGTGGCTGATTATTTATTGTTAGGGAATGAATTGAAACCCTAGACTATGGTTTGACTTATAATTTTATTTTCTTTGTTTCGTGAGATTGTTTCTTGACTCTATATTAATTGTTATCGTTTATATGTATAATTATGTCAAGTATAGTTTATTTGGTGCATGCCTTGTTCTGGTACCTCATAAGTGACAGTATGTAGGATTAATTGCCTGCTAGGTGGCCATCTATATATACTAGAATTTATATGTATAAATTGCAGCTAGGTTAGATAACAATTCACCTAATCGTTTTGTGATTCTAACCGAAATGGTAAAACGTTTCGATACGTGTGGGTCAAGAGAAGGAAATATAGCTAGACATGCTTTTTGTACTAGGTTGGGTACTTAGATTGACAGCCTTCCACTTACACTTAATGCATTAAATCTAGTTAAATAAAGGAGCCGCTTGTTGCTGCTATACTGCTAGTATTTAATAGGGTTAATATTGGCGCTTTGTCGTATTAATTTAAATAAGGGAAGTAATATAAGGTGTATAGACCTGCTTTTGGTGTGCAACTTGGTCGATCTCTTTCTCACGATTAAAAGATGACTTAGAAATAAATATTATATTACAACCTAGTCTAGTGGTGGATTTTTATTTCCCTAACATATTTCTCATATCTGCGATTTCCCATTATTTTCTATTATTTTCATTATTAGTTTATTTTATTATTTTATTATTATTTTGATAAACCCCCATTAGTATTTTTCTTATTTATTTATTTTAGGTTATTTAGTGTTTTTATTTTATTTATAGTTTAAGCTAGTTAGATAGAGGTGAGCCCTCTCAATCCCCGGTTTAGAACGATACCCTTATTTACCAGTGCTACAATTGACAACAAGAGGGTTTAAATTGCGTGCCGGCTATTGTCGCACCAATTTTTGGCGCCATTGCCGGGGATTGGTAACATTGCCTATATTATACTAGCAAGATTTTCTTAGTTTGTTTTTATTTATTTATTTATTTTTATTTTGTTTCTTTTTAGTACGGTTTACTCGGGTAAAGTGTTTCTCTTATTTCAGGTATCCACTGGTGAATGCACACGAGAAGAAAAGCACAAGGAGAGTTGATACCAGTGAATCTTGAGATAGAAAAGTTCATTCGAGCGATTAGAAAGTCAAGAGTTTCTGGTTCTCCATCATCATCAACCGATTCTGTCTATCTCACTCAAATGGAAGGTAATATAAGTTTACGGGAACTAGCAGCCCATAACATAGCTGAAGCTGTACCTACATGTATAGGTTATCCTCAGCCAGCTGAAGGGAAAGAAAGGGATTTCGAGTTAAAGTCCAGCCTACTTCATCGTCTTCCAACATTCCATGGTCTCCCAAGTGAAGATCCAAATAAATTCCTAAAGGAATTTCAATTTGTGTGTGTCTCCATGTGCCCCAAAGAGGCAGATCTTCAAATCTTGAAACTCAAGGCATTTCCATTTGCCTTGATGGATGGTGCGAAAGACTGGCTTTATGAGTTATCAATAGGACATACATACTCATGGGACAACTTAGCAAGTGCTTTCTTAGACAAATATTTTCCAGCATCACGTGTCACGGTACTCAGAAAGAGGATCACCGGGATCCAACAAGAGCCTGACGAGTCATTTCATGCATACTACAATAGGTATAAGGTTTTGCTTTCACAATGCCCACAACACGGAATGAGGGAAGAGAATTTATTGCAATATTTCTATGAGGGTCTCACTCAGCTTGAAAGGAATATGTTGGACGCAACAAGTGGTGGTTCGTTTATGGACAAAGATCTTATTTCGCCACAAGCGCTATTGAAAAATCGAGCATCCACTGCACAACAATATGATGGCCTTTCTATTCGTGCAAGAGTAAATGAGGTAAGTGTAAATCAACTTGATGATAAACTTACCCAACTCACCACTTTTGTTTCGCAGCTCGCAACATCTTCTGGAGCTATTACCACATGCGGAGTATGTTCGGCAATAGGACATCCAAGTGAGAAATGTCCACTAATAATAGGAGGAGAGAACCATGCACAAGCTAATGCCATCGGATTTTCAAATACTTATAATACAGGTATGCGTAATCATCCAAATTTTCGTTGGAAAGATAATAATAATGTTCTTAATCCTCCAGGTTTCAACCAAGTAGCACCAGGTTTTTATCAAAAACAGCAAGGAGGATCCTCTTAGACTAATGACAAATATGATAAGATTCTTGAAGAACTGATAAATGATAAAAAACTACTGAGAGATGGACTGAATCAGCTGAATCAAAGTCAACTCAACATGGAAAAGAGAGTGATGAATATTGAGAGGCAAATTGAAGAATTGGTTACTAGTTTCAATCAATCGCATGATCCGGGAAAATTGCCAAGTAGCACCATACCAAATCCAAAGGGCAATTTTGAATCAGCTAATGCAGTGATAACCAGAAGTGGTAAATCATGTGAAAATGATCCAGATAAGTCTAAAGAGATCTTAGAGCAATTGGAAGAAGATCCCGCTACAGAAGAGGGGGAGAGCATGGAGAAACAAGAGACTAAAAGCAGAAATCGACAAACGAGTGATCAAACAGATAATGAACTGAAATCTGAAAGTTCTTTAAATGGTAAATCCTCTACCATTCCTAAAAATGTTATAACTAACCCTATTTCTGCAGCTCCTTTTCCTAGTAGGTTATCCAAATCAAAGAACGATGAGAGTGATCAAGCAATTTTGGATACATTTAAGAAGGTGCAAGTTAACATTCCACTCCTAGAGGCTATCAAACAAGTGCCCAAATATGCGAAATTCTTAAAGGAATTGTGCACCACAAGGAAAAGAATACGAGAAAAGGAAGTAGTGAAGATGAGTGAGCAATTGTCTGCGGTGATACAAAGGAAGCTACCTCCAAAATGCAAGGATCCTGGAAGTTTCACAGTTCTATGCGTAATTGGTAACAATAAGTTTGAAAATGCTATGCTAGACCTAGGTGCATCTATTAATGTTATGCCATATTCTATTTATGCATCTTTAGGTTTAGGAGAGCTTAAGAAAGATAATGTGATCATTCAACTTGCTGATCGTTCTAACGCATTCCCTAAGGGACTTGTAGAAGACGTTCTTGTGCAGGTTGATACAATTATTTTCCCAGCAGACTTTTATGTGCTGGATATGGACGATAACATCTCAAGTCCTATACCATTGCTATTGGGAAGACCTTTTATGAGAACTGCTCGCACAAAAATAGATGTTCATACTGGTTCTCTTACCATGGACTTTGATGGGGAAGTCATAAGCTTCAACATTTTTAACACTATGAGATACCCCGTGGATGATCATTCTTGTTTTACTATTAACACTATTGATTTGTTAGTACAGGATTATTTTGAGGAGGACAAGGAGGACCCATTAGATACCACTCTTGTGAAAAGTTTAGGATAGGATGAAAATGGGGAAATGATTCCATTGGAGGAAATATAAGCAATACTTGCACCACATCTTATGCATGTTGTAGCTCACATGGAGGCAAACCCTCCATATCGGTATGGATTCCCTCCTCTTTCGATTCCCTTATCTACTAACAAGCCCATACCTTCTATGATTCAAGCCCCCTTATTAGAACTCAAACCATTACCGGACCACTTGAAGTATGCTTACTTAGGAGATGATGAAACCCTTCCGGTGATTATATCTTCAAAGTTAACAGATGAAGAAGAGAGGAAGCTCTTAGGAGTTCTCAATAATCACAAGACTGCTATTGGATGGACGTTAGCAGAAATCAAGGGAATAAGCCCTACTATGTGTGTTCATCACATACTTCTTGAGGATGGAGCAAAGCCAACTAGAGAAGCTCAACGTAGGCTTAATCCTCCTATGATGGAAGTAGTGAAGAAAGAGATCATCAAGTTATTGGATTGTGGAGTTATCTACCCTATCTCAGATTCTAAATGGGTGGCACCTATACATGTGGTGCCTAAGAAGTCAAGGGTTACAGTGGTGAAGAACGAGGAGAACGAACTTGTCCCTCAAAGGACAGTGACGGGATACCGAGTATGCATTGACTACAGGAAGCTTAATGCCACGACAAGGAAAGACCACTTCCCACTACCATTCATTGATCAAATGCTCGAGAGATTGGCTGGTCATTCCTACTATTGCTTTCTTGATGGGTACTCCGGTTACAACTAAATTCACATAGCGGAGGAAGATCAAGAGAAGATGACTTTCACATGTCCATTTGGCACATTTGCCTACCGACGCATGCCCTTCGGGCTATGCAATGCCCCTGGTACTTTCCAAAGATGTATGGTTAGTATTTTTTCTGACTACATTGAGAAAATTATTGAGGTTTTCATGGATGACTTTAGTGTCTTTGGCGACACTTTTGAATCTTGTCTTGAAAATCTGAATTTAATTTTGAAACGATGCAAAGAAAATAACCTTGTACTTAATTGGGAAAAGTGTCATTTTATGGTGACATAAGGAATTGTACTTGATCATGTTGTATCATCTAGAGGGCTAGAGGTTGATAAGGCTAAAATAGATACTGTGCGTTACTTACCCTCTCCCACTTGCATGAGAGAGGTGTGTCTTTCCTTGGACATGCAGGTTTCTATCGCATGTTTATTAAAGATTTCTCCAGCATTGGACGACCATTGACACGCCTTTTATAGAAGGAGGTGATATTTGAGTGGAATAAAGAACGCCAACAAGCATTTGACGAGCTAAAAAGGCTCTTGAGAAATTTAGGTCATATTTGCTTCAAACTAAAGTTACCATATTTACTGACCATGCAGCTTTGAAGTATCTGTTGTCTAAGAAAGACGCAAAGCCATGATTGATACGATGGGTACTCTTGTTACAAGAATTTGATGTGGAAATTAAGGACAAGAGAGGTAGTGCGAACGTAGTGGAAGATCATCTGAGCCGAATGATTCAAGATGGTGAACCTATACCATTGATCGAGAACTTTCCACACGAGCAGCTCTTCAGGATACAGGTAAGTACACCATGGTTTGCTGATATAGTAAATTATTTAGTAACAAATAAGTTGCCTAATGACATGCCACGATCTATAAGGACTAAAATTAGAAAAGAGGCATCCCAATATGTTTGGGATGATCCCTATTTGTGGAAATTCGGTAATGATGGTATAATTAGGAGATGTGTCCCTGATTCAGAATTCGAGCATATTCTAGCACATTGTCATACATTCCATTGTGGGGGACATTTTGGTGCTAAAAAGACTGCCTTCAAGGTCCTTGAAGCAGGTTTTTATTGGCCAACACTATTTAGCGATGCCAATGATTACTGTAGGCGATGTGATAGATGTCAGAGATCAGGTAATATTGGTCCTAGAGACCAAATTCCCTTAACTTCTATTATAGCTGTAGAAATTTTCGTCGTATGGGGCATTGACTTTATGGGACCCTTTCCATCTTCTAAAGGTTTCCTCTATATTCTTCTTGTAGTAGACTATGTATCAAAACGGGTGGAAGCAATTGCCACCCGGACTAACGATTCTCGTGTAGTTGCAGGGTTCCTTCAATCTCATATTTTCTCTAGGTTTGGTATGCCTAGAGTAATCATTAGTGATGGAGGATCATATTTCTGCAATAGGACAATTGAAGCCTTGCTACGTAAGTATGGGGTGGCACATAAAGTCTCTACACCCTACCATCCTCAAACTAGCGCAAGCCGAAGTTTCCAACCGAGAAATAAAGAAGATACTAGAGAGAACTGTGAGTCTAAATCGAAAGGACTGGAGCCAAAGGCTAAATGATCCTTTATGGGCTTATAGGACAACCTATAAAACGCCCATAGGCATGTCTCCCTTTCGACTCGTTTATGGAAAGGCATGCCATCTACCGGTGGAGCTTGAATACAAGGCATGGTGGGTTGTTAAGAATTTGAACATGAGTATCGACTCAGCGGGAACGCATAGAAAGCTACAACTTCATGAATTAGAAGAAATAAGGGATGACGCTTTTGAAAGTGCTATGGTATACAAGGAGAAGACAAAAGCTTTTCATAATAAGATGATTCGTGGAAAATCATTTGTTGTAGGACAAAAAGTGCTACTCTACCATTCGCGTCTTCGCTTATTTCCAGGTAAGTTGCATTCTAGATGGGTTGGTCCTTTTATTGTTACTCATGTTTTCCCTTATGGTGCAATACAGATCAAAAGCGAGAAGACGGGGAATGAGTTCAAGGTAAACGGTCACAGGCTTAAGCCCTATTATGAGTCATTCATGGAGCATAACGTTGAAGAGGTGTGCCTACAAGATGGACCCACACCGAATGAATAGATTGCTACGATGTCAGGCTGAAGACGTAAAAACAAGCGCTACTTGGGAGGCAACCCAATGTCATAAGGGAGTTTTCTATCCTTTATTTATTTATTTATTTTGTTTTCTCCATACATTAAATTACATGTTTCTTTAGTTGTTTACACATTGAGGACAATGTGTGATTTAAGTGTGGGGGTGCATGTGTTTTATGTACGTGTCAAAAAAAAATTGAAAAAAATAATTTAGATTTTGATTAGAGTGTTTAGTGTTTTTAGAGTCGTAGGAACCCTTAATTAGTCAATGAGGAATATATCTTTGAAATCTAATGAAAAGATGATCATGAAATTGAGATAAAGTAAGTAGAGAATTTTTGTGTTGATTTCGATATAGGGAACATATATCTACGTGTTTATATTTGAATGGAGAAAGAATGTGTATGATTTTCTAATCACCGACATGGCATGTTGAGATTCGTTACATTCCTTAGTGAACTTTTGAACCATACGTACCTTCTTTCCTGAGCGAATTTACACAAAATACTCTATTTTTCTTGGCTTCAAAATTTTTCTTTGTAAACCTCATATATGTTTAATTGCTTTGATCAAATTATTTGCCATAGATCATGTAATGGACTATAGAGATTACTAGAACTTACTCTTGTGCTAATCAAAGCTTATAGTCAAAACATGCTTTGATTGAGAAAATGATAAAGGCAGCTTAGGAATTTTCCATCACATGACCAAATAGCTTAACCTGATTTGTGTATACATGGTGTACACCCTATAGAAACCCTTTTGAGCCTATACATGGATTATATATTTTTCTTCATTACCCACATTGAATAACCGTTGTGCTTTAGTCTCCTTACCTTTGCTTAAAGCTAGTGGAAGGAAATCACATCGTTATGGATATAAAGAGTTATTGTGTATGTGTGTGTGTGAAAAAATATATGTATTTATTCTAAGAAAGGGGATTGGTTATGTTTGGTGGAGGAAAAAAAATTCAAAAGAAAGAATGATAAAAAAAAAAGAAAAGAAAAAAAAATGAAGAAAAATGTTAGGATATAAGGAAGAGAGGGAGTTGTGGAGACGATGTTGAGAATGTTCTATTCATGTTACATTTTATTGTGAAGGTGGAGAGGTGTATCATTAATCATTGATGTGGAGTTATGCTTATATTTCATCTAATTATTAGATTCCACTAGCTCTTAATCTTTTTAGCACCACACACCTAAAATACTCCATACCCTTCTTTACCTTAAACCCCGTTACAACCAATAAGTAAGTCCTATTTGATTCTCAAGATGAGCAGCCTTTGATCTGTTGGAGATTAGTCACAAGAGTTAAGCATATGATTCGGTCCATTTGGCAAATATTTGGTATCTTTCATGAGGTTTTATCCACAAGAACATGAGCCTTCTTTGTTTATATATGTGAGTCGTTTGTTATCTTCATCATCTTAGCTCACATACATGAGTACTTCTATACATTTGTAGCCATGAATCTAAGAAAAAAAATAGAAGGTATCCATAGTGAGGATGGATCTAGATGTGACTAAGGCGTGGTAGATTTTCATCCATAATATTGATCTATTCATACCTGTCATGTTTATGTGTGAACCATATGTTGAAATTGATTCTTTAAATTTCCCAATATTGAATCTTGATTGATTGCGAATCTTGACGTTTGAAAGTAAAAGATTCTGAGACAAATATGGTTAAGGGTGTTAGGTATTTTTATTTTATTTTATTTTATTTGTGTGTGATTTTGTGGGTGTATCATCTGCGAAACCCTCACGAGACCTTACTCGTCCTCGATGGGTGACCTAGGGGTTTAAAGGGCTTGTTGCACATGCTAAGTGTAATCGTGAGACCTACGAAAGTGGCTAGTTAATTTAATTTTATTTGTTTAGAGTAATAACTTGCTTGAGGACAAGCAAGAAGCTAAGTGTGGGGGTGTGATGAGTTCATATTTTGACACATTTTATACCCTTATAATCTTAGTTTTTGGTAGTTTATTTAACTAATATAGGGGAATAATTATTATTTTATGCTTAAGTGGTAAAAATTGTATAAATTTTATTATTTGAGCTAAAATGATATAATTTAAGTAAATTTAGAATTAAATATTATTTATTAATATTTATTGAATTTTATTTATAGGTTTTGTAATTTAAAAAAAAAATTTGGACCAACGGCCGAAGGCCCAAAGGTCTGTAGCAAAATAAACCAAACGCAGCGCACGGATTCAACGAAAGAATGAAGAAAAGTCAACCGCAAGGGCTGACGTGGAGGCACGAAAAAAGAAAAGAAAAGAAGGGCCGCACAAACGTTAATAAATAGAGGGTGCGGCGCAGAAAGAAAGAGGGTTCTTCAGACGGTAGAGAGGGAGAGGCTCGACAAAGCCTTCAGCACCAGGAAGCCAGACGGGTGCGACAGAGACGTCGCACGGACTTCGAAGACAGACGCATGGAAAGTGAGAGGCACAAAAACCGAGACCAAACGAGGCAGCACAGTGACAGCCTCCGTCAGCCTATCAACCGCCAACCGAAGGAAAAGAAAAAGAAAGAGTTTGGCACAGAAATCAAGGTAGCGCATAAGTAGTATGAGCTGTTGCATGTTTTGGTATGCTTTGTTTAATAAATTATAAGTTATAATAATATTTAAGTTAATTATTTCATAAATTAAGTGCTATAAAGTCTCATGCTTTGGTTTTTCTTATTTCTAATATAATAAACATTGATATTATTTTTAGGTATTGGTTTTGCTAATCAAAGCTTGAATCTTTAACTGGAATACCGGTAAGGTTCATTTTTGGGGAAACACCACTTAAACGCATGGATTACTGTATGCTAGCACATTAGGGTTTCAATATGTTGTTTTTCATGCTATATATATTGTTTAATATATTATATGTAGTCTCTTATATTGGTTGATAAAAAGGAAGCATGTTAGATTATGTGCTATATATGGAAATATTGCTTAAGGTAAGAGTTTGGTTATTAATGAAAATGTTAAGTATTCATCCATGTTGTATTATGCTATTTTGACCATTAATGCATGGTTAATATTATTGTGAGCCCTAGGGGTATTTTAGTAATATGTCTTGTGCAAGAATGTGGCCTATTATATGTAGGTGCTAATGAGTATTATATTAAACATAATAGTTGTGGAGTTTGATAATGAGAATGGGGTATTAATATTAATATTTCATGTAGTGATAATAATTTAATATAAGTGGTGTAATAAGGGGCAAAATGGTAATTTGTAAATGAAAAGGGTAAAATGGTAATTTTAGAAGTAAAGGGGTAAAATGGTAATTTTGTAAGTAAAGGGCAAAATGGTAATTTGGAGGTAAGGGTATAATGGTAATTTGCAAGTAAAAGAGTATTATGGTAATTTGTGAGTAAAATGATAAAATGGTAATTTGTAATTAAAAGGGTAAAATGGTGATTTTGTATGTGAAGGGTAAAATGGTAAATTTGTGAGTAAGGGGTAAACTGGTAATTTTGTAATTAAAGGAAAAAATGGCAATTTCTTAATTAAAGGGCAAAACGGTAATTTTGGATGTAATAGGGAAAAATGGTAATTTTATAAGTGAAAGGGTGCTATGGTAATTTTTGGAAGTTAAGGGGTAAAATGATAATTTTGGAAGTAAAAGGCAAAATGGTAATTTTGTAAATAAAAGGGTAAAGTGGAAATTGGAAAGGGGTAACTTGGTAATTATAATAATGGAGAAGAGTAAAGTGGTAATTATAATAATTGAGAAGGGTAAAATGATAACTCAATAAAAGAGAAAGGTAAAATGGTAATTCGGTGTAAACGAAGGTAAAATGATAATTTAATAATGAAGAAGGGTAATTTGGTAATTATGATAATAGAGAAGGGTAATTTGGTAATTTAACCAAATAAAGGTTCATTTGGTAATTTTGATAATAGAGAAGGGTAGTTTGGTAATTATGATAATAGAGAAGGGTAATTTGGTAATTTAACCAACTAAAGGGTAATTTGGTAGCTGAATTGTTGAATAAGTTAAACCAAATTCTCGGCTAGCCTTTGCGCTCTGCATTTTCTCCTCATTCCTTCCTTCCTATAAAGGAATTGTTCCCTACTACAAGCGGTTCATTTATTAATATAGTATAACAATATTAATATATGTTTAATTTAATACTAATATTAGGCATTGTTATACATAGGTTGGTTTTAAAAAAAAGAATAATATATAGAGGTGTTATTTAAGCTGGATCATTATTCTCATTGTACTCACTTATGATTAGGAGGTTACATCATGTGGATGGTGTAACCGGTGTCATTTTTAAATAAACAAACTTCTTTAAAAAAATAATAATATACGGAGGTGTTATTTTTTATATATACTAATTTCTTTAAAAAAGAATAATATACAGAGGTAAGCGTTATATTAAATTTAAATTTAAAATAATAATAATAATATTAATATTAATAGTTTTTAATTATTTATAAGTTTAGAATATCTTTAGTTTGGGTTTAGAGTTTAGGGTTTATGGTTTAAGGTTTAGAGGGTTTAGGTTTAGAGGGTTTATGATTTATGGTTTAGGGGGTTTAAGGTTTTTAGGGTTTAGGGTTTAGAGTTTTAAGGGTTTATAGTTTAGAGGGTTTATGGTTTATAGGGTTTAGGGTTTAAAGGGTTTGTGTTTAGGGTTTACAGTTTAGAGGGTTTAGGGTTTGTAGAGTTTATTTTCTATTGTTGTTGTATTGTGAATACATGTGTTAGTGATAAATAATTTAAATTCCTTGATAGTTCGGCTAAGAACAATTTATCCTGAAATTTATCTTCTTCATCAGGGTTCTCATACACAAGTAATTTTGGTGCATATAGCTGTAGGCTATTTCTGGTACATTTCTTCTATTCATCTTGTTTATTTTAGATTTGTGATTTTCTACAATGGATTATGTAGTAGAGACTATTTATTTTGTATATTACAATTCTATGTATATGTGATGAACATAATTAATTGAAATGTTGAGTTATATGATATTTTTATTAAATTTAACCAAAATTTCCACCCATGATATTATGCCTTTGTATTCTACGAAATTGAGCATTGTGTTATAATTTTTGTTTGTTAGTTTGATAATTTAAATGGATTAGATAGTGGTAATGAGTTAAAAAATGCATATTTGCTATTTTGTCATCGGTTTAATATGCATACACTTTTTTAATTTTAAATTTCTTGTTTGTGATAGATTTATTTGTTTTATTGTATAGGCATTATGAGTGACAAACATGGTTTTTCTCCTCCCTCAAACTTAAAAGATGTTGATTGTGGGTTGGTGACTCCCACTTCAATACCCTACACATCTCCTAGTGGAACAACAAAAGAATGGATACCTTATTGTTCACTAGAAATAACCCCTTTTATAGGAATGAAATTTGAATCATTGGATGTTGGGATTAAGTTCTATAAGAACTATGCATACACTTATGGTTTTAGTGTTTGTTTGTCTGGTGAAAAGAAAACTGTGAGTAATGTTGTGACACTAAAATATCTTGTTTGTACTAGAGAATGATTTAAACTATCGAGGAATATATGTCGTGCCCAAGGTAGTAGTGAAGGTGGATCTGGAAGGATAGTGGTTAGTAGAGTGGGATGTAGAGCTAGAATGTGTCTTAAGCGTAACATTAAAGGGTTTTATGTGATTTCAAGTTTTTATGAGGGATATAATCATCTTCTAGCTACCCCTAATGTTAGACAATTTCTAAAATAGGGGAGGAATTTGACTATCTTGCAAAAGAAATTCATTATAGATAATGCTAAGATGAATAGTGGGGCATTGAAATCATTTCGGTTATTCAAAGAATATGTGGGAGGGTATGAGAATTTAGGTGCTTCATTACATGATTTTAATAACAATTCTAGGTATGTGAAGTGTTATATTGGAGATTCTGATTCCGATATGTTTGTGGAAATCTTTCATAAGAAGATGGAGAATTAGAGTGGATATTATTTTGATTATATGGTTGATGATAGTGGAGTTCTTGTTTGTGTTTTCTGGGTTGATCCTATATCTAGGAAGAATTACTCTCTATTTGGTGATATAATTTCATTTGATTGTACTTATGGTACAAATAAGTACAATTTGTTTTTTGCGCCATTTATTAGGGTTGATCATTACAAAAAGTGTGTCACCTTTAGAGGAGGATTAATAGCTCATGAAAATATTAGTTTATTTCAATGGTTATTTGAAACATTTTTTAAGGCCATGGGAAATATTGAGCCTTATTGTATAATAACTGATCAAGATAAGCAATGAAAATTGCCATAGAGAGGGTTTTCAAGAAGACTCGCCATAGATTTTGTATGTGGCACATTATGAGTAAATTGCCCAAAAATGTTGGTCCTTCCATTTGTGACTCTGATTTCATAAATAGGTTATCTACATGTGTGTGGAGTGTACAACTTGAACATGAGGAGTTCGAGTGTAAGTGGATGGGGATAATTGTTGAATTTGGTTTGGAGGAACATGAATGGCTTGGTCATATGCTTGATATAAGAAACTTATGGATACCTGCATATTTTAGAGACTTGTTTATGGGAGGGCTTCTAATAACAACTTCAAGATCAAAGAGTGAGAATAGCTTTTTTGGGACTTTCACTAATAATTATTATACTTTGGTTGAGTTTTGTATGCGGTATGAGAGTGCATTGGATGGAAAAAGGAATAAACAGTTGGAGCTAAATAAGGTATCACATTTGTCATATCCCGAATTAAGGACGCCCCTTAAATTGGAAAAGCATGCATCTGAGGTTTATACCCATACTATATTTTTTGAGTTTCAAATTGAGATTTTGGCTGCTTCATTTTCATGTGGGCTTGATGATTTTATGAGGGAAGGTGATTTAGAGATTTCTATGGTTGGTGAACTTAGTATGTCAAATTGTAAGAATTCTTTTCGGGTGGTATATAATATAATAAACAAAGATATTAAGTGCTCTTGTAAGATGTTTCAAAGATGCGAGATTCCATGTAGGCATATACTTTGGGTTTTGAAAGGAAAAGGAGTAGATCGTATTCCTACTCAATTGGTAGTGAATCGGTGGACTAAAGACGCCATGAAAAAGCCACTATATGATATAGAAGGAAACCATTGGAACAATGTTCCAAATCTAATAGTATGAAGACTAATTTGAGGAGTTTATGGTCTGAAATGTTTGAATGTGTCGGCCTAGTTGAAGGGAATCAAAAAGGTATCCGTCAATTTATAAGAGTTCTTGAACATTTTAAGAAGGAATGGAGTGAGAAGAATATTAGTAATAAGCCTTCAAGCAAATCAAATATCATTGAATCCTTAATTGGGATAAGTGCTCTAAATGAAGTTACCATTCAAGTCTCATGTCAATCCAAAAATAAAGGAAGTGGAAAGAGGATCAAAGGGGAGAAAAAAAGGCTATTGAACAACAAAAGAAGATGGTAAGAAAGTGCAAGGCATGTAGAGAGTATGCAGGCCATGATAGTCGGAACTGTCCCATAAAATCAAAGGTAAAAGAAATTATTTTACTTCTCCATCTAAATTTGCAATATTTTTTTAATTCCTTACTTCAAATTGCAACTAATGTCAATTTTTTATATGTGGATGACATATTTTAGAATAAAAGACCGGAGTTGGATGTAATTTTTTTCAACTTCATGAGGGTATTGGTCATTGACGCTTTTCGTTGTAGTTTAGATGATCGTGGGAGGTTTCTTTTCAAACTTGTATAAGGTTCAATTTAAGGAATTGTCAAATTTTGAATCAGGAAGGATTTTTTTCCTTCTCATATTGTATAATTAAATGAATTTATATTTGATTAGTATGTTTTTTCTTTTGTTGAAACATGCATGCCTTTGGATGGAAATTAGATGGTTTAAGGTATAGGTTTGTATGGTTTAGAGGGTTTATGGTTTATGGTTTAGGGGGTTAGGGTTTAGGGTTTAGTGGGTTTATATTTTATGGTTTAGGGTTTAAGGTTTAGGGTTTAGGGTTGAGAGGGTTGGGGTTTGGGGTTTGGGGTTTGGGGTTTACGGTTTACGGTTTAGGGTTTAGGGTTTAGGGTTTAGTGGGTTTAGGGTTTAGAGGGTTTAGGGTTTATAGGGTAGATGGGTTAGGGTTTAGGGTTTGGGGTTTATGGTTTAGGTTTTAGTGTTTATGGTTTAGGGTTTGGGTTTTAGGGTTTAGGGTTTAAAGGGTTTGGGGTTTGGAGTTTGGGGTTTATGGTTTAGAGGATTTAGGGTTTATTGTTTAGGGTTTAGGGCTTAGGGTGTATGGTTTAGAGGGTTTGGGGTTTGGGGTTTATTGTTTAGGTTTTAGAGGGTTTAGGGTTTAGGGTTCGGGGTGTATGGTTTTAGGGTTAAGGTTTAGGGTTTAGGATTTAGAGGGTTTGGGGTTTGGGTGTTAGTGTTTAGTGTTTAGAGGGTTTAGGGTTTGAAGGGTTTATGGTTTAAGGTTTAGAGGGTTCACTACAAGAAATGAAGTTTTTAACGACCAACAATTTTCCTTACTATTGGCTAAATTTTGGTCGCTAAAACTAATAACGTCCCAAAAAATTATTGGTCGTTAGTGCTTGTTATTACTCCCTCGTTAAAGGCTTTAACGACCAATTGAAATTTTTTGGTCACTAAATTAATCACGACTACATATTATGTTGGTCGCTAACGCAATAGCGACGGTGTATGATGTTGGTTGCTAAAGGTAATGACGAAGACGCAAAGTGTTGGTCGCTAAAAGTAATAGTGACAATGTATGACATTATTCGCTAAAAGTAATAGCGACAACATATGATGTTGGTCGTTAAAAACAATAACGATGAATAAAATATACTATCGTAAATAATATTATTGACCAATTTTTTCATAGTAATTAAAAAAGTATCACACCAGTAACGACTAATTTTTCCGTCAATACTAAAATTCATTTATTATCAAGACCTGTACTTGTATGCATGCACATATCCATTTCAATCTTCTCAACCCCTGTACCTGTATGCATGCATATATATCCATTTTGATCTTCTCAAACCCTGTACTTGCATACATATATATCCATTCTAACATATGGATATAATTTTCTAAATATCTGTTTATAATTAAACATTCAACTAAATATTTATACAAATAGTTTGTATCAAATGTCTAGTGCAATTTTTGTCTATGATCAAATATAAATATATTACAAAAGAGATACAGTATGTCATTGCATTACAAAAATATCATGATTAGTAGCCGCTTAAGAATTAATCATTACATTTATCGGACACAATAGACTTGGTAAGTTTATCAAAATAAACTGGATCTGCAACAATAAAAATATAAAAATAATAATTAATATAAGTATCAAATAAACAATAACATATGATATCAAAAGAAAGGAAAGACATTAGGCCGAATAATAAAAATAAGAGTATATCATTACTCTTCAACCCAAGATAAAAACTACTTCTAAACTAAGTTGGCAGCATCCACAACGAGCACCATAAACCTTACCCTCCAACCCTATCACATCCAAACAATTCCTCGAAGATACCCAGGGTGATAAATGACTAAAACAATATTTAGTGCAACTAATCAATTGTCGATAATATATAGCAATTTAACAAAATCAATGAATAAGGTTCAAATTTGCATTAGAACCAAAAAATTAGCTTTTCATTATGACGAGAAAAAAACTCACCTCTACACAATGCATATTTCCACCCTAGTTAGCTTTTTAAAATCAACGGCCTTTACAAAAATATATCCACTTGGAACTCATTGGCATTCGTTGTGAATTAAAGATAATCGAGAACTACAAAGAAAATAGTCGACCTTATGAGAATGTATATTCTATGATGTTAACAATACTAAGATGCATCCCGAACCATACAAGTCCCTTCTTATGGATGCTACTAGATGTACTTTTTAATAATTAAACCATTAGAGCTAAAATAAAGTATGAAATAAAAAATGAAGGTCATTATAAAAATATACATAATTATATGCACATTATTATGAGAAGAAATTTCACCTCTACATAAAATATTATCACCACTAGTTAGCTTTTCAAAATCAACGACATGTTCAAAAATATATCCACTTGGATGCTGCTAGATACACATTTTAATAATTAAACCGTTAGAGCTAAAACAAAGTATGAAACAAAACTATAAATTGAAAGAACAGCTAAATCTATAGAGAGTAATGTAAAGAACTAAACATGCAACCCTTATGAGCAATGATTCAAGTGACGAAGAGAAAAATTAATGGAAATCTACGTGTAACCCTTATGAGCAACCAATATATGCCCCAAATCTACTTGACGACAATTTAATTTTGTGTTGTTTGTAAACCTTATTTACCATGGGTGTCAGAGTTGAGTTCTTGATTATTTTTTTTTTATGTTGATTGGTAATTTAGTGACATGCATTGTTCTTAGCTAGTAGCCTTTAATTCCTACTTTAGCTACCCATATTTTTGTCATTATATTTTTGCACAATGCCTGTTCTCAGATGCACTCTTTGAAGCAGGAGGTCTTTGGTTTGTCTGAGAACATTCTTACGACAATTATTGCCCCAAATTATGATTTGAGTGTGTACATTGGATGTGTTAGTTCTAGGTCATTCTGAAGTCTTTGTTACTACTCTACATATTTATAATTTCCTAACCACTAGTATTAGCTTATTACTTATAATATCTAAAAGGTCAGATGTAGTTGTCTTAGGATGGTCCCTATGCTTGTTAATTTTAAAAATTCATCCCTGGGAGCCATATGTAGATTATTTGAATTTATTTAGATCTAAACTAGTTAATTAAGCTTATTAGACAACTAGTTAGAATCATACTCATAATAATTAACACATTTAACAATTTTAACTAACCTCCTGTTCAAGGGCATGTAACATCCTCTGATGTAGATGGAGAACCAAGCATGTAATCTACATCATCATCTACATTCTCTTCATTTTCCATCAAGCATCAAAATCGTGCACTTTTCAAAATCTTCTCCATGACAGGTTCCCATTTGTCCATTCTTTCTTTTAGCACTTGATTTTCTTGATTCTTTTTCTCAATCTCTTCTTCTTTTCTTTTAAGAGCAGCATCATTTGCCTTGAGATCTTCCAAAAGTTTGTTCTTGACTTTGTAAGGGCCCCTAATATCTCTAGGCTTCACTCTACCACCATAGCCAGGAACATAACCCCTTATTCGAGTCACTCCATGCACATGGGTAAAGGAGGGTTCATCAGCTTGGACCTCAATAATTTGAGCCTTCAAGACAAAGAATGTTAGTTAGACAAAAATATATATATATATATATATAGAACTAATAAAATTAGTGATATATGAAAAAAGGTGTACATGGATGTCTGCAGCCTTGATTGTAGCTATTTCTTCACCTTTTTTATGGCTTTTGAAATAAACAGTGCCATAATTTGTATTTTTTCCATCTTTTCCTCCCTAGATAATATATCATTTATCTATAAGGATTAAAAACAAGTAAAAAATAGCGTGTTGGAAAACTTTGTATCTTGCTCTTCATAGGCAAATACATATAATATATACCATATCATAGGCGATCTCTCAATAAGACTTGCTGCCACTACAATGAAGACATTTGTTGTCTATCATCAAGTGTTTGTATTTTTTTGGGTCATTTCCTGTGCTGATATATTGTATTATATGATAAATACGAGAAGAATAATTAGCAAGGTAATCAAATTTATAAATATTTCTAATCAATTATTCATTAGTGATTTACTACAAACTTTGGACTATGATAGTAACATTTCACCAGCCACTCCCAATCGAATTGCTCCTCAATCGTGGTTCGTTTAAGCTTCAATTGTTCATGAATATCCAAGCCTTTAATAGTTCTGTGATTATCTCCCCTCCAATTGTTCCACAAGTCTTTCATGTGACGAAGAGTAGAATTTTTGTAACTCTCAATGTCATGATTGGAGAACTTCTCCTGCAACACAAAAGTAATAATTTCTTGAGGAACTAAGAATTAACAAGTCAAAGGAAACTATTATACAGAAAAAGAGAAAAGGTTTGCAGTAGCATAAGTAAAAGTAAATGAAATATCAAAATGAATACTTGAAATTAATTACCGTCATTGCAGCCCAGAGGTGGTCATTGTGTCTTTGTTCAACTGCATCCCAAGATTGGATTCGAATATGCATTATGTTGCGATCATGGACTAATTTACCTATGTGCCTACTCCACTCATGGCTATTATCTCTAGCAACACGACCATTAAAAAAAGTCACAGGTAGCTTGTTTCCACCGCTAAGTCTTGCCACTTTCTGACACCTATTTCTACCTCGAGGCTTCCAAATCTTTTGAGTAGAATTATCTATTACATAAAACTATTAAAAAAAGTGACCAAGAATTAAGTAAAATAAAAATAATCAAAAGCTTATTATGTCATACCTCCACTTATAAGATTCACATGAGAAGACTGGAAGACATTTTCAGCATTGGCATGATTGTTTCCACCTCGGGCAGCAGTTGTTTTGCCTTGCAGAGCAATATCCACATTTATTAAGGGATGAGGGGGTCCCTTTGAGCTACAAAGACATTAGTAGTGCTAGACATGCATTTAGCGTCAGCTCTTGAATTTGATGATAATGGGGGAATGTCATTTGTCTTATCAATGGCTTGAATGTTACCACCGATTGTAGGGGATAGTCGAAATGTCTTCAATCCTAACCCGCGGCCTCGCCCCTTGCCAATAGCATTTAATTAACCCGGTGATATATACTTAGGTCGATCAATATTTGATTTAACTGGGGACACCATTTCCTTAAAACCTACAACCATACTATTAATGTAAACAATTAGATTGTATAAAACAACATTTGGTAGAAGATATTGTCCCCTATCTTCATTAGCATTATAAAACATTACCAAAATAGAGTACATAAGACACTCCATTAAACACTTGTGTTACGAGTTCAAAAAATACATCTCATTTTGAGAAAATCAAGCTAGTAGTAGCAAGTATACAAAAGTAAATCACTAAGCACCATTATAAATCTCAAGGATGGTTAAAGTTTATATGCATAAGTCTTCATTCGATTGTAATTTCTTCACAAGGAACTGCTGATAGATTTTTTAACACAACATGCCAACCCTTGTTAATGTTATCTTCAACATAAAATGCTTATGATGCTTGAGTTGCTAGAACAAAAGGTTCTGTAGTTTTCCAAATACGTCTACAATCAATACTTGTGAGCCCATACTTATCTTCCTTCATTCCCTTAACTTTATTAGCTACATCAAACCAATCACATCGAAACAAGACTAACTGTTTATTGCCTAAATACTGTAATTCAATAATCTCGGTCAATTGACCATAGTAATCAATGGATCCACTGCCATCATCACCAACCACAACCACTCCACTACATTGTGACCTTATTCTTTCCTCATGAGATGTAGTGTGGAATCGATATCCATTTACTACATAGCCATAAAAACACGTCACATATTTTGACGGCCACGTGACAATGAGATTAAGGATTCTATCTTCTCGCTTTTATCTATTTCATATAAATATGCAACCTAATAAATATAATGTTTATTATAACCTATACTTACAAACCCAATGATCTAAATGAACTTGCATTTCTATATATATTTAATATTTTTTTTATAAGTAAAATCAAATTTATAAATAAATCAGCCAAAAGGCTAAAAATACAACCAACTCATTACATGGTGAGATTTTCAATACAATGCCGCCAACGATCATAATTGTTTTTACGATCCAAGTGCAAACATCTACTAGCGATAATAAAACTAATGTCTCTTAACAAACTGCTACTAGTGTGAGCTAAATTACGAAAAATTCTTGAATTACGTTCATACCAAATTAAAGCAATAAAGGTGACAAAGGAAGGCCGTAACATAGCCTTCTTCTCCTTGGGTTTTCTCTTAGAGCGTGCCAAAACTTTAATCTCTTCATCCCAAGATCGAAAAACATCCCGACGATTAAACGCCATTCTTATCTTACTCCATATCCCCGAACTAAAATGGCATTCCATGACCAGATGTTGTATAGATTCATCTTTATTTTCCGTACAAAGCACACATTGTGGATCATCTAAAAGACCCATCTTCTGCAATCTCACCTTGGTAAGAAATCTCTCTTGAATAGCTATCCACATGATAAACTTATGCTTAGGAGCAGCAAGAGAACACCAAACTAAAGGGTACCACCAAACCCTCTTCCTCCGACAACGCAACAAATCATAAGCCTTGCTAGTGCTATAAGTTTCCTCACTAACCAGAAACTGATTAGACCCTTGAAGAAAATATGGGGCAAAGGTAGAGCGAAGATTAAGAACCTGTTGAAGAGGCCAGGAACATAAGTGTACAGCTGAGAAACTCCACACAGTACCCGACCTAAGATAGATAGCATGGACCCATTTTACCCACAAAGAGTCTTTCTTGTTACAGATATTCCAAAGGAACTTTCCCAAAGCTGCTATATTCCATGTTGACAGATCAATAAGACCCAAACCTCCTTCTTTTTTTTGGAGTGCAAACCACCCGCCACGCTATTAAGGCTTTCTTGGAGGTATCAACATTACCAGTACATAAAAAATTCCTACACATGCTCTCCAATTGCTAAATCAACTTCAAAGGTAGGATGAAAACCTAACACCAATACATCTGCATACTAAAAATCACAGATTGAAGAAGGTGGGCCCTACCTGCATAAGAAAGAAGATAGGAATGCCAAGAAGAAAGCCTCCGCACAACCTTATGAATCAAATCCTACATCTGAGCCTTAGTTAAACGAGTAGAGGAAAGAGGAATGCTAAGATAAATAAATGGAAAATGTCCCTCAGAAAAGTGAATTGACTGAAGAATATGGGACTTTGTCCTCTCATCCACACCCCCAAAATAAATACAACATTTTGAGGATGAATGACAAGACCAGACCTATCTGAAAAATCATTCATCACCCATAAGCTTTACAACTGATTTAAACTCCCCTCAATAAAAAAAGGAGCAAATCATCAACAAACGCGAGAATGATGATATGAAGCCTTTTGCATTTAGGATGACCTCGAAAGTCTTCATCACTCCATAAACGCTTAAAAATTCTAGATAACTAATCAACCACAAGCACAGATAAAAATGGAGATAGAGGATCACCTTGCCTTAAACCTCGCCTACCACAAAAGGGATAAGAAATCTCCCCATTTAAAGATAAAGAATAAGAGGCCAAAGTAACACAAGCAAGAATAAACTTTACCACATGAAGGGGAAAACTATAAGCATGAAGCACCTTTTGCAAGAATAACCAATTAACATAATCATAGGCCTTTCGAATATCCAGCTTCATCATATATCTCGGGGAGACATGTTTTTGAGAATATTTCCTGACCAGCTTTGAAGCAAGAAGAATGTTGTCACCTATACATCTGCCTTTGACAAACCTCGACTGTGCTTGATCAATGAGCAAAGGCATAATGGGTTGGAGCTTGGCTGTGAGGATTTTAGAGATTATCTTGTAAAGCACCCCACAATACGATATCGAACGATACTCACTAACTCTGGATGCATTCACTTTTTTAGGGATAAGCGTGAGAGTAGTAACATTAATCTATTAGGGAACAACCCCAAAAGAAAAAGAATCAGTAACAGCTGCTATAATCTCTTCACCTATCACACCCCAAGCTTTCTTGAAAAACACAGACAAAAAACCATCCACCCTGAGAGCCTTATTATCCCCTATAGAAAAAACAACATCTTTAACTTCTACATAAGAGACCGGAGACAGGAGATGACGACAATGCGAGTCTAAGAGAGAACCCCCTAAATCCACCACCTCCTGCTCAATAGCACCCGTAGCAGACCCAGGGGAGCCAAGAAGATTCTTATAAAACTTTTCAAATGCTGATTTGATCTGTGAAGGTTCGGTGAGAATAGAGCCATCATCAAGCTCAATTCTAGTGACAGCATTCCTGTTTTGGTTACCCTTAACATGAGCAAAAATATATTTGTGGTTAGAGTCCCCAACCTTGATCCACTTGACTTTTGCTTTCTGTTTCAAAAATATCTCTTCAAAGTGAGCCAACCTCTCAAACTAAGCTTCACAACCCCATAAAACCTGCCTTACAGTATCGCTTCCTGGGTCCTTGAGCAAAGCATTCTGGGCTTCATACAACGCATTACATGTCGTTGTCACCTTCGAACTAATAGAACCATACTTAGCCTTGTTGAGATCTTTAAAAGCCAACTTTAAGTTCTGCAACTTCCGATGAATATCAAGGAGAAGATTACCTGAAGGTACACACCACCAATGACGAGAAGCAATACCAAGGAAATCCTCATCCTCAGCCAAGAAATTATCAAACCTGAAAGGTTTCCTAACAGAGCAATAAGACCACAAGTGAACAATGACAGGGCAATGATCAGAATTACCTGAAGCATGAAACATATTATAAGAATGATTGAAAGAAGACAACCAAGAAGTGTTGATTAACACACGATCAAGCTTGCACGCCATAGCATCGTTCCCCCTCCTCTTGTTAAACCATGTAAGAAAATTACCATACCCCTTGATATCCTCAATCCCCAGCTCATGCACACACTTCAGAAAATCTAAAGAATCATGCATATAAGAAGGGTTACCCCAACTTTTTCCTCCGATTTTAAGACCACATTAAAATCTCCCATCAACGCCCATGGAATATGTGGTCTTGGTTGATTACATAGCCAACTCCATAAGGTTTTCCTAGCAAGCCCCGTATTAAATGCATAAACGAAACCAACCACAAAATACACGCTCCCACTAGTAGCAACTACATTACACAAAATACATTGGTCAGTAGATCCCAACAGAGACACCAACTACACATTCGAACCCCAAAGGACCCAAATTCTTCCATTACCATGGGAATGATAATTATTCAAGCAACACCAATTCCTGACAATCTGAGAACACATCACCTTTGATTTATCCACCTTAACCCAGGTTTCCACTAACCCAACAAGAGAACAACCACTCTTCTTGATCCATTCTCGCACTTCCTTCTGCTTAAATGGATCCTTTATTCCATGTACATTCCAGCAGGCTAGCATGAAGGACTCAGATCAAGCAGCGAAACACCATCCATGCACACTTCATTCCCCTGGATCTCCTTAACATCGCCCACCTAAAGAAGCTAAAACCGATTCCCTAGAGAACTTTTATAATTTGTAGACGCAGAACTCAAAGTATACAGGGACCTGGGAGGAGCCATCCGTTTTGGAGCCTAAGGATCACTACGGCACACAACACTCAAGGTTTGAAAATGGAATAGATAAGAAGACCCAGATTGAAGCTGTCCACCTACCTATCTTCTGTCTCGCGCAACCTTCCACTCCTGATTTGGTGGAGAAGCCCCACCCTAGGGTTTGGGATTAAGCTTCAGATAAGCTTTGGAATAATGAGAAGGTACCACACAAACATAACAGTAAGAGGTCTTCCACTCAAAAACCACTGGCTGAGAAAAGATGGAACCCTCAGGATCTCTAATAACCACCGACTCACATAAAGGCTTCTTTGTGTCCACCTCCACCAACACATGAGGAAAGGCAGTCCTACCACCTCCACCACCGATCTCTTTGGGATAACCTGAGAGCTTTATCCCCTCTTATTGATGGTCCTTGGATTGTGTGTGGTGAATTTAATGCTCCTCTTAATGCTATTGATCGTGAGGGTGACCGACCGGTTACTGATTACGAGATGGCGGATTTCAAGGAGTGTTGCCTCGTGAACCAATTGTCGGACGTTCCTTCCATAGGTTGCTTCTATTCTTTCTTTACTAAGAATGTTAAATGCAAGTTGGATCGAGTCCTTTTGAATTCCACAGGGTTTGCTACAGACTTGGCCGTCATGGCTCAATTTCTCCCACCTGGGTCCTTATCTAATCATAGCCCTATGCTTATTATGTTTGGTGGACCAAGACACATTCGGAGACCTTTCCACTTCTTCAACATGTGGTGTGATCATCCATATTTCCATAGTGTGGTGGCTTCGGTGTGGCGCTTTGATTTCTGTGGGTCACATCAATTTAATCTGTGTCAGAAACTTTCTAGGCTCAAGCATGGTCTTAAGCAGCTTAATAAGTTGCACTACTCCCATATTGTTGCTAGAGCTGAGGAAGCGGAGGATAAGCTTATGCAAGCACATGAGGCTTTCTTAGCTGGTTCTGGTGTTACTTCTTCTGCTTGTTTGGAGGATCTTCGGGCTTGGGCCATGTTTTTGAACAAGGTTGCTATGAGTTTTGTGGCACAGAAGAATAAGCAGAAGTTCCTGTTCCAGGGTGATACAAATTCCAGGTTCTTCTATGACATGTTGAAAGCTCAACAAGCCAAATATGTTGTTTTAAGATTTAAGAAGACCGATGGTTTATGGACCCAGAATGATTCTGAGTTGGAAAGGGAGTTTCTCACAGTCTACCAGGATTTTCTTGGAACTGATGAGGAGGGTGCTCCTCTGGATAACTTGGTTTTCTCTCAGGGTCCTTTGTTGAATGAGGACCTTCAGGAGGATATTTTGAAGCCTGTCACCGCTGAGGAGATCAAGTCTGTGGTGTTTTCTTTGGGTGATGACAAAGCCCCGGGACTGGATGGTTATTCTGCTCGGTTTTTTAAATGTGCTTGGGACATTGTGGGGACTGATTTGACTGCTGCAGTGCTTGAATTTTTTCACTCGGGTAAGCTCCTAAAACGTATTAACCATACTTCCTTGGCTATGATCCCTAAGTGTCCGCACCCCGCCATGGTCTCTGATTTTCGCCCGATTGCTTGCTGCTCTACCACCTATAAGGTGATTTCTAAGCTTCTTGCTCAGCGGTTATCAGGTGTTTTGGGGAGTATTATTAGTGCTGAACAGGGTGCTTTTGTTAATGGTCGGTTGATGTTTGAGAATATCCTTCTGGTGCAAGAGTTAGTTAAGGAATATTCCAGGACGCGTACCTCCCCTCGGTGCTTCATCAAGGTGGACATCAAGAAGGCTTATGATTCCCTCTCATGGTCGTTTTTGCGTGCAGTACTTAAGGGCTTTAACTTCCCAGACCGATTTATGTCCTTGCTCATGGAATGTGTCTTGTCTCCGTCATTCTCTCTGAAGCTCAATGACCAACTGATGGGTTTTTTTAAAGGTGCTAGGGGGTTAAGGCAAGGGGATCCTGTGTCGCCGTATCTCTTTATGTTGTGTATGGAGTACTTTTCCCGTTTGATCCGGATGAGAGTTGTTCAACAGAGGGGCTTTTCTTTCCACCCGAAGTGTAAGGCCCTTGGTATCTCCCACCTCGCCTTTGCTGACGACCTTGTTCTCTTTAGTAGAGGAGATTTTGCTTCTGTGCAAGTCCTGTTGCAAACCCTTTCAGAGTGCAGTGCAGTTTCGGGTTTGGTGGCAAACCCTCTCAAGTCTGAGATCTTCTTAGGTGGTGTGGATCCGGTGACTAAAGCATAGATTCTTAGCTTGACCCAAATGGTTTAGGGCTCTTTCCCTTTTCACTACTTGGGTGTCTCCCTCAACCCGAGTAAGCTGCGGGCGGTGGATTACGAAGTCCTGATTAATAATGTCTGTGATCATTTGAAAATGTGGCGGTCTCAGATGCTCTCTTTTGCTGGTAGGCTGGAATTGCTTAATTCTGTTATCCAAGGCATTATGGGCTTCTGGTTTGGGAGCTTTCCATTGCCAAGGGTTGTGTTGAATCGTATTGTTTCCTTATGCTGCAACTTCCTTTGGCAAGGTAAGCAGCCTCTTGTAGCTTGGTCCAAAGTTTGTTTACCTAAACGTGAAGGTGGTTTAGGGCTTAAAGATCTTTCTGCATGGAATCGAGCATTTCTTTGTTAGTACATCTGGTTTCTTCAAGATGAGAAGGAATCCCTTTGGACCAAGTGGATCCATGCCAATTATCTTAGAGGTCATGGGTGGGGTCAGTTCTGACCCACTCATGATTCGTCTCACTTTTTGAAGAAGTTGTGGCATGTGTATCTTAGTATTTTGGAGAAGTCGGGGTCTCAGGCTGCTGCTATGAGTCTTATCTCTTCCTGGGGTTCAGCAGGGAAGTTCTCCACCCAGTCGGCGTATGAGTTCCTTCGCTCCTCAGGTGAACAATGGAGGGACCGCTCACTGGTTTGGAAGGGTTGTCGTACCAAAAGTTATTCCTTCTTTTTGTGGCTGGCTCTCCAGAACAAGCTTAACACCAAGGATCGGCTCACTTTCCTTGATGGATCTCTATTGTGCCCCCTTTGTGGTTTGGAAAATGAATCTCATGACCACTTATTTTTCCGTTGTCTGTTGGTAAACCAACTTTGGTCGGCTATTCGTGCGTGGTTGGGTCTTACAAGAGGCTGTACTACCCTTGGCAGCTGTGCTCGAGTCATAAGAAGATTGCGCAAGGAGCTCTTTTTCACTGCGAAGGTCTGTTAAAGTGCCTTAGCAGCTACCGTTTACTTTATATGGCGTGCTCGTAATGCAGCCTTTTTTGTAGGAAAAAAGTTTGATGTACAAGGCCTAAGCCTTCAAATCAAAGTTTTTGTTTATCGCTCCTTGTATTTTCAGGCTTCTTTGAGGTAGATTTAGTGTTCTATGTTTGGGTTGCTACCACCCTGTTCTGTTGGTAGTGAATTTTTGACCTGGGTATGCCCAGTGTATGTGTATATTTCTTTTATATGATTTACCTGTTACCTAGAAAGGCAGTCCTCTCCTTCCTGAGAGTAATAACATCTGAACAGATGGGGGTGCCTACAGAACTGACAATCATACTCAACGACTTTAGGGACCAATACTCCAAAGGAAGGTGTGGTAATTTAACCCATAATGGCACAAACTAAAATTCTTCCTTTGAAAGCTGCATACGACGCTGCCACCTCTTAAGGATTAAAGGACGACCAAAGAAAGTCCAGTATTGCTTGATGATATAGTCACAATCCTCGGCAGACTCAAACTTAAAAACGAAAACATTTTCATTGTGCCATATCAAATGAGGTAGGTTGATACTTACCCATTGCGATTTAATAAATCCAAGCATCTGCGAGAATGAAGGAGAATACCCATAGACATATCCACTCAAAGTGTGCTTCCATTTTGGAGATTCATGCTCCACTTCCTCCTTCTCCAAGTTAATGATCACCTTTCCCTCCTCAATGCATGGCGGGACGTAATTAAGCGCCTTGCATTGGTCGGGGTTCCTGTTCATGGCGACACGATCCCTCTAAGATAAACCCTCCTCTTCCACCGCCCCAACGCTGATACCAGGGTCCCCAAAACCATAGACATGATTCATACTAGGGTTTTGATCAATCTGCAGGAGAGATTCCTTGGTCAGCAAAAGAGGGGACAAGCATACAACACTGGCAATACCCTCCTCCTTCGCAACCTCCATACACTTCTCAAGAGACCCTACATCCTTATCCTTCCCATTCGATCCATCTGAAACTAAAACAACTGGCCCATCCTTCTTTGAGGATGGCGATAGGCAAGAAGAAGACGAACATTTCTTATTGCGAGCCATGGAAACAGGTGTGGAACCCTAGCAGCGCGTTCCAAGCATGTTCTCCAGGCTGAAGAGCTTAAGACTCCTCTACTTGTTGGAAGTTAAAACTTACGTTTTTTGTTAAACCACTCAATAAACATTCTATTCCATTCATTGGAAGACACTTGTGGTGGATTGTGTTCTTGGTTTTGATAATACATTCTACAATAAAAAAGATATATCACATGTCTAATATGTGCCTTTGAAAAAAAATAGATAGAAAGGAACAAGATTTTAGGTATGGCTTACTCAAGAAATGGTTGAACTTCTTCAAAATTGTTAAGAACATACATATGGGCTTGCTCTAATTCATCTGCATCTAAGTCTTTGGTTTGACCACTTCCTAGCCCTCTTCCCTTGTAATAAAAGGAAGTCAATTCTGCAGAGACATTCACATCATCATCATAATTTCGACCAAGGCGGTTAAACTTAGTCTCTACTTTATGCAAATATCTTGAAAAAAATATTCATGCATTCTTCTGCTATATACCCTTCTACAATAGAACCCTCTGGACAAGCCATGTTACGTATGTAATACTTCAAAGTATACAAATTCCTTTCCACTGGATACATCCAATGAGAATGTACAGGTCCACATAATATAGCCTCATATGTCAAATGAACTGGTAAATGTAACTGATAGACGAGATTTATTGATTATTTTCATGTCTAAAAATATCATTTATCCCTCATAATTTCTACTAGATTTAATCTTTTCGTCGAGTTTTCCTCCTTTGAATAAGTTTTACAGGAAAGAAAAGAATTGAAGAAATTCAAGGAGAAATCAATGAGAAGAAGAAATCAAGTAGAAAACACATCAAGAAATGCCGAATCAAGGAGAGCAAAGTTGGAAAAGGAACAAATATATCAAGAGAAGTGAAGCTCAAACTTTCAAAGGAATTGAGTGCAAGAGAAGAAAACACGGGGGTCCCGTGTTTCCATAACACGGACCGTGTTATTAGTCCCGAATGGCGGTCGGTAAAACTTTGTCAGCAGAACGGTTGGAAGAAAACACGGGGGTCCCGTGTTTCATAAACACGGACCGTGTTTTCAGTTAAAAATGTATAACTGCCACGCAACTTGTTTCTGATAAAAATGGGATATAAAACAGAGTTCGGAACATCGGGAGAAGAGGATCGAATGTATTTTTCTCCCTTTATTCCTTTAGAATATACATGTAATGCACAATTCCAATCTTTGATCTTCTTGAATTCTATTGATGATTTGACATTCTGCACTTCAATTGATAAGTTTCTCTATTCCTTTGTTAATTTCTGTATTTCCATTTTGCAGAATTTAAGTAGTTTTTATGCAATTTTACTTGTGATCATTTCATTGTTATCAAATTGTTGAAAGAATAGAATTTGTGAATGTGTTATTGTCATTAACTTTTAGTATTTCTGTATATTTGTATGAATTATGAGTATGCAGAGATTTGAATAAGTAAAACAGGGTAGGATAAATTGAAGATGGAATCATAACGTAATTATCATCTTATAATGTAAATGTTTGATTCTATATGATGTTTAATTGAATTAATGGTTTGAATTGAATGATTCCATATCATAGATTAAGATTCTTGAACTGACTAGATTGATCACCTATTTGGTTTAGGATTTAGTCTTTGCTAAGACAATGAAGTTAATCCGGAATTGTTAATCAATTTGTTTATAGTAGCAAAAAGACCATTAATTCGTGCAATTGCATGATCCGAGCTTTTGTGATTATGATTGTAGTTGGCTACTTCCCGTTCATAATGCTACTATTAATTGAATCTAGTGTTCGTAACCTAGGTTATTAATTGGATGCAAAAATAATTGAGAGCATATTCAATTTATTAAGGTCGAGAGGAAGTATAGAAATTATTATTCTGAATTTCTTAAGTCAACATTAAACTATTTAGAATCATTCTTTTATGTGAATGTATGACATTTTAATTCCATCATCAATTCAATCCTCCCCTAATTGTAAAGTCGTGGTTAAAGCTTTAGTATAATTGAATTTAGTTAGGAATCAATGAAATTGTACCAACGGGTTTATAACATCAATAGCAAAATTAGTGATTAAAACGTCATTCCTTGTGGGTTCGACTCCTTCTTGCCATATACTACGTATTTGGGGATTAGGATTTATTTGTTAAATTTGTTGTACATACGACAGTGCATCAAATTTTTGGCGCCGTTGCCGGGGAATTGGCAATTATAATCTCTAGTTTTGTTTTTGTTGTGGTTTCTTATTTTAGTTTTTGATAAATTCTTCACGTGACCTCATTTAATCTTTGATTGTGTGTAATCTTCAGGCATTCACAATTGAGATCATTTGCGAACGAGCATCAAGGACAAATTATTCCAGCCATAGATCCAAACTCATCTTCTCCAATTGCAACTAGGACAAGAAGGAAGTTGGAACAAGCTAATCAGATTCCATCACCTTTTGAAGAAAGTTCCACAAACTTGGAAGAAGACGACATAGAGGATTTGTGTAGTACACCTTACTACATTAATCCACCGATGGCAGAGTGAACTCTCAAGGAGCTAGCTGCTCCTATCTTCAACCCTAATCTTTTATGCATTAATTATCCTGCTGATAATGATACTTGTGAAATCAAACCTGGATTAATACGAGCCTTACCTGTTTTTACAGGTTTTAAAGACAATAATTCCATGGGTTCAAGCTGTTTCACCAACCCAAATAAATTTCTCAAGGAATTCCATATAGCTTGTTCTGGTATGAAACCGAATGGAGTAAGTGTAGAAAAACTTAAACTCAAAGCTTTTCCTTTTGCTTTGGCTGATGCTGCTAAGGAATGGTTATATGATCTACCAGCGGGCTCAGTAAACACTTGGACTGATATGCAAAAGGTTTTCCTTGAAAAATATTTTCCTTCATCAAGAGCAACTAATATAAGAAAGGAAATATGTGGTATTAGGCAAGATGGAGGAGAATCTTTACACGAATATTGGGAACGTTTCAAGAAATTGTGTGGTAGTTGTCCTAATCATCAAATTAGTGAACAATTATTAATACAATATTTTTACGAAGGTTTATCTCCTATGGATCGCAATATGATAGATGCTGCTAGTGGTGGTACTTTAGTTGATAAAACACCCATCGAAGCAAAAAGGTTAATTGCGAATATGGCATCTAACTCACAATATTGTAATAGGGGTAATACTTCTATGTCTCAACAGGTGAAAGAAACCAATATTGCTGAATTAAAAACGCAAGTATCAAATTTGACAGCTCTTGTGGAAAGAGTTGTAGGAGAAAAGATTCCTGCCAAGGTATGTGGAATTTGTTCTTTTACAGGTCATCCAACTGATATGTGTCCTACTTTGCAGGAAGAACAACAAGTAAATGCCATTGGAGGACAACCATTTCCAAAAAGGAATGATCCATTTGCTCCAACATATAATCCTGGATGGAAGGATCACCCAAATCTAAGGTATGGAAACACTCAACAAAGTGGTAACTCATATTTCCGACCACAGATGTATCAAAATCAGCAAGGAGCAAATCCACCTCCCGAATTTTTCCAAATTCCACCAAATCAGCAAAGACCACCATTTCAACCGATGCCTCCACCACAAGTTTCACAACAATCGAGTGGTATGCCCTTGGAAGATTTGGTAAAATCTTTAGCTACAAATACCTTACAATTCCAACAAGAGACCAGAAACGGTATTAAGAATTTGGAAAATCAAGTGAGTCAACTAGCAGATTCCCTTGGAAAAATGCAAGCACAAGGTTCTTCAAAATTTCCTAGCCAGACTGAACGAAATCCCAAGGAAAATGCTAGTGCTATCACAACTCGCAGTGGAAAACAACTATCTGATCCAAGAAAAGTGGATGAAGAAGAAAACACAAACAAGGACACAGATGAAACAAAGGTTGAAGAAGAAATTAAGGAAGATTCAACACAAACGGTGAAGACTAAGTCACATTCTCCTATAAAAATTCCTGCTCCTTTTCCTAGCAGGTTGGCCAAAAACAAGAAGGTAAATCATGATAAGGAGATATTTGACATATTCAAGAAGGTAGAAGTCAACCTTCCTCTCATTGATGCGATCAAACAAGTACCCAGGTATGCGAAATTCCTCAAGAACTTGTGTACAAATAAAAGGAAACTTAATGAGAATGAGAAGGTAAGTGTGGGAGAAAATGTATCAGCAATGTTGCAAAGAAAGCTTCCACCAAAGTGCAAAGATCCAGGTATTTTCACTATACCTTGCAAAATTGGAAACACGAGGTACGAAAAATGCATGCTCGACTTAGGTGCTTCAATAAATGTCATGCCTTTATCTATCTTTAACACCCTAAGTCTAGGTCCTTTAAAGGAAACTCGTGTTATTATCCAATTGGCTGATAGATCTAACACATATCCTGAAGGGGTTATTGAAGATGTCTTAGTTCAGGTTAATGAATTAGTTTTTCCTGCGGATTTCTATGTGTTAGATATGCAAGATAATGGCTTGACTAATCCATCACCTATATTGTTAGGGAGACCATTCCTAAAAACTTCAAAAACAAAAATTGATGTTCACGATGGAGTGTTAACCATGGAATTTGATGGTGAAATTATTAAGTTTAACATATATGATTCCATGAAATTTCCTGCAGATGGTGAAGAGGTATTTATGATTGATGTCATTGAAAATTTAACTGAAATGGTGTACCAATTATCATCAGCTGATCCTTTAGAACTAACTTTGACACAAGGAATAGCAACTGAAAAATTGGAAGAATTAAGCAAATTGTATGACGTTGATGAAGAAATCAAGGAGGTAGTGGATGCTTTGGAAACATGTCCGAGCAGAATTGGAAAATTTGTGGATTTGCCATTGACAGTGGATAGGCCTGTACCTTCCATAGAACAACCCCCTGAAGTGGAATTGAAACCTTTACCTGACCATCTCAAATATGCATTCTTAGGAGATAAGAATACCCTTCCGGTTATCATATCTAGTGAACTAACATCTCATCAGGAAGAAAAACTGGTTAACGTATTGAAGAAATACAAATCAGCTTTGGGGTGGACAGTTGCTGATATTAAGGGTATTAGTCCTTCAGTTTGTATGCATCGGATTTTAATGGAAGAAGATGTGAAGCCTTGTAGACAAGTACAACGAAGGTTGAATCCGATAATGATGGAGGTTGTGAAGAAAGAGGTTCTTAAATTGCTAAGTGTGGGAGTCATTTATCCAATTTCTGATAGTAGTTGGGTAAGTCCGCTTCAGGTTGTCCCAAAGAAAACAGGCATAACAGTAGTGGAGAATGATAAAGGAGAAATGGTTCCTACTAGAGTTCAAAATGGTTGGAGGGTATGTGTTAACTATAGAAAACTGAACTCCATGACTAGGAAAGATCATTTTCCTTTACCATTTATGGATCAAATGTTAGAACGGCTAGCGGGTCATGCTTATTATTGTTTTCTTGATGGTTATTCGGGATATGTGCAGGTTCCCATAGCTCCAGAAGATCAAGAGAAAACCACATTTACATGTCCCTACGGTACGTTTGCATATCGACGCATGCCGTTTGGATTATGTAATGCTCCAGCTACATTTCAAAGGTGTATGGTAAGTATATTCTCTGAATATCTGGAGAAAATTATCGAGGTATTCATGGATGATTTTAGTATCCATGGAGATACTTTTGAAGAATGCCTAGGTAATTTGACCCTTATCTTGAAAAGGTGTTTGGAAACAAATCTTGTGCTAAATTCTGAAAAATGCCATTTTATGGTCCAACAAGGAATAGTTTTGGGACACGTCATTTCATCAAAAGGGATTGAAGTAGATAAAGCAAAAATTGATCTTATTTCTTCATTACCTTATCCATCAACTGTCAAAGATGTGCGATCATTTTTAGGGCATGCCGGGTTTTACCGCCGATTTATCAAGGATTTTTCTAAAATAGCCCAACCATTATGCAAGCTTCTTCAAAAATAAAATGAATTTCATTTTGATGATGCATGCCAAAAATCATTTGACTATTTAAAGGAAAAATTGATAAGTGCACCCATTCTTCAACCACCTGATTGGAATTTCCCATTTGAATTGATGTGTGATGCATCTAATTTTGCTGTTGGTGCGGTTTTAGGTCAACGAATCGGGAAAGAGCCACACGTGATATATTATGCCTCACGCACCTTGAATGAAGCTCAACTTAACTACACAACTACCGAAAAAGAGCTTCTTGCTATTGTCTTTGCTTTGGATAAATTTCGTTCTTATCTGTTAGGAACTGAAATAATTGTTTACTCTGATCATGCAGCATTGAAATATTTGTTAGCAAAGAAAGAGGCAAAACCACGACTGATTAGATGGATTCTTCTACTTCAAGAATTCAATATTCGCATTAAAGATAAGAAAGGAACCGAAAACGGAGTAGCAGATCATCTTAGTCGGTTAATCAAACAAGTTGAAGTTGAAGCACCTATCAATGAAGCATTTCCGGATGAGCAACTTCATGTCATTGGGAATGAGATACCATGGTATGCTGACATGGTCAATTTTCTCGTAGCTAAGGTATTTCCCTCTCACTTTACAAAAGCACAGAAAGATAAAATGAAAAGTCAGGCAAAATATTTTGTATGGGACGATCCATACTTGTGGAAACAATGTGCCGACCAAATCATTAGAAGATGTATTCCTGATAGTGAGGTCTTGTCAATTTTACATTTTTGTCACAGCTACGCTTGCGGGGGACATTTTGGTCCCAAACGAACAGCTTATAAAGTTCTAGAGAGTGGATTCTTTTGGCCTACATTGTTTAGAGACTCTCATGAATTTTGTAAAACGTGTGAAAACTGTCAAAAGACTGGGGGATTAGGTCCTAGGAATGAAATGCCACAAACTCCTATCATAGCATGCGAAATCTTTGATGTTTGGGGTATGGATTTTATGGGCCCCTTTCCATCTTCTTTCGGGTTTAAATACATTCTTGTTGCTGTTGATTATGTGTCAAAATGGGTGGAGGCTAAGGCCACCCGTACTGATGATGCAAAGGTTGTTGCAGATTTTCTTCAAACTAACATTTTTGCAAGGTTTGGCATACCAAGGGCCATCATCAATGATAAAGGTTCACACTTCTGCAACAGAACCGTAGAAGCTCTATTAAAGAAATATCATGTGACACATCGAATATCTACAGCATATCATCCACAAACCAATGGTCAGGCCGAGGTATCTAACCGGGAAATCAAATCAATCTTGGAAAAAATGGTGAAACCAACAAGAAAGGATTGGAGTTTACATCTTAATGATGCACTCTGGGCCTATCGTACAGCTTTCAAAACTCCAATTGGTATGTCTCCATATCGTTTGGTATACGGTAAGCCTTGTCATCTACTAGTTGAGTTAGAACATAAAGCTTTTTGGGCCGTCAAGAAATGTAACATGGAGTCAACTGAAATTGGAAAACATAGGAGACTCCAATTACAAGAATTGGAAGAAATAAGAAATGAGGCTTTTGAAACTGCATTGAGATATAAAGATAGAACTAAAGCAGTTCATGATAAGTTCATTCTTAGAAAGAATTTTGATATTGGTCAAAAAGTTTTATTATATCATTCTCGATTGAAGTTATTTCCAGGAAAATTGAGGTCGAGATGGATCGGCCCATTTGTTGTGACTAATGTGTTTTCTCATGGTGCAGTTGAAATTAAAAGTGAGAAAACAGGAAAAATATGGAAGGTCAATGGACATCGCCTAAAACCTTACTACGAAGGACATCAAGTGCACAATTTGGAAGTGGTTGATCTTACCACTCCCAATTATGAGAGCTGAAAGACTTGCATTTTGTCACTTGGGACACCCAAGTGTTGTATATAAGTTTTCTTTATTTCATATTTGGTATGACTTTGTATGTACATATTGTTATCTGTGTGGCAAAACATTGGTAGTTTATTCCTTTGTTTAAAAAAAAAAAAAAAAAAAAAAAAAAAAAAAACACGGGGGGGTCGTATTTGTAAACACGATCCGTGTTTCTTCTTCTACAGATATTTTCAGAATTCCAGAGAGCTCAAAATTTAACACGGGGGGTCCGTATTTGTTAACACGGCCCGTGTTTCTTCTTCTGCAGATATTTTCAGAATTCCAGAGAGCTCAAAATTTAACACGGGGGGTCCGTATTTGTTAACACGGCCCGCGTTTCTTCTTCTGCAGAAAATTTCAGAATTCCAGAGAGCTCAAAATTTAACACGGGGGTACCGTATTTAGTTACACGGTCCGTGTTTCTTTCTCTGCAAAACTGTTCAAAATTCCAGAGAGCCAAAAATATAACACGGGGGTACCGTATTTATGAAATACGGACCGTATTTTTCTCCAGAACCCTTTCCCCCCCCCCCCCCCCGTGTTTTCAGATCTGAAAATAACACGACCCTCTCTTCGTTTCTCTCCCATTTTCGCAGCACTCCTCTCCTTCGATTTCTCCATTTTTCTCACTCAACTCTTCAATTCATACAAAAATCCTACTCCATTTTCATCTCAACTTCTCTTCCCACCTTTAATTTTCTTTCCCCTGTCACTTTATCTCTGTTATTCATAAACAGAGCAATCGTCGTTCGTCTCAAACCCTAACATCCTCCGTCCATTGTTTCATCTATTTTTTTTGCAATTTGACTTAGGGTTTTCGTGGGATTTGATATCTACATATCATCCTTCCGATTTCTACTTTGTTCTAACCATTTTCACGATTTAAGGTAAGTATTTTTCTCTTATGACAGCAATGTTCATCCAGTTTCAACGTTTTCTTACATATGTTGTTTTCCCGAATTACTGGGTTAGAAATCGGGTGTTTGACATCATGACAACATATGTATGCATTCAGTGCAGCTTTGTCATAAAATTATCATTGTCAATTTCGTTTGATTTTTATGTATATGCTGAAAATTTCATGATTTCACCACTGAATTTTAACTGAAATGTGGTCATCTTTGTGTAGATGGCACCGAAAAAGAAACTACGTGCTGAAGGTGAATCCTCGAGATCCCGATCATCACCAACGCAAGCAAGACAACGTCGTAATCGTCCAAACGATTTAGGTATCATTTTTACCTCCCCCGAGCAACAAGAAAGGTACGATTACTTATCTCAGAGGCGTCTCACTGGTACTAGATATCTAGATGATGGATGTTTGCACACATTGGGCATTCATAATCAAGTCATGCGTATGCTCGAAACTATAGGTTTGCAACATTTTGTCTATTGTACTAATCACACCTATAGACGTTTGACTTTAGAATTTTTAAGTACCTTTGAATTGTGTGCTGAAATTGGTGATATTGGTGATACAAAGAATAATCAAGGGTATATTTCTTTTCGTCTTTTAAATGAGGATAGACAATTAGCGCTGCATGAACTTGCCCACATTTTCATGTTACCTTCACAGGGAGTTAGATTCATGTTACCCTTGTTTTATGCCAACCGTTTTTTCGCAAAAATAGGTGATACAACGAATATGCCTACTCCCGATACATTCCGCATTTCTGAAGCCAAATCCTCTAGGATTTTTAACCTAGTTTTCCGATACATTCAGAGGCTTTTGGCTACTACCATATTTGGGAGAGGCGATAGTACCGGAGTCGTTCGTTCAATTGAACTTTTCTTTCTCTACTCCATGCTTGAACATTATTCTATTGATACTGCCTATTTTATTGCCAAACAATTTCAACGGGTCAGTAATTCCAAACAAGGGGACATTGTTATCGGGGGTTTAATCACCACCATCTGTTTGAGTTTGGACATACCCCTTCCAGAGGATATGCCTATTGAAGCCATGAGTACCCGCATTGATATAGAACATTGTCGCCTTACGCATCTTATTGAGCGTAGGAATAATGCGTGGTACCTTTCTTATCAGGGGCGTGTTTTCTTTCCTCTTCCTAACCCTTCCAAAACTGATCCTTTAAATCCTTTGAATTGGCAACCAAATGAAGATGAAGATAACCCTACCCCATTAGCAATTGAACATCCTATCCTACCTCATGGTGCTCATCCACCACCACCACCACGATCCCAAGCCAGCTCTTCTTCCTCCTCCACTTTTGTTCCCGAATGGCATCTCCAATTTCAAAATCAGGTGTATTCCCAATTGGATTCCATTCGCGCTAACCAAAATCAAATGATGGAGATGATGAAGACTCTCTATGATTTCCATCTCGGGAGCCGAGATCCTCCTCCACCTCCCTCTTGAATTCAAATTTTCATTCCTTTTTCTCTCTTGCTTTATTCATTAGGGACAATGAACACATTAAGTAAGGGGGGGTGCATTGGTGCATTCGTATTGTAGGCTTGTGATTACTTTTTCGTTGAAATAGTTAGTAACTGTTATTTATGTTTGTTATGTGGTAGTTAGTTAATTAAGTATTAGATTTGAGTAATCCATATACGAAGTAAAACAAAGTATGGGACTGAATTATTTTCAAAACGGATAATTTTATATACTTATCGTATGTTTTGATCAACATCTTTTGACACCTTAAAGATAGAAATTGAAGATGTGATAATAGTGAAGGAAAGAAAGTTAGAATGATTAGAGATCAAATCATGCATTGACTAAGAATGAGATACAATGAAATTCAAATTGGTAATTATAACATGGTGAGCGTTTGGGCCTAATTTTTGGATACATTGCTTATCCAAATTATATTTTTTCTTTTGTGTGTGTTCTCCAATGATATGTGAAACTAGAATTTGCCATTAGTCTCTTCAAGACTGCATAGAACTTTAGAATATTTGAAAATGATAAAGGCACTCTTCTTTCTTTGTTAGCTACAAGGCCAAATAACCTACCTTGAAAAATTGTTATCCATTGCATACCCCTTTGAGCCTATTGACATGTTTTTATTGATTTAAACTTTATTAACAACTAATCTCCATATGTTTTTCCCTTCCTTATTCTACGACTAGTGGAGCAAAAATATTTTCAAGGATAACTTTTGTTTTGTTAATAAGGTGAAATCTAAGTATGGGGGTGTGATCATAAAAAAATGGAGGAAGTAGCTAAGCATTTTTCTTCTAAAAAAAAAAAAAAAAAAAAAAAAAAAAAAAAACAGGGAATAAAATTTCATGTCTTTTGATGTTGTTTGGTTGAATGGAAGGGTTTCAAAAAAAAAAAAAAAAAAAAATTTTGCTCCTCTAGTTGGTAGAGTCTAGCTACAATACCAAAATTCCATCCCACCTTAGAACCCTAGCCCCATTACAACCAAATTTAAGACCTTTTGATTCTTATATACTTTAGTTCTTTTCAGTGGTGGCGAATTGAGAATAATGGCAAACATATGGGCGATCATTATCATTTGGAGAAGATTTGAGAGTAAACACGTCATACCCTATACACTAAAGAGTGAGCGTTCCCACATTCCGAAAGTAAGAATTTACCAAATTGAATTTCATTAGTCTTGATCTAATTTGCATGATGAGATACTAATTATTATAATTTTCGTTCTTAAACCGTTTGAGCATTTGATAAGACTGTTTTTAAGGTGATTTAAGATGTGATCCAAAAATATTTCTATCAGTGATATTTCATGATTTACAAGTATTTTTTTTCAGTCCCAGTCCGAGTTGAACTTCGTACATGAATAATTCCAATCTAATAAATTGTGTATTCCATGATCTGTTTCTCTTACGTTTCTTGATGTATTCATTGCATGTTATGATATTGCTTGAGGACAAGCAATAATTCAAGTATGGGGGTATTTGATAGACGAGATTTATTGATTATTTTCATGTCTAAAAATATCATTTATCCCTCATAATTTCTACTAGATTTAATCTTTTCGTCGAGTTTTCCTCCTTTGAATAAGTTTTACAGGAAAGAAAAGAATTGAAGAAATTCAAGGAGAAATCAATGAGAAGAAGAAATCAAGTAGAAAACACATCAAGAAATGCCGAATCAAGGAGAGCAAAGTTGGAAAAGGAACAAATATATCAAGAGAAGTGAAGCTCAAACTTTCAAAGGAATTGAGTGCAAGAGAAGAAAACACGGGGGTCCCGTGTTTCCATAACACGGACCGTGTTATTAGTCCCGAATGGCGGTCGGTAAAACTTTGTCAGCAGAACGGTTGGAAGAAAACACGGGGGTCCCGTGTTTCATAAACACGGACCGTGTTTTCAGTTAAAAATGTATAACTGCCACGCAACTTGTTTCTGATAAAAATGGGATATAAAACAGAGTTCGGAACATCGGGAGAAGAGGATCGAATGTATTTTTCTCCCTTTATTCCTTTAGAATATACATGTAATGCACAATTCCAATCTTTGATCTTCTTGAATTCTATTGATGATTTGACATTCTACACTTCAATTGATAAGTTTCTCTATTCCTTTGTTAATTTCTGTATTTCCATTTTGCAGAATTTAAGTAGTTTTTATGCAATTTTACTTGTGATCATTTCATTGTTATCAAATTGTTGAAAGAATAGAATTTGTGAATGTGTTATTGTCATTAACTTTTAGTATTTCTGTATATTTGTATGAATTATGAGTATGCAGAGATTTGAATAAGTAAAACAGGGTAGGATAAATTGAAGATGGAATCATAACGTAATTATCATCTTATAATGTAAATGTTTGATTCTATATGATGTTTAATTGAATTAATGGTTTGAATTGAATGATTCCATATCATAGATTAAGATTCTTGAACTGACTAGATTGATCACCTATTTGGTTTAGGATTTAGTCTTTGCTAAGACAATGAAGTTAATCCGGAATTGTTAATCAATTTGTCTATAGTAGCAAAAAGACCATTAATTCGTGCAATTGCATGATCCGAGCTTTTGTGATTATGATTGTAGTTGGCTACTTCCCGTTCATAATGCTACTATTAATTGAATCTAGTGTTCGTAACCTAGGTTATTAATTGGATGCAAAAATAATTGAGAGCATATTCAATTTATTAAGGTCGAGAGGAAGTATAGAAATTATTATTCTGAATTTCTTAAGTCAACATTAAACTATTTAGAATCATTCTTTTATGTGAATGTATGACATTTTAATTCCATCATCAATTCAATCCTCCCCTAATTGTAAAGTCGTGGTTAAAGCTTTAGTATAATTGAATTTAGTTAGGAATCAATGAAATTGTACCAACGGGTTTATAACATCAATAGCAAAATTAGTGATTAAAACGTCATTCCTTGTGGGTTCGACTCCTTCTTGCCATATACTACGTATTTGGGGATTAGGATTTATTTGTTAAATTTGTTGTACATACGACAGTGCATTAGTAACATCACATCAAAGAAAGATGGTGGAAAAATCTTCTCTAACTTACAAAGGCTTATTGGAATTTGGGCTTCAAGACACCTCAAGTATTCCATATTCAAATGTTCCAAACCTAAATCCTTGAAAAATATAGGCAAATCAAGAAGTGGTTCATACACATCCTCCGAAAGAAGGCCACACAATGCAAGAGGAAGAATATGATGGTCATGGCTCTTTAATCCAGAAATCTTATTCTCTTTCAAGTTTACACATTGTGAAATGTTAGAAGCAAAACCATCTGGAACATTCAAATGCTTCAAAAACTGCAGAATTTACGTTTTCCCTCTTGAGATAGGGTGAAACAAGCATTATACAGCAATATTTTATGACCATTTGTGATAGGATGTAACTAAGGCCTAATACCCATTGCTTGCAAATCAAGATGATATTTATAGTTATCCTTCATCTTATTTGGTACATTAAGTAGTGTTCCAAGTATGCTATCACATTTTTTTTTTCAATGTGTATTACATCTTGGGTATGCCGTATCAAGTGGTGCTTCCAATATGGGAGCATAAAAAAAACTCTTATTGTTCTAGTTATCTTGCTTGTTTTTGTGTGAGACCTTTCCTTTGAAAGCATGATCTTTGCTTAATATGATGTCTTTAAGATCTTGCACTTGGTGAAGAATCTCTTCACCTATTATAGGCTTCGGAGGTGTGCCCTTTTCTATAGTACCATCAAATAACATTTTCTCTCTTCTCCATCTATGATTATTTTCCAAGTAGCGCTGGTGACCCATGAAGCATTATTTTCCCCCATTAACTAGTCTCAAAGAGTGAGTATCCTTATTACAAATAGGGCAAGCAAGTATTCCCTTTGTGCTCCATCAAGATAATATTCCATATGCAATAAAATCATTGATAGTCCACATAAGAGATGCATGGAGATTGAAATTTCAACTCTTTGATGCATCATATGTTTGGACACCATTATTCCACAAGTCTTGCTCAATTGATTAAAACAATAAACGAAATATCCAATTTAACATAATTAGGGTTTTTTAGCCGGGACTGCAAATCCGATCAAATCTTGCTAAAATATTTAAATTGACATGTCGAAAATGAAATTAAACATAATCTAATGCAAATTATATAATCAATTGAATAAAATAACTCGATTACACAATCCAATTTAAATACACAAGAATTTTGACCTAAGAATCCGATTCCGATTAATTTCGCACAAAATTTTCAAATTGATAGTTCTAACATGAAATTAGATACATTTTAAAGGATATTGTAAATTCAATTTATCTAAAATAGCTAAATCAGATAAAGTCGACAAATTCGGATATAGCCGGGTCACAAATCTAATTTTCACAAATCAACCATAACCAATACAATTAACCATTCTAAATCATTCATAGAACACATATATATACAATTAAACAACTAAATTATCTTATCATAAGCTAATTCATTTAAAATTAATTAAAACATAAGTTAGGGTTTGAGTATTTATACCAAACGTATTGCAGCAAAATTGGAGGGAGTGAGGGGTGCCGGAGCTTCACTAGTGGTCAAGGACCACTCGCCAGTGACGAGCGGCGCTGGAGGCGGATGGGCGGTGGTGCACCACAGCTGTCCTCGTGCGTTGCTGGTGGCTACTGCTACTGCTGTATTGGAGGAGGACGACGACGAGGTACAACAACTGTGTGGTGTCTACTCGACTGGCGATGGCTTGTATGGTTGTGCAGCCTGGGATAAAGGCTTAGAGCAAGAGACGACCAAGGTGGGGGACATGGACTTCGAGCATCGAGGGTTAGGGAGGGGAATGGTCAAAAATATAACATTGATATAAGGATGGGGGTAGGGTGCGCGGGAGGTAATTTTTTGGTTTTTTTAGGAGTTGGGGCATTTAAGTATTTTTTTTTATATTTTATTTTTTTAGATTTTAGAGATTTGAAAAAATATATTATAAAACATATATATATGTATATATAGGACTAAAATATTTTTAGCAACCAATAAATTAATGATTAACGAGCAAAAATTATATTAGTCGCAATAAATATATCAACAATGACGACTTTTGACAGTGGTCGTTAATAATATATCAATAACGACAAAAAAAAATTGGTCGTTAATGCACCAGTTTGTTGTAGTGGTTTGGGGTTTATGCTTTAGGGTTTAGGGCTTATTGTTTAGAGGGTTTAGGGTTTAGGGTTTAAGGTTTGAGGTTTGGTGTTTAGTGTTTTAGGATTTATGGTTTAGGGTTTGGGGTTTAGTGTTTTAGGATTTATGGTTTGGGGTTTGGGGTTTAAGGTTTTATGGTTTAGGGTTTATGGTTTAGGGTTTAGAGGGTTTGGGGTTTGAGGTTTGGGGTTTATGGTTTAGAGGGTTTGGGGTATATGGTTTGTAGAGTTTATGGTTTTAAAGGTTTGAATATAAGTTTGGATTAGTTTTTGGTTAAGTATTAATAAAATCTTGAATGTTGATTAAATTTTGATCTAATGGATGAGATTGGTTCTTATATTTATATCTTAACGAGTGTTTATATGTGACCCTCCTCCTATACTTTATAATACTTATTATATAAGTAAATAGTGTTTTTGACCGAATGAAATAAAAAATACATTTTACATTTTGATTTAAAGTATAATTTTTCTTCATTTAAAATATAACATATAAGAAATATAAAAGGTGGAGGAAGAATCTTATATATTTGTATGTATGTATGTATATATGAATGTATATAAATGTATATATATAAATGAGGAACAATCTTTTCTATATATATGCATTCATTACCACCGTATCAGATACCCCTTTGGATTATTTAAACTGAAAAATTTATTAAAGCTTACGTTAGGATTTGATATTTGAACTTAACAAATAGCATATATTAACTTATAGATATAAACCCTCAATGCGTGTAAGTGGTATACTGCAGGAGTAGCGAGTCATCGTAGGGATTACGCGGAGTCGTCGTCGACGTGATCAGATCTAGTTGACTTAATCAAAGTCCTCCCTCCCGGTCAACATACGGACAAACAAATTCGATCCTAGTCTGGTTACTGATATACATTAAAGATCGTCTTGGCATCAAAGAAATAAACAAAAATAAGTTGCCATACATTCCAAAAGGGATGTATCTCCAAGAAGATTGGATTGGAGTGAATCTCGCCGACCATCGTTGCTCTTTCTGTCGCCGGACGATTAAATTAACTTTCTCACGTTGAGACGCATGAGAGAGGGAGAGAATGGCAGGGAGCTCTGCTCACAACTTTCTAGCCTTTGTTTGGATCTTATTATTCATATTTTATTTTATAATATATTATGTCTATCATATTAACACTACAATAAAAATATTTAATAGCGACGGTTAATTAAATATTAGAGACGGTTAAAAACCGTCACTAAATATTTACCGACGGTTACAGAAACCGTCGCTAATCGCACTGTCGGTAAAATATTAGCGACGGTTTTGAAAACCGTCGGTAAAATATTTTAGCGACGGTTTTTAACCGTCTCTAATACGTATTACCGACGGTTAAAAACCGTCTCTAATATTTATTTTAGTGACGGTTAAAAACCGTCGGTAATATTTATTTTAGTGACGGTTAAAAACCGTCGGTAGTAAATATAAGTTAATATTATACTTGTAAAGAAATTAATAACCTTACTTTATAGCCAACATGAGAAAATAAACATCAAGGATGACACAGATGAACGCCATTAAAAACAAAAATAAATCTTACTTTATATGCAGAAAGTGTGCCTTAACAATATGAACATTTGTACATTATCAAAAAAGTCCATAATACTAGCACTAAAAATATATGATACAGCCCTCTGCCTAGAAAATTTGTTCAGAAAATAGTTTACAACAGACAAACTGTCCTGCTGACAAACAAACATTACACTTTTCCACCACTGGCTAGATAGATTTTTCATCTGCAAGAACCAAAGTACTCAATAATAAGCAGCCTAAATTGTCTGGCCATCATCTCCACAACCGGGCAATCAAAGCAGCAATCCCAGTGATGCCAGTGAAAGCAACACAAGCCAGCCAGCCTGCTGCAATAATGCCACAAAGAAGTAGTTGGTCTGGTACTACATCTTTTCAGGGCTTCCAAAATCCATCCAAAAATATTTCTAACCAATAAATCTCTGAAGCAACAGCCAGTTATACATGAAGACATTCAAATGCTTTCCATCCATCTGAAGATAATGAATTGTATCAGTGAGATTTAACACAATAATACCAAAGAGAATCACAAACCAGGATTTCATATGCATACAAAAAATTTGACAAGAATAATTTGTATTAACTTGCGGAATAACATTTTTGCAAGAAAAATCAACCAGGATGAATTTAACACAGACAGTGGTTTAGCTTCATTTTGTATTCTTCATGTGCCCATTTTGTACAACAAATTTGTGTTATGATTAGTTACAGATAAAATATAGAACAAAATAAGCATATGATCTAAGTAAGGTCACTATGAAAGAGAAGACGCCCTTCTGAAAATATGTGTTTCAGAAATTGGGTGTTAAATACGGCTTGCTAAGGTTATGGAATTTGATTATGAAATTCAGTATAAGCAAGGGAGGAAAATTACACCACAGATGCCTTGTCGACAGTTCATGGTTTGGAAGTACTCTTGGCTTCTTTGCATGTTATTCACGCAGATTGTTTCCAGCTCCTACAAGATAGCTGGAGATATGATCCTACACTTCAGCAGATCATCACTGGATTGGAAGCGCTACTCCCAACTCCTACCCATCCCTAATACACATGGCATAACTCACAGCTTTGGGAACATCACAGATTAGTTGTGGGTAATGATGCAAAACTTAGTCAGCACATACTGCCATGGATGCACTTCTCCCCCACTGGCAGACTCTCAGGCCGAGATTCCTCACTTCACAGAATCAAGAGCCTACTCTAATGAAAAGGTATGACTAGGAATGTACGTGCCTATGTATAGAATCAAGATCCTACTCTAATGAAAAGGTAACTAGGAATGTACATGCCTATGTTAGGTCCTGCAATACATGGCAAAAGTGCAAGTATGACAGTGCAACCAGTCCTAGTCTCCTCCAGCAACCGCCTATTCCCACTCAAGGATGGACAAACATTTCTATGGATTTCATAGAAGGCCTCACCCCTTTTTTTGGGAAGTAAATAGTCAAGGTGGTTGTGAATAGACTCTGCAAAGCAGCTCATTCCATGGCTCTCTCTCATCCTTACACAGACTCTAGTGTTGCTCAAGCCTTCCTGGATAATGTATTCAAGTTACATGGCCTTCCCCAAACAATCACTAACCATTGGGATACTGTTTTTTCTCAGCACATTCTAGCAGGAGTGTTTCTCACTATAGGGAGTGGCTTTACACAACACCATCTAACATATTGCTTTAAGGACAAAGAAAATGTGAGATTACCCAACCTAAACTATATTTCTGATCCTGTCAAGACATACTAGTTTCACTGGAAAATGGGCTTACATCTCTTGAAAATGAGCAGTTCTGATATGCTGCTACTACTCAATCTGTTCACTGCTGTGAATCTTATAATTGCTGACAACTCATCTTAAAGAGCTAGTAGTTTTTTTTGAAAATTCAGCCATTGTGACCTTAAGTGATTAGAGTCCCAGGATTATTTGCTGATTTTATGCAGTTCTTTTGTGTCCAATTCTACATGCAAATTTTTTGTTTGATATCTTTTGGTATATCAGGTAACAGGGAGGGTTGATAATCAGTGACTCTTTGAACCATAGCTCCATAGTCAATGGGGAACTCTGTAGTTTGATATCTGTTGGTATATCAGGTAAGTAGAATTTCAGAAATTCATTCTAAAATGAGTTTGTTTAAGCAGGCATTCAGTCCTTTTTAAGATTTCAACATATAAAGAAGTGGACTTTGCTGATGTTTTCTACAATTTTTCTGCTATTTGCACCATCTCACTTGGAGAAGGTTTTGAGAGAACAAATTGCTGAGGGTCAACCAAGGACTCACAGACCATGGAAGAAAATAATTGTTGTTGTGGAGGGAATATATAGCATGGAGGGGGAACTCTGCAAACTTCCAGAGATTGTTTCAATCTGCAAGAAATACAAGGTTGGGCACCCCTTCAATTCCTAATTCATATAATGCAAACTTTCTAGCAAGTGATCTGATCATTAAAAATGGTAGATCTCAAGGCAGAAGAGCAACATAATGGGTCTAGCAGCAGCACTAGCAGCAGCAGCCTAAGCAGCATCCATGGCAACGGGAACAACATCCCATCATCATCTTCCTCAAGCCAAGCAAACAACAACGGTTATGAACTCAAAAGATGTTCGGATTGTCATACGAAGATCATCAATGATGACGTGGCTGTTAGATTGCCCTTAAAGATCAGAATGAAGGCTTCCCCTTTTACAGGGGTAGTTTGGTCAGAGAAACATATGACTGTGTTCAATAATACTAGCAGCAGCAATAGCAAGAAAAAGGACTATCCATCAAGTTTATTTTTTTACTAATCACATTTAGGATATTAATTAATGGAAATCAGCTTTCAAACCAACATGATTTTCAATAATTTTTACAATGATGTGTTTCATGTATAGTTAGATAGTCTACCTTTATGTTCTAACAAATTATATCATGTATATATCTTTTAAGAAATCCATGAGATCAGCTTTGTATAAGTAACCTTGTCAAATCGAAAGGTAAATCCACTTCTAGTTATAAAACTGAAACAATAGAACCCAAAAATAGAACTAATCACTTCTACCTTAACCAATTGCACAAGAACCCATATTTTAACCCGATCTAAGATAACCCGAACCGAATGGACCTGAGTGACTTATTTCCCACCTCTAGACATATCTCTCAGACCTTGGAATTCCATTCTGTCATAATCCAAAAGAACAAGGGGAAGAGTAGCCACACTCATTCACTCTAGGGAGGAAGATGGGACACACCAATCATTAATCAACTAAGTCAATTAACCAATTTTATTAAGCCAAACACACTGCAATAAAATAAGCCTAAGGCAGTATATTTAGGTAAAAGAATTAAAAGATACAAAAAAACCTGAATGTCAGAAAACACAACAAATAACTTAAAAGATCAACCTAAAAGCATCTACTAGTAGGGCCCAGAGACAAAGCATCACAAAATTGTGAGCACCAACAAAGGTAGCAAGTCTGGTGACCACAAGGATTGGACAGTAAGGAAAATGAATGGCAAATACTCCAACGTCATCATATACGAGTCATGAAAAGAGTGACCAAGAGCAGCCAAGCAAAAACAGAATCCAATACAGCAAAGGTAAGGAACCAGATCGAAGAACATAATAATGGCACATCAGGACTAAAATAAATATGCATCTCCTCATTCATACCCAATAGTGGTGAATAGATCAGTACTTCATACCACAAACTCTTTCGATGTTGAATTCATCGAGTAACTCCCATCACGTCTTTTATGATTTTGTATAAACATTTCCAGGTCACCAGGCTCTCTTCCTTCCAATCTCTTCTAAATTATCAAATAAAAATAAATCAAACAAGAAGTCTAAAACACACTTTTGTAGATTATATTTTGGTTTGTCATGAATTACTCACAAATTCATCTCTAGCAATAGCAAAACTTTTTGTTCCACGAGTATGAAAATGAGATGCTTCTTTTCTCACAGTTTCTCCTCGCTTAGCAGCACTCTAGATCAAATAAATAATTAGGTGATTTTATATTTGATTTATAGTATAAATATATACATAGTAAAATATTGTACCTTTCCTTTATCAAAGAACCAATATTCAACAAGTTTGATCCAATGAGCCTCAGGAAGTCCTGTCTTATCCCATTTATCAATCACTTGATCTTTAGTCTCACCAGGACGACAATAAATAGCCTTCAACTCATACTTCCTTTGCCTTACCTTTACGCCAATATTACTCAAGAAATATTTGTCCATCACACTTCCCGAAGGAAGAAGAAATTTACCTTGTATAATGAACAGAATAAGATTAATAAATAATAATAAAAATATTACTCAAGACTAATAATAAAAGCCAAGAAATACCCGAACTAATTTCTTCAAATCATCTTTGAATCTTTTATGGATATGACGCCAATCATGTTCTTCATAAGGACACCACTCTGGTTTTTTTGCTAAGTCCCCCAACCAACGATGGAAGTAATGGCCCGACTTCCTAATTGGTTGAAACATTTCATTGACATCCACTATCATCCTCTCACCATTCCTAAGATTCCAAATATCTTTCAGCTCAATTTTTCGCTGCCTTCGCGTAATCTTTCCCTCACCATCTGAATGATAAATTAGTTAAACAAGGAAGTAAGAATTACATCAAAGAAATACAACACTAAATAATGTAATGAATCATCCTTACCAATAAATTTCACGAAGTCATTATCAAATAAAGCTGTGCTATTTTCACTTCTACCACTACCATTTCTACTTCCACTTCGACTACCACTACCACTTATATCCGGTGTATCATGCTCATCGGGGATGTGCTCCTCATCGACATGCTGCTCATGGATATGCAAACCACTATCAGGTGTGAATGGTAAATGTGCATTTGGAGATCCCTCACCTGATGATCTTGTATCAGCAAAAGCTCGAACAAGTGTGTTTGGTGAAATGGGTGAGCTACTATCATTTGTGCAAGGATGAGATGAAGATGCACGTGAATCAGACATTAATCTCTTTCTTGCATTCTTTGAGCGATACATGACTACAAAACATATAATTTAAACACACTAATACATAGTTATATATATGTATGGTAATAATTTAAGTATGGTCCATAGAAATACTACAATCACTAAGTATTATCGAACTACTATTATAAGTATGGTCCACAGAAATACATAGCAATGAAAACCAAATACAAACACCAAAAAAGAAAAAATAACTACTCATCCATGTCCATCCTAGCTAAATATGTTACATCATCAAAAGTGTTAATAGAAGTAGAAGGAACAGATTGAGGATAAAGAAGATCAAATTCATCATCGTTTTCAATGGTATCATTTTCTCTTTGTACACGTGCTCCTAATTGATAGTTGTCTCTTGGCTTTACTTCAACAATGTGAAACCATTCTTCTTGCTTCCCATCTTTGACGTAAAACACTTGGGTTGCTTGAGATGCAAGAATGAATGGATTATCTTTCAATGCTCTGCCCGTATGAATCAAATGGTTGAAATTTACCAATGTAAAGCCATTGTTATCTTGCTTCAAGCCTCTACTTGAGTTAATATTTACCCAATCACAACAAAATAATACAACATGGAAACTCCCATAGTAATCCAATTCATAAATGCCTCTAATCCTTCCATAGTATTTTATTCCATCAGCAAATACCATCACCCCACAGTTTTGAGTTTTCCTCCTCTCATCTCTCTTTTTTGTATGGAATCTATATCCCCTTGTGATGAAAGATTTCATTGATCTAACTACTTTATTAGGTCCTCGTGCCAACGCCTTCCAAATTTGCATATCTTCTGTAGTGTCTTCAAAGTCTCGTCCCTAAATTCATACTGAAAAAAATTACACCATTTATACAAAATAAAAGAGTATTTTTATACATGTTAATAAAACTACCTTTGATTGAAGCCATCCAGAAAACTCTTCAATCACCCATTTTTTCTCAGTATTTGCATCAGGTCGAATATTCCTATTGGCCCGACGCTTTTCACGTATGAATTCACTAAAACCATATAAGACAATTACATTTTATAAGAAAAAAATTTGACTAATAAAGTTACACAACTATTATACTATATGCGATATTACCTATGGTGCGCATCGAAATAGTCATGTTGGATACGCACGTAACGATGAGCTTGCTTGAGACTTAAGTCATCTAAATTAAGATGATGAATCTTGCCTATTGATCGTCCGCCGGTGTTGAACAAATACTTGTTAAAACCTTGAACAAATTCATCATTCCTTGGTCCCCGATTAAATACAGTTTCAACATTTCCAAAATAACGTGAACAAAATGGCAAACATTCATGAATATTGTATCCTTCAGCTATCGAACCCTCAGGATGAGCTTTGTTACGGACACTTGATTTTAATCGTACTAAGGCCCTGCCAAATAAAACAATTAGGCCATATGACTTCAACCATAGAAGTATTAAAAGCACTAAGCATGTGGATATGGAATATTACAAATGTCCTTACCGTTCAATAGGATACATCCATGTATAGTGAACTGGACCAGTGAATTTAACTTGCTCTGGAAGATGCACAATTAGATGAAACATGCTTGTAAAAAAGCTTGGTGGAAATACTTTTTCCATGTGGCACAATGTCAAAACAACGTGTTGTTGTAAATTATCAAGCTCTTGTAAATCAATTTCTTTGCTACATAAGGATTTGAAGAACATAGATAAGTCTGAGATCAATCCAACAACTTCAGTACTCATAGATGCTCTTAATGGAATTGGAAGCAAATCTTGCATTAAGATATGACTGTCATGGATTTTAAGGTTGAACAACCTTTTGTCTTTCAAACTAACACATCTTGAGATGTTAGATGCATATCCATCAGGAACTTTAATCTTCTGCAAAACTGACAAGAAACGAACCTTATCAGTGGAATTCATGGTATAAGAAGCATCAGGTAAAACATACTTGTTGTTGGGATGTTCGATCGGGTGTAAATTTTGTCGTATCCCAATATCCTTAAGATCCATGCGTGCTTCATAATTGTCTTTTGATTTCCTGTCAATACCTAGAAATGTTCCTAACAAATTATCACATATATTTTTCTCTATGTGCATGACATCTAAATTGTGACGGATGAGGTGATGTTGCCAATATGGAAGGTCAAAAAAAATACTTCTTTTCTTCCAATTATGTTGCACAGGGCTATCATAAGAGACTTACTCCTCCTCCTCCTCCTCATCATCTATGTCCTCATTAATCTCTAATACTGGTGGATGCCTAAGATTAGATTGAGCAGATCTTGTAGGGCGATCTGATGACTTGCCATAAACATGATTTATAACATCCATGTGCCTACGAATAGCAACTCCTGAAGGTGTAGGTGGAGCCCTATCAACCTCTATTGTTCCATCAAATTGTGTAGGTTGAAACCGAAATAAATGATCATCTGGTAACCATCGCCGATGCCTCATATAACAAAAATTTTTACCAAATTTTAACCATCTTGATGAAGTAGCACTTCCACAACATGGGCAAGCAAGTGCACCCTTTGTACTCCACCCTGACAAATTTGCATATGCTGGAAAATCATTTATAGTCCATAGCAGAGCAGCTCGTAATCGGAAGTTTTGCTTAGAAGCTGCATCAAATGCATTGACACCATCCCACAACTTCTTTAACTCACATATGAGAGGTTGCAAATACACATCAATGTCATTACCTGGCCCCTTTTGCCCTGGTATAATCATCGACAAAATAAATGATGATTGTTTCATACACATCCACGGCGGGAGATTATAAGGAACTAGAAAAACAGGCCAAGTGCTATGATTCGTGCTCAATGTCCGAAATGGATTAAAACCATCACTAGCAAGTCCAAGACGAATATTGCGAGGATCGAGAGAAAAATCAGGATAACGAGCATCAATATCTTTCCATGCTAAACCATCAGCCGGATGTCTTAATTTTCCATCGCTCACACGATCCCTATCATGCCATCTCATATCCATGGCCATCTTCAATGACATGTATATTCTTTTCAGCCTTGGAATCAATGGAAAGTACCGTAGAACTTTCCTTGGTTTTTTCCTTCTATTAGGATCTCGCTCACCCTCATCGATGCAATCCATTTCAATCGGATTCTCCCAACGTGAAGTATTACACACCAAACAATTGTCTAACATTGTCCTATCATTTCTTCCATCATCCCAATATAACATGCAATCATTTGGACATGCATCAATCTTTTCATATCTAAGACCTAATTCATTTATCAACCTTTTTGCTTCATACCAAGAAGATGGAAATGGACACACCATAGGAAATGCATTGGACATCAATTCAAGAAGCATAGTAAAAGACTTCGAAGACCAACCGTTCATGCTTTTCAAATGGCACAAGTGCAAAATGAATGATAGTTTCGAATAATTATTGCACCCGGGATATAATTCTTCCTCACACTGCTTCAACAACCTATGATAGCGAACCTCTTCATCACTAGGAGTGTTCATAGGTTGGTTTTCAGGTAAATTATCATAACCATGGGAATCATCATTGAATCTTGGTTGAAGTGGACTCGAAGATTCAATGGCAGGATTTTCAATTCCTTCATCTAATACTCCAAATGCATCCCTCACAAGTGCAGGAATTTGATCTCTATCCTCAACATTTGGCCTAATGTCATCCATACTAGTAGACACATCATTAGCCGGTTCCCATATTGGTTCCCCATGAAGAACCCAATTGATGTAATTTTTTAGAAAGCCATTCTTCATAACATGACCGGTGACAAAATCAGCTGGATAACGATATCTATTATAACACTTTCGACAAGGGCACCATATCTTTCCGTTTATAGCTGCCTTAGAAGTTGCAAGCTTTAAAAAATTATCAAATCCCGCAAGAAACTCGGTACTGGTCCTATTTAAATTTATCCAACTTTTATCCATGATAAAATATATTCCCAATTTACCTGGGCATTTCAAATGATATCAATTAATTAATATAAATATATTATGCAGGAAATGCTACTCAAATTGAGAATGTAGAGAAGAAGATTGAAGTCACTCAACAATGACAAACTAAAAGGGAAATCTTGATATTATATTCATAATTATAAAAAATTAATAATTAATTATATTACTTACATTCATAATTATACTAAGTACATTAATCATCATCATAATATTCCAGCATAATGCAACTTAACAAGTCTTTTATGTTTAGCTTACAAGTGTATTCCACTAGGTCATTTTATTGCCGAAGAAGATCTTGCATAAATTTGTAGTAAAGAGGAAAATTCAGTAAAATTAACATAAAACAAGGACTCACAATTCAGTAAGTAAAGAGGAAAATTGAAAATTGCACACAAACCAGAATATCTAATTATTTAAGGTACTGCAGGATAATAAGATTGTGTTTAGGATTTGCAACAAGTATAATTTGATAACCAAAAAACATAATTTCTATATTAATTGGGTTTTCATGTCATAAGTCCTATGTTTTTTCTATCTTCACACTACTCCCTTGTGTATCAAAAGGCTCAAAATATGAAAGCCATTGTCAATATAATTGTCACACTGTTGTACTTAGACCAATGCCCTCTCATCCACAAATCATACTCAAATTTGCCAAGGTAATTCACTTGGAAGTTGGAACTACTTTAATTTGTATTGAAATAATTATCAGAAAAGGTATAGAATCAAGCCACACAAATAATAAAAATTAAAAATCCCAATTCCAGTCTAAGTGTTGCCTTCTACCCTGCAACACTACTAGCACTATTAACTTTCCCAAATAACCTGAATTGAAGTCTTGCTAACCTAATTACAGCAACATTTAAGCCTCCACTTTTTAATATATATAGCATAAATTTGTTCAATTATATATAATCACAGGCAAATTTCTTCCTATCTTATAAATTATACCATATTAGCAAACAAAGAAAGTTTATACATTGCAAAACAATCAGGACTAATTGCAAAACAAGGAAGAAGAAGAGGATAAAAATATAGTTGGCTCACAATCCTGACATGCATTGCAAAACAAGATTGGTCAAAAACTAATTGCAGGAATCATAACTAGTTGGCTCAAAAACTAATTGCAGGAATCATAACTAGTTGGCTCACATTCAGGAATAATTATGATGCGGGAATATCTCAATTCTGTTAGCAGTAGCTGTAACTTTTGGGTTTACCTCCTTTTAATTCTCTGGTTGTTAAATTCTATTAGTTAGTAATTATAAATAATTGTAGAAGAGGGGCGGCAGGGGGATATCGACAATATTAACACAATCCGGTCTTCTCTAGTTTTACCGATCCTGGCTTGGAACTCTGGCTACTCGGATTTAATCCCTGAGCCTATTTTAATTCAATTCTCCATTGAATTACATTGTTGCAACACTGAGTTACATTGCTGCAACAAATTAACAGCAGCAGGAAATTAAAATTTGGGCCTCGAACATACCTTGCACGGGAGAAGAACGGATGAAGCAATTGTTAAACAATTAACAGCGGCGGCAACGGAAGAACCAAGCCCCTGATGCGCGGCGGCGATTCAAGAAGGACGGCGCGCGGCGTGCGTCTCACTATTCACCGGAGTAAGGAATTGAAGAAGGAAAATGGGAACAGGGACGCGCGGAAGAAGACACACATCAGCCGAGAAGAATGGGGAGGGAATAACGCAGACGGGGGGAGTTTAGCTGAAATTTTCAATCGGGCGGGTTAAGTTTTGGGTTAAAATTATACCGACGGTTTTACACCGTCGGTATATTAGCGACGGTTTTAAACTGTCGCTAATTACACCATTTCGCTAATTTACCGACGGTTTAAAACCGTCGCTAATATACCGACGGTTTAAAACCGTCGCTAATATACCGACGGTTTAAAACCGTCGCTAATTTTAATGATTTTTTTCCCGCACGCGACGGTTCCATAAACCGTCCCTAATTAAACGTCTATATATCCCGTGTTTACTGTAGTGTAATACATGTAATTTTTATTATTTTTTATTAAATATTTAAATTATCTTACACTATTATTTTTATATCCGCCCACTACCACTATTATTATTATTATTATTATTAGTTAATTAATAATAATCATTGATTAATCATATATCATTTTAATAATATTACTAATAACAACAAAATCATGTGAAAATTAATTATTTTTACTTTTTCCTCATAATAACATACATATTAGTTATTATTAATTATAAGTCAGTATCAATATTAATTATCACTAATAATAATTATTAATATCAATTATTATTATTATTACATTATATTATTATAAAATAACAATAAATAATAGCTGATATTATTTATTATTATTATTAATTAATATGTTTTATGAAAATTAAATCTATAAAAATATTATAATAATATATTTTATTAAAATAAATATGTCTAAAATTATTAATATACATCGATTTATTTTAAACAAGATGTGTTGTCGATTATTACTTCGGACATAAATAATATGCATCTTCTAAATTTTTTTTTTTAGATTCGATCAAATTTTAGATTGTAAAATATACATAGTCTATTTTTCTGCTAAGGCGGTATTGTGGTTACTTGATGGTTGCTATTGTATGTCGTTTAATCTATAACAGGTTATTAATATCTCATTTTACTTGATATGGCTGTAATTGTTTTTAGTTGATCATTATTCTTATAATATATCGTAATTTAGAGTAAAGTATCTATAATAGAAAAAATAAATAGTTAAAACATAATTTTCAAGTATAATATAAATAATTTTATATTTGATTCAACTTATTACAACAATTGTTTTTTCCATACGAAGTGACAATGTAAGTTTGAGATTTCAGCTTCCAAGCATGGCACCCAAAACCGTGGGCAGTAATTTGCAGCCTATACATATGGACTTGTGTAGCTAATTGACCCAAATATAAACCTGAATGAAATCTATTGGATACTTTAATAGAGGACATGGCCTCCTGACAACAGTGGTTTCGATCGACGTGCGCAGCCGTGAAATCAACTGCATCCCAATGGCAATGGGCGACTCTTCTCCGCAGGCGACTAGCCTCGAAACTCGTGAGGTGATCGTCTCAACTCTAACGGTTCATTCACTGTATTCGCCACCTACTCAATCCTCAAAAGCTGCCCCTCCCTGGACCGATGGGAAAGACTTTTATCTTCAATTATACAAAATTCACATCTTTTACGGACTGTAACCCAAGAGATGGAAAGCATGAACATATATATCTTTGCTTTGTTGCCCGCCTTCTATCCGACGGAGAAATGGGTATTTAATTATACTACTCATATGAATATGATGTTGCGGCGGCCGGATCAGAATTTTCAATGGTGAAGGAAGTTTGTGTCCAGAGATTTTTCAGCCACGATGGATCCATGTCCCAGTCTGGTTGTCCATTTGAATTGTTGTTCTAGGACGGACTGATTGTGGTGGGTGGGAGAAAAGAACGCATGAACTTATCGTTGCTGATAGATGCAGCCCTTCAAGGCTGCAGTATTAATGGGCCGGCTTGAATACGGTTGGTTGTTCACAAGAAATTCATTCCTCTAATTTGGTTAGTTGTACTACCAATCTCAACGGCCTATACCATGAAGACTAGTTAAGAGGATATGTATTCAGTCGCTTCCTAGAATGTTCGGAGCAGGCACCATCTGACAGCCAACACAAAACATCTAAAGTTTCTCAATCCTAACATAAAAATAGGCGAATAAGTAACATAACATGTAAAAAAGTTTCAAATCATGGAAAAAACTGCAACAGCAGCAAAAACCCAGTATCTTTTTTTTTTTTTACACGTCTTTCTTCTTGAAATTGGCGCGCCCCAGTTTCACGCCCTTTGAAACAGAAACTCCGAAACCGTTATGGAGATCGAGATAGAATGTGGTAAAGATTTTAGCAACAGACAGCAAGAAATTTGAGCAATCGACGTTCGACTCCACTCAGCTCGTACACCCCCCACCCTCCCCTTCTTCGTTCCTGTGTCTCCATGATTTCTATCATGGTATCTACCTTTGCTCTCCTCAGCTTCACCCTGATTGCCGTCACGGCCGCAATGCCTCCTTCGCCTGCACCAACGTCTCTACCCACAGCCCGCTCCTCAGCCACATTACCCACCGGAACAACATCTCCGGAAACCACTGCAGCAACCCCATCATCTCTGCCACCAATAATCACCATTTCGTCACCACCTACCACACCGCTCCTGAATGATCAAGAAGGAAACGATGAAAATCAGCACCAAGAACAGATGAACACCATAACCGACGCATTAATCGGAGCTCTCGATTTCGGGTCTTGGTCGAATATCCTATCATCCATGGACCCATCACTGATCGACCCATCGTTGAAGACGGCCACTCTCTTTGTTCCTGACAATGATACCGGTATCCGATTCGACCCTTTTCTTGTTCCTTACCACATAACCCCCCAGCAACGCCTCTCTTTCTCCGACCTTTTGCGTCATGAAATCAATGCTTGTCTCCCTACTCTCCTGCCTGGGAACTCCCTCATAATTACCAACAATTCCGGTACTAATTTTACGATTGATGGGGTTCCGATTACCAACCCTGATCTGTATTTGAGTTCTGTTATTTCCGTCCATGGCATTGGTACCGTCTTCGACTACACGCTGTTCAGGAATCGGACTGACTACAATTCTAGGTCGCCAGATTCATCGGTGGAGCAATTGCAGATACCGCATCCATTTCTACCGTCAAACCCTCCGCTTTTGGCCCTGGAACCGAGTTCAGTATCAGCTTCCTGTTGCGTTGAGCTGTCTCTAGTGCTGTCAGTTTTTTGCTCTGTTCTGGCTTTCAAGATTGCACTGACTTCTTCTACCCACGGTTGATCATTGATTCTTTGCCTACACGGATATCTCTGGTTCTTGTTCTTGTCCAGTGGGGTGACACCCCATTTAATGGTATGGGCAGGGTATTCCTGTAGCAGTACATAGAAAATTTTCGTTCTCATTTTCTTCTTCTCTTATTTCCGCTACTTGCTACTACTAGTCTTTAGCCGGTGAATAACAATCGTTCTCTGTATATTCAGAAATCGCTGGATTGACAGGTTAATTTTCTGTTAGGAGAGATGTTCGATTATATCTTTGTTTTACGATCTTGTTAAATATTAAAGCAGAATAACATGATTGAACTTGCCATTGTTGTAGTGAGTACAATTCATCGTTTCTTTCTGTCTCCTCTGCTGCTGTTTTCTGTATTTGCCACTAGTTTTCGGCATACTACTCTTAAATGTAGGTGAAGCAGAGCACAGCTCGAGAGAAAGGAGAAACCTGCGAAATGATTTTTTTTTTTTTTTTGTAACTCAGCGACAACATAGAACTATTAATCTCGGTTTGCCATAAATTTAGTAAAGAAAACTACTGTAATTAGCAAAGTAATTATAGTATCGGACTATTAAAAGAAAATAGTGATATTTTTTAAATATTATATACTTATATTTTAAATTTAAAACTATCTATAATACGAAAAATAAATTATTATAAATCTTTTAGAAAATTATATTATTTGAGCGATAAAAAAATTATGATGTTTTTATAAATATTAATTATTTATGTTTTATGTTAAAAAAACTAATTATAATAGATGATGAAAATTATTTCTAATGGATGGAGGATTTTATTATAAGACACTTAAAAACCTATAGTATTTGAGTATAAAAAAAATTATATTTTTTATAAATATTAGATATTTGTATTTTAATTTAGAAAACTATCCACATTAAAAAAAATAAATTATTTGTAATAAATGGTAAAAATTACTACTATAGTGGTTTTTAAATAGATACACTTAGGTGAGTCCTACAATATAGCTTATATATATACATAAGAAACATGTTATATACCTAAAATTTAAATCCAAATCAAAAATCAATTTCTTCTAAAAATATACATATTAATACACTAATATTATATTTTATTAATAATTAAATAATACAAACTAATAACATTATAAATTAAAAGAAAAATATGGTACAAGAAAATGTAAATCTTTTTATTATTATTATAATAACAATAATAATAATAATAATGATTATAATAGAAATGATACTAATAATAATTGTATAGTGTTTTTATGCCTTATTTTTTTTTATAGAGTATTATTATTAGTTTATGTTACTTATTAATAAAAAAAATAAAATTAGTGCACTAGTATATATATTTTTTTAATTAAATTTAGACTTTGGATATATAACATTCCTCTATATATAATCGGCTCTCTTAACAAATTTTGCTGACTCAGCACACTCAACTAATCGGCTAATTACACTACTATTATTATCTAATTAGATAATTAACAACGCCGACTAATTAATTATATCTGAATAAAACATATACGCATATTCACATTCATTCCCTTCAAGCTGGAGGCTTATCCAAAAGACCCAACTTGCCTAACAGTAAATGATGTTGTTGAGCACCTAATTGCTCAGTCATGATGTCAGGCAGCTAAAAGGCTTGATTTCACTTGAGAGGGTTGGATGAATCATTTCTGAACAGTATCCCTAACATGATGACGACCTATATTAAGGTGCTCTGCCCTCTCATGCAAAGTTGGATTTCCCACTATGTGAAGATGAACAGGAAAAGGGTAGGGGAGGGAGGGGGTAACATGCAGATCGCCAAGTGAACAAAATTATTGCCGAGACATTTTCACTTACTGTAGATGACACGCAGCGAAATTCGCTCTCAGCAAAAGACTCTGCATTTTCATATACTGTAGTCGGGAGTGCCCGTTTGGTAGGTATTGAGGGTATGCCCCGCATTTTATGGGCCTCGTATGAATTATTTATTATGAAAAGTAGTTGTTTTTTTTTTTCTTCTCATTTTGGAAAAACTACCTGTTTTAGATTTCTGTTCGAACAGAAATCAGTATTTTTTCTGAAAACATTTTCCAAATACGTTATTTAAATGACTTAAAATTTTGAAGTATCACACTATCATTTTCTTTTCTATTTCCCTCGGTACCTTATGAGCAGTTGAGCACTAAGGATTTACCAAGTAAAACACAAAAGCATGTCATGTGAGAGATCGACAACTGAAATGGCAGCAACATATTAATGCTCAAAAGCAGCATTTGTTACGTTGTATGTCAATGCCAATGCACTGAATGCAGCCTAGCCGAAGCCGGACTTTTGCTTTATTTAACCTGATTTTATAAAATATTGGAGCAACAAAAATTTGGGGACCTCCATTTTCAGGGCTTGGACTAAGTACAAATGACATTTGTGCTAAAAATTTAGAGTGAATGAACGAATTTCGATTCCTACTAAGAACAACCATTTTAAGAAAAATTTCGTTTTAAAGCTCTTTCTCCAATGGTCTTCCTCAATCGTAATTCATGAAGGACTACAATCATCAAATTCTGAAATAAGTTACAATTCATATAATTGACGAATTAAGCACCATACAAGATATCAGAACATACTATAATATATATATATATACACACACACACACAAAGGCTATGGTCCGTATCCTTGTTTATATAAAGAGAGAGAAGAGGGGGGCTGTCAAAAAAAGGCTCGGCTACCATAGAACACCCTGGATCCATCCTTCTTATCACTCTGATCGGTTCCCAATAATCTGTCGTTACTAGGTCCTTGATCAAGCACCGCCTTTGTCATTCGCTCTTGTTCACCGTCTTTCTTACGATCAAGATCAATAGGTATCTTCATCTTTGACAGAGACTCTGTAAACTGCTGCATACTTTTCATATACATATCAACAATCTGTTGCTGCATTGCAGCCGACTGCTCCGCCTCCAGATTTATATTCATCAACGGGGCAGCGGCAAATACTTGATGAGAGAATTGAGCTGAGCTCCTGATCCCAGTCTTGTCATTCGTAACACTCTCCTCCTTTTCCTCCTGTTGTAATTTGCTTCGGTGCTGCTCGCCGTCTTTGACCTCAGCTCCTTGGTTGGATCTTGGAGTAGCGTTCATTGAAGCAGCAGTGCCAGAACTCAGATGATCGTTGTCATTGACATCCTCTGCGGCAGCAGGGACTACTCCTGACCCATCTGTATTGGAGCTAATCTTAATCTTCTCCATTGATCCAACAGTACTGCTTCTGTCATCACACGTACTGGCAGTTGATGAATAACTTAAAACCCCCGTCTCCAGGACACCACCGCTTCCGCTTGTAGCAGGTGGAGAAATGGAGGATTCATCGGACGATGAATTTACGGTACTCATTTCATGATCTTCCAATCCTTTCCTAGCACCCCCAAGATGAAGAAACGAAAACGAGCCACGCCCGACCCTCGAATTAGCCGAACTTCCTGACTGACCTGAAGCTAAGTTAAAATATTCAGAAACCATCTGATGATTCTCTCTAGCTACATTAATATCGGGAAATTCGATCCTCGAATACTCATCCCTGTCCGGTACGGCTCCTCTTTCCAAACCCTTCCTATCCAATAACACGACCTCTGAACTGATCGACGCGATTCCGGATGCCTTGGAGCACGAGATTCCAAAAGGCGCAGAGGTATCTAGTGAGAGCTTGAGCCTCAATTTAACAGTACCGGCAGGAGAATGAAACAAATCAGTAGAAGAAAGACTGAACTCTTCTTCAACAAATCTGCCATTACCACTCGCAGCAGCTGCTGCTGCAACCATAGAAATGGGAACTAGGGCAAACCCCAATAGCTGATCTTCCATCAAGTGTCTCATCCTACTAAACATCCAAACTTCACATTTAAGCACAGCATCAAGTTGGGTCACATTCAATACCAGCTCTTCATTGAAATCAGGATTCTTCCCACCACGCTTGACGATTTTAGTCGAGACGGTCTCATCGGGATTGTAAGTGAGGGAGAATTTTGCATACACGTCTTGCTCTTCATAGATGCAGATGTTGTGGATGTTCCTTGCATTGTGGACGAAGATTTCTAGGATGCCTGAAAACACGCGGTCGTCCTGTTCTGGATCATCATCAAGGGTGCTGCGACCAGAGTTGTAGGTAAAGTGGGATGCGTGATTGAAAGACTCCATTTTTTCGGAAATTATACAGATTAGCCTGTAGTGTGCGGATAGTAGATGCAGCTGATAGTATTACATAGTTGTGAACTTTACAGGGAGGTTAATAATATTCTGATCATTAGGGCTTTTGGTTGTTAATTCTTGAAGGAATTGACAAAAAAAAAGGTGGGCAGAAGCATGAGAACTGAAGGGAAAGCTAAGAAACGGAAGACAGAATGCTTGCTGCAGAATGGAAGAGGTCGTTGAGCTGTGCAAGTTGAAGAAAGACGGGTTACGCGGTAGGTAGATTTGGAGAAAAATGAACGCACAAATATGCAGATGCGAAAAAGATGGATCTTTTTGACAACCGTGTTTGTCGGTTTTTTCTCGAGTCACTTTTTTTTAGCGTAAAATCGAGAGAACTTCTCACTAATAATTAAAATTTTCAAAAATAGTATATATATATATATATATATATATATATATAATATGGCTGAAAATAATTATTTAAATTAAAAATGTTCATTCAAATATACAATTAATTTTGAGAGAAAGGATGGGACTTCTAGATATTTAAGACTAGGACGGTTAACTTGATTTAATATTTGATGATTCAATTCGATAATTAAATAATATCTTTTTTCAATTAAATAACAAAATCAGTCGATAAAAAATTAAATAAATTAAATATTTGATCGAATAAATTATATACATATATTTATATATTTTCTAAAAATTAGTTACTATTAATAAATTTTATACTTTGTAATTAATATATTTATTAAATATTATTAGAAACATAGGCTTATTAATTGAATATAATAAAATTTAATAGATGAATTAAATTATTAGATGAGATCGATTAGAATTGAATCAGTTTATTATATATTAATCTGATAATTTTTCATATAATATTTTTCACCAATCATCTATTTGAAAATTTTAAATATTTAAAAAATTATTTATATTTCAATTCAAAGTGTTAGGTATTCAAAAAAATTTTATAAATATATATATATAAAGTTATAAGAAGTTCGATCATCGAAAATGTAAAATATAAAATAATCAATCTACCAACAGCTGACAGTGTGAGAGAAACTCCTAGCATTTTTATTTATTTTTATTTTGTGGTTTTTGATGCTTTACTTGACATTGCAGCTTCCACTTCAGAGTGTAGTAATGAAGCCACCTCCACTCAAAATTGAAAATGGAGGGCCCCACCTGGTTTCATTATCATTCCTATCCTGTATAGCACTTACCAATCGCCACTACCTTATCATAGTCTCTTCTCTCATCAAAGAAGATGCTCTCCTATGCGTCAAGGCATGGTCTATCTCTCTCCCTCTCTCCCTCAATTGTCCCACTCCCCATGTAATTTTTCCCTGGTAAAATCATAATTGTACGTTGGGTTTATGTTGAATCTTTAGGGATTTTTATCAGCATGTTGAAATATATGAAGATGCTTGTGCGTTGGTTACTCATTTTAACTTTTCACCTTGCCGCTTGTTTTTTCCACATTCCCACCCATTTTCGGCTACTCATTAACAGAGATGCTGTACATCTAAATTCTAAATTTAAACTAAAAATTAATATTTTAAGAAAAAAAAAATATATATATATATATATAATAAAGTTATATTTTACTAATAATTAAATAAAATAAAATTATAGCACATAAAACCTAACATCTTTTTTTAATTATTATTATTATAAAAAAATAATTATTATAATAGAAATAATGCTAATAATAAATTTATTGTATTTTTATGCCACTATTTTCTTTTATAATGTATTATTCTTAGCCTATGCTACTTAATTTTTAATAACAAAAATAAAATTAGTATACTAATATATATATATATATATATATATATATATATATATATATTAATTTTTAATTTGAGTTTAAATTTTAAGTATATAGTATTATCCGAGGAAATTTTATGGCCCTTTTGGTAATTATTAGGATTTCCTAAGTGGATATTTGCTAGCATGACATTGTAAATTTCGAAATCAGTGATTTCTTAGTCTCATGCCCTAGGCTGACAAAATTATTTCCATGGTAGGTAAGTACTAAGTACTTAGTCCTACTAGTGTTGTTGGTAGAGGTCACAATTTGGCAAGTCTAGTCGACTTTAGCTCAAATTAACTTTAGGTTATTTTTATTTTGTGTTAAGTTTCTTTCCTAGGTCTTTATCCCCGTCATTCTATCATTTTGACTTAAAGTTGGTTTGGTAACGAGATAATAGAAATAAAAAAAATTATATATATATATATATATATATATATATTATTTACATAATTTATTTAAAATAAAATAATTTTTCTAAATAAATATTTATTTTAAGTTTTAATTTAGTTTAAAATGAATATTTTATTTAAAATATTTTTATTATTTTTAAATATTTAATATAAAATATAAAAAATAAGAAAAAATAAAGTTATCCCTATTATTTTTTCGTTAGGTGATATTATTTTAATCTACTTTATCCTTTTCAATCGGAAACAATTCTATCTAAATCGTTTTGAAGTATTTCATCTTTTTGGGTTGAATATGGAGTAAATAATTTATTGTTCTAGTTTGCTAAAGTCTTTAGGCACATATAGTATGATCAATTTTTAATTTATCATTAAATAATTTTATATAGATGTTAAGGTATGGTAAATTATCTAGAGTTATTCTAAGTCATGGATCATGTTGAATTGAATCAAATCAAATCGAATTGATTATCTTGATAGCACCTATATATATTGGTATGAAGATGACTTTGATCGGGATTTTCCGTTTGCAAAGTAAACTTACAAGATTTATCATATAATGGTCAGGATTATCGAGACTAGTCTCCATTTCAGGGGCTTCAACTAATCTTGTAATCTGCCAAAGGCCTTCAAAATTGATTAATTTACTATAGAAGTAACAATACAATATAAGTATATATTCAACAGGAATATGTCCCAATATACCCTAATATTCATTCTTGTCTGTAATGCTACATATTGCCTAATTTTGTCGTCTAAAACTGTAAGATAGGGACATAACATTAACAGCAAATCAGGAGAGGGGGTCCGAGTGAATTATTTGTGTTTTCATTCTTCCAACTGTCTGATTGATGCATGCTTAGTTCTAGCATTAACCATTGTTCTGCCATAAAACCCTGTTTTGCAAATCCACCTCACAAAATCTAGCAAGTCAGTAAACAAAGAACAAATACATTTACACAATCAAGGAACTGCACATTACATTTATAGATTATTTAAGGTCGGTTTGGCACCAATCTTATCGTCTATAGTTTTACTTTAGTTTGCGTATTTTTTTCACAAAAAAAAATCCAAATTATCCTACACTACTGTTAATATAGCTTCATTAAACACCCACCACCACTAAGCACTACGTTATAATTATAATTAAACAATCATTACAAATATTATATATTATAGTTTAAAATAATTAATTATTATTAGTAAAATTAAATGTATATATATATATATAAAATAAAAAGTATTTAAAGATAATTATAATCAACTTTTTAACAAAAAATATATTAATTATAATTATAATTCAAAATAATAATATTAATTATAAGTATAGATTCATAACAAATAAAAATATTATTAATTTGGCTTAATAGATAATAAATTTATTCAATTAATACGAATTTTGATGATAAATAAATTGTTTGTAAGAATGATATTAATGATAACTATTACAAGAAATGGTAATTGCAACTATATGAAATCAATTAATAAAAATAATGACATTAGTTATTATTACTTATTATAATTAATAAAATATTATTAAGCATAATTAAAATTAAATAATAAAATCAAATAATGCTAGTTAGAATGTTGATTACTTTATTAATAGCATTAATATTAATTTCCATTATAAATTAATAAATATTAAAACATACTATTAATCAAAAGTTTAATTATTTAATAAATTCCAAAATGGCAATTGTAATCATAAATAGAAAATTAATAAGTACACAATTGATCATAAATATAAATTAATAATTAAAAAACTTTTATTAATCATAATTATATAAAATAATAAATCTTTATTAATTTGAATTTTAATGATATATAAATTTTTTATAAGATCACTACTAGTCTAAATTATAAATAATAATTATAATTATAATTATTATTAATTAACCAATTCTAAAAATATTACCTATAATCTTAATAAAAAACTAATAAAGATAATAATTATTATAACTATAACTTAATAATCAATCAAAATATTGTTAATTGTAATTATAAAAAAATGACTAATATAGATAAATTTAATTTTAATAATATAAAAATTGTTTAGAAGATTAATATTAATAATAATTATAAAAAATATGCATAATTATAATTAATAAATTAATTAATAAGAATACTATTAGGTATAATTATTAATTATAATTAGTAAAAATATTATTAGTCTTAATTGTAATTTCATAAAATTATTAGGTAAACTTACCGATAGGTGTATTTGGTCGATATTAGGTTTTTGGCATCATTTTTGTAGGCTAATCTAACAACTCTAGACTTCAAAATATAAATCGTGATATGGTCAATTTTTACTTTTTATATGTCTTAAATTTTTTTATTTACTCAATTCTTTTGAGCTTTGGTGTTCTTATATTGGTACAAGTTGCTAGTATAGGACCCGAAGTAATTATAGTGAACTGGTAGCATTAGGCCTAAAGATTGAATCAAATTTTTGAAAGTTATGAGCGCATTTAAACCTACAACTGCAAAGAAATGAAATCAACAAATGGATGAAGGGGATCTAAATTAACAACAACATCCTGGGAGATCCTTAAGAAACTATAAAATCCTAATATGGCAAATTTTGGATCAAGCATTAGAAGATCGATTGTTGATATGGAAATCTGTAAGCACACAAATTCATTATAGCTATCAAAGTTGATCCTACGGGAATTAGGGATTAACTACCAAAATTACATTTTCCGACTAACTAACATAATGAGTAAGGCAAAATAGAATAAATTTATAAGATTAACTAATAAAATTCAAATAAATAGCTAATCAAGTGAAAATTAATAAAATAAAGGATCATGGGTCATGAATTATTTTGGCTTTCAATGTTGGTTTTAATTAAAAATAGTAAATTAGTATAAATTAATCTAAAGCCTCTTTTGAGATCTAAAGATGATGTCTAATTAAACTCAATCACCTACTTTTATGAAATTAATATTAAATTAAATCCATTAAGCTTCTTGCTGATCCAATAGAATCCCCAATGAATTTAGCCTACTTTCATGGGTCAAATTCCCTACTTAATTTCTAGAGATTTGATACTAATTTTTACATTTCGTCTCTTCAATTAATTACCTATGATTGCTAATTCAGTGATCAAGTGAGTCAACAAAGTTCAATCATAATAAATTAAGTTTAAATATTTAAACTTTCACTAAGAGTGTATACTAATTCATCATCAATTAGCAAAAATTTAAGTTCTTTCCCAATCCCAAATAAAGAATCTACTTACACATAATTGAAAATAAAGAACACATCAAATAAATGTACAATTTGATCATAATTAATTACATATAAGAGAGAAATGACCAATATTTTGATTAAAATTGTAACACCCCCAAATTTACTACTGAAAAATTTCGTTTAACTCAAAAGTTTTAGCGGAAGCAAGAGAATTAAAAACCGTAAACTCGGGGGTATTACCGCCACACTTAGTACCAGATCGATCCATAGCTACCGACCCGATACTAAGTGCTAAGGCTAGAAAGAATAAAACCAGGACAAAACAGTCATAAAACACGGGTTCTACAAAATTAGAGTGCGAAGGTAAAAAGTTACATTCCGAAATACAATTTAAAAGGTCTATATATCAGAATACTTAAATAACGGAATAACAAGTATGATAAAACCCTTGAAGATTTAAGTACAACACTTGTGACTTTCAAGACGAATGCGATTACACAAAACAAATTCCGAAGGTAAATGTCCGGTCCACTTACTCCCTCAAGTCAACCTTCCACCCCAATAGCAACCGATCAAAACATGCATCAAAGGTCTGCTCCCCACCATTGGTGGATCATCACAGGACCCATTCAACCAGTGTAGCATCAGTACGGGTCCAGTACTGAGTAAGGGCGTAGGTGCCAAGGCCCACACACAAAGATACATAACATAGCAGACATAGCATAGGTACATAGATCGAATGCAATAACACATATAAACCACACAGGTTACAGACCAAACGTCACTTTTCTTTTATCAGGTCTCTGAATATAATCGATCATCATCTTGTCCAGACCCTGTGAGTGCGGGAACCCCACTATTATAGCCGGTGGAACGGTCGCGAGGGCCATGCCCTGCCACTATTATAGCCGGTGGAACGGTCGCGAGGGTAAGATACCCTGCCACTATTATAGCCGGTGGACCGGTCTGGCTCCGACTCACAAGGTATTCCACTGTAACCATTTATATCTTTCCCATGACTTATCACTTTTACGTTTAGTTCGTTGAGCACGAAATCCCCCACTATTATAGCCGGTGGAACGGTCGCGAGGGCTTATGCCCTGCCACTATTATAGCCGGTGGAACGGTCGCGAGGGTAAAATACCCTGCCACTATTATAGCCGGTGGACCGGTCTGGGTTCGGCTCAACATCTTTCTCTGTAAGTCGTTAGTGTCTTAAAGTATCTTATTCGAGGGCATATCTTTGTCATGCATGGCCAGAGTTCTCAACACATCACATCAAAACTGACGACATAATCGTACTATCACATGTTAATAAAACATAAGTACACGTCTTGTTTCCAAGCCACATTACCCACGAAACAAGTAAGATAACGACATTTAGAATACAACACAGCATTCATATAAGGCATCCACAGCACATAGGACACAGGTCACACATCCAATCTTATCTATATCCTCACTCGGTTTAGGTTACCGAGCTGTCTCCTATGCTTATATTAAGCCACTAACACCCTTTGTATTTAACATACTTCTCGCATCGGAAACCCAAATCATGACCCTCAACTCAACTCCCCCACATACTTCACTCTTCCCCATAAATTCTTATTATTTTCCTTTTCTTCTCTACCTCCTCAAATTAGGGTTTTCATTCCAAACCCTAGTCGGTCCCTACGTACCCTTATTTTATCCCACGTACTATTTTTTCACCTCGAGCCTCCAGTACTCCCAAACAACTTTCCGTTACCTTCCCCACGGCCCAAAAGTAACTTTCCATACGTAAGGTTCGCCCCCATGCGGACCTTAACCACCCCATGCACACCCTAACACTTCCACCATGCCAACTCTATCATTCCCATGCAAACCCTAGTGTTCCCCAAGTAACTTTACTTTCTTCCACTCTCCTATTTATTTAATTCCCCCTTTTCCCATCCATTCATTAATCATAAATTGCCTAGGTCATTCTTACCTGCGTTAGCCGACGTACTTCCCTTTGGTTATTCTATTCGCTTATTTTTCCCTTTCCAAGCCCCCACTCCACAACTCCTCATCAAAACATTCTAGCATGCATGTCACATCACACCACACCATCCTTGCACCATACCATACTAGTACATATAAACAAGAGTACAGGAACGTACCTTGGTTCCAAGCTGCGCTACACGGTAGAATAGATAACATACACGTAATATAGCATATAAAACACACGAGGCATCCAAGGCAAATAAAACATGTAATACACACAAGCAGCCTTAGTTACGTCCTTACCTAAATCGGCGCCGGGCTTGGAGCACGCTCCTATACCTCCGGTGGTTTGACCCGGTTTACCTATAAGAGGGAATACTTAGGGTTAATCTCCCTCTACCAGAATTATCAAAATTCCCATCTTACCCCTATCGTGGCCTAATACCAAGGCTACTATTAATAATGGGGTTTATAAATAAAAAGGGTTTGGTTATTACTACTTTTACGATAGCGTATACGGATTATCACTAATTAAGTAGGTTTTAGCAATCCAAATGCTAAGGTGAGGGTTTTAACAATATTAATAATGATTACCAGTAATACCTACCATAATAAGAATACTATTTATAATAACAGTGCTCCTAATAAAAATAATAATAGCTATAATGATAATAATGATAATAGTAATAATTGAAATCATATTAGCATTAGTAATAGTGTATTATCGATAATAATAATAATACTAATAATAAAGTATTTGTACAACCATAGTCGCTTAGGTGACAAAAACAATGATAATGTTAATAATAATAATAGTGATAATAATAATAATGATAGGAATGAAGACAATAATAATACAAATAATAATAATAAATACAATGAAAGTATTAGTAATAATATCAACGATCATAAAAATAATATTAATAAGGATAATAAGAATAACGGTAATAATCGATAAAATAATAGATGCGATAAACACAATAGTGATAAAGTAATGATAAGAATAATAATGATAATGATAATAACCATACTAATGATATTAATGAAAATAATAATAATATTATTACAATAATAATAGTAATATGGGTAATAATGGTAATGATAATAATACTAATAATACTAATAACAACGGCCATAATAACGTTGATAATAAAATAGTAGAGACAATAATAATAATGACATTAACAATAATACTACTACTAATAATAATAGTAATAGTAATAGCAATAGTAATAATAATAACAATAATAATAATAATAACAACAACAATAGTAAAATAACAATAACAGTATTAATAATAATTATTATACTAATAGTAAAATAATGACCATGATAATAGTAGTAGTAATAATAATAACAATGACACAACCCTAAGAATAATAGCAATAATAATAATAATATCAATAATAATAATAATAACAATAATAGTACTAACACTAACAGTAGTAAAAATAACAACAATAATAATATTAATAATAACAATAATAACACTAATAGTAAAATAATAACAATAATAATAATAATGGTAATAATAGTGATAATAATAATACTAATAGTAACAATAATAATAATAACAGTACTAATAATAATAATAATAATAATAATAATAATAATAATAATAATAATAATAATAATAATAACAACATAGCCATAAGAGTAGCAACAGTAACGATAATGATAATAATAATAAAAACAATAATAATAGTAATAATAATCATACTAATAATACTATTAATAGTAATAACAATCATAATATTAATATTAATATTAATACTAATAACAATAATAGTAATAACACTAATGGTAATGTTAGTAATAATAATGCTTAATAATAATAATGATAATAATAATAATAATAATAATAATAATAATAATAATAACAATAATAATAATAATAATAACAATAATAATAATAATAATAATAATAATAATAATAATATTAATCACAATAATACTAATAATAGTAGTTAATAATATTAAACCACTAATCACTTTTATTTATTTATTTATTTATTCATTATTATTATTTACTTATTTTATTTATTTATTTATTTATTTATGACTTAGGGTTCAGGGTGTTGGCAACCTGACTGAGGTGGTGGTGGCGGCGGCGGCGGCGCGGCGGTGGAGGAAGGGAGAGAGGGGAAAATGGTGGTGGAGGCTAGGGGAGGGAAAACCAGAGGGAAAGGGAGGTACGGGGTGGTAGGGCAGGAGCTGCTGGTCGTTTTGGGGGGGGTGGATGCGCTGCAAGCGGCGGTGTGGCCGGCGGTGGCGGCGCGAAGGTGGCGCAGGGGCTGGGAGGTCGAGGTTGAGGAGGGATTTTCGCACGGCCAGGGCGGCACGTGCGGCGCGAGGCAGGGAGAGCTAGCAGTTTGGTTGTGTAGAGGGAGGTGCAGGGAGGACGTTGGTGGCACGGGCAGGCGGAAACGGCGGCCGAAGGCGGAGGAAACGGCGACTGAAGGTGGGCGGTGCGACGGCTTTGGATTTCTGGGTTTCCAATCTCCAACCCGATTCAGGCCATCTCCGGGGCTATTTATAGGCTAAACGGGACCGGAAAACGACAAGGATGCGAGGGAGGGTCAGAGGTTAGGTGGATGCGTGTCCGGCGAGGCTGACCGGAGCAGGTCTGCAATTGCAGACCGAGACTCGCCGGGGAGAGAGAGAGAGGGGTTTCGTGTGGGAAAAATAAATGGATCGATTAGTCAAATCTATAGGGGAGACAACGAGGTGGAGAAGGACGAAAAGACGGGAGCAATGGCGTGCCGTAGAAGCTTCCTTCTCCGGCGAAAATCTCGGGTTGCAGGTGGCTGGAGGTTGAAGACGACGCGGGGCGGGAGAGAAAGAAGGCTGGACCGGCGGTCCAGCGAAAAAGGAAAGAAAGGAGGAAACGGGGCGGGCCGAACCGGCCGGGGAAAAAAAAAAGAAGGGGCGCAGGAAGGGAACGGGCCGCGAGGGGGTGGAAGGGTGTTGGGCCTGGCAGGCCTGCCCAGGCCGGGAAAAATAAGGGGGAGAAGGGGAAGAAAAGAAAAAAAGGAAAAGGAGGGAGAAAAAGGAAAAGGGAAAAAGGAAAAAGAGGGAAAATTAGGGGTTGGCTTAATTAGTATAATCTGGGTAATTTGGGGTATTTAATAAAATATAATTATCAAAACAATAATTAAATTCTGTTTTTAGGTTAGTTTAGGGAGTTATGGAAGAATTTTCCTAAATTCATTTTAATTAACAAAACCCCTTTAATTTCTCTAATTAAATTATTTATAAATTTTATATTAATTTGAAACTATTTTATTCTTCCTATTTCAAATAATTTAAGGTATTTAATAAATTTCTAAAAATGAAAACCTTAATTAACTTAAATACCATAATTCCTCCTACTTACACACTTATAAATTCCTTCTTGATTTATTCTAATTAATTCCCATTTGTTTCACTAAAAGTAGTTTATTTTAATTAATCTTCTAATAATTCCCTATTCAGCCAGGATTTCCTAAATTAGGGTTTTTGGGGTATTTCAAAAATCTTCAAGGTAGAGAGTTGTAATCCAATATTATATAAGAAATAATTCGTTTTCCTTCAATAATTGAGTTCTAGATCTAGATACTATTTTGAGGCTAAAAGAAAGCTCAAATAAAGATCATCTAGACTCTAAGCTAAAATACATACATACATACATAATATATATATATATATATATAGGTCTTAAAATTTTGAAAAGAAATAAAGAAGTTTCGCAATTGTCGTAATCGAACCATATGTGTGGCAGTTGCTGTCTTACTTAATTCGTGCTTGTTTGAACAATCTTCGATATTATGGTTGTAAATTTTTCGTCCAACCTCAGATTAATGTGATTCAATATGTGTTGGAAATTTATTGAAGAGACCTACAACTTTAGTCTTTTAAGATTTTTTAGATTCACAATGAATCATGGTTGAAATTTCAATTCCTTATATACGTGCATCCATTTTCTTCTCGTACCATGCATTTTAAATCTTATTATGACTTCAAAATCTTGTTTAACTTCCAAAAAATCATTGAATCTTTCAATCTTGAGCCAATACTTAAACATAATAATATAAATCAAAGTATTATCCTCAATATAAATATGAAATATACATAAAACATCTATAAAGTATGCTTAAAACATACTAAGATGATACATATTTTATGTATTTATCAACTCCCTCACATTTAGATGTTTGCTTGTCCTAAAGAAAATTATCAATAAGAACCATAAGAGGTGGTAAAGCTGATAGAGTAGGGATCACCCCCTCATCAATCCTATAACCAATATCCAACATATCACAAGATAATTACGTTTCATCCAAACTTAACAAAGTTATCACCATATCTTTCAATAATATCACATTTAAAATTTTATTTGCGATCATAACTGTCATAAGTCAAGGATAACCTTTCCATCCAATACTCAAGCTAAAGTAAGAGAAAGCATTCAGTATAAATATCTTCAATTTGAAAGTAGTAAAATTGAGACATTTAGGTAGTTAAATTGGTAGACCTTTCTTTAGGGCATATGGGCTCTCAATCTCTCATGTGTTTAAGGGTAAAATTATGTCACTCAAAGTTATTCCGAATCGATGTATTCAATCCATAGGATTTTATCTCATCTCAATTCTCCACCACTTTGAAAACTAATGTACGCAAAAAATCACGAGGTCTTTTATTTGGTTGTAATGGGGCTAGAGCCAAAAAGGTAGGATAGATACTTGGGAATGTAGCTCAAATCCTATAACTAGTAGAGAGATAAATGCAAAACACTATATCCCAAAGAAAGATTAGTAACATCCACATAAGCTCCATCTTCTATCAAAGAAGTTCTTCCAAATAATCCTTTTGATACGTCATAATAAATTGTCTTGACTGCCTAAAAGTACATGCTACATAAAGATAATAATTGATTTACAATATTTATTCTTAGTATCTCTCTTTCTTCTCCTTTTTTTATTTTTTTATTTTATGTTTTTAGAGAGTAGACAGAATGAATGAGGAAACCAAATACCTCCTTTCACACCCCCAAGCTTACACCATATTACTCACATAACCCATTATATCATAATTTATGCTTCCCTAACTTAGGCATGGGAAAGGATTACATTCAGAATTAGAGGTTACATATGTTGGTTGAATCAACAAGAATTAAGCTCATAAGCTCAAAAGGAAAAATAGCATACCGTAAGTTGTTTGGCTAATGTGGACTACGAACACAAATACATGTGTCTTAATCATTTTTTATGCGTGCAAAAGTTATATGTGGCCTCAAAGAGATTCAATGCAAGTTTTATTTTCCTACACCATTAGAGAATATCACACAAGGAAAGAAAAAACATGATTAGATATGTAATGCAACCAATTTTAGGCTCAAGCTCTCACCAATTTTAAATGTCTACAAAAGTTAATTCCCTTTTGTTTTAATTTGATAAAGGTTATGGTGCTAGACACATAAATGTTAACTCCTATAAGACAAATGGACATTCAAGTCTACTTCTCCCCTATTGCTAACTTATAATCAAAAGCCTTTGAGAATAAGTTGAAACATGAGTTAAAAAGTGTTTCTAGTCTCAATTAATGGGTATCTATCTATTTCAATTATCAATAAAGGCTAAGGATTCATATCATTTTCAAGAGATCATTTCCCTATTTTTTTTATTTTTTTAAAGAGAAGAAGCAAAAATAAAAAGGTAATCATAAACAGTCATCAATGCATAATGAACCCACACCCCCAAGCTTAAGATCTACATTATCCTCAATGTAGTATGGTATAAATGAGTGCAAAAATGCATAGAACATACCGACTCACTAATTAAAAGGAGGTGGAGCAGGGACATCCTAGCGGAGCTGCCACTCATGAAAAAACTACATAAATAAAGGTATTAAAAGTTAAATTCATGCTATTTGATTACCTATAAAAATAAAAATAACATGAAAATAAAATAAAACAAGGAAGAATGAAAGAATGAAAGAATAAAAATGGAGGAAAAATTGTGTTGCCTCCCAAGAAGTTCTTGTTTATGGTCATGAGCTCTGCCCCTATTACACTCAATTCTCCAATGAAGGGGGGGATAAAAAAGGGTATAAGTGACCCCTTTCTCACTGTGTTCCCCTACAATATAGAGCTTTAATTGTTTCCCATTCACCTTGAAAGATCCCATTGTTTTACTCCACACTTCAACAACTCCATTAGGAAAGACCTCACAGACTTTAAAAGGTTTGGACCATCTAAACTCAAGCTTGCCTAGAAAAAACTTCAAATGAGAGTTGAAAAGCAGCACCATATCTCCTTGATTAAACTCTCTTTGAAGGATATTCATATCATACCATCGTTTAGTCGTTTATTTATAAATCCATGTATTCTCATAAGAGTATAATCGCAGTTCATCTAAATCATGAAGTTGAAGCTTTTTTCTCTCATCCGCAGTCTTCATATCAAAGTTGAGTAGCTTGATAGCCCAATACACCTTATGCTCTAACTCAACTAGGAGATGACACAATGTTTCACATAACAACTTGAATGGTGTCATACCTATTGATGCCTTGTAGGAAATTTGATAGGCCTATAAGGTATCTGGGAGTTTTAGAGACCAGTCATTTCTTGAACAATTAACTTTTTTCTCCAAGATATTCTAAATTTCAATATTCGAAACCTCCACTTGGCCACTAGTTTGAAGATGATATGGCGTGCCAACCTTATGAGTGACCAATCATTTCTTAAATGATTAACTTTTTATCTAAGATACTCTTAATTTCATGATTCAAAACCCCCACTTGGCTGCTAGTTTGAAGATGATATGGTGTGCCTACCTTATGAGTGATCTCATACTTTCTCAAGAGAGCTTCAAAATTTCTTTCTATAAAGTGTGAACTATCATCACTGATTATCACCCTTGGCACCCCAAACCTTGGAAAGATGATGTTTTTAAATAGTTTTACAACCACGTTAACATCATTGGTGGGGGATGTTATTGTATCTACCCACTTGGAGACATAATCCGCCACCACTAAGATGAACTTTTTTTTACGCAATGGTGGAAACGATCCCATAAAATCTATTTCCCATACGTTAAAAATCTCCATTTTCAAGATGGAGTGTAAAGGCATCTTATGTTGCTTTAAAATGTTCCCGATCCTATGACAACTATCACAAAATACCACAAACTATCTTGCATCTCGGAAAAGACTCAGCTAATAGAAACTTATTATAGAACTTTTGCAGTTGTCTTTGAAGTGATTGCATGTACCCTATAAGAAGATAAATGACAATGACAAATAATACTTGTAACCTCATCTTCAAGAACACACCTTCTAAAAATCTTATCAACACATCGTTTGTATAGAAACAGTTCGTCCCAAAAATAATACTTTAAGTGCATAGAGAACTTCTTCTACCGTTGATAGCCCAAATCTGAAGGTAAGACTCCATACATTACGTAGTTGACAAAGTCCACATACCATGGTTCATCCAATATTTCTATGGCTAACAACTAATTATCCAATAAGGAGTCGTGGATTGATAGTTCATCCTCCTCCCTATCATGTGACTCTTGTTTCATCCTCAATAAATGATCCGCCACTAGATTTTTTTGTCCCTTTCTTATCTTTTATCTTTAGGTCAAACTCTTATAGTAGTAGTATCCATTGAATCAACCTTGTCTTGGCATCTTGCTTGCTCAAAAGATATTTGATGGCGGAGTGGTTAGTATAAATGATGAATTTGGACCCCACTAAGTAAGACCAAAACTTGTAAAAGTCAAAAACAATTGCAAATAGCTCCTTTCTTCTGGCATCATAGTTAAATTGGGCCACATCAAGAGTAAGACTAGCATAATAAATTGCATGAACTATCTTATTTTTCCTTTGGCCCAAGACAACACCTACTGCATAATCCCTTACATTTGTCATAACTTCAAATGGAAGATTCCAGTATAGCTTGAGTTATTGCCATTGGTCCGTCCTTTTAATTTCTCTTAGTATCACTAGGTAAGGTCTCTTGAGCTCTCTTAGCTAATATGTTGGCCAACTAGCCCAATTGTGCCTCTAAGTTATTTATAGATGCCTAGGACTGTAAACGCCAAGCCAAATACTCCTAGACTTAGGCTCGGCTTATCTAAGATAAGTCTCGGGATTGGCTCATTAAACTAAAGGAAAGAGCCAAGCTGAGCAGAGTCGAACTCATGAGCCAAAGCCAAAAAAAATAAACCGAGTCTTAATTTTCGAACTTGGGCTCGGCTCGACTCATTTAAGTAAATGAACGGGCCGAACCAAGCTTTTAACAAGCAGAGTCGAGTTGAATACCAAACTGGCTCAACTCATTTACAGCCCTATAAATGCCTATTGACTCTTCATCCATGCCTCATGTTTTAAAAACTAGCCTCATATGCACTTATAGCCTTAGCTAATAGTTCCTCCAAGTTTGGCTTTATTTCTTGAGGTGGAGCTGAAACTTAGTAACATGAGGGTGGCTGACTCATAGGATATTGATTTGGAATAGGATTATGCTCCCACTATAAAAAGTTAGGTAGGGGGCATCATTCTAGGTTGTAGCTGTCCTAATAAGAATTAATTTTCTAATCAAAATTACTCATATAATTAACTTGTTTATATAACTGATAAAATGGATTACTTACTTAACAGTATGTACTAACGTGAGGTCCTCCACATAAGTAATATCTAAATGGCTGATCCTACGTGTCAACAATGCTCAAATTATCATAGTTTTGATTTAAAGCATCTAACTGAGCATAAAGAGAAGTCATGATTACTGAATTTTAATTCCTCAATAAAGTGCATTTATACTGTCAAAAAATCACTGGAACCAAGGTTATTTTTTAAGTAAAAGATAAAATAAAATAAAAATAATCAAAGAAAGATTAGAAATTGATTAGATCAAGATTAAAATTTTAAGTATAAGGATATTAAATTAGTGCCCGACAATGACACAAAGAAATTGAAATTACAATTAATATACCTATCAGTAAGTAATATAGGGTATAATGAGTACCGAATTATCATCTCATGGAGACTAATAAAAAACTCTAATAAATTAAATCAATCATAGGCTATCAAAATAAAATAAAGAAATCATTATTAATCTAAACTAAGAATTTTAAAATATCTAAACTAAAATAAATAAAATCTAAAAAAAGATCAAATTGATTAATAAAAATTACCAAGGAATTCAGATCGGCCTCTATAATTAATTACCTAATTTTTTAATTACTACTTATGTGTCAATAGAAATATTTAACTAACGCACTCTCTCAAGTTATATAATCCTCTCACCAATTATCAGTCACGCTATACCTAATCAAAGGATTTAAACAAGAAATAATGCTTTAGGTTTAATTACTTATTTATCCTTCCTTATTGTTGTAGAGAAATTATATAATTTTTATCACAACCCATTCAAATTCTATTTATGCTATTTGACCTAAAGTGAAGAATCATCTCTTTGTTAAATGCTAATTAAATTTGATCAGTCTATTTATCATACACAAAGTTAGAACAATAGTATAAAACATGTAAAGTAATCTATTAATTAAGTAATCAATTAATCTATCACTATAAAGAATAGGGTTTCATCATATCCTTGTTAAAAGAAAATTAAAGCATGCTATTAATTAAAATAAAAGTAATCAAATTAAATAAAGAATATAAAATATACATAAAATATTGAACATGAGAATATATGAATATAAAATTGCAGCATTTCAGCTTCAAAATAAGAACCAATCATGGATGATCGATGATACTAAATTTTGTTCTTCTCAATTCCTTCTAACCCTCTATCAATACATCTTTTTCTCCTTCTATGTTGCCTCCGTATTTCTTTTCATAGGTATATATATATACACATCTAAGGTCTATTATTTTTATTGCTGTAGAATATTGAAAAAAATTTGTGTTTGGATTTATTTATAAATGATTTAATATTTGTATGTTCTAGGGTAGAACTATCATTTTTAGGTGTGTCATGCTTCTATTTTACAACATGTATGCATAATATATGTTATATGATTTTAAATATGAAAATCATATGAATTATGATAAGTTAGATATGTATGGTTAGGTTTTTTTGTGCTTGATATGTTTGATTCATGCATAGGGGTAAAAAATTTTATTACCATTGTTAAAAAATTCAAATTTTCATAGTTTGTGCTATTTTTAATTTCCTTTAGCTTTTTCATGAGAAATGTGGAATTATATCAAATTTTATTATTAAAATGGTTAAATATTAAGATAATTAGTGTTTAAGTGTATTTTGGTCATTTGTGACTCGTTATACCTAAGTGTTGAATGATTAGATTATGTTAGCCTTATTAGATTCTAGATGACTTTGGTGTTGAACATGAATTACCTTTGATTATTGACCTTAAGGCTTACTTGATTTGGTAGTTTTGTTGAATAATTAAAAATAAAAGGGAAAATGGTTGATTATGGATTGGTGAGCATGTGTATGTTATGTGTGGTTGGTAGTCACTCTAATAAGGTGGAAGATCTTAAGAATCGGAAATTGTTTACTCTTTAGGATTAGCTACGCTAAAGGTGAGTTAGGAGTCATAAACTTTGTTCGGTGGATTCGACAAATGCCTCAACATTTTGATTAAGGCCCTAGTATACTCTAATTAGTTCTAAAAAAAATTTAGAAGGTATGCATACCTAATGATTAAGTGTACTAGGATAAGAGGGCACTGTATTGCCTTGGTGCACTAGTATGACTAGTGTACTTTATATGGCTCCTAATTGCAAGGTTGGAAGGTATCTTGTTATCTTAGTGCTCTGGTATAGTTGGTGTATTGTATACGTCTTCAATTCATTTTCGCATCCCCTTGAATAAATGAAAATGGAAGTAAATATTGTATGGTGATTTAATTGAATTCGGTTTCTTATGTTAGTTTGGTAGTTGCCTTCCTACACTAATTGAATTTGGTATGTTTGTTTAGTAATTTTCTCCATGTATTACTTGGCTTTTATATGATGATTGAATTGGATTAGATTATACATGTTGGTTTGGTATTTTCCTTAATGCACTACTTGGATTAGGTATGTTGGTTTGATAGTTGTCTTGTCTCCATATATTATTGGATTTGGTATATTGGTTTGGTAGTTGCCTCTATGTACCACAATTTTGTTTAATGGAATTGTTGGTATATCGGTTGGTTATTGCCTTAGTACATGACTTTTTATGTTTATGTGTGGTATTTTAGTGGCTATTAGGAAATGCTTAAAATGGTTCGGTGTTTCCCTTTTGTGGGACACCCTTAGTATAAATTAGATTAATGAAATGATTGTAATGTGATAAATTATGATGTGATGAGTATGTGTCTTATAAGATGGTATAATTTGTAGCATGATTATGTTATTTGGTTTTCACATGTACTCTCTGATGTATTTACACTATGATTCTTTATGGTATTTTCTATGTACTTCGTATGACCTTTGTATACTTAGTGTTGTATAGTTGTTTACTCAGTACCATTATACTAATGTCATTTGTTTCATTATCCCTTACCTATTTAATATACAATATTGATCTTGCAAGTTATGGTGGCGGCTTGGGTTTGGATTATAGTGTTGTAGGGTTATATGCACAACAACTAGCTTGAAGATGATAAGGAGAATTCGAGTGATGACTGAACCAATCCAGTAATTGAACTTCAAGAGGAGGTAAGTCAGGAACACACACTTGGTGAGAGTTCCAAGATTGAAGTAAAACCCTATCAAAACTTCATTCCATTTTCTCAAAGTTTATAGAATCACATATTAAATAATCAATTCTCTAAGGTTGAGTTTAATTTACCTAATGTGAGAGAATATCCTCCTTGTCATAATTCATGTTGCAGGATTGTTAAGGTCACTCAATTGGTAAAGGAAAAGCCTCTAGTGCATTATTCGAGTGAACCATATGGAACAATAATGTTCTCATCTCAATCTCCAAAAGGAGAGATGTTAGAGTATGATATTGAGATCCCTCTTTGTTAAAAAAGAAAAATCTTCTAGGTTGTACTTGAGCCTCCCTTTTCAATCCTTGGGTATAAGTTTCATGGTCCTAACACTACATATTTCATTATTATGGATGTCAATTGAAATGGAACTAACATGGGTAAGTTTCTCAGCGAATTTAGATTACATCAACAAGTCATAGGGTAAACCATTTTTTATGAGCTAAATGAGTTGAGGTTGTCTGTTTAAAAAACTTCTAGGTCTACAAGAGAAAAATAAAGATTGGAGTAATAGGCATGTTTGTTTGCAAGAATGTTATATGGGATATATTGGGTATCTGCTGCTTTCGTGCTCGAAGTTCTTTATAGCTAATGCTAAAAGCTTGAGTTTAACTTTATCCTCGTGCTTTGTTACTATGCTATGTGTTTTTCCATTTCCTTTTCATGTTTTTATTGTTCTCCTTTAGTTTTATGTTAAATCCATGCCATATTTTTTTCACTTATTTTGACTGTTTTACGTGATGAGTATAGTTGAGTCATTTTTGCTTTGGTTTGACTCTTAGAAGCCCTTAACTAGTCGGTGATGAACATATCTTTGAAATCATACTAAAAGATGATCACAAAACTGAGAAAAAGTCAAATGGAGGTTTTTTGTGTTAAGTTTGATGTAGGGAACAACACATATCTGTGTGATTGGATGTGAATGAAGTAGTAACATGTATGATCTTCTAACCATCAACATAGCATGCTAAGATACATCACAACCTATAGTGAGCTTTTGAGCTATCTATGCCTTCTTCTTTTTTAGCATTTTACATAAAATAATTTATAATTTTTTTCGCGTTATTTTCCTTTGTTAATCTCATATATACTAATTGTTTTAATCAAATTATTTGTCATAGCTCTTGTAATTGACTATAGAGACTACTAGAACTTGTTTGTTCATGAGTTAATCGAAGCTTTTAAATCATAACCGCCCTACTTGAGAAAGTTATAAAGAAACTTTAGTATTTACCACCACATGGCTAGATAGTCTTCTACCCCATTTTTTTTTATTGTACATGAGTTATACAACCTTAGCTAACCACTTTGAGCCTTTTACATTGATATTTATTTTTTTATCACCCACATTTTTCCTAATCAAATCTAAAACACATTTTTCCCCTTATTCTAAAAACTAGTAGAAATTTTGATGAGATTTACACAAGTGATTTTAGGCTGTATGTAAAGAAATTATTAAAGAGCATAAAAATGATTAAGTGTGGGAGATGTAAAAAAAATTAAAAAAAGATATGAAAAAACTATGCAAGAGAGAGAGAGAGAGAGAGAGAGAGAAATAGAAGAAGAGAAAGCTTAGTTTATTTCCTTTATTTTATTTTGATGAGAAGTGGTGAAAATTATTTGACTAACCAATATGAAGATATTTGGTCTATGTGATTCTATGTTATGTAATGAGAAAATACCTTGATAAGTTCAAATATATAAGAAGAGTCTCAATATCGACATTGTTCCACAAAGTTATAGGATATTTTGTTGAATCTTTAGTTCCCTATTGTTCATCAAACCCTTAAAACTAGCCCTGTTATAACTCTTATGAAGTCCTACTTGATTTTTGAGATGGGCGACTTTGATTTGTTAGAAATTAGTCACATACGTCAAGCATATGGTTCAGTTTATTTGGCAAGTATTTGATATCCTTCATGCGATTTTTATCTACAAAATATGAGTTTTCCTTATCATTTTTATCATCTTATCTCACATATCTAAGTGTGTTTATACATATGTAGCCATGAATATGACATAAAGGTAAAAAATGAGGTTATACATTTGTGATAATGAATCTTGATGTGAGGTTTTCAATCATTATTAGTGTTATGTTTATATATATCATGTTTATGTGTGAACTATATTTGAAATGAACCCTCTAAATTTTTTATCTTGGTTGAGTGCTAATCTTGGTATTATGAAAACAGAAGACTGTGAGGCTACATTAGTTAAATGTGTTAAAAGTGTGTTTGTCCTTTTTACGTAATTTGTGTGTGATTTTGTGGGTATATTATCTGTGAAACCCTCACAAGACATTACTCATCATTTAAGGTGACCTCAGGGTTTAAAAGGCTTGTTGTATATGCTAAGTGCAATCACAAGACATACAAAAGTTGCTAGTTATTATTATTTTTGTTTTATAATCATGTCTTTCTTGAGGAAAAACAAGAAGTAAAATGTGGAGGTGTTGATGAATAAATATTTTTACATATATTATACCCTTTTACTTTATTTTTTATTATTTATTTTAATAATATGTGGGGTTATTTATGTTAATTTTAATTTTGTGCCTAATTTATAATAATCTCATGAATTTAATTAATTTAGAACTTATAGTTGATTTTCGTATGGATTTTGACTATGTACGGTATTTTAACCATATCTTTCATGTCTGAAATTATATTTAAGTGATTAAAATTTTGGTGTAAAGATAAGAACAAGATACATAACTTTTATTTCTAATATTATTTCCTAAATCGTAATGCATCAAGGTTGAAATTTATGTTAAAGTTAAGGTTGGGATTAGGTGTGGGTGATTAAAAAAGTTTGGAATTGTATGTACTATTAATTATTATTATTATCATCATCTTCTTCTTCTTCTTCTTCTTCTTCTTCTTCTTCTTCTTCTTCTTCCTCCTTTTTGCAATCTCAGTAGATAATGTATCAACTGCCTACAGAAATAGCAAGAAACTTATAAGAAAAGATTGGTGAAAGATAAAAGATTGATTTTTCTCAATTGTTTGTTATATGTTAGTTGCTATTTCTACAGGTTGTTGATGCAATATCTACTTATATTGTAAAGATTATAATAATAATAATAATAATAATAATAAGTACTATATACAAATCCAAACTTTCCTAATAATAACAATAATAATAAATGTAAATAAAAAGTACTATATACAAATCCAAACTTTCCTAATCACCCACACTAATCCCAACCTTATATTTAATATAAATTTTAACTCTTATGCACTCTGATGTAGGAAGTAATAGTAGTAATAGTTGTATATCTCATTCTTATCTTTACACAAAATTTTGAATTACTTAAATCCAAGTTCAAACGTGAAAGTAATGATCAAAATACCGCATGCTATCAAAACCCATACGAATATCAACTTTAAGCTCTAAATAAATGAATTAAACACATCTTTAAAATTAATATAAATAACCTCACATGTTATTCAAATAAATAATAAAAATATTAAATTGAAAGGGTTAAAAATATATAAAAATATTCATTCATCAATATCCCCATGCTTAACTTCTTGTTTGTCCTCAAATAAGATATTATTCTAATAAAAACCTAAAAACAAAAACAAAACAAAAAACTAAATATCCACTTTCATAGGTCCCACGATTGCACTTAGCATGTGTAACAAGTCCTTTAAACCCTTAGTTCACCCTTAAAGGACGAGTAAGGTCTTGTGAGGGTTTTACAAATGATATACCCACAAAATCGCACACAAATCACATAAAAATTACAAACACACTTCTACCACCCTTAACTAATGTAATTTTACAATCTTCTACTTTCATAACACCAAGATTAGTGCTCAACCAAGATTTAGCACCAAAAATTTTAAAAGTTTAATTTCAACATATAGATATAAACAAAACAATAATAATAAATGAAAATCTTATCAGACCTTAGTCATATTAAGATCCATTCTCACAAATTGTATACCCTCTCATTTTTATATTTTTGTCATATTTATAGCTACATATGTATAATGACATTCAGATATATGAGATAAGATGATAAAAATAGCAAGTAGTTTACATATATCAATAAAGAAAAATCATATTTTATGGATTAAACCTCATGAAGGATATCAAATATCTGCTAAATGGACCAAACAATATGCTTGACTCATGTTACTATTCTCCAACATATCAAAGTCATCCATATCAAGAATCAAATAGGACTTTATAAAAGAAGTAACGAGACTTGGTTCAATAGTTTAATGAAGAATAGGGTAATAAGGATTCAACAAAATATATTAAAATCTAGTAGAATTATGTTGATATAAAGACTCTTCTTACATATTCAAACTTATCAAGGAATTTTTTTCATTACATAATATAAAATCACATAGGCCAAATGAAATACCCCAAAACCTTAATCTATAAAATTATGTTAAAATAAAAATTTATTAGGAAAATTAATTAAATAAATTCTTTTTATTAGAATAAGAGGAAAAACTAAGGCAAAATCAAGAGGAAAATAATAAGGAATTTGATTAGGAAAATTTTGGATGTTTTCTTAATTAAAATGGAATTTAGAAAAAATTATCCAAAATATCCTAAATTAATACAAAAAGAGAATTTAATTATTATTTTACTAAATTTTATTATTTTAAATATTCCAAAAATACTAATTCTAAATACACCAACCAGCCTATTTTTCCTTTTTTCTTTGTCCTTTTTTCCTTTCTTTCTCCTTTTCTTTCCTTTTTTCTCCTTTCTCCTTTTTCTTTATTTCCCTTCTTCCCCTAGATTGGGCCAGCCCTTCCCTCGCGGCCTAACCCCTTCCCCCTCTTTCTTCCACGCAACCCAGCCCGCACCCTCCTTCCTTTTTTCTTTCTCCTCACCCGCTCAGCCGCCTAGTCCTCTTCTTTTTTCTTTCTTTTCTTTTCCCCCAACTGACCAGCCCGCTGCCTCTTCTTCTTCATCCTTTCCCACGCATTGTAGGTCGAAACTTGTAGCCCCGTACTACCAATAGCCCAGCCACTGTACCACTGCCCTGCCTCCCTCCTTTATCTCCCTGTCCTTTTCCTTTCCTTTTCCGGCCCCAACCAGCTCCACACCTCCTCCCACGCATGCCCCATCCCTTTCCTTTTTCTTCACCCGACCGAACCTGCACCTGCAAATTACAAACTTGTACAGGCCTGCCACCGCCGGTCGGCGAGTCTGCCATACCTGCCCCCTTGTCCTTTTCCCCTTTTGTCATATCCTCCCACCAATGGTCTATAAATACCCCCTACCCAAACTCAATCGGCTTTCTTTTCCCTACTTAGAAAACCAACCTACCTTGTGCCACTACCACTTCAGAGGCCTCCACCACCGCCATTGCCCAACTCTACCACTCGAAACACCTGCCAAACTCCTCCTTGCATCACCCTCCACCAAACCAGAACACTTACCACCCCTAATTCTCCCTACATGAGCCACCTCAGCCATGCAAAGTTGGCTGCTCAATCTACAACTTTGCACCTATCGCCACCCTTCTCACTGCCGTGTGCCACCATCCCCGCCCTATACACCACTTCTCCGACCTTCCAAAACACTCAGCAAGGCCTCCTCTACTTCCCCCTACCTTCCTTTCTCCATGCCTCCCTCTCCTTCACCCTTCCTCCTCCTCCACCACCTTCGACCACCACAACAACCATCACCTATGCCTCCACTTTCGTGGGGCTACCACCACCATTCCAACCCTTTCAACCCAGAGAATCCACCATCACCACACTCCCCCTCTTCTAGTTTAGAAATCCACCTCTCCAACTCCAATTCCTCTTCTGCCGCCACCGCCACGTAAGGTTGTACCCTAACCTCCCTGACCTTTACAAATAATTAATGTAATTATTATTAAATTTTATTAATATTAATATCATTACTACTACTACTACTACTACTACTACTACTACTACTACTACTACTAAGATTTGAAGTACTATTATTATTATTACTTATATCACTATTATTACCATTATTATTATTAACATTATTGTCACTATTTTAGTATTACTAATACTATTACTATTATTATTATTATTATTATTATTATTATTATTATTATTCAGGTTATTATTATTATTATTATCACTATTATTATTATTGTTAATATTAAAGTTATTATCTTTAGTAATATAAATATTGCTAATAATACTTCAACATGGACCAATATAACTACCAAGACCTATTTTGACTAGTAATAGTATGATTATCTAATTTGAGAATAATACCTTTATTTTTACTTATAAAACTACTACTATTATTATTAACCCTAATACTAGGTTATGATAAGGGTAAAGTAGGAAATAATGATAATATTGGTTAGAGGAAAGTTAACCCTTAGTATTTTCCTCTTATAAGTGAACAAAGTCAAAACCCTAAGGAAGTGTAGGAGCGTGCTCCAAGCCCGGCATCATATTAGGTAAGGATATGGTTAAACCCTATTGTATATGAAAAATGTGCTATGTGTGTTAATTTGATGTGTGTGCTTTATATATTATGTTCTTGTAGCTTGCTAAGCATGGACTTAAGGTAATTTGCATGTGTTTTATAATATGTGTAATGTGGTTTTTTTCCTTTTTCATGAAATGTGCTTATGTAATATTTCCCCTTATGACATGAATGATAAGAAGCCCTAAATAGTGTGATGTGTTTGTGAGAGAAATGGAAAAGAGTGAGGTAAGTAAGTTGATTAAGAGGATGGAAAGGATGGCCTAAATATCTTATAACCTATGGGTGGACAAAGGATGAATAATGGGAATAAATTATGGATCTTATTATGCTGTAGCTGTAAGTTTACCTGTGACATTATGGATTTATTATGCTGTACCTATACGTATGCCTGTGATGCTATGGATCTTAGTAAATTATACCTGTGATATATGTAATTGGTTGGAATTTATGCTAAGACGTGAATTATGCTAAAGTTGGGTTTTAATTATTACATCAAAGAGTATCTCTAATATGTTCTTTAATAAGTTCAGTTATTTCAGATGAACGAATATGAGTAGTACGTGAACTTGATGGAATTTTATTATCTAAGTAATTATTGTGTCTCAATCATCTTATGTATATATATATGTATTATACCATGTAAATTGTATGTCTTGCATGTGTTCCATGCTGATTTATCATATTAGTTTGGTATAAAAAGGTTGCTCAGAACTATAGTACTGAAGGGTTCATTTCTGTGGACCCCTGCCTATTCAATAGGCAGTGGACTTTGCAGGTCAGCGTTTGAGCTCAATCAAATGCTAATAGTTCAGATTTGGGAGCGTAGGACTATCCGTTGTTTCTTTTATTATCTTATTACCGGTTGTATTTGGACCCTCGTGTCCTCTTGTAATTTCTCTCTCGAGTTTCGTAAATTGTTAATGTCGTTTTAATTAGCAGTATTTATCTAACATTCTCTCTATCCTAATTTCTGTAATCATGATATTAATTTAAGCGGAATAATGATTTTAGCCTTAGCACTTGGTATGAGAATGGTAGAGGAAACCAGACTTGTACCAAGTGTGGCAGTAACACCCTTTGTTTTTATTGTTTTAGCTTCCACGCTTAACTTTGTAAACGAAATTTTTCGGTAGTAAATTTTTGGGTGTTACAATGGGGGTCCGAGAGTAATGTAGACTGGACTATCTCTTTTATCTTTGTACTTATGTTTTCATTTTATTTCCATTTTATTTTATGTATTATACCTTTTAGCCCTTTTGGGACTTTGACTACGTAACTCGTTTTCGGCTGTAATAACTTTTAATCCACGCACTCTAATTCTTTCGTGATGAATATTTTAATTTTCCATGAATCGCTATTTTAAGTTGTTTAAGGTTATTATTAAATTATCCTTAACCTTGTGGTTGGTATGAGATTAGTCGGGAGTTGGGCTTGTATTGGTCATGGTGATAGCACCCTAGTGCTTATATTTGTTTTAATTAAACGATAATTTTCAACAATGATTTTTTGGGGTGTTACACCAAATATCTTCATGTTGGGTCTCCACATCATTTTCACAACTTCTTTATACAAGAAAGGAGATAAACTAATTTTTCTCTCTCTCGTTTTCTTGTCTTTTTTAAAAAAATTCATATATTTTTTTTTCAATTTTTTTTACCTCTCCCACTCTTGGTCTTTTTTTATGTTTTTTTACCTTTATTCATATACAACCTTGAATCACTTGCATAAGCCTCATCAAAATTTCTACTAGCTTTTAGAATAAGGGTAGAGATGTATTATTGGGTTTGATTAGGAAAAATGTGGGTGATGAAAAAATAAATGTTAATGTAAAAGGCTCAAAGTAGTTAACTAAGGGGTGTACAACTCATGTACTTTAAAAAAAAAGTACGGTAGAAGACTATCTAGCTATGTGGTGGTAAATACTAAGGTGTCTTTATCACTTTCTCAAGCAGGGCGGTTATGATTTAAAAGCTTTGATTAAATCATGAACAAACAAGTTCTAGTAGTCTCTATAGTCAATTACAAAAGCTATGACAAGTAATTTGATCAAAACAAATTAGTGCATATGAGGTTAACAAAGAAAAATGAAGCCAAAAAAATTATAAATTATTTTATGTGAAATGCTCAAAAAGAAGGCAGAGATGGCTCAAAAGATCACTATATGTTGTGATAAATCTCAACATGCCATGTTGATAGTTAGAAGATCATAAATGTTAGCACTTCATTCACATCCAATCACATAGATATATATTGTTTCCTACATCAAACTTAACACAAAAAACCTCCATTTGAATTTTTCTCAGTTTTGTAATCCTCTTTTGGTATGATTTCAAAGATATGCTCATCACTAGCTAGTAAAGAGCTCCTAAGACTCAAAATAAAACAAAAATGACTCGACTACACACATCATGTAAAACACTCAAAATAAATGAAAAAAAATATAGAATGGACTCAACATAAAATAAAATAAAAATAAATAAATACATTAAAAAAATGAAAAAACACATAGCATGATAATAAAGCAGTAGAACAAAGTCAAACTCAAGCTTTTAGCATTAACTATAAAGAATTTAAAGCAAGAAAGTAGTAGATGCAAAAATATCTTACAAAACATTCTTGCAAACAAACATGCCTATTATTCCGACCATTATTTTCCTCTTTGTAGACCTTGAAATTTTTGTTGGCATGCAACCTCAACTCATTAAGCTTATAAAAAATGGTGTACCCTATGACTTGTTGATGTAATCTAAACTCCCTAAGCAACTTACACATGTTAGTTCCACTTCGATTGACATCTACAATGGTAAAATATGTAGTGTTAGGACTATGAAACTCATACCTAAGGATTAAAGAGGGAGGCTCAAGTACTACTTGGTAAGAATTTTCTTAAAAGAGGGGTCTTAATATCATACCTTAACTTCTCTTCTTTTGGAGAGTGAGATGAGAACATTATTGTTCCATGGTTCACTCAAACAAGGAACTAAAGGCTTTTCCTTCATTGGTTGTGTGACCTTAAAAATCCTACAACATGAATTATCATAAGGAAGATATTCTCTTACATAAAGGTAAATTAAACTCAGCCCTAAAAATTTGATTATTCAATTTGTGATGCAGTAAACATTGAGAAAATGAAATGCATGGTTGATAGGGTTTTACCTCAATCTTGGAACTCTTACTAAGTGTGAGTGCCTTACTTACCTCCTCATGAAGTTCGATTAGTCATTAGTTTGGTCATCACTTGGATTCTCCTTGTTATCCTTCTCCATGTTCTCATATGGTAAACCTATAAATTCCTTGCCACAACTCACAGTTACTGTCATTGTTCCTTATTTTTAATTTATCTCAGCATCACTATGCAAGGTCTCTTAAGCTTTCTTAGCTAATATGTTGGCCGAATAGCCTAATTGTATCTCTAAGTTCTTTATAGATATCTCTTCACTCTACATCCATGCCTCATGATTTTAAAAACTAGCTTCATATGAATTAATGGCCTTAACCAACAATTCCTCCAAGCTTGACATTGTCTATTGAGGTAGAGCTGAAACTTGGTTACACAAGGGTGGTTGACTAACATGATACTAATTTGGAATGGGATTACGCTCCCAACATAAAAATTTAGTGTGAGTGTACCCTTCTGGGTTGTAGGCATCCCAGTAAGAATTAGTTTGCTTATCAAAATTATCTACATAGTTAAATTGTACATACAATTACCTACTAACCAGTCCGTACTAGTGTGGGGGCCTCCATATAAGTAACATCTAAATGTCTAATCCTACGTGTCAACGGTGCTCAAGTTATCATATTTTTAATTTAAAGCATCTAACAGAGCATAAAGAGGGGTCATGATTATTGGCTTTTAGTTCCTCGATGAAGTGTACCTATACTATGTCAAAAAACCACTAGAACCAAGGTCAATTTTTTAAGTAAAAATAAAATAAAACTAAAAATAATCAAAATAAGAATTAGAAATTGCTTAGATCAAAATTTAAATTTTTTAGTTTAGGACTATTAAATTAGTATGTGGCAATGACATCATAAAACTTAATGTTGGTCAAATAAATATATTGGTAAGTATACCGATCACAAGTACTATAAGGTACAATGAAAACCGAATTATCGTCCCACTGAGAATAATCAACAATTCAAAAACTCTAAAAATTAAATCAAGCCTAGGCTCTTGAAATAAAATAAAAGAAATAGTTATTAATATAAACTAAGAATTTCAAAATATTTAAACTAAAATAAATAAAATCTAACAAAGATCAAATTAATTAATAAATATTACCAAAGAATCCGGATCTATCTCTATCTAATTATAATGACCAATTAATTAATTAATTAATTAATTAATTAATTAATTCTTCAATTACTAGTTACGTGTCAACAGAAATATTTAACTAATGCACTCTCTTGAGTTACATAGCCCTATCTTCAATTATCAGTCCTGATATCTCTAGTCCACAAATTTAAATACAAGACAATATTTTAGGTTCAATTAATTATTTATTCTTCCTTATTTTTGTAGAAATTATATAATTGTTCTCACAACCCATTTAATTCCTATTTATGTTATTTGATCTGAAGTAGGGAATCAGCTATCGCATCTTTTTTCGACTTGTTAAACACTAATTAGTCTATTAATTAGGCACAATCTAAAACAACTGCATAAAACACATAAAATAATATATTAATGAAGTAATCAATTATCAATATAAATAATAGGCTTTCACCAGATCCTTGGTAAATAAAATTTTGAACATGCCATTAATTAAAATAAAAGCAATCAAATTAAATATAAAATATACATAAAATATTGAACTTGAAAATATTTGAATATAAAATAACAACACTTTAGATTTAAAATAAGAACTAATAAAATAATATTATATAAAACAAATGATCGACGGTATTGACTTTTTCTTCTCAACTCTTTATGGTCCTCTGGTGTCACGTCTTTTTTGCCATCTATATTTCCTCTGTATTTCTCTTCATAGGTGTTTATATGCGCGCACACACACACACACCTCCCGAAGGTGTCTTATTTTTTCAATTATAGAATATTGAAAAAAAGTTATGGTTGACAATTCGAGCACATATCTTTTCACAATCATCTATTTTTTTTCTCAATCTTTCATCTTGTCCTTTCTTCTATATTTTCTTATGAGTTGGTTGCTATTTTTGTTGGTTATTGATGCAATATGTACCGATATTACAAAGATGATGATGGTGGTGATGATGATAACAATACTAATAAATAGTAAATAAAAAGTAGCACATATAATTCCAAACTTTATTAATCACCCATAGCTAATTCCATCCTTATCTTTAATATAAATTTTGACCTTACTGAACTTTGATTTAGGAAATAATAGTATAAATAAAAGTTTTAGATATCGTTCTTATTTTTACATCAAAATTTGAATCACTTAAATTCAAGTTTATATGTGAAAGTTATGGTCAAAATACCCTAGATTGTGATAACCTATACGAAAATCAACTTTAACCTCTAAATTAATCAAATACATGAGATTATTATAAATTAATCACATAATTAAAATTAATACAAATAACCTCACACATTATTTAAATAAATAATAAAAATCTTAAAGGAAAAGGGTATAAAATAGGTAAAAATATTCATTTATCATTGATCTTGTTATGGACATTAGGGGTGCTCGGAAACAAATGAGCATGGAGTTGATATCAAGTTTGATCAATGCTTAATAAAAAGGAAGTGTTCTATCGTCGTTAATTATCAATCTATATGGTTGTCATTATTATGTGTCATATATAACTAACCTACATTTTTTGTTTCGTGTGTGCGATATTGATTTTTACAGGCATATAAAAGGTCAATGAGATCTCACGGACATTGATCCCACACTTCATATCAATTCATCAAACATTTTAATGAGTAAATAATATGGTATATAATCACCTCAAAATAAGAGAAACTTATGTTTATCTCTCCTTTGTTTCATTCTTATGTTAATTGATATATATATTTTTATCAATTTTAATTACATATTGATATAGGAGCAAACACTCAAGATTTGGTACTCATCATTATGGAACCAATTTTTCTTCATTTAGAAAGGATCTCCCATAAAATTGAAGACAAAAAGATAGTTACGTTGCTAGTTATAGATGAAACATACCATATAAGCTACTAGGCGTGTACACGCATGTACATGGCATGCATGGACTACATGGGGAAATAATATGTAGCTTGGACGTGCATATTAGTTGATTTAGTTAATTAATTAAGTAGTAGAGTTAGATATTAGATAGAGAATATATTAATATAATTCTACCTTTTTTAAGAATATTCTATATTATAGTATCTTTCAGTACATTCTATATTCTAGTATCTTTTAGCTAGGTATCTTTTGAAGAATTGTATCTTTTAACTAGTATCTTGTAATCGGTATCCTTGGATATATAAAGCCATAGAACCCACGATTAGAGATGGATCAAGATTGAATTAAAGTTGAATGCAAATTGCAAGTATTGAAATCGGTGTGAGTTTATCTCAAGTTTAATTGAATATGTGTGAACAACTAATCTTGAAACCCTTGTCTATGTGAATTAGAGATTAAGTACTATCTTTTCTAAACTTCATAACCCATGCCCTTCTAGCCATATTCATCATCCAAACACATCTCATAATTGAAGCCCTAATTTAAAAAACCTAACCTTAATTTACCATTCGAAACCCTAACCTTAATTTTCAAAGCTAATCCCTAACCCTAACCCACAACACCTTTTATCATTAAACCCTAATTACCGAACCATCATCATCATCATCATCTCATCATTGTCAAAGCATCATCATCATCTCATCGAATTTGAATAATCTTTATCATTAATTCGTCACCATCAAATCATCCTCATCATTATTCTAACCTATTCGAATATCAACATTCTTCAATTCACCACTTTTGGACCTTCTTCTTTTTAATTCCAACCTAATCGAGCATTAGTTTTACCAATTTAAAAATTCCACATTTCCACACACATGATATATATTGGAAATATGTATTTTTATTTGATTATATCTATCTTATTTGATGACCACCCTTCTAATTATGAATGGATGATAGAGATAATTGAAGATAAAAGATTAAAGTCTCATATTCAATAAACTTAAATTAGATCTAATATGATCAATTCAAAGATCAAAAGTGATGGATTAGTAGCCACATCACCCACCACCATATGTACATATATGTCACTTGAAGATTATGGAAAGCCTCCTAAGGTAGCAATATATATATATATATATATATATATATAGAGAGAGAGAGAGAGAGAGATGGATTGACAGTCTCATTGCCCATTACTATATGCATATCTCATCACCCGAAGTTTATTGGAGAATCTAGTAAAAACCTCCATTATCCAAAGTTAATGGAGGGCCATCAAAAGTGACCACAAATTTTACATGTACCCGAAGTACTTATGGTAATTTCACAAGAGTTAGTAGAAGCATAAAGATACCGACCAACTATATTATTTACAAGTCTATACTTGAGGTACGAAGGATATTGACACAATTGAGGTGGAAGTCAAAAGCTTCACCTAATGATTTAATGCTTCTAAAAACCTTATGCAAAACTCAATCCCAAATATCAAATAATTAAAAAATGATGTATTCCTTAAGCACAAGTTGATCATGGACATCAAATAATTGTAAGTTTTTCAAAACTTATATAATACTAATCAAGAAAGTCAGATGATATTAAATACCTCAAGTGCATTTCAATCTAGAAGATCAAACTATTTGGTTGTATATATTCCCAAGTACTAATTTTGTTTTTACACTTTCTATTTATGCAATGCTAATTCTTGCAATTTAGTTTCTAAATTTTTTTTTGTAATATTTAAAGTATTCTTTTAATCATGAAGTAGTGATGATAACTTTATGCATATTTTGTCAGCCCGTTATTCATAAGATTATACACCTACATCATCATTAGTAGTTGTTAAAACCTACCATAGCCAAGTATTATCACATAGTGGTTGGAGTATTTACAATAACTTCCCATTATATTATAGTTTTGATAGGTAGAGTCATTTGATATTTGAAGCCTAAAACTTCCTATCCAATAAGTAGTTGGATAGTTGAAGCCTCAAGTTTTTCATTCAGTCTTATATAGATAGAATGAGGAATCCTCATGTCGTATTTTGTCATTTGAAATGATGTATTTTGGGGGTCTGATATGGATTTTCCGTATTTGTCATATGGAAGGCTGATAATGAGTGGGAGGTTTGACACTTTGTCTAAGTTTAGAGTGGATGAGGTCGAGGCCATATTAGAGTATCTTATACTCTAAGACCTTTGGAAACTAAGGCTTACCGTTACATCCTAGAACTGGATAATTTAACTTAGTTTAGTGCTTAGTTCAGCAGAGAGTCGTGGCTGCTCATCCTGAGATGGAGCAGCATTTTCTAGGAGCCAATCTTCTATAAGGGTAATATCCCTCCATCTAATTGTTCGAGGAACAACCACATTTGCTCTATTTTGTTCTATTGGGAGCAAAAGGGTCTCACCTTTAATGCTCTGGGATTTGGCGATGGTTTTAAACGTAGTGTTCATAATTTTGTAGTGGATACAATAAATCATAATCGTTGGTATTCATCCATCCAACATCTCACACCCACGTGTTTTCACTTTAAGGGTAAGAGAATGAAAGATGTTAAGATCAAATAAGGTAGGGGAGAAATTTGGGTAACAATTGAAGAAAATAAGACCATTGTATAAACTAGATTCAACAATTCCTAAAATTGAATCTTCAAATTTTGAGTCTGTCATATCGTAGAATAGCAAGGATTGAATACTTCAATCCTTCCCTAGTTAGGGTTTTGAATCCTACTTAAACAAGGCCCAGATATATGTATCTAAAGCCGCCTTTAAAATGTTTTTTGATTGACTTTTTAAAAATAAGTGTGCTTGTTTCAAAAGGTTTCAAAATTTAAATGCCACGTTTTTCATTCTTGATAACATAATTATTTTGAAAACCATACCATTTGGAAGTTTGTAATGCAAACCTTCACTACTTTGGTGTATATAATAATAATAATAATAATAATAATAATAATAATAATAATAATAATGTGTATGGATTTGTGATATTAATTTTTTTTGGTGATTTGTGATATTAATATATGGTAAAGATTAATGATATTGATTTGTGCCTTATGATCATTTGATAATGGATTGTATTAGTACTTTATTTTAGTTTTTTTTGTTTATTATATTAGTATTTAAAAATATTAGATTAGATATAAAGGTAATAAATTTTAATAAAATTAAATTAAATAATTTGGGCATTAGAATTAATTAAATAAGATTACAAATTTATTAAATATTAAGTTTATATATCTCATAGTTTTAGATATTATTTCAAAAAATAAAATAATAAGATATAGACTAGGTATAATAATAACATAATATAATTTTAACTTAAAAAAGATAATACTTGATATAAGTACAATCAAGAAAAGTAGATATGTATAGATTAAGTATCATATATATTATTATTGTTATACAGAATCTATATATATTAACCTATATGTGTAAGTTTATTTAAGTATAATTTAAGAAAGTATATATATATATATATATTAAGTGTAATAATAACATAATATAATATAATTTCTACTTTAAAAAGATAATATTTTATTTAATTATAATTAAGAAACGTAGATATATACTTTAAATATATTAGATTAAATATAAGAAAATAAATAAAAATAATAAAATGAGTATAATAGATGAATTATAAAAAAAAATATTAAAATTAATATATTAATTATAATAAAATGTAATCAAAATGATAAATTAAGTATAATAGATTAAGTATAAGAAAATATATTGAAAATGATAAATTCAATAAAATAAATTAAGTAAAATAAAATATATCACTAAAAAGGGTCAACATAATAGTTTATTTTACGTATTTCGTCTTATTACGTAATATAATGTTTATAACTTAAAATTTTATTGTATGGGGGTGTGAGAGAGAGAGAGAGATGTTCAAATATAAACTACAAGTTTAAATTAGAATTGAAAACTATTGTTCTCCTCCCTTAGATCTAACCTGTAAACCATAACCCTAAACCTTACCAAAAACCCTAAACCCATATAACAATTACCTAGACCCTTAACCCTAAACCCAAACCCTAAAAAAAAGCCTAAACCCTAACCTAACACCAAACCCTACCCCTTATATACCTAAGTAAAGAATTTTCATTTAGCATTAATAATAACAATAATTCATTAGATCTTTTACCCTTTTATAGGTGGTAAAATGTCTCACTTACCTATCACATGCTTTCCAACCTATTTTTTTATGTCTTCAAATGAAAATATTAGGTACCACGTACGATGGATACATGATGAGCTAGGCTACATGTTGGAGTGGGGGTTGTATGCAGGACCATACAAGTTTAGGTCCATACTATATTTTGCATACCTTGTCACAGAGTCAACCATGGTTATGGGTGAAGGTTAGATATATAGATTTATTTGTCCATAATAATTTTCCACATTCTATTTTTTATTGAGGGATATTTTCTGAGAAAATATAATTAGATTACAAAGGAGTTGATAGTGATTGATAAAGAGTGGAGGTCTTGGCATGGGATGACACTGAGTGTATAACCTAATTACCCAAATAACGGTTACGAGTCTTTTGAATAAGTGGGATTTCAGATGTTTCTACAAGAAATATGGACTCAATGGGTGATCGATCACATTCGAGGTAGAACAACAAGTTGATCTTACCACCGAGTGTATGCCCCGATTACCCAGATGACGGTTACAATTCTTTTGAATAAGTGGGATTTAAGATGTTTCTATGAGAAATATGGACTCGGTGGGTGATCGGTCATATTCGAGGTGGAACAACGAGTTGATCTTTTACATATAAGAAATCGATAATATAGTATGTTGGTTCATGTTTTGTCTTGTTAAGCTATATAGTATTTGTAGCTTTAACCCCCTTTTTATCATGTACATAAAGAAAATATATCATTATGCTATTTGAACACATACATTTGAACTATCATTATTAAAATATAGTGAATATGAAGAAATAATAAAACCTTAAATAGTTAATTAATGTTTATTTGTCATATAGATTAGATGTCAATTGATAAAAGTTAGACATTATTAAAAAATCAACAATCAAATAAAATTTTTAAATGGGCTTCAATCGTTCCTAAGGATGGCTAGACCTTGTCCTTGGAATGGCAATGGACACATTCATTGTTCATGTAAGAAGTGGCGATCATTTAATGATGTTGAGTTCCACATAGTGAAGAATGGTTTTATATAAGGGTGCAACAAATGGGTGGATCATGGCAAAGCAGAACCAAAGCCGAAGTTAGTGCATACTATTGCGTCAAGGACATATGAGATGGAAGGTGTATTGGGCGATTTGTTAGCTACTGGTGATGACATGCATATTAAGGGTGGCAATATTAATGCCCCTTCAAATGACTTCAACAATAGATTAGATCTATATTACGATAAATTATTCCAGGAGATGGAGACTGGATTGTATCCAGGATGCAAGAAGTTCTTATTGTTGAATTTTTTGGTAAAGTTAATGCATCATAAAGTGTTGAACAAGTAGTCAAACAAGTCGTTTGATGGAACTTTGAAATTGCTAAAAGAAGCACTGTCGGATGGAAACAAGCTACCTAAATCACATTATGAGGCAAAGAAAAGGATGGGAAAACTTAGTTTAGGGTACAAAGCAATGCATGTATGCAAGTATGATTGTGATTTGTATTGGAAAGAAAAAACTAATTGAGATAGTTGTCCTACCTATGGTATTTTTCGTTGAGTGGATGAAGCTACAACCACAAAGAAACTTCCACATAAAGTTATGTGATACTTTCCTTTGATACCAATATTGAAAAGGTTATATACTTGTAGACATACAAGTGAAGAAGTGAGATGGCATTTGAAGGGGTGCTCAAGAGAAATAGGTGTATTACGTCATGTAGTTGATGGCAAAGCATGCAAAAATTTTGATATAAACCATCCAGGTTCTGCGGCAGACCCTTGTAAAGTACAATTAGGGCTAGCATCAGATGGTTTTAATTCATTTGGCATAAGTTCGAAGTATAGTATGTGCCCAGTTATGTTGACCGTTTATAACTTACCTCTATGGCGGTGCATGAAAGACTCATTCTTGATGCTGACTTTGTTGATTCCTGGTCCAAGTTTTCCTAGGATAGATATTGATGTATTCCTCCAACCACTAGTGGATGAATTGAAGGATCTATGGATGTTAGGGGAACCTATAATTTAATAAATAGCTTTTATTTAAAATAAATTAGCTTTTAAAGTTATTTAATTTAATTATTTTATGGATTTTTGAGTATGCAAATTTGGATAGGAGTATTTAATAAATTAAAAATAAATATTTTGTTATCTTATCATATTATTTTTATTTAAATAATTTTTCAAACTAATATTTTACCAAAATTAGCCTTTTTGAACCAATATATTAATTTATATTGAATTAAATTATTAAATTAAAAATTTATCAAAAATATTATATTTTATTATTTTATAATTAGATTAAATTATTTCCCCCTATTTTCCCTTTTCCCTCTCTTTCCTTTTCTTTTCCTTCTCATTTTCTCCTTTTCCTCCTTCCTTTCTTTTTCCTTTTTTTCTTCTTTTCCCAGCTCGGGTTGCCAGGCTCCTCCCCTTCCTTGCGCCTGGGCCAGCGGCCCATTCTCCACCCCCCCACGCACGGCCGACCCAGCCCTCCTTTCTCCCCTGGACCGGCCGGCCAGTCTCTTTTTTTTCCCTTCCTCGACCGGCCTGCTCCCTTCTTTCTTCTTCTCCCAACGTCTCGACTCTCGACCCAGCAGCTCCTCGACTCGTCGCCATCGCCATAACCGCTTGCCATGCCCGACCACCGAGACGCCGGCTATCGCCCCGCTGCCACCTTCTGCCACCATTTTTCTCTCCCTCTCTCTCTCTCTCTCTCCCCTGCATTTTTCACCAACATGGAACCGGGCAACCATGCACCCCATCCCGCATGGCTCCCCTTTCCTCCCCATCGTCCCCTTCTCCCTGCCACCCGATCAGCCCCTATCCCCTACCCTTCCTCTTCTTTTTCTTCTCCCCTTCAACCATTTTCTACCCATTCCCTTCGAGCCATCTTTCTCCCCCCGATTCCCCTTCCTCCATTCTTCTTTCCCCTCCATTTTTCCCTTTTGTTCTGCACCCCGCCACCCTCCGCCGCTCCGACCGCCGCACCCAGCCCCTACACCGCCTCCTTCACCCTTCTACTACCGCCCTGCACCGCCCCAACACCATCCAAGCCACCCCGCAACTCCCTCTTCCTCCCCTCTTCTTTTTCTCCCTGTTTTCCACCCTTCTCGACAGCCCACCTATAACTCCGCCGATCGCTGCCTTCCGGCCGCCTCTTCGGCCACCCAAGCCACCATTCAAGACCCTGCAACCCCCTCTACCACCACCACGCCTTAGTTGGTCGAAAACAGCCCTTGCACCCCTCCACTTTTCCCTCTATTTTTCCTTCCTTCTCAACCCTTCCACCTCGACCCACTTTAGCAGCCACTTTCGCCACCTCACCGCCGCCGCCTCAGCCGCCTTTGGCCGCCAACAACCCATCCCCAGAATCCACCTACACCCCCTCTTCACTCCTACAACATTCCCTTGCCTTGAAACCTTCCCCATCTATCTTCTTTTCTAGCCTAAAGATCCCAACCCGAAAATAGCCATTTTACCTTCTATCACCCCCTCTTCGAGCCCTTTTTCCTTTTATTTTTGCATGTAGCTCATGCTGCATATGCAACATGAGTTCCTGCAGTTATTGTCCATTTTTATTAAAAATTTTAAGGTATGATAATATTTAAATTAATTATTTCCTTAAGCAAAATTTATAAAGTCTTATATCTTGATTTTCTTATTTCTAATAACTATTGATATTATTTTTAAGTATTGGTTTTTCTAATCAAGCTTGAATCTTTAACCGGGATACTGGTAAGATTCGAATTTTGCGGGAAATTAAGGTAATCGTTAAACCCCACTTAAATACATGATAAACGTATGTTTACACATTAGGAATATTAATATGTTATTATGGTTGATATATGGTTGTTAATATAAATTATATGTTTGCTTGTATTCTTTAATAAAAAGGAAAGCATGCTCTTTTATGTGATATGTGTGGAAATGTGGTCTAAGGGAAGAATTTGGTTATTAATGAAATTGTTAATTACTTATCTATGTTATTTGATATTATTGTGACCATTTATGCATGAATAATATTATTGTGAGCCCTAAGGGCATTTTTGTGATATTCCTTATGTTAGATTATGGCCTAATATGTGTAGGTGCTAATACGTATTATGTTAAAATATAATGGTTGGTGGAGTTGGGTATTATTAATGGAGTATTAATATCATTATTTCATGTGGTAATGTTAATTTAATAAAAGTGGTCAAATAAAGGGGTAAAGTAGTAAATTTGAAGCCCAAAGGGCAATATAGTAATTTTACAAGTGAAAATGGGTATTGTGGTAATTATGGAAGTTAGGGGTATTATGGTAATTTTATGAGTAAAGAAAAATATGACAATTTTTCAAGTAAAGGGGCATTATGGTAATTTTGGAGGTAGAAGGGCAAAATAGTAATTTCATAAGTAAATGGTAATATGGTAATTTTATAAGTAAATGGTGAAATGGTAAATTTTTTGTAAGGGGTATGATGGTAATTTTGGGAGTAAAGGGGTAATATGGTAATCTTGAAAAAGAAGGGCAAAATGGTAATTTTGTAAGGAGGATAAAAATGGTAATTTTGGATGTAAAAGGGTAAAATAGTAAATTGTCAAGTAAAAGGGTGTTGTGGTAATTTTTATAAATAAAAGGGTATTGTGGTAATTTTGTAAATGAAAGGATATTATGGTAATTTGGAAATAAGGGGTAGAAGGGTAATTTCGTAAATTAAAAGGATATTTATGGTACACTTAGGAGTAAGGGGTGACTTGGTAATAATGATAACGACGAAGGATAAATTGGTAATTAGATTATGATTAAAAAAAAGGGTAATTGGATAATTATGATAATAGAAAAGGGTAATTTGGCAAATTAACCAATAAAAGGGCATTATGGTAACTTTAATAATGAAGAAGGGCAATATAGTAATTATAAAGATAGAGAAGGGTAAATTAATAATTATAAATATGGAGAAGGGTAAATTAGTAATTATAAATATGGAGAAGGGTAAATTAGTAATTATAATTATGAAGAAGGGTAAATTAATAATTGTAATTATGAAGAAGGGTAATTTGGAATTTATAATAATTGAAAAGGGTAAAATTGTAATTATAATAATTGAGAGAGGTGAAATGGTAATTACGATAAAGGAGAAGGACAATTTGGTAATTTAACCGATTAAAGGGTAAAGTGGTAATTATTTAACCAACTAAAGGGGCAAAATAGTAATCCTGATAATAAAGGAGGGTAATTTGGTAATTTATCCAACTCAAGAGCAATTTGGTAATCTAATCAATCAAATGGGAAATATGACAAGTGTAACAATTATGAAGGTTGAATGGTGATCCAAAGAGTGCAGAAAATGACTTCGTAACCTAAACTGAGGAAGGGGTAATTTGGTAAATGCGCAACCTTAAGGGTAATATGGTAGTTTGTGCCTAGCATGTCGTTGTGATTGTGGAGATTTATAATATGACTCAAATAACGCTGATTAGTAAGTTTAGAGTATTTGATAATTAGTAAGTATTACGAGTATGATTCCTAACTCGAAATTATATGAGATTATGATAGCCTTAATGATTTCTATGTGTTATCTTGAATAACCGCCTGAATAAGAAACGACTAATGATATCAAAACAATTGGAAGTAAATAAGTATCTGCTTATTATGCTTTTTGTGATCACCTTAATTAAGATATTAATACTTAAAGTGAAAGACCTCGAGATCGGAAATGGTGACTCTTTAGGGGTCGCTACCCTAAAGACGTGGTTTAGTCCACGATTACTTTGGTATTGCTGGTGTGCCTTTGTGCCCCAGCCAGGCCCTATATCTTACTCTTTCTAGCTCTACGGACCTAGTTAGGGGGTATGCATACTTATGGATTAGGTGTCCTTGTCGATAGGGTACTGAGTAGCTATATGCACCAGTACGACCAGGGTACCTTTGCGTCCTTGGGTTCATGGTTGAAGGGTACTGAGTAGCTTATATGCACCGGTACGACCAGTGTACCTTTGTGTCCCGGGTTATTGATCTCCCATCCGAGGCAAATAAATATGATTGTTGTGCTGATTAAGGAAAGGAAAGATACTAATTATGAAAGTGAAATATTAATGAGCCGGGCCCAGATGACTTATGATATTGAGTACCGATCCATCGGTTATAATAGTGGCCCAGGAGCGTGTTTGAAATACCTCAAAAATCCTAAATTAGGAATTATGGCAAATAATGATTTATTAGAGAAAAATTAAGAAAATAGGTGAATTTATTAAATAAAGAGGAAATTTGTTGAGGAGAAATAAGGAGAAAATAATAAATAAGTTATTTAGAAAACTTTGGACATTTTACTAATTAAAATGGAAGTTAAGGACAATTTATCCAAAATAGCCTAACTAATTTAAAAATGAATTTAATTATTATAATTAAAATAATTATTATTAAAATTAAATATCTAAATTAATTATATAAATAAATAAAGACCAATACCCCAACCCAACCATTTTATCATTTTTCCCTTTTTCTCCTTTCTTTTCTTTTTTTTTCTTTTCTTTCTTTCTTCCTCCTTTACTTATTTCCTTTTTCCTCGTTTTTCTCCCCCGATTTGGGCCAGCCCGCGGCCCAAACTCTCCTTCCTTCACCCCCTCGCGCGACCACGCCCGCTCAGGCTCCTTCCGTCCTTCGTCGCCCATTGCCCCAACCGGCCGGACCGCCCTTTTTTTTTCTTTTCCTTCCTTCCCCTAGACCGACCGGTCCACCCTGCTTGTCTTCTTCTTCCCAGCCCGACCTGCAACGTCGACTTGTAGCCCCGATTCCGCCGGCAGCCACCAGCCAACGACTGGCCGTCCTCACCTGCCCCTCTCCCTGTCATTTTCTTTCCTCTTTTCGACCCCGACCAAGTCCCTCTCTCCCCTTCCCGCGTGCCCCTCTCTTTCCCTTTTCCTCTCCCCTTCCCCGACCCAACCTGCCATGGCAGGACCTACACCGCCTGCCACCGGCCAGCCACCTGCACACCTGCTCCGCACGCCTCCTTCTCCCCTTGTCGTTTTCCCCTCCCAATTGCCTATAAATACCCCCCATTGGCAGCCCCGATCAGCTCCCTTTTCGATTTTTGCCCCGAAACCCTGCCTCTCCACCGCCTCAAAAAGACGGGCTTTCCGCCGCCGCCACCGGTGACCGCCACCGCCATCGCTGCCCACCGTTATCATCCCTGCACTTCCCTCTACGAAACCAAGCCACCACCACCCTCCACCTTGCCCTACACGTGCCGCCCTAGCCGCGCAAAGTTCCTATCCCGAAAACCACTACCCCCAGCCTTCGCCGCCCTTGCGCCGCCTTCCACCGCCAACCCAGCCGCCACCAGCACCTCCTCCACACTCCAAAACACCCAGGGAAGCTTCCTCTACCTTCCCCTGCCTTCAACTCCCCCTGCCTCCCTCTCCTCCTTCCTCCTTCATCTTCCACCTCTCTCCACCACCCTCGGCCGCCGCCGTCGCCGCCACCCCTTGCCACGCCACCACCCTCACTCCACTCCCCTTCACCTGCTGTTTCTTTCCCCCACCTCAAACTTCTCCTTTCCCCTCCCATCTAACCACCACCTCCATCTTTTCCCCTCTTCACCTCCACCGCCGCCGCCGTCGCCGCCACGCGCCGCCGCCGGACCACCACCGACCCTAGGTGGTTCTCCACTCATCCAAACCCTAACACCCTTTTATATAACTGCTACTATTTTCTACTAATATTAATACTAATATACTTATTATTATTATTATTATTATTATTATACTACTTAACACATTTATCACTATTGTTAATAATAATACTACTTTTGTTCTTACCCATGTTACTTAACTCAAGCTAGTATATATCATGTGGTTGTTAACTAAGAAGAGTACTTGAACCTTATTACCATACCATTTAACATTAACCCTAACCTCATTACTATGACACTATTATTAGCTATTACTATTATTACTACTATCACTACCTTATTGTCGTAATCAAAAGCATTTGAACCCTTTTATTATTCAAGAATATACAACTATTATCATTATCACCCTTAGGAATAGTTACTTCTAATATTGTGACCTTATAATAATATTATTTCGAATATGACACCATTAATAGACTTAACCTTAAAAATGCTAGGGTTTCTCTCACTATAAACATTAGTGTCACTATTATTAGTTTTATTATTATTATTATGATCACTATTTTTCTATAGTTAGCATGAACATTATTATTATAAGAATAGGGCTTACGGGTCTAATAATATAAGTGTAACAATAAGTATTAAAGATAAACATATTTTGACTACTAATATTTAGTACACTAATTCTAAGGTAAAAACCCTAGTTTTTGTATAAAACCTTTTTAGTAATAAAAACCCTAACCTTAAACTAGAATAAGGGTTGATGGTACTTACAAGGGAAACTAATACTTAGCATTTTCCCTTTTTATAGGTAACCCCGACCAAAGCCCTAAGGAGTTATAGGAGCGTGCTCCAAGCCCGGCGTCGCCTTAGGTAAGAACGTAACTAATGCCTCTTGTGTGTCTACATGTACTATGTGTTTCGCATGCTATATACTCTACGTTTATCTTTATCAATTATGTTGGGTGTGAATGACATGGAGATGAAATATGTGTGGTATGTTTACATGGCATGTGTATTATGTATATGTGATGATATGAGTCGTGATCCTGTAAGACATGCATGTGAGGGAATTGATATATTAGAAAGGAGGATGGGGAAGGAGATTGACCAAGGGAAGTGAGTTGATCTATTTAGTTTAATAAATCATGAGTGAAGGAATGAAATGAGAATTCTAGGGTTCGTGTGGGAGAATCAGGTTTATAATTTTTATAATTTTGCATGGGGGAGTTTAATTAATGATTGCATGGTGGTATTAATGGATTATGGTGGTATTAGGGTTTGCATGGTGGTATTATGGTTTGCATGGTAGTATTAGAGATTGTATGGTGGTGTTAACGATTGCATAGTGGTATTAATGGCTTATGGTGGTATTAAGGTTTGCATAGTGGTATTATGGTTCGCATGGTGGTATTAGGATTTGCATGGTGGTGTTATGTCTTGTGTGGTGGTATTAATGTTGGTATGGTGGATATTAGGGTTTGCATGGTGGAGTTAGGGTTTTGCATGGGAGAAAATGAATGTATAGGATTTAGGGTTTCGTGTGAAAAGTTCGAGAGGTTGCATGGGATTTGTAACATTTGCATGGGGGCAAAATTTACGTATGAAAGGTTGAATTGGGATGTAAGGAAGGTGATGCGAATATTATTTGGGAGTTTAACTGTTTTGGTCGGAGAATACTACGTGGAGTAGTATAAGGGTATGGAGGAGACAGAATTAGGGTTTTGGAGTGATTAACTCTGGGTCGTTGTGATTAAGTAGGGTTGGAGTAGCTAATTGTGATTTGTTGAGGATGATTAAGGTTTGGGATGGCTAAGTATGGTTGTTATGGTAAAATAGGGTTAAGAGCGGTAAACCACGGCTTGGTGTGGACAATTAGGATTGGTTATGGCTGCTTAGAGTTGTTTGGTGTTATCATGTGTATTATTGATTAAAGTGTAGTTATGGATGTGGAACTTTATTGTGTGTGATGTGTAAAGCATAAAGAGAACGAATTATGCATGGTGAATATCTTTTGAATAAGATATGTTAAGACACTAACCACTTATAGAGAAAGACATTGAGCCAGACCCAGACCGGTGCACCGGCAAATAATAGTGGCAGGGTATGTTACCCTCGTGACCGGTCCACCGGCTATAATAGTGGCAGGGCATGGCCCTCATGACCATTCCACCGGCTATAATAGTGGGGGATTCCGTGCTCAACAAACTAATCAGAATAATGATAAGATATGAGAAAGATACAAATATTTACAGTGGAACACCTTGTGAGTCGGGGCCACACCGGTCCACCGACAAATAATAGTGGCAGGGTATGTTACCCTCGTGACCGGTCCACCGGCTATAATAGTGGCAGGGCATGGCCCTCGTGACCGTTCCACCGGCTATTATAGTGGGGTTCCCGCACTCACATGGACTATTCAAGAATATGTGTGGAATGAATATGTTATTAATGAGAATAAAGAATAAGTCACCAGAAAAGTATTCAGGCCTTATCTTGCGGGTTATCGCATGTTGTCTATATGATTGTGCTATGTATGCTATATGGTATGATTGTATACTTGGCCTTAGCGCACCAGCGCCCTTACTCAGTATTGGACCCGTACTGATACTACCTTGATTGAATGGGTCCTGTGATGATCCACCAACGGTGGGGAGCAGACCTCCTATGCAGGTTTGATCGGTTACTAATTTGGGGTGGAAGGCTTGACTTGAGTGAGTAGGCGGTCCAGATATTGGTCCCTTGGGATCTGTTTTATTTAGCTATATTTTGTACTACGCTTCTTGTTTTGAAACCGTACTCTTAAGTTGTATTCCTAAACGATATTCTAACTGTTGTTGACTCGTGCTTTCATGAATGACCTATGTTAACTATGTACCTATGTTTTGATGATTCTTACTTAATGATTGTTTAGTTTAGCCTTAGCACTTAGTATTGGAACGGTAGGAGTGAACCGGTCTGGTACTAAGTGTGACGGTAATACCCCCAAGTTTACGGTTTTAATTCTTTCGCTTCCGCTAAACCTTTGATTTAAACGAAATTTTTCAGTAGTAAAATTGGGGGTGTTACAAGTTGGTTTCAGAGCGGTTGGTCCTTCGGCCACGCTCGTTTTTGGAAGTAAATTTGGTTTTCGGACTTTGTATTTGATTCTGAAGTGTGTTTTGACCGCTCCTCTATTTGTTTTTAAACTTTTTAAGATGATACCACAAGTTGGTATCAAATCTTTTGGTTGTTAAGGAACGAGTTTCGGTTAGAGACTCGGTTCTCACGATCCTAAATGTTTTAGCCGAAAACGTATTTTAACTTCCTTCAAGTGATTTTTCTTTTATCCGGATTAGCTTGTGAGGATAGTGTGATTGGGTAGTATAAGTGGCCTTGCGATTTGCTGTTGAATTATGTCTTCGAATATGCTTCCTTGCTATTTGACATGCTTAACTTGTGTTAACGTTGAATTTATGTGTTGTAGTTATTATAGTTTTGTAACTAGTTTGCTCTTAAGGGGGTAGTGACCCCACTAGGTTAACCCCAGCCTTGCAGGTTTAGTGGACTAAAAACCTTAGGGTATACCTTGTCGGGTAAAGTGTGAGGTGACATAGATTGTAACGTATTTTGGTGGATTAGTTTTACTTTTGGAGTTGCAAGGAGTTTAAGTTATTATTATTATTATTATTATTATTATTATTATTATTATTTCACCTTTATAAGACCTTATTTTAAAGGACAACGTTTTGTGACTTGTTTTGACCTTAAATATGTACTTATTGAATTCTATTATATTTGATTTGTTGGGCATCGATTCTCCTTCTTTTATTTCACCTCTTATGCCTTGTGTGATCCAACTTTACTTGGTTTAGTTTCGTAAACATCGTTTTACCTTTCTTCGGAATTTCTTTTAACCTATTTACTTTGGTAAATGTTTTATTCAATTGTTTCGTCAAGTTTCCACTACTTAGGTTTCTCGAACCTCGGGGACGAAGTTCCTTTCTACGAGGGTAGGTATGTAATACCCCGTATATTTTTAAAATCCAGATTTGTTAAGTCTAATGATTTTATTAGCGTAATTTGATGTAAACAATTAATTATTTTAATTTCGATTCGTTTTATGGATTTATCGACGATTTTGAATTCATAATTGAATGTAATTAATCATTTTCGGGAAGTAATATTTTATCGATGTTTTAATTATTTGAATGTAATATTTTCGGGAAGTTTAAATTTAAAATATTTTTGGAACTTATTTAAGAATTCTTTTTGAAATTAATTTTCTTCCGTTCTACGCTTTTTAGTTTGCGGAAAATCGATTTCGGAAATTATTAAAATTAATCTTGATTTATTAGAATTTGACTCAAACATTTTATTATAGGTTTTTAAATATTATTTCAGGATATTATAATGTATTTCCGTAAATAATACAAATTTTTACGTTCAATGGTAAATTCTTCCGAAAATGTTTCCAAAATTCTTATATAACTCTTTCATTAATTTTTAGCCTTCGGATCTTTTCGAAATAGATTTTCGATAAATAAATTTTTGATTAAATTCTCCCAATATTAATCTTTGATATTTAGTATTTAATTTGAACTTATACCTCAGGCACAACAATCCCTAGTTTGTCCCTAAGGGGGTAGTTAGGTTAAGTATAGCTAGTGATGCGTTAATATAGAAGATTAGAATGCCCCAACCCTAACCCTAGAGAGCCGCAGGAGACTTCGAGGGCGAAGTCTGTTTTTAAGGGGGTAGTGATGAAATACCCCAAAAATCCTAAATTAGGAATTATGGCAAATAATGATTTATTAGAGAAAAATTAAAAAAATAGGTGAATTTATTAAATAAAGAGGAAATTTATTGAGGAGAAATAAGGAGAAAATAATAAATAAGTTATTTAGAAAACTTTGGACATTTTACTAATTAAAATGGAAGTTAAGGACAATTTATCCAAAATAGCCTAACTAATTTAAAAATGGATTTAATTATTATAATTAAAATAATTATTATTAAAATTAAATATCTAAATTAATTATATAAATAAATAAAGACCAATACCCCAACCCAACCATTTTATCATTTTTCCCTTTTTCTCCTTTCTTTTCTTTTTTTCTTTTCTTTCTTTCTTCCTCCTTTACTTATTTCCTTTTTCCCCGTTTTTCCCCCCCGGTTTGGGCCAGCCCGCGGCCCAAACTCTCCTTCCTTCACCCCCTCGCGCGACCAGGCCCGCTCAGGCTCCTTCCGTCCTTCGTCGCCCGTTACCCCAGCCGGCCGAACCGCCCTTTTTTTTCTTTTCCTTCCTTCCCCTGGACCGACCCGTCCACCCTGCCTGTCTTCTTCTTCCCAGCCCGACCTGCAACGTCGACTTGCAGCCCCGATTCCGCCGACAGCCACCAGCCAACGACCGGCCGTCCTCACCTGCCCCTCTCCCTGTCATTTTCTTTCCTCTTTTCGACCCCGACCAAGTCCCTCTCTCCCCTTCCCGCGTGCCCCTCTCTTTCCCTTTTCATCTCCCCTTCCCCGACCCAACCTGCCATGGCAGGACCTGCACCGCCTGCCACCGGCCGGCCACCTGCACACCTGCCCCGCATGCCTCCTTCTCCCCTTTCGTTTTCCCCTCCCAATTGCCTATAAATACCCCCCATTGGCAGTCCCGATCAGCTCCCTTTTCGATTTTTGCCCCGAAACCCTGCCTCTCCGCCGCCTCAAAAAGACGGGCTTTCCGCCGCCGCCACCGGTGACCGCCACCGCCATCGCTGCCCAACGTTATCATCCCTGCACTTCCCTCTACGAAACCAAGCCGCCACCACCCTCCACCTTGCCCTACACGTGCCGCCCTAGCCGCGCAAAGTTCCTGTCCCAAAAACCACTACCCCCAGCCTTCGCCACCCTTGCGCCGCCTTTCACCGCCAACCCAGCCGCCACCAGCACCTCCTCCACACTCCAAAACACCCAGGGAAGCTTCCTCTACCTTCCCCTGCCTTCAACTCCCCCTGCCTCCCTCTCCTCCTTCCTCCCTCATCTTCCACCTCTCTCCACCACCCTCGGCCGCCGCCGTCGCCGCCACCCCTTGCCACGCCACCACCCTCACTCCACTCCCCTTCACCTGTTGTTTCTTTCCCCTACCTCAAACTTCTCCTTTCCCCTCCCATCTAACCACCACCTCCATCTTTTTCCCTCTTCTCCACCTCCACCGCCGCCGCCGTCGTCGCCACGCGCCGCCGCCGGACCACCACCGACCCTAGGTGGTTCTCCACTCATCCAAACCCTAACACCCTTTTATATAACTGCTACTATTTTCTACTAATATTAATAATTATCATTATTATTATTACTTTTATTATTATTATTATTATTATTATTATTATTATTATTATTATACTTAACACATTTATCACTATTGTTAATAATAATACTACTTTTGTTCTTACCCATGTTACTTAACTCAAGCTAGTAAATATCATGTGGTTGTTAACTAAGAAAAGTACTTGAACCTTATTACCATACCATTTAACATTAACCCTAACCTCATTACTATGACACTATTATTAGCTATTACTATTATTACTACTATCACTACCTTATTGTCGTAATCAAAAGCATTTGAACCCTTTTATTATTCAAGAATATACAACTATTATCATTATCACCCTTAGGAATAGTTACTTGTAATATTGTGACCTTATAATAATATTATTTCGAATATGCCACCATTAATAGACTTAACCTTAAAAATGCTAGGCTTTCTCTCACTATAAACATTAGTGTCACTATTATTAGTTTTATTATTATTATTATTATCACTATTTTTCTATAGTTAGCATGAACATTATTATTATAAGAATAGGGCTAACGGGTCTAATAATATAAGTGTAACAATAAATATTAAAGATAAACATATTTTGACTACTAATATTTAGTATACTAATTCTAAGGTAAAAACCCTAGTTTTTGTATAAAACCTTTTTAGTAATAAAAACCCTAACCTTAAACTAGAATAAGGGTTGACGGTACTTACAAGGGAAACTAATACTTAGCATTTTCCCCTTTTATAGGTAACCCCGACCAAAGCCCTAAGGAGTTATAGGAGCGTGCTCCAAGCCCGGCGTCGCCTTAGGTAAGAACGTAACTAAGGCCTCTTGTGTGTCTACATGTACTATGTGTTTCGCATACTATATACTCTACGTTTATCTTTATCAATTATGTTGGGTGTGCATGACATGGAGATGAAATATGTGTGGTATGTTTACATGGCATGTGTATTATGTATATGTGATGATATGAGTCGTGATCCTGTAAGACATGCATGTGAGGGAATTGATATATTAGAAAGGAGGATGGGGAAGGAGATTGACCAAGGGAGGTGAGTTGATCTATTTAGTTTAATAAATCATGAGTGAAGGAATGAAATGAGAATTCTAGGGTTCGTGTGGGAGAATCAGGTTTATAATTTTTATAATTTTGCATGGGGGAGTTTAATTAATGATTGCATGGTGGTATTAATGGATTATGGTGGTATTAGGGTTTGCATGGTGGTATTATGGTTTGCATGGTGGTATTAGGGATTGTATGGTGGTGTTAATGATTGTATGGTGGTGTTAATGGCGTATGATGGTATTAGGGTTTGTATGGTGGTATTAGGATTTGCATGGTGGTGTTATGTCTTGTGTGGTGGTATTAATGTTGGTATGGTGGATATTAGGGTTTGCATGGTGGAGTTAGGGTTTTGCATGGGAGATAATGAATGTATGGGATTTAGGATTTTGTGTGAAAAGTTCGAAATGTTGCATGGGATTTGTAACATTTGCATGGGGGCAAAATTTACGTATGAAAGGTTGAATTGGGATGTAAGGAAGGTGATGCGAATATTATTTGGGAGTTTAACTGTTTTGGTCGGAGAATAGTACGTGGAGTAGTATAAGGGTATGGAGGAGACAGAATTAGGGTTTTGGAGTAATTAACTCTGGGTCGTTGTGATTAAGTAGGGTTGGAGTAGCTAATTGTGATTTATTGAGGATGATTAAGGTTTGGGATGGCTAAGTATAATTGTTATGGTAAAATAGGGTTAAGAGCGGTAAACCACGGCTTGGTGTGGACAATTAGGATTGGTTATGGCTACTTAGAGTTGTTTGGTGTTATCATGTGTATTATTGATTAAAGTGTAGTTATGGATGTGGAACTTTATTGTGTGTGATGTGTAAAGCATAAAGAGAACGAATTATGCATGGTGAATATCTTTTGAATAAGATATGTTAAGACACTAACCACTTATAGAGAAAGACGTTGAGCCGGACCCAGACCGGTCCACCGGCAAATAATAGTGGCAGGGTATGTTACCCTCGTGACCGGTCCACCGGCTATAATAGTGGCAGGGCATGGCCCTCATGACCGTTCCACCGGCTATAATAGTGGGGGATTCCGTGCTCAACAAACTAATCAGAATAATGATAAGATATGGGAAAGATACAAACATTTACAATGGAACACCTTGTGAGTCGGGGCCACACCGGTCCACCGGCAAATAATAGTGGCAGGGTATGTTACCCTCGTGACCGGTCCACCGGCTATAATAGTGGCAGGGCATGGCCCTCGTGACCGTTCCACCGACTATAATAGTGGGGTTCCCGCACTCACATGGACTATTCAAGAATATGTGTGGAATGAATATATTATTAATGAGAATAAAGAATAAGTCACCAGAAAAGTATTCAGGCCTTATCTTGCGGGCTATCGCATGTTGTCTATATGATTGTGCTATGTATGCTATATGGTATGATTGTATGCTTGGCCTTAGCGCACCAGCGCCTTACTCAGTAGTGGACCCGTACTGATACCACATTGATTGAATGGGTCCTGTGATGATCCACCAACGGTGGGGAGCAGACCTCCTATGCAGGTTTGATCGGTTACTAATTTGGAGTGGAAGGCTTGACTTGAGTGAGTAGGCGGTCCGGATATTGGTCCCTTGGGATCTGTTTTATTTAGCTATATTTTGTACTACGCTTCTTGTTTTGAAACCGTACTCTTAAGTTGTATTCCTAAACGATATTCTAACTGTTGTTGACTCGTGCTTTCATGAATGACCTATGTTAACTATGTACTATGTTTTGATGATTCTTACTTAATGATTGTTTAGTTTAGCCTTAGCACTTAGTATCGGAACGGTAGGAGTGAATCGGTCTGGTACTAAGTGTGGCGGTAATACCCTCAAGTTTACGGTTTTAATTCTTTCGCTTCCGCTAAACCTTTGATTTAAAAGAAATTTTTCAGTAGTAAAATTGGGGGTGTTACAGTGTTGCCCTGACAAGTGATTATGAGTACCGGTCCACCGGATATAATAGTGGCCTAGGAGCGTGTTGCCCTGGATGATGTTGATATGTATTCCGATCCACCTGCAATAATAATGGGTGTCCCAAGCTCAATAAAATTAGTCATGTATGTGAATAAAGTTATGGAAAAATACTAATCACTTATAGTGGAACACCATGTGAGTCGGGGTCAGACCGATCCACCGGCGAATAATAGTGGCTAGGAGCGTTTTGCCCTGGAGACCGATCTACCGACATATAATAATGGTTAGGTGCGTTCTGCCCTATAAGTGACCGATCCACCGGCTATAATAGTGAGGTTCTCGCACTTACATAGATATAAAATATGAGATTGATTGAATAATAATGGACTAATAGCTTAAGGGCCGAATGTATTAATTTTGCACTATGACATGGCTTAAGGCCCGAAAGTATTGATTGTTCATAACGACTTTTTGATATCTAATGTGATTGTTAATTATGTGAATGTCATATGTACGCATCTTGTTATGTATGTATATAGCTTTGTATCATGTGTGAAATTACGGGTCTGCTTTTTAAGTGTGAATTTAAAGGGTTACTCAGTACCGTAGTACTGAAGGGTTCCCTTTGTGGGACCCCTGCCTATTCAATGGACAATGTCCCTTGCAGGTCTTTTCAGGTGCTATTCAAGTGGGCAACGGAAAAGAGCGTAAGGATTATCCGGCCTTTAGTATTTCATGCTTCCTCTTCTAATGTATGGTTTAATTGTAATTTTATTCTTGTAACCACCATTAGTGGAATCTATTATTATAAAATGTTTACTTGCGCTACTCTAATTTAAAAATAGTTTGAATTTCTAGCAATTGATATTTTGTTCTTAGCCTTAGCACTTGGTACTAGAACGGTATGAGTGAACCGGTCTGGTACTAAGTGTGGCGGTAATATCCCCAAAGTTCACGGTTTATTAATTTGCCTCCGCTAATTTTCTTGTAATTAACAAAATTTTTCAGTAGTGAATTTTAGGTATGTTACATTGATACACGAGATGCGATTAGTAATAGGGTATTCCGAATGCATGCTACATTACTTTGGACCATTAATGATTTCCCAACACGATCGTATCTGTCAGGGTGGTCTGGTCAGGGATTTTTAGCATGACCAAATTGTAATAAAGACACTCCTTTTTCAAAATTGAGGAATAAGATTACTTATGTTGTTCATCATCGGTTTCTCCCCACTAATCATTAATTTATGAGAAATTGACAATTTAATGATAAGGCGGAGAAAAGGGCTCCTCCTAGGAAGTTATTGGCTGATGATATTATGATACAGCTAAGTCATGTTGCTGACTATTTTCCAGGGAAGCATCCTAACCATCTAAAGAGAAAGAGAGATGTCGCTGAACTCAATTAGAAGAAGAAGAGCATATTTTATGAACTACCATACTAGTCATCAACACTATTGAAGCATAATTTAGACGTGATGTGTGTTGAAAAAAATATATGTTCAAGTTTGTTTAGAACAATAGTTTGTGATAATGAAGTCGAAAGATACTGACAATGCACGACATGGTTTAGAAGATATGAATATCCAACTAGAGTTGCATTTGTATTATAAGGGAAATAAGCTAATGAAACCTGAGGTGTGGTATACTATTTTGTCTGATAATAGGAGAAAGTTGTTGAGATTCTTCAAGGATGTGAAATTCCCTGACAGGTTTGCAGGAAACCTAAGGAAGAACGTGAGTGAAAATAATGGTAAGATTGCAAGCTTAAAGTCACATGATCATCATGTGATATTATAATGCTTGTTTGTGGTTTGTGTTTGTGCATTCATGAACAAACATATTAGCAACACCATCATTGAACTATGTAACTTCTTTAGTCAAATTTGCTTAAGGACATTGCGGTTGTCTAACTTGGAGAAAGCGCAAGATCAAGTTATCATGCTTCTTTGTAAGTTTAAACTTACTAGAGGAAGTAAGACTTGGTGAACCAGTGCATGGGAGATGGATATATTCAATAGAGAGGAAATTAAAGGATTTGAAGGAGTATATCAAAAACCGTGCATGGCGAAAGGTTTAACAGATCAGAGAGAAATGAAGATGTCGATATTAAAAACTGCTAGTTATTTGCTTTTTAATGACAAGCATGTTCTATTGGTAAGATAATAAGGACCAATGTAACTCTTGAGAAGTTGAGAAAGTATGAATGGTGCGTTTTAAACAATTCTCCTGAGATACAAATATATTTGAGTAAGTACAACCCTACTATTAATTAATAATGTTATTTGCCTATATATATAAGGGATGTTAATCTATGTGCATGATGTAGTAAACACATGTATGAGATTAGCAAATATGACAGTAATTTGACTGATATCCAAAAGAAGGAATTTGCATCTTACCTTGAATCCATGTTAAAATGTATTACCGTTAACAAATACAATTGGGATATAATTTTTGAAAAATTATATTATATAATAATAACCTTCATACATCCAATGTATACAAATGTACTAGTTACGACAAAGTGGATCACTAGAATGCAATGACGAATTATTTTCTTTATCTCATCATCCATTTAGTGTGGCACAAACCTATCATACTTGTGTGATTCATGGAGTTAAATACTTAACTCATCGTAGAGACTCCAACAAAAGAACACAAAACAGTGGCATATGTGTCCCCAGAGTTGATGATACTTATTTTTATGGCCAATTGTAGGAGATCATAGAGTTGTCTTACTTTGATGATTACTCTATTATGTTGTTCAAGTATAAATGGTTCAACAGTGACACTAGAAAGAAGAGAATAAAATGGGACAACGATATCATGAGTGCTTATATTGGGTCAAAATGGTACAAGAATGATCAATACATACTGCGATCTCAAGCAAAATAAGTTTGGTGTGTTGATGATCTGCTTAATGGCTCAAATTCAAAGGTGGTCTAGGAAGTTGACCATCACCACATTTAGGATTTAAATGATGATGATGAGGTTGATGTGGTGGATGCAGTTGATTCCGCTTCTATTCAATTGAATATTTGGGTCCAAGATGTCGATCAGATGGAGACCACCGATAATTTAGATGAGGATGGCATGGAAGACGAGGGCTTGGGTTCTGTGGATTCCGAAATGGATAGCTCCAAAGAAGATGAAAATAATTATAATGATGACTTTAATTATTATTCTGATTAGTATATGCATGCTATTTAGATTTCTTCTACCAAGTATTTTTGAACTCTATGTAGTATTGTTGCCATATAACTTATTCGTTTTGTGTTATACCATGTTACTTCATAATTATTGTATGTATATTAATATATTTATGTATGCATAATCTAATTATGACAAGATATAGCTATTTTAATAACCCAAAAGTTTTATTTTAGAATCAAAGAATAAAATAATGAATTATAGAATAAAATAATGAATTATAGAATAAAATTTAATTATATGTATCCTTTTTAATATAATAATAATAATAATGGAAACAAAAAAATGAAATGATAAAAAGACATAGTTATTGAAAACTAATTTAATTAACTAACCTAAAATAAATTATAATTTCTAAATTAATACTACTGCTATTGCTACTGTCTACGGTCTATTGCTACTGCCACTACCAACTCTTCCCCCTCCTACTCCTGCTACTGTTGCCACAGCCGCCGCCTACTACCTACTGCCAACTCCTCCTCCTACTCTTATTTCTCCGCATCTTCCTCTTCCTCCTCCTCCTTTTACTACTACTACTAATACTACTCTTACTACTACGGCTGTTGTTGCTAACTGTTACTGCTCCTCCTCCTCCTACTATTAATATTTATTATCCCTAAAACTCCCAAAAATCCAAAACACCCTACCACATTTTTCCATTTTTCTTTTCTCCTTTCCTTTCCCCTTTTTCTTTCTTTTATTTCTTCCTTTTCTTACTTCCTTTCTTTTTTCTTCTTTGGCCAGCTGGGCAGTGCCCAACTTTTGCCCAATCCCCCTTCCCCCTCTCCTTCTCTTCTTTCCTTTATCCCCCCTAACCAACCCAACCCACACGCACGACCCCCCCCCCAACTTTTCCCTTTCTCTCCCTCTCTTTTTTCTTCCTTTTCTTTTCTACCCCCGTCTCCAACCTCCTACCTACGTTGCACCTGCACGATGCTGCAACTCTATAGTCTTCCCCTACACGATCCCCCTCCCCTGCGAGCTCCCTCTCCCTCACTTGCCCCCTACAAACCTAACCCCTACATAGCTATATCAACTTGCACATCGGCCAACAGCCACCAACCCCCCTTGTCTTCTTTCTTTCCTTGTCCATTTCCCCCCTCCCCTACACCTTTAAAAGCCCCCCTCCCTTCTTTCCTCTCATTTTTCTTCCTAATTCCCCTATCTCCCTTACTACCATCGCCCTTTCAAACAATGTTGCCTTGCCACCAAGCTACACCGCTGTCTCTACTCCCTTCCATCACCTTCCCTGCATCACCCTATGTTCATTAAGCCCCTCGCCTTCCCTTCCTTTTCCTTCCTCTTCTCTCCCCATTCATGCAAAGTGGGCAGCTCGCTTTTGCACCCTATGCCACCACCAGCGTCGCCATACACCACTACCATCTCCGATCTCACCACCCTCCCTACCGCACCTCCACCTTTTTCACCTCTCCTTTCTTCCTCTCTTCCTCCAGGGCGCTACTACCACGTGCCACCACCACTAACCACCTAAGTCAGAAATCTTCACCACCCAATAAATCCTACCTTCCCTCCTCCTTCTAACCCTAAAAATCTCCTCTTTACATCACCACCACTACCACCGATGCATTGTCACCAGCACCCTCACCTGCCTAGTCCTTTCTGGTTATACCTTTCTCCCTCTTACTTGTTTAGTGTATTTTATTTTAATAACTTATTAATATTAACATTATTAACATTATTAATAATAATATTATTATTATTATTAGCTTAGGTAAGAAAATAAGGAAAAAGGAAAAAGAGGTATGAAGAAAATGAAATGACCTAGTTGATGCTCTCATTAATGTATTGAACAGGAGCTGTGGGATTTCTTACTTCAAGCCCGGAGCCCACCTAGGTAAGGGTATAGTTAAGATTTGAGTTGTGTTATGAGTCTTATTAGTGAAATGGGTGTACTTGTGTGTTGTGTGCGAATATATGTGTATTGAACTAAATGTGTGTGGTGTAGCTTGGCTTACAAGGATCTAAGGTAATGGTATGCATAATTCTCATTGTTGGTTGTATATGTGGCTAAATCTTGCTATGGGTGGACATATGTTGTGCATGGTTGAATAATAATATATTGATGCCTAGATATCTTAGGTGGGACTTGAGTGGCCAAGGGATATGAAATAAAATAAAGAGAGTGGAATGAGTAAAGTATTATGGGGAAAGCGTCCTACTCATATCATGAAATATTGTGGAAAAATGGAAAAGAGGAATGATAATGTGAGGAGTTAGGGTAAAAACTTGTATGGTGAGTGTGAGTCTTGCATAGGGGGTGTACTCTACATAGGAGAAAGACTTACATGAGAAAGTCTTGTTTAGAGGTTGACCATGGGAAGGAAAGTTATTTTGGGTGATTAGTGTACTTGGGGAAGTTTTAGTATGTGGGATGATGGGAAAGTGTATGGGAGCATAAACTAGGGTTTCAGGGGAAACAATCCTAAGGATAGGATGTGTAGTGGGAAAAGGTTGAGGAAGTTGGGGGGACCACGGAGGTAGGATGAGGGATGTACCACATAGAAGGTGTTGGTCAAGTCAAATAGAGGGTAGAGTTGTGTAAGAGAAAAAGGGTATGGAAGAAAAGGGGGGAATATTAAGGTTTTCGAGGGTGACCAATTAGGATGTCATTATTACATATGTAAATTGAGAAGTTGGGTTATGAGGTTTGGAGTTGGGGTGAGTAAGATGGTGATGCTTGAATCAAGAGAGATGTGGGCTAAGGAGAGGAGAGGCAAGGGCCACATAGACTAGATTAGGGTTTTAAGGGGAAACCTTAGTGGGAGACGGTGAGCATAGATGGAGAAAAAAGAGAGTGGGCCTTGACCTATGTATATAAGGTTTCTAGGTTCACTATGAGGTTGGTGGAAAAATGTTTGGAGGTCCCTAAAGTCTAAGAGGGTGTGGATGTTCTGGGTCAAGGGATAGGGTTTTCATGAAGTTTGGGTTGGTCAAGTGATAGTAAGTCGAGAGTGTCCATTAGGTTGTGCATATCTAGATGAGTGTTCAAATAAGACATGAATAAAATGCTAATCACTTAAAGTAAAAGATCATTGAGTTGATCTCAAATGTAGGATGATTACGAGTCCACCAGTTATAATAGTGGCCAGGTGCATTTTTTCATAGGGTTGTATATGTTTACCAATATACCAGTTATAATAATGGTTAAGCGCGTTTTGTCCGAGATAGTTATTCCCGGTCCACTGGTTATAATAGTGGGGGTTCCGAGTTCAATAAGTAAAACCCTTAGATGATAATAATCTATAAAAAAGACACTAATCACTTACAATAGAACACCACATGGGCCAAGACCATATGTAGAATATTTACCGGTATACCGATCATAATAATGGCCAGGTGCATTTTGCCTTGGGGTTGTATAGCGTTACCAGTCCACCGATTATAATAGTGGTCTAGCGTGTTCTGCATTGTGGTAGTTATTCCCAGTCCACTGTTCATAATAGTAGGATCCCCATACCCATGTAAATATAATTCAAGAGATGTGTAAATAAGATACTAATGGCCTAAACTCCAACAGGGGTAAATAATCTAATACAACCTACTACATGCATGATATTTGTATTTTGTGTTGCTATGCCCCGTCTTGACTACATTATTGCCTTACTCAGTATGTTGCGTACTAATCATCCTTATTATGGGTGCTGCTCATTCCCATGATCAGTAGCCCCTCCTCAGTTTGTGTAGGTAGGCAATAAGGCCTTCAAGGACTTTGCTACTTGCGATGAGCTGCTCAAGGCAGAGTAATGCCTTGGTGTCCCGGGGTTGGGGCCGAAGAGAGTGGATTACGTACTACTTTCCATTCGTAGCCTTTGTTTTATTCCCCCTATGGGATTCTACCTTGTATTCCGTTTCTCTATTGTACTAACTTTGACTTTTATGTATTATGTCGTTCTCTATAATAAAATGTTAGTCTCCTTTATGTTTTAATCGGCTCCTATAACGGTTATGTATTGTCTTTTACCCTTGTGATTAGTATGCAGTTGGAGAGGGGCCAGACTTATACTGATCTGGCCATACTTATACTAATCACTACGGTAACGCCCCTTTTTTTGGTATGTGATTTTCCTAAAATAAACAAAAAATTTCAATTGTGATTTTTAGGGGTGTAACAAATATGGATGATGTGGATGCAAGATACCATGGTGGGGATGGAGGCAATAACCCCCCAAAGGTACATGTCGATTACTGTATAGGTGTGAGTTAGGTAATTATTGTTTACATGATAATTTACTTAATATATTTGTTACCTTACTAATATTAATTCCTAATACATTTATTATTGCAGCAACATTGGCAAGACCACGAAAAGGTAAAAAAAAGGGGAAAGACCTCAATCTCTATCGAGATTGGGTGGAAAATCGAGAAATGCCATTCCCTATCTAATTTTCTATGGCCGATGGCACACTCCATGGTGTAAGACCACATGCTAGACTATTTAATAGGTGTGCAGACAATGCAATTGGTAAAATTCCACCATGCTATAAGTCATGGAAAAAGGTTTCCCATCAAGACAAGGCTAAGATATTACCTAAGCTTGAGGAAATAACAATAAATTATAAACTAAAATATACATTTATTTAATGTTAATAAGTATTTATATTCTATGTTATTGTGTAGTAATATTTTAATATAAGGCAGTTGAGGCAAATCAATGAGTGGAATATGGTCATTAAATGTCTTGTTGTGCTTGTTTCAGCCTACCACAATAAGAAAAATAAGAATAAGGTTCAGTGGACGGCAGATAATAACCGGAGGCCAAATGAATTTGAGGAGGATGTATGCATTAACTTCTAATCTTCTACTGAAACGAAGGTATTTTTTATTCAAGTTATAATTTCTTAAGTGGATTTATGTGCAATATTAAACTGCAAACCCTAACTTCACTTCATTTGTTATAGGCACGATCAACAAAGAACAAGATTAATAAGGCAAATTTGGTTGATCCCAGTATCCATGATTCAAGATCTATCTCCATATAAAGACATGAGAAGGTATAGAATATCATATTTTAATGATATTTTTTTGTTATAATGTTATTATAATATTACTAACTTATTGATTTTACTAAAATGAAAGGCTAATCCACAAACCTAGCAGCTGTCATCAAAGATTGAAACTTACAAAGATTTGCACGCAAGAAATGGGGATCGGATCTCTAACGAATCAAGGAAACATTATGTAAGTATTTTACTTTAATGTTATACACTAGTATTTTATAAAATATTCTAAAATAATTAATTCTTAAATTTGTAATCGTAGGAAGAAATGGTTAGTGTTCACGAGTAGACAACTCAAACAACAATGGAGGAAGGTTTGAGCAATGAAGCATAATCACTCAATGAGATTGGCATAGTCAATGCAGTTCTAGATCGTCGTCGAGGCTTTGGAAAAGGTGTTGGAAGCACAGCATCAGGATGTTCTTCGTCCAGTGCTTGTATCTCTAGTTCTACCTTACGGTTTGAGCCCGACACTTCTTAATTTACTATTACCCAACCTGATCCTAGAATTGGTGAAATATTGGAGTTGATTCGAAGCCACGACGCTAGGATGAATCATATAGACGAACGTATAGATAATATAATGCAATACATCCCTCCACAAACTCCTCAGGCTTCTCAGTGTCAAGACGAAGATAATGATATCTTTGCAAGATTATATTAGCTATTTTTTTGGGCACACTTTGACATAGTTGTAGATTAAAAAATATTTTATATTATGTAAAACATTTGAAATATTTAAATTTATTTTATTATAGTTATAATTTGATATATTTTTTAAATAATATATGCCTATGTGTACTCATACTTTAGTCATTACAAATGTTGCATTTAAAAAAATGTTGTTGCTATAAGCAGGTACAGCAATGACATGTCACGGTAAAAAAAATCCCTTTTTATTTTTTTTTTAGAAAAATATTATATACGTCATCGTTAGAAAGTTTCATGGCGACAACATGTCGTCATTGAAAAACTTAAAATTTTAAATAAAAAAAAGTCAAAATTTTGAAATATATTAGCATAGAACATATATATTGCGATGACATGTCGTTCCTATAAAATTTAAAGTTTTGAAAAAATTCAACATAATTATGAATTAAGTTATTGCTGACAACTCTTATCATCGCTATATACACATTTTCTTGTAGTGTATTTGTTAAGTAGAGTTGGAGTCTTATGACTATTTGTTTTCAGCATTGATTGGATTTTTGAATGATTGTCTAAAGTTCATAATAAAGTTAAATATCATTATTATCTTAATCTATTCAAATTGTTATGCTTTAGTATTACTACCTATGTGGATTACCTCATATGGATAATGACATGTAACATCTTCCAACTAGGGGGTTGTTACAATTTCTATCCAACATGGGTGACAAAAATTTAATGAGAGAATCGAATTGAACTCCTCATTCGAGTCTAAGTCAATTTTAAGGCTCCATTTGGTTCTTGTGTATCTTTTTTTTTAAATGAAAAGAAAAATAGTTTTTAGAGTTGGTTTACTTAAGCAAACGAAATAGAAAAAGAGTAATAAATAAATTTATTTTAAAAAATTAGCTATTTAATTTTTCTAAAAAAAATTAAAAGAAATTCTTTTGATTTTTATTTTCTTAGGACCAAATGGAGCCTAACACTACACTCCTCTTCCTCGTGTTGTTTACCTTGGTGTCTGTGAGTCACCCTTGATTTCAACTACTTTGTCGGAACTTGAAGTATTGTTTAGTGAAGTAGTAGCACTAGATTGTTATCATTAACATGCTCTGCAACAATAGGTACGTACAACTACCGATCCAACTACGATGAGGCTAACCTTAAATTTCTCCACTAATCCAACAATGCAGCTTTCTGTCATCACTTGTACTCGCAGTTGAGAAATAACTCAAAATCCCAGAATCCATAACACTGCTACTTCCGCTTCTAACACGTAGAGAAATTAACGACCCGTTTAATACGTGAAAATAAAATTTAAAAAAGAATTAATTTATCTAATATAATTTTCTATATTTAATATACATTAGGAATAACTTGAAAATAAAAATATTTTATGTTTGGTATGAGAAAATAGAATTAGAAATAAAAATAATTAAATTAATAAAATGTTCTTATTTATATAAGATAGAAGTTGTTGAGGTTTATTTTAAAGGTTATTTTAATCTTTTTAATTTGTATATATAATTCCTCACAATGTTTTAATGTCAATTACCGATCCCCCTTATGAATTTTGGAAAATAAAAGACACCCTATTTTCATTCACATTCTTCTACTGATTTTCATTCTCTCTAAATAAATAAATAATTTTTTTAATTTCATTTCTATTTCGATTTCTACGTCTCTGTCGCTACTAAACAGTAGGGCTGTGCAGAAAAATCGAGATCCGAAAAAACCGATCCGAAATTTTAGATATCCGATCTGGTTTTTGAAAAGCGGAGCGGATATCCGATTCAATCAAATATAAGTTTGACCGGAGCGGATATCCAATCCGATTTTTTAGTGGATAATCCGATCTATAAAAAATATCCGATTTTAAGAATTAGTGAGTTATATTTAGGCATAATTTAATTTATAATCTAATTTTTTTCTTTCAATCTTCAAGTTTGGATCATTTTTTTTACTATAGTACATGAGTCCAAATATAATTTACTAAACTAAAGTCTAAAATAAACATCCACACTCTACAAATAGTCAAATAGGTCACGACCTACACATACGCAAGCACCCAAACCAAAAAAAAAAACTCCTAAATTTTTTGAACCTCTTAACTTAGGTCGTTCCACAGTTCTAGAGCGTCATTGTTCACAAATCTTGATCGCTAATTTTTTTTGGATATGATTAATCATGTTTTTTATCTTTTTGTATGCAAGCTGAATAATTAAACAAGTGTTTATGCTGAAAATTTTTTTTAGTTATAGATTATATATGTAAATTTAATAATCAGATATTTTTTTATAATAATCCGATATATCCAATATCCGATTGGATATCCGATCCGATATTTTGGATATCCGGTGTATTCGGATACGGATTCGGATATGGGATATTGAATATCCGGTGGGATAGGATATCCGAAAAAAATATCCGATCGAATACAGATATCCGACAATGCACACCCCTACTAAACAGATACCCCCCTAAAGGTTTATCCAATGATGAATTCAGGGTACTCCTTTCATCATCTTCTAATTCTTTTCTTACACCCCCAAGATGAAAAACGAGCCACGTTCTGTCATATGATAAGCCGACCATCCTGAACGGCTGCCTGCCACTAAATTAATATATCCAAAAATCGTCGGCTGTGTAACCCTCTCAAGCTTATTCCTCAGTAGGAAGTGCCACCACCGCTAACTATGCGAGAAAGATCTATATAGCTATTAAGGCTAAATTCGAAACGATATCTATCATAATAAAATTTCTCAAATTCTATATTGATCCTCAAATACTGCACCTGATATTCATATAATTAACCAAACAATGATTTCAATACCTTCCCCAAATTAATAACTACAAAGAGGCTAACAACTGAATACACTAATTAAATTTTGATTTATGAAAAATATTGTGAAAAAGAAAGAAAATGAGAAGGAAATTAATTTTAAGTGTTTGGTTGCTGAAAAATTTTCCAAGATGATTCATCAACCTTCTTATTTTTCTTTGTCTCCATTAAAAATATGTGAGAGTTGTCCAATTTCTTATGCTCCGAGCTTCCTTTTTATTCGAGCTTCCCTTCATCTCATAGTTCCTCTGAAATTACTGGTTAAAAATGAACTTAAACTATCAGCAATATCCTTAGTTACTAATGAATTAAATCTTCTCCAATTCTTTCACAACCTCAGCCATCACAATGTTGTCAGATTTATAACATGCTCTCTTTCTTCCACCTTTGTGGTGTTGTAAACAAGAATAACCACTCCATATTCCAAAGTGTGCGAACAACAAGAAATGCGAACGAAGGACAAATAGAGAAGAAAAATGGTTGACAAAATTGAACCATCAAATTTGAAGGGGGATACTAATTCAAGTTTTATGTTATATTTTGATTTTAATTTTTCCTGCGATTGATGTTTTCCGATAATGAAATTCGCGTGAAATCGAAATAGATTAAATTTAACTACAACAAGCTCTAAGCGTAAACCCTAAAGAGGAATAATATATGGGTCATTTGCAACACCACAAAAACAGCTTCATATCCTGTATGTTGCTCATGATAAGCACCCCATGCCGATGGCCGAATGGCTGTTTTGGAGCAGCCACGCCGCTAGCCGCACAACTGTTTTGGAGCGGTCAGACTAACTATACATTATTTAGGAGGGGTGAAAAAAGGTAGATAAAAGAATGAGTGCATTAATAATGAGATTTGTTTTTCATTTATATTTGTTATATAAGTTTGAAATGAAAAGAAATACAAAATATTTTAAGCATTTTAAAAAATATATATTTTAAGTTATTTACGTAATATTTTAGAATGTTTCTAATTTTTTTGATATCGGTATTAAATTTATGGAGTATTTATAATTGTTTTAGAAACTTCATAAAATTTTTCATGTACTAATGTAAACTTTTAATTTTTATTAAATATATGAAAGTATTTAAATAATAACAATAATAATTAAGTTTCTTTAAAATTTTCTTTCCAGAAAACCAAACACCAAAAAAATTTCTAATAATTATAATTTTCATAAAAAATTTCCAACAATCAAATAAGGAAAAGAAAATTAATTTTCCTTATTTTCCGTCTTTTAAGTTTCTTTCCTTTTCATTTTTTTTTCCTTCTTAATTTTCTTCAGTCAAACAGACCCTAAATAATACTAATAGATTAGTATATGAAGATGAAGGAGTTCCTCAACTACGATGACGCAAACCATCGTCTCGAACTACACTTCACTCCTCACTTGAGAGGGGGTGAGTCAAACACAACTAAGCAAGTATTGATATTACTACATCTAGCTTTTATATAATTAACCAACTACAAATATAATGAACTCCATACCATCCCTAAATTAATGACCGCGACATCAAGAATCATTCATAATTAGATATTTGTATTCACTATATCAAATATCTAATATGTATCCCTTAAACTAAATATGGATTGAATATATATGTTAATTATTTTAGTAATTTTAATAATTTTTATGAAAAAAATTAAAAATAAAGAATGTATATCCATTTATATTCATAAGAGTTTTATTATTTTATCTCAAAAATAGTATTAAAATGTTATTACTAATGTTTAAATTAAAAAATAAATATCTTAAAATTTTCTCACTATAAAATCATTATTATGATATATTGTTGAAAAATCAACAAAATACTAAATATTTTTTCGGGATTGTAAAATTCGATTAAAAATTAAATATCCTAAAAGTCAGATACCTCTTTGAAAAAAATATAGATTAGATATCCTAAATATCGAATGAAATTTTTCATATCCTAAATATTTTACACAACCCTAATGACATTCTAAACAAAAGCCTAACAACTGAATGCACTAAATACTAATAGCTAGGGTAAGTACTAATGACACTAATCAACAAACTCCCGATCATTAATCAATATTTGATGGTTTATGTAGTCCACCACAAACAGTAACATGGATTTGCACAAAAACTTACAAATCCAAAGAAGTAGAGCATGGATTTGAAGCAAAGACTAAATACAAAATGCAATGAAGAGAGAGAAACCAATCCTACAATCTTGTGGAGAGTTTAAAAGGGTTAAGGAGTTGAAAGGAGGACAAAAAAACTCAATAGGATAAAGAAATGTATTGTACAACCTGGTGTGCAACATTGAACTCAAGAAGGTTGAGAGGAAACATATTGCACCGCTAAGTTGTGCAAAAGCTTCACGATACTCCCAGCCCACAATCAAATTCACTCATGCAACAATTACACAACTGCACAACTAGTAACAATCAGTGCTGCACGTAGGGCTGCAATTGAGTTGAGCTAGTTCGGTATTCAGCTCGGTTTGGTTTGTTAAAAGCTTGATTCAGCTCGTTCGTTTAGTTAAATGAGTCGAGCCCGAGTCTCACTTTTAGGCTCGTTTATTAAACAAGCCAAGTTCGAGCTCGAAAAAGTTCAGCTCGGTTCATTTTTTAGCTTTGGCTCATGAGCTCAGCTCGTTAAAAGCTTGATTTAGCTCGTTTGTTTAGTTAAACGAGCCAAGCCCAAATATCATTTTAGGCTCGTTAAACTAAACGAGCCGAGCCCAAGCCTATGGGTATTTGGCTTGACTCGGCTCGTTTACAGCCCTAGTCGCACGGGGACGGGGACGAGAAACGGAGGCGAAACGAAACGCAGAAACGTCATTTCTTAAAAATTTAGGAAACAGGAACGGCAAGAAACGTTAAAAAAATATAATATATATAAATAGATTAAATTTACTAAAATTAAGAAAGAGAAATATAAATTTTCTAAAATTATTACTTATATTAGTTAATTTTAATTATTAATAATTATTTTTTAATGAAAATATTAATTAAATAATTTTAATAAAAAATTTAATCCCAAAACGTTCCCAAAGGAGGAAACGTTTTCGGAACGAGAGACGGCACCTGACTGCCGTCCTAGTGGTAACAATTATCTATGTTTGGCCTATCATAAGTCTAATCGTATCTTTATTTGATGAGAGTCAAGTAGATTTTAAAACATCTTCAGAGCACTTTATTTTCTCCATTTTGTTGAGAAAAAACTCCATTAGTACTAATGTTTAAATTAAAAAAATAAATATTTTAAAAACTTCTCACTATAAAATCATTACTATGATGTATCGTTGAAAAATCAACAAAATACTGAATATTTTTCTAGCATTGAAAAATTCGGTAAAAAAACAAATATCATAAAAGTCAGATACCTCTTTAAAAAAAAATAAATCAGATATCCTAAATATCATATCAAAATTTTCATATCCTAAGTGTTTCATACAACCCTAACCATATCCTAAACAAAGGCCTAACAACTGAATACACTAAATACTAATAGCTAAGGTCAGTACTAATGACACTTATCGACAAACTCTCGATTATTAAGCAAGATTTGATGGTTTATGTCGTCCACTACAAATAGTAACAAAAGCATTATCAATTAACCAACCCCGCACTAATAAATGGGTTCAAGGGTGACAGTTTAGCCTATCTTTAGGGACACAATTATAAAATATTTAAAAAGTTCTACTAATAGAAATACGAACTATTAATAAATATTTGATCTCATTCGATACAATATCAATACGATATGACAAATTACCTACCTAGAAACGCATATCCCAAATAATACCGGCTCACTAGCTATATGACCCTATAAAGACCAATTAATTCATGGTCAATATTAAATAAAAACATGCCAGCTATAATAGTCTCTTATACGAAATCTGGAATCAATACCCCCATACCTTTCTTTATGATGTTTGCAATAACAATAGCTATCAAAACCCAGCTCACATATCTTTAATGAATTTAACACTAACCACAAATATGATTCAAAGAGCTAGCAATCTACAATCCTTTCTAACTATCCATCTCGTAGCTTATATACCAATATAAAAATAAATAAATAAATAATAGCACAAGTAATTAACAGTGGAACAAGGGTCCTTATTGATGACAATTTAGGCCTAGTTCAAACCATTTAGGTTCATGAAAATCCATTCATATCCACAGGATGCAACTACACACAAGCAACTTGAATACAATTATTCAAATCAGATATTTGATGGACCAACAATTTACCAGACCAACACATTACTCAAACCTGCAAACTCCATCACTAGTAGTTCCTTCCGTGATGGATCAATGATTAGACCATAATTTCGTGCTATACAAGATGGACAATAACTGGAATATAAATGTAGAAACCAGAATTTTTGCAACCGCTAATCAAAACTGAATGATAGTTGCATTAGAACTTTAGAAGATAAGGAGCTCGCTAGTCCATAACTTAGAAAAATAGAGTGGAAGGCAGAGCAAAATTTCTAAGTGAATGAATAGAATAATTTGGATTCGTCAGCAATGGTGTGTGCTTGATGGTGTTGCCTACAGCAGAGGCGAACAGCATCCACCCACACATGTCCATAACCAATTGCAGTGACTTCTACTCGTTTTGAGTTCGACGACATAATTGGAAAATTTTGCTAAAATATGAAGCTTCAATTCGTGAGGGAAATTGTGAGTTTTCAGAGTGGATAGGGACAAGAATGATCGATACTTACTTTGAAGGGTTGCTCATCAAGGGCTTCCTATGGGAAGAAGTTGTCATTCAATTGTTTAAAAAGAGTAGCATTGATATTTGATAGGTAGGGTTAAACGAAATAAATCATAGTAACAACGACATAATTGGAAAATATATATGTACTAACTGGGTATATTCTTTTACTGCCACTAAGTATCGTAATTAAAACCAAATCTTATCATTAAAGGATTTATTATACAACAAATTTATTTACTATTAACAACCAAATAATTATTATCATCTATTCTATTTCTTTTCCCCCTTCCGTAAAAAAGTAGTACTTTCAACACTTTTCATTCATGTATCAGTATATTTTCATATAAAACAAACTCCCATATTTTATGTTTGGGATATGAGTTTAACTATAATATACAATACATTTGAGGGTTATATGAGGTATAACCATCAAAACTTAAGATTATATAATGTGTTATACATTCATATTTTTACCTAGAAAATATGGGTTCTCACCTAATGATTTTCTCTGAGCACATTAATTATAGGGTTCTCACATTTCTTTACTTACAGGAAACCATACTGACTTCACTTCCTCCCCAACCTGGCCAAGTGCTACTGATGTTTGGCAGCAGCAGCCTTGTCCTCGGCCTCTCTTTTTAGTGCCCTCTTAGCCCTCCGCCCCAATACCTCCTTGCTGACCTTCTTCTTAGGTTCACGGGAAGATCCAGCACCTGAACTATATTGAGCGTTATTTGACCCACTATGACGAACCGGTCTGGCTTCCTGACGGCCAGACCTGATGTATCCATTATACCCCCACCGACGGTTACCAATGCAAACACTAGCAGAGCAATTGAAATAATCTTCCGCCAAGTCATCCTCTTCCTCATATTCATATTCGTACTAATAATGGTACAACTCTTCTACTTCATCATAGAAATCTTCTCGATGATACACAACTAACGGCTCAAACCATAAAGCCCTTAGAAGAAGGCATACACTCTCTTCAAACATGTAGTCGTGGAGCCTGTCAAAGTTTCAAGCCAATATTATGGTAAAGACTAGAATGATATCAATCACTTCCACCTAAACTAGAGGTACCAATTTCTATGTACTGTAACCACAAACACGCCTAATCATGTTCCCGTCCTACAGTGGCTTGTGGAAACCCAAATTATCTTATAACCAAAGTCCTCATATTAGCAAACATCCATATCAAAATTACAAAGCTAATGACTCACGTTTTTGTGTGTGCAATTGGCAAACTGAGCTACAACTAATAAGATTTCACATATCAACAAAGAAAGAATTGTTAACGACCTGCCATCAAAAGACCGGTGGATGCTCAAGAATTCAAATGGGTTCTTGCATTGGGGACATTTGGGATGCTCATGGTACGAAGCCCACTGAAGAATACAAGTCACACTGAACAAGACAAGCACCACAAAAAAACAACACAGATTATGTTAGGAGCTAACATAAGGAGGGATAAAAATACAGAATCTCATTTTTGGAAGCCTTCACACCTCCAAAGAACAAAACCCTTACCCTACCTGACCCCAAAAAAAAGGAGTAATAAGAACAATCTGTCACAAGGATATGAATCCGTCTCAGTGAAAATGATATATACACATAAAACAAGTACAACATGGTTAATTTTGAGAATGGAAGAAAAGAGCACGATTTGATGGACATGATACATTCATTCTCATGCAGCAAATATAAAAAGAAAAAAAAATACAGAATCTCATTTTTGGAAGCCTTCACAGCTCCAAGTAACAATACCCTTACCCTGCATGGCCCCCCAAAAAAAAGAATAATAAGGAAAATCAGGCACAAGGATATGAATCCATCTCAGTGGAAATAATATAGGCACATAAAAAAAAGTACAACATAGTGGGTTTTGTGGATGGAAGACGAAGGAATAAGTGAACCTCTTTGATGGACATGATACATACATTCTCATGACTTATAAAGTTATAACACAGAATATGGCACGTGCAATACAATTGTATACAAAAACAAATCCTAAAATTTACAAGCGAATGACTCAAGTACACTTCAACAGCCGACTCTTGATGTCTTCCACTTGCATAACTCATGGCGAATATCTACTTCCATAAGCATAACCATACACCACATATTGAAGCTTATTATGACAAAAATTGATCATCATAGTTCATTTAATATGGAGGGATAGAGAGGAAGGGCAAACATTCATTGAATAAAACCACTAACCTCCCCAACCACCCATCCACATGCACAGACAAAACCAATAAAAAGCGTGATTCTAAAATTAAAAAAAAAACCTTCTAGGATGAGATACTGCACTCAAGTACAATTCGTTTCACTTTCATGGTTCTTCGCAGAACTACACCAAAGTGGTCAAGGAATCCCCAAAGAGATTTGCTAATTTGCTCCCACTAGCTATTGCATTACAGCTTAGTTTGACAAAATATATTGATCAACCAAAATAATGTAATAGCATGTGATAATGCTCAGTCAATAGTAGATGACAATTATTAAAGTGATTACAGTTATTTGGTAAATCAGAGCAAAACTGAGATAAGATGAAATAGTGGCTTTAGTGAGAAAAACGAATAAAAAAGGTCCCCCCCCCCCCTCAATTATAAAGACGGGCTCATATCCTCACTGATGGAAGAATGGAAACACAACATTATTAAGAGGTGATGCAATGTTCTTGAATAATTTAATCAAATTATTAAATAATCCAACTTATCGAACAAGCTGAACAAGTATTGTACAACGATATGCCTCAAAGTATTTCACCCAAAAAGCTCACAGCTGCACCAAGATTTTATAGTAATAATTTCTAGTGGAATATCAGACCAACTGTTGCCCAACTACGAAGTTTTTGGCCTTTAGGACTTACGACACCCTCACACCCTCTGTCAAATATTCCACAGAGACAACTCAGAAAAGCAGGATCGCAATACATAACAGATGTATCAGGTTGGGTCTTAGGAAGCCAGACCTGTTCGACATAGTGAGGTCAAATAACCCCCAACATAGTTCGGCTGCTAGATATTACTGTGAACCTAAAAAGAAAAAGCAGGAAGAAGATATTGAGGCGGAGAGCCCCGCCAGGGGAGGGGGGGAACCACTAAAGCCAGAGGCCGCAGATAAGGCTGCAGATGCAAAGCATCAGCAGTACCAGGTTAGGTTAGGGAGAAAGTGAAGCCAGCAACTAGTAACTCGAAACCATGTGAGCCAGCAACCTCTGGGACGCATTCTACTATGTAAAATAATTGACATTTTGGTTGGTTTGTTCAATTCAAAAACTGTGAAGTGAAGGTGGGCAGATATTAATCAAAAAAGGGATTCTCTGTCGTTAAACTTAGATACCAGATTAGCTTGACTTTTGGTTACTGGACTATCTTCTTCCTTATTCTTTACATTTCTCATTCTTCAAATGATAGATTAATCCAATAATTCAATGCGCAGTTCCATTGATAGTGTAGATGTATCTTATGTTCCTTGCTAGCGGCATGATTTTAGATTTGTAAGGTGGATTTATTGAACAGGGTTTTGATCCGGCTAAACTTTTATTGCAAGATATATTCCTATTCACGCAGGTGTGCAAACCTAATAATCAGAATACACTAATACATGGGGTACTCGAAATCGGGAAACAATATTCAAATTCAATTGTAACCATAATTTTGCAGTTTTGTATTGCAAAATTAGACTGCATACGTAGTTTTACAAGAATGAATATTAGGCTAAGTGCCTGCCAAATACACGTAATAAAAAGATGAGCAACAATTAACTGGCAATACCCGTAAACCCCCTTCAAACCCAAAACAGACAGCAATTAACAAAGCTTTATAAAATTCTAGACCAAACCTAAACGGAAGATTGTAACTCGAAAGCTTAAAAAGTCATTGCACAATTCTGCAGTCCCATTTAATTAACCAAGAAACTGGATACACGTTATAAAACCGTAACAAGATCGTGCAAGAATTATAGTTATAAATTATAAAGCAACTAGAATAACTGGTTGTGAAAAAAAGAAGGCGGGAGGGGGGATAGAAATACCAGTAAGCGTGCTCGCAGCCTTTCACAAGGGCAGTCTCTTCCAAGACTATTTTGTCCAAACAGATCGCGCAGACACCGTGGTGAACATCAGCGTTAACGCGTTCGCACCCTTTATTCGCTTCTTCCTTTTCATCTACAAACTCTACCACGCCCTTCATTTTACCCTTGCAAGCTTGCAAACACACCAGCACAGAAATCAGTAATCGAAATGTCTGCATTCAACCGAACTGGAAACCCCAATTGAAAACCAAGAACGCCCCCTTTCGGACCAGAAAACCGAACGGATCAACGATGTCTATATCACGACTCAAAGAATCGGAAAGAATAAACAATCGCGTCCTTTAATACCTGATCTTGAATAGATGAGTCGGTGACGCCGGCAGTAGTTGAATGTTCTTCGACGAAATCGGTGACGACTGAAGTCATTTTGTAAAATCGAATAGATAATTGGAAGCATGACGAGAGGAGAGATAAATGAAAGGAAGAAAAAGAGAAAGGGGGTGAGTAAAAAGGAGAAGATTACGAGAAAACTAACAGAAAGGGAAAATGGATGGCGAGCAAGAGATAGATTCCAAGGAATTATACTGATTCCTACAGAAGAAGGATGAGAGTTGGGGAACAAACAGAGAAGAAGAACAAGATCGGGCCCTCAATACAGGGATGGACAAATGGAACGCCCTACAACAAGATCCTTCTGAGGATGCTATTGAAAATGCCAGTTTAACTTTTTTTCTCTCTTTTACCCTCTTGTTTTACGTGTGGACGTTTGTTTCCCCTGAGGCGAGTGCACCGTTTTTCGATGCCCTAAGCCTCCTGGAGAGGACGCGTCATTGGTTTTTTTTTTTTTTCCCGAAGAAGTTATTGAGGTTAGTTTGAGATAGTTGTAAATAAGATTTTGAGGAGCTGTATCGAGATTCGAGAGTAACAAACCTTTTTGATTTTTTTAATTAACATACAAACATTTATTATTTATTCAGATGAAGTAAATTTGAGCAAAATATTTTATGATATAATATGTGTTTTACATAATATATCATAATTTATATACTGTGCCTTTTTTATCTAACAATATATATGCTTATGCTATAATATAATAATACGGGCTCGTTTTTTACTAATGATTCAGTAAATCGACGTGAGAGTATATATTAAAAAATAATCTAGATAAATAAGGATACATATTTTAAAATATTATTTGAATAAAATTAATTTAACTTAGGGGTAAATATTATTTTAAAACCATTTAGATAGAGATAAATGAGAGTTAAAAATAAAATAAATGACACTTATACTCAAAGTCCCTTCTATAATATATATAATCGTTCGAGGGTACTTTTGTCCAGTTTGTTAAAAGTTCATTTATTTTTTCTCTTTTACCTTTATTATCCCTCAAATTAGATGTTAATAAAATAAAGGGAATTTGAATGAACTAAAAGGAAAATTTTAACCCTTATTAACTTAGATGAACATTTAATTTTTGTATCCAAAAGGGCGTACCAAAAGTGAATCAAAAAATTCACCCCAATCAACCCTAAACTAATCAAACTATAAAAGTTAAATCTAATAATTGAACAAGTTTAGGTTTAATTAAGGTTGGGTTAAGTTTGTGTCAAGGAAGAGACATAACCTACTCGGTCACTTGTTGGTGTGTCTTAATTGAGTCTGGACCAATATTATGTTAGGTCAAAATATGGATATTAAAAAATTTATTTTTTAGTTCATTATTTTTTTTACATTTTACAAGAAAAAAAAATAGATGAAATTGCATTGACTACATTTGCAAGTTTTAATATTAATTTATGGAATATTTATTACACAAATCAATATATATATATATAACAATATTTTTTTAAAAACTATATATATTTAAATTTTTTCTTGTTTCCATATTTTTGGACACAAGAAACCTAATTTTTAGGTAAAATATTTCCTTATCTATGGAGCCAAAAAATAGAACAATAACAAATTTTATTTTATAATAATTATCAAAGAAAGAAAATTTGAAAATTTACCCACTCCTTTTTACTTGACCATGTAAATTTAGTTTTTCACTTTATTTATTTATTTTTTCCATCATAAATTATTAGTAACTAGATTTCTCTTTTAATTACGTAGATCTTTTAACCCCAAGCTCCCAAATATTTAATTATCAAAGTAAAGTTTTAGTTAATCCACTCAAATCGACATGAAAAATAAGAAAAATATCTTTATATAGAATGATTTTTGGATTGAACATTTTTTCTTTTTTTGGTAGTTTGCGAGATAAATGTAAGAATTGAATTTACTCTATTTTTTTATTTCTTCATGTCTTTGTTTTCTTTAATTTTTTATAATTAGTTTCTATAAAAAAAAGTATTCCTCCGAATAAATTAATTATGTATCAAATGTAGACTTCATTTATATAAATGTCTTCTATGAGGAATTTTGTTCCAAAAGATGGCTTATAAATTTATCTAACCTAAACACTATATTTAAATACCCTAAAATATAATTAAATACTTCTCGAAAGTTTAAAACTCATGTTAAAATTCCACTGAATAAAATTTTAAAATTACTTTATGGTGTATTTAAATAGGTTCATAGGTAAAAAGAAAAATTTATACACACATATACATACATATATACATATCATTTTTAAAGTGAATCACTTTTAAAATTTCATAATTTTTAAAATTCAATCATTTGTAAAATTCTTCATTCAAGCAAAACTTTAATGAATCTTTAAAAATTGATCAAAAAAGTGGTTTTCTTTAAACCTTATGTTTTATGTGTTCAAGGTTTGTGCCACATTTAAGCACTCATTTTAATGCAAATTTAAATCTTGTGTAATTTTGTATAATTGTATAAAATGCTAAAAGACATTCATTGTGTGTAATTGTCAAACACGAGATATTATAAACTATGTTTTTGGTAATCACTAAAACTAATGGGGCTATTGTCATGCCTCCAAACTTTACTACTAGAAAATTTTATTTTTAAAAAAATTGTGAAAACTAAAATGCAAAAAGTAGGGGTATTATGTCATGCCAAACATAGAGAAGGTATTTTGTATACCCAATCCATGTCAAATGGGAGGCTAAAAGTAATTCATACCAAAATCAAGGTTAGGAACTAGGAAGCGCTTAACTAAGTAATAAAGGTTACAAAAAGATAAAGCGAGAAGTATAATGCACTAAAAAGATATTTAAGAGGCAAATTCCAAAACAAAACAATAAAAATAAATCTAATAGCACTTTGGTATAGTACCTAATAATCTTTCACTTCAAGCAACGCACCAAGCACAAACAATCAATAATACTTGTAGGCAACAATGTCTCTTGCCTAGGGAATAAACAACAACCATAAAGTGGTATCAGTACAAAAAGATACTAGGAATTAGGGTAGTAAACCAATAAAGTTGGCTTGTGATAAATGAATTTATTAACTAGTTTATTTAGTGCATAGTCCTATTTTTTTTCTTACATTTCTATATTTTTATATTAGAATTAATGCATTTGTGTTGGGATACTAATTTGTTACTAGTTTTATTTATAGGTATGTCATATGGAGGAAAAAGTTGTAAAATGGATTAAAGCAATGTGCAAATAAGTCTAAGACTAAAATGGGTACGACTATGTGAAAAAGGAAAAAAATAAGTTTGTAAAGCTTCATGTCATTAAAAAGCACACCCATACTTTTTTCATATTATATATATATATATATATATATATATAGGCAGGTTGTATTTAAAAACACACCAATGCTTTTTCATAATAGAGAATGTGGCAATTTTCTGTGAAGGAAATAAAAAGAGGACAATTTATATTTTGATGGTAGATGAATCACTTTGAAATAGGGTTTTTTTAATCTTTTTCATCTTCATTTTCGGATCTCTGTATCTAGAGAAAGAAAAACATATATTCATCATTAGAATTGAATTTTGAAGCTTTGTAATCATTTGGATCCAATGATCTACTCTTTATATCTTCAACATATAATCTATATCTTCTAATGTATTAACCTATTTATTTCATTCATGTCTAATTTCTCTGTTTTGTTTATTGATTCAACTATATCTGAGCAATTTATAGATCTGGGATTCAATTAAGGCTAATTTGGTAGCAAATTTATGAATTAATTTGAGTGTGTATGTGAATTGCTCCATTTTGGTATTCAATTGCTAGAGCTATAATTTATATTGAATTGATTGATCACTAATTTTATTAGATGTAAGAAATCAATCAAATAACTGAAAGGTGTAGATTGATACTAGAAGTTAGCAATTGAATAGGAAATCTTGAATCACAAAAGTAAGTTTGTAATACTCTAATATTTTAAAACCTAGAATTTAATAATTAATCAACATCTAGTATAATTTAAATTTTAAATTATTAATTTAATTATTTTGTGGACTTATGATTTTTATAAACAAATATGATTTATTTAATAAATTAAAATAAATATTTTATTATTTTATCACACTCTTTTTATTTAAATAATTTTTCAAACCCATATTTTACTAAAATTATCCTCTTAAATTAATTCATTAAATTTTAATAAAAATAATTTGTTCATCTAAATAATTAAATACCTAAATTTTAAAATTATTTTTATTTTTATTTTCCCCCTTTGTCCTTTTTCCTTCCTTTTCCTTTTCTCCTTTTTCCTTTTCTTCTTTTCTTCCTCCTTGGGTCCCCCGACCTGCTTCTCCGTTCCCCCTGCCTTAAGCTGCTGGCCCTCCTTCCTTCCTCACAACCCAACACCCCTCTTTATTTCTTTTCTTTTTCTTTCCTCCATTGGTTGGGCCAATCCAACCTTTTTTTTTCTTTCTCCTCCCTTCTGTGCAGATCGACCTGCCTTTCTTTTTTCCCCATTCGGCCTGCCTCCCTTTTTCTTCTTCTTCCCTTCTCCTTCCTTCTTCAACCGTCAAACCAAACACCCCTCCCCATACCTGCACCTTACCTACAACCAGTCCTACTCTCTCCCTCTCTCTCCCACCGCTTTCCTTTCCATTTCGACCTAGACCTCCCCCTGCACAGCCCCCCTCCTCTCCCTTTTCTTCCTTCTCTTCCCTACCACCCTAAACCCCAACCTACAACCACCTAGCTTGCACCTCTCCCTTCATTCCTCTCCCTCTTCTTTTTCTTCTTCTCCTCTACCTATTTATTTCCCTCCTTGAGCCCCCTTCTTCCCTTATAGAACCCCTCTTCTCCCTTCTTTCCTCCTTCTCCCTTCCTCCTTTATTTTTCCTTCGCCACACTCAACCGCCGCCTTTGTCGCCCAACCAACCACCACGCTAACCCCTTGACCTTCCTTGCTTCCTCCCTACACTACCCAAAAGCCACCACTCGCCCCCTACAACCACCCTTCTTCCCTTATAGAACCCTTCTTCCCTTGCTTCCTCCCTACACCACCTAAAAGCCACCACTCCCTTTTCTTCCTTCTCTTCCCTACCACCCTACACCCCGACCTACAACCACCTAGCTTGCACCTCTCCCTTCCTTCCTCTCCCTCTTCTTTTTCTTCTTCTCCTCTACCTATCTATTTCCCTCCTTGAGCCCCCTTCTTTCCTTATAGAACCTCTCTTCTCCCTTCTTTCCTCCTTCTCCCTTCCTCCTTTATTTTTGCTTCGCCACAATCAACCGCCGCCTCTGTCACCCAACCAACCACCACACTAACCCCTTGACCTCCCTTGCTTCCTCCCTACACCACCTAAAAGCAACCACTTGCCCCCTACAACCACCCTTCCTTTCCTTTCTCTTTTCCTCCCCTTATCGACCTCCACCCTACACCACCACCTTGCGTTATTATCTCCCCTCTTCCACTGCCACCACAGCTACCCTCAACTCTTTGACACCTCCTCTACCACCCCTACCTCAGCTGACTGAGATCTCCCCTACAACCCTCATTTCTTATCCTCTTTTCGCTTCCTTCTTCTTCCTATTCTCCCTTCCTTCACACCACCTTTCCAGCCTTGTTGCCGCCATCTCTACCACCCTAAGATGTCAATACTCAACCCTCGGCCACCACCTATACCATACCATCCCTCCTACACCCAGCCACCACCCTCACTACCCTCCACAAAGCCCTCAACCAAATCCACAAACCCTCACCTAAACCAGTCATTCCTCTTCTCCCAGCTCTCCTCTTCACCCCATTTTCCCTCTTTATTTCGCGGATGCAGCTCACGCTGCCATGCAGAGTGAGTTTTGTTGTACCCTATTGTAATACCCCGTATTTTTAAAACCTAATTTTATTAAGCCTAATGATTTTATTAGCGTAATTTGATGTAAACAATTAATTATTTTAATTTTGATTCGTTTTATGGATTTATCGACGATTTTGAATTCATATTTGAATTTAATTAATCGTTGTCGTTGCGAACCATTCTCGTTCACGACCATGATTTTATTATATTCTTATGATTTCAAGTTTCGGTTAAAAATATGTATTCCCGTTCTTTATCGTGTTTTGATTTTTAATATTTTAAATTCGTTCTCGATTATAACTTCGTCGTGTGATTACGACTTTATTTTGGAGTTATATTTCGTTAACGAAATATACTATTTAAATTATAAAATTTCTGTTTAAATAGTTAAAGTTATTTTAATGATTTTATCCGTAGAAAATATTTTCGACTTTAAATTTATTCGTTTTCAGAAATCATTATTATTTTCGGGAAGTTTTCAATTAAAAAGGTTTTTCGGAAATTATTTATAAATTTCTTTCCGGAATTAATTCTCTTCCGTTTTACGATTTTTGGTTTACGGAAAACCGATTTTGGAAATTATTTAAATTAGTCTCGGTTTATTAGAATTTGACTTAAATATTTTATTATATGCTTTTAAATAATTTTTCAAGGTCTTATAATATATTTCCGTAAATAATACAAATTTTTATGTTCGTTGGTAAATTTTTTCGAAAATGTTTCCGAAATTCTTTATATAGTTCTTTTATTAATTCTAAGCTTTCGGAACCTTATGAAATAATTTTCGTTTAATGAATTTTAGATAAAATCTTCCAACAATAATTTTAAACATTTATTATTTTATTTATATGAGTATTTGTAATAAAAAAAAGCAGCACCCATCAGTACGCCTGACCCCCCCCTCTTCTTTTCCTTTTCCCTCCTCTCTCCCTTCTCTTCTTTTTCCCTTTCCCGACTCCCCTGTGCTCTGCCCTCTGCGCAGAAACCCCAGCCCCAACCTCCTTCTCCCCAGCTCCTCCTTGCTTCACCCCGCCGGCCGACCTCTAACCTGCAACCGACCACCGCTGCAGCAGCTGAAGCAGCGCAGCAGCCCACCGAAGAGCGCAGGAGCAGCAGCGGCAGCAGACCGCAGCAACGACGAGCCACGCAGCTCGCGCCACCGCCCGGTCACCGGCGAGCCTGGATGACCACCGGCGAGCTGTCTCCGGCCTCCGACGAAGCTCCTCCGGCCTTCCCTTGTCCCGATTCGTTAATTTTCGTTTGGTATAATTTTCTGAAAAACCCTAATATGGATTTGATTAATTGAATGTGATTTAGCTTATGAAAAGCTAAATTGATTGTTGGATTATGTATATATGTGCTGTGAGATTGATTTGGATATGTTAATTGTATGGTTTATGTTGAAAATTTGGGAAATTGAATTTTAGGCCGGGTTATGCCCAATTTTTTTCGGATCCGTCCGATTTGGCAATTTTGGATAAATTGATTATACAATATGTTTTAAAATGTATCTAATTTCATGTTAGAACCGTCAATTTGAGAACTTTATGCATAATTTATCGGATTTTGATTTCTAGGTCAAAATTCATGTGTGATAAAATTTGGTTGCATAATTGAGTCGTTTCACTCAATTTATTTTACAATATTGTTTGAAATGTATTTAATTTCATATTGCAAGCGTTAATTTGGGAAAATTGTGTGTAATTAATCGGAATTGGATTTTTAGGTCAAAACTCTTGCGGGACTAAATTAGATTATGTAATCGGGTCGTTTTATTCAATTGACTATACAATTTATATTAGAATATATTTAATTACATTTTTGAACCGCCAATTTATATATTTTAGCAAGAATTGATCGAATTTGCGTTCCGGGCTCAAAAACCCTAATTGTGCTAAATTGGGTATTTCTTTTAGTGCTTTTGATCAATTGATTATTTGATATGTTATAAAATATGTTTAATTTCATTTCTAAACATTCAATTTGATTAAATTTATAGAATTTTACCGAATTGCATTTTCGGGCCTAAAACCCTAGATTTCAATTGAGATTATGAAATTGGTTATTTGTATAGTTGTTTTTCTAAAATTAAATTTATAGAAGTAGTGGAAATAATCCTAATTGTATTCTAATACCTTTAATTGGAATTAATTGATTTGAATTACCTGAGTTTGTGTCATGGGCTTTAAAATCCTAATTTTGAAAACGGATCGTCTTGAATTGGTTAATCGGAAGATTGTTTTGTTGAAATTGATTATCTAGATTTATCTCAAATTAGTTTAATTGTGTTTTAAAACTATCAATTTGAGGTAATCGAAGTTTTGGTCGATTCGTAGTTTAGGCATTAAAAACCCTAATCTTTGGGGATGGTTTTATAAAATTGATTGTGTTGTGTGTCTTTTATCTAATCGATTTATGTCTTTGGGTTTTAAATCATTTGATTTATATTTTAATCTTAAATCTTAGTAGAGCTATGCTCTTGAGTCTTGAGTTTTGGACACGTTTTCCAAGAAAGATCGTTTGTATCCGATTGTGATTATTTAATTAGAATATGTGAATTATTAATTGATAAGATAGTTTCTAACCTAGTTCCGATTTCTATCGACAATCTAGGAAAACTTTCTCGTGGATTGTTGAGCCTTCGATAGCTCTCCCTCTTTCTCAATTTGCTTAGCTAGCTTCGGATTGAGGTAAGTCATTACTTACCTTTACTTATGGCGGAATTTGGATGTATGTCTGTTTGAAGTGAAAGGTGATAAGTATGCCTATCGATTATTTAATCATGTCAAGTATATGGTGTGTTCTGTATGGTAATTTTATGTATGTGTGAATTCATAGCTTCAATGCTAATGCATGTTAGTATAACGTTGAATATGGTATGTATTTGAGTATGTGAAGTGTTGAGTATGGATTTGGAACTATTTGATACCTTATGCTATATCCTTATATTAGAGAATTATTCATGTGGTCCTGGATTATGGTCGGCTAAAATCATTGAATAAGATACTAATTATTTAAAGTGGAAGATCACGTGAGTTGGGCCGAGGTGTAGGGTCCGTTCCACCGGACGATAATAGTGGCTCAGGTGTGTTGTCTCCGAGAGGTGATTCAAGCCATTCCACCGGTTCAGAATAGTGGCTCAGGAGCGTTTTGCCCTGAGAGGTGTAGAGTCCGTTCCACTGGACGATAATAGTGGCTCAGGTGACTTCTCCCTGAGAGGTGCTTCAGTCCGTTCCACCGGATTAAGAATAGTGGGGCCCTATACTCAACGTGAATAAGAATATGATATGAATTAAGTAATGAATAAGACACTAATTATTTAAAGTGGAAGATTACGTGAGTCAGGACTAGGTGTAGGATCTGTTCCACTGGATGATAATAGTGGCTCGGGTGTATTGTCCCCGAGAGGTGCTTCAAGCCGTTCCACCGGTTCAGAATAGTGGCTCAGGAGCGTTTTGCCCTGAGAGGTGTAGGATTCGTTCCACCGGATGATAATAGTGGCTCGAGTGTGTTGTCCCCGAGAGGTGCTTCAGACCATTCCACCGGTTTAAGAATAGTGGGGTCCCTGAACTTATCGTAAATAAATAAAATCAGATGTAACAATGATTATTATCAGGTTGTTGGATTGGTGTTGCTTAGCATATGATCGTGATTTCTTGTACGCTAGTATCTTATGTGCTGTCATATCTAGTAATGTACCTGTGAGCATGAATCTATGATCCTATGTTTTATTGTATGTAATACATGTATAATTGAGCATGAGAATTGTCAGCTATAGTCTTTCATATCTTATGTGTTTCATGTTTTCTTCCCTGAGTTGGGTGGTCTTGATTTACTCAGTACTGGACCCGTACTGATGCTACATTGATTGAATGGGTCCTGTGATGATCCACTGATGGTGGGGAGCAGACTTCTTGTGCAGGTTTAAGATCAGATACTGTTTTTGGGTGGAAGACTTGGCTTGAGGGAGTAGGCAATCCAGAATTTGATCTATCGGGATTTGTCTTGTTTAACTGTATTTGTATTTGAAAGTTACAAGTGTTGTATTTAAAACTTCAAGGGTATTGTAATTATCTTTCAATTTCTCATACTCTGATAAGCTTTTAAAATTCGGATTTATTTCACAGGTTCCGCTGATTGATTCAGCGATGATTTTATTTAGTGAATTGATTCACTTGCCATCTGCCTGTGGATATCTTCTTGTGGGAGTTTATCCTCATGGCATAGATGTTTGAATTTTTGTTTGACAGGTTTTAGTCTTGCATCTAGTATGAGATAGATGGTGGACATCTATCTTGTGTTAGATGTGGCGGTAACATTCCCCAAATTCTCTTCTAGCTTCTGTTTTATTCTTTCAAAAAAAAAATTTCAGGAGTGAATTTTGGGGGTGTTACACCTATAGGTTTAATTAGCCAAGTTTTGAGGTATTTATTTTTACTTACCAAAGCTTGAACTATTAATGGGTACTGGTGAAGTTTATTTATTATTGGAAATAAGGTAACTACTATACCCAACTAAAATGTGTGGATATACGTATGCTAGTACATTAGGATTTTGAATATGTCTGTGTGCATATTGGGTGATGTTAATTTGTAGCATATGTTGGTAGTTAAAATGAAAATCATGTTATATTAAGAAATATGCTATATATAGAAATGATGGTTAAGGAAGGAGCCTTATTGTTAATAATAGTGTTAAATGCATGTATATGTCATGATAAGCTAATATGGCAATTTGTAGTGGAGATAATATTAATATGAGCCCTAGGGGCATTTTAGTAATTTTTCTTGTACAAAGGGTGTGGCCTAAATAAGTATGTATGGTAGATGATAATGGGCATTAATAATAAATAATAATAGTTTGTGGTGTTAGATGATGCATATGGACCATGGGTGTTAATGTTTTATGTTATAAGGGTATTTTAGTAAATTTGGCAAAAGAAGGGCAAATAGGTAATTTATATGAATAAAAGGGGTAATATGATAATTTAATAGGTAATAAGGGCAGTTTAGTAATTTTGTATGGAAAATGGGGGTAACTTGGTAATTTTATGAGTAAATAGGATAATTTGGTAAATTATTAAATAAGAAGGATATTTTGGTAATTTTGGCATAAAAAAGGGTAACTTGGTAATTTTATAAACATAAGGGGTAATATGGTAATTTAATAAGTATAACGGATAGTTTGGTAATTTTGGCCTAAAAAAGGGGTAATTTGGTAATTTTATAAAGAAAAGGGATAACATGGTAATTTAGTAAGTAAGAGGGGGTATTTTGGTAATTTAGCACGAAAAGGTATAAATTAGTAATTTAATAAGTATGGAGGAAATTTTGGTAATTTAACACATATGAGGGATAAGTTGGTAATTTTAACAAGTATGAAGGATAATTCGGTAATTTAACAAACCTGATGGGAAATTTAGTAATGTTAACAAGTGTGAAGGGTATTTTGGTAATTATATAGGTATGAAGGGTAAATTGATAATTTCATAGCTATAAAGGGTGTTTTGGATAATTATACAAGTATGAAGGGTAATTTGGTAATTTGACAAGCAAAAAGGTATTCTAATAAATTGGAAAGCAAGAGGGGTAATTTAATAATTTTGTAAGTAATGAGGGGTAAATCGGTAAATTATATATAACATGGCAATAGATTTAATAAGCTTCCATAATAAGATATAAGGGATATTAAACAATAGAATAAGTGTTTATGGCCTTAGTATTACTTGTTTAAGTATAACCACGTATATTATAAGGATAAGGGTATTTTATTAAATCGATGAATATCATAAGGATAATGCATGATGTAGGTTGAATGGGTAATTAAGGATATAAGATGATGTTTATTTCGTAATCGTGCAAGAGGGCCTTAGTTGTTAATTATGCATAAATATGTGTACTAGATGTACTAGAAGTATATGTTAGGGTTTATGCGTTCAATGATCCCTTGATATAGCGTACTTGATTTTATGACTAGTATTATAACTATGATATGATAACCTATTACGGCATATGAATAAATAGGAATGAAGTACATGATGAAAATAGATGATAAAAGGAAGCCTTAGCCTTAGGGACATTTTGGTCGTTTTGACCTAAGGTGCCTAAGTATAAGATTTAGAATTTAGGATGGCCTTAGTGGACTATTTAAGTTAACATAGATAATAATATGAATAAAGATTACTTAATAATAACATAAATAAATAAAAATGATTAAGTATATGATTGATGTATTTCTTGTTGTCATCTTAATTAAAAAATTAATAATTAAAGTGGAAAACCTCAAGATCGGGAATAGTAGCTCTTTAGGGATCGTTACCCTAAAGACGTGGTTTAGTCCACGATTATTCCAAATTTTACTAATGTGCCTTAATGCCCCAACCAGATCCTACATATTACTCGATCTAGCTCTATGGACCTGTTTAGGGTTTATACGTACTTATGGATTAGGTGTCCTTGTAGGTATATTGGCAGGGTATTGTATGTTCTCGTGCACCAGTGCGACTAAGGTACCTTTGCGTCCTTAAGTTGATGATTGGAGGGTATTGTACTGCTTGTATATGCTAGTATGATCGATGTACCTTTGTATCTCCAGGTCTGTAATCTCCCCCCTGAGTTAAATAAATGGAATTGTTGTGTTAATTAAATGAAAAAATACTAATTATTTAAAGTAGAAGATTATTGAGCTAGGCCTAGATAGATTATATGATTTGCACTTGTCCACCGGTTATAATAGTGGCTAGGAGCCTTTCGCCCTAGAGGTTATATATGTATATCGGTCCACCAGTTATAATAGTGGTCGAGTGTGCGTTACCCTAGAGTGTATACCAGTCCATCAGCTATAATAGTCGGGGATCCCGAACTCAGTAAACCAAACCTTGAATGATAATAAATCATGAAAAAATACTAATCACTTATAGTGAAAGATGAGTTAGGGCCAGAACGATCCACCAATGAATAATAGTAGTTAGGTGCATTCTACCCTCGAGATTAGTCCATCGACGAATGATAGTGGCCAGGTGTGTTATACCCCAGAGTGTATTTCTAATCCACCGGCTATAATAGTGAGGTTTTCGTATTCACATGGATGTAATTTGAGAGATGATGTTGAATAATGTTTAATTAATGGATTAAGACCAAACAATGTTGATTTCATCTATATGATTTATTAATATAGTATAAGTGCAGCCTTAGTGCCTATCTCTCTTGGTAAGTGATGGAAATGCTAAGTAAATGGACCTAGTGATGTGCATTTCTTGTTATATGTTGTGTTGCATTATGTATTGGCTCTTATGTTGTTGTGATTACATTGTTTATGTATGATGTGTTGCATGTGGACCCTATCTTTTAGCCTACTATAAAGGGTTACTCAGTATTGTAGTATAGAAGGGTTCTGTTTGTGGGTCTCTACTTATTCAACGGGCAATGTCCTTTCAAGGTTAGTTGTAGGTGTTATTCAAGCTATCATAGGATAAGAGTGTAATGACCGTCCAAAAAACTTTATACTTGTATCTTATAAACTTTCATAATTCTTTATATAATCATTCTATTTTCTCATAACCAATGATAGTGGTTTTTATTTTTTGTAACGTCTTTACCGTGTTACTCTGATTTAAATGTACACTTGGATTTATGTAAATTATGTTTAGTTCTTTTTAAACATTAGCACTTAGTACTAGAATAGTAGAAGGAAACCAATTTGGTACTAAGTGTGGCTGTAACATCCCTAAAATTTATCCTTTTTGCTTTTGCTAATTTTGAATTAAAATAAAAAAATTTAATAGTAAATTTTAGTGGTGTTACAAAGCTAGAGTTTATTCAAAAATTAATTAAATTAGCTTGAACCTTATGAGTTTTATTCGGCTTAATACCACAAAAATAGGGTATTAGCTTGTATTAAATATGACCTTTAGTCATCAAAAGAGGTTATTGGATAATTTTGGCTAATTCTCCCTTATGAATAGAGTAATCAATTTAATAATTGATTAATTCGTTTGTTTACCTCCAAATCATGACTAAAATTCAATCCCATAAGTGTTTTTTTGTTATTACTGAATTTTTATACAATTATCACTTACTCTTTTACCCACTTGGTTTAGATAGTCTTAATCGGTGAAAAGTCAGTATTTAAAAACAAGTTCCTGTGGAGATGACCTTGATGTGCTGCATCGAGTTTATACACTTGTGAATTTGGTTCATTAGCTTGAGAGCTTATTGGGATTGGCTTTTTTAAGGGCTAAATTATTATCCTTCATTTAGCTAAATGAGTCCATTCTAATCCTTATTAATATGCTCATTTATTAAATGAGTCAACCCTAAATACGAGAAATAAGGGTTTGTGTTAGTTTATAGTGCTAAGGCTCGTGAGATCTACTCATTTAATATAAAGGCTCACGAGTTTGAACATTATTTTTAGTTTTATTTATTAAACAAGCTCGAGCTCACCCTAGGTTATCTCATTTACAACCCTAATGGTAAGCAAGGTTACTCAAATGATGTATCATATTGCACATTGATCATGGTATATATAAATCAAAGCATGCGATAACACATAAGGATTGTGAACATAGACATGTGATAAAATGAAACTCTATAAATTGGTTATTATCTTTACTTAGTGAACATAACATTGCAACACTAATTACATTGAGTACTCAAAAGACAATAATGGAATCAAACACCTTCCATGGTATAACACTCAGGAACCACTATTAGAATACAATGAGATAGATATTAACATATAATGTAGTACCCCATTATTCAAAAACTATGATTTATTTAGGATTCATATTATTTATAAATAAAATTATATTATTTAAAATTATTTATTACATTCTTTTAAAACTTAGAAATCTTGGAAACATTTCACTAACACCTTCTTACTTTTCATTATGTTTTTAGTTTTAGCCACTTTTGGCTATCAAACTTATTCCAAACCATTGTAATTTATCCATATTTGAATTTATTGGATTTTCTGAGACTCCTAATTTTTTTTTAAATTTTAAATGGATACTTTGATAAAAGAGCACTATTCATCATATGTTTTACCCTTATTTGTATTTTAAGTTTTGAACGCAAATTTTAGCCAATGAAATATATAAAACTTTGGGGATACTTATATTTTGTAATATTTGATCTAAATATTAAATAAAAATGAGTTGTGATTATTTTTGACATTTTTAGATAAATTCTATTATTTTAGGCATAATTAGCCCTCGACGTCCATACAAAACATATCCTAAATATCTCAAACTTGTTCCTAACTTTCTAAAATATATAAAACAAAGCTATACCACTTTATTTGACCTTTTATGGATGTTAGTTTCTCATATATAATTTACATTCTTATTTTATTCTTATTTTCTACTTTATTCCACAAATATATAAATAAAATATATAACCTTAACCATTTATTCGCCTAATCTCATTTCTCCTCCATTACTTTTATCCAAGACTCCCAAAAATCTTACCCATTTTATCTCTTATTTTCCATTTCCATTTTCTAGTTCCAGCCTTTATTCTTCCTCCTCTATTATTTCCTTCAATTTATTGATAGTTTTGATGATTTTCACATGTTGTGGCAATTGTTGTGTATAGGCTTCAATAGAAGGTGTTATGTTTGAAGAAGGATTTTATCTAGCTAATTATGGAGATTTGTAATCCTGATAGGCATGAATATACTAGAAGTAGATATAATGTGGTTGTTGGCATAAGTGTTGATTATACCATATTTAGTTTTTCTAATGTTTTTCTTTTAGTGGTTGTTTCATGTTGTTTGTTGTTAGTGTTACCTGAATGTCTTCAAATTATAAGATAACATTAATTAGGTTGTTTAGGTCATTTTTATTTATATTATGTTTATATTTGACAATGTTTAATACATGTATAATTTTGATGAAGTTTTGCTATATTTTGAGGGTAAGTTTGGCCTTTAGTTAGATCCAGATTCCATTATAATTTTTCTGAAAATTTTAGGGTTTCAATGTATTTTTTAAGTTGTTTAAGATTGATTTGGATGGTGATTAATAATATATCTAATAAATTGGTAAATTATAAAGCGAAAGATTGTATTTGAAGTTAGTAGGATATTTTTGTTCTTATAACGATGGTCAAACTTGTAAATCATGTGGCACAGGCTATACAATTAGACTCGATTTAGCCACCGAGTGTCACACCCCAAAATTTCATAACCTTTATTTTTAGGTGTTTAACCTTTTATTAAAAAAGTAAACCTTTAAACCTTAGCCGAGTTATTTTATTAATAACCTTTGACACATAACCTAAATAAATTATTTAATATTTTTTTCAATTATTTTACCCTTTTTCTTTTTTCAATATATTTGTCCTACTCAATATCCTAACCTATCCAAACTAAATCTAAAAGTAAAATAATATGTATGTTATTATCCTACCCCACCATTTTACCCCTAATTACCCCCTTTGTGTGCCCCTATTTTTTTTTTACCACAACCACTCTCCTTATCTTCACCTTACCTCATGTAATACCCCTACCCCTCACCTGTTGAACCATCCCTCTCACTCATCCCTATCACCCTACCCTTCTCTCCCAACCCATACTCCATCACTTTATCCCTATCTATATGTATATATACATACACACAGAACACACCCTCCTCTCTCAATTTTGGGCTAAATCTACAAGCACATGGATTCGTTATAGTACTTCAAGGTCGTATCCCATAGGGACTTCACAATTGAGTACATAAATTTATCATTTTAGCTATCTAGATCAATATGGATCAGGAATATGCAAGCGGATAACGAAAATAATTACAAAGACTTTCTAATTGTAAACTCTAAAACAATAGATACGAAACCTAGGATTGAACTTCGGTCTCCAAATTGGTAATCAATGATAAAATAATGTATACATCATAGTTTAATTCATTAACTGTGAATAAATAGTCTAATTATATTCGTTAGCCTCTTTTAAGGACTAAGAATATATTTAATCTAATTTGCCTACTACTTTCATGACTCACAAATTAAATCAAATCCATTAAGTGTCACCAATTTTATAATTCCTGAGAATTAAGCATCTACTTTTGTGGTTGCTTAAATTCCCATTTACATGCTACTTTTCGATAATAATTTCAACCTTTCAGTTGCAAATAATATCTAAAGAGGTCAGATTTTATTAAATCCACTTTACAACAATTGATCCTAGCATATGAAATAGTATATATGAACTAAACATACGACATAACACCTTAATTCATCATATTAACATCAAAACGGACCTAGTTCAATCCTAACAAAGAGGATTACTCACTCATATCTTCAAGGAAAATAAATGAAATAAATTGCATAATAAATATAACAACAATATAAAAATACAAAGAAGAGGAATTAGATTGAATTAATCGTAAACTGGAGGAGAATAAAGTCAATTATGAGTTAATCATACACAAACATGTACTTGAATCTCTGAAAAATCAAACTAATGAAAACAGTCATAATTACACGAAGCTTTTGCATGGGAATGGGAGGGAAAGGTGCTCTAAAATATCCTCCAAGAATTTCCCATGAAGTCCTCAAAGTGTACCGTAAATACTCCCCATCATGCAAGGCATGTTGCACATGACAAACATGGGAGTAACCATCGCTGCACAGCTATGCAGTAACCCAACTCTCCAACATATGGAAATTCAGATTTTGCATGGTCATGTGATTTGCGCATTGTCTTTCCGTGCAAAGTCTGTAGCCTCGACTTCTTTGGTGAAATTCTGCACGGCTGTGTGTGATGTGCACAGCCTGGCCGTGTGTTTTCTGTATCTTTGAAAATGCATAGACAAGCTTTGCACGGCTGTCCAACTAGGTTTGCAACCGGTCGTGTTGCTTTCTCTTCTTATTCTCTTATACTCCTTGGCATACCTTTAGTTCTTTTAGCTTCTAAACTCTTCCATAAACATGTTGGGTTGACTTTCCATTCTTCAAATCCTTCCATGCTAGGTCATTTGCTCTTAAAACATGCATTTCTTTCTTGAATTTATGCGTTCTTGTGAAAATTTCTGAAACATAAAACTCAAGAGAGCAGTAGTGCGAATAATAGACTAGAACCACAGTAAAATACATAACAGAGATTAAATGAAGTCTCAAAGTGAAGGTAAAGCAAGGCAAATACAGAGAAAATATTCACTTTAACACTCAACCAAATAGTCACCTTGCATTTGTCCATATTTGCCTCCACCTGTGCCCCACCATTTCTAGCCACAACCACCACTAGCCCTCCATTTTCGTGCATCACCACTACCACCCATCCCCTTTGTACACAACCCTCTACATTACCTCAACCAAAAATCTTGCACAACGCCTCATTCCCCTTCTCTTTTCCTCAATTCGAGCCAACCCTAATCTTCTTAGCTTTGTTGGTTTTGCAAAAACCATCACTGACCATCTTCAGCCAACACCACCCCAGCTTTGACATGCTTCCTCCTTTGCACCACCATTGACCACCATTTACCTCCCTAACTTAGCTCATTTGTGCTTGTGTGAACCCAGCACCACCCCACCCATCACCTTAGCCGACATTCCCTTTATTTTCTCCTTTCTTCTTCTCTTTCCATCTTCTCCCTTACTAACACCCCTGTCGTTCCCTACCCTCCTACCTTCGTTTAGAACTACCAAACCACCTCCACCACCTTTTACATTCTCCCTATTTTCCCCTACCTCTACTTTGGTGCAACACCTTAAATTTTTAAAACCTAAAATTTAAATATTTAACCTTTTATAAAGAATAATTTAATTATTTTGTGGACCTTTGACTTATAAAAATAGATAAATTTATTTAATAAATTAATATAATTAGTTTTATCATTTTATCTCACTCTTTTTATTTAAATAAATTCCTAAACCCATAAATTTACCAAAATTGTTTTCTTAAATTAATACCTTAATTTTTGGATAAATTAATTTAATATTTTTCTAATAGCCAATTTTAATCTAAATTCTAATCATAACTCTATAAATATTTTTCTTTTCTTTTTCTTTTTTTCTTTTCTCCTTTTTCTTCCTTTTCTTTCTTTTCTTTTCTTCATCCTTCTTCTTTAGGCCAGCCCAAACCACCTTCCTTCTTTTCATTCTCTTCTTTTTCCCCAGGCTAGCCTCACCTTTCCTTCTTCCTTCTCTTCTTCTCCCGCCTGGGCCAGCCCACGCCTTCCTTTTTTGCTTTTATCTTCTCTTCCCCTTAGACCAGCCCAGCTCCTCCTTCTTCTTCTTCCCTACCTCACTTCTCCCTCAAGCTCATCCCCTCTTCCTAATCCTCTTTTCTCTTTTTCTCCCTTTTTCTCCTATCCTATTTTTCCTTCGACGAATCCTTACAAGCCCTCTACCATCTCCATTGCCAACTCAACCTCTACCCCGCTAACTCTTCCCCTACCTCCTTCCTCCACTACTCCGAGCATCCAACACTAGTCCACCCTTGTAGCCCACCTTCAATTTCTTTTTACTTCTCCCATTTGACCCCCTGCAACCACCACCCTTAGCCACCACTTCCCCTCCCTTTCCTCCACCACTACAGCTTCCCCCCAGCTACCTACCTCTACCTCGACCTCCCTTCCTACATCCTCGCCTATAGCCACCCTAGCACTGCTTGCCTCTCCCCTTTCTCTTTCTATTCTTCTTCTTCTTTTCTTCCTCTTTATCCCTTCTCTACACCTTTCTCCTACAACCCATGTTGTTGTCTTCACTGCCTTCGATCTGCCACACCTTAACCTCTAATCGCCAGCCATCTCATCCCTCACCCCCTACATCCAAAAACCAAAACCACCACCTCCCACCATCTCCCATAACCTTATCTGAACCACCTTTCCTCCCTTTTCCATCTCCTTTGGCCATATTCCTTGTGTAGCTCATACCACACATACAACGTGGGTTATGTTGTATATTTTTAGGCATATTTGAACAATATTAAGGTATAAGGTAGTTTGGTAATGTTATATTTAATAAGTATTTTTAATAAAAATTATTATTTCACTTATCTAATATTAATATTGTATTGTGATATTATTTTTAGGTAAAAAATTTTATTAATTGGAGCCTAAGCGTTTTTAAACAGATACTGGTGAAGTTTGATTTTTGCTGGAAATACGGTAACTGTTATCGTAATCCCCTAAAATTTTTAAAAACCTATAATTTAATAAATATACTTTATTTAAAAAAATAGCCTTTAAATTTATTTAATTTAATCATTTTATGAATTTTTGAGTATATAAAATTGGATAGGAATATTTAATAAATTAAAATAAATATTTTGTTATTTTATCATACTTTTTTTATTTAAATAATTTTTCAATGCAATATTTTACTAAAATTATCCTTTTTAAACCCATATATTTAATTATATTAAATAAATTTATTAAATAAATTTATTACCCAAAAATATTAAACTCTAATAATTTATAAATTAAATTATTATAATTTCCCTATTTTCCCCTTTTTCCTTTTTTCTTTTCTTTCTCCTTCTTCTCCTTTTTCATCTTTTCCTTATTTTTTCTACCTTCGAGCCACTCACACAAGACCTGCCTCCCCGTCCCCCTGTTTGACTGGGCCACTGGTCCATCTCCCCCTCTCCCTTCCTCTTTCCCCGCGCACGTCGACCCAACCCAACTCCCCTATTTTCTTTCATTCCTTTCTCCCCCTAGACCAAGCCGGTCCAACTCTATTTTTTCCCCGACCTACCGTTGATCCCCTTCCTTTCTTCCTCCTTCTTCTGCCTCAACACAACCCCCGACTTGCCTTCATCGACCAAGTCTACCACCTCGGGCACGCCGACCACTGCTCTGCCACCACTACAACCCTCCCTCCCTCTCTCTTCCCCTGTCCCTTTTTTCACCATTTTGGGCCAAACCAGCCATGCACTCTCCATCACAAATGACCTCCCTCTGCTTCTCTTCCCTTCCCTGCCACCCTATCACCTCTCTTCCACCCTACACGCTCCCACCCAATCAGCCACCTATTGTCCTCCCTTTCCTCTCATTTTTCTTCTCCTCATGAGCCCCTCCCTGCCTTATTTCTTCGAGCATTTCCCTTTCCCCAACCTCCCTCTTCTCCCTTTTTTCTCCTTCCTTTCTCTCCCTGTTTTGGCTCCGCCTCCTCCCTCCACCGCTTCCTCCGCCTTACCAACCCCCTGCACCACCTTTTGCACCCTTCTACTCCTGCCCTACACCACCACAATAGCACCTAAGCCACCTCGCAACTCCTTCTTCCTCCCCTCTTCTTTTTCTCCCCTTTTCCCCCTTCTTGGCAACCTCCCTATAACCCCTTTGTCTTCCACCGTCCCGCCGCCTCTACCGCCACCCAAACCACCAAGCCACTCCTTGCAACCTCCTCTACCACCCCCACACCTCCTTTTGCCGAAACAAACCCCCTCACCCCTTCATTTTCATCCTCCCTTTTCCTTCCTTGTTATCCCCATCCACTCCTGCAGCCCACTTCACAGCCTTGTTGCCACCACCAACCTATCCCCGACCACCACCTACACCCCCTCTTCACCCCTAAACCCTTCCCTTTCCCAAAATCTCCCTCCATCTACCTTCTTTCCTAGCCCCAAAACCCTAACCCGAAAATACCACTTCCTCCTATTTTTTATACCATTTCTAGCCCCTTATCCCTCTTGTTTTGCATGCAACTCATGCTACATGAGTATCGTGAGTTGTTGCATTATTGATTTAAATTTAGTTGATAAGTTTAAGGTATAATAATATTTAAGTTAAGTATTTTATTAATTAAGGTTTATAAAGTCTTATGATTTTGGGTTTTCCTTATTTCTAATGTGATAAATACTGATATTATTTTTAGATGTTGATTTTGCTATTTAAAGCTTGAATCTTTAACGGGGATACCAATAAGGGTTGATTTTTGTGGGAATTAAGGTAATCATTAAACCCTACTTAAACGCATGGATAAACGTATGTTAGTACATTAGGATTTTATTATATTATTCTACATGATATATATTATCTAATATATTATATGTAGTATCTTATATTGATTGATAAAAAGGAAAGCATGATAGTTTATATGCCATGTGTGGAAATATTGCTTAAGGAAGGAGTTTGGCTATTAGTGAAAAATATTAAGTACTTATCCATGTTGTATTATGTTATGGTAATCATTAATGCATGAATAATATTATTGTGAGCCCTAGGGACATTGTAGTAATATGTCTTGTGCAAGAATGTGATCTAATATGTGTAGGTGCTAATAAGTATTATATTAAAATATAATAGGTGGTGGAGTAGGATAACGAGAATGGAGTATAATATTACTATTTCAAGTAGTGATGAAAATTAAATAAAAGTGGTGTAATAAAGGGCAAGATGGTAATTTTGTAAGTAAAGGGTAAAATGGTAATTTTGTAAGTAAAGGGAAAAATCGTAATTTTGGAAGAAAAGGGTAAAATGGTAATTTTGTAAATAAAAGGGTAAAGTGGTAATTATAGTAATGGAAAAGGGCATTTTGGTAATTATAATAATAGAGAAGGGTAAAATGATAATTTAATAGAGGAGAAGGGGAAATGGTAATTTGGTGTAAAGGAAGATAAAATGATAATTTAATAAAATAGAAGGGTAAAATGGTAATTTGATGTGAAGGAAGGGTAAATTGGTAGTTATAATAACGGAGAAGGGTAAAATGATAATTTAATAAAGGAAAAGGGGAAATGGTAATCTATTGTAAAGGAAGGTAAAATGATAATTTAATAAAAGAGAAGGGTAAAATGGTAATTTAATGTGAAGGAAGGATAAATTGGCAATTATAATAATGGAGAAGGGAAAATTGGTAATTTTGATAATAGAGAAAGGTGAGTTGGTAAATATGATAATGAAGAAGGATAATTTAGTAATTTAACCAACTAAAGGGTAATTTGGTAGTTATAGTAATGGAAAAGGTCATTTTGATAATTTTGATCATGGAGAAGGATAATATGGTAATTTGGCCAACCAATGGGTAATTTGGTAATTATAACAAAGGAGAAGGGCAATTGACAATCTAACCAATCAAATGAGAAATATGACAAATGTAACCATTATTAAAGGTGATTGGTAACCTAATACGTATGGGAGATAACTTGGTAACCCAAAGCGATAAAGGGTTAATTTGAAAATTATGCAACATGAACGATAATCTGGTAAATTGGCAAGTAAGGAAGGGATGACTTAATAATTATACAAGCAAGGGGTAAATTAGTAATTCGTGTCTAATATGTTGAGGGGATAATGGATTTTCATAATAAGACTCAAGTAACACCGAATAGTAAGATAATGGTGTTTGACAATTAGTAAGTACCATGAGAACGAATCCTAAATCAGAATTGAATGAGATTATGATGGCTTTAATAATTCCTCTATATGATCTTGGATAACTATTTGAATAAGGAATACCTAATGATATTAGAATAATCGAGAGTGAATAAGTATCTGATTGTTGTGCTTTTCATGATCACCTTAATTAAGACAATAATACTTACAGTGAAAGACCTCGAGATCAGGGATGATGGCTCTTTAGGGGTCGCTACCCTAAAGACATGGTTTAGCCCAAGATTATTCTAGTATTTGTTGGTGTGCCTTCGTGCCCCAGCCAAGCCCTATATCTTACTCTATCTAGCTCTACAGACCTATTTAGGGGGTATGCATACTTATAGATTAGGTGTCCTTATCGGTAGGGTACTAAGTAGCTTTATGCACCAATACGACCAGGGTACCTTTACGTCTATAGGTTGATGGTTGAAGGGTACTAAGTAGCTTGTATGCACTAATACGACTGGTGTACCTTTGTATCTCGAGATCTTAATCTCCCATCCGAGACAAATAAATAGAATTGTTGTGCTGATTAAAAAAGAAAAAACAATAATCGTGAAAGTAAAAAATTAATGAGCTAGGCCTAGTTGAATTATATTATGAGTACTGATCTACTGGATATAATAGTGGCCCAAGAGCGTATTGCCTTGGAGATGATTATGAGTAATAGTCCATCGAATATAATAGTGGCCCAGTAGCTTGTTGTCTAGAAGATGATTATGAGTACCGGTCCACCAGATATAATAGTGGCCCAAGAGCGTATTGTCCTGGAAGATAATTATGAGTACCAACATACTGGATATAATAGTGGCCCAGAAGCGTGTTGTCCTAGATGATATTTATATGTATTCCAATCCAACGGTGATAATAGTGGGGGATCCCGAGCTCAATAAACCTAATTATGGATGTGAATAAATTATGAAAAAATACTAATCACTTATAGTGGAACACCATGTGAGTCGGGGCCAGACCGATCTATCGGCAAATAATAGTGGCATGGACATATATAATCCGAAATGATTGAATAATGATGGACTAATGGATTAAGGCCCATAAGTATTGATTGTACATTATGACTTATTAATATTTGATGGACTTATTAAGTATGTGATTGTGCTGCATGCATTTATTATTATATATGTATACAGTTGTGTTTCATGTGTTGAATTGTAGGCTTACCTTTAAATGTCTTTTAAAAGGGTTACTCAGTAACTTAGTACTGAAGTATTCCATTCGTAGGGCCCCTACCTATTCAATAGGCAGTGTCCCTTGTATGTCCATTTTCATGTGCTATTCAAGAGGGCAATGGGAAAGAGTGCAAGGAAACTATCCGGGCTTTTAGGGTTTCCCTTCTTCTCTCTTACTCCCTGATTTGAATGTATTCTTTGATCTTGTAACCGCCATTGGTGGATTTTATTCTCGTAAATGGTTTATTATGCTACTTTGATTTTTAATATGGTTTAAATTTATAGCAATTGGTATTTTATTTTCTAGCCTTAGCACTGGGTACTAGAGCGGTATGAGTGAACCGGTCTAATACTAAGTGTGGCGGTAATATCCCCAAAATTCACAAGTCTTGTTATTTGACTTCCGCTAACTCTTTTAATAAAAAAAAATTCAGTAGTGAATTTTGGGGGTGTTATAGTTATATCCCACTAAAATATTTGGATTATTATATGTCATCACATTAGGGTTTTTAAGCATGTGTTTTGTGTGTATATTATATGTTACAAATAATCCCATGATTATTAATGTTATATTGAAAAATGGAAAAAGAATGCAGGGATCTTATGTATGTTGTGATGTGTGTGAAAGGGTTATTAAGAACGAGGCTAATGTTTAATGATGGAGTTTATGTGTATATAAATGTTATGTTAAGTAAGTATGGACAAATGTAGTAAACATGTTACTATTGTGAGTCCTAGGGGTAATTTGGTCATTTAAACCCATTATGATGTTTAACCCTAAATGGGATGTCGAATGTGTTATAAATATTGCTAAGAATGAAGATAAGAGTTTGATGTATTATGATTATTAATATTAAATGACATAGGAGCATTTTGGTAATTTTACATGTGTAATGGGAGTTATCTTAATAATTGTGGATGATAAGTAAATATTTGTGTTAAGTATGAAAGTAGGAGTTTGTCGTATTAGTAACATATGTGTTGGGTTGGGTATGAATAGTAATATTTTATGACCTAGGGACATTTTGGTAATTTTACATGTACTAGGGGGATTAATCAAATAGACATGCATGATGAGTGTTAATTAATGTTAAGCATGATAATAGGGTTTATGGTCTTAGTATCTTTTTTTAGCATGATAATCAATAATATATAGTCTAGGAGCATTTTGGTAATTTTGCATGTTATATGGTAATTAGTCTAATAAAGATGCATGATAAGTATAAATTGATGTTAAATATGATAATTGGGGTTTATTATCTTAGTATCACTTATTTGATCATGATAATCAATAATATACGGTCTAGGGAAATTTTTGTAAGTTTTCATATATTATAGCATTAATCTAATAAACCTTGATGATAAGTATTATTTGATGTTAAATAGGAGAATAGGGGTTTGTTGTCTTAGGATCACCAATTCCAGCATGATCAAGAGTATTATAGGTTCTAGGGGCATATTGGTAATTTAAAGTGTACCAAGATGAATATGCTAATGAATATGCATGATTTAGGGGTAACTTGGTAAATTGGATGATGTTATGTTTTTATTCTCGTAAACATGCAGGTAGTGCATTAATTGTTGGTTAAGCATGAGAATGTGTGTTTGGTTGTTCTAGAAGCGCATATTAGGGTTTTATGTGTAAAATAGACATTTAGTGTGTTGGGTAACTTAACTTCATAACCAATAATTTAATAATGGTGTGTTATCCTTTTTATGACATGTTGATGAAATAAAGTGGAATTTGTGATAATAATGGATGGTAAAGATGTAGCCTTAGCCTTAGGAGTATTTTAATCAATTTGACCTAAATTGCCTAAATGTGAGTATTGGAGCCTAAAATGGCCTTAGTGGAATACTTATGTTGACATTGACAATAATCCTAATTCTGCTTACTTCATAATGTTGGAAACAAATAAAAATGGTTAAGTATGTGACTAATATGTACTTTTCATGGTCACCCTAATTTAAATACTAATACTTAAAGTAAAAGATCTCGAGATCAAGAATAGTGGTTCTTTAGGGGTCGCTACCCTAAATACGTGGTTTAGCCCACGATTATTCTGGATTTTGTTGGTGTGCCTTAGTGTCCTAGCTAGGCCCTACATGTTACTATGTTTAGCTCTATGGACCTAAGTAGGAGGTATGCATACTTATAGATTAGGTGTCCTTATCAGTAGGATATTGTGTGCCTTTGTGTACTAGTGTGATCAGGGTACCTTTACATCCTTGGGTTGACAGTTGGTAGGATACAATGTGGCCCTTATACGCCAGTATGATCAGGGTACCTTAGTATCTTCAGGTTCGTGATCTACCTCTCGAGTAAATAAAAAATGGAATTGTGTGTTAATTGGATGGAAATGATTATTGGGATATATCAGTAGTAGCCTTTAAGCCTAGCTGAGTTTTGGTAGTGGCATTTAAGCCTACTTGTGTATCTGTAGCAGTGTTTGAGCCTGCCTGAGTTTCAATAGCAGCCTTTGAGCCTACTTGAGTTTTATTAGTAGCCTTTGAGCTTACCTGAGTTTTGGTAGCACCTTTCGAGCCTACCTATATATCGGTAGCAGCCTTTGAGCCTACCTCTTATTTAGTAGCAACCCTTATGCCTACTGTGATGGATTGTGTATGGTATTATATTGACGAGCCTATGTGCCTAACTATGGATTGAGTGGGTTATGTTGGAAGTGTGTGGCTTTTTAATTATACTACAAAGATCATTGCTTGGATTCTCCATTGGTAAGTACTATTATTTCTAAGTGAATGAGCAATGGTGGCGTATGTTCATAATGCATGTGGTCATCTAAATGATTATTGCATTTTAGCTAATATATGTGTAATTCCATGTTCATGTGATTAAAGTGATGCATATGATGTGTTGCATGTGGGCTTCACATATTAGTGTCGTATAATGGATTACTCAATACCATAGTACTGAATGGTTCATTACTTGGGCCCCTTCTTATTCAATAGGTAGTGGTCTTTGCAGGTTAGCTCGTAAGCACTATTCAAAAATTACTTATTGGGTTAAAAGCGTAGGTGTAATATGTCGAAATTTTATAGACTTCATTTTAAGGTGTTTGGCCTTTTTTATTCAAAGCTAACCCTTAAACCTTAGCCTAATTATTTTGTTTATAACATTGACCTATAATCCAAAATAAATCCATAAAATTTATCCCCCACTATTTTACCTTTTTTCGTTCTATTAAACCTATCCTAATCTAGATTTTCTTTCTTGGTATATTTTTCTACCCGGTACCCTAATCTCTTCAAATTAAACCTAAAACTAAATAAATAAAATTCTACCCTACCTAAAAATTTTACACCCTATTCTACCCTACTATCATGCCTCAATATTTTCCCCTAAACACTCTTCCCTTCTCCCTACTGCAACCCCATCACCTCACACCTTCTCTGCCAGTGGGTTTACGTACACACACAAACCCATCTCATGTGCACCCAACTCCCTATCACCTCACCTCCCTCACTCCATTAACTCCATCAACATACATATATACATACACATGTCCAGACACCACTTCCAGTGTTGCTTGATTGTTTTTCCCTAGCTTCCCCTTTTCCCTAGTGCATACACAAATCCCCCTGAGAACCAAACAACCCTTGTTCCCCTATGTATGCATACATTTTACATAGCAATAAATGCCCCTAGACTGTCCCTTATACCCCTCATATTCTACAATTTTGGCACAACACCCTCCCCCCTACCACCTCCTATCCATCGCACACTAACCTAGGGAGCCGCCGCCACCGCCACTGCGACCTCTACCCGCAGCCACCATCACCAACCCGACACTTACACCTCCACCAGCTACAACCTTCTTGCAGATCCCTACCCCAGCCACAGACCTACCTGCGCATACATCCACCACCACAACCTCCTCCCAACTCTCTTCCTACACCACTGAGCACCACCACCATCCTCGCAACACCCTCTCCATTTTCCGACACCCTCCACCGCGACATCTTCTTCATTTTACGACACCCTCCACCGTAGCTCCGACAGAACCACAACTAGCCTACACAACCGTAGTCAACACTATCACCACTAAGCCTCAGGCCCATTATTTTTCCTACCCCAACCGAGCCACCCTTCCCTGTAGCACCAACTATCCTGCCTGTTCCACGACCCCTGCAATCCCAGCACCATGCACACGTACGACCACCACCACTCTTCTCCATCTGTTTCATCTACCCTTGCCTGCAACCTCCCTTTCTCCCTCTGCATATATGAGTTCTTCACAATTTTTTTTTCAGTTTTAAGGTTTTTTCAAAATATCAAATCAAGTTGTAGGGAAGAAAAAAAAAGACTAGTAATCATTTTGCTATGCTTTAATCATATGTTTTAAACCTCAAAAAGGTTATTTTTAATTATTTAAAACTTACAAAACTTAAAGGATTATTATATTTTGTTACAAAACTTAAAGGATTATTATATTTTGTTCTAATTAAGCTTTAAATGATTTAAGACAATTATAAAATTATTTTTAATATGTTTTTAAATCTAATCAGGTATTTTTAGACATAATAAGTCATTAAACTAAATTTATAAGAATACATCATAACCTTTCAATTTTTATAAAAATGATTATGAGCCTCCTATTTTCTTCCCTAATGGCTAGCATCACCTTTGCCCATGTAGTCGGCAATTTAGCTTTTGCTTCATTGGTATAAATTTACTTTTTACCCTTTTAATTTCCACCTTAAGCCTTCTTTCTTTCTTTTTCCTTTTTCTCCCATCCTTTGACACCACTTCTTCTCTTCTTCTTCCTCCACTTTGTGGCCTCCCCTCACCTTTCCTCTATTATTGTTACTCATTTTTACTTCTAAGTTCTTAAATTCAGCCCATTAGTATTTTCTTAAGAAAAAGTTAGTCAACTTTTTACAAATGGTGAAGTGTTCTTGAGTTTTCCCCTATTTGCAAACTCTTGGATGTTTTTCTTTTTTTGCTTGGAGCTTAATGTAACACTCTAAAATTTACTACAAAAAAATAATTATTTTGCAAAAGCAATAATAATAAAATAACGGATATTATGTTACATCCAGCATAATAAAGGTATTTCCTATACTCAATATATGTCTGGTGTGAGGCTTAAAAGTAAACTCATTCTAGGAATCAAATGTAGAAAGCACTTGATCCCACAATGATATAAGGTTACAAAATAGAGAGAAAAGAACATTTACAATAGAAATTGAAGGTTAAAATCCACAGAGAGAGATATATGAAGATAATGGAGTTATGAAAATAGTTGATCCTTGACCTCTAGTATACCAAGATAATGATGTAATCCCCCGAAATTTTAAAAGCCTATAATTTAAGAAATGGATTTTATTTGGGATAAATTAGCCTTTAAATATATTTAATTTAATTATTTTATGGATTTTTGAGTATATAAAATTGGATATAAATATTTAATAAATTAAAATAAATATTTTGTTATTTTATCACACTCTCATTATTTAAATAATTTTTCAAACCATTATTTTACTAAAATTATCCTTTTTAAACCCTTATATTTTAATTATATTAAATTAAATTATTAAATAATTTATTATTCAAAAATATTATATCTTATTATTTTATAAATTAAATTATTTTATTTAATACCATTTTCCTTTTCTTTTCCTTTTTCCCTTTTCACTTCTCCTTTTTCTTCCTTTTCTCTTTTCTTTCCTTGGGCCGCCAGCAGGCATGGCCTGCTCGTTGCCGTAGGCCCACTCCTCTCCTCCCTCTCCTCCTCCCTCGCACCTGGGTCACTGGCCCGTTTTCCTTCCTCCCACGTGTGTCGTCGGCTTGCCTCCCTCTTTCTTTTCTTTCCTTTCTTCCCCAATCAAGCCGACTCGCTTCTTTTTTTTTCTTCTTCGACCGCCCGTCGCACTAGCCCCCCTCCCCTTTCTTCTTTCCTTCTTCTTCTTCCTCTTTCCCCGGCGAAAATCCCGACCACCCGCAATCACTGCCACCCTACCTGTAACCCCCTTCCCCCTATTGATCTCCCTATTTATCTCTCTCTATCTCCCGCCATTTCTTTACCCCATCCCGGCCCCACCATCTCTCCCTTACCCATTCCCTATCATTGCCATTCCCCTCTCTTCTCCTCCCTCTCCCTGTCATAGCCATTCCCCTACCACCCTGCCGCCGCCCTATCCAGCCACCTATCCCCTCCTCTCTCCTCCTCTTCTTTTTCTTCTTCCTTCCCTGCCTCATTCTGCATTTTCTCGAGCCTCACATGCCTTCCCTGACCTCCTTTTCTCCCTTTCTTCTCCTCCCATCTCTCACCCTGTTTTTACTTTACTGCCCCATTCCGCCGCTTCCACCGCCTCACCAGCCACCTACACCACCCCCTGCCACCCTCGACCTCACCCTCGAACCATCACAGTACCCCTCGAGCCACCCTACAACCTCCTTCTTCCTCCTTCCTTCTTTTTCTCTTCTTTCCATCCCTTCTCGGAAACCATCCTGTACTGCCCTGATCCGCTGTCGTCCCGCCGCTACCACCTGAGCCATCATATTAATCCCTACAACCCCTCTACCACCCCAATCCACCTTTGGCCGAAACCACCATCTATAGGCCTTCATTTTCCCTCTCCTTTTTCCTTCCTCCTCAACCCCTCCATCTCAACCCACCTCGGCAGCCTCCTTTCGTAGCCTTGGTGTCGCCGCCCTTAGCCGCCGTCAACCTATCCCCGACCACCACCTACACCCCCTCCACCTCTGCATCCTTCCCTTGCCTTAAATCCTCCCCCACATGCCATTTTTCTTAGCCTAAAAAGCCTAACCTGAAAATGTTCATTTTTCCTCCTACTACCACTAGCGTTATTAATATAAGTATCCTTATGGCCATTACTTTTATATTATTTTCATCACTAGTATCATTATTATTATTACTAGAATTTGGGGTTGATATTAGTCTCGTTATAAAACTAATAATATTATTATTATTATGGAAACCCTTACTTTAATACTATGAATACTACTAAGACTTACTTTGGTTAGTAGCGGCATGGTTAATTATTTTGAGAATAATAACCCTACTTTTAATTATACAACTACTATTATCGTTATTGGCCTTAGTAGTAGGCCATGATAGGGGTAAGATAGGAAGTTATGGTAATTCTGGTATGAAAAAGGATGGAGGCATGAAAAAGAAAAATGAGAAAAAAGGATAACCAAGGAGAAGTAAGTTGGCTAATGTAGGTAGTTAAGGAAGGAGGTTGATTATTGATGGAAATGTTAAATGCTTGTTTATGATGTATTATGTTGCTAATGCATGAATAATATTATTGTCTAAGGGTACTTTAATGATATGCTTGTGAAGTATGTGATCTAATATATGTAGTTGCTAATGAGTATTATGTTGAATAATAACAAGTTGGTGGACTTAGATGATAAGAATGAAGTACTAATATCATTATTTTATGTGGTGATGGTAAATTCATAAAAATGGTGAATAAAGGGGTTGAGTAGAAATTTTATGAGTGAAAAGGGTATTTTGGTAATTTTGAAAGAAAGGGGTAAAACGGTAATTTTGTAAACAAAAGGGTGTTTCGGTAATTTCAAAAGAAAGGGGTGAAATGATAATTTTATAAGTAAAAGGATACAATTTGTAAGTTGTGAGAAGGAAAGGTATTATGGTAATTTTGAAGGAAAAGGGCAATATAGTAATTTTATAAGTGGTAAGAATGGTAATTTTGGAAGTAGGGGTAAAATGGTAATTTTGGATGAACGAGGGCATTATGGTAATTTTTGGAAGTAGAAGGGAAAAATAGTAATTTCCTAAGTAAATGGAAATATGGTAATTTTATATGTGCATGGCGAAATAGTAATTTTATAAGTAAGGGGTATTATAGTAATTTTGGGAGTAAGAGATAAAATGGTAATTTTAAAAGAGAATGGCAAAATAGTAATTTATAAGAAAAGGGTAAAATAGTAATTTTGGATGAAGGAGGGTATTATGGTAATTTGCAAGCAAAAGGGGTGATATGGTAAAATTGGATGTAAGGGGGCAAAATGGTAATTTTTATAAACAAAAGGATATTACGGCAATTTGGAAGTAAGGGATAGAAGGGTAATTTTGTAAATAAAAGGATGTTTATGGCAAATTTGGGAGTAAGGGGTAACTGGGTAATAATGATAACAACGAAAGATAATTTGGTCATTAAATTATGATTATGGAAGGGAAATTGGATAAGTATGATACTAGAGAAGGGTAATTTGGTAAATTAACTAATTAAAGGGCATTATGGTAATTTTAATATTGGAGAAGGGAATTATAATAATTATAAAAATGGAGAAGGGTAAATTAATAATTATAAACATGGAGAAGGGTAGAATGGTAAATATGACAATGAAAAAGGGTAATTTGGTAATTTAATCAACTAAGGGGCAATTCGGTAATTATGATGATGAAGAAGGGCAATTTGGTAATTAGGCGACTAAAGGGTGAGTTAGTAATTATTTAACCTACTAAAGGGGCAAATTAGTAATCATGATAGCGATAATGGGTAATTTGGTAATTTATCAAACTCAAGGGCAAGTTGTCGATTGTAATAAAAGAAAAGGGCAAATTGGTAATCTAACCAACTAAATGGGAGACATGTTAAGTGTAGCAATTATGAGGGGTGAATGGTAAAAAAAGTGTAGGAGATAACTTGATAACCTAAATTGGATAAGGGGTAATTTAATAATTATGCAACCTTAAGGGTAATACGGTAATTTATCAAGTAAGGAAGGGACAACTTAATAATTATATAAGTAAGGGGTAAATAAGTAATTTGCACCTAACATGTTGTTGTAACTGTGGAATTTCATAATATGATTTAAATAATGCTGATTAGCCAAGTAAGAGTATTTGATAATTAGTACGGCCTTAATGGTTTTCTCTGTGATATCTTGGATAATCATCTAAATAAGAAACGATTAATGATATCAGAACGATTGAAAGTGAATAAGTATCTAATTATTGTGCTTTTCGTGATCACTTTAATTAAGACACTGTTACTTAAATTGAAAGACCTCGAGATCGGGAATGGTGACTCCTTAGGGGTCGCTACCCTAAGGACGTGATTTAGTCCACGATTATTCTGGTATTTGCTGGTGTGCTTTTGTGCCCCAACTAGGCCCTATATCTTACTCTTTCTAGCTCTACGGACCTAGTTAGGGGGTATGCATACTTATGGATAATGTGTCCTTGTCGGTAGGGTACTGAGTAGCTATATGCACCAGTACGACCAGGGTACCTTTGCGTCCTTGGGTTCGTGGTTGGAGGGTACTGAGTAGCTTATATGCACCGATACGACCGGTGTACCTTTGTGTCCCGGGTTATTGATCTCCCGTCCGAGGCAAATAAATATGATTGTTGTGCTAATTAAGGAAAGGAAAGATACTAATTACGAAAGTGAAATATTAATGAGCCGGGCCCAGATGACTTATGATATTGAGTACCGATCCACCGGTTATAATAGTGGCCCAGGAGCGTGTTGCCCTGGCAAGTGATTATGAGTACCGGTCCACCGGATATAATAGTGGCCCAGGAGCGTTGTGCCTTGTATGATGATTTTACATATATTCCGCTCCACCGGCTAAAATAGTGGGGGTCCCGAACTCAATAAAACTAGTTATGTATGTGAATAAAATTATGGAAAAATACTAATCACTTATAGTGGAACACCATGTGAGTCGGGGCCAGACCGGTCCACCGGTAAATTATAGTGGCCCAGGAGCGTGTTGCCTTGGCAAGTGATTATGAGTATCGGTCCACCGGATATAATATTGGCCCAGAAGCGTTTTGCCCTGGATGATGATTTTATATATATTCCGGTCCACCGGCTAAAATAGTGGGGGGTCCCGAACTCAATAAAACCAGTTATGTATGTGAATAAAATTATGGAAAAATACTAATCACTTATAGTGGAACAGCATGTGAGTCGGGGCTAGACCGGTCCACCGGCAAATAATAGTGGCCAGGAGCGTTTTGCCCTGGAGATCGATCCACCAGCGTATAATAGTGGTTAGGTGCGTTATGCCCTATAAGTGACCGATCCACTGGCTATAATAGTGGGGTTCTCGCACTCACATGGATATAAAATATGAGATTAATTGAATGATGATGGAATAATGGCTTAAGGCCCGAATGTATTGATTTTACACTATGACATGGCTTAAGGCCCAAAAATATCGATTGTGAATTATAACTTGTTATATGTGTGATTGTTATGTATGCACCTCTGATTTCATATGTATATAGCTTGCATTATGTGTGGCATTGGGGGCCTGTTTTTAAGTGTGGTATTAAAGGGTTACTCAGTACTATAGTACTGAAGGGATTCCCTTTGTGGGGCCCCTGCCTATTCAATGGGCAGCGCCCTTTGCAGGTCTCTTCAGGTGCTACTCAAGTGGGCTACGGGAAGGAGAGTAAAGAGTTATCTGATATCGTTAGGTTTTTCTCTTTCTCATTTAAACTCCTGGTTTTAAATGTATATGTTGCATTGTAACCACCATTGGTGGATTTTATCCTTGTAAACGATTTGATGCGTTACTCTGATTTATGTATGTTGAATTTCTTTCAAATTGTATTTCATTTTTCTTATCCTTAGCACTTGGTACTGGAACGGTATGAGTGAACCGGTCTGGTACTAAGTGTAGCGGTAATACTCCCTAAGATTCACGATTTTATAATTTTCTTCCGCTAACTCTCTGTTAATAAAACGAAATTTTTCAGTAGTGAATTTTGGGGGTGTTATAATTAATATATGTGCTTGTGGTTTAGTAGTTGCATTATACGCATCATCCTTGGTAGATAGGGTTAGTTTGGTAGTTGCGTTATGTATACTATATTTAAATAAGCGGAAATGATTTTATGAGGTATTTATGGATTAACGATCGCCTTAGGACATTATCCTTGGTTAGTAAATAATTTGTTGTGAGCATATTTGTGTCTATGTACTAATTAATATTATCATATATATATATATATATATATAGTATCACCATATATATTTCATGTGATTGTCTACTTTATATGCATGACTTTATGTATTTGTGTGTTATGTTTCATTGTGAGCTTGCCATTTTCTCTTAGCAAGATGTGTTTACTACATACTTTTGCACTAAACAATTTTCCTTTCAAAGATGTTTCGGCTTATGTGTTATAACTATTTCTGGAGCATTAGGCTCCGGTTTGAGAGTATATTTTGGTGTTTTGTCCTATGTTGGGAAATTCTAGATGTTTGTTTATTGTCAATTTTGCTTTAGCTTTTGTTGTAATACTCCAAATTTTTTTAGTCCTTATTACTATGTAGTTAAACTCATAATTCAGTTCAAATTTTCTACCATGGTTTTCCAATCAATTTATATTAAATTTGATTTTTTCAATACTTATTTTATTAATTTGAGGAAATTTGTGCTTTTATGCGAATTATCCGATCGTGTTGTTTTTATTTTGTTTGATTCATTCTATATTTTTTACTCATACCTAAAAACATTTCCAATAATATTCTCTCCTTTAAATACTTTGTGCATTATTTACAAGCCTTCTACTAATTATTTAGTCATTTCTAGAAATTTGTCATTTATGCGATTTTCTTTTTTTAATCAATTTTTCACTTCTTTTGGCCTGCCCAATAATGATTCCTATTTATAAAAATATTATAAGATTAAATGAGAGTCCTATATATAATTAAGTTTGTTTGTTTCTTTCGATTTACAAAGTCGTAGACATTTCTAATTTCCACCACGAATGATTTTTGCCGATTTTTCTATTGTAATCCATTTTTGCTTTAAAAAGTTTCAAATTTAATTAATTTTACATATGTGAATTTATAATATTATTTTGCATCCAAATGCACCCTTTTGGACCATTCTTTAATTGTTTCATGTACTTGCTGAAAAATATATTTTTACTAATTATCCAAATTTATTGTTTTTGCTTGTTTCTTCTCTTTAAAGTTTTAGAAAAAAATATTCTAGCAATATTTTTATATATTTAGGTTCTGAATTTCTTTTTACTCATTTCTATATATTTTCTTAATTTTTAAAGACTATTTTTTATTTTATTTCCTCAAGCACCTATGTTTAGGTATTCTCCATACATTGAAATCATTAATTTAATCTAACTAGCTTTTTAATCATCTAGTTGGATCCTAACTAAAATTTAACTATATCCCAATCTATTTTCCCTCTTAGGAGAATTTGTTTGTATAATTTTTTTTACAAGTACCTTAATCTACCAACACACCTAAAGTTCAATCTGGACAGACTTAGCATAGTTGACAAGACCCAACTAACCCGATTAGAATTATCCTATCTAAAATTTCACCTAGACCAAAAAAAATCAAAATTGAACTTAACCCAAAAACCTAAAACAACATGAATCAATTCGAATCTAACCTGAAGTTAGTCAAACCGATCATGGCCTGTATTCGAAATAACTCAAACTAAAATAACCTAATCCGAAAAGAACCAGATCCATATCTAAACAGAAACTCTATAATGAATCAACTTGATTATGACTCGACCTAAATTTACTCAACCTAAAATGACTCGACTCAAACCTGACCTATACCCATACATAATTCTAAACATAATCCAAATTAAAGTCAAATTTGATCAATAAAGGTAGCATGTTCTTTTATATAAATTGATATATAAACATCAACAAGCTATATTCTTAATAATTTCTTATATAAACAAAAATATAAAACCCATATATCAATAAATGAAACAAAACTAGTGAGACTTTGTTCTACTCACTTTATTTTAATATCATATTAGAATTTATTAGATTAAATCATAGAATTTATTATTATCATCATCATCATCATCATCATCATCATCATCATTATAAACATAAAATTTATAACTTTAAATATAATAGAAAAAATGAAATTTGGATTTCTACTAATCATAATGATTATTATATTTCTAAAGATAGCAACAACAACAATAACAACAACAACAACAACAACAATTGTTATTATTATTATTATTATTAACATGATAATTATAAGTATTTGAACAATCATTGTACTTGTGCATATAATAATATCTATAGTTGTATTTATAACAATAACTATAATAGTAATACTAACAATGATAATAATTTATTATTATTATTACATATTTTTTAATAATATTTATTAATTATTACATATATTATGATGAAAATTACTATAATAAGCATAAAAATAATGATAAATCACAAAATATGATTTATTGTTTATATTAAAATGATAAAAATTAATGTCAATACTAATTCTAAATTGAATTAATGTGGCCAAAACCTGATACGATCTAGATTTTGTAGGGTTGAATCAAAATGACCCAAATCCGACGCGACACAAAATTTGTAAGCCTAAATTAAACCCGAACCAAAAAAACCGATAAATTACATCTAAATCCAAGATGATATTATACCGACCCAACATAATTTGATCCAATACAAATCCATTATCCGAATTGGACCTAAATCCAAATCTTCATCACACCTAGTTACACAATAATTTAATTTTAATCCAATTTTAATTGAGCTATACCACCTTGGTCCATACAATGGTTTGGCACCTCCGAATTTAGTGATTACCTTCTTTTCTATACTAGAATTTTTCCTCCTTGTGCACAATAGTACAGAATGCAACCCTAATGCCATGCAAGTCATACCCCTCTTCGTGCCTCCTTATCTGTCTCTTCTTATACTCACTTCTCTTTCATCCTTGGTTGTTGTTTTTCCCAGCTTTTTTTACAGCCCCTAAATACTAGTCCTTCGCCACCAGTTTAACCACCACACACTTTGACCAACACCTCATCTTCCACCTTCAATGCAACTACCCAAAAACCCTCTCCAACCTCCCATGAAACTAGTTGCCACCAATGTTTGATCCTCGATGCTATAATGTGAACCCTAGAGTATGCCTCTAACTCCTCTTCTTTCCACTCTCATAGGATTGCCACTCATATCCTTTGTATACATATGTTTCTAGCTCTATTCTCCTAACATCCCACCACTAGTTCACATTAAAACCAGCTACCTACGTGAACTCCTAACACACCAAACACACCGCCAGCTCCACACATTCGTACAACTACCCAGCCTTCCAGCACTACTAACATCACTAACTAATGCGACTGCAACTCTGTCTGACATCTATAGCTCAGGCTAATCCATCTCTCCAGCGTGAATGCCTCATGCCAAACAACTCTAGAAACTTCCACCATTGATGCCACCAAATACCACCCAACGTCAACACTATAACACCCCCAAATTTACTACTGAAAAATTTCGTTTAAATAAAAAAGGTTTAGCGGAAGCGAAAGATAAAACCGTAAACTCGGGGGCGTTACCGCCACACTTAGTACCGGACCGGTACACCTCTACCGTTCCAGTACTAAGTGCTAAGGCTAAAACCAAACAACATCAGATGTGAAACATTAAAACATGGGTCGACACTTAACATAAATCATTAACGAAACACAAGTCCAACGGTAATTAGAATACGGTTTAGGATTACAACTTAAGAGTGCGATTCTCAAAACATAAAGCGTAGTCCGAAATACAGCTAAATAAGGAAATACGAAATCCAAAGATAGCAATGGAGTCCGGCCAACTCGCTCTCGGTCCCCAAGTCAGGTTAGGCTCAACACTCTGCCCCACTCGATGCCTCGTCGGTATCATAGGCATCAAAGACATGGTCTCCTACCTGCACAAGATCAGAGGGGTCTTCTGCTCGTGGGAATGAGCAGCACCCATGAAACGGGTGATCAGTACGCTACGTACTGAGTAAGGTAACAGACGAGCTAAGGCCAACACATAGAACACATGATACAAGTATAAGCACATAGGCAACATACGATAACACACATGATAAGGCCTAGTTACTTTCTCGGTGACTTATTCTTTATTCTCTATTCTCATTAATAATATGTCCATTCCACACATATTCTTTAGTAGTCAATGTGAGTGCGAGAACCCCACTATTATAGCCGGTGGACCGGAAAGTATACACTCAGGGCAGAACGCTCCTGACCACTATTATTTGCCGGTGGACCGGTCTCCAGGGCAAAATGCTCCTGGCCACTATTATTTGCCGGTGGACCGGTCTGGCCCCGACTCACATGGTGTTTCGCTGTAAGTACTTAGTGTATTTTCCATGGTTTAACTTACTTACTTTGGTTTGTCGAGCACAAAATTCCCCACTATTATAGCCGGTGGACCGGAAAGTATACAGTCAAGGCAGAACGCTCCTGACCACTATTATTTGCCGGTGGACCGGTCTCTAGGGCACCCCGGCTCCTGGCCACTATTATTTGTCGGTGGACCGGTCTGGGCTCGGCTCAACAATCTTTCACTTTACATGATTAGTATTTTATCCGTGTCTTATTAGATAACATTCCACCCTTGACATGCATGTCATCGATGTTCTACTACTATTCTCCCAATAGGGCCCGCCCCATATTTTGAGACTCCTGCACCCCTTGTCACACCCCGACATCCTTTTTCCCTTATACTCACACCTAATGAAAGACTAACTCCTGAGAGTGTAAGTTAAGCCCAACACCTTATGACATCGATCTCGCCTATTCTCAACCTCTAGGGTTTTCCCCTTAGAAACCCTAGTTGGACCTATGTGGCCCAACTTCTTCTCACTTATCTCACCATCACTTGTTCTTCACCCCACATCTCGCCCTTATTAGGTTAAACCCCAAGGCGTATCACTTTACTCCTCGACCTCGCACGTGACCGGCAAACCCTAGTTGGCCACATCAAACCCTAGTACCTTACTTCTTCCACAAGTAATCTCTCTCTTTTCATCCCCAAGTCTCTTCTTTCACATGGAAACCCATACTCATCTTTTATATAAATGAATCCTCACTCTTAACCCATACTCCACCCTTCCTTAATCATTCTTACTTTCGTACTTCCCAAATTTTCACTTTTTCCCCAAAAACCTTAATCGGGTCCTTTATACACCCTTACACCAACCTACATACTATTTTCCATCCCAAGTCTCCAATCACTCCACAACTCTCCCATTCTCTTATTTGCACCCTAAATCAACTTTTCCCACGTAAGATTCACCCCCATGCAAGATTTAGCCATCCCATGCAAACACCCCAAGTCGCCATGCAAATTTTAAGACTCCCATGCATGGTTCCCAACTCTCATTTAGTTTGGTCATTCCTCTCACTTAAATCTTCTCTCATGGATCATGAGGAGTTTAGATCAACCTCATATTCCCCTTAGTGAACTCACTTCCCATTTATTTCTTGTCATCCTTATTCCCAAATCATATTATTATATAACCTAACATGCATGTCCTAGGGGGCCATATCATAACACATCATAAACATCATACATATACATGTCATGCTCATGGCATAGGAAGCACATACGACATACCTCAATCTCCAAGTTGCGCTACACATAAGACAAGTTATCCACAATCATATAATACACGACATAGCATGGCATATACAACATTCAACACATACATGTCACACATCACACAAAGGCCATAGCTTCATCCTTACCTAAAGCGACACCGGGCTTGGAACACGCTCCTCTAACTCCTTAGGGCTTTGGTTAGGATTACCTATGAAAGGGGAAAAATACTAAGTATTAGTTTCCCTTGAAAGTACCATCATCCCTTATTCTAGTTTAGGATTAGGGTTCTTATTACTAAAGAGGGTATTATACAAAACTAGGGTTTTCATCTTAAATTTAGTATACTAAATATTATTAGTCAAAATGTATTTATTTTTGATACTTATTGTTACCCTTATATTATTAGACCCGTTAGCTCTATTCTTATAGTAATAGTGTTCATGCTAACTATAGGAAAATAGTGATAATAATAATAATAAAACTAATAATAGCGACACTAAGGTTTATAGTGATAGAAACCCTAGCGTTTTTAAGGCTAAGTCTAATAATAGTGTTAGGATTAAAATAATAATACAATAATCACAATACCACAAGTAAAGTATTCCTAAAGGTGATAATGATAAAAGTTGTATATTTTGAATAATAAGGGTTCAAATGTTTTTGGTCACAATAACAAAGTAGTGATAGTAGTAATAATAGTAATAGCTAAAAATGATATCATAGTAATGATGCTAGTGTTAAGGATAATGTTAAATGATAAGGTACTAAGGTTCAAGTATTCTTCTTATTTAACCATCAAAATGATAACACCCCAACTTTGAGTTAAATAACATCGATAGTAATAAAAGTAGTATTACTAATAACAATAATGATAAAGGTTTTAAGTATAATAATAATGATAATAATCATAGTAATGATAACAATAATAACAACCAATTAAGGTTAGGTTAAGTAATAATAATAATAATAATGATGATGATAATAGTAATAATAATAATAATAATAATAATAATAATGATAATACTAATAATAATAAAAATAATACTAATCTTAAGTATAATAGAAGATAAAAATCGAAGGAATGATAGTATTAGTAAGAATAATAACATTAATGATAGAGATAATAACAATAATAATAATAATAAAAGTAATAATAATAATGATAATAATAAGTATAATAACATTAATATTAGTTAAATTTAATAACAGTTATATAAAAGGAATGTTAAGGTTTGGATGAGTGGAAAACCACCTAGGGTTGGTGGTGGTCCGGCGGCGGCGGTGGAGGAGGAGAAGAGAGGGAAAGGTTAAGGTGGAGGTTAGATGGGAGGAGAAAAGAAGAAGTTTGAGGTGGGGGAAGAAACAGCAGGTGAAGGGGAGTGGAAAGAGGGTGGTGGCGTGGAAAGGGGTGGCGGCACATGGTGGCTGACCCGGCGGCCGAAGGTGTTGGAAGATGGTGGAGGTTGGTGGAGAAGGAGCCAGGGATTAAGGAGGGTATAGGAAGGTAGAGGAGGGCCTGCTGGTTATATTGGAGGGTGGTAGGGGGGTTGATCGCGGCAGAAGGTGGCGCGAGGCGGCGACAGGGGCGGTGGTCGTTTTTTTTGGGAAGGGAGGTTGCACGGCTGAGGCGACACGTGCGGGGCAAGGAAGGGGGCGGCGATGGCTTGGTTGTGTGGAGGATGGTGTAGGGAGGGCTTTGGTGTGTGGCGGTGGTTGCGGCGGTTCCTGGCGGCAGCAAAAAGCTCGTCTTTTCTAGCGGTGGCGAGGCAGGGTTTTAGCAAGGTCCGAAAGATGACTTGCTTTGGCCATTCGGGGGGTATTTATAGGCAATTGTGAAGGGAAAAATGATGAAGGAGAGTGATGGCACGCGGGGGCAGGTGCGGCAGGCCGCTGTTCGGTGGTGGCAGCCGGCGCATGCCCTGCGGTATAGCAAAGTTTGTTTGGCTGGATGTAGGAAAAGGGAAAGACGACAGGACATGTGAGGGGTAGGACGGGTGTGTTGGGTCGAATTGGGAAAGAAAGGGACGGAAATGGCAGGGGAAGGATGGCCGGACGTCAGACATTGTCAGAGGTTGCAGGCCGCGGCAGTTGCAGGTTGCGAGGAAGAAGATGATGTCGCGGCTGGACCGACGGTCTAGGGAGAAAGAAAGAAAGGAGGCAAGCCGGCCGGTTTGGCAACGGTTATAAAGTTTTTAAACCAAACGCGGCGTTTCAGTAATTAGAAGAACAAAACGCGGCGTCGCGTCGCTGGATGGGCAACGGTCATAAGATTCAATAAACGCGACGCGGCGTATCGACGACTTCGATAGGTGAAATGCTGCGTTGCGGTCGTGCGACGGCCAGCGGACAACGCTGGGCCGTGGGAAGGAGAGAAAGGATGGGGGATTGGGCCGGGAGAGGCCCAAATCCGGCGGGGAAGAAGAAAAAGGAAAAAGGGAGGGCAAGGAAAAAGGAAAAAGGGAGAAAAAGGGTTTCTTTAGGGTTTTGGATTTTTGCACAATTTATTTAGAATGTTTTTGGGTTATTATACATTTATATATATATATATATATATATATATATATATATATATATATATATTTATTTATTTATTTATTTTCTTGAATATTTAAAAATTATTAAAATAATAATTTAATTCCCGTTTTAGATTAATTTTGGCTATTTTGGGTAATTTTCCTCCACTTTCATTTTAATTAGTAAAATGTCCAAAATTTTCTAAATAATTTATTTATTATTTTCTCCTTATTTTCCTCAATTAATTTCCTCTTTATTTAATGAAGTAATTAATTTTCTTAATTTTTTCCCTAACAAATCATTATTTTTCCATAATTCCTAAATTAGGGTTTTGGAGTATTTCAAACACCATAGTTATAAAACTAAGAAACTTGAAAAAATACAGAGGAAAGAAGAAGTAGAGAAGAGTTTAACACTACTTCTTTATTGAGAAGAAAAGTTAATATATCTTTCAATCACCAAGAGAACAACCTATATATATATATATAATATAATATAATATAACAACCTACCCCTAAAATAAATGCAACTTGAAGTGAGAAGGAATCAAAACATAAGATTTAGTCTAACATATAATAGCATATCATAACATATATTAGGTTATAATAGTATTTCTCCCTTATGAATCCGTCTACCTCAACCTTCACCTACGGTTAGCCTCTTCTTTAACCCATCAAAACATTATAATGAGACAACCTTAGTTAGAATGCCAGCTATTTGATCTACTGCAAGAGTATGATTAACTGTAAGCTATTTTGCCACCACTTTTTCCCTAATAAAATACAAATCTAATTCCAAGTGTTTGATTCTAGCATATAGAATAGGATTAGCAGAGATAGCAAAAATGCTAAGATTATCACACCACAAAACAGGAGGCGTGTTAAAACCGAATATGAGCTTATGTAACAACGAATGCAACCAAAGTACTTCAACTACAACATTCAAAAGACTTCTAAACTCTGCTTTGGCACTAGATCTTGACGCCACATTTTACTTTTTAGAGGAAAAAACTACTAAGTTTTTTCCTAAGTAAACATAGAAGCCACTAGTATACCATCTATCATCATAATCACCAACCCAATCCGCATCATTGAATCCAATTAATCTGAGACTAGACGACTGCTTGAGCACCAAACCTTCCTCAGTAGTTCCTTTTAAATATTAAAAAGTTCTCTTGATAGACTTCTGGTGAGTATATAGAGGGTTTTGCATAAATAGACATACCTTATTCACACTAAACACAATCTCAAGTCTTGTAATAGTGATATACTGAAGGGCAACAACTATAGATCTATATTCCAAAGAATTATCTATAGGATCTCCATAATCCTTAGAAAGTTTGAGGTCTATTGTCATGGGAATTCGTAAAGATTTAGCATTATCCATCTTTAATTTCTTTAAAAGATCAAGAATATATTTTTTTGACTCAATAATATCCCTTGATTCAAAAGAGAAATCAACTATTTCAATTATTTACTAGTACTTCCAGTTAGAATAAACACCGTAAAATCTCTATTATATCTTATAAATAAAGATTGATATGCCTGAGAACTCTTGAACTCAAGTTGATTAAATAAAACTTTTGATTTTGTTAAACCAAGCCCTTGGAGCTCGTTTTAAACCATAAATGGCTTTATGCAATTTGCAAACTAGTGGCTCACCTTTGTTATTCTTTTGAAACACAAATGGTTGTTACATACAGATTTCTTCATCTAATACTCCATTAAGAAAACAACTGTTTACACCTAGCTGATTTATAGATTAATATTGTGACAAGACAATGATCAATACCACTCTAATTGAGGCTAGTTTAATCATTGGACTAAGGGTTTCTGTGAAATCAAACCCATATGTTTGAGCGTAATCTTTAGCCACCAATCTAGCCTTATACCTAGAAATAGACCCATCTAGGTTATTTATCAATTTTAACACCCACTTACAACTTACAGTTTTCCTCCTATGAGGAAGAAGAACTAAAGACCAGGTATGATTTTTTATTAGTACATTATATTATATTTTCATTTCCTCTTTCCACTTAGGATGAGCTTAATCCGCTTCAACTGATCTAGGTTCTTGTGTATCCAGAGTAACTTATAAGCTTTAAGTTTGAAAATTCCATGTTTTGCACTTGTCACCATAGGATGTTGATTTACCAACTTTGGAGATAGTACTGCATCTAAGCTATTATCATGCAAATCAATATGGATAGGGCTATAACATTTTTTTTAATTTTTTTGAGTTGGTATAACTTTTAGTATTAGAATCTGAAATGGAAAACTAGAAGAAATAGAACTAAAAGATAGAGAAGGAAAAAGGATAGGACTGATATAAGGCTTTCTATCTTCAAGACTAGAAGTTCTGTTCTATGATTCATGAGTAGTAGAAGATGACATTTGACTATGACTTATAGTTATGGGCACATCTGATATACTAGTTTTAGGTTGAGAAGCAGTACATTACACTATACTAGATGTAGAGAAAGGAAAAGTGAGTTCATAAAAACCCACATGCCTAGTAATAAAATACTTTCCAAACTTATCGAGACAATTATACCCTTTATGAAGAGTTTTGTATCCTAGAAAAGTGCATGGGGTTAGCCTATAATCCATCTTATGAGAGTTATAAGGCCTTAGATATGGAAAACACAAGCAACCAAAAATTTTCATGAATGTATAACCAACTTAAAAGTTGTAAAGTACCTCATGAGGAGATTTATGTTGTAAAACTTCTGTAGGTAATATATTTATAAGATAGATAACATTAGAAAAAGCATATGTGAAATACCCAACAATCCTAAGTTAAGAAATTATAGCTAATTAAGGTTTTATTAGGAAAATTAATTATATAAATTATTTTTCTAAAATAAGAGGAAGTAATTAGGAAAAAATCAATAGGAAATTTATAAATAAAGTAATTGGAGAAATTTAGAGTGTTTTACTAATTAAAATGGAATTTATGAAAAATATTTCAAAAATTCTAAATTAGCCTAAAAAGAAAATTAAATATTATTTTATTAAAATATTATTATTTTTAAATATCAAAAAATATCAAAATATTTCAAACATCCCAACCAACCTATTTTTCCTTTTCCTTTTTCTTTTCTCTTCTTATTCTCTTTATTCTCCCTTTTTCTTTCTTTCTCTCCTCTCTCCTCTCTCCTTTTCTTTTTCCTTTCTTCCCCCCGAACTGGGCCACCCCCCTCGTGGCCTAATCTCCCCCTTCCCCTTCACCTTCCTCATGGCCTAAAGCCCGCATCCCTCGCCTAGCCACCCGGTCAGCTTCTTTTTTTCATTTCTCCCCAGACTGTCGGTCTAGCCTTCTCTCTTTTCTTCTTCTTCCTTAGCCCCTATGACCTGAAACCCCCAATCTATTGCTTGATTTCCGCCGAGTGTCGGCGACTAGCCAACCCTTCCCTCTCTTTCCCGTTGACTTTCTATCCCATCAACCCTACCGACCTTTCCCTCCCCTCACGCGAGCCTACAATGCTTCCTTTCTTCTCCCTTGACAGCCATAGCCCTACAATTGTAGACTTGCACCGGCCTACCACCGTCGGTCGATGTTTCTATCCCACTTGCCCCTGTTTTCCCGCTTCCCTCTATCGTTTTCCCCTCCATTTGATCTATAAATACCCCATAGGCATCCCCAAACTCAGTTTTTCGTTTGCAGCCCAAAAATGTTGTCCCTTACGCCACCGCCTGATCATATAATTGTCCCGTCACCGTCACCCGAGCCACCTACAAAACTATCCCCTACATCACCCTCTACCCAACTGCACCTCCCTCCTCCCTTGATTTGCCCTACATGAGCCACCTTTGTTGTGTAAAGTACCCTTCCCGATCACCCACACCTCCACCTCCGCCGCCCTTCTCACCATCATTCACCACCACCCCTTACACCTCCCAAAATCACCTGCAAACCTTCCTCTACCTTTACCTACCCTCCTTTCCCCCTTCCTCCCTCTCCTCCTCCCTTTCCACCACCCTCAGCTACCACAACGTCGCCGCTTGTACCTCTACCTTTGGCTGCGCCACCACCCCCATTCCAACCCTCTAAACTTGGGCAATCTCAACCACCCCAACTTCCACCCTCATTCCCCCTCCTATTCCCAACACTCCACTATTTCCCTTTTCTCCCTCTTTCCCCGTCACTGCCACCAGTGCTGCCTATCACCACCAACCCTAGGTGGTACCCTGACCCCTCTCAACTCTTAAACCCTAATTATGCAAGTCTTATCCATTTTTGTTGTATTTATATTGTTATTATTATGTATTATGTATTATTATTATTATTATTATTATTATTATTTAAATTTGTTATTATTTATCATATTTATTATTATTTACAACCTAGGAATATATATATATATATATATTATTAAGGGGTCAAAACCCTATTTTATTATTATTGTTGTTGTTGTTGTTGTTGCTGTTAATAATATTATCAATGCTAGCCTTGGCATATTATCATTTTGTTGCTATTAAGAATGTTCGAACCTTATTATTAATATTTATTATTCAAATATTACTCTTAATAATATTATTCTTAATGCTTTTATTATTATAGTTACTATAGTTATTGTTACTATTATTATTATTGATACTAGATTTGGCATGTTATCATTTTGTTGCTATAAAAGAAGAATACTCAAGCCTTAATATTGTTATTATTTATTATTCAAATATTGTTAATATTATTCCTAATACCCTTATTATTATCATTGTTACTATAGTGTTATTATTATTACTACTACTACTATCATTACTATTATTATTATGGTAAAAATATTCGAACCCTTATATTATCATTATTTCAAATATTACTATTATTATTTTTGTTGTTATTATCCTTAGAAATATTAATATTTTGTTAGTATTACTATTATTATATTATTATTTTATCCCCTAACCCTATTATTAGCCATAGCCTTAAAAATACTAGGGTTTCTATTATTAGGAGCATTAATATTACTATTATTATTAATATCGCCATTTTTGCTATAAGTAATGTTAGTACTATTACTACAAGAAATAAAGTTATTAGATTTAATAATATAAATATGGCTATAAATGTTAACATAAACCTATTTTAACTAGTAATAATCTAGTAGGCTAACTTGAGGACCCTATTTTTCACTTGTAAAGTTTCCTTTAATTATAATAACCCTAATATTATAATAAAATAGGAAATAATAGTATTTTTGGTAGAAGGGAAACTAATCCTTAGTTTTTTCCTTTTATAGATAAAACCATTCAAAACCCTAAGAACGCGTAGGAGTGTGCTTCAAGACCGGTGCCGTATTAGGTAAGGGTGTAGCTAAGGCCTTATGTGTGTTATGTGTCTTATGTGCCTTGGATGCCATGTATGAGGACATGTTGTGTATCTTGTGCTATTGTTATAATTGTTTAATATGTAGCATAGCTTGGAGTTGAGGTATGCTCATGTGCTTTCTTATGGTATGTGTTTAATATGTATATGTGGTGAAATGTGACATGATGTGATGTGGCCCTTTAGGACATGCATGTAAGGATATTTAATGTGGGTATTGTGGGATGGAAATATGAAAAGGGAAAATGGGAAAGTAAGATGACCAAGGGGAAGTAAGTTGGCTAATGTAGGTGGGATTAACCTAAATATTCCATGATCCATTAGTGGATGAATAAAAGGAGACTTTAAATAAAATGAAAGAATGGGTGAACTTTGTAGGGAAGAATCTAGGGTTTGGGATAATCTAGGGTTTGTATGAGAATTTTAGGATTTTGCATGAAAACTTTGAGGGTTTGCGTAATCCCCCGAAATTCTAAAAGCCTATAATTTAATACATACCTTTTATTTGGAATAAATTATCCTTTAAATCTATATAATTTAATTATTTATATGGATTTTTGAGTATATAAAATTGGATATAAATATTTAATAAATTAAAATAAATAATTTATTATTTTATTATACTCTTTTTATTTAAATAATTTTTCAAACTATTATTTTACTAAAATTATCTTTTTTAAAACCCTTATATTTAAATTAAATTATTAAATAAATTTATTACCCATAAATATTGCATTTTATTATTTTATAAATTAAATAATTTTATATTGTCCCATTTTTCCTTTTCTTTTTCTTTTTTTCCTTTTTCCTTTCCTTCTCCTTTTCTCCTTTTTCTCCTTTCTTTCTTTTTCCCATTTTCCTTCCCTTAGGCCGCCAGCCTTGGCCTGCCTTGCCTCCCTTCTGCGCATTGGGCCTCTGACCCGTCTCTCTTCTCCTCCCTCTCCTTCTCCCGCATCGTCGACCTAGACCACCCCCTTTTCTTTTATTCCTCCCTCGCGCGAGCCCGGCCTACCTCCCTCCTTTCTTCCCTGACCAAGCTGGCCCGCATCCTTCTCCCCTTCGATCGGCCTGCACGCAACCTCCCCACCCCTTCTTTCTTTCTTTCTTCTTCTTCCATTTTCCCCGGTGCCATATCTGACCATCCTTCGCCATCTCTGCCGCCCCACCTGCAACCCTTTCATCCTACAGCCCCCTCTCTCTCTCTCTCATCATTTTCCTACCCTATCCCGGCCCCACCATCTCTCCCTCTCTTTGCCTATACCCCTCTCTTCTCCTCCCTCTCCCTGCAATTCCCATTCCCCTACCACCCTGCCGTCGACCTACCAAGCCACCCTATCTCCTCCTTTCTCTTCCTCTTCTTTTTCTTCTTCCCAACCTGCCTCATCCTGCCATTTTCTCGAGCCTTACATGCCTCCCCGACCCTCTTTTTCTTCCCTTCTTCTCCTCCTACCTCTCACCCTGTTTTTGCTTCGCCGCCTCGCTCCGCCGCTTCCACCACCGCACTAGCCACCTGCGCCACCCCCTGCCACCTCTACCTCACCCCTGAACCATCACAATACCCCTCGAGCCAACCCGCAGCCTCCACTTTCCTCCCCTCTTCTTTTTCTCCCTTCTCGGTAGCCACCCTACACCACCCCTTTCTGCTACCATTCCAACGCCTTTGGTGCCACCTAAGCCACCAAACTAATCCCTGCAACCCCTTCTACCACCCCCAAACTTCCTTTGGCCAAAACCACTACCCACATGCCTTCATTTTCTCCCTCCCTTTTCCTTCCTTCTCATCCTCTCCCTCTCGACTCATCTCGGCAGCCCCCACTCCCTAGCAGCCTCGTAGCCGCCGCCCTTAGCCGCCATCAAACCATCCCCAACCACCACTTACACCCCCTCTCTACCTCTGCATCCTTCCCTTATCTTAAATCCTCCCCCCCATGCCCTCTTTCCTAGCCCCAAAACCCCAACCCGAAAATAGCCCATTTATCCTCCTTCCACCCACCTTCGAGTCCCTCTCTGTAACACCCCCGAATTTACTACTGAAAAATTTCGTTTAAATCGAAAGATTTAGCGGAAGCAAAGGATAAAACCGTAAACTCGGGGGCATTACTGCCACACTTAGTACCAGACCAGTTCACTCCTACCGTTCCAGTACTAAGTACTAAGGCTAAAACCAAACAACATCAAGTTCGAAACATTAAAACATGTGTCGACATTTGACATAAATCATTAACGAAACACAAGTCAAACAGTAATTAGAATACGGTTTAGGATTACAACTTAAGAGTAATCAATATCCGGATTGCCTACTCACTCAAGTCAAGCCTTCCACCCCAAAATAGTACCCGATCATAAACCTGCACAGGAGGTCTGCTCCCCACCATCGGTGGATCATCACAGGACCCATTCAATCAAGGTAGTATCAGTACGGGTCCAATACTGAGTAAGTTTCACTACCCTATTTTATAGGAAAGACGTAACTATACATCAAATGCATATTAAATCACGGTACAATACGTTGATACATTATTACGCATACTCAAAACCCACATTATAAGTCCTACCATACACGTATAATAACCTGTGAAACATATGTAACATCCTGTTCAAACATATAAAGGTGGTATGACCAAAATGTAAAGTAACTCATGTGCCTCAGGCAGGAATAATCCATATTATTAAAACTCAATACGTGGCACACTCATGTAAGCAGCATGTAGTAATACAGATAATAAAAGCCAGCCATGGTCCAATTAGACTTATTCTTTATTCTCATTAATATTATGTTCATTCCACACATATTCTTTAATAGTCCATATGAGTGCGGGAACCCCACTATTATAGCCGGTGGACCGCATGTAAACACACAAGGCAGAACGCCTCTGATCACTATTATAGCCGGTGGACCGGAAGTAAACACACAGGGCAGAACGCCTTTGACCACTATTCTTACCGGTGGACCGAACTGGCCCCGACTCACATGGTGTTTCGCTGTAAGTACTTAGTATTTTCCCAAGGATTAACTTATTTACTTGGGTCTGTCGAGCCGAAAACCCCCACTATTATAGCCAGTGGACCGGAAGTAAACACACAGGGCAGAACGCCTCTGACCACTATTATAGCCGGTGGATTGGAACGAAACACACAGGACAGAACGCCTCTAACCACTATTCTTACCGGTGGATCGGACTGGGTTCGGCTCAACAATCTTTCGCTTTACGTGATTAATGTCTTATCCGTGTCTTATTGAACCATATTCCGCCCTTGACATACATGTCCTAGAGGGTCGTATCATAACACATCATAAATATCGTACATAAACATGCCATGCTCATGTCATAGAAAGTATACACGACATACCTCAATTCCCAAGCTGCGCTACGCATAAGACAAGTTATCCAGAAATCATATAATACACATTAGCATGGTATACACAACAATCAACACATCACATCCCACATAGCACAAGGCCATAGCTTCGTCCTTACTAAACACCCATAAGTAGAGGTAAGTAGAGACTTACCTGGATCCGAAACTAGCTAAGCGAGATAAGAGGGAGAGAGATCACTAGCTCGTGGATCCACGAGAAAGCTTTCCTGGATCTGAAGCTAGCAAAGCGAGATAAGAGGGAGATAGATCACTAGCTCGTGGATCCACGAGAAAGCTTTCCAAATAAAAACCGATAAATCGGGGCAAAGGAAGGCCAGGGAAGCTTCGTCGGGGGTCGAGGGTGGCTCGCCGGTGGTCAGTAGGGCTCACCGGTGACCGGGTGATGGCGGTGCAGCCTACGTGTTGTTGTTGTTGCTGCTGCTACGCTGTTGCTGCTACTGCGTCGACCAGCTACTATGGCTGTTGTTGCACGCTTCGATGGCTGTTGTTGTGGCGTCTCCGGTGGCGGTCGACCGGTGGGGTGGCTGGAGCAGGAAGGAGCTGGGGAGAAGAGGTGGTGAGGGAGGTCGGCTAAGGGTTAGAGTTGTGGGACAAGGACAGGGAAAGAGAAGAGAGAAAGAAAAAGAAGAGAGGGGGGTCGGGTACCGACGGGTGCGGGGTTCTTTTTTTTTCTTTTTTTAACAAATACACATAAGATAAAATACTAAAAATATCAAAAATATTATTGGCAGATTTTATCTAAAATTTATTTAACAAAAATTTATTTCGAACGGATCCGAAGGCTTAAAATTAATAAAAAGGCTATATAAAGAATTTCGGAAACATTCTCAAAAGAATTTACCAACGAACATAAAAATTTATATTATTTACGGAAATATATTATAAGGCCTCGAAAAATTATTTAAAAGCATATAATAAAATATTTAAGTCAAATTCTAATAAATCGAGATTAATTTAAATAATTTCTTAAATCGGTTTTCCGCAAACCAAAAAGCACAAAATGAAAAGAAAATTAATTCTATAAAGAAATTCATAAATAAACTCCGAAAATCTTTTTAATTTAAAACTTCCCAAAAATATTAACGATTCCCGAAACGAATAAATTCAAAGTCGAAAATATTTTCTACTGATAAAATCATTAAAATAAATTTAACTATTTAAGCAGAAATTCTATAATTTAAATAATATATTTCATCAACGAAATATAACTCCAGAATAAAGTTAAAATCACACGATAAAGTTATAATCGAAAACAAATCTAAAATATTAAAATAAAAATACGAGAAGGAATGGAAATACATATTTTTAACCGAGAATCGAATTCATAAGAATATAATAAAATCATTGTCGTGAACGAATTTATCTATAATGGTTCGCAACGACAATAATTAATTACATTCAAATATGAATTCGAATCGTCGATAAACCCATAAAACGAATCAAAATTTAAATAATTAATTGTTTACATCAAATTACACTAATAAAACCATTAAACTCGATAAATCTGGATTTTAAAAATACAGGGTATTACACTCCCCCTCATTTCTTTGCATGCAGCTCATGCTGCATGAGAAATATGAGTTGCTGCATTCCTTGGTTTATTTGGTTAATGATTTTAAAGTATAATAATATTTTAAGTTAAGTATTTAATTAATTAAGTGTTATAAAGTTTTATGCTTGGTTTTCTTATTCTAATGTAATAAATCTTGATATTATTTTTAGGTATTGGTTTTGCTAATCAAAGCTTCAATCTTTAACGGAAATAACAGTAAGGTTCATTTTTACGAGAATTAAGATAACTGTTAAACCCCATTTCAACGCATGGATAAAGTATGTTAGCATATTAGGCTTTTTAATATATTATTATACTTGATACATGTTGTTTAATATAAGATATGTAATTTCTTGTGTTGATTGATAAAAAGGGAGCATGTTAGATTATATGCTATTTATGGAAATATTATTTAAGGTAAGAGTTTGGTTATTAATGAAAATATTAAGCAATTATCTATGTTGTATTATGTTATTGTGATCTTTAATGCATGGTTAATATTATTGTGAGCCCTAGGGGTATTTTAGTAATATGTCTTGTGCAAGAATATTGCCTAGTAAGTATGGGTATTAATGAGTATTGAATAAAATATGATAGTTGTAGAGTTAGATAATAAAAATAGGGTATTAATATTAATATTTTATGTGGTGATGATAATTTAATATAAGTATAGTAATAAGGGGCAAAATGGTAATTTGCAAGTAAAAAGGGTAAATCGGTAATTTTAGAAGGGGTAAAACAGTAATTTTGGAGGTAATGGTAAAATGGCAATTATGTAAGTAAAAAGGATAAATTAGTGATTTTGGAAGTAAAGGGTAAATTAGTAATTTTGGAGGTAAAGGTAAAATGGTAATTTTGTAATTAAATGGCAAAATGGTAATTTCATAATTAAAGGGCAAAATGGTATGGTAGTTTCTTAATTAAAGGGAAAAATGATAATCTTGGATGTAAAAGGGCAAAATGGTAATTTTATAAGTGAAAGGGTGTTATGGTAATTTTTGAAAGTTAAGGGGTAAAATGGTAAATTTGAAAGTAAAGGGGTAAAATGGTAATTTTGTAAATAAAAAAGTAAAGTGAAAATTGAAAAGGAGTAACTTGGTAATTATGATAATAGAGAAGGGCAATTTGGTAATTTAACCGAATAGAGGGTAAATTGGAAATTTTGATGACGGAGAAGGGTAGTTTGGTAATTATGATAATAGAGAATGGTAATTTGATAATTTAACCAACTAAAGGGGTAATTTAGCAATAAGGATAATGAAGAGGAGTAATTAGGTAATTTGACCAACTAAAGGGCAATTTGTTAATTATAATAAAGGAGAAGGACAAATTGGTAATCTAACCAACCAAATGAAAAATATATTAAGTATAACAATTATGAAGGGTAATTAGTGGCCTATTAACTGTGAGAGATAACTTGGTAACCCAAACCGAGTAGAGATGTGGCTAAGAATAACTATGTGTGTGTTATGTGTCTTGTGTGCCATGTGTTATGCTATATTGTGTACTTTATGCTTAATGATTAATCACTTGTAGCACAACTTTGAGTGAATATATGCTTGTGTGATTTTTCTTATGGCATATGGATGATGATTATATTTGTTGTGCCTACAATGTTATGTGATGTGACCCTCTAGGACATGCATGCTAGGGTATTTAATGTGGTAATGTGGGATGGAAGGATGAAAAGGAAGAATGGGAAAGTAAGATAACCAAGGGGAAATAAGTTGGCTAACAAAGGTAGGAATGACCCAAATAATCCATAAGCCATGAGTGGATGAAAAAAAGTGGACTTTACATAAATTGAAAGAGTGGAAGAATCTAGGGTTTGCATGGGATGGTTAGAGTCCGCATGAGGGCGAACTTTACGTATGGATAGTTGCTTGCGGACGTGAGAAAGGTAATGGAAGAGTTATTTGAGTGACTGGAGGCTTCGAGTGAAAAATAGTACGTGGAATAGTATAAGGACACATAGGAGACAGAGTTAGAATTTGGGAGAAAACCCTAATTTGAGAATGTGGAAAAAGAAAAGAATAATACAAATAAATGAGAATGAGTGGGGTAGAAAGTAAGGGTTGGATCTAAGGGTCGTAATGTGTGGGGTGTTCAAATAGTTTAGGATGTGTAAGGCAGAGAAGGATGTGCCACATAGGCCTAGATTAGAATTTTTGGAGAAAAACCTAGGATAAGGTAGTGAGTGGGCTTGACCCACACACTTAGGAGTCGGGCTCCAGGTGTGAGTAAGTGGAATAAGGGAAGGATGTCAGGGCGAGTTAGGAGATGTAGAAGTCTCAAGATATGGGACGGACCCTCTTGGGAGGATAAGTGAAGATATAGTTAGCCATGAATGTCTAGGGTGAAATCTATTGAATAAGATACGATAAAACACTAATCATATAAAGTGGAAGATTACTGAGTCGAACTCAGACCGATCCACCGGCATAACAGTGGCCAAGAGCGTTTTGCCCTGGAGATCGATCCGCGGGCATATAATAGTGGTTAGGTGTGTTCTGCCTTATAAGTGACCGATCCACCGGCTATAATAGTGGGGTTTTCACACTCACATGGACATTTATAATCCGAGATGATTGATTAATGATGGACTAATTGCCTTAAGGCCCTAAAAGTAACGATGGTTCATTATGACCTATTAATATTTGATTGACTTATTAAGTATACGAATGTACGAAAGTGAATGTCATGTATACACCATTAATATCTGATTGACTTATCTAATATGTGAATGTATGGATCTGAATATTATGTTTACATATGCCGTTATGTATGAATAAAGTGGTGTATGTTTTTAAGTATGTTTTAAAGGGTTACTCAGTACCGTAGTACTGAAGGTTCCATTCGTGGGTCCCTGCCTTTTCAATGGGCAGTGTCTCTTGCAAGTCCTTGTTCAAGAGCTATTCAGGTGGGCAACGGAAAAGAGCATAAGGATTATCCGGGCTCTTAGGATTTCATCCTTTCTCTTCTAATGTCTGGTGTAAATGTAAAATTTGTTCTTGTAACCACCATTAGTGGATTATATTCTTATAAAATGTTTAATTGCTCTACTCTGATTTAAATATGTTTGAATTTCTCGTAAATTGTATTTTACTCTTTTAGCCTTAGTACTTGGTACTAGAACGGTATAAGTGAACTGATATGATACTAAGTGTGGCGGTAATATCCCCAAAATTCACAGTTTTATTATTTTGCTTTCGCTTAATCTTTTTAATAAAACGAAATTTTTTAGTAGAGAATGTTGGGGCATTATAGTTTGCATGGGATGGATAAAGTCTGCACGGGGTGAACTTTACCTATGGAAAGTTGCCTTAGGATGTGAAGAAGGTAATGGAAGAGTCGTTTGGGTGATTAGAGGCTTTGGGTGAAAAATAGTATTTGGGACAGTATATGGGTACATAGGAGACCGAGCTAGGGTTTGAGAGGAAACCTTAATATGAGAAGGTGGTAAAAAGAAAAAATAAATAAGGATGAGTGGAGTATGAGATGAAGATGCAAGATTATCATGTGTGGGGTGAGCATGGGCATCATGGGAAAGTGAGAGCAGAAGGTGAGAAGTGAAAGGGTGACATGTGGAAAGGAGGATGCTAGGGTTTAGTGTGGCCAGCTAGGGTTTGGTGTTGCCACCTAGGGTTTTGTGGTCACACGTATATTTAGGAGAGTAAAGTGAGATGATGAGGGTTGAATCTAAGGGTTGTGATGTGTGGGGTGTTAAAATAGTTTGGGTTGTGTGAGGCAGAGAAGGGTGGGCCACATATACCCCAAATTAGGGTTTTTGGAGAAAATCCTAGGATAAGACTGTGAGTAGACTTAGGGGTATAAGGTAGTGGGCCTTGACCCACACACTTAGGAGTTGGGCTTCTAGTGTGAGCAAGTAGAATAAGAAAAGGATATCGGGGCAAGTTAAGAGGTGTAGAAGTCTCAAGATATGGGACGGGCCCTCCTGGGAGGATAAGCATAGATGGAGTTAATCATGTATGTCTAGAGTGAAACTTGTTGAGTAAGACAAAGTAAGATACTATTATTTAAAGAGGACGATTGTTGAGCCAAGCCCAAATTGTTCCACCTTTGAATAATAGTGGCCAAGAGCAAGGATGCCCTAGAGACCAATCCAGCAGTGAATAATAGTGGTCAAGCGCATTATACCCTGTATGTTTTTGGTCCACCGGCTATAATAGTGGGGGATTAAGTGCTCAACACACCGAATAATAGTGGCCATAAGAGTCGGGGCCAGAACGATCCACCGGCGAATAATAGTGGCCAGGAGTATCTTGCCCTAGAGACCGATCCACCAGCGAATAATAATAGTCAGGTGCATTATGCCTTGTATGTTTCTGGTCCACTGGATATAAAAGTGGGGTTCCCGCACTCACATGGAATAATAATAAGCATGGTGTGAAATGAGCATTGATTAAAGATTAAATAATCAGTTTATCCGGACTGCAGCTTGGCCATTACTTATCTAAAATGATTGTATGTTGTTATGTTATCATGCTTGTATTATGTGCCTTAGTGTGTTAGCCTTAGTGCATGGATACCTTACTTAGTACGTAACGTATTGACCATCCTTTTTATGGGTGTTGCTCATTCCCACGAGCAGAAGGCCTCTCTAACTTTGTATAGGTCGGTGATACTATTTTTTATGCTTTCGATGCTTATGAGGTATCAGGCGGGGATGAACGTTGAGCATAGACTTAGCACGGAGATCGAGAGTAGTAGCATGGCCGAACTTCCTCTTTATATTCTTCTATTTTGTATTGGATTTTTCAGACTTAACTTTTATCGTTGTGTATACCTTATCCCTTTTAAGGAACTTTAACTATGTATTCGAGATTATAACTCTTTTTCATGCAATCTGATTTCTATCTTATGATTGCTTTATTGAAGCCTTACTCTGAGTTTGAATTATGACGGTTTTTAAATTTCCTTTATCCTTGTGGTTAGTACGGGAATGGTTGGGGGCCTGACTTGTACTGATCACAGCGGTAACACCCCCGAAATTAATAAGTTTTAATTTAATTACTTCTGCTAAATCTTAAATAAAATAAAAAATTTTAATAGTGAATTTTGGGGTGTTATAACTTGACAAAAAATTCTAAAGTAGATTAGCTTGTGCTAAAAATGTTAACCCTATTTAAACTACATGTCTATGCTCTCTCTTTACTATTCCTTTTTGTTTAGATGTATAGGGACACAGGATTTTATGAACTATACCAGCTCTCTTAAGTAAGGTAGAGAGAATCCTAAATTCTCCTCCTTAAAATGTCCGAAGCATCTTAATATTTCTATTAAACTAAACTTCTACTAGGGACTTAAAGTGCACAAAACATTTATGTGCCTCTAAATTATTCTTTAAAAAATACAACCAAGTATATCGAGAATGAACATCAACATAACTCAAGTAATATAGTGCTTCAAAAATAGATGGAGAAGGAGAAGAGTCAAATAAATCTAATTCAATCAATTGTAAGGGTTCATTATACATACCTTGAGAAGTTGGGATAAGTAGCTTATGACTTTTTCCTAGCTATCAAGCTTCACAAAAAAAAACTTTGAATGTGTTTACAAGTAATATTGAAGTCATTAAGAATTCTCTTGAAAATATTCATAGAAGGATTCCCTAACTTCATATGTTATAGCTTGTAAACACCATCATCATCTGCTTTTGAACTGGACACATGATAAGATTTATGTCCAATCATGTCTTGAGAGCTTCTTTTCCATTCTACTTCTGATCTATATAGCCCTTGTGAGATGTATATCCTTCTCTTAACAAGTTAAACTTATAGAGGCCTTTGAACATATGTACCTCAAGAAGTACTTTTTGACTTTTTAGATCCTTAACAGGATGAAAATCAATAAATATAGAATTATCTTTAGTAAACTGAAAAACATTTAAAAGATTCTTTGTAATATCATAAACATGCAGGACATTATTTAGGCATAGAGATCTATGAGAATCTAAGACAAATTTTAATTGAATTACATGGTTAATATTCAGACCAATACCATTTCCCATGATGATTTTACCATTACCTTTAAACTCTGAGTTAAGCTGAGGTTATTAAGATCACTGGTGAGATTATGTGTAGCTCTAAAATCAAAATACTAGTTGGACATATTGGGTGCTGCATTTGCTGCAAGAACTTAATGACATGAGCCTTGAGTAGTGTTCAACTAACCTTGGGATATATTGGCAAAGGCCAAACTTGTATTTTATAGTGCACTTCAAGTGTTACTAGAGCATCCAACACTGAGTCCTTTGAAACTGAGATTAAAACAATAATAACACTTGACAACAATGTGACCCATCTTGCCACAAAGCTGACATTGAGGCATGTTATTGTTATTATTCCTCTCTCCACAACCTCTTCCTCTAGTTCCTCTAAAATATCTTCTATTACCTCCTTGTTGTGAAGGGAGATTTCCTCTCCCACCTGTACTCGAATTTGCTTGAGGTGCAGATTCGGTATTGTATGTTCTTGATGTTACAAGGTTAGCGATCATTTATCTTGAAACATTTTGATTAATACTTCCTTCATGTGCCAAGAGAAGGTTTCTAATAGATATGAGAATATAAGGTGCTTCTCTAGAGGTCATGATAGCTACTATGGCCTTATATTCTTTTCTCAATCCATTTAGGATGGCAAGAACATGGTATATGCCTAAAACCTTGTGTCCACCCTATGTCAAAAGATCAAAAAGAGATTTCATCTTACCAAGATAGTCCTTCACAGTCATTCATTCTTTCTTAATTCCTTCCAACTACTTTCTATCGCGCATGACTTTAGTAGTGGATTGAGAGGCAAATTGTTTTGTAGTTACACTCCAAACCTCATGTGATGCTTTACAACCAATGAATAGGGGAATTATAACACTCCCAAAATTTACTACTAAAAAATTTCGTTTTAGTAAAAATTTAACAGAAATGAAATAACAAAACAGTAAATCTTAGGGGTATTACCGTCACACTTAATACCAGACATGTTCACTCCTACCGTTCTAGTATTAAGTGCTAAGGCTAACAAGAATTAACTTCAACACAAGTCAATAATTGAAATAAGCTTTCATAAAAGAAATGATAGTGTTCACCATAGAAAAATCAGAGTGCGGATAAAGAAAGTTACAACTCAAGGAGTAATCAAACAAGCTTTCCATGCTCTCTTTCTTCCACCTTTGTGGTGCTGTAAACAAGAATAACCACTTCATATTCCGAAGTGTGCGAACAACAAGAAGTGCGAACGAAGGACAAATAGAGAAGAAATATGGCTTACCAAATCGAACCATCAAATCGGAAAGGGGATACTAATTAAAGTTTTATGTTATATTTTGATTTTAATCTTTCCTGCAATTGGTGTTTTCCAATAATGAAATTCGAGTGAAATCGAAATAGATTAAATTTAACTACAACAAGCTCTAAGCATAAAACCTAAAGATGAATAATATACAGGTCATTTGCAACACCACAAAAGCATCTTCATATCCTGTATGTTGCTCATGATAAGCACCCCACGCCGATGGCCGAACGGCTGTTTTGGAGCAGCCACGCCACTAGCCGCACAACTGTTTTGGAGCGGCGGACTAACTATACATTATTTAGGAGGGGTGAAAAAAGGTAAATAAAAAGAATGAGTGCATTAATAATGAGATTTTTTTTCATTTATATTTGTTATATATGTTTGAAATGAAAACAAATACAAAATATTTTAAGCATTTTAAAAAAATATATATTTTAAGTTATTTACGTAATATTTTAGAATGTTTCTCATTTTTTTGATATCGATATTAAATTTATGGAGTTTTTATAATTGTTTTAGAAACTTCATTAAAATTTTCATGTACTAATGTAATATTTTAATTTTTATTAAATATATGAAAGTATTTAAATAATAATAATAATTAAGTTTCTTTAAAATTTTCTTTCTAGAAAACCAAACACCAAAAGAATTTTCTAATAATTATAATTTTCATAAAAAATTTCCAACAATCAAATAAGGAAAATAAAATTAATGTTCTTTATTTTCTGTCTTTTAAGTTTCTTTTCTTTTCACTTTCTTTTCCTTCTTAATTTTCTTAAGTCAAACAGACCCTAAATAATACTAACAGATTAGTATACGAAGATGAAGGAGTTCCTCAACTACGATGACGCAAACCATCGTCTTGAACTACACTTCGCTCCTCACTTGAGAGGGAGTGAGTCAAACACAACTAAGCAAGTATTGATATTACTACATCTAGCATTTATATAATTAACCAACTACAAATATAATGACTTCCATACCATCCCTAAATTAATGACCGCAACATCAAGAATCATTCATAATTAGATATTTGTATTCACTATATCAAATATCTGATATGTGTAATCCGTCAAAAATTTTAAAAGCCTATAATTTAATAAATTACTTTTATTAGGGATAATTTAACTCTTAGACTTATTTAATTAAATTACGTTAAGGATTTTGCCTTTTAAATTTATTTAACTTAATTATTTTGTGGGTTTTAAGTGTACCAAATTAGATGTGAGTGTTTAATAAATTAGAATAAATAAATTGCTATTTTATCATACTCATTTTATTTAAATAAGGTTCAAACCAATATTTTTCTAAAAGCTACCTTTTTAAACTAATATAATTAGATATATTAAGATAAATTACTAAAATTTTAATTACCTACAAAATATACTATAATTCACCCCATAAGTCATTTTAATTTTCTTCCCTAATTATTTTCCTTAATCCCTTTTTCTCCCTTATTTTCCTTTTCTCTTTTTTTTTTCTCTCCCCCACCCCTCTCTCCTTTCTCCCTTCTCTCCCCCATTTCCCCCGACTGGGCTAGCCCACCGGCCCAGATCAGTTTCCTTCCCCCCTGTCTCGCACGCCAGGCTCGCCCTGCTTCTCCTTCGCCCGAACCGCCCGGCCGGTTTCCCCCTTCTTTTTCTTTTCTCCACTGGACCGACCGGTCCATCCCCTTTACCCTTTCCTTCTTCCCCGCGCGCGACCTGCTAGTCGCCGCCCAGCCCCCCTCTACGCCGACCACATGCCTGCGCCGCCTCCCCCCTTCCTGACTTGCCAACCACCCTCCCCCAACAGGCCGACACCCCCGCCATCACTCCCAGGCCTGCCCCGCACCTTTTTCCCTTTTCTCGACCAACCAATAGGTCTGCCGTGGCAGACCCGCGTCAGCCTGCCACCGCCAACCGGCGTGCCACCTGACTTGCCTCCCTCTGTCCCCTCTCTCGATACTCCCCCATTTTCAAGCCTATAAATACCCCCTAAGGATCCAGCATCAGGCTTTTTCGAAACCACAGCCCAGAAATCGCCTTGCGCCACCCCTATTTCAGACAGCCACCCCGTCGCCGCCGCCCATCGCCGCCGCTCGATCCACCCCCAAAACTCTTCCTTGCATCACCCTCCACTGACCTAGACCTCCCTCACCCCTTGATTTGCTCTGCACGCGCCACCCCGGCCGTGCAAAGTGACCCTCCCGATCAACCCAGCTTTGAACCCCGCTGCCCTTCTCACCGCCGCCCACCGCCGTGCCGCCACTTCCAGCACCCCCTCTGCCTTCTAAAACCACCAAGGGAGCTTCCCCAACCTCCCTAGACCCTCTGTTTCCCCTGCCAACCTCTCCTTTTTCCTTCCTTCCCCCTCCACCACTTCTCCACCTTCCTTCTCCCCCCATCATCGCCGCCGCCGCCGTGTGCCGTTCACCGCCACCTGTGCCACCAGCACCCTAGGTGGCCCTCTAAACTCCCCCAACCCTTAAATCCTTGCTATTCAAGTGTTAATTATTTTTAGTATCCTTAGTATTATTATACTTATTATCATCATCATCATCATTATTATTATTATTATTATTATCATTATTAATTAATACCATTTTTTTATTATTATCCTTAATGTTATCATACTATCATCCCTTCCAACCCTAACCCCTATTATACTTAACTTAGAGTTAATGTCATTATCTTTATTATTAACATTATTATTATTTTTGTTATTAGTATTATTACTATTATTGTCATTATTAATTTCTCTATCATAAATGTGTTATTTTCTTACAAGGCCATCATCCCTCCAAAACCCTAGCTTTCATCATACTTAACCATTAGTGTTGGTATTATTATTACTATTATTACTATCATTATGGTTATTACCACTATTAGTGTTATTACTACTTAATCCAACCTTATGTGGGTATTGTACTTATATTAATATTGTTTTGCTATACCTAACACCATTATTAGACTTAATCTTAAAAACGCTAGGGTTCTATTACTTGAAACATAACTGTCACTATTATTATTATTACTATTTTACTATGACTAGCGAACACTAGTATTATAAGAATGGAACTAACGGGTCTAATAATATAAGTGTAACGATAAGTATTGAAAATAAAGATATATCGATTAGTAACGCTTAGCATAATAATTTTAGAGAAAAAACCCTAGTTTTGTATAACACCCCTATTAAGGATAAGAACCCTAATCCTAAACTAGAATAAGGGTTGATAGTATTTATAAGGGAAACTAATACTTAGCATTTTCCCCCTTTTCATAGGTGACCTCGATCCGAGCCCTAAAGAGCTAGAGGAGCATGCTCCAAGCCCGGTGTCTACCTAGGTAAGGACGAAGCTATGGCCTTGTGCTATGTGTGATGTGTTGATGGATGATGAGTATGCCATGTTAATGTGTATTATGCATGTGTTATGAATAACCTGTTTTGTGTAGCGCAGCGTGGATAATGAGGTATGATGTGTGCGCCTTATATCACATGAGCATGACATGTTTATGTATGATATTTATGATGTGTTGATACTGCCCTCTAGGACATGCATGCTAGGGTTTTGGTATTATGGAATGGGACTAAAAGAATAACAGGAGAGGAATGGGAAGTGAGACTATTAAGGGGGAATATAGGGTAGACCCAAGTACCTCATCATCTATGAGAGAAGCTTTAAGTGGAAAGAATGTCTAAAATAAATGAAAGTTGGGAACCATGCATGAGGGCTTTGAAGTCTGCATGGTGTATTTGAATTACGCATGGGGATGAATCTTACGTGAGGAAAGTTGATTTAGGGCGTAAATGAGATAATGTCAAAGTTATGGGTCCATTGGAGACTTTGATGAAAAATAGTACGTAGGCGGATGTAAGGGTATCTAAGGGACCCAATTAGGGTTTTGGGGGAAAAATGAGGAATTTGAAGGGTACAATGGTAAAGGCGATTAAGGAAGGGTGGAGTATAGGGTTGAGAGTGAGAGTCCACTTGTATAAAGGATGAGTATGGGCTTCTAAATGAGAGAAGAGGTTTTGGAGCAAAGAGGGGAGGTTACTTGGGGAGGAAGTAAAGTGCTAGGGTTTGGCGGTCACATGCGGAGTCGGGGAATAAAGGGATATATTTTGGGAATTTCTTAGTAGAGACGGGATGCGACACAAGGAACAAAGTAAAGTTAGGATGAGTAAGAAAGAGTTGGGCCATATAGGCCCAAATTAGGGTTTTCCAAGGAGGAGCCCTAGAGGGGTGAGGACATGCGGGACCGATATCGTTGTGTTAGGGTTAGCCCACATTCTTAGGAGAGTGTGCCCTTACTACGTTTCCTTATGTATAAGAGTAAGAGGGGATGGACATCGGGCGTGAGAAGGGGAGAACAGTCTCAAGATATGGGACGGGCCTCCTCGAAGGGAAGAAGTAGAGAGTAGTAGACATGCATGTCAAGGGTGGAACCTTATTTAATAATACATGAATAAGACATTAACTACTTAAAGAGTAAGATTGTTGAGCCGGGCCCAGACCGATCCACCGGCATAATAGTGGCCAAGTGCCGAGGTGCCTTGGAGACCGATCCACTGGCATATAATAGTGGTTAGGTGTGTTTTGCCCTATACGTGACCGATCCACCGGCTATAATAGTGGGGAATCCCGAGCTCAACAAACCAAACAGTATGTTGTAATTAAATCATGGGAAAGATACTATATACTTATAGTGGAACACCATGAGAGTCGGGGCCAGACCGATCCACCGGCATAATAGTGGCCAGGAGCGTTGTGCCCTGGAGACCGATCTACCGGCATATAATAGTGGTTAGGTGTGTTCTGCCCTATAAGTGACCGATCCACCGACTATAATAGTGGGGTTCCCGTACTCGCATGGATTAACAAAGATTATGGTGTGAAATGACTTATAAACAAATCATAGAAAGATACGTTATAATCACAGTGAAACACCATGAGAGTCGGGGCCAGACCGGTCCACCGGCATAATAGTGGCCCGGAGCGTTCTGCCCTAGAGACCGATCCACCGGCATATAATAGTGGTTAGGTGCGTTCTTCCCTATAAGTGACCGATCCACCGGCTATAATAGTGGGGTTTCCGCACTCTCATGGATTCATAACAATTATGATGTGAATCGACTATAATTATCAGAGTTTGAAAAGAAGAAGTTGGATTGGACCATAACCGACCTACATCATCCATAATATTACATGTTGCTTATGTGATTGTGTTGTGCATGTTATGTTGTATGATGGTATGCTTGGTCTCAGTGCACCTGTGCCCTTACTCAGTATTGAACCCATACTGATACTACCTTGATTGAATGAGTCCTGTGATGATCCACCGATGGTGGGGAGCAGACTTCCTGTGCAGGTTTATGATCGGGTACTATCTTGGGGTGGAAGGCTTGACTTGAGTGAGTAGGCGATCCGGATATTGGTCCCTTGGGATCTGTTTTATTTAGCTATATTTTGTACTACACTTCTTGTTTTGAAACCGTACTCTTAAGTTGTATTCCTAAACGATATACTAACTGTTGTTGACTCGTATTTTCGTGAATGACCTATGTTAACTATGAACCTATGTTTTGATGATTCTTACTTAACGATTGTTTAGTTTAGCCTTAGCACTTAGTATCGGAACGGTAGGAGTGAACCGGTCTGGTACTAAGTGTGGCGGTAATACCCCCAAGTTTACGATTTTAATTCTTTTGCTTCCGCTAAACCTTTTGATTTAAACGAAATTTTTCAATAGTAAATTTGGGGGTGTTACAATATGTATCCCTTAAACTAAATATGGATCGAATATATATATTAATTATTTTAGCAATTTTAATAATTTTTATGAAAAAAATTAAAAACAAAGAATGTATATTCATTTATATTCATAAGAGTTTTATTATTTTATCTCAAAAATAGTATTAAAATGTTATTACTAATGTTTAAATTAAAAAATAAATATCTTAAAATTTTCTCACTATAAAATCACTATTATGATATATTGTTGAAAAATCAACAAAATACTAAATATTTTTTCGGGATTGTAAAATTCGATTAAAAATTAAATATCCTAAAAGTCATATACCTCTTTGAAAAAAAATAGGTCGGATTTCCTAAATATCGAATGGAATTTTTCATATCCTAAATATTTTACACAACCCTAATGACATTCTAAACAAAAGCCTGACAACTGAATGCACTAAATACTAATAGCTAGGGTTAGTACTATTGACACTAATTAACAAACTCCCGATCATTAATCAAGATTTGATGGTTTATGTAGTCCACCACGAACAGTAACATGAATTTGCACAAAAACTTACAAATCCAAAGAAGTAGAGCATGGATTTGAAGCAAAGACTAAATACAAAATGCAATGAAGAGAGAGAAACCAATCCTGCAATTTTGTGGAGAGTTTAAGAGGGTTAAAGTTGAAAGGAGGAAAAAAAACTCAATAGGATAAATAAATGTGTTGTACAACCTGCACGTGCAAAAGGTTCATAGCTGTGCAACATTGAACTCAAGAAGGTTTAGAGGAAACATATTGCACCCCTCAGTTGTGCAGAAGCTTCACGATAGTCTAGGCCCACAATCAAATTCACTCATGCAACAATTATACAACTGCACAACTAGTAACGATCAATGTTGCACGTAGGGCTACAAATGAGTTGAGCTAGTTCGGTATTCGGCTCGGTTTCGTTCGTTAAAAGCTCGAATCGGCTCGTTCGTTTAGTTAAATGAGCCGATCACGAGCCTCACTTTTAGGTTCGTTTATTAAACAAGCCAAGCTCGAGCTCGAAAAAGTTTTGCTCGGTTCATTTTTTAACTTTGGCTTGTGAGCTCAGCTCGGCTCGTTAAAAGTTCGGTTCGGCTCGTTCCTTTAGTTAAACAAGCCGAGCCCAAATATCATTTTAGGCTCATTTAGTTAAACGAGCCGAGCCTAAGTCTAAGGGTATTCAGCTCGACTCAGCTCATTTACAGCCCTAGTTGTACAAGGACGGGGACAGGGAAACGAGGACGGAATAAATGCGGAAACGTCATTTCATAAAAATTTATGAAAGAGGGATGGCAGGAAACGTTAAAAAAATATAATATATATTTTAAAAAATAGATTAAATTTACTAAAATTAAGAGAGAGATAAAAATTTCTAAAATTATTGCTTATATTAGTTAATTTTAATTATTAATAATTATTTAAAAAAATTAATTGAAAAATATTTTTTAATAAAAATATTAATTAAATAATTTTAATAAAAAATTTAATTTTAAAACATTTTTGGGACGAGAGACGGTGCCCGACTGCCGTCCTAGTGCATTAGTGACAACAATTATCTATGTTTGGCCTGCCATAAGTCTAATCGTATCTTTATTTGATGGGAGTCAAGTAGATTTTAGAACATCTTCAGAGTATTTTATTTTCTCCATTATGTTGAGAAAAAACTCCATTATTACTAATGTTTAAATTAAAAAATAAATATTTTAAAAACTTCTCACTATAACTTCATTATTATGATGTATTGTTGAAAAATCAACAAAATACTAAATATTTTTCCAAGATTGGAAAATTTGATTAAAAATTAAATATCCTAAAAGTCAGATACCTCTTTGAAAAAAATAGATCATATATCCTAAATATCATATCAAAAATTTCATATCCTAGATGTTTTATGCAACCCTAACGATATCCTAAACAAAGGCCTAACTGATGAGTTCATATTTTGACACATTTTATACCCTTATAATCTTAGTTTTTGGTAGTTTATTTATCTAATATAGGAGAATAATTATTATTTTATGCTTAAGTGGTAAAAATTGTATAAATATTATTATTTGAGCTAAAATGATATAAATTAAGTAAATTTATAAATAAAATATTATTTATTAATATTTATTGAATTTTATTTTGCAGGTTTTATTTTTAAATAAAAGAAAAAAAAAGAAATAAGACCTTTGGACCAACGGCCAAAGGCCGAAGGCCCAAACGCCACGAAAGCCAAACTAAACCTAATGGCTTAGCTGACCTGGAAAGAAAAAAAAGAAAGCGCCGTCAGCCGAAGAAAAAATGTTGGGCGCATGAGAAGAAAAGTCAGCCGTCAGGGCTGACGTGGCAGAGGGCGAAGAGATGGCCTGAGGCACGGATCAAAAACAAAACGACACCAAACGGAGCGTTGCAGGAGAAAGAAGAGTCAGCCGCAGGGCTGACGTGGAAAGGTGAAGCACCGCACGACAATAAATAAGGGACGTGCGGTCGAGAGAAAGAGAGACGGAAGAGGCAGGTAGGTGGCAGAGCCTTTACAGGCTCGGCAGAGAGGGGAGAGAGCCTTTATAGGCTCAGGAGAGGCTCGGGAGAGGCTCGACAGAGCCTTCAGCGTAGGACGCACGGAAACCGAAGCCTCAGCGACACACAGAACCAGGCAGAGCGTCGCGTCAGCCCTGTCAGCCGCCAGCCGGAAAAAGGAAAAGAAGAAAGAATTAGTGGCACGAAAATCCAAGACCAAGAAGGAAGAAAATAAGGAAGAAATTTATACTGGTAGAATTTATTTCAGATAAAATTAATTTTTATCTGAGTAAATTCTTGATCTTTTATTTAAAACTAATTCCGGTTATTTCTTTCTCTTATTTTTAATTTATATTTTAGATATATATTTCTGTGTAATTAATTCTTTAATTATGGTTGGCTGATTATTTATTGTTAGGAAATGAATTGAAACCCTAGACTATGGTTTGAATTATAATTTTATTTTCTTTGTTTCGTGAGATTGTTTCTTGACTCTATGTTAATTGCTATCGTTTATATGTATAATTCTGTCCAGTATAGTTTATTTGGTGCATGCCTTATTCTGGTTCCTCATAAGTGACAGTATGTAGGATTATTTGTCTGCTAGGTGGCCATCTAAATATACTAGAATCTATATGTATAAATTGCAGCTAGGTTAGATAACAATTCACCTAATCGTTTTGTGATTCTAATCGAAGTGGTAAAACGTTTCGATACGTGTGGGTCAAGGAAAGGAAATACAGCTAGACATGCATTTTGTACTAGTTTGGGTACTTAGATTGACAGCCTTCCACTTACACTTCATGCATTAAATCTAGTTAAATATAGGAGCCGCTTGTTGCTGCTATACTGCTAGTATTTAATAGGGTTAATATAGGCACGTGGTCGTATTAATTAATTAAGGGAAATAATATAAGGTCTATGGACCTGCGTTTGGTGTGCAACTTGGTCGATCTCTTTCTCACGATTAAATATTGACTTAGAAATAAATATTATATTACGACCTAATCTAGTGGTGGATTTTTATTTCCCTAACATATTTCTCATATCTGCGGATTTCCCAATATTTTATTATTGTTAGTTTGTTTTATTTATTCCTTTTATTATTTTCTTATTTTATTATTTTGATAAACCCCCATTAGTATTTTTCTTATTCATTTATTCTGTGTTATTTAGGATTTTTATTTTCAAGCTAGTTAAATAGAGGTGAGCCCTCTCAATCCCCGGCCTAGAACGATACCCTTATTTACCAGTGCTACAATTGACAACAAGAAGGTTTAAATTGCGTGTCGGCTATAGTCACACCAATTTTTGGCGCCATTGCCGGGGATTGGTAACTTCACCTTTATTTTGCTAGTATTTCTAGTGTGTTTTTATTTTTAGTGTTTTTGTATTTTTTCTTTTAGTTTTGTTTTATATTTTCTTAGGATTTTTTGTGTGTTTTGTTATTAACATTTTCCTTTGAAGTGTTAGTGTTTTCAGGTGACTATGAGAGGATCCTTTGGTTATGGACAACTTTGCATGAATCCTAATGCAAGAGTAAATGAGGTAAGTTTGAGTAGTCTAAATGATAAACTTAAAAAACTCACTACTCTTGTTTTGCAGGTTGCTGAAGCTACTAGAGTTGTTAATACTAGTGGACTATGTCATACGCAAGGAAATCCATATGCTTACCATGAACAAGCTATGAGAGGAGGAGGATGGACACAACCTAATGCTCAATCTTTTAATGGTTTTCAAGGACATGATTCCTATACAAGCACATGCTATTCTGAAATGAGGCATCAACCCAACTTTGGATGAGAGATGAATGATCAGTATCAAGTGCCATATCAAGACCCTTACACATGTGATTATGAAGCTTCAAAATATTATCAATATCCTCAACAAGAATCTTCTCCAGTTTCAGAACCCTCAAGTTCAGAAAAAATGGATAAGCTTCTTGAAGAACTGATAAATGGTCAAAATCAGTTGGCAGAAAGCCAAAATCAATTAATGCAAATGAATGAGCATTATTCAGTGTCATATCAAGACCCTTACACATGTGATTATGAAGCGTCAAAACATTATCAATATCCTCAACAAGAATCTTCTCCAGTTTCAAATCCTTCAAGTTCAGAAAAAATGGATAAGCTTTTTGAAGCATTGACAAACAGCCTAAATCAACTGATGCAAAGTCAGATTAGACAAAATGAAAGGGTGTCAGTGCTAGAGGAGAAAATGGGTTATATGATCAACCTGATTAATCAATTACAAGAACAAGAAGAGCTCTCTAGTACTTCAATTCCAAATTCAAGTGAGAGTTATGAGGGTGATGATGCCATATCCGAATGTAAGGATGAGTTAGTTGAGGAGGTTCCCATGGAAAACACTGAAAAGCAAGATCAGGTGGAAGAAGAGCTTGTAAAAGTAGAAGAAGAATCTCATCAAAATGAGGATCAAGTGAACAAAGAGAAGTATATGGATGACAAGACTATCACTTTCACCTACCATATACCATCTTTGAACATTTATTCCCCACTTTTGCTTGGAGATGACCATGAGACACAAGGTAAGCTTTTGAACCACGTTGATTTTATTTATGCTGACCACACTCCTTGTTTTCCCTCTTTTAGCAGGTTATATGAATCCAAGAGTGAAGAGAGTAATCAAATCATCTTGGATACATTTAATAAGAAGCGTGATGCTCCAAAGGAGAGGTTATGTTGGAAGGACGTGTTTAAAGATTTTAAGATGGGAAAATATGTTCCTTCGATAGAGAGATTACCGTATATGGACATTAGGCAAAACATTCTCTCTTTACACACGAGCTTAAATTCCATGCTAGGTAAGTTACGTTCTTGCTAGATCAAATCTTTCATTAAATCTAACATTTTATCTTTTTCTTCCTTACAAGATAAAGATGATCATCACAAGGAAGAATTTGGTGAAGCAGCTCTGAAGTGGATGTATCCACCTTGAACGAGAAAAACTGAGATCATGTCAGGCTGAAGACATAAAAACAAGCGCTACTTGGGAGGCAACCCAATACCATAAGGGAGTTTTCTATCATTTAGTTATTTATTAATTTAGTTTGTTTTCTCCATACTTTAGATTACATGTTTTCTTAGTTGTTTACACATTGAGGACAATGTGTGATTTAAGTGTAGGGGTGCGTGTGTTTTATATACGTGTTAAAAAAATTAAAAAAAGTTTAGATTTTTTTTAGAGGGTTTAGTATTTTTAGAGTCATAGGAGCCTTAACTAGTTAATGAGGAATATATCTTTGAAATCTAACGAAAAGATGATCATGAAATCGAGATAAAGCAAGTGGAGATTTTTTGTGTTAATTTCGATATAGGAAACACATATCTACGTGCCTAAGTTTGAATGAAGAAAGAATATGTATGATTGTCTAATCACCAACATGGCATGTTGAGATTCGTCACATTCCTTAGTGAGCTTTTGAACCATATGTACCTTCTTTTTCTGAGCGAATCTACACAAAATCATCTATTTTTCTTGGCTTCAAAAATTTTTTTTGTAAACCTCATATATGTTTAATTGTTTTGATCAAATTATTTGTCATAGATCTTGTAATGGACTATAGAGATTACTAGAACTTACTCTTGTACTAGTCAAAGCTTATAGTCAAAACATGCTCTGATTGAGAAAATGATAAAGGCAACTTAAGAACTTTCCATCACATGACCAAATAGCTTAACCTAATTTGTGTATCCATGATATACATTCCATAGAAACCCTTTGAGCCTATACATGGAACATACATTTTTTTTTCATTACCCACATTGAATAACCTTCGGGCCTTAATGTCCTTACCTTTGCTTAAAGCTAGTGGAAGGAAATCATATTGTTATGGATATAAAAAGTGGTTGTGTATGTGTGTATGTGAAAGAAATATATGTATTTATGCTAAGAATGGGGATTGGTTATGTTTGGTGGAGAAAAAAAATTGAAAAAAAAAGAAAAAAATGAATGAAACAAAAAATTGAAAATTGTAAAAAAAAAAAAGAAGAAGAAGAAGAAAAAATAATACAAATAAGGAAGAGGAGTCTTGGATATGATATTAAGAAAGTTCTATTCATGTTACATTTTATTGTGAAGGTGGAGAGGTGTATCATTTATCATTGATGTGGAGTTATGCTTATATTTTCATCTAATTATTAGATTCCACTAGCTCTTGATCTTTTTTAGCACCACACTCCTAAAATACTCCATACCCTTCTTCACCTTAAACCCCGTTACAACCAATAAATAAGTCATATTTGATTCTTGAGATGAGGAGCCTTTGATCTGATGGAGATTAGTCATAAGAGTTAAGAATATGGTTCGGTCCATTTGGCAAATATTTGATATCTTTCATGAGGTTTTATCCACAAGAACATGTGCCTTCTTTGTTTATATATGTGAGTCGTTTGCTATCTTTATCATCTTATCTCACATGCATGAGTGTTTCTATACATTTGTAGCCATGAATCTAAGAGAAAAAAAAATAGAGGGTATCCATAGTGAAGATGAATTTTGATGTGACTAAGGCGTGGTAGATTTTCATCCATAATATTGATCTATTCATACATGTCGTGTTTATGTGTGAACCATATGTTGAAATTGATCCTTTAAATTTCCCAATGCCGAATCTTGATTGATTGCTAATCTTGATGTATGAAAGTAAAAGATTCTGAGACAAATGTGGTTAAGGGTGTTAGGTTTTATTTTATTTTAATTGTGTGTGATTTTGTGGGTATATCATCTGTGAAACCCTCACGAGACCTTACTCGTTCTCGATGGGTGACCTAGGGGTTTAAAGGGCTTGTTACACATGCTAAGTGTAATCGTGAGACCTACGAAAGTTGCTAGTTAATTTAATTTTATTTGTTTAGGGCAATAACTTGCTTGAGGACAAGCAAGAAGCTAAGTGTGGGGGTGTGATGAGTTCATATTTTGACACATTTTATACCCTTATAATCTTAGTTTTTGGTAGTTTATTTATCTAATATAGGGGAATAATTATTGTTTTATGCTTAAGTGGTAAAAATTGTATAAATATTATTATTTGAGCTAAAATGATATAAATTAAGTAAATTTATAAATAAAATATTATTTATTAATATTTATTGAATTTTATTTTGCAGGTTTTATTTTTAAATAAAAGAAAAAAAAAGAAATAAGACCTTTGGACTAACGGCCAAAGGCCGAAGGCCCAAACGCCACGAAAGCCAAACTAAACCTAATGGCTCAGCTGACCTGGAAAGAAAAAAAAGAAAGCGCCGTCAGCCGAAGAAAAAATGCTGGGCGCATGAGAAGAAAAGTCAGTCGTCAGGGCTGACATGGCAGAGGGCGAAGAGATGGCCTGACGCATGGATCAAAAACAAAATGACGCCAAACGGAGCGTTGTAGGAGAAAGAAGAGTCAGCCGCAGGGCTGACGTGGAAAGGTGAAGCACCGCACGACAATAAATAAGGGACGTGCGGTCGAGAGAAAGAGAGACGGAAGAGGCAGGTAGGCAGAAGAGCCTTTACAGGCTCGGCAGAGAAGGGAGAGAGCCTTTATAGGCTCGGGAGAGGCTCGACAAAGCCTTCAACGTAGGACGCACGGAAACCGAAGCCTCAGCGACGCACGGAACCAGGCAGAGCAACGCGTCCCTTATTTTGATAAACAAAATTTAATTTATTCCTTTTATTATTTTATTATTTTATTATTTTGATAAACCCCCATTAGTATTTTTCTTATTCATTTATTCTGTGTTATTTAGGATTTTTATTTTTAGGTTTAGTTTTATTTTCAAGCTAGTTAAATAGAGGTGAGCCCTCTCAATCCCCGACCTAGAACGATACCCTTATTTACCAGTGCTACAATTGACAACAAGAGGGTTTAAATTGCGTGCCGGCTATGGTCACACCACTAACAACTGAATACATTAAATACTAATAACTAAGGTCAGTATTAACGACACTTATCGACAAACTCTCGATTATTAAGCAATATTTGATGGTTTATGCAGTCCGCTACAAATGATAACAAAAGCATTATCAATTAACCAACCCCGCACTAATAAATGGGTTTGAGGGTGACAGTTTAGCCCACCTTTAGGGATACAATTATAAAATATTTAAAAAGTTCTACTAATAGAAATACGAAATATAACTAAATATTTGATCCCATTCAATATAATATCAATCCGATATGACAAATTACCTACCTAGAAACGCATATCCCAAATAATATCGGCCCACTATCAATATGACCCTATAAAGACCAATTGATTCATGGTCAATATTAAATAAAAACATGCCAGAAATAATAGTCTCTTATACGAAATCTGGAATCAGTACCCATACCTTTCTTTATGATGTTTGCAATAACAATAGCTATCAAAACCCAGCCCACATATCTTTAATGAACTCAACACTAACCACAAATATGATTCAAAGAGCTAGCAATCTACAATCCTTTCTAACTATCCATCTCGTAGCTTATATACCAATATAAAAATAAATAAATAAATAATATCACAAGTAATTAACAGTGGAACAAGGGTCCTCAATAATGACAATTTAGGCCTAGTTCAAACCATTTAGGTTCATGAAAATCCATTCATACCCGCTGGATGCAATTACGCACAAGCAACTTGAATACAATTATTATAATCAGATATTTGATGGACCAACAATTTACCAGCCCAACACATTACTCAAACCTGAAAACTCCATCACTAATAGTTCCTTCCGCGATGGATCCATGATTAGACCATAATTTCGTGCTATACAAGATGGACAATAACTGGAATATAGATGTAGAAACCAGAATTTTTTGCAACCGCTAATCAAAACTGAATGATGGTTGCATTAGAACTTTAGAAGATAAGGAGCTCGCTAGTCCATAACTTAGAAAAATAGAGTGGAAGGCAGAGCAACATTTCTAAGTGAATGAATAGAATAATTTGGATTCGTTGGCAGTGGCGTGTGCTTGATGGTGTCGCCTACACCAGAGGCGAACAGCATCCACCCACACATGTCCATAACCAATTGCAGTGACTTATGAAGCTGCAGTTCGTGAGGAAAATTGTGAGTTTTCATAGTAGATAGGGACAAGAATGATCAATACTTACTTTGAAGGGTTCCTCATCGAGGGCTTCCTATGGGAAGAAGTTGTCATTCAATTGTTTAAAAATAGTAGCATTGATATTTGATAGGTAGGGTTAAACGAAATAAATCATAGTATCGTAATTAAAACCAAATCTTATCATTAAAGGATTTATTATACAACAAATTTATTTACTATTAACAACCAAATAATTATTATCATCTATTCTATTTCTTTTCCCCCTGCGGTAAAAAATTAGTACTTTCAACACTTTTCATTCATGTATCAATATATTTTCATATAAAACAAACTCCCGGAATATGAGTTTAACTGTAATATACAATACATTTGAGGGTTATATGAGGTATAACCATCAAAACTCAAGATTATATAATGTGTTATACATTCATATTTTTACCTAAAAAATATGGGTTCTCACCTGATGATTTTCTCTGAGCACATTAATTATAGGGATTCCGATCCTCGAATACTAATTCTTATATGGTAATGCTTCTCTTAAAAAAATCCTTAATTCCATTAACAACTTTTAATAAAGTAAATGGTTATAAATCAGCCGAGTCAAACTCGAGTCTGAAAATATTTTGTTAGGCTTCCCACCATATAGCTTGAGTTTAGGTGTACGTCTCTCTCCGAGTATGAATATTATCCCCTCCGCATAGTTTTTCCAAAGGGTGAAAGCACATTTTGTATGTTGGGTTTGAATATTCGGCGAAAGCTAGCATGTTGAAGTACAACACCCGACAAATGTAAAATCATGCCACTAAAGAAACAATTACACCATCAATGGAACTGTGCATTGAATTTATGGATTGTTTAATTATTTCGGAGTTAGAAACATAAGAAACTAGCGGGACATATTCGAATAACTAGGTTCACGGCCTCTTTTTAGTGCCCTCTTAGCCCTCTGCCCCATACCTCCTTGCTGACCTTCTTCTTAGGTTCACGGGAAGATCCAGCACCTGAACTATATTGAGCATTATTTGACCCACTACGATGAACGGGTCTGGCTTCCTGACGGCCAGACCTGATGTATCCATTATACCCCCACCGACGGTTACCAATGCAAACACTAGCAGAGCAATTGAAATAATCTTCCGCCAAGCCATCCTCTTCCTCATATTCATATTCGTACTGATAATGGTACAACTCTTCTACTTCATCATAGAAATCTTCTCGATGATACACAACTAACGGCTCAAACCATGAAGCCCTTAGAAGAAGGCATACATCTTCAAACATGTAGTCGTGGAGCCTGTCAAAGTTTCAAGCCAATATTATGGTAAAGACCAGAATGATATCAATCACTTCCACCTAAACTAGAGGTACCAATTTCTATGTACTGTAACCACAAACACACCTAATCATGTTCCCGTCCTACAGTGGCTTGTGGAAACCCAAATTATCTTATAACCAAAGTCCTCATATCAAAATTACAAAGCTAATGACTCACGTTTTTGTGTGTGCAATTGGCAAACTGAGCTACAATAATACATGGGGAAAATAATAAGATTTCACATATCAACAAAGAAAGAATTGTTAACGACCTACCATCAAGAGACCGGTGGATGCTCAAAAATTCAAATGGGTTCTTGCATTGGGGACATTTGGGATGCTCATGGTAGGAAGCCCACTAAAGAATACAAGTCACACTGAACAAGACAAGCACCACAAAAAAACAACACGGATTATGTTAGGAGCTAACATAAGGAGGGATGAAAATACAGAATCTCATTTTTGGAAGCCTTCACACCTCCAAAGAACAAAACCCTTACCCTACCTGACCCCAAAAAAAAAAGTAGTAATAAGAACAATCTGTCACAAGGATATGAATCCGTCTCAGTGAAAATAAAATATACACATAAAACAAGTACAACATGGTTAATTTTGAGAATGGAAGAAAAGAGCACGATTTGATGGACATGATACATTCATTCTCATGCAGCTAATATAAAAAGAAAAAAAATACAGAATCTCATTTTTGGAAGCCTTCACAGCTCCAAATAACAATACCCTTACCCTGCATGGCCCCACAAAAAACAAGAATAATAAGGAAAATCAGGCACAAGAATATGAATCCATCTCAGTGGAAATAATATAGGCACATAAAAAAGGTACAACATGGTGGGTTTTGTGGATGGAAGACAAAGGAATAAGTGAACCTCTTTGATGGACATGATATATACATTCTCATGACTTATAAAATTATAACACAGAACATAGCACGTGCAATACAATTGTATACAAAAACAAATCCTAAAATTTACAAGTGAATGACTCAAGTACAATTCAACAGCCGACTCTTGATGTCTTCCACTTGCATCTGATGCCAACTCGTGGCGAATATCTACTTCCATAAGCATAACCATACACCACATATTGAAGCTTATTATGACAAAAATCGATCATCATAGTTCATTTAATATGGAGGGATAGAGAGGACGGGCAAACATTCATTGAATAAAACCACTAACCTCCCCAACCACCCATCCACATGCACAGACAAAACCAATAAAAAGCGTGATTCTAAAATAAAAAACCCTTCTAGGATGAGATACTGCACTGAAGTACAATTCGTTTCACTTTCATGGTTCTTGGCAGAACTACACCAAAGTGGTCAAGGAATCCCCAAAGAGATTTGCTAATTTGTTCCCACTAGCTATTGCATTATAGCTTAGTTTGACAAAATATATTGATCAACCAATATAATGTAATAGCATGTGATAATGCTCAGTCAATAGTAGATGAAAATTATTAAAGTGATTACAGTTATTTGGTAAATCAGAGCAAAACTGAGATAAGATGAAATAGTGGCTTTAGTGAGAAAAACGAATAAAAAAGGTCCCCCCCCCCTCAATTATAAAGACGGGCTCATATCCTCACTGATGGAAGAATGGAAACACAACATTATTAAGAGGTGATGCAATGTTCTTGAATAATTTAATCAAATTATTAAATAATCCAACTTATCGAACAAGCTGAACAAGTATTGTACAACGATATGCCTCAAAGTATTTCACCCAAAAAGCTCACAGCTGCACCAAGATTTTATAGTAATAATTTCTAGTGGAATATCAGACCAACTGTTGCCCAACTACGAAGTTTTTGGCCTTTAGGACTTACGACACCCTCACACCCTCTGTCAAATATTCCACAGAGACAACTCAGAAAAGCAGGATCGCAATACATAACAGATGTATCAGGTTGGGTCTTAGGAAGCCAGACCTGTTCGACATAGTGAGGTCAAATAACCCCCAACATAGTTCGGCTGCTAGATATTACTGTGAACCTAAAAAGAAAAAGCAGGAAGAAGATATTGAGGCGGAGAGCCCCGCCAGGGGAGGGGGGGAACCACTAAAGCCAGAGGCCGCAGATAAGGCTGCAGATGCAAAGCATCAGCAGTACCAGGTTAGGTTAGGGAGAAAGTGAAGCCAGCAACTAGTAACTCGAAACCATGTGAGCCAGCAACCTCTGGGACGCATTCTACTATGTAAAATAATTGACATTTTGGTTGGTTTGTTCAATTCAAAAACTGTGAAGTGAAGGTGGGCAGATATTAATCAAAAAAGGGATTCTCTGTCGTTAAACTTAGATACCAGATTAGCTTGACTTTTGGTTACTGGACTATCTTCTTCCTTATTCTTTACATTTCTCATTCTTCAAATGATAGATTAATCCAATAATTCAATGCGCAGCTCCGTTGATAGTGTAGATGTATCTTATGTTCCTTGCTAGCGGCATGATTTTAGATTTGTAAGGTGGATTTATTGAACAGGGTTTTGATCCGGCTAAACTTTTATTGCAAGATATATTCCTATTCACGCAGGTGTGCAAACCTAATAATCAGAATACACTAATACATGGGGTACTCGAAATCGGGAAACAATATTCAAATTCAATTGTAACCATAATTTTGCAGTTTTGTATTGCAAAATTAGACTGCATACGTAGTTTTACAAGAATGAATATTAGGCTAAGTGCCTGCCAAATACACGTAATAAAAAGATGAGCAACAATTAACTGGCAATACCCGTAAACCCCCTTCAAACCCAAAACAGACAGCAATTAACAAAGCTTTATAAAATTCTAGACCAAACCTAAACGGAAGATTGTAACTCGAAAGCTTAAAAAGTCATTGCACAATTCTGCAGTCCCATTTAATTAACCAAGAAACTGGATACACGTTATAAAACCGTAACAAGATCGTGCAAGAATTATAGTTATAAATGATAAAGCAACAAGAATAACTGGTTGTGAAAAAAAGAAGGCGGGAGGGGGGATAGAAATACCAGTAAGCGTGCTCGCAGCCTTTCACAAGGGCAGTCTCTTCCAAGACTATTTTGTCCAAACAAATCGCGCAGACACCGTGGTGAACATCAGCGTTAACGCGTTCGCACCCTTTATTCGCTTCTTCCTTTTCATCCACAAACTCTACCACGCCCATCATTTTACCCTGCAAGCTTGCAAACACACCAGCACAGAAATCAGTAATCGAAATGTCTGCATTCAACCGAACTGGAAACCCCAATTGAAAACCAAGAACGCCCCCTTTCGGACCAGAAAACCGAACGGATCAACGATGTCTATATCACGACTCAAAGAATCGGAAAGAATAAACAATCGCGTCCTTTAATACCTGATCTTGAATAGATGAGTCGGTGACGCCGGCAGTAGTTGAATGTTCTTCGACGAAATCGGTGACGACTGAAGTCATTTTGTAAAATCGAATAGATAATTGGAAGCATGACGAGAGGAGAGATAAATGAAAGGAAGAAAAAGAGAAAGGGGGTGAGTAAAAAGGAGAAGATTTCGACAAAACTAACAGAAAGGGAAAATGGATGGCGAGCAAGAGATAGATTCCAAGGAATTATACTGATTCCTACAGGAGAAGGATGAGAGTTGGGGAACAAACAGAGAAGAAGAACAAGATCGGGCCCTCAATACAGGGATGGACAAATGGAACGCCCTACAACAAGATCCTTCTGAGGATGCTATTGAAAATGCCAGTTTAACTTTTTTCTCTCTTTTACCCTCTTGTTTTACGTGTGGACGTTTGTTTCCCCTGAGGCGAGTGCACCGTTTTTCGATGCCCTAAGCCTCCTGGAGAGGACGCGTCATTGGTTTTTTTTTTTTTTTTCCCGAAGAAGTTATTGAGGTTAGTTTGAGATAGTTGTAAATAAGATTTTGAGGAGCTGTATCGAGATTCGAGAGTAACAAACCTTTTTGATTTTTTTAATTAACATACAAACATTTATTATTTATTCAGATGAAGTAAATTTGAGCAAAATATTTTATGATATAATATGTGTTTTACATAATATATCATAATTTATATACTGTGCCTTTTTTATCTAACAATATATATGCTTATGCTATAATATAATAATACGGGCTCGTTTTTTACTAATGATTCAATAAATCGACGTGAGAGTATATATTAAAAAATAATCTAGATAAATAAGGATACATATTTTAAAATATTATTTGAATAAAATTAATTTAACTTAGGGGTAAATATTATTTTAAAACCATTTAGATAGAAATAAATGAGAGTTAAAAATAAAATAAATGACACTTATACTCAAAGTCCCTTCTATAATATATATAATCGTTCGAGGGTATTTTTGTCCAGTTTGTTAAAAGTTCATTTATTTTTTCTCTTTTACCTTTATTATCCCTCAAATTAGATGTTAATAAAATAAAGGGAATTTGAATTAACTAAAAGGAAAATTTTAACCCTTATTAACTTAGATGAACATTTAATTTTTGTATCCAAAAGGGCGTACCAAAAGTGAATCAAAAAATTCACCCCAATCAACCCTAAACTAATCAAACTATAAAAGTTAAATCTAATAATTGAACAAGTTTAGGTTTAATTAAGGTTGGGTTAAGTTTGTGTCAAGGAAGAGACATAACCTATCCGGTCACTTGTTGGTGTATCTTAATTGAGTCTGGACCAATATTATGTTAGGTCAAAATATGGATATTAAAAAAATTATTTTTTAGTTCATTATTTTTTTTACATTTTACAAGAAAAAAAAATAGATGAAATTGCATCGACTACATTTGCTAGTTTTAATATTAATTTATGGAATATTTATTACACAAATCAATATATATATATATATATATATATATATATAACAATATTTTTTTTTAAACTATATATATTTAAATTTTTTCTTGTTTCCATATTTTAGGACACAAGAAACCTAATTTTTAGGTAAAATATTTCCTTATCTATGGAGCCAAAAAATAGAACAATAATAAATTTTATTTTATAATAATTATCAAAGAAATAAAATTTGGAAATTTACCCACTCCTTTTTACTTAACCATGTAAATTTAGTTTTTTCACTTTATTTATTTATTTTTTCCATCATAAATTATTAGTAACTAGATTTCTCTTTTAATTACGTAGATCTTTTAACCCCGAGCTCCCAAATATTTAATTATCAAAGTAAAGTTTTAGTTAATCCACTCAAATCGACATGAAAAATAAGAAAAATATATTTATATAGAATGACTTTTGGATTGAACATTTTTTCTTTTTTTGGTAGTTTGCGAGATAAACATAAGAATTGAATTTACTCTATTTTTTTATTTCTCCATGTCTTTATTTTCTTTAATTTTTTATAATTAGTTTCTATAAAAAAAAGTATTCCTCCGAATAAATTAATTATGTATCAAATGTAGACTTCACTTATATAAATGTCTTCTATGAGGAATTTTGTTCCAAAAGATGGCTTATAAATTTATCTAACCTAAACACTATATTTAAATATCCTAAAATATAATTAAATACTTCTCGAAAGTTTAAAACTCGTGTTAAAATTCCACTGAATAAAATTTTAAAATTACTTTATGGTGTATTTAAATAGGTTCATAGGTAAAAAGAAAAATTTATACACACATATACATACATATATACATATCATTTTTAAAGTGAATCACTTTTAAAATTTCATAATTTTTAAAATTCAATCATTTGTAAAATTCTTCATTCAAGCAAAACTTTAATGAATCTTTAAAAATTGATCAAAAAAGTGGTTTTCTTTAAACCTTATGTGTTATGTGTTCAAGGTTTGTGCCACATTTAAGCACTCATTTTAATTCAAATTTAAATCTTGTGTAATTTTGTATAATTGTATAAAATGCTAAAAGAGATTCATTGTGTGTAATTGTCAAACACGAGAGATTATAAACTATGTTTTTGGTAATCACTAAAACTAATGGGGCTATTGTCATGCCTCCAAACTTTACTACTAGAAAATTTTATTTTTAAAAAAATTGTGAAAACCAAAATGCAAAAAGTAGGGGTATTATGTCATGCCAAATATAGAGAAGGTATTTCGTATACCCAATCCATGTCAAATGGGAGGCTAAAAGTAATTCATACCAAAATCAAGGTTAGGAACTAGGAAGCGCTTAACTAAGTAATAAAGGTTACAAAAAGATAAAGCGAGAAGTATAATGCACTAAAAAGATATTTAAGAGGCAAATTCCAAAACAAAACAATAAAAATAAATCTAATAGCACTTTGTTATAGTACCTTGCCTAGGGAATAAACAACAACCATAAAGTGGTATCGACACAAAAAGATACTAGGAATTAGGGTAGTAAACCAATAAAGTTGGCTTGTGATAAATGAATTTATTAACTAGTTTATTTAGTGCATAGTCCTATTATTTTTCTTGCATTTCTATATTTTTATATTAGAATTAACGCATTTGTGTTGGGATACTAATTTGTTACTTGTTTTATTTATAGGTATGTCATATGGAGGAAAAAGTTGTAAAATGGATTAAAGCAATGTGCAAATGAGTCTAAAACTAAAATGGGTACGACTATGTGAAAAAGGAAAAAAATAAGTTTGTAAAGCTCCATGTCATTAAAAAGCACACCCATACTTTTCAGATTATATATATAGGTAGGTTGTATTTAAAAGCACACCAATGCTTTTTCATAATAGAGAATGTGGCAATTTTCTGCGAAGGAAATAAAAAGAGGACAATTTATATTTTGATGGTAGATGAATCACTTTGAAATAGGGTTTTTTTAATCTTTTTCATCTTCATTTTCGGATCTCTGTATCTAGAGAAAGAAAAACATATATTCATCATTAGAATTGAATTTTGAAGCTTTGTAATCATTTGGATCCAATGATCTACTCTTTATATCTTCAACATATAATTTATATCTTCTAATGTATTAACCTATTTATTTCATTCATGTCTAATTTTTCTGTTTTGTTTATTGATTCAACTATATGTGAGCAATTTATAGATCTGGGATTCAATTAAGGCTAATTTGGTAGCAAATTTATGAATTAATTTGAGTGTGCATGTGAATTGCTCCATTTTGGTATTCAATTGCTAGAGCTATAATTTATATTGAATTGATTGATCACTAATTTAATTAGATGTAAGAAATCAATCAAATAACTGAAAGGTGTAGATTGATACTAGAAGTTAGCAATTGAATAGGAAATCTTGAATCACAAAAGTAAGTTTGTAATACTCTAATATTTTAAAACCTAGAATTTAATAATTAATCAACATCTAGTATAATTTAAATTTTAAATTATTAATTTAATTATTTTGTGGACTTATGATTTTTATAAACAAATATGATTTATCTAATAAATTAAAATAAATATTATATTATTTTATCACACTCTTTTTATTTAAATAATTTTTCAAACCTATATTTTACTAAAATTATCCTCTTAAATTAATTCATTAAATTTTAATAAAAATAATTTGTTCATCTAAATAATTAAATACCTAAATTTTAAAATTATTTTAATTTTTATTTTTCCCCTTTGTCCTTTTTCTTTCTCCTTTGTCCTTCCTTTTCTTTTCCTCCTTTTTCCTTTTCTTCTTTTCTTCCTCCTTGGGTCTCCCGACCTGCTTCTCCGTTCCCCCCTACCTTAAGCTGCTAGCCCTCCTTCCTTCCTCACAGCCCAACACCCCTCTTTACTTCTTTTCTTTTTCTTTCCTCCACTGGTTGGGCCAGTCCAACCTTTTTTTTTCTTTCCCCTCCCTTCTGTGCAGATCGACCTGCCTTTCTTTCTTCCCCATTCGGCCTGCCTCCCTTCTTCTTCTTCTTCCCTTCTCCTTCCTTCTTCACCCGTCAAACCAAACACCCCTCCCCCATACCTACACCTTACCTGCAACCAGTCCTACTCTCTCCCTCTCTCTCCACCGCTTTCCTTTCCATTTCGACCTAGACCTCCCCCTGCACAGCCCCCTCCTCTCCCTTTTCTTCCTTCTCTTCCCTACCACCCTAAACCCCAACCTACAACCACCTAGCTTGCACCTCTCCCTTCATTCCTCTCCCTCTTCTTTTTCTTCTTCTCCTCTACCTATTTATTTCCCTCCTTGAGCCCCCTTCTTCCCTTATAGAACCCCTCTTCTCCCTTCTTTCCTTCTTCTCCCTTCCTCCTTTATTTTTGCTTCGCCATACTCAACTGCCGCCTTTTTCGCCCAACCAACCACCACGCTAACCCCTTGACCTCCCATGCTTCCTCCCTACACTACCTAAAAGCCACCACTCCCCCCTACAACCACCCTCTTCCCTTATAGAACCCCTTCTTCCCTTGCTTCCTCCATACACCACCTAAAAGCCACCACTCCCTTTTCTTCCTTCTCTTCCCTACCACCCTACACCCTGACCTACAACCACCTAGCTTGCACCTCTCCCTTCCTTCCTCTCCCTCTTCTTTTTCTTCTTCTCCTCTACCCATTTATTTCCCTCCTTGAGCCCCCTTCTTTCCTTATAGAACCTCTCTTCTCCCTTCTTTCCTCCTTCTCCCTTCCTCCTTTATTTTTGCTTCGCCACACTCAACCGCCACCTCTGTCACCCAACCAACCACCACGCTAACCCCTTGACCTCCCTTGCTTCCTCCCTACACCACCTAAAAGCAACCACTTGCCCCCTACAACCACCCTTCCTTTCCTTTCTCTTCTCCTCCCCTTATCGACCTCCACCCTACACCACCACCTTGCGTTATTATCTCCCCTCTTCCACTACCACCACCGCTACCCTCAACTCTTTGACACCTCCTCTACCACCCCTACCTCAGCTGATTGAGATCTCCCCTGCAACCCTCATTTCTTATCCTCTTTTTGCTTCCTTCTTCTTCCTCTTCTCCCTTCCTTCACACCACCTTTCCAGCCTTGTTGCCGCCATCTCTGCCACCCTAAGATGTCAATACTCAACCCTCGGCCACCACCTATACCATACCATCCCTCCTACACCCAGCCACCACCTTCACTCCCCTCCACAAGCCCTCAACCAAATCCACAAACCCTCACCTAAACCAATCATTCCTCTTCTCCCAACTCTCCTCTTCACCCCATTTTCCCTCTTTATTTCGCGGATGCAGCTCACGCTGCCATGCAGAGTGAGTGTTGTTGTACCCTATAGGTTTGATTAGCCAAGTTTTGAGGTATTTATTTTTACTTACCAAAGCTTGAACTATTAATGGGTACTGGTGAAGTTTATTTATTATTGGAAATAAGGTAACTACTGTACCCAACTAAAATGTGTGGATATACGTATGCTAGTACATTAGGATTTTGAATATGTTTGTGTGCATATTGGGTGATGTTAATTTGTAGCATATGTTGGTAGTTAAAATGAAAATCATGTTATATTAAGAAATATGCTATATATAGAAATGATGGTTAAGGAAGGAGCCTTATTGTTAATAATAGTGTTAAATGCATGTATATGTCATGATAAGCTAATATGGCAATTTGTAGTGGAGATAATATTAATATGAGCCCTAGGGGCATTTTAGTAATTTTTCTTGTACAAAGGGTGTGGCCTAAATAAGTATGTATGGTAGATGATAATGGGCATTAGTAATAAATAATAATAGTTGGTGGTGTTAGATGATGCATATGGACCATGGGTGTTAATGTTTTATGTTATAAGGGTATTTTAGTAAATTTGGCAAAAGAAGGGCAAATTGGTAATTTATATGAATAAAAGGGGTAATATGATAATTTAATAGGTAATAAGGGCAGTTTAGTAATTTTGTATGAAAAATGGGGGTAACTTGGTAATTTTATGAGTAAATAGGATAATTTGGTTAATTATTAAATAACAAGGATATTTTGGTAATTTTGGCATAAAAAAGGGTAACTTGGTAATTTTATAAACATAAGGGGTAATATGGTAATTTAATAAGTATAACAGATAGTTTGGTAATTTTGGCCTAAAAAAGGGGTAATTTGGTAATTTTATAAAGAAAAGGGGTAACATGGTAATTTAGTAAGTAAGAGGGGGTATTTAGGTAATTTAGCACGAAAAGGTATAAATTAGTAATTTAATAAGTATGGAGGAAATTTTGGTAATTTAACACCTATGAGGGATAAGTTGGTAATTTTAACAAGTATGAAGGATAATTCGGTAATTTAACGAACCTGATGGGAAATTTAATAATGTTAACAAGTGTGAAGGGTATTTTGGTAATTATATAGGTATGGAGGGTAAATTGATAATTTCATAGCTATAAAGGGTGTTTTGGATAATTATACAAGTATGAAGGGTAATTTGGTAATTTGACAAGCAAAAGGGTATTCTAATAAATTGGAAAGCAAGAGGGGTAATTTAATAATTTTGTAAGTAATGAGGGGTAAATCAATAAATTATATATAACATGGCAATGGATTTAATAAGCCTCCATAATAAGATATAAGGGATATTAAACAATAGAATAAGTGTTTATGGCCTTAGTATTACTTGTTTAAGTATAACCACGTATATTATAAGGATAAGGGTATTTTATTAAATTGATGAATATCATAAGGATAATGCATGATATAGGTTGAATGGGTAATTAAGGATATGAGATGATATTTATTTCGTAATCGTGCAAGAGGGCCTTAGTTGTTAATTATGCATAAATATGTGTACTAGATGTACTAGAAGTATATGTTAGGGTTTATGCGTTCAATGATCCCTTGATATATCGTACTTGATTTTATGACTAGTATTATAACTATGATATGATAACCTATTACGGCATATGAATAAATAGGAATGAAGTACATGATGAAAATAGGTGATAAAAGGAAGCCTTAGCCTTAGGGACATTTTGGTCGTTTTGACCTAAGGTGCCTAAGTATAAGATTTAGAATTTAGGATGCCTTAGTGGACTATTTAAGCTAACATAGATAATAATATGAATAAAGATTACTTAATAATAACATAAATAAATAAAAATGATTAAGTATGTGATTGATGTATTTCTTGTTATCATCTTAATTAAGAAATTAATAATTAAAGTGGAAAACCTCAAGATCGGGAATGGTGGCTCTTTAGGGATCGTTACCCTAAAGACGTGGTTTAGTCCACGATTATTCCAAATTTTACTAATGTGCCTTAATGCCCCAACCAGATCCTACATCTTACTCGATCTAGCTCTATGGACCTGTTTAGGGGTTATGCGTACTTATGGATTAGGTGTCCTTATAGGTATATTGGCAGGGTATTGTATGTTCTCGTGCACCAGTGCGACTAAGGTACCTTTGCGTCCTTAGGTTGATGGTTGGAGGGTATTGTACTTCTTGTATACGCTAGTATGATCAATGTACCTTTGTATCTCCAGGTCCGTAATTTCCCCCTTGAGTTAAATAAATGGAATTGTTGTGTTAATTAAATGAAAAAATACTAATTATTTAGAGTAGAAAATTATTGAGTCAGGCCTAGATAGATTATATGATTTGCACTGGTCCACCGGTTATAAGAGTGGCTAGGAGCCTTTCGCCCTAGAGGTTATATATGTATATCGATCCACCAATTATAATAGTGGTCGGGTGTGCGTTACCCTAGAGTGTATACCAGTCCATCGGCTATAATAGTCGGGGATCCCGAACTCAGTAAACCAAACCTTGAATGATAATAAATCATGAAAAAATACTAATCACTTATAGTGAAAGACGAGTTAGGGCCAGAACGATCCACCAATGAATAATAGTAGTTAGGTGCATTCTACCCTCGAGATCTGTCCATCGACGAATGATAGTGGCCAGGTGTGTTCTACCCCAGAGTGTATTTCTAATCCACCAGCTATAATAGTGAGGTTTTCGTATTCACATGGATGTAATTTGAGAGATGATGTTGAATAATGTTTAATTAATGGATTAAGACCAAACAATGTTGATTTCATCTATATGATTTATTAATATAGTATAAGTGTAGGCTTAACACCTATCTCTCTTGGTAAGCGATGGAAATGCTAAGTAAATGGACCTAGTGATGTGCATTTCCTATTATATGTTGTGTTGCATTATGTATTGGCTCTTATGCTGTTGTGATTACATTGTTTATGTATGATGTGTTGCATGTGGACCCTATCTTTTAGCCTAGTATAAAGGGTTAATCAGTATTATAGTATAGAAGGGTTCTGTTTGTGGGTCTCTAATTATTCAACGGGTAATGTCCTTTCAAGGTTAGTCATAGGTGTTATTCAAGCTATCATAGGATAAGAGTGTAATGACCGTCCGAAAAACCTTATACTTGTATCTTATAAACTTTCATAATTCTTTATATAATCATTCTATTTTCTCATAACCAATGATAGTGGTTTTTATTTTTTGTAACGTCTTTATCGTGTTACTCTAATTTAAATGTACACTTGGATTTATGTAAATTATGTTCTGTTCTTTTTAAACATTAGGACTTGGTACTAGAATAGTAGAAGGAAACCAATTTGGTACTAAGTGTGGCTGTAACATCCCTAAAATTTACCCTTTTTGCTTTTGCTAATTTTGAATTAAAATAAAAAAATTTAATAGTAAATTTTAGTGGTGCTACAAAGCTTGAGTTTATTCAAAAATTAATTAAATAAGCTTGAACCTTATGAGTTTTATTCGGCTTAATACCACAAAAATAGGGTATTAGCTTGTATTAAATATGACCTTTAGTCATCGAAAGAGGTTATTGGATAATTTTGGCTAATTCTCCCTTATGAATAGAGTAATCAATTTAATACTTGATTAATTTGTTTGTTTACCTCCAAATCATGACTAAAATTCAATCCCATAAGTGTTTTTTTGTTATTACTGAATTTTTATACAATTATCACTTACTCTTTTACCCACTTGGGTTAAAATCGTTGGTGTAATATCTCAAAATTTTATAAACTTCATTTTCAGGTGTTTGGCCTTTTTATTCAAAGATAATCCTTAAACCTTAGCCTAATTATTTTGTTTATAACATTGACCTGTAATCCAAAATAAATCCATAAAATTTATCCCCCACTATTTTACCTTTTTTCGTTCTATTAAACCTATCCTAATCTAGATTTTCTTTCTTGGTATATTTTTCTACCCGATACCCTAATCTCTTCAAATTAAACCTAAAACTAAATAAATAAAATTCTACCCTACCTAAAAATTTTACACCCTATTCTACCCTACTATCGTGCCTCAATATTTTCCCCTAAACACTCTTCCCTTCTCCCTACTGCAACCCCATCACCTCACACCTTCTCTGCCAGTGGGTTTACGTACACACGTAAACCCATCTCATGTGCACCCAACTCCCTATCACCTCACCTCCCTCACTCCATTAACTCCATCAGCATACATATATACATACACATGTCCAGACACCACTTCCAGTGTTGCTTGATCATTTTTCCCTAGCTTCCCCTTTTCCCTAGTGCATACACAAATCCCCCTGAGAACCAAACAACCCTTGTTCCCCTATGTATGCATGCATTTTACATAGCAATAAATGCCCCCAGACTGTCCCTTATTCCCCTCCTATTCTACAATTTTGGCACAACACCCTCCCCCCTACCACCTCTTATCCATCGCACACTAACCTAGGGAGCCGCCACCACCGCCATTGCGACCTCTACCCGCAGCCACCATCACCAACCCGACACTTACACCTCCACCGGCTACAACCTTCTTACAGATCCCTACCCCAGCCACAGACCTACCTGCGCATGCATCCACCACCACAACCTCCTCCCAACTCTCTTCCTATACCACCGAGCACCACCACCATCCTCGCAACACCCTCTCCATTTTCCGACACCCTCCACCGCGACATCTTCTTCATTTTACGACACCCTCCACCATAGCTCTGACAGAACCACAACTAGCCTACACAACCGTAGTCAACACTATCACCACTAAGCCTTAGGCCCATTATTTTTCCTACCCCAACTGAGCCACCCTTCCCTGTAGCACCAATTATCCTGCCTATTCCACGACCTCTACAATCCCAGCACCATGCACACGTACAACCACCACCACCCTTCTCCATCTGTTTCATCTAGCCTTGCCTGCAACCTCCCTTTCTCCCTCTGCATATTTGAGTTCTTCACAAATTTTTATTTTTTTTAAGGTTTTTTCAAAATATCAAAATAGAAAAATCAAAGTGCGGATAAAGAAAGTTATAACTCAAGGAGTAATCAAACAAGCTTTCCATGCTCTCTTTCTTCCACCTTTGTGGTGCTGTAAACAATAATAACCACTTCATATTCCGAAGTGTGCGAACAACAAGAAGTGTGAATGAAGGACAAATAGAGAAGAAATATGGCTTACCAAATCGAACCATCAAATCTGAAGGGGGATACTAATTAAAGTTTTATGTTATATTTTGATTTTAATTTTTCCTGCAATTGGTGTTTTCCGATAATGAAATTCGAGTGAAATCGAAATAGATTAAATTTAACTACAACAAGCTCTAAGCATAAAACCTAAAGATGAATAATATACAAGTCATTTGCAACACCACAAAAGCATCTTCATATCTTGTATGTTGCTCATGATAAGCACCCCACGCCGATGGCCGAACGGTTGTTTTGGAGCAGCGATGCCACTAGCCGCACTACTGTTTTGGAGCGGCGGACTAACTATACATTATTTAGGAGGGGTGAAAAAAGGTAAATAAAAAGAATGAGTGCATTAATAATGATATTTTTTTTTCATTTATATTTGTTATATATGTTTGAAATGAAAAGAAATACAAAATATTTTAAGCATTTTAAAAAATATATATTTTAAGTTATTTACGTAATATTTTAGAATGTTTCTATTTTTTTTATATCGGTATTAAATTTATGGAGTTTTTATAATTGTTTTAGAAACTTCATAAAAAATTTCATGTACTAATGTAATCTTTTAATTTTTATTAAATATATGAAAGTATTTAAATAATAATAATAATAATAATAATTAAGTTTCTTTAAAATTTTCTTTCTAGAAAACCAAACACCAAAAGAATATTCTAATAATTATAATTTTCATAAAAAATTTCCAACAATCAAATAAGGAAAAGAAAATTAATGTTCTTTATTTTCTGTCTTTTAAGTTTCTTTTCTTTTCACTTTCTTTTCCTTCTTAATTTTCTTAAGTCAAACAGACCCTAAATAATACTAATAGATTAGTATACGAAGATGAAGGAGTTCCTCAACTACGATGACGCAAACCATCGTCTCGAACTACACTTCGCTCCTCACTTGAGAGGGAGTGAGTCAAACACAACTAAGCAAGTATTGATATTACTACATCTAGCATTTATATAATTAACCAACTACAAATATAATGACTTCCATACCATCCCTAAATTAATGACCGCAACATCAAGAATCATTCATAATTAGATATTTGTATTCACTATATCAAATATCTTATATGTATCCCTTAAACTAAATATGGATCGAATATATATATTAATTATTTTAGCAATTTTAATAATTTTTATGAAAAAAATTAAAAATAAAGAATGTATATCCATTTATATTCATAAGAGTTTTATTATTTTATCTCAAAAATAGTATTAAAATGTTATTACTAATGTTTAAATTAAAAAATAAATATCTTAAAATTTTCTCACTATAAAATCACTATTATGATATATTGTTGAAAAATCAACAAAATACTAAATATTTTTTCGGGATTGTAAAATTTAATTAAAAAATAAATATCCTAAAAGTCATATACCTCTTTGAAAAAAAAATAGGTCGGATTTCCTAAATATCGAATGGAATTTTTCATATCCTAAATATTTTATAGAACCCTAATGACATTCTAAACAAAAGCCTGACATCTGAATGCACTAAATACTAATAGCTAGGGTTAGTACTATTGACACTAATCAACAAACTCCCGATCATTAATCAAGATTTGATGGTTTATGTAGTCCACCACGAACACTAACATGAATTTGCACAAAAACTTACAAATCCAAAGAAGTAGAGCATGGATTTGAAGCAAAGACTAAATACAAAATGCAATGAAGAGAGAGAAACCAATCCTGCAATCTTGTGGAGAGTTTAAGAGGGTTAAAGTTGAAAAGAGGAAAAAAAAACTCAATAGGATAAAGAAATGTGTTGTACAACCTGCACGTGCAATAGGTTCATAGCTGTGCGACATTGAACTCAAGAAGGTTTAGCGGAAACATATTGCACCCCTCAGTTGTGCAGAAGCTTCACAATAGTCTAGGCCCACAATCAAATTCACTCATGCAACAATTATACAACTGCACAACTAGTAACGATCAATGTTGCACGTAGGGCTACAAATGAGTTGAGCTAGTTCGGTATTCGGCTCGGTTTCGTTCGTTAAAAGCTCGAATCGGCTCGTTCGTTTAGTTAAATGAGCCGATCACGAGCCTCACTTTTAGGTTCGTTTATTAAACAAGCCAAGCTCGAGCTCGAAAAAGTTTTGCTCGGTTCATTTTTTAACTTTGGCTTGTGAGCTCAGCTCGGCTCGTTAAAAGTTCGATTCGGCTCGTTCATTTAGTTAAACAAGCCGAGCCCAAATATCATTTTAGGCTCATTTAGTTAAACGAACCGAGCCCAAGTCTAGGGGTATTCAGCTCGACTCAGCTCATTTACAACCCTAGTTGTACAAGGACGGGGACGGGGAAACGAGAACAGGGAAATGAGGACGGAATAAATGCGGAAACGCCATTTCATAAAAATTTATGAAAGAGGGACGACAGGAAACGTTAAAAAAATATAATATATATTTTAAAAAATAGATTAAATTTACTAAAATTAAGAGAGAGATAAAAATTTCTAAAATTATTGCTTATATTTGTTAATTTTAATTATTAATAATTATTTTTTTTTAAAATAATTGAAAAATATTTTTTAATAAAAATATTAATTAAATAATTTTAATAAAAATTTAATTTTAAAACATTTCCGGGACGAGAGACGGTGTCTGACTGCCGTCCTAGTGCATCAGTGACAACAATTATCTATGTTTGGCCTGTCATAAGTCTAATCGTATATTTATTTGATGGGAGTCAAGTAGATTTTAGAACATCTTCAGAGTATTTTATTTTCTCCATTATGTTGAGAAAAAACTCCATTATTACTAATGTTTAAATTAAAAAATAAATATTTTAAAAACTTCTCACTATAACTTCATTATTATGATGTATTGTTGAAAAATCAACAAAATACTAAATATTTTTCCAAGATTGGAAAATTCGATTAAAAATTAAATATCCTAAAAGTCAGATACCTCTTTGAAAAAAATAGATCATATATCCTAAATATCATATCCTAAATGTTTTATGCAACCCTAACGATATCCTAAACAAAGGCCTAACAACTGAATACATTAAATACTAATAGATAAGGTCAGTATTAACGACACTTATTGACAAACTCTCGATTATTAAGCAATATTTGATGGTTTATGCAGTCCGCTACAAATAGTAACAAAAGCTTTATCAATTAACCAACCCCGCACTAATAAATGGGTTTGAGGGTGACAGTTTAGCCCACCTTTAGGGACACAATTATAAAATATTTAAAAAGTTCTACTAATAGAAATACGAAATATAACTAAATATTTGATCTCATTCAATATAATATCAATCCGATATGACAAATTACCTACCTAGAAACGCATATCCCAAATAATACCGGCTCACTATCTATATGACCCTATAAAGACCAATTAATTCATGGTCAATATTAAATAAAAACATGCCAGAAATAATAGTCTCTTATACGAAATCTGGAATCAGTACCCATACCTTTCTTTATGATGTTTGCAATAACAATAGCTATCAAAACCCAGCCCACATATCTTTAATGAACTTAACACTAACCACAAATATGATTCAAAGAGCTAGCAATCTACAATCCTTTCTAACTATCCATCTCGTAGCTTATATTCCAATATAAAAATAAATAAATAAATAATATCACAAGTAATTAACAGTGGAACAAGGGTCCTCAATAATGACAATTTAGGCCTAGTTCAAACCATTTAGGTTCATGAAAATCCATTCATACCCGCTGGATGCAATTACGCACAAGAAACTTGAATACAATTATTCTAATCAGATATTTGATGGACCAACAATTTACCAGACCATCACATTACTCAAACCTGCAAACTCCATCACTAGTAGTTCCTTCCGTGATGGATCCATGATTAGACCATAATTTCGTGCTATACAAGATGGACAATAACTGGAATATAAATGTAGAAACCAGAATTTTTTGCAACCGCTAATCAAAACTGAATGATTGTTGCATTAGAACTTTAGAAGATAAGGAGCTCGCTAGTCCATAGCTTAGAAAAATAGAGTGGAAGGCAGAGCAAAATTTCTAAGTGAATGAATAGAATAATTTGGATTCGTCGGCAATGGTGTGTGCTTGATGGTGTCTCCTACACCAGAGGCGAACAACATCCACCCACACATGTCCATAACCAATTGCAGTGACTTCTACCCGTTTTGAGTTCGATGCTAAAATATGAAGCTTCAATTCGTGAGGGAAATTGTGAGTTTTCAGAGTGGATAGGGACAAGAATGATCGATACTTACTTTGAAGGGTTCCTCATCGAGGGATTCCTATGGGAAGAAGTTTTCATTCAATTGTTTAAAAAGAGTAGCATTGATATTTGATAGGTAGGGTTAAACGAAATAAATCATAGTATCGTAATTAAAACCAAATCTTATCATTAAAGGATTTATTATACAACAAATTTATTTACTATTAACAACCAAATAATTATTATCATCTATTCTATTTCTTTTCCCCCTGCGGTAAAAAATTAGTACTTTCAACACTTTTCATTCATGTATCAGTATATTTTCATATAAAACAAACTCCCGAAAAATGAGTTTAACTGTAATATACAATACATTTGAGGGTTATATGAAGTGTAACCATCAAAACTCAAGATTATATAATGTGTTATACATTCATATTTTTACCTAGAAAATATGGATTCTCACTTGATGATTTTCTCTGAGCACATTAATTATAGGGATTCCGATCCTCGAATACTAATTCTTATATGATAATGCTTCTCTTAAGAAAATCCTTAATTCCATTAACAAATTTTAATAAAGTAAATGGTTATAAATCACCCGAGTCAAACTCGAGTCTGAAAATATTTTGTTAGGCTTCCCACCATATAGCTTGAGTTTTGGTGTACGTCTCTCTCCGAGTATGAATATTATCCCCTCCGCATAGTTTTTCCAAAGGGTGAAAGCACATTTTGTATGTTGGGTTTGAATATTCGGCGAAAGCCAGCATGTTGAAGTACAACACCCGGCAAATGTAAAATCATGCCACTAAAGAAACAATTACACCATCAATGGAACTGTGCATTGAATTTATGGATTATTTAATTATTTCGGAGTTAGAAACATAAGAAACTTGCGGGACATATTCGAATAACTAGGTTCACGGCCTCTCTTTTTAGTGCCCTCTTAGCCCTCCGCCCCAATACCTCCTTGCTGACCTTCTTCTTAGGTTCACGGGAAGATCCAGCACCTGAACTATATTGAGCATTATTTGACCCACTATGATGAACGGGTCTGGCTTCCTGACGGCCAGACCTGATGTATCCATTATACCCCCACCGACGGTTACCAATGCAAACACTAGCAGAGCAATTGAAATAATCTTCCGCCAAGTCATCCTCTTCCTCATATTCATATTCGTACTGATAATGGTACAACTCTTCTACTTCATCATAGAAATCTTCTCGATGATACACAACTAACGGCTCAAACCATGAAGCCCTTAGAAGAAGGCATACACTCTCTTCAAACATGTAGTCGTGGAGCCTGTCAAAGTTTCAAGCCAATTATGGTAAAGACCAGAATGATATCAATCACTTCCACCTAAACTAGAGGTACCAATGATATCAAAGGAATAAGTGAACCTCTTTGATGGACATGATACATAAATTCTCATGACTTATAAAATTATAACACAGAACATAGCACGTGCAATACAATTGTATACAAAAACAAATCCTAAAATTTACAAGTGAATGACTCAAGTACAATTCAACAGCCGACTCTTGATGTCTTCCACTTGCATCTGATGCCAACTCGTGGCGAATATCTACTTCCATAAGCATAACCATACACCACATATTGAAGCTTATTATGACAAAAATCGATCATCATAGTTCATTTAATATGGAGGGAAAGAGAGGAAGGGCAAACATTCATTGAATAAAACCACTAACCTCCCCAACCACCCATCCACATGCACAGACAAAACCAATAAAAAGCGTGATTCTAAAATAAAAAACCCTTCTAGGATGAGATACTGCACTGAAGTACAATTCGTTTCACTTTCATGGTTCTTGGCAGAACTACACCAAAGTGGTCAAGGAATCCCCAAAGAGATTTGCTAATTTGTTCCCACTAGCTATTGCATTACAGCTTAGTTTGACAAAATATATTGATCAACCAAAATAATGTAATAGCATGTGATAATGCTCAGTCAATAGTAGATGAAAATTATTAAAGTGATTACAGTTATTTGGTAAATCAGAGCAAAACTGAGATAAGATGAAATAGTGGCTTTAGTGAGAAAAACGAATAAAAAAGGCCCCCCCCCCCTCAATTATAAAGACGGGCTCATATCCTCACTGATGGAAGAATGGAAACACAATATTATTAAGAGGTGATGCAATGTTCTTGAATAATTTAATCAAATTATTAAATAATCCAACTTATCGAACAAGCTGAACAAGTATTGTACAACGATATGCCTCAAAGTATTTCACCCAAAAAGCTCACAGCTGCACCAAGATTTTATAGTAATAATTTCTAGTGGAATATCAGACCAACTGTTGCCCAACTACGAAGTTTTTGGCCTTTAGGACTCACGACACCCTCACACCCTCTGTCAAATATTCCACAGAGACAACTCAGAAAAGCAGGATCGCAATACATAACAGATGTATCAGGTTGGGTCTTAGGAAGCCAGACCTATACATCATAGTGAGGTCAAATAACCCCCAACATAGTTCGGCTGCTAGATATTACTGTGAACCTAAAAAGAAAAAGCAGGAAGAAGATATTGAGGCGGAGAGCCCCGCCAGGGGAGGGGGGGAACCACTAAAGCCAGAGGCCGCAGATAAGGCTGCAGATGCAAAGCATCAGCAGTACCAGGTTAGGTTAGGGAGAAAGTGAAGCCAGCAACTAGTAACTCGAAACCATGTGAGCCAGCAACCTCTGGGACACATTCTACTATGTAAAATAATTGACATTTTGGTTGGTTTGTTCAATTCAAAAACTGTGAAGTGAAGGTGGGCAGATATTAATCAAAAAAGGGATTCTCTGTCGTTAAACTTAGATACCAGATTAGCTTGACTTTTGGTTACTGGACTATCTTCTTCCTTATTCTTTACATTTCTCATTCTTCAAATGATAGATTAATCCAATAATTCAATGCGCAGTTCCATTGATAGTGTAGATGTATCTTATGTTCCTTGCTAGCGGCATGATTTTAGATTTGTAAGGTGGATTTATTGAACAGGGTTTTGATCCGGCTAAACTTTTATTGCAAGATATATTCCTATTCACGCACGTGTGCAAACCTACTAATCAGAATAAACTAATACATGGGGTACTCGAAATCGGGAAACAATATTCAAATTCAATTGTAACCATAATTTTGCAGTTTTGTATTGCAAAATTAGACTGCATACGTAGCTTTACAAGAATGAATATTAGGCTAAGTGCCTGCCAAATACACGTAATAAAAAGATGAGCAACAATTAACTGGCAATACCCGTAAACCCCTTCAAACCCAAAACAGACAGCAATTAACAAAGCTTTATAAAATTCTAGACCAAACCTAAACGGAAGATTGTAACTCGAAAGCTTAAAAAGTCATTGCACAATTCTGCAGTCCCATTTAATTAACCAAGAAACTGGATACACGTTATAAAACCGTAACAAGATCGTGCAAGAATTATAGTTATAAATTATAAAGCAACTAGAATAACTGGTTGTGAAAAAAAGAAGGCGGGAGGGGGGATAGAAATACCAGTAAGCGTGCTCGCAGCCTTTCACAAGGGCAGTCTCTTCCAAGACTATTTTGTCCAAACAGATCGCGCAGACACCGTGGTGAACATCAGCGTTAACGCGTTCGCACCCTTTATTCGCTTCTTCCTTTTCATCTACAAACTCTACCACGCCCTTCATTTTACCCTGCAAGTTTGCAAACACACCAGCACATAAATCAGTAATCGAAATGTCTGCATTCAACCTAACTGGAAACCCCAATTGAAAACCAAGAACGCCCCCTTTCGGACCAGAAAACCGAACGGATCAACGATGTCTATATCACGACTCAAAGAATCGGAAAGAATAAACAATCGCGTTCTTTAATACCTGATCTTGAATAGATGAGTCGGTGACGCCGGCAGTAGTTGAATGTTCTTCGACGAAATCGGTGACGACTGAAGTCATTTTGTAAAATCGAATAGATAATTGGAAGCATGACGAGAGGAGAGATAAATGAAAGGAAGAAAAAGAGAAAGGGGGTGAGTAAAAAGGAGAAGATTTCGAGAAAACTAACAGAAAGGGAAAATGGATGGCGAGCAAGAGATAGATTCCAAGGAATTATACTGATTCCTACAGGAGAAGGATGAGAGTTGGGGAACAAACAGAGAAGAAGAACAAGATCGGGCCCTCAATACAGGGATGGACAAAGGGAACGCCCTACAACAAGATCCTTCTGAGGATGCTATTAAAAATGCCAGTTTAACTTTTTTCTCTCTTTTACCCTCTTGTTTTACGTGGGGACGTTTGTTTCCCCTGAGGCGAGTGCACCGTTTTTCGATGCCCTAAGCCTCCTGGAGAGGACGCGTCATTGATTTTTTTTTTTTTTTTTCCCGAAGAAGTTATTGAGATCTTATCTTCACGCCATTTTCGTTTAAAGAGTCAACCGGTAGTTTGAGATAGTTGTAAATAAGATTTTGAGGAGCTGTATCAAGATTCGAGAGTAACAAACCTTTTTGATTTTTTTAATTAACTTACAAACATTTATTATTTATTCAGATGAAGTAAATTTGAGCAAAATATTTTATGATATAATATGTGTTTTACATAATATATCATAATTTATATACTGTGCCTTTTTTATCTAACAATATATATGCTTATGCTATAATATAATAATACGGGCTCGTTTTTTACTAATGATTCGGTAAATTGATGTGAGAGTATATATTAAAAAAAAATCTAGATAAATAAGGATACATATTTTAAAATATTATTTGAATAAAATTAATTTAACTTAGGGGTAAATATTATTTTAAAACCATTTAGATAGAGATAAATGAGAGTTAAAAATAAAATAAATGACACTTATACTCAAAGTCCCTTCTATAATATATATAATTGTCGAGGGTATTTTTGTCCAGTTTGTTAAAAGTTCATTTATTTTTTCTCTTTTTCCTTTATTATCCCTCAAATTAGATGTTAATAAAATAAAGGGAATTTGAATGAACTAAAAGGAAAATTTTAACCCTTATTAACTTAGATGAACATTTAATTTTTGTATCCAAAAGGGCGTACCGAAAGTGAATCAAAAAATTCACTCCAATCAACCCTAAACTAATCAAACTATAAAAGTTAAATCTAATCATTGAACAAGTTTAGGTTTAATTAAGGTTGGGTTAAGTTTGTGTCAAGGAAGAGACATAACCTACCCGGTCACTTGTTGGTGTGTCTTAATTGAGTCTAGACCAATATTATGTTAGGTCAAAATATGGATCTTAAAAAAATTATTTTTTAGTTCATTATTTTTTTTACATTTTACAAGAAAAAAAATAGATGAAATTGCATTAACTACATTTGCTAGTTTTAATATTAATTTATGGAATATTTATTACACAAATCAATATATATATATATATATATATATATATATAACAATATTTTTTTTAAAACTATATATATTTAAATTTTGTCTTGTTTCCATATTTTAGGACACAAGAAACCTAATTTTTAGGTAAAATATTTCCTTATCTATGGAGCCAAAAAATAGAACAATAACAAATTTTATTTTATAATAATTATCAAAGAAAGAAAATTTGGAAATTTTCCCACTCCTTTTTACTTAACCATGTAAATTTAGTTTTTTCACTTCATTTATTTATTTTTTCCATCATAAATTATTAGTAACTATATTTCTCTTTTAATTACGTAGATCTTTTAACCCCGAGCTCCCAAATATTTAATTATCAAAGTAAAGTTTTAGTTAATCCACTCAAATCAACATGAAAAATAAGAAAAATATCTTTATATAGAATGTTTTTTGGATTGAACATTTTTTTCTTTTTTTAGTAGTTTGCGAGATAAACGTAAGAATTAAATTTACACTATTTTTTATTTCTTCATGTCTTTATTTTCTTTAATTTTTTATAATTAGTTTCTATAAAAAAAAAGTATTCCTCCGAATAAATTAATTATGTATCAAATGTAGACTTCATTTATATAAATGTCTTCTATGAGGAATTTTGTCCCAAAAGATGGCTTATAAATTTATCTAACCTAAACACTATATTTAAATACCCTAAAATATAATTAAATACTTCTCGAAAGTTTAAAACTCATGTTAAAATTCCACTGAATAAAATTTTAAAATTACTTTATGGTGTATTTAAATAGGTTCATAGGTAAAAAGAAAAATTTATACACACATATACATACATATATACATATACATATACATATAATTTTTAAAGTGAATCACTTTTAAAATTTCATAATTTTTAAAATTCAATCATTTGTAAAATTCTTCATTCAAGCAAAACTTTAATGAATCTTTAAAAATTGATCAAAAAAGTGGTTTTCTTTAAACCTTATGTGTTATGTGTTCAAGGTTTGTGCCACATTTAAGCACTCATTTTAATGCAAATTTAAATCTTGTGTAATTTTGTATAATTGTATAAAATGCTAAAAGACATTCATTGTGTGTAATTGTCAAACACGAGAGATTATAAACTATGTTTTTGGTAATCACTAAAACTAATGGGGCTATTGGCATGCCTCCAAACTTTACTACTAGAAAATTTTATTTTTAAAAAAATTGTGAAAACTAAAACGCAAAAAGTAGTGGTAAGATGTCATGCCAAACATAGAGAAGGTATTTCGTATACTTAATCCATGTCAAATGGGAGGCTAAAAGTAATTTATACCAAAATCAAGGTTAGGAACTAGGAAGCGCTTAACTAAGTAATAAAGGTTACAAAAATATAAACAGAGAAGTATAATTCACTAAAAAGATATTTAAGAGGAAAATTCCAAAACAAAACAATAAAAATAAATCTAATAGCACTTTGTTATAGTACCTAATAATCTTTCACTTCAAGCAACGCACCAAGAACAAACAATCAATAATACCTGTAGGCAACAATGTCTCTTGCTTAGGGAATAAACAACAACCATAAAGTGGTATCGGCACAAAAAGATACTAGGAATTAGGGTAGTAAACCAATAAAGTTGGCTTGTGATAAATGAATTTATTAACTAGTTTATTTAGTGCATAGTCCTATTATTTTTCTTGCATTTCTATATTTTTATATTAGAATTAACGCATTTGTGTTGGGATACTAATTTGTTACTAGTTTTATTTATAGGTATGTCATATGGAGGAAAAAGTTGTAAAATGGATTAAAGCAATGTGCAAATGAGTCTAAAACTAAAATGGGTACGACTATGTGAAAAAGGAAAAAAATAAGTTTGTAAAGCTCCATGTCATTAAAAAGCACACCCATACTTTTTTCAGATTATATATATATAGGCAGGTTGTATTTAAAAGCACACCAATGCTTTTTCATAATAGATAATATGGCAATTTTCTGCGAAGGAAATAAAAAGAGGACACTTTATATTTTGATGGTAGATGAATCACTTTGAAATAGGGTTTTTTTATCTTTTTCATCTTCATTTTTGGATCTCTGTATCTAGAGAAAGAAAAACATATATTCATCATTAGAATTGAATTTTGAAGCTTTGTAATCATTTGGATCCAATGATCTACTCTTTATATCTTCAACATATAATTTATATCTTCTAATGTATTAACCTATTTATTTCATTCATGTCTAATTTATCTATTTTTTTTATTGATTCAACTATATGTGAGAAATTTATAGATCTGGGATTCAATTAAGGCTAATTTGGTAGCAAATTTGAGTGTGTATGTGAATTGCTCCATTTTGGTATTCAATTGCTAGAGCTATAATTTATATTGAATTGATTGATCACTATTTTAATTAGATGTAAGAAATCAATCAAATAACTGAAAGGTGTAGATTGATACTAGAAGTTAGCAATTGAATAGGAAATCTTGAATCATAAAAGTAACTTTGTAATACTCTAATATTTTAAAACCTAGAATTTAATAATTAATCAACATCTAGTATAATTTAAATTTTAAATTATTAATTTAATTATTTTGTGGACTTATGATTTTTATAAACAAATATGATTTATTTAATAAATTAAAATAAATATTTATTATTTTATCATACTCTTTTTATTTAAATAATTTTTCAAACCCATATTTTACTAAAATTATCCTCTTAAATTAATTCACTAAATTTTAATAAAAATAATTTGTTCATCTAAATAATTAAATACCTAAATTTTAAAATTATTTTTATTTTTATTTTCCCCCTTTGTCCTTTTTCCTTCTTTTTCTTTTCCTCCTTTTTCCTTTTCTTCTTTTCTTCCTCCTTGGGTCCCCCGACTTGCTTCTCCGCTCCCCCCTGCCTTAAGCTCCTGGCCCTCCTTCCTTCCTCACAGCCCAACACCCCCTCTTTATTTCTTTTCTTTTTCTTTCCTCCACTGGTTGGGCCAGTCCAACCTTTTTTTTTCTTTCTCCTCCCTTCTGTGCAGATCGACCTGCCTTTCTTTCTTCCCCATTCGGCCTGCCTCCCTTCTTCTTCTTCTTCTTCTTCTTCTTCCCTTCTCCTTCCTTCTTCACCCGTCAAACCAAACACCCCTTCCCCCATACCTGCACCTTACCTACAACCAGTCCTACTCTCTCCCTCTCTCTCCCGCCGCTTTCCTTTCCATTTCGACCTATACCTCCCCCTGCACAGCCCCCTCCTCTCCCTTTTCTTCTTTCTCTTCCCTACCACCCTAAATCCCAACCTACAACCACCTAGCTTGCTCCTCTCCCTTAATTCCTCTACCTCTTCTTTTTCTTCTTCTCCTCTACCTATTTATTTCCCTCCTTGAGCCCCCTTCTTCCCTTATAGAACCCCTCTTCTCCCTTCTTTCCTCCTTCTCCCTTCCTCCTTCTCCCTTCCTCCTTTATTTTTTCTTCGCCACACTCAACCGCAGCCTTTGTAACCCAACCAACCACCACGCTAACCCCTTGACCTCCCTTGCTTCCTCCCTACACTACCTAAAAGCCACCACTCGCCCCCTACAACCACCCTTCTTCCCTTATAGAACCCCTTCTTCCCTTGCTTCCTCCATACACCACCTAAAAGCCACCACTCCCTTTTCTTCCTTCTCTTCCCTACCACCCTACACCCCGACCTACAACCACCTAGCTTGCACCTCTCCCTTCCTTCCTCTCCCTCTTCTTTTTCTTCTTCTCCTCTACCTATTTATTTCCCTCCTTGAGCCCCCTTCTTTCCTTATAGAACCCCTCTTCTCCCTTCTTTCCTCCTTCTCCCTTCCTCCTTTATTTTTGCTTCGCCACACTCAACCGCCGCCTCTGTCACCCAACCAACCACCACGCTAACCCCTTGACCTCCCTTGCTTCCTCCCTACACCACCTAAAAGCAACCACTTGCCCCCTACAACCACCCTTCCTTTCCTTTCTCTTCTCCTCCCCTTATCGACCTCCACCCTACACCACCACCTTGCGTTATTATCTCCCCTCTTCCACTGCCACCACAGCTACCCTCAACTCTTTGACACCTCCTCTACCACCCCTACCTCAGCTGATTGAGATCTCCCCTGTAACCCTCATTTATTATCCTCTTTTCTCTTCCTTCTTCTTCTTTTTCTCCCTTCCTTCACACCACCTTTCCAGCCTTGTTGCCGCCATCTCTCCTCCACCTATACCATACCATCCCTCCTATACCATACCATCCCTCCTACACCCAGCCACCACCCTCACTCCCCTCCACAAGCCCTCAACCAAATCCACAAACCCTCACCTAAACCAGTCATTCCTCTTCTCCCAACTCTCCTCTTCACCCCATTTTCCCTCTTTATTTCGTGGATGCAGCTCACGCTGCCATGCAGAGTGAGTTTTGTTGTACCCTATATGTTTAATTAGCCAAGTTTTGAGGTATTTATTTTTACTTACCAAATCTTGAACTATTAATGGGTACTGGTGAAGTTTATTTATTATTGGAAATAAGGTAACTACTATACCCAACTAAAATGTGTGGATATACGTATGCTAGTACATTAGGATTTTGAATATGTTTGTGTGCATATTGGGTGATGTTAATTTGTAGCATATGTTGGTAGTTAAAATGAAAATCATGTTATATTAAGAAATATGCTATATATAGAAATGATGGTTAAGGAAGGAGCCTTATTGTTAATAATAGTGTTAAATGCATGTATATGTCATGATAAGCTAATATGGCAATTTGTAGTGGAGATAATATTAATATGAGCCCTAGGGGCATTTTAGTAATTTTTCTTGTACAAAGGGTGTGGCCTAAATAAGTATGTATGGTAGATGATAATGGGCATTAGTAATAAATAATAATAGTTGGTGGTGTTAGATGATGCATATGGACCATGGGTGTTAATGTTTTATGTTATAAGGGTATTTTAGTAAATTTGGCAAAAGAAGGGCAAATTGGTAATTTATATGAATAAAAGGGGTAATATGATAATTTAATAGGTAATAAGGGCAGTTTAGTAATTTTGTATGGAAAATGGGGGTAACTTGGTAATTTTATGAGTAAATAGGATAATTTGGTTAATAATTAAATAACAAGGATATTTTGGTAATTTTGGCATAAAAAAGGGTAACTTGGTAATTTTATAAACATAAGGGGTAATATGGTAATTTAATAAGTATAACAGATAGTTTGGTAATTTTGGCCTAAAAAAGGGGTAATTTGGTAATTTTATAAAGAAAAGGGGTAACATGGTAATTTAGTAAGTAAGAGGGGGTATTTAGGTAATTTAGCACGAAAAGGTATAAATTAGTAATTTAATAAGTATGGAGGAAATTTTGGTAATTTAACACCTATGAGGGATAAGTTGGTAATTTTGACAAGTATGAAGGATAATTCGGTAATTTAACGAACCTGATGGGAAATTTAATAATGTTAACAAGTGTGAAGGGTATTTTGGTAATTATATAGGTATGGAGGGTAAATTGATAATTTCATAGCTATAAAGGGTGTTTTGGATAATTATACAAGTATGAAGGGTAATTTGGTAATTTGACAAGCAAAAGGGTATTCTAATAAATTGGAAAGCAAGAGGGGTAATTTAATAATTTTGTAAGTAATGAGGGGTAAATCAATAAATTATATATAACATGGCAATGGATTTAATAAGCCTCCATAATAAGATATAAGGGATATTAAACAATAGAATAAGTGTTTATGGCCTTAGTATTACTTGTTTAAGTATAACCACGTATATTATAAGGATAAGGGTATTTTATTAAATTGATGAATATCATAAGGATAATGCATGATATAGGTTGAATGGGTAATTAAGGATATGAGATGATATTTATTTCGTAATCGTGCAAGAGGGCCTTAGTTGTTAATTATGCATAAATATGTGTACTAGATGTACTAGAAGTATATGTTAGGGTTTATGCGTTCAATGATCCCTTGATATATCGTACTTGATTTTATGACTAGTATTATAACTATGATATGATAACCTATTACGGCATATGAATAAATAGGAATGAAGTACATGATGAAAATAGGTGATAAAAGGAAGCCTTAGCCTTAGGGACATTTTGGTCGTTTTGACCTAAGGTGCCTAAGTATAAGATTTAGAATTTAGGATGCCTTAGTGGACTATTTAAGCTAACATAGATAATAATATGAATAAAGATTACTTAATAATAACATAAATAAATAAAAATGATTAAGTATGTGATTGATGTATTTCTTGTTATCATCTTAATTAAGAAATTAATAATTAAAGTGGAAAACCTCAAGATCGGGAATGGTGGCTCTTTAGGGATCGTTACCCTAAAGACGTGGTTTAGTCCACGATTATTCCAAATTTTACTAATGTGCCTTAATGCCCCAACCAGATCCTACATCTTACTCGATCTAGCTCTATGGACCTGTTTAGGGGTTATGCGTACTTATGGATTAGGTGTCCTTATAGGTATATTGGCAGGGTATTGTATGTTCTCGTGCACCAGTGCGACTAAGGTACCTTTGCGTCCTTAGGTTGATGGTTGGAGGGTATTGTACTTCTTGTATACGCTAGTATGATCAATGTACCTTTGTATCTCCAGGTCCGTAATTTCCCCCTTGAGTTAAATAAATGGAATTGTTGTGTTAATTAAATGAAAAAATACTAATTATTTAGAGTAGAAAATTATTGAGTCAGGCCTAGATAGATTATATGATTTGCACTGGTCCACCGGTTATAAGAGTGGCTAGGAGCCTTTCGCCCTAGAGGTTATATATGTATATCGATCCACCAATTATAATAGTGGTCGGGTGTGCGTTACCCTAGAGTGTATACCAGTCCATCGGCTATAATAGTCGGGGATCCCGAACTCAGTAAACCAAACCTTGAATGATAATAAATCATGAAAAAATACTAATCACTTATAGTGAAAGACGAGTTAGGGCCAGAACGATCCACCAATGAATAATAGTAGTTAGGTGCATTCTACCCTCGAGATCTGTCCATCGACGAATGATAGTGGCCAGGTGTGTTCTACCCCAGAGTGTATTTCTAATCCACCAGCTATAATAGTGAGGTTTTCGTATTCACATGGATGTAATTTGAGAGATGATGTTGAATAATGTTTAATTAATGGATTAAGACCAAACAATGTTGATTTCATCTATATGATTTATTAATATAGTATAAGTGTAGGCTTAACACCTATCTCTCTTGGTAAGCGATGGAAATGCTAAGTAAATGGACCTAGTGAGGTGCATTTCCTATTATATGTTGTGTTGCATTATGTATTGGCTCTTATGTTGTTGTGATTACATTGTTTATGTATGATGTGTTGCATGTGGACCCTATCTTTTAACCTAGTATAAAGGGTTATTCAGTATTGTAGTATAGAGGGGTTCTGTTTGTGGGTCTCTACTTATTCAATGGGCAATGTCCTTTCAAGGTTAGTCGTAGGTGTTATTCAAGATATCATAGGATAAGAGTGTAATGACCGTCCGAAAAACTTTATACTTGTATCTTATAAAATTTCATAATTCTTTATATAATCATTCTATTTTCTCATAACCAATGATAGTGGTTTTTATTTTTTGTAACGTCTTTACCGTGTTACTCTGATTTAAATGTACACTTGGATTTATGTAAATTATGTTATGTTCTTTTTAAACATTAGGACTTGGTACTAGAATAGTAGAAGGAAACCAATTTGGTACTAAGTGTGGCCGTAACATCCCTAAAATTTTCCCTTTTTGCTTTTGCTAATTTTGAATTAAAATAAAAAAATTTAATAGTAAATTTTAGTGGTGCTACAAAGCTTGAGTTTATTCAAAAATTAATTAAATTAGCTTGAACCTTATGAGTTTTATTCGGCTTAATACCACAAAAATAGGGTATTAGCTTGTATTAAATATGACCTTTAGTCATCGAAAGAGGTTATTGGATAATTTTGGCTAATTCTCCCTTATGAATAGAGTAATCAATTTAATACTTGATTAATTTGTTTGTTTACCTCCAAATCATGACTAAAATTCAATCCCATAAGTGTTTTTTTGTTATTACTGAATTTTTATACAATTATCACTTACTCTTTTACCCACTTGGTTTAGATAGTCTTAATCGGTGAAAAGTCAGTATTTAAAAACAAGTTCCTGTGGAGATGACCTTGATGTGCTCCATCAAGTTTATACACTTGTGAATTTGGTTCATCAGCTTGAGAGCTTATTGGGATTGGCTTTTTGAAGGGCTAAATTATTATCCTTCATTTAGCTAAATGAGTCAATTCTAATCCTTATTAATATGCACATTTATTAAATGAGTCAACCCTAAATACGAGAAATAAGGGTTTGTGTTAGTTTATAGTGCTAAGGCTCGTGAGATCTACTCATTTAATACAAAGACTCACGAGTTTGAACATTATTTTTAGTTTTATTTATTAAACAAGCTCGAGCTCACCCTAGGTCATCTCATTTACAACCCTAATGGTAAGCAAGGTTACTCAAATGATGTATCATATTGCACATTGATCATGGTATATATAAATCAAAGCATGCGATAACACATAAGGATTGTGAACATAGACATGTGATAAAATGCAACTCTATAAATTGGTTATTATCTTTACTTAGTGAACATAACATTGCAACACTAATTACATTGAGTACTCAAAAGACAATAATGGAATCAAACAACTTCCATGGTATAACACTCAGGAACCACTATTAGAATACAGTGAGATAGATATTAACATATAATGTAGTACCCCATTATTCAAAAACTATGATTTAATTAGGATTCATATTATTTATAAATAAAATTATATTATTTAAAATTATTTATTACATTCTTTTAAAACTTAGAAATCTTGGAAACATTTCACTAACACCTTCTTACTTTTCATTATGTTTTTAGTTTTAGCCACTTTTGGCTATCAAACTTATTCCAAACCATTGTAATTTATCCATATTTGAATTTATTGGATTTTCTGAGACACCTAATTTTTTTTTTAAATTTTAAATGGATACTTTGATAAAAGAGCACTATTCATCATATGTTTTACCCTTATTTGTATTTTAAGTTTTGAACGCAAATTTTAGCCAATGAAATATATAAAACTTTGGGGATACTTATATTTTGTAATATTTGATCTAAATATTAAATAAAAATGAGTTGTGATTATTTTTGACATTTTTAGGTAAATTATATTATTTTAGGCATAATTAGCCCTCGACGTCCATACAAAACATATCCTAAATATCTCAAACTTGTTCTTAACTTTCTAAAATATATAAAACAAAGCTATACCACTTTATTTGACCTTTTATGGATGTTAGCTTCTCATATATAATTTACATTCTTATTTTATTCTTATTTTCTACTTTATTCCACAAATATATAAATAAAATATATAACCTTAACCATTTATTCGCCTAATCTCATTTCTCCTCCATTACTTTTATCCAAGACTCCCAAAAATCTTACCCATTTTATCTCTTATTTTCCATTTCCATTTTCTAGTTCCAGCCTTTATTCTTCCTCCTCTATTATTTCCTTCAATTTATTGATAGTTTTCATGATTTTCACATGTTGTGGCAATTGTTGTGTATAGGCTTCAATAGAAGGTGTTATGTTTGAAGAAGGATTTTATCTAGCTAATTATGGAGATTTGTAATCCTTATAGGCATGAATATACTAGAAGTAGATATAATGTGGTTGTTGGCATAAGTGTTGATTATACCATATTTAGTTTTTCTAATGTTTTTCTTTTAGTGGTTGTTTCATGTTGTTTGTTGTTAGTGTTACCTGAATGTCTTCAAATTATAAGATAACATTAATTAGGTTGTTTAGGTCATTTTTATTTATATTATGTTTATATTTGACAATGTTTAATATATGTATAATTTTGATGAAGTTTTGGTATATTTTGAGGGTAAGTTTGGCCTTTAGTTAGATCCAGATTCCATTATAATTTTTCTGAAAATTTTAGGGTTTCAATGTATTTTTTAAGTTGTTTAAGATTTATTTGGGTGGTGATTAATAATATATCTAATAAATTGGTAAATTATAAAGCGAAAGATTGTATTTGAAGTTAGTAGGATATTTTTGTTCTTATAACGATGGTCACACTTGTAAATCATGTGGCACAGGCTATACAATTAGACTTGATTTAGCCACCGAGTGTCACACCCCAAAATTTCATAACCTTTATTTTTAGGTGTTTAACATTTTATTAAAAAAGTAAACCTTTAAACCTTAGCCGAGTTATTTTATTAATAACCTTTGACACATAACCTAAATAAATTATTTAATATTTTTTTCAATTATTTTACCCTTTTTCTTTTTTCAATATATTTGTCCTACTCAATACCCTAACCTATCCAAACTAAATCTAAAAGTAAAATAATATGTATGTTATTATCCTACCCCACCATTTTACCCCTAATTACCCCTTTGTGTGCCCCTATTTTTTTACCACAACCACTCTCCTTATCTTCACCTTACCTCATGTAATACCCCTACCCCTCACCTGTTGAACCATCCCTATCACTCATCCCTATCACCTTACCCTTCTCTCCCAACCCATACTCCATCACTTTATCCCTATCTATATGTATATATACATACACACAAAACACCCCCTCCTCTCTCAATTTTGGGCTAAATCTACAAGCACATGGATTTGTTATAGTACTTCAAGGTCGTATCCCATAGGGACTTCACAATTGAGTACATAACTTTATCATTTTAGCTATCTAGATCAATATGGATCAGGAATATGCGAGCGGATAACGAAAATAATTACAAAGACTTTCTAATTGTAAACTCTAAAACAATAGATACGAAACCTAGGATTGAAGTTCGGTCTCCAAATTGGTAATCAATGATAAAATAATGTATACATCATAGTTCAATTCATTAACTGTGAATAAATAGTCTAATTATATTCGTTAGCCTCTTTCAAGGACTAAGAATATATTTAATCTAATTTGCATACTACTTTCATGACTCACAAATTAAATCAAATCCATTAAGTGTCACCAATTTTATAATTCCTGAGAATTAAGCATCTACTTTTGTGGTTGCTTAAATTCCCATTTACATGCTACTTTTCGATAATAATTTCAACCTTTCAGTTGCAAATAATATCTAAAGAGGTTAGATTTTATTAAATCCACTTTACAACAATTGATCCTAGCATATGAAATAGTATATATGAACTAAACATACGACATAACACCTTAATTCATCATATTAACATCAAAACGGACCTAATTCAATCCTAACAAAGAGGATTACTCACTTATATCTTCAAGGAAAATAAATGAAATAAATTGCATAATAAATATAACAACAATATAAAAATACAAAGAAGAGGAATTAGATTGAATTAACCGTAAACCAGAGGAGAATAAAGTCAATTATGAGTTAATCATACACAAACATGCACTTGAATCTCTGAAAAATCAAACTAACGAAAACAGTCATAATTACATGCAGCTTTTGCATGGGAATGGGAGGGAAAGGTGCTCTACAATCTCCTCCAAGAATTGCCCATGAAGTCCTCAAAGTGTGCCCTAAATACTCCCCATCACGCAAGGCATGTTGCACACGACAAACATCGGAGTAACCATCGCTGCACAGCTATGCAGTAACCCAACTCTCCAACATATGGAAATTCAGATTTTGCATGGTCATGCGATTTGCGCATTGTCTTTCCGTGCAAAGTCTGTAGCCTCGACTTCTTTGGTGAAATTCTGCACGGCCGTGTGTGATGTGCACAGCCTGGCCGTGTGGTTTCTATATCTTTGAAAATGCATAGACAAGCGTTGCATAGCTGTCCAACTAGGTTTGCAACCGGCCGTGTTGCTTTCTCTTCTTATTCTCTTATACTCCTTGGCATACCTTTGGTTCTTTTAGCTTCTAAACTCTTCCATAAACATGTTGGGTTGACTTTCCATTCTTCAAATCCTTCCATGCTAGGTCATTTGCTCTTAAAACATGCATTTCTTTCTTGAATTTATGCGTTCTTGTGAAAATTTCTGAAACATAAAACTCAAGAGAGCAGTAGTGCGAATAATAGACTAGAACCACAGTAAAATACATAACAGAGATTAAATGAAGTCTCAAAGTGAAGGTAAAGCAAGGCAAATACAGAGAAAATATTCACATTAACACTCAACCAAATAGTCACCTTGCACTTGTCCATATTTGCCTCCACCTGTGCCCCACCATTTCTAGCCACAACCACCACTAGCCCTCCATTTTCGTGCATCACCACTACCACCCATCCCCTTTGTGCACAACCCTCTACATTACCTCAACCAAAAATCTTGCACAACGCCTCATTCCCCTTCTCTTTTCCTCAATTCGAGCCAACCCTAACCTTCTTAGCTTTGTTGGTTTTGCAAAAACCATCACTGACCATCTTCAGCCAACACCACCCCAGCTTTGACGTGCTTCCTCCTTTGCACCACCATCGACCACCATTTACCTCCCTAACTTAGCTCATTTGTGCTTGTGTGAACCCAACACCACCCCACCCATCACCTTAGCCGACATTCCCTTTATTTTCTCCTTTCTTCTTCTCTTTCCATCTTCTCCCTTACTACCACCCCTGTCGTTCCCTACCCTCCTACCTTCGTTTAGAACTACCACACCACCTCCACCACCTTTTACATTCTCCCTATTTTCCCTTACCTCTACTTTGGTGCAACACTTTAAATTTTTAAAACCTAAAATTTAAATATTTAACCTTTTATAAAGAATAATTTAATTATTTTGTGGACCTTTGACTTATAAAAATAGATAAAATTATTTAATAAATTAATATAATTAGTTTTATCATTTTATCTCACTCTTTTTATTTAAATAAATTCCTAAACCCATAAATTTACCAAAATTATTTTCTTAAATTAATACCTTAATTTTTGGATAAATTAATATAATATTTTTCTAATAGCCAATTTTAATCTAAATTCTAATCATAACTCTACAAATATTTTTCTTTTCTTTTTCTTTTTTTTTCTCCTTTTTCTTCCTTTTCTTTCTTTTCTTTTCTTCATCCTTCTTCTTTAGGCCAGCCTGAACCACCTTCCTTCTTTTCATTCTCTTCTTTTTCCCTAGGCTAGCCTAACCTTTCCTTCTTCCTTCTCTTCTTCTCCTGCCTGGGCCAGCCCACGCCTTCCTTTTTTGCTTTTATCTTTTCTTCCCCTTAGACCAGCCCAGCTCCTCCTCACCTCTTCTCCTTTTCTCCCACGTGGGTCAGGCCACCTCCTTTTCTTTTCTTTCCTTCCCCGCATAGCACATCCCACTTTCCTATTCCTTTATTCCCCATTTTACTCCTCCCTTGCCAAACAAGCCCCTTGCACGCCTTCCTCCCTGCACCCCTGCCAGCCTGCAACCCCCTCTACCGACTAGAAGCTTGCACCACCTTCTCCCCCTATTGCCCTTTTCCTTCCTTTTATGGACTTACAACCCTTAATCTTCCCTTCTCCCACATGCCTTTCCTTTTCCATTTTCTTCCTTATCTATGTCGCACGCCCTACCCCTACCTGAAACCACCTAACCCTACACTCCATGCTTCTTCTTCTTCTTCTTCTTCTTCTTCTTCTTCTTCTTCTTCTCCTCTTCTTCCCTACCTCACTTCTCCCTCAAGCTCATCCCCTCTTCCTAATCCTCTTTTCTCTTTTTCTCCCTTTTTCTCCTATCCTATTTTTCCTTCGACGAATCCTTACAAGCCCTCTACCTTCTCCATTGCCAACTCAACCTCTACCCCGCCAACTCTTCCCTTACCTCCTTCCTCCACTACTCCGAGCATCCAACACTAGTCCACCCTTGTAGCCCGCCTTCCATTTCTTTTTACTTCTCCCATTTGACCCCCTGCAACCACCACCCTTAGCCACCACTTCCCCTCCCTTTCCTCCACCACTACAGCTTCCCCCCAGCTACCTACCTCTACCTCGACCTCCCTTCCTACATCCTCGCCTATAGCCACCCTAGCACTGCTTGCCTCTCCCCTTTCTCTTTCTATTCTTCTTCTTCTTTTCTTCCTCTTTATCCCTTCTCTACACCTTTCTCCTACAACCCATGTTGTTGTCTTCACTGCCTTCCATTTGTCACACCTCAACCTCTAATGGCCAGCCACCTCATCCCTCACCCCCTACATCCAAAAACCAATACCACCATCTCCCACCGTCTCCCACAACCTTATCTGAACCACCTTTCCTCCCTTTTCCATCTCCTTTGGCCATATTCCTTGTGTAGCTCATACCGCACATACAACGTGGGTTATGTTGTATATTTTTAGGCATATTTGAACAATATTAAGGTATAAGGTAGTTTGGTAATGTTATATTTAATAAGTATTTTTAATAAAAATTATTATTTCGCTTATCTAATATTAATATTGTATTGTGATATTATTTTTAGGTATAAAATTTTATTAATTGGAGCCTAAGCGTTTTTAAACAGATACCGGTGAAGTTTGATTTTTGCTGGAAATACGGTAACTGTTATTGTAATCCCCTAAAATTTTTAAAAACCTATAATTTAATAAATATACTTTATTTAAAAAAAATAGCCTTTAAATTTATTTAATTTAATCATTTTATGAATTTTTTAGTATATAAAATTGGATAGGAATATTTAATAAATTAAAATAAATATTTTGTTATTTGATCATACTTTTTTTATTTAAATAATTTTTCAAAGCAATATTTTACTAAAATTATCCTTTTTAAACCCATATATTTAATTATATTAAATAAAATTATTACCAAAAAATATTAAACTCTAATAATTTATAAATTAAATTATTATAATTTCCCTATTTTTTCCTTTTTCCTTTTTTCTTTTCTTTCTCCTTCTTCTCCTTTTTCATCTTTTCCTTATTTTTCCTTTTTTTTTCTACCTTCGAGCCGCTCACACAAGACCTGTCTCCCCCTTCCCCTGCTTGACTGGGCCACTGGTCCATCTCCCCTTCTCCCTTCCTCTTTCCCCGCGCACGTCGACCCAACCCAACTCCCCTATTTTCTTTCTTTCCTTTCTCCCCCTAGACCAAGCCGGTCCAACTCTCTTTTTTTCCCCGACCTACCGTTGCTCCCCTTCCTTTCTTCCTCCTTCTTCTGCCTCAACCCAGCCCCCGACTTGCCTTCGTCGACCAAGTCTACCACCTCGGGCACGCCGACCACCGCTCTGCCACCACTACAACCCTCCCTCCCTCTCTCTTCCCCCGTCCCTTTTTTCATCATTTTGGGCCAAACCAGCCATGCACTCTCCATCACAAATGACCTCCCTCTGCTTCTCTTCCCTTCCCTGCCACCCTACCACCTCTCTGCCACCCTACACGCTGCCACCCAATCAGCCACCTATTATCCTCCCTTTCCTCTCATTTTTCTTCTCCTCATGAGCCCCCTCCCTGCCTTATTTCTTCGAGCCTTTCCCTTTCCCCAACCTCCCTCTTCTCCCTTTCTTCTCCTTCCTTTCTCTCCCTGTTTTGGCTCCGCCTCCTCCCTCCACCGCTTCCTCCGCCTCACCAACCCCCTGCACCACCTTCTGCACCCTTCTACTCCTGCCCTACACCACCACAATAGCACCTAAGCCACCTCGCAACTCCTTCTTCCTCCCCTCTTCTTTTTCTCCCCTTTTCCCCCTTCTCGGCAACCTCCCTATAACCCCTTTGTCTTCCACCGTCTCGCCGCCTCTACCGCCACCCAAACCACCAAGCCACTCCTTGCAACCTCCTCTACCACCCCCACACCTCCTTTTGCCGAAACAAACCCCCCTCACCCCTTCATTTTCATCCTCCCCTTTCCTTCCTTGTTATCCCCATCCACTCCTGCAGCCCACTTCACAGCCTTGTTGGCACCGCCAACCTATCTCCGACCACCACCTACACCCCCTCTTCACCCCTAAACCCTTCCCTTTCCCTAAATCTCCCTCCATCTACCTTCTTTCCTAGCCCTAAAACCCTAACCCGAAAATACCACTTCCTCCTCCTTTTTATACCATTTCAAGCCCCTTATCCCTCTTGTTTTGCATGTAACTCATGCTACATGAGTATCGTGAGTTGTTGCATTATTGATTTAAATTTAGTTGATAAGTTTAAGGTATAATAATATTTAAGTTAAGTATTTTATTAATTAAGGTTTATAAAGTCTTATGATTTTGGGTTTTCCTTATTTCTAATGTGATAAATACTGATATTATTTTTAGATGTTGATTTTGCTATTTAAAGCTTGAATCTTTAACGGGGATATCAGTAAGGTTTGATTTTTGTGGGAATTAAGGTAATCGTTAAACCCTACTTAAATGCATGGATAAACGTATGCTAGTACATTAGGATTTTATTATATTATTCTACATGATATATATTATCTAATATATTATATGTAGTATCTTATATTGATTGATAAAAAGGAAAGCATGATAGTTTATATGCTATGTGTGGAAATATTGCTTAAGGAAGGAGTTTGGCTATTAGTGAAAAATATTAAGTACTTATCCATGTTGTATTATGTTATGGTAATCATTAATGCATGAATAATATTATTGTGAGCCCTAGGGACATTGTAGTAATATGTCTTGTGCAAGAATGTGATCTAATATGTGTGGGTGCTAATAAGTATTATATTAAAATATAATAGGTGGTGGAGTAGGATAATGAGAATGGAGTATAATATTACTATTTCAAGTAGTGATGAAAATTTAATAAAAGTGGTGTAATAAAGGGCAAGATGGTAATTTTATAAGTAAAGGGTAAAATGGTAATTTTGTAAGTAAAGGGCAAAATCGTAATTTTGGAAGAAAAGGGTAAAATGGTAATATTGTAAATAAAAGGGTAAAGTGGTAATTATAGTAATGGAAAAGGGCATTTTGGTAATTATAATAATAGAGAAGGGTAAAATGATAATTTAATAGAGGAGAAGGGGAAATGGTAATTTGGTGTAAAGGAAGATAAAATGATAATTTAATAAAATAGAAGGGTAAAATGGTAATTTGATGTGAATGAAGGGTAAATTGGTAGTTATAATAATGGAGAAGGGTAAAATGATAATTTAATAAAGGAAAAGGGGAAATGGTAATCTACTATAAAGGAAGGTAAAATGATCATTTAATAAAAGAGAAGGGTAAAATGGTAATTTAATGTGAAGGAAGGGTAAATTGGCAATTATAATAATGGAGAAGGGAAAATTGGTAATTTTGATAATAGAGAAAGGTGAGTTGGTAAATATGATAATGAAGAAGGGTAATTTAGTAATTTAACCAACTAAAGGGTAATTTGGTAGTTATAGTAAAGGAGAAGGGCATTTTGATAATTTTGATCATGGAGAAGGATAATATGGTAATTTGACCAACCAATGGGTAATTTGGTAATTATAACAAAGGAGAAGGGAAATTGACAATCTAACCAATCAAATGAGAAATATGACAAATGTAACCATTATTAAAGGTGATTGGTAACCTAATACGTATGGGAGATAACTTTGTAACCCAAAACGATAAAGGGTTAATTTGGAAATTATGCAACATGAACGATAATCTAGTAAATTGGCAAGTAAGGAAGGGATGACTTAATAATTATACAAGCAAGGGGTAAATTTGTAATTCGTGTCTAATATGTTGAGGGGATAATGGATTTTCATAATAAGACTCAAGTAACACCGAATAGTAAGATAATGGTGTTTGACAATTAGTAAGTACCATGAGAACGAATCCTAAATCAGAATTGAATGAGATTATGATGGCTTTAATAATTCCTCTATATGATCTTGGATAACTATTTGAATAAGGAATACCTAATGATATTAGAATAATCAAGAGTGAATAAGTATCTGATTGTTGTACTTTTCATGATCACCTTAATTAAGATAATAATACTTACAGTGAAAGACCTCGAGATCGGGAATGATGGCTCTTTAGGGGTCGCTACCCTAAAGATATGGTTTAGCCCAAGATTATTCTAGAATTTGCTGGTGTGCCTTTGTACCCCAGCCAAGCCCTATATCTTACTTTATCTAGCTCTACGGACCTATTTAAGGGGTATGCATACTTATGGATTAGGTGTCCTTGTCGGTAGGGTAATAAGTAGCCTTATGCACCAATACGACTAAGGTACCTTTACGTCTATAGGTTGATGGTTGAAGGGTACTAAGTAGCTTGTATGCACTAATACGACCGGTGTACCTTTGTGTCTCGAGATCTTAATCTCCAATTCAAGACAAATAAATAGAATTGTTGTGCTGATTAAAAAAGAAAAAACAATAATCGTGAAAGTAAAAAATTAATGAGCTAGGCCTAGTTGAATTATATTATGAGTACCGATCTACTGGATATAATAGTGGCCCAAGAGCGTATTGCCTTGGAGATGATTATGAGTAATAGTCCATCGAATATAATAGTGGCCCAGTAGCTTGTTGTCTAGAAGATGATTATGAGTACCGGTCCACCAGATATAATAGTGGCCCAAGAGCGTATTGTCCTCGAAGATAAGTATGAGTACCAACATACTGGATATAATAGTGGCCCAAAAGAGTGTTGTCCTAGATGATATTTATATGTATTCCAATCCAACGGTGATAATAGTGGGGGATCCCGAGCTTAATAAACCCAATTATGGATGTGAATAAATTATGAAAAAATACTAATCACTTATAGTGGAACACCATGTGAGTCGGGGCCAGACCGATCTATCGGCAAATAATAGTGGCATGGACATATATAATCCGAAATGATTGAATAATGATGGACTAATGGATTAAGGCCCATAAGTATTGATTGTACATTATGACTTATTAATATTTGATGGACTTATTAAGTATGTGATTGTGTTGCATGCATTTATTATTATATATGTATACAGTTGTGTTTCATGTGTTGAATTGCAGGCTTATCTTTAAATGTGTTTTAAAAGGGTTACTTAGTAACTTAGTACTGAAGGATTCCATTCATAGGGCCCCTACCTATTCAATAGGCAGTGTCCCTTGCATGTCCATTTTCATGTGCTATTCAAGAGGGCAATGGGAAAGAGTGTAAGGAAACTATCCGGGCATTTAGGGTTTCCCTTCTTCTCTCTTACTCCCTTATTTGAATGTATTTTTTGATCTTGTAACCGCCATTGGTGGATTTTATTCTCGTAAATGGTTTATTATGCTACTTTGATTTTTAATATGGTTTAAATTTATAGCAATTGGTATTTTATTTTCTAGCTTTAGCACTTGGTACTAGAACGGTATGAGTGAACCGGTCTAATACTAAGTGTGGCGGTAATATCTCCAAAATTCACAAGTCTTGTTATTTGACTTCCACTAACTCTTTTAATAAAAAAAAATTCAGTAGTGAATTTTGGGGGTGTTATAGTTATATCCCACTAAAATATTTGGATTATTGTATGTTATCACATTAGGGTTTTTTAGCATGTGTTTTGTGTGTATATTATGTGTTACAAATAATCCCGTGATTATTAATGTTATATTGAAAAATGGAAAAAGAATGCATGGATCTTATGTATGTTGTGATGTGTGTGAAAGGGTTATTAAGAAGGAGGCTAATGTTTAATGATGGAGTTTATGTGTATATAAATGTTATGTTAAGTAAGTATGGACAATTGTAGTAAAAATGTTACTATTGTGAGCTCTAGGGGTAATTTGGTCATTTAAACCCATTATGATGTTTAACCTTAAATGGGATGTCGAATGTGTTATAAATATTGCTAAGAATGAAGATAAGAGTTTGATGTATTATGATTATTAATATTAAATGACATAGGAGCATTTTGGTAATTTTACATGTGTAATGGGAGTTATCTTAATAATTGTGGATGATAAGTAAATATTTGTGTTAAGTATGAAAGTAGGAGTTTGTAGTATTAGTAACATATGTGTTGGGTTGGGCACGAATAGTAATATTTTATGACCTAGGGACATTTTGGTAATTTTACATGTACTAGGGGGATTAATCAAATAGACATGCATGATGAGTATTAATTAATGTTAAGCATGAGAATAGAGTTTATGGTCTTAGTATCTTTTTTTAGCATGATAATCAATAATATATAGTCTAGGAGCATTTTGGTAATTTTGCATGTTATATGGTAAGTAGTCTAATAAAGATGCATGATAAGTATAAATTGATGTTAAATATGATAATTGGGGTTTATTATCTTAGTATCACTTATTTGATCATGATAATCAATAATATACGGTCTAGGGAAATTTTTGTAAGTTTTCATATATTATAGCATTAATCTAATAAACCTTAATGATAAGTATTATTTGATGTTAAATAGGAGAATAGGGGTTTGTTGTCTTAGGATCACCGATTCCAGCATAATCAAGAGTATTATAGGTTCTAGGGGCATATTGGTAATTTAAAGTGTACCAAGATGAATATGCTAATGAATATGCATGATTTAGGGGTAACTTGGTAAATTGGATGATGTTATGCTTTTATTCTCGTAAACATCCAGGTAGTGCATTACTTGTTAGTTAAGCATGATAATGTGTGTTTGGTTGTTCTAGAAGCACATGTTAGGGTTTTATGTGTAAAATAGACATTTAGTGTGTTGGGTAACTTAACTTCATAACCAATAATTTAATAATGGTGTGTTATCCTTTTTATGGCATGTTGATGAAATAAAGTGGAATTTGTGATAATAATGGATGGTAAAGATGTAGCCTTAGCCTTAGGAGTATTTTAATCAATTTGACCTAAAATGCCTAAATGTGAGTATTGGAGCCTAAAATGGCCTTAGTGGAATACTTATGTTGACATTGACAATAATCCTAATTCTGCTTACTTCATAATGTTGGAAAAAAATAAAAATGGTTAAGTATGTGACTAATATGTACTTTTCATGGTCACCCTAATTAAAATACTAATACTTAAAGTAAAAGATCTCGAGATCAAGAATAGTGGTTCTTTAGGGGTCGCTACCCTAAATACGTGGTTTAGCCCACGATTATTATGGATTTTGTTGGTGTGTCATAGTGTCCTAGCTAGGCCCTACATGTTACTATGTTTAGCTCTATGGACCTAAGTAGGAGGTATGCATACTTATAGATTAAGTGTCCTTATCAGTAGGATATTGTGTGCCTTTGTGTACTAGTGTGACCAGGATACATTTACATCCTTGGGTTGACAGTTGGTAGGATACTATGTGGCCCTTATACGCCAGTATGATCAGGGTACCTTAGTATCTTCAGGTTCGTGATATGCCTCTCGAGTAAATAAAAAATGAAATTGTGTGTTAATTAGATGGAAATGATTATTGGGATATATCAGTAGTAGCCTTTAAGCCTAACTGAGTTTTGGTAGTGGCATTTAAGCCTACTTGTGTATCTGTAGCAGTGTTTGAGCCTGTCTGGGTTTCAATAGCAGCCTTTGAGCCTACTTGAGTTTTATTAGTAGCCTTTGAGCTTACCTGAGTTTTGGTAGCAACTTTCGAGCCTACCTATATATCGGTAGCAGCCTTTGAGCCTACCTGTTATTTAGTAGCAACCCTTATGCCTACTGTGATGGATTGTGTATGGTATTATATTGACGAGCCTATGTGCCTAACTATGGATTGAGTGGGTTATGTTGGAAGTGTGTGACTTTTTAATTATACTACAAAAATCATTGCTTGGATTCTCCATTGGTAAGTACTATTATTTCTAAGTGAATGAGCAATAGTGGCGTATGTTCATAATGCATGTGGTCATCTAAATGATTATTACATTTTAGCTAATATATGTGTAATTCCATGTTCATGTGATTAAAGTGATGCATATGATGTGTTGCATGTGGGCCTCACATATTAGTGTCGTATAATGGATTACTCAATACCATAGTATTGAAGGATTCATTACTTGGGCCCCTACTTATTCAATAGGTAGTGGACTTTGCAGGTTAGCTCGTAAGCACTATTTAAAAATTACTTATTGGGTTAAAAGCGTAGGTGTAATATCTCAAAATTTTATAAACTTCATTTTCAAGTGTTTGGCTTTTTATTCAAAGCTAACTCTTAAACCTTAGCCTAATTATTTTGTTTATAACATTGACCTGTAATCCAAAATAAATCCATAAAATTTATCCCCCACTATTTTACCTTTTTTCGTTCTATTAAAGCTATCCTAATCTAGATTTTCTTTCTTGGTATATTTTTCTACCCGATACCCTAATCTCTTCAAATTAAACCTAAAACTAAATAAATAAAATTCTACCCTACCTAAAAAGTTTACACCCTATTCTACCCTACTATCGTGCCTCAATATTTTCCCCTAAACACTCTTCCCTTCTCCCTACTGCAACCCCATCACCTCACACCTTCTCTGCCAGTGGGTTTACGTACACACGCAAACCCATCTCATGTGCACCCAACTCCCTATCACCTCACCTCCCTCACTCCATTAACTCCATCAGCATACATATATACATACACATGTCCAGACACCACTTCCAGTGTTGCTTGATCGTTTTTCCCTAGCTTCCCCTTTTCCCTAGTGCATACACAAATCCCCCTGAGAACCAAACAACCCTTGTTCCCCTATGTATGCATGCATTTTACATAGCAATAAATGCCCCCAGACTGTCCCTTATCCCCCTCCTATTCTACAATTTTGGCACAACACCCTCCCCCCTACCACCTCCTATCCATCGCACACTAACCTAGGGAGCCGCTGCCACCGCCATTGCGACCTCTACCCGCAGCCACCATCACCAACCCGACACTTACACCTCCACCGGCTACAACCTTCTTACAGATCCCTACCCCAGCCACAGACCTACCTGCGCATGCATCCACCACCACAACCTCCTCCCAACTCTCTTCCTATACCACCGAGCACCACCATCCTCGCAACACCCTCTCCATTTTCCGACACCCCTCCACCGCGACATCTTCTTCATTTTACGACACCCTCCACCATAGCTCCGACAGAACCACAACTAGCCTACACAACCGTAGTCAACACTATCACCACTAAGCCTCAGGCCCATTATTTTTCCTACCCCAACTGAGCCACCCTTCCCTGTAGCACCAACTATCCTGCCTATTCCACGACCCCTGCAATCCCAGCACCATGCACACGTACAACCACCACCACCCTTCTCCATCTGTTTCATCTAGCCTTGCCTGCAACCTCCCTTTCTCCCTCTGCATATTTGAGTTCTTCACAAATTTTTATTTTTTTTAAGGTTTTTTCAAAATATCAAAATAGAAAAATCAAAGTGCGGATAAAGAAAGTTACAACTCAAGGAGTAATCAAACAAGCTTTCCATGCTCTCTTTCTTCCACCTTTGTGGTGCTGTAAACAAGAATAACCACTTCATATTCGGAAGTGTGCGAACAACAAGAAGTGTGAATGAAGGACAAATAGAGAAGAAATATGGCTTACCAAATCGAACCATCAAATCTGAAGGGGGATACTAATTAAAGTTTTATGTTATATTTTGATTTTAATTTTTCCTGCAATTGGTGTTTTCCGATAATGAAATTCGAGTGAAATCGAAATAGATTAAATTTAACTACAACAAGCTCTAAGCATAAAACATAAAGATGAATAATATACAGGTCATTTGCAACACCACAAAAGCATCTTCATATCCTGTATGTTGCTCATGATAAGCACCCCACGCCGATGGCCGAACGGTTGTTTTGGAGCAGCGATGCCACTAGCCGCACAAGTGTTTTGGAGCGGCGGACTAACTATACGTTATTTAGGAGGGGTGAAAAAAGGTAAATAAAAAGAATGAGTGCATTAATAATGATATTTTTTTTTCATTTATATTTGTTATATATGTTTGAAATGAAAAGAAATACAAAATATTTTAAGCATTTTAAAAAATATATATTTTAAGTTATTTACGTAATATTTTAGAATGTTTCTATTTTTTTTATATCGGTATTAAATTTATGGAGTTTTTATAATTGTTTTAGAAACTTCATAAAAATTTTCATGTACTAATGTAATCTTTTAATTTTTATTAAATATATGAAAATATTTAAATAATAATAATAATAATAATAATAATTAAGTTTCTTTAAAATTTTCTTTCTAGAAAACCAAACACCAAAAGAATTTTCTAATAATTATAATTTTCATAAAAAAATTTCCAACAATCAAATAAGGAAAAGAAAATTAATGTTCTTTATTTTCTGTCTTTTAAGTTTCTTTTCTTTTCACTTTCTTTTCCTTCTTAATTTTCTTAAGTCAAACAGACCCTAAATAATACTAATAGATTAGTATACGAAGATGAAGGAGTTCCTCAACTATGATGACGCAAACCATCGTCTCGAACTACACTTCGCTCCTCACTTGAGAGGGAGTGAGTCAAACACAACTAAGCAAGTATTGATATTACTACATCTAGCATTTATATAATTAACCAACTACAAATATAATGACTTCCATACCATCCCTAAATTAATGACTGCAACATCAAGAATCATTCATAATTAGATATTTGTATTCACTATATCAAATATCTTATATGTATCCCTTAAACTAAATATGGATCGAATATATATATTAATTATTTTAGCAATTTTAATAATTTTTATGAAAAAAATTAAAAATAAAGAATGTATATCCATTTATATTCATAAGAGTTTTATTATTTTATCTCAAAAATAGTATTAAAATGTTATTACTAATGTTTAAATTAAAAAATAAATATCTTAAAATTTTCTCACTATAAAATCACTATTATGATATATTGTTGAAAAATCAACAAAATACTAAATATTTTTTCGGGATTGTAAAATTTAATTAAAAATTAAATATCCTAAAAGTCATATACCTCTTTGAAAAAAAAAATAGGTCGGATTTCCTAAATATCGAATGGAATTTTTCATATCCTAAATATTTTATAGAACCCTAATGACATTCTAAACAAAAGCCTGACAACTGAATGCACTAAATACTAATAGCTAGGGTTAGTACTATTGACACTAATCAACAAACTCCCGATCATTAATCAAGATTTGATGGTTTATGTAGTCCACCACGAACACTAACATGAATTTGCACAAAAACTTACAAATCCAAAGAAGTAGAGCATGGATTTGAAGCAAAGACTAAATACAAAATGCAATGAAGAGAGAGAAACCAATCCTGCAATCTTGTGGAGAGTTTAAGAGGGTTAAAGTTGAAAAGAGGAAAAAAAAACTCAATAGGATAAAGAAATGTGTTGTACAACCTGCACGTGCAATAGGTTCATAGCTGTGCAACATTGAACTCAAGAAGGTTTAGAGGAAACATATTACACCCCTTAGTTGTGCAGAAGCTTCACAATAGTCTAGGCCCACAATCAAATTCACTCATGCAACAATTATACAACTGCACAACTAGTAACGATCAATGTTGCACGTAGGGCTACAAATGAGTTGAGCTAGTTCGGTATTCGGCTCGGTTTCGTTCGTTAAAAGCTCGAATCGGCTCGTTCGTTTAGTTAAATGAGCCGATCACGAGCCTCACTTTTAGGTTCGTTTATTAAACAAGCCAAGCTCAAGCTCGAAAAAGTTTTGCTCGGTTCATTTTTTAACTTTGGCTTATGAGCTCAGCTCGGCTCGTTAAAAGTTCGGTTCGGCTCGTTCAATTAGTTAAACAAGCCGAGCCCAAATATCATTTTAGGCTCATTTAGTTAAAGAACCGAGCCCAAGTCTAGGGGTATTCAGCTCGACTCAGCTCATTTACAACCCTAGTTGTACAAGGACGGGGACGGGGAAACGAGAACAGGGAAATGAGGACGGAATAAATGCGGAAACGCCATTTCATAAAAATTTATGAAAGAGGGACGACAGGAAACGTTAAAAAAATATAATATATATTTTAAAAAATAGATTAAATTTACTAAAATTAAGAGAGAGATAAAAATTTCTAAAAGTATTGCTTATATTTGTTAATTTTAATTATTAATAATTATTTTTTTTAAAATAATTGAAAAATATTTTTTAATAAAAATATTAATTAAATAATTTTAATAAAAATTGAATTTTAAAACATTTCCGGGACGAGAGACGGTGCCTGACTGCCGTCCTAGTGCATCAGTGACAACAATTATCTATGTTTGGCCTGTCATAAGTCTAATCGTATCTTTATTTGATGGGAGTCAAGTAGATTTTAGAACATCTTCCGAGTATTTTATTTTCTCCATTATGTTGAGAAAAAACTCCATTATTACTAATGTTTAAATTAAAAAATAAATATTTTAAAAACTTCTCACTATAACTTCATTATTATGATGTATTGTTGAAAAATCAACAAAATACTAAATATTTTTCCAAGATTGGAAAATTCGATTAAAAATTAAATATCCTAAAAGTCAGATACCTCTTTGAAAAAAATAGATCATATATCCTAAATATCATATCAAAAATTTCATATCCTAAATGTTTTATGCAACCCTAACGATATCCTAAACAAAGGCCTAACAACTGAATACATTAAATACTAATAGATAAGGTCAGTATTAACGACACTTATTGACAAACTCTCGATTATTAAGCAATATTTGATGGTTTATGCAGTCCGCTACAAATAGTAACAAAAGCTTTATCAATTAACCAACCCCGCACTAATAAATGGGTTTAAGGGTGACAGTTTAGCCCACCTTTAGGGACACAATTATAAAATATTTAAAAAGTTCTACTAATAGAAATACGAAATATAACTAAATATTTGATCTCATTCAATATAATATCAATCCGATATGACAAATTACCTACCTAGAAACACATATCCCAAATAATACCGGCTCACTATCTATATGACCCTATAAAGACCAATTAATTCATGGTCAATATTAAATAAAAACATGCCAGAAATAATAGTCTCTTATACGAAATCTGGAATCAGTACCCATACCTTTCTTTATGATGTTTGCAATAACAATAGCTATCAAAACCCAGCCCACATATCTTTAATGAACTTAACACTAACCACAAATATGATTCAAAGAGCTAGCAATCTACAATCCTTTCTAACTATCCATCTCGTAGCTTATATACCAATATAAAAATAAATAAATAAATAATATCACAAGTAATTAACAGTGGAACAAGGGTCCTCAATAATGACAATTTAGGCCTAGTTCAAACCATTTAGGTTCATGAAAATCCATTCATACCCGCTAGATGCAATTACGCACAAGCAACTTGAATACAATTATTCTAATCAGATATTTGATGGACCAACAATTTACCAGACCAACACATTACTCAAACTTGCAAACTCCATCACTAGTAGTTCCTTCCGTGATGGATCCATGATTAGACCATAATTTCGTGCTATACAAGATGGACAATAACTGGAATATAAATGTAGAAACCAGAATTTTTTGCAACCGCTAATCAAAACTGAATGATTGTTGCATTAGAACTTTAGAAGATAAGGAGCTCGCTAGTCCATAGCTTAGAAAAATAGAGCGGAAGGCAGAGCAAAATTTCTAAGTGAATGAATAGAATAATTTGGATTCGTCGGCAATGGTGTGTGCTTGATGGTGTCGCCTACACCAGAGGCGAACAACATCCACCCACACATGTCCATAACCAATTGCAGTGACTTCTACCCGTTTTGAGTTCGATGCTAAAATATGAAGCTTCAATTCGTGAGGGAAATTGTGAGTTTTCAGAGTGGATAGGGACAAGAATGATCGATACTTACTTTGAAGGGTTCCTCATCGAGGGCTTCCTATGGGAAGAAGTTTTCATTCAATTGTTTAAAAAGAGTAGCATTGATATTTGATAGGTAGGGTTAAACGAAATAAATCATAGTATCGTAATTAAAACCAAATCTTATCATTAAAGGATTTATTATACAACAAATTTATTTACTATTAACAACCAAATAATTATTATCATCTATTCTATTTCTTTTCCCCCTGCGGTAAAAAATTAGTACTTTCAACACTTTTCATTCATGTATCAGTATATTTTCATATAAAACAAACTCCCGAAATATGAGTTTAACTGTAATATACAATACATTTGAGGGTTATATGAAGTATAACCATCAAAACTCAAGATTATATAATGTGTTATACATTCATATTTTTACCTAGAAAATATGGATTCTCACCTGATGATTTTCTCTGAGCACATTAATTATAGGGATTCCGATCCTCGAATACTAATTCTTATATGGTAATGATTCTCTTAAGAAAATCCTTAATTCCATTAACAAATTTTAATAAAGTAAATGGTTATAAATCACCCGAGTCAAACTCGAGTCTGAAAATATTTTGTTAGGCTTCCCACCATATAGCTTGAGTTTTGGTGTACGTCTCTCTCCGAGTATGAATATTATCCCCTCCGCATAGTTTTTCCAAAGGGTGAAAGCACATTTTGTATGTTGGGTTTGAATATTCGGCGAAAGCCAGCATGTTGAAGTACAACACCCGGCAAATGTAAAATCATGCCACTAAAGAAACAATTACACCATCAATGGAACTGTGCATTGAATTTATGGATTATTTAATTATTTCGGAGTTAGAAACATAAGAAACTTGCGGGACATATTCGAATAACTAGGTTCACGGCCTCTCTTTTTAGTGCCCTCTTAGCCCTCCGCCCCAATACCTCCTTGCTGACCTTCTTCTTAGGTTCACGGGAAGATCCAGCACCTGAACTATATTGAGCATTATTTGACCCACTATGATGAACGGGTCTGGCTTCCTGACGGCCAGACCTGATGTATCCATTATACCCCCACCGACGGTTACCAATGCAAACACTAGCAGAGCAATTGAAATAATCTTCCGCCAAGTCATCCTCTTCCTCATATTCATATTCGTACTGATAATGGTACAACTCTTCTACTTCATCATAGAAATCTTCTCGATGATACACAACTAACGGCTCAAACCATGAAGCCCTTAGAAGAAGGCATACACTCTCTTCAAACATGTAGTCGTGGAGCCTGTCAAAGTTTCAAGCCAATTATGGTAAAGACCAGAATGATATCAATCACTTCCACCTAAACTAGAGGTACCAATGATATCAAAGGAATAAGTGAACCTCTTTGATGGACATGATACATAAATTCTCATGACTTATAAAATTATAACACAGAACATAGCACGTGCAATACAATTGTATACAAAAACAAATCCTAAAATTTACAAGTGAATGACTCAAGTACAATTCAACAGCCGACTCTTGATGTCTTCCACTTGCATCTGATGCCAACTCGTGGCGAATATCTACTTCCATAAGCATAACCATACACCACATATTGAAGCTTATTATGACAAAAATCGATCATCATAGTTCATTTAATATGGAGGGAAAGAGACGAAGGGCAAACATTCATTGAATAAAACCACTAACCTCCCCAACCACCCATCCACATGCACAGACAAAACCAATAAAAAGCGTGATTCTAAAATAAAAAACCCTTCTAGGATGAGATACTGCACTGAAGTACAATTCGTTTCACTTTCATGGTTCTTGGCAGAACTACACCAAAGTGGTCAAGGAATCCCCAAAGAGATTTGCTAATTTGTTCCCACTAGCTATTGCATTACAGCTTAGTTTGACAAAATATATTGATCAACCAAAATAATGTAATAGCATGTGATAATGCTCAGTCAATAGTAGATGAAAATTATTAAAGTGATTACAGTTATTTGGTAAATCAGAGCAAAACTGAGATAAGATGAAATAGTGGCTTTAGTGAGAAAAACGAATAAAAAAGGCCCCCCCCCCTCAATTATAAAGACGGGCTCATATCCTCACTGATGGAAGAATGGAAACACAATATTATTAAGAGGTGATGCAATGTTCTTGAATAATTTAATCAAATTATTAAATAATCCAACTTATCGAACAAGCTGAACAAGTATTGTACAACGATATGCCTCAAAGTATTTCACCCAAAAAGCTCACAGCTGCACCAAGATTTTATAGTAATAATTTCTAGTGGAATATCAGACCAACTGTTGCCCAACTACGAAGTTTTTGGCCTTTAGGACTCACGACACCCTCACACCCTCTGTCAAATATTCCACAGAGACAACTAAGAAAAGCAGGATCGCAATACATAACAGATGTATCAGGTTGGGTCTTAGGAAGCCAGACCTATACATCATAGTGAGGTCAAATAACCCCCAACATAGTTCGGCTGCTAGATATTACTGTGAACCTAAAAAGAAAAAGCAGGAAGAAGATATTGAGGCGGAGAGCCCCGCCAGGGGAGGGGGGGAACCACTAAAGCCAGAGGCCGCAGATAAGGCTGCAGATGCAAAGCATCAGCAGTACCAGGTTAGGTTAGGGAGAAAGTGAAGCCAGCAACTAGTAACTCGAAACCATGTGAGCCAGCAACCTCTGGGACGCATTCTACTATGTAAAATAATTGACATTTTGGTTGGTTTGTTCAATTCAAAAACTGTGAAGTGAAGGTGGGCAGATATTAATCAAAAAAGGGATTCTCTGTCGTTAAACTTAGATACCAGATTAGCTTGACTTTTGGTTACTGGACTATCTTCTTCCTTATTCTTTACATTTCTCATTCTTCAAATGATAGATTAATCCAATAATTCAATGCGCAGTTCCATTGATAGTGTAGATGTATCTTATGTTCCTTGCTAGCGGCATGATTTTAGATTTGTAAGGTGGATTTATTGAACAGGGTTTTGATCCGGCTAAACTTTTATTGCAAGATATATTCCTATTCACGCACGTGTGCAAACCTAATAATCAGAATACACTAATACATGGGGTACTCGAAATCGGGAAACAATATTCAAATTCAATTGTAACCATAATTTTGCAGTTTTGTATTGCAAAATTAGACTGCATACGTAGCTTTACAAGAATGAATATTAGGGTAAGTGCCTGCCAAATACACGTAATAAAAAGATGAGCAACAATTAACTGGCAATACCCGTAAACCCCTTCAAACCCAAAACAGACAGCAATTAACAAAGCTTTATAAAATTCTAGACCAAACCTAAACGGAAGATTGTAACTCGAAAGCTTAAAAAGTCATTGCACAATTCTGCAGTCCCATTTAATTAACCAAGAAACTGGATACACGTTATAAAACCGTAACAAGATCGTGCAAGAATTATAGTTATAAATTATAAAGCAACTAGAATAACTGGTTGTGAAAAAAAGAAGGCGGGAGGGGGGATAGAAATACCAGTAAGCGTGCTCGCAGCCTTTCACAAGGGCAGTCTCTTCCAAGACTATTTTGTCCAAACAGATCGCGCAGACACCGTGGTGAACATCAGCGTTAACGCGTTCGCACCTTTTATTCGCTTCTTCCTTTTCATCTACAAACTCTACCACGCCCTTCATTTTACCCTGCAAGTTTGCAAACACACCAGCACATAAATCAGTAATCGAAATGTCTGCATTCAACCTAACTGGAAACCCCAATTGAAAACCAAGAACGCCCCCTTTCGGACCAGAAAACCGAACGGATCAACGATGTCTATATCACGACTCAAAGAATCGGAAAGAATAAACAATCGCGTTCTTTAATACCTGATCTTGAATAGATGAGTCGGTGACGCCGGCAGTAGTTGAATGTTCTTCGACGAAATCGGTGACGACTGAAGTCATTTTGTAAAATCGAATAGATAATTGGAAGCATGACGAGAGGAGAGATAAATGAAAGGAAGAAAAAGAGAAAGGGGGTGAGTAAAAAGGAGAAGATTTCGACAAAACTAACAGAAAGGGAAAATGGATGGCGAGCAAGAGATAGATTCCAAGGAATTATACTGATTCCTACAGGAGAAGGATGAGAGTTGGGGAACAAACAGAGAAGAAGAACAAGATCGGGCCCTCAATACAGGGATGGACAAAGGGAACGCCCTACAACAAGATCCTTCTGAGGATGCTATTAAAAATGCCAGTTTAACTTTTTTCTCTCTTTTACCCTCTTGTTTTACGTGTGGACGTTTGTTTCCCCTGAGGCGAGTGCACCGTTTTTCGATGCCCTAAGCCTCCTGGAGAGGACGCGTCATTGATTTTTTTTTTTTTTTTCCCGAAGAAGTTATTGAGATCTTATCTTCACGCCATTTTCGTTTAAAGAGTCAACCGGTAGTTTGAGATAGTTGTAAATAAGATTTTGAGGAGCTGTATCAAGATTCGAGAGTAACAAACCTTTTTGATTTTTTTAATTAACTTACAAACATTTATTATTTATTCAGATGAAGTAAATTTGAGCAAAATATTTTATGATATAATATGTGTTTTACATAATATATCATAATTTATATACTGTGCCTTTTTTATCTAACAATATATATGCTTATGCTATAATATAATAATACGGGCTCGTTTTTTACTAATGATTCGGTAAATCGACGTGAGTTTATATATTAAAAAAAAATCTAGATAAATAAGGATACATATTTTAAAATATTATTTGAATAAAATTAATTTAACTTAGGGGTAAATATTATTTTAAAACCATTTAGATAGAGATAAATGAGAGTTAAAAATAAAATAAATGACACTTATACTCAAAGTCCCTTCTATAATATATATAATTGTCGAGGGTATTTTTGTCTAGTTTGTTAAAAGTTCATTTATTTTTTTTCTTTTTCCTTTATTATCCCTCAAATTAGATGTTAATAAAATAAAGGGAATTTGAATGAACTAAAAGGAAAATTTTAACCCTTATTAACTTAGATGAACATTTAATTTTTGTATCCAAAAGGGCGTACCGAAAGTGAATCAAAAATTTCACCCCAATCAACCCTAAACTAATCAAACTATAAAAGTTAAATCTAATAATTGAACAAGTTTAGGTTTAATTAAGGTTGGGTTAAGTTTGTGTCAAGGAAGAGACATAACCTACCCGGTCACTTGTTGGTGTGTCTTAATTGAGTCTAGACCAATATTATGTTAGGTCAAAATATGGATCTTAAAAAAATTATTTTTTAGTTCATTATTTTTTTTACATTTTACAAGAAAAAAAATAGATGAAATTGCATTGACTACATTTGCTAGTTTTAATATTAATTTATGGAATATTTATTACACAAATCAATATATATATATATATATAATAATAATAATAATATTTTTTAAAAACTATATATATTTAAATTTTGTCTTGTTTCCATATTTTAGGACACAAGAAACCTAATTTTTAGGTAAAATATTTCCTTATCTATGGAGCCAAAAAATAGAACAATAACAAATTTCATTTTATAATAATTATCAAAGAAAGAAAATTTGGAAATTTTCCCACTCCTTTTTACTTAACCATGTAAATTTAGTTTTTTCACTTCATTTATTTATTTTTTCCATCATAAATTATTAGTAACTATATTTCTCTTTTAATTACGTAGATCTTTTAACCCCGAGCTCCCAAATATTTAATTATCAAAGTAAAGTTTTAGTTAATCCACTCAAATCAACATGAAAAATAAGAAAAATATCTTTATATAGAATGTTTTTTGGATTGAACATTTTTTCTTTTTTTGGTAGTTTGCGAGATAAACGTAAGAATTGAATTTACTCTATTTTTTATTTCTTCACGTCTTTATTTTCTTTAATTTTTTATAATTAGTTTCTATAAAAAAAAGTATTCCTCCGAATAAATTAATTATGTATCAAATGTAGACTTCATTTATATAAATGTCTTCTATGAGGAATTTTGTCCCAAAAGATGGCTTATAAATTTATCTAACCTAAACACTATATTTAAATACCCTAAAATATAATTAAATACTTCTCGAAAGTTTAAAACTCATGTTAAAATTCCACTGAATAAAATTTTAAAATTACTTTATGGTGTATTTAAATAGGTTCATAGGTAAAAAGAAAAATTTATACACACATATACATACATATATACATATACATATACATATAATTTTTAAAGTGAATCACTTTTAAAATTTCATAATTTTTAAAATTCAATCATTTGTAAAATTCTTCATTCAAGCAAAACTTTAATGAATCTTTAAAAATTGATCAAAAAAGTGGTTTTCTTTAAACCTTATGTGTTATGTGTTCAAGGTTTGTGCCACATTTAAGCACTCATTTTAATGCAAATTTAAATCTTGTGTAATTTTGTATAATTGTATAAAATGCTAAAAGACATTCATTGTGTGTAATTGTCAAACACGAGAGATTATAAACTATGTTTTTGGTAATCACTAAAACTAATGGGGCTATTGGCATGCCTCCAAACTTTACTACTAGAAAATTTTATTTTTAAAAAAATTGTGAAAACTAAAACGCAAAAAGTAGTGGTATTATGTCATGCCAAACATAGAGAAGGTATTTCGTATACTTAATCCATGTCAAATGGGAGGCTAAAAGTAATTTATACCAAAATCAAGGTTAGGAACTAGGAAGCGCTTAACTAAGTAATAAAGGTTACAAAAATATAAACAGAGAAGTATAATTCACTAAAAAGATATTTAAGAGGAAAATTCCAAAACAAAACAATAAAAATAAATCTAATAGCACTTTGTTATAGTACCTAATAATCTTTCACTTCAAGCAACGCACCAAGAACAAACAATCAATAATACCTGTAGGCAACAATGTCTCTTGCTTAGGGAATAAACAACAACCATAAAGTGGTATCGGCACAAAAAGATACTAGGAATTAGGGTAGTAAACCAATAAAGTTGGCTTGTGATAAATGAATTTATTAACTAGTTTATTTAGTGCATAGTCCTATTATTTTTCTTGCATTTCTATATTTTTATATTAGAATTAACGCATTTGTGTTGGGATACTAATTTGTTACTAGTTTTATTTATAGGTATGTCATATGGAGGAAAAAGTTGTAAAATGGATTAAAGCAATGTGCAAATGAGTCTAAAACTAAAATGGGTACGACTATGTGAAAAAGGAAAAAAATAAGTTTGTAAAGCTCCATGTCATTAAAAAGCACACCCATACTTTTTTCAGATTATATATATATAGGCAGGTTGTATTTAAAAGCACACCAATGCTTTTTCATAATAGATAATATGGCAATTTTCTGCGAAGGAAATAAAAAGAGGACACTTTATATTTTGATGGTAGATGAATCACTTTGAAATAGGGTTTTTTTATCTTTTTCATCTTCATTTTTGGATCTCTGTATCTAGAGAAAGAAAAACATATATTCATCATTAGAATTGAATTTTGAAGCTTTGTAATCATTTGGATCCAATGATCTACTCTTTATATCTTCAACATATAATTTATATCTTCTAATGTATTAACCTATTTATTTCATTCATGTCTAATTTATCTATTTTTTTTATTGATTCAACTATATGTGAGAAATTTATAGATCTGGGATTCAATTAAGGCTAATTTGGTAGCAAATTTGAGTGTGTATGTGAATTGCTCCATTTTGGTATTCAATTGCTAGAGCTATAATTTATATTGAATTGATTGATCACTATTTTAATTAGATGTAAGAAATCAATCAAATAACTGAAAGGTGTAGATTGATACTAGAAGTTAGCAATTGAATAGGAAATCTTGAATCATAAAAGTAACTTTGTAATACTCTAATATTTTAAAACCTAGAATTTAATAATTAATCAACATCTAGTATAATTTAAATTTTAAATTATTAATTTAATTATTTTGTGGACTTATGATTTTTATAAACAAATATGATTTATTTAATAAATTAAAATAAATATTTATTATTTTATCATACTCTTTTTATTTAAATAATTTTTCAAACCCATATTTTACTAAAATTATCCTCTTAAATTAATTCACTAAATTTTAATAAAAATAATTTGTTCATCTAAATAATTAAATACCTAAATTTTAAAATTATTTTTATTTTTATTTTCCCCCTTTGTCCTTTTTCCTTCCTTTTCTTTTCCTCCTTTTTCCTTTTCTTCTTTTCTTCCTCCTTGGGTCCCCCGACTTGCTTCTCCGTTCCCCCTGCCTTAAGCTCCTGGCCCTCCTTCCTTCCTCACAGCCCAACACCCCCTCTTTATTTCTTTTCTTTTTCTTTCCTCCACTGGTTGGGCCAGTCCAACCTTTTTTTCTTCTTTCTCCTCCCTTCTGTGCAGATCGACCTGCCTTTCTTTCTTCCCCATTCGGCCTGCCTCCCTTCTTCTTCTTCTTCTTCTTCCCTTCTCCTTCCTTCTTCACCCGTCAAACCAAACACCCCTCCCCCCATACCTGCACCTTACCTACAACCAGTCCTACTCTCTCCCTCTCTCTCCCGCCGCTTTCCTTTCCATTTCGACCTAGACCTCCCCCTACACAGCCCCCCTCCTCTCCCTTTTCTTCTTTCTCTTCCCTACCACCCTAAATCCCAACCTACAACCACCTAGCTTGCACCTCTCCCTTCATTCCTCTCCCTCTTCTTTTTCTTCTTCTCCTCTACCTATTTATTTCCCTCCTTGAGCCCCCTTCTTCCCTTATAGAACCCCTCTTCTCCCTTCTTTCCTCCTTCTCCCTTCCTCCTTTATTTTTTCTTCGCCACACTCAACCGCAGCCTTTGTCGCCCAACCAACCACCACGCTAACCCCTTGACCTCCCTTGCTTCCTCCCTACACTACCTAAAAGCCACCACTCGCCCCCTACAACCACCCTTCTTCCCTTATAGAACCCCTTCTTCCCTTGCTTCCTCCATACACCACCTAAAAGCCACCACTCCCTTTTCTTCCTTCTCTTCCCTACCACCCTACACCCCGACCTACAACCACCTAGCTTGCACCTCTCCCTTCCTTCCTCTCCCTCTTCTTTTTCTTCTTCACCTCTACCTATTTATTTCCCTCCTTGAGCCCCCTTCTTTCCTTATAGAACCCCACTTCTCCCTTCTTTCCTCCTTCTCCCTTCCTCCTTTATTTTTGCTTCGCCACACTCAACCGCCGCCTCTGTCACCCAACCAACCACCACGCTAACCCCTTGACCTCCCTTGCTTCCTCCCTACACCACCTAAAAGCAACCACTTGCCCCCTACAACCACCCTTCCTTTCCTTTCTCTTCTCCTCCCCTTATCGACCTCCACCCTACACCACCACCTTGCGTTATTATCTCCCCTCTTCCACTGCCACCACAGCTACCCTCAACTCTTTGAAACCTCCTCTACCACCCCTACCTCAGCTGATTGAGATCTCCCCTGTAACCCTCATTTATTATCCTCTTTTCTCTTCCTTCTTCTTCTTTTTCTCCCTTCCTTCACACCACCTTTCCAGCCTTGTTGCCGCCATCTCTCCTCCACCTATACCATACCATCCCTCATATACCATACCATCCCTCCTACACCCAGCCACCACCTTCACTCCCCTCCACAAGCCCTCAACCAAATCCACAAACCCTCACCTAAACCAGTCATTCCTCTTCTCCCAACTCTCCTCTTCACCCCATTTTCCCTCTTTATTTCGCGGATGCAGCTCACGCTGCCATGCAGAGTGAGTGTTGTTGTACCCTATAGGTTTGATTAGCCAAGTTTTGAGGTATTTATTTTTACTTACCAAAGCTTGAACTATTAATGGGTACTGGTGAAGTTTATTTATTATTGGAAATAAGGTAACTACTGTACCCAACTAAAATGTGTGGATATACGTATGCTAGTACATTAGGATTTTGAATATGTTTGTGTGCATATTGGGTGATGTTAATTTGTAGCATATGTTGGTAGTTAAAATGAAAATCATGTTATATTAAGAAATATGCTATATATAGAAATGATGGTTAAGGAAGGAGCCTTATTGTTAATAATAGTGTTAAATGCATGTATATGTCATGATAAGCTAATATGGCAATTTGTAGTGGAGATAATATTAATATGAGCCCTAGGGGCATTTTGGTAATTTTTCTTGTACAAAGGGTGTGGCCTAAATAAGTATGTATGGTAGATGATAATGGGCATTAGTAATAAATAATAATAGTTGGTGGTGTTAGATGATGCATATGGACCATGGGTGTTAATGTTTTATGTTATAAGGGTATTTTAGTAAATTTGGCAAAAAAAGGGCAAATTGGTAATTTATATGAATAAAAGGGGTAATATGATAATTTAATAGGTAATAAGGGCAGTTTAGTAATTTTGTATGGAAAATGGGGGTAACTTGGTAATTTTATGAGTAAATAGGATAATTTGGTTAATTATTAAATAACAAGGATATTTTGGTAATTTTGGCATAAAAAAGGGTAACTTGGTAATTTTATAAACATAAGGGGTAATATGGTAATTTAATAAGTATAACAGATAGTTTGGTAATTTTGGCCTAAAAAAGGGGTAATTTGGTAATTTTATAAAGAAAAGGGGTAACATGGTAATTTAGTAAGTAAGAGGGGGTATTTAGGTAATTTAGCACGAAAAGGTATAAATTAGTAATTTAATAAGTATGGAGGAAATTTTGGTAATTTAACACCTATGAGGGATAAGTTGGTAATTTTAACAAGTATGAAGGATAATTCGGTAATTTAACGAACCTGATGGGAAATTTAATAATGTTAACAAGTGTGAAGGGTATTTTGGTAATTATATAGGTATGGAGGGTAAATTGATAATTTCATAGCTATAAAGGGTGTTTTGGATAATTATACAAGTATGAAGGGTAATTTGGTAATTTGACAAGCAAAAGGGTATTCTAATAAATTGGAAAGCAAGAGGGGTAATTTAATAATTTTGTAAGTAATGAGGGGTAAATCAATAAATTATATATAACATGGCAATGGATTTAATAAGCCTCCATAATAAGATATAACGGATATTAAACAATAGAATAAGTGTTTATGGCCTTAGTATTACTTGTTTAAGTATAACCACGTATATTATAAGGATAAGGGTATTTTATTAAATTGATGAATATCATAAGGATAATGCATGATATAGGTTGAATGGGTAATTAAGGATATGAGATGATATTTATTTCGTAATCGTGCAAGAGGGCCTTAGTTGTTAATTATGCATAAATATGTGTACTAGATGTACTAGAAGTATATGTTAGGGTTTATGCGTTCAATGATCCCTTGATATATCGTACTTGATTTTATGACTAGTATTATAACTATGATATGATAACCTATTACGGCATATGAATAAATAGGAATGAAGTACATGATGAAAATAGGTGATAAAAGGAAGCCTTAGCCTTAGGGACATTTTGGTCGTTTTGACCTAAGGTGCCTAAGTATAAGATTTAGAATTTAGGATGCCTTAGTGGACTATTTAAGCTAACATAGATAATAATATGAATAAAGATTACTTAATAATAACATAAATAAATAAAAATGATTAAGTATGTGATTGATGTATTTCTTGTTATCATCTTAATTAAGAAATTAATAATTAAAGTGGAAAACCTCAAGATCGGGAATGGTGGCTCTTTAGGGATCGTTACCCTAAAGACGTGGTTTAGTCCACGATTATTCCAAATTTTACTAATGTGCCTTAATGCCCCAACCAGATCCTACATCTTACTCGATCTAGCTCTATGGACCTGTTTAGGGGTTATGCGTACTTATGGATTAGGTGTCCTTATAGGTATATTGGCAGGGTATTGTATGTTCTCGTGCACCAGTGCGACTAAGGTACCTTTGCGTCCTTAGGTTGATGGTTGGAGGGTATTGTACTTCTTGTATACGCTAGTATGATCAATGTACCTTTGTATCTCCAGGTCCGTAATTTCCCCCTTGAGTTAAATAAATGGAATTGTTGTGTTAATTAAATGAAAAAATACTAATTATTTAGAGTAGAAAATTATTGAGTCAGGCCTAGATAGATTATATGATTTGCACTGGTCCACCGGTTATAATAGTGGCTAGGAGCCTTTCACCCTAGAGGTTATATATGTATATCGATCCACCAATTATAATAGTGGTCGGGTGTGCGTTACCCTAGAGTGTATACCAGTCCATCGGCTATAATAGTCGGGGATCCCGAACTCAGTAAACCAAACCTTGAATGATAATAAATCATGAAAAAATACTAATCACTTATAGTGAAAGACGAGTTAGGGCCAGAACGATCCACCAATGAATAATAGTAGTTAGGTGCATTCTACCCTCGAGATCTGTCCATCGACGAATGATAGTGGCCAGGTGTGTTCTACCCCAGAGTGTATTTCTAATCCACCGGCTATAATAGTGAGGTTTTCGTATTCACATGGATGTAATTTGAGAGATGATGTTGAATAATGTTTAATTAATAGATTAAGACCAAACAATGTTGATTTCATCTATATGATTTATTAATATAGTATAAGTGCAGCCTTCGAGCCTATCTCTCCAGTGTGAATGCCTCATGCCAAACAACTCTAGAAACTTCCACTATTGATGCCACCAAATACCCCCCAACGTCAACACCATAGTTATAAAACTAAGAAACTTGAAAAAATAGAGAGGAAAGAAGAAGTAGAGAAGAGTTTAACACTGCTTCTTTATTGAGAAGAAAATTTAATATATCTTTCAATCACCAAGAGAAAAACCTATATATATATATATAATATAATATAATATAATATAACAACCTACCCCTAAAATAAATGCAACAACTTGAAGTGAGAAGGAATCAAAACATAAGATTTAGTCTAACATATAATAGCATATCATAAAATATATTAGGTTATAATAGTATTTCTCCCTTATGAATCCGTCTACCTCAACCTTCACCTATGGTTAGCCTCTTCTTTAACCCATCAAAACATTCTAATGAGACAACCTTAGTTAGAATGCCAGCTATTTGATCTACTGCAAGAACATGATTAACTGTAAGCTATTTTGCCACCACTTTTTCCCTAATAAAATACAAATCTAATTCCAAGTGTTTGATTCTAGCATATAGAATAGGATTAGCAGAGATAGCAAAAATGCTAAGATTATCACACCATAAAACAGGAGGCGTGTTAAAACCGAATATGAGCTTATGTAACAACGAATGCAACCAAAGTACTTCAACTACAACATTCAAAAGACTTCTAAACTCTGCTTTGGCACTAGATCTTGACACCACATTTTGCTTTTTAGAGCAAAAAACTACTAAGTTTTGTCCTAAGTAAACATAGAAGCCACTAGTATACCATCTATAATCATAATCACCAACCCAATCCGCATCATTGAATCCAGTTAATCTGAGACTAGACGACTGCTTGAGCACCAAACCTTCCTCAGTAGTTCCTTTTAAATATTACAAAGTTCTCTTAATAGACTTCTGGTGAGTATATAGAGGGTTTTGCATAAATAGACATACCTTATTCACACTAAATACAATCTCAAGTCTTGTAATAGTGATATACTGAAGGGCAACAACTATAGATCTATATTCCAAAGAATTATCTATAGGATCTCCATAATCCTTATAAAGTTTGAGGTCTATTGTCATGGGAATTCGTAAAGATTTAGCATTATCCATCTTTAATTTCTTTAAAAGATCAAGAATATATTTTTTTGACTCAATAATATCCCTTGATTCAAAAGAGAAATCAACTATTTCAATTATGTATTAGTACTTCCAGTTAGAATAAACACCGTAAAATCTCTATTATATCTTATAAATAAAGATTGATATGCCTGAGAACTCTTGAACTCAAGTTGATTAAATAAAACTTTTGATTTTGTTAAACCAAGCCCTTGGAGCTCGTTTTAAACCATAAATGGCTTTATGCAATTTGCAAACTAGTGCTCACCTCTGTTATTCTTTTGAAACACAAATGGTTGTTACATACAAATTTCTTCATCTAATACTCCATTAAGAAAACAACTGTTTACACCTAGCTGATTTATAGATTAATATTGTGACAAGACAATGATCAATACCACTCTAATTGAGGCTAGTTTAATCATTGGACTAAGGGTTTATGTGAAATCAAACCCATATGTTTGAGCGTAATCTTTAGCCACCAATCTAGCCTTATACCTAGAAATAGACCCATCTAGGTTATTTGTTAGTTTTAACACCCACTTTCAACTTACTGTTTTCCTCCTATGAGGAAGAAGAACAAAAGACCAGGTATGATTTTTTATTAGTACATTATATTATATTTTCATTTCCTCTTTCCACTTAGGATGAGCTTAATCCGCTTCAACTGATATAGGTTCTTGTGTATCCAGAGTAACTTATAAGCTTTAAGTTTGAAAATTCCATGTTTTGCACTTGTCACCATAGGATGTTGATTTACCAAATTTGGAGATAGTACTGCATCTAAGCTATTATCATGCAAATCAATATGGATAGGGCTATAACATTTTTTTAAATTTTTTTGAGTTGGTATAACTTTTAGTATTAGAATTCTGAAAAGGAAAACTAGAAGAAATAGAACTAAAAGAAAGAGAAGGAAAAAGGATAGGACTGATATAAGGCTTTCTATCTTCAAGACTAGAAGTTCTGTTCTATGATTCATGAGTAGTAGAAGATGACATTTGACTATGACTTATAGTTATGGGCACATCTGATATACTAGTTTTAGGTTGAGAAGCAGTACATTACACTATACTAGATGTAGAGAAAGGAAAAGTGAGTTCATAAAAACCCACATGCCTAGTAATAAAATACTTTCCAAACTTATCGAGACAATTATACCCTTTATGAAGAGTTTTGTATCCTAGAAAAGTGCATAGGGTTAGCCTATAATCCATCTTATGAAAGTTATAAGGCCTTAGATATGGAAAACACAAGCAACCAAAAACTTTCATGAATGTATAACCAGCTTAAAAGTTGTAAAGTACCTCATGAGGAGATTTGTGTTGTAAAACCTCTGTAGGTAATATATTTATAAGATAGATAACATTAGCAAAAGCATATGTGAAATACCCCAAAATCCTAAGTTAAGAAATTATAGCTAATTAAGGTTTTATTAGGAAAATTAATTAAATAAATTATTTTTCTAAAATAAGAGGAAGTGATTAGGACAAAGTCAATAGGAAATTTATAAATAAAGTAATTGGAGAAATTTAGAGTGTTTTACTAATTAAAATGTAATTTATGAAAAATCTTTCAAAAATTCTAAATTAGCCTAAAAAGGAAATTAAATATTATTTTATTAAAATATTATTATTTTTAAATATCCCAAAATATCAAAATGTTTCAAACACCCCAACCAACCTATTTTTCCTTTTCCTTTTTCTTTTCTCTTATTATTCTCTTTATTCTCCCTTTTTCTTTCTTTCTCTCCTCTCTCCTCTTTCCTTTTCTTTTTCCCTTCTTCCCCCCGAACTGGGCCAACCCCCCTCGTGGCCTAATCTCCCCCTTCCCCTTCTCCTTCCTCATGGCCTAAAGCCCGCATCCCTCGCCCAGCCACCCGGTCAGCTTCTTTTTTTCATTTCTTTTCTTTTCTCCCCAGACCGTCGGTCTAGCCTTCTCTCTTTTCTTCTTCTTCCTTAGCCCTTGTGACCTGAAACCCCCAATCTACTGCTTGATTTCCGTCGAGTGCCGGCGACTATCCAACCCTTCCCTCTCTTTCCCGTTGACTTTCTATCCCATCAACCCTACCGACCTTTCCCTCCCCTCACGTGAGCCTACAATGCTTCCTTTCTTCTCCCTTGACAGCCATAGCCCTACAATTGTAGACTTGCACCGGCCTACCACCGTCGGTCGATGTTTCTATCCCACTTGCCCCTGTTTTCCCGCTTCCCTCTATCGTTTTCCCCTCCATTTGATCTATAAATACCCCATAGGCATCCCCAAATTCAATTTTTCGTTTGCAGCCCAAAAATCTTGTCCCTTACGCCACTGCCTGATCATATAATTGTCCCATCGCCGTCACCCGAGCCACCTACAGAACTATCCCCTGCATCACCCTCTACCCAACTGCACCTCCCTCCTCCCTTGATTTACCCTGCACGAGCCACCTTTGCTGTGTAAAGTACCCTTCCCGATCACCCACACCTCCACCTCCACTGCCCTTACACCTCCCAAAATCACCTGCAAACCTTCCTCTACCTTTACCTACCCTCCTTTCCCCCTTCCTCCCTCTCCTCCTCCCTTTCCACCACCCTCAGCTACCACAGCGTCGCCGCCTGTACCTCTGCCTTTGGCTGCGCCACCACCCCCATTCTAACCCTCTGAACTTGGGCAATCTCAACCACCCCAACTTCCACCCTCATTCCCCCCTCCTAATCCCAACACTCCACTATTTCCCTTTTCTCCCTCTTTCCCCGTCACCGCCGCTAGTGCTGCCTATCACCACCAACCCTAGGTGGTACCTTGACCCCTCTCAACTCTTAAACCCTAATTATGCAAGTCTTATCCATTTTTGTTGTATTTATATTGTTATTATTATGTATTATTATTATTATTATTTAAATTTGTTATTATTTATCATATTTATTATTATTTACAACCTAGGAATATATATATATATATATATATATATATATTATTAAGGGGTCAAAACCCTATTTTATTATTATTTTGATTATTATTATTATTATCTCGATTTTCATTATTATTGTTGTTGTTGCTGTTAATAATATTAGCAATGCTAGCCTTGGCATATTATCATTTTGTTGCTATTAAGAATGTTCGAACCTTATTATTAATATTTATTATTCAAATATTACTCTTAATAATATTATTCTTAACACTTTTATTATTATAGTTACTATAGTTATTGTTACTATTATTATTATTGATACTAGATTTGGCATGTTATCATTTTGTTGCTATAAAATAAGAATACTCAAGTCTTAATATTGTTATTATTTATTATTCAAATATTGTTAATATTATTCCTAATACCCTTATTATTATCATTGTTACTATAGTGTTATTATTATTACTACTACTGTTATCATTACTATTATTATTATGGTAAAAATATTCGAACCCTTATATTATCATTATTTCAAATATTACTATTATTATTTTTGTTGTTATTATCCTTATAAATATTAATATTTTGTTAGTATTACTATTATTATATTATTATTTTATCCCCTAACCCTATTATTAGCCATAGCCTTAAAAATACTAAGGTTTCTATTACTAGGAGCATTAATATTACTATTATTATTAATATCGCCATTTTTGCTATAAGTAGTGTTAGTACTATTATTACAAGAAATAAATTTATTAGATTTAATAATATAAATATGGCTATAAATGTTAACATAAACTTATTTTAACTAGTAATAATCTAGTAGGCTAACTTGAGGATAAAAAACCCTATTTTTCACTTGTAAAGTTTCCTTTAATTATAATAACCCTAATATTATAATAAAACAGGAAATAATAGTATTTTTGGTAGAAGGGAAACTAATCCTTAGTTTTTTCCTCTTATAGATAAAACCATTCAAAACCCTAAGAACGCGTAGGAGTATGCTTCAAGACCAGTGCCGTGTTAGGTAAGGGTGTAACTAAGGCCTTATGTGTGTTATGTGTCTTATGTGCCTTGGATGCCATGTATGAGTACATGTTGTGTATCTTGTACTATTGTTATAACTGTTTAATATGTAGCATAGCTTGGAGTTGAGGTATGCTCATGTGCTTTTTTATGGTATGTGTTTAATATGTATATGTGGTGAAATGTGACATGATGTGATGTGGCCCTTTAGGACATGCATGCAAGGATATTTAATGTGGGTATTGTGGGATGGAAATATGAAAAGGGAAAATGGGAAAGTAAGATGACCAAGGGGAAGTAAGTTGGCTAATGTAGGTGGGATTAACCTAAATATTCCATGATCCAATAGTGGATGAATAAAAGGAGACTTTAAATAAAATGAAAGAGTGGGTGAACTTTGTAGGGGAGAATCTAGGGTTTGGGATAATCTAGGGTTTGTATGAGAATTTTAGGATTTTGTATGAAAACTTTGAGGGTTTGCGTAATCCCCCCAAATTCTAAAAGCCTATAATTTAATACATAACTTTTATTTGGAATAAATTATCCTTTAAATCTATATAATTTAATTATTTTTATAGATTTTTGAGTATATAAAATTGGATATAAATATTTAATAAATTAAAATAAATATTTTATTATTTTATCATACTCTTTTTATTTAAATAATTTTTCAAACTATTATTTTACTAAAATTATCTTTTTTTAAAACCCTTATATTTAAATTAAATTAAATTAAATTATTAAATAAATTTATTACCCATAAATATTGCATTTCATTATTTTATAAATTAAAAATTTTTATATTGTCCAATTTTTCCTTTTCTTTTTCTTTTTTCCTTTTTCCTTTCCTTCTCCTTTTCTCCTTTTTCTCCTTTCTTTCTTTTTCCTTTTTTCCTTCCCTTAGGCCGCCAGCCTTGGCCTGCCTCGCCTCCCTCCTGCGCATTGGGCCTCTGGCCCATCTCTCTTCTCCTCCCTCTCCTTCTCTCGCATCGTCAGCCTAGACCACCCCCCTTTTCTTTTCTTCCTCCCTCGCGCGAGCCCGGCCTACCTCCCTCCTTTCTTTCCTTCCTTTCTTCCCTGACCAAGCTGGCCCGCGTCCTTCTCCCCTTCGGTCGGCCTGCACGCAACCTCCCCACCCCTTCTTTCTTTCTTTCTTCTTCTTCCATTTTCCCCGGTGCCATATCTGACCATCCTTCGCCATCTCCGCCGCCCCACCTGCAACCCTTTCCTCCTACAGCTCCCCCCTCTCTCTCTCATCATTTTCCTACCCTATCCCGGCCCCACCATCTCTCCCTCTCTTTGCCTATACCCCTCTCTTCTCCTCCCTCTCCCTGCAACTCCCATTCCCCTACCACCCTGCCGTCGACCTACCAAGCCACCCTATCCCCTCCTTTCTCTTCCTCTTCTTTTTCTTCTTCCCTCCCTGCCTCATCCTCCCATTTTCTCGAGCCTCACATGCCTCCCCGACCCTCTTTTTCTTCCCTTATTCTCCTCCTACCTCTCACCCTATTTTTGCTTCGCCGCCTCGCTCCGCCGCTTCCACCACCGCACTAGCCACCTGCGCCACCCCCTGCCACCTCTACCTCACCCCTGAACCATCACAGTACCCCTCGAGCCAACCCGCAACCTCCTCCTTCCTCCCCTCTTCTTTTTCTCCCTTCTCGGTAGCCACCCTACACCACCCCTTTCTGCTACCATTCCAACGCCTTTGGCGCCACCTAAGCCACCAAACTAATCCCTGCAACCCCTTCTACCACCCCCAAACCTCCTTTGGCCAAAACCACTACCCAGGCCTTCATTTTCTCCCTCCCTTTTCCTTCCTTCTCAGCCCCTCCCTCTCGACTCATCTCAACAGCCCCCGCTCCCTAGTAGCCTCGCAGCCGCCGCCCTTAGCCGCCATCAAACCATCCCCAACCACCACTTACACCCCCTCTCTACCTCAGCATCCTTCCCTTACCTTAAATCCTCCCCCACATGCCCTTCTTTCCTAGCCCCAAAACCCCAACCCGAAAATAGCCCATTTGTCCTCCTTCCACCCACCTTCGAGTCCCTCCCCCTCATTTCTTTGCATGCAGCTCATGCTGCATGAGAAATATGAGTTGTTGCATTCCTTGGTTTATTTGGTTAATGATTTTAAAGTATAATAATATTTTAAGTTAAGTATTTAGTTAATTAAATGTTATAAAGTTTTATGCTTGGTTTTCTTATTCTAATGTAATAAATCTTGATATTATTTTTGGGTATTGGTTTTGCTAATCAAAGCTTGAACCTTTAACGGAAATAACGATAAGGTTCATTTTTACGAGATTTAAGATAACCGTTAAACCCCACTTCAACGCATGGATAAAGTATGTTAGCATATTAGGCTTTTTAATATATTAGTATACTTGATACATGTTGTTTAATATAATATATGTAGTTTCTTGTGTTGATTGATAAAAAGGGAGCATGTTAGATTATATGCTATTTATGGAAATATTATTTAAGGTAAGAGTTTGGTTATTAATGAAAATATTAAGCATTTATTTATGTTGTATTATGTTATTGTGATCTTTAATGCATGGTTAATATTATTGTGAGCCCTAGGGGTATTTTAGTAATATGTCTTGTGCAAGAATATTGCCTAGTAAGTATGGGTATTAATGAGTATTGAACAAAATATGATAGTTGTAGAGTTAGATAATAAAAATAGGGTGTTAATATTAATATTTTATGTAGTGATGATAATTTAATATAAGTATAGTAATAAGGGGAAAAATGGTAATTTGCAAGTAAAAAGGGTAAATTGGTAATTTTAGAAGTAAGGGGTAAAATAGTAATTTTGGAGTTAAGGGTAAAATGGTAATTATGTAAGTAAAATGGATACATTGGTGATTTTAGAAGTAAAGGGTAAATTAGTAATTTTGGAAGTAAAGGTAAAATGGCAATTTTGTAATTAAATGGCAAAATTGTAATTTCATAATTAAAGGGCAAAATGGTATGGTAGTTTCTTAATTAAAGGGAAAAATGATAATCTTGGATGTAAAAGGGCAAAATGGTAATTTTATAAGTGAAAGAGTGTTATGGTAATTTTTGAAAGTTAAGGGGTAAAATGGTAATCTTGTAAGTAAAAGGGTAAAGTGGAAATTGAAAAGGAGTAACTTGGTAATTATGATAATAAAGAAGGGTAATTTGGTAATTTAACCGAATAGAGGGTAAATTGGTAATTTTGATGATGGAGAAGCGTAGTTTGGTAATTATGATAATAGAGAATGGTAATTTGGTAATTTAACCCACTAAAGGGGTAATTTGTTAGTGGGTTAAATTTGGCAATAAGGATAATGAAGAGGAGTAACTTGGTAATTTAACCAACTAAAGGGCAATTTGTTAATTATAATAAAGGAAAATGGCAAATTGGTAATCTAACCAACCAAATGAAAAATATATTAAGTATAACAATTATGAAGGGTAATTAGTGGCCTAATAAATGTGAGAGATAACCTGGTAACCCAAACCAGATGTGGCTAAGAACAACTATGTGTGTGTTATGTGTCTTGTGTGCCATGTGTTATGCTATATTGTGTACTTTATGCTTAATGATTAATCACTTGTAGCACAACTTTGAGTGAATATATGAATATGTGATTTTCTTATGGCATATGGATGATGATTATATTTGTTGTGCCTACGATGTTATGTGATGTGACCCTCTAGGACATGCATGCTAGGGTGTTTAATGTGGTAATGCGGGATGGAAGGATGAAAAAGGAAGAATGGAAAAGTAAGATAACCAAGGGGAAATAAGTTGGCTAACAAAGGTAGGAATGACCCAAATAATCCATAAGCCATGAGTGGATGAAAAAAAGTGGACTTTACATAAATTGAAAGAGTGGAAGAATCTAGGGTTTGCATGGGATGGTTAGAGACTGCATGAGGGCGAACTTTACGTATGGAAAGTTGCTTTGGGACGTGAGGAAGGTAATGGAAGAGTTGTTTGAGTGACTGGAGGCTTCGAGTGAAAAAGAGTACGTGGAATAGTATAAGGACACATAGGAGACAGAGTTAGGATTTGGGAGAAAACCCTAATTTGAGAATGTGGAAAAAGAAAAGAATAATACAAATAAATGAGAATGAGTGGGGTAGAAAGTGAGGGTTGGATCTAAGGGTCATAATGTGTGGGGTGTTCAAATAGTTTAGGATGTGTAAGGCAGAGAAGGATGGGCCACATAGGCCCAGATTAGAATTTTTGGAGAAAATCCTAGGATAAGGCGGTGAGTGGGCTTGACCCACACACTTAGGAGTCGGGCTCCAGGTGTGAGTAAGTGGAATAAGGGAAGGATGTCAGGGCAAGTTAGGAGGTGTAGAAGTCTCAAGATATGGGGCGGACCCTCTTGGGAGGATAAGTGAAGATATAGTTAGCCATGAATGTCTAGGGTGAAATCTATTGAATAAGATACGATGAAACACTAATCATATAAAGTGGAAGATTACTGAGTCGAACTCAGACCGATCCACCGGCATAACAGTGGCCAGGAGCGTTTTGCCCTGGAGATCGATCCACCGGCATATAATAGTGGTTAGGTGCGTTCTGCCTTATAAGTGACCGATCCACCGGCTATAATAGTGGGATTTTCGCACTCACATGGACATTTATAATCCGAGATGATTGATTAATGATGGACTAATGGCCTTAAGGCCCTAAAAGTAACGATGGTTCATTATGACCTATTAATATTTGATTGACTTATTAAGTATACGAATGTACGAAAGTGAATGTCATGTATGCACCATTAATATCTGATTGACTTATCTAATATGCGAATGTATGGATCCGAATATTATGTTTACATATGCCATTATGTATGAATAAAGTGGTGTATGTTTTTAAGTATGTTTTAAAGGGTTACTCAGTACCGTAGTACTGAAGGGTTCCATTCGTGGGGCCCCTGCCTATTCAATGGGCAGTGTCTCTTGCAAGTCCTTGTTCAAGAGCTATTCAGGTGAGCAATGGAAAAGAGCATAAGGATTATCCGGGCTCTTAGGATTTCATCCTTTCTCTTCTAATGTCTGGTGCAAATGTAACATTTGTTCATGTAACCACCATTAGTGGATTATATTCTTATAAAATGTTTAATTGCTCTACTCTGATTTAAATATGTTTGAATTTCTCATAAATTGTATTTTACTCTTTTAGCCTTAGCACTTGGTACTAGAATGGTATAAGTGAACTAATATGGTACTAACTGTGGTGGTAATATCCCCAAAATTCACAGTTTTATTATTTTGCTTTCGCTAAATCTTTTTAATAAAACGAACTTTTTTAATAGAGAATTTTGGGGTGTTATAGTTTGCATGGGATGGATAAAGTCTGCATGGGGTGAACTTTACCTATGGAAAGTTGCCTTAGGATGTGAAGAAGGTAATGGAAGAGTCGTTTGGGTGATTAAAGGCTTTGGGTGAAAAATAGTACTTGGGACAGTATAGGGGTGCATAGGAGACCGAGCTAGGGTTTGAGAGGAAACCTTAATCTGAGAAGGTGGTAAAAAGAAAAAATAAATAAGGATGAGTGGAGTATGAGATGAAGATGCAAGATTATCATGTGTGGGGTGAGCATGGGCATCATGGGAAAGTGAGAGCAGAAGGTGAGAAATGAAAGGGTGACATGTGGAAAGGAGGATGCTAGGGTTTAGCGTGGCCAGCTAGGGTTTGGTGTTGCCACCTAGGGTTTTATGGTCACATGTATATTTAGGGGAGTAAAGTGAGATGATGAGGGTTGAATCTAAGGTTTATGATGTGTGGAGTGTTAAAACAGTTTGGGTTGTGTGAGGCAGAGAAGGGTGGGCCACATATACCCCAAATTAGGGTTTTTGGAGAAAACCCTAAGATAAGACTGTGAGTAGACTTAGGGGTATAAGGTAGTGGGACTTGACCCACACACTTAGGAGTTGGGCTTCAAGTGTGAGCAAGTAGAATAAGAAAATGATATCGGGGCAAGTTAGGAGGTGTAGAAGTCTCAAGATATGGGACAGGCCCTCCTGGGAGGATAAGCGTAGATGGAGTTAATCATGTATGTCTAGAGTGAAACTTGTTGAGTAAGACAAAGTAAGATACTATAATTTAAAGATGACGACTGTTGAGCCAAGCCTAGATTGGTCCACCTTTGAATAATAGTGGCCAAGATCTGGGGTGCCCTAGAAACCGATCCACCTGTGAATAATAGTGGTCAAGCGCATTATACCCTGTATGTTTTTGGTCCACCGGCTATAATAGTGGGGGATTATGTGCTCAACACACCGAATATAACTATTATAGGACATGGAAAAGAAACTAAGTACTTACAGTGAAACATCATAAGAGTCGGGGCCAGAGCGATCCACCGACGAATAATAGTGGCCAGGAGTATCTTGCCCTAGAGACCGATCCACCGGCGAATAATAGTAGTCAGGTGCATTATGCCTTATATGTTTCTGGTCCACTGGATATAAAAGTGGGGTTCCCGCACTCACATGGAATAATAATAAGCATGGTGTGAAATGAGCATTGATTAAAGATTAAATAATCAGTTTATCCGAACTGCAGCTTGGCCATTACTTATCTGAAATGATTATATGTTGTTATGTTATCATGCTTGTATTATGTGCCTTAGTGTGTTAGCCTCAGTGCATGGATACCTTACTCAGTACGTAACGTATTCACCATCCTTTTCATGGGTGCTACTCATTCCCACGAGCAGAAGGCCTCTCTAACTTTGTGTAGGTCGGTGATACTATTTTTTATGCTTTCGATGCTTATGAGGTATCAGGCGAGGTTGAACATTGAGCATAGACTTAGCACGGAGATCGAGAGTAGCATGGCCGAACTTCCTCTTTATGTTCTTCTATTTTGTATTGGATTTTCCAGACTTAACTTTTATCGTTGTGTAGACCTTATCCCTTTTAATGAACTTTAACTATGTATTCGAGATTATAACTCTTTTTCATGCAATCTGATTTCTATCTTATGATTGCTTTATCGAAGCCTTACTCTGAGTTTGAATTATGACGGTTTTTAAATTTCCTTTATCTTTGTTAGTACGGGAATGGTTGGGGGCCTAACTTGTACTGATCACAGCGGTAACACCCCCAAAATTAACAAGTTTTAATTTAATTACTTCTGCTAAATCTTAAATAAAATAAAAAAAATTAATAGTGAATTTTGGGGTGTTATAACTTGACAAAAAGTTCTAAAGTAGATTAGCTTGTGCTAAAAATGTTAACCCTATTTAAACTACGTGTCTATGCTCTCTCTTTACTATTCCTTTTTGTTTAGATGTATAGGGACATAGGATTTTATGAACTATACTAGCTCTCTTAAGTAAGGTAGAGAGAATCCTAAATTCTCCTCCTTAAAATGTCCGAAGCATCTTAATTTTTCTATTAAATTGAACTTCTACTAGGGACTTAAAGTGCACAAAACATTTATGTGCCTCTAACTTATTCTTTAAAAAATACAACCAAGTATATCGAGAATGAACATCAACATAATTCAAGTAATATAGTGCTTCAAAAATAGATGGAGAAGGAGAAGAGTCAAATAAATCTGATTCAATCAATTGTAAGGGTTCATTATACATACCTTGAGAAGTTGGGATAAGTAGCTTATGACTTTTTCCTAGCTGTCAGGCTTCACAAAAAATACTTTAAATGTGTTTACAAGTAATATTGAAGTAATTAAGAATTCTCTTCAAAATATTCATAGAAGGATTCCCTAACTTCATATGTTATAGCTTGTAAACACCATCATCATCTGCTTTTGAACTAGACACATGATAAGATTTATGTCCAATCATGTCTTGAGAGCTTCTTTTCCATTCTACTTCTGATCTATATAGCCCTTGTGAGATGTATATCCTTCTCTTAACAAGTTAAACTTATAGAGGCCTTTGAACATATGTACCTCAAGAAGTACTTTTTGAGTTTTCAGATCCTTAACAAGATGAAAATCAATAAATATAGAATTATCTTTAGTAAAATGAAAAACATTTAAAAGATTCTTTGTAATATCATAAACATGCAGGACATTATTTAGGCATAGAGATCTATGAGAATCTAAGACAAATTTTAATTGAATTACATGGTTAATATTAAGACCAATACCATTTCCCATGATGATTTTACCATTACCTTTAACCTCTGAGTTAAGCTGAGGTTATTAAGATCACAGGTGAGATTATGTGTACCTCTAAAATCAAGATACCAGTTGGACATATTGGGTGCTGCATTTGCTGCAAGAACTTAATGACATGAGCCTTGAGTAGTGTTCGACTAACCTTGAGATATATTGGCAGAGGCCAAACTTGTATTTTATAGTGCACTTCAAGTGTTACTAGAGCATCCAACACTGAGTCTTTTGAAACTGAGATTAAAACAATAATAACACTTGACAACAATGTGACCCATCTTGCCACAAAGCTGACATTGAGGCATGTTATTGTTATTATTCCTCCCTCCACAACCTCTTCCTCTAGTTCCTCTAAAATATCTTCTATTACCTCCTTGTTGTGAAGGGAGATTTCCTCTTCCACCTGTACTCGAATTTGCTCGAGGTGCAGATTCGGTATTGTATGTTATTGATGTTACAAGGATAGCGATCATTTATCTTGAAACATTTTGATTAATACTTCCTTCATGCGCCAATAGAAGGTTTCTAATAGATATGAGAATATAAGGTGCTTCTCTAAAGGTCATGATAGCTACTATGGCCTCATATTCTTTTCTCAATCCATTTAGGATGGCAAGAACAGGGTATATGCCTAAAACCTTGTGTCCACCCTATGTCAAAAGATCAAAAAGAGATTTCATCTTACCAAGATAGTCCTTCATAGTCATTCATTCTTTCTTAATTCCTTCCAACTACTTTCTATCGCGCATGACTTTAGTAGTGGATTGAGAGGCAAATTGTTTTGTAGTTACACTCCAAACCTCATGTGATGCTTTACAACCAATGAATAGGGGAATTATAACACCCCCAAAATTTACTACTAAAAAATTTCGTTTTAGTAAAAATTTAACAGAAATGAAATAACAAAACAGTAAATCCTAGGGGTATTACCGTCACACTTAGTACCAGACCTGTTTACTCCTACCGTTCTAGTATTAAATGCTAAGGCTAAAAAGAATTAACTTCAACACAAGTCAATAATTGAAATAAGCTTTCATAAAAGAAATGATAGTGTTCACCATAGAAAATTCAGAGTGCGGATAAAGAAAGTTACAACTCAAGGAGTAATCAAACAAGCTTTCCATGCTCTCTTTCTTCCACCTTTGTGGTGCTGTAAACAAGAATAACCGCTTCATATTCCGAAGTGTGCGAACAACAAGAAGTGCGAACGAAGGACAAATAGAGAAGAAATATGGCTTACCAAATCGAACCATAAAATCTGAAGGGGGATACTAATTAAAGTTTTATGTTATATTTTGATTTTAATTTTTCCTGCAATTGGTGTTTTCCGATAATGAAATTCGAGTGAAATCAAAATAGATTAAATTTAACTACAACAAGCTCTAAGCATAAAACCTAAAGATGAATAATATACAGGTCATTTGCAACACCGCAAAAGCAGCTTCATATCCTGTATGTTGCTTATGATAAGCACCCCACGTCGATGGCCGAACGGCTGTTTTGGAGCAGCGACGCCACTAGCCGCACAAGTGTTTTGGAGCAGTGGACTAACTATACATTATTTAGGAGGGGTGAAAAAAGGTAAATAAAAGAATGAGTGCATTAATAATGAGATTTTTTTTTCATTTACATTTTTTATATATGTTTGAAATGAAAAGAAATACAAAATATTTTAAGCATTTTAAAAAATATATTTTTTAAGTTATTTACGTAATATTTTAGAATGTTTCTAATTTTTTGATATCGGTATTAAATTTATGGAGTTTTTATAATTGTTTTAGAAACTTCATAAAAATTTTCATGTACTAATGTAATCTTTTAATTTTTATTAAATATATGAAAGTATTTAAATAATAATAATAATAATAATTAAGTTTCTTTAAAATTTTCTTTCTAGAAAACCAAACACCAAAAAAAAAATTCTAATAATTATAATTTTCATAAAAAAATTCCAACAATCAAATAAGGAAGAGAAAATTAATTTTCTTTATTTTCTGTCTTTTAAGTTTCTTTGCTTTTCATTTTCTTTTCCTTCTTAATTTTCTTAAGTCAAACAGACCCTAAATAATACTAATAGATTAGTATACGAAGATGAAGGAGTTCCTCAACTACGATGACGCAAACCATCGTCTCGAACTACACTTCGCTCCTCACTTGAGAGGGAGTGAGTCAAACACAACTAAGCAAGTACTGATATTACTACATCTAGCATTTATATAATTAACCAACTACAAATATAATGACTTCCATACCATCCCTAAATTAATGACGGCAACATCAAGAATCATTCATAATTAGATATTTGTATTCACTATATCAAATATCTGATATGTATCCCTTAAACTAAATATGGATCGAATATATATATGAATTATTTTAGCAATTTTAATAATTTTTTATGAAAAAAATTAAAAATAAAGAATTTATATCCATTTATATTCATAAGAGTTTTATTATTTTATCTCAAAAATAGTATTAAAATGTTATTACTAATGTTTAAATTAAAAAATAAATATCTTAAAATTTTCTCACTATAAAATCACTATTATGATATATTGTTGAAAAATCAACAAAATACTAAATATTTTTTCAGGATTGTAAAATTCGATTAAAAATTAAATATCCTAAAAGTCATATACCTCTTTGAAAAAAAATAGATCGGATATCCTAAATATCGAATGGAATTTTTCATATCCTAAATATTTTACACAACCCTAATGACATTCTAAACAAAATCCTGACAACTGAATGCACTAAATACTAATAGCTAGGGTTAGTACTATTGACACTAATCAACAAACTCCCGATCATTAATCAAGATTTGATGGTTTATGTAGTCCACCACAAACAGTAACATGAATTTGCACAAAAACTTACAAATCCAAAGAAGTAGAGCATGGATTTGAAGCAAAGACTAAATACAAAATGCAATGAAGAGAGAGAAACCAGTCCTACAATCTTGTGGAGAGTTTAAGAGGGTTAAAGTTGAAAGGAGGAAAATAAACTCAAAAGGATAAAGAAATGTGTTGTACAACCTGCACGTGCAATAGGTTCATAGCTGTGCAACATTGAACTCAAGAAGGTTTAGAGGAAACATATTGCACCCCTCAGTTGTGCAGAAGCTTCACGATAGTCTAGGCCCACAATCAAATTCACTCATGCAACAATTATACAACTGCACAACTAGTAACGATCAATGTTGCACGTAGGGCTACAAATGAGTTGAACTAGTTCGGTATTCGGCTCGGTTTCGTTCGTTAAAAGCTCGAATCGGATCGTTCGTTTAATTAAATGAGCCGATCCCGAGCCTCACTTTTAGGTTCGTTTATTAAACAAGCCAAGCTCGAGCTCGAAAAAGTTTTGCTTGATTTATTTTTTTACTTTGGCTTGTGAGCTTAGCTCGGCTCGTTAAAAGTTTGGTTCGGCTCGTTCGTTTAGTTAAACAAGCCGAGCCCAAATATTATTTTAGGCTCATTTAGTTAAACGAGCCGAGCCCAAGTCTAGCGGTATTCGGCTCGACTCAGCTCATTTACAGCCCTAGTTGTACAAGGACGGGGACGGGGAAACGAGAACAGGGAAATGAGGACGGAATAAATGCGGAAACGCCATTTCATAAAAATTTATGAAAGAGGGACGGCAGGAAATGTTAAAAAAAATATAATATATATTTTAAAAAATAGATTAAATTTACTAAAATTAAGAGAGAGATAAAAATTTCTAAAATTATTGCTTATATTAGTTAATTTTAATTATTAATAATTATTTTAAAAAAAATTAATTGAAAAATATTTTTTAATAAAAATATTAATTAAATAATTTTAATAAAAAATTGAATTTTAAAACATTTCCGGGACGAGTGACGGTACCTCACTGCCGTCCTAGTGCATCAGTGACAACAATTATCTATGTTTGGCCTGTCATAAGTCTAATCGTATCTTTATTTGATGTGAGTCATGTAGATTTTAGAACATCTTCAGAGTATTTTATTTTCTCCATTATGTTGAGAAAAAACTCCATTATTACTAATGTTTAAATTAAAAAATAAATATTTTAAAAACCTCTCACTATAACTTCATTATTATGATGTACTGTTGAAAAATCAACAAAATACTAAATATTTTTCCAAGATTGGAAAATTCGATTAAAAATCAAATATCCTATAAGTCAAATACCTCTTTGAAAAAAATAGATCATATATCCTTAAATATCATATCAAAAATTTCATATCCTAAATGTTTTACACAACCCTAACGATATCCTAAACAAAGGCCTAACAACTGAATACATTAAATAGTAATAGCTAAGGTAAGTATTAACGACACTTATCGATAAACTCTCGATTATTAAGCAAGATTTGATGGTTTACGCAGTCCGCTACAAATAGTAACAAAAGCATTATCACTTAACCAACCCCGCACTAATAAATGGGTTCGAGGGTGACAGTTTAGCCCACCTTTAGGGACACAATTATAAAATATTTAAAAAGTTCTACTAATAGAAATACGAAATATAACTAAATATTTGATCTCATTCAATATAATATCAATCCGATATGACAAATTACCTACCTAGAAACGCATATCCCAAATAATACCGGCTCACTATCTATATGACCCTATAAAGACCAATTAATTCATGGTCAATATTAAATAAAAACATGCCAGAAATAATAGTCTCTTATACGAAATCTGGAATCAGTACCCATACCTTTCTTTATGATGTTTGCAATAACAATAGCTATCAAAACCCAGCCCACATATCTTTAATGAACTCAACACTAACCACAAATATGATTCAAAGAGCTAGCAATCTACAATCATTTCTAACTATCCATCTCGTAGCTTATATACCAATATAAAAATAAATAAATAAATACTATCACAAGTAATTAACAGTGGAACAAGGGTCCTCAATAATGACAATTTAGGCCTAGTTCAAACCATTTAAATTCATGAAAATCCATTCATACCCGCTGGATGCAATTACGCACAAGCAACTTGAATACAATTATTCTAATCAGATATTTGATGGACCAACAATTTACCAGACCAACACATTACTCAAACCTGCAAACTCCATCACTAGTAGTTCCTTCCGTGATGGATCCATGATTAGACCATAATTTCATGCTGTACAAGATGGACAATAACTGGAATATAGATGTAGAAACCAGAATTTTTTGCAACCGCTAATCAAAACTAAATGATGGTTGCATTAGAACTTCAGAAGATAAGGAGCTCGCTAGTCCATAACTTAGAAAACTAGAGTGGAAGGCAGAGCAAAATTTCTAAGTGAATGAATAGAATAATTTGGATTCGTCGGCAGTGGTGTGTGCTTGATGGTGTCGCCTACACTAGAGGCGAACAACATCCACCCACACATGTCCATAACCAATTGCAGTGACTTCTACCCGTTTTGAGTTTGACGACATAATTGGAAAATTTTGCTAAAATATGAAGCTTCAATTCGTGAGGGAAATTGTGAGTTTTCAGAGTGGATAGGGACAAGAATGATCGATACTTACTTTGAAGGGTTCCTCATCGAGGGCTTCCTAAGGGAAGAAGTTGTCATTCAATTGTTTAAAAAGAGTAGCATTGATATTTGATAGGTAGGGTTAAACGAAATAAATCATAGTATCGTAATTAAAACCAAATCTTATCATTAAAGGATTTATTATACAACAAATTGATTTACTATTAACAACCAAATAACTATTATCATCTATTCTATTTCTTTTCCTCCTGCGGTAAAAAATTAGTACTTTCAACACTTTTCATTCATGTATCAGTATATTTTTATATAAAACAAACTCCCGGAATATGAGTTTAACTGTAATATACAATACATTTGAGGGTTGTATGAGGTATAAACATCAAAACTTAAGATTATATAATGTGTTATACATTCATATTTTTACCTAGAAAATATGGGTTCTCTCCTGATGATTTTCTCTGAACACATTAATTATAGGGATTCCGATCCTCGAATACTAATTCTTATATGGTAATGCTTCTCTTAAAAAAATCCTTAATTCCATTAACAAATTTTAATAAAGTAAATGGTTATAAATCAGCCGAGTCAAACTCGAGTCTGAAAATATTTTGTTAGGCTTCCCACCATATAGCTGAGTTTAGGTGTACGTCTCTCTCCGAGTATGAATATTATCCCCTCCGTATAGTTTTTCCAAAGGGTGATAGCACATTTTGTATGTTGGGTTTGAATATTCGGCGAAAGCCAGCATGTTGAAGTACAACACCCGGCAAATGTAAAATCATGCCACTAAAGAAACAATTACTCCATCAATGGAACTGTGCATTGAATTTATGGATTATTTAATTATTTCGGAGTTAGAAACATAAGAAACTAGCGGGACATATTCGAATAACTAGAAGTCAAATTGACTAGATATCTCTAATCAGCGGTAACGATAGAGTACCACTCGGCCCACTTTCACTTCACAATTTCTAAACGGACCGAACTAAATGTCAATTATTTCGCATAGTTGCACTAGGAACTAAATGAAAATAATGCTAACTGTACAACAGGGGATAGATCGTGACGGTCACAGAGGTTCGCTGGCTCACATTTCTTTACTTACAGGAAACCATGCTGGCTCACTTCCTCCCCAACCTGGCCAAGTGCTGCTGATGTTTGGCGGCAGCAGCCTTGTCCTCGGCCTCTCTTTTTAGTGCCCTCTTAGCTCTCCGCCCCAATACCTCCTTGCTGACCTTCTTCTTAGGTTCACGGGAAGATCCAGCACCTGAACTATATTGAGCATTATTTGACCCACTATGACATATAGGTCTCGCTTCCTGACGGCCAGACCTGATGTATCCATTATACCCCCACCGACGGTTACCAATGCAAACACTAGCAGAGCAATTGAAATAATCTTCAGCCAAGTCATCCTCTTCCTCATATTCATATTCGTACTGATAATGGTACAACTCTTCTACTTCATCATAGAAATCTTCTCGATGATACACAACTAACGGCTCAAACCATGAAGCCCTTAGAAGAAGGCATACACTCTCTTCAAACATGTAGTCGTGGAGCCTGTCAAATTTTCAAGCCAATATTATGGTAAAGACCAGAATGATATCAATCACTTCCACCTAAGCTAGAGGTACCAATTTCTATGTACTGTAACCACAAACACACGTAATCATGTTCCCGTCCTACAGTGGCTTGTGGAAACCCAAATTATCTTATAACCAAAGTCCTCATATCAAAATTACAAAACTAATGACTCACGTTTTTGTGTGTGCAATTGGCAAACTGAGCTACAATTATACATGGGGAAAATAATAAGATTTCACATATCAACAAAGAAAGAATTGTTAATGACCTGCCATCAAGAGACCGGTGGATGCTCAAGAATTCAAATGGGTTCTTGCATTGGGGACATTTGGGATGCTCATGGTAGGAAGCCCACTGAAGAATACAAGTCACACTGAAAAAGACAAGCACCACAAAAAAACAACACGGATTATGTTAGGAGCTAACATAAGGAGGGATAAAAATACAGAATCTCATTTTTGGAAGCCTTCACACCTCCAAAGAACAAAACCCTTACCCTACCTGACCCCAAAAAAAAAGTAGTAATAAGAACAATCTGTCACAAGGATATGAATCCGTCTCAGTGAAAATAATATATACACATAAAACAAGTACAACATGGTTAATTTTGAGAATGGAAGAAAAGAGCACGATTTGATGGACATGATACATTCATTCTCATGCAGCTAATATAAAAAGAAAAAAAAAATACAGAATCTCATTTTTGGAAGCCTTCACAGCTCCAAATAACAATACCCTTACCCTGCATGGCCCCCCAAAAAAAAAGAATAATAAGGAAAATCAGGCACAAGGATATGAATCCATCTCAGTGGAAATAATATAGGCACATAAAAAAGGTACAACATGGTGGGTTTTGTGGATGGAAGACAAAGGAATAAATGAACCTCTTTGATGGACATGATACATACATTCTCATGACTTATAAAGTTATAAAACAGAACATAGCACGTGCAATACAATTGTATACAAAAAAAAATCCTAAAATTTACAAGTGAATGACTCAAGTACAATTCAACAGCCGACTCTTGATGTCTTCCACTTGCATCTGATGCCAACTCGTGGCGAATATCTACTTCCATAAGCATAACCATACACCACATATTGAAGCTTATTATGACAAAAATCGATCATCATAGTTCATTTAATATGGAGGGATAGAGAGGAAGGGCAAACATTCATTGAATAAAACCACTAACCTCCCCAACCACCCATCCACATGCACAGACAAAACCAATAAAAAGCGTGATTCTAAAATAAAAAACCCTTCTAGGATGAGATACTGCACTGAAGTACAATTCGTTTCACTTTCATGGTTCTTGGCAGAACTACACCAAAGTGGTCAAGGAATCCCCAAAGAGATTTGCTAATTTGTTCCCACTAGCTATTGCATTACAGCTTAGTTTGACAAAATATATTGATCAACCAAAATAATGTAATAGCATGTGATAATGCTCAGTCAATAGTAGATGAAAATTATTAAAGTGATTACAGTTATTTTGTAAATCAGAGCAAAACTGAGATAAGATGAAATAGTGGCTTTAGTGAGAAAAACGAATAAAAAAGGTCCCCCCCCCTCAATTATAAAGACGGGCTCATATCCTCACTGATGGAAGAATGGAAACACAAAATTATTATGAGGTGATGCAATGTTCTCGAATAATTTAATCAAATTATTAAATAATCCAACTTATCAAACAAGCTGAACAAGTATTGTACAACGATATGCCTCAAAGTATTTCACCCAAAAAGCTCACAGCTGCACCAAGATTTTATAGTAATAATTTCTAGTGGAATATCAGACCAACTGTTGCCCAACTACAAAGTTTTTGGCCTTTAGGACTTACAACACCCTCACAACCTCTGTCAAATATTCCACAGAGACAACTCAGAAAAGCAGGATCGCAATACTTAACAGATGTATCAGGTTGGGTCTTAGGAAGCCAGACCGGTTCGTCATAGTGAGGTCAAATAACCCCCAACATAGTTCGGCTGCTAGATATTACTGTGAACCTAAAAAGAAAAAGCAGGAAGAAGATATTGAGGCGGAGAGCCCCGCCGAGGGAGGGGGGGAACCACTAAAGCCAGAGGCCGCAGATAAGGCTGCAGATGCAAAGCATCAGCAGTACCAGGTTAGGTTAGGGAGAAAGTGAAGCCAGCAACTAGTAACTCGAAACCATGTGAGCCAGCAACCTCTGGGACGCATTCTACTATGTAAAATAATTGACATTTTGGTTGGTTTGTTCAATTCAAAAACTGTGAAGTGAAGGTGGGCAGATATTGATCAAAAAAGGGATTCTCTGTCGTTAAACTTAGATACCAGATTAGCTTGACTTTTGGTTACTGGACTATCTTCTTCCTTATTCTTTACATTTCTCATTCTTCAAATGATAGATTAATCCAATAATTCAATGCGCAGTTCCATTGATAGTGTAGACGTATCTTATGTTCCTTGCTAGCGGCATGATTTTAGATTTGTAAGGCGGATTTATTGAACAGGGTTTTGATCCGGCTAAACTTTTATTGCAAGATATATTCCTATTCACGCAGGTGTGCAAACCTAATAATCAGAATACACAAATACATGGGGTACTCAAAATCGGGAAACAATATTCAAATTCAATTGTAACCATAATTTTGCAGTTTTGAATTGAAAATTAGACTACATACGTAGTTTTACAAGAATGAATATTAGGCTAAGTGCCTGCCGAATACACGTAATAAAAAGATACGCAACAATTAACTGGCAATACCCACTTCGAAAGATACCCGTAAACCCACTTCAAACCCAAAACAGACAGCAATTAAGAAAGCTTTATAAAATTCTTGACCAAACATAAACGGAAGATTGTAACTCCAAAGCTTAAAAAGTCATTGCACAATTCTGCAGTCCCATTTAATTAACCAAGAAACTGGACACAAGTTATAAAACTGTACCAAGATCGTGCAAGAATTATAGTTATAAATTATAAAGCAACTAGAATAACTGGATATGAAAAAAAGAAGGGGGGGGGGGGTTAGAAATACCAGTAAGCGTGCTCGCAGCCTTTCACGAGGGCAGTCTCTTCCAAGACTATTTTGTCCAAACAGATCGCGCAGACACCGTGGTGAACATCAGCGTTAACGCGTTCGCCCCCTTCATTCGCTTCTTCCTTTTCATCTACAAACTCTACCACGCCCTTCATTTTACCCTGCAAGTTTGCAAATACACCAGCACAGGAATCAGTAATCGAAATGTCTGGGTTCAACCGAAATCGAAACCCCAATTGAAAACCAAGAACACGCCCTTTCGGACCACAAAACCGAACGGATCAACGATGTCTATATCGCGACTCAAAGAATCGGAAAGAATAAACAACCGTGTCCTTTAATACCTGATCTTGAATAGATGAGTCGGTGACGCCGGTAGTAGTTGACTGTTCTTCGACGAAATCGGTGACGACTGAAGTCATTTTGTAAAATCGAATAGATAATTGGAAGAATGACGAGAGGAGAGATAAATGAAAGGAAGAAAAAGAGAGGGGGGTGAGTAAACAGGAGAAGGTTTCGAGAAAACTAATGGAAAGGGAAAATGGATGGCCAGCAAGAGATAGATTCCAAGGAATTATACTGATTCCTACAAGAGAATGATGAGAGTTGGGGAACAAAGAAAGAAGAAGAACAAGATCGGGCCCTCAAGACAGGGATGGACAAATGGAATGCCCTACAACAAGATCCTTCTGAGGATGCTATTAAAAATGCCAATTTAACTTTTTTCTCTCTTTTACCCTCTTGTTTTACGTGTGGACGTTTGTTTCCCCTGAGGCGAGTGCACCGTTTTTCGATGCCCTAAGCCTCCTGGAGAGGACGCGTCATTGATTGTTTTTTTTTTTTTTTTTCCGAAGAAGTTGTTGAGATTTTATCTTCATGCCATTTTCGTTCAAAGAGTCGACCGGTAGTTTGAGATAGTTGTAAATAAGATTTTGAGGAGCTGTATCGAGAATCGAGAGTAACAAACCTTTTGATTTTTTTAATTAACACACAAACATTTATTATTTATTCGGATGTCTGAGCAAAATATTGTATGATATAATAAGTGTTTTACATAATATATCATAATTTATATACTGTGCCTTTTTTTATCTAACAATATATATGCTTCTTACTATATATAAAAGCAGAATACATGCAGCATATTTTTCCCGCTCATTTCTATCTACTGTACTTGACAGGTGTCAATTTAACATTTAATCTGACTTTGGAAGGTCAGAGTCAACGTAAAAAATTACATCATTTAAAAAAAAATATACACTTTCATTACAACTTTTTTTCCCAGCCAATATAGCAGTACATTTTGCCATGTGTCCAAATTTGATTTGTTCTACAACTCTTCCTTGGATAACTTAATAATCGACGGTCAGATCTCTCTGTTTGACTTCAAACACAGCTCTCCCTGCCTATATATACATCACAAAAACATACTGTGCTGGTATAATCGTGAAAATTGTTAGGTCATTTGGCAGAATCATGAGCATCCCCAGGTAAGCCAACTATTTTGACCAGATTTTAAAACTTTTATAGATTACATTTTTTGTAAACATTTACAGATACATACTTTTTTAGGATTTCAGAAATATCAGTTTTACCTGATATTTTACCTGATATATTTACAGATAACATGTCAATCTACACAAATCTAAGAGAAATAAACCCTGCCAAGAGCAACTGGTGCATTAAACTGCAACTGATTAGGCTTTACGATAAGCCTTCTTATGGGAACAAAAATGAAGCATACAGTTTAGAATGTGTATTTCATGACAATGAGGTACGTTGGCAGGCAAATTTTATGTTATTTATTTCATTAGTATTTTGAAATATATAAATAAATCTGATAATTTTTGTTGCTTGAATAAAACAGGAAAATAGAATTCATGCTTCAATTAGGAAATCTCAGATTCCACAATATAAAGCAAAACTCATTGAAGGAGAGCTCTACCATGTCAAGAATTTCATAGTGGCAAATAACCAAATGAAAATAAAAACTACTGAATTCAAATATGTGATCTACTTCAACAATTTTACACAGTGTAATTTGTCAAAAAATATAGAAGTATTTCCAACTGTACTATTCAAGTTTGCAGCATTTGAAGAATTATCTACAAGGTCACCAACATGTCTTACAGGTACCATATTCATTTTTATAATTCATATACTACTTACTGAATTGCTTGAGCTATCGTACTAACAACTACTATGATGACAGACATTATTGGAAGAGTTTGCATAGTACACACATTAAGAGAGAAGGAAGTTTATGGCCAAGTCACCAAATACATGGATTTTGTGCTGGAGGATGAAAAGTAAGATAAGTGTATATGAATGCTTGGACATTGTTATGCTTTTTCCACAATGGTTAATATCAAGTATTTACTTACACAATTTTTCAGAGAAAACAGAGTACAGTGCACACTTTGGGGAGATTATGCTACAGAACTAAGTGAATATGTTTCACAGACAAATCCAAACCAGCTTATTATTATTCTCCAATTTTGTCGAATCAGCAAGTTTAATGGTAAAATAGATATTTATTTTGTTAGCAATTATTTATGGTTAAATTAACATTAACTACACTTAATACTTGCAGATGAAGTTAGGATATCAAACACTTGGAATGTCACAAAACTAATTCTTGATACTACAATGGATGAGATTAGAGACTTCGAAAAGAGGAAAATATCTTTCAACACTTCTACACATTAATTACTTTCATGACATATTGACTATGAAAACTAAACATAATTACCTTTATACAGATTACCTGAATGTGAATCTTCAGAGATCACAGTTTGTGAAGAGAGGCAATCATTATCTTCACAAACAATAACAGATGAGCTAGCAAGTGAGAGATCTATTTTCAAAACAGTTGAACAACTTCAAGAGAATGAGGTAAGATTAATTTTCTTTAATACATATAATAGATAATAGATAATCGATGTTTCATTACTAACAAAAATATTGAATTTTGGTTTAGGTGGGAAAGTTTTGGATCAATGTCAGGGTTGCAGGAATTGAAACAGTAGGAGAGTGGTTTTATGTAGCATGTAAGAAATGCCTAAAGAAACTCAAGCCTATTGGAGACTCTTTTTATTGTGAAAAGTGTATGAAAAATGATAAAGGAAGTCTTAGATACATGCTACAAATTAGAGTTGTTGACGGAACAGGAAATATTCCACTACTTCTATGGGATAGGGAATGTACACAAATTATTGGTAAATCAGCTCAACAACTTAGGGAAAGCAATGCAAAGGTAAGTCCTGATTTAATATGATATAATTTTTATGGTTTCAGTTTATGCACACTATTTTAATCACATTTTTTAGTTTACACAGGAAGATGTTGAATATACAAAGCTTCCAACAGATTTGGAAAAAATCATAGATGTGAAGGCTCTTTTCTTAGTCCAAGTGAGGGAGAAACAATTGAGAGCATATTCAATTATAAATCTAAGTGTGGACGAAGCTTTGGTTTCCAAATATTATGGACCTACTTCCTTAGACAGTCAGGTTAGTGTAAAATATTTCTATATGTTCAAATCCTTACTTCAAGGGAAATATTATGTAAGGAACCAATTTTATAAAAAAAACATTTGTGCATTATTTTAGGACTCTGATATGCTTTCAAAATTAGAAACTGTAGCTGATGAACAGGTATTATTCATAACACAAACATAATTATTGTAGTGAATTAATTGTTTAGTTAATAATTATTTTATAACCTGATAATGTATTCTTTGTACAGGTGGAATCTCAGACAGATGAAGTTCGCACACCAAAGCAAGGCACAAAATGCAATTCTGAGAGTACAGATGAAGAATTTGGAAAGAGGTGTATTGATGCGGATCATTCCACTACAGCTCCTAAGAGAAAGAGATCTAGGGTCAATGTTAAAATAGAGAAAGTTTAGGCTCATAGAGCAGAGGAGTGAACTGATGTACTCTCAAGTTGATTAACTTTGTTAACTAGCATTTGAAATTTCTATTGTATGTTGATGTTACTTAATTGTGATTTGGTTGAGAAACCAAACTTAATCTGCATTATTAGTGACTTCAGTATGTAGCAGAAGAAGACAGTTTGATATTACTTGCTAGGTCATTACTATGAATATTATCCTAAATTAGATGACTAAGTACAGTGCACACAATAAAAATCCGCAGCAAATTAAAGACAGGATCATAATTGGGTAGGAACAATTTTAGTAATCCTATATTATAGTTTAATAAGAAAATCATACATCTGATTGTTATTTCAGGAGGTTTATCGAGTATTTGTTATGAATATTATCCTAAATTTTATGAAATTCAACATAAAAGCTGAATGATTCTTTTATATTTTTTGGAGGCTCAGGATTCAAAATATTTACCATCCAATGATCATAGGCTCATGCCTAACATTCAATTAATTTATAAATGGTGATTTTTAACTGATTATTCCCTTCAAAAAATATGCCTAAACTCTTACCTACTGTGGGAAGGGATGAAAAATGATTATTTTGAAATTTTCTGTTAATAATCAGTTAAAAATCATCCAATATAAATTAAAACACAACCACCATCATCGCCTCATTATTATTTCTAAGTCTTAATAAATAGATCCCCTACATCACAAACAAACAGACCATAAGAAAATTTACTATGAATCACCACTATTTTGTTGTTCATAAAACTTAGTGAGATTGTATATAGGGCTCAATACATGTCAAAACAACAGTCAGAAATTTACACTTGGCTTTTTGGGAACATTAAAATCATTGAGAATTATAATATTACAAAAAAAAAGAACACAAGCCTATAATTGCTGACTGTTGTTACATTAGATACGAAAATTTTTATCATTGCCCATTTCTTATAGTCAAGTTTGATGGAAGATGGGGATCCTTTTATTAAAGAACTTAGAATAATATTTTTATAACCTAAAATATTTTATTTAAAAAGAAAAGTAAAGAATTAGTATATTCAATTGCAAATTTTGTATCTACAATATACCAATTTTACTTTCTGAAGCTCAGCATGAAAAGTTTTCCCTCTTAAATTTAGGTTCAAAAATTTTATACTTCTTATAAAAAGACATACAGCCCACACATGACAATAGACACATACACAACAAAAATCTGCATCACAATATAAACAGGAACACATTCACCTGACTTTCATTCTTCTGAAGTAAGTCATTGCTCAATCTATATTGTGAATTATATTACAGTAATTAAATATGATTATACTAATTATTCAATTTACTGTTTATGTAACATAATTTCATATTGGGTAGAAGATACAAGTTCCTACACATACACCCAAATATGAGGAAATTAACATCATCAACTACAATAACAGGAAAAAGATCAAGAGATCATGTATCAACAGGTACTTCAGTATAGTATTAACAATATTCTGTTGTAAATAATTATGTTTATCGTTTTAATTTCAGCTATTGTGATAGCAATGTTATAGATAATTATCAACTTTTGCTACTAAGAAAACATTAGATGTGATAGAACAGAGGCAATTATAGCAATTTTTAGCACTTCAGAGATAAACACATAGCATACCAAATAGCATTAATATTCAATTTGCAACTAACAGTAAGATTAGGTGTGATCTAACTGAGGCAATTATATCAATTTATAGCACCTTATAGATAAACAGACATTATTGAAAATAGCACCTTATAGCACCTTATAGATAAACAGACAGCAAGTATACTAATATACAATTTGAAACTACGAGCAACATTAGGTGTGACATAATAGAGGCAATTACAGCACTTTATAGCACTTTAGAAATAGACACAGCATGCCAAAAAAATACATAAATTAAATTATAAATATGATATGTGAGAAATATGTCTGTATACTTTTACCGTTGCCAGTTTATGAAGAATTGCAATACCTACATTTAAATTAAATCCAATATTTTAGTAAGATAATCAAGAATATATATTAATAATCACAAAATGTAAATATTGTGATAACTCACTATAATATTGTCGAAGTCCAAATAAGAAAGTATGTATCAACTTACCTGCAGAAATTAGAGCATAAGTATGTCATTAAAGCACGGACACATAAATTAATCAGAAGAGAAATTAAATTCGAACACCCAATGATCTCTGAGATCTATTTGAAACATAAAAACTCAATATTTGATTATTATTGAACTTATTACAGAACTGAAAATATGTATGCCATAAGCAACAAAACTAAACCATTAAAAATATTCACCTAATATTGAATGTGACAGACAAACTGATCATAACAAATACTAAAAAAAAAACCTGCTGGAATTGAACATACGAAAAAAAAAGACTGAAAAGTGAGTTCAAAAATCCATATTTTTGTAATTCATCTCGGTTGACTTTCAATAATTTTTGAAAGCAACATATCATATGTAAAGAGATCAGCACATGATAAGTTTGAATACCAAAATTTTTGGGCTTCGTGTGTCCACTTTCAATGTCTTTTGAAAGGAACAGAAAAACTTGCAGAGAATATCAGAAGGTTTTTTACTTAAAAATTAAGAAAAAATATTGCTAGACCAAAAAATTAAAAATATCAGAAGGTTTAGCCTATTTTATGTTAGATCTGTGTGTTCGCTAATGAAAATAACAGATCTGAAATACAGAACAGATGGGACTCAACGTAAAACGACGGATCTTTTTTTCCTTTAAATACAAAAGATGAAATAATATATGCAAGGCTTTTAACAAAAAAAAAATTCAAGTACTCTGAAAAATACAGATATGAGTTCGAATACCCAGATTTGTTGGCTTTTTTTGTGTCGACTTTCGAAACTTACGAAAGGGACAAATAAAAATGCACAGATAAATAGAAGGAACTATAATTAAGAAATACGAAGAAATCTTCCTCGCAAAAAAAAATACAGATCTATGTTAGTAACACAAATGATATAAACTTTAGCCTATTTTATCTTAGATCTATTTTTGAACTCCCGAAAATTATAGATCTGAAAGCGGATCTTTGTTGGATTTATTACATACTTTAGATGAAAAAATGAAAGAACAAGTTTGAAAAATAAAGATCCATGTTCGAATGCCCAGATTTGTCCGCTTTGTTTGTGTCGACTTTCAAAAACTTCTGAAAGTGACATACAATCTCAGAAAGAAACAGAAGGAATAATACTTAAGAATTACGAAATAATATCTTCAACGTTACCATATTTTATGTTAGATCTGTCTCTTGCTTCCGAAAGGAAAAGATCTGAAAAATATACCCAGATTTAAGTCAACATAAAAGATATACAAACCGACAACAATATATGTTCGAAAAATTTTGGACAAAATCAAAAAATTACCTAAAATACCCAAATTTCTCTGTTTTGAGTGTTCTCTTTCGAAAGAAAAAGATACAACACTTGAAGAGAACCGGATGGGTATCTTAGGACCAGTAAACCACGAAATATGCACCCACCACATCTAACTAAAAATAAGAAATTTTCGAAATCTGTACGCATACACCCACAACATCGAACAGAAATCATTCTTGGTATATAGTATAACCGACAGCAAAATCAAAAGTTGCACACTTTTGATTCGGCTTTTCTATAATACACAGAAATCACATATCTAATCTTGGCAAATAAATTTTTTTTTCGAAACATCATATAACTGGAACTGAAATAAAAAAATTACCTTAAATACCCAAATTTCTCTGTTTTGAGTGTTCTCTTTCGAAAGCAAAAGATACAACACTTGAAGAGAACCGGATGGGTATTTTAGGACCAGTAAACCACGAAATATGCACCCACCACATCTAACTAAAAATAAGAAATTTTCGAAATCTGTACGCATACACCCACAACATCGAAGAGATATCATTCTTGGTATATAGTATAACCGACAGAAAAATCAAAAGTTGCACACTTTTGATTCGGCTTTTCTATAATACACAGAAATCACATATCTAATCTTCGCAAAGAAATTTTTTTTCGAAACATCATATAACTGGAACTGAAATTAAAGTACGAAATTAGAAGGGAAAGCATAGGAAATACAGATCTAGAGTGTAAGTTTCGAAAATTTCTTTCTTCACGAAAGATATAGAGAATCGGACAAAGTGAGAGATGAGAGAGTTGAGAGTGGAGAGGAGAGAGGAGAGAGCTGCGCGCAAATGGGTTGGAGAATTCTCCAGAAACCCTACCTGCTTATATAGTAAGATGATAGAACTTTACAAAATGAACGGTGTAGATTACAGTGTCATTCATCGGACGGTTAGGGGAGGGTTATGACAGTAGGGTTTTATTTATTCTGTGGCACGGTAGGCAATGGAACGAAAAAATAACCGGTAGGCACGGGGAGGGTGGGTATTAAATAATTAAAACGGACGGTTAGGATTAACCACAAAAAAATGTACGGTGGTATTAATCTTTTTGGAGAAGATTATTAGGAGATATCATAATGATTTAATACATACATAATTGACAAAAAAAATAATATTCTATAAATTTAAACAAACATATATATTGACATTACATTTTTGAAATAAAAAAAATATATATATAATGATTTAAAGAAATAAGAACAGGTGGTATTAATACCCACATGCAAAATCCTAACACCATGTAATATTATCAACCCATGCAAAACCCTAGATCATGCAATATTAATATCCGCATGCAAAACCCTAACGCCATGTAATATTAATATCCCATGCAAAACCATAATACCATGCAATATTAATATCCCCATGCAAAACCCTAACATCATGCAATTCCATGCAAAACCTAACACCATACCATTTCATGCAAAATCCTAACACCATATTGTTACACTCCCCATCATTATTTCATGCAAAAAAATTATATAATGATTTTAAGAAATATAAACTTCCTACTTAAAATTGGAAATTTTTCTCTTTATGAAACTATAACTATTTGAATATAGTTGCGTAATATTATTATGTAATATTTAATTGGTTAAAAAGTATATTAATCCAATTTAACAATACTAAATTATTATTATCGTTTACATTATGAAATAACAACATATTGACAATAATATAATATTTTTTAAATTTTATTAAATATATATATTAACATTAATTTTTGAAATAATATTAATTAATACATAGATAATTGTGAATAAAATAATATTGTAAAATTATATTGAGAGATATTTTTTAACAATAAATTTTTGAAATAAAAAAATTATATAATGATTTAAACAAATATAAAAAGCCTACTTAAAACTGGAAAATTTTGTTTTGATGAGAGTATAACTAATTAAATAATAGTATGCTAATCTTTTTGGAGAAGATTAAATTGCTATTATTGTTTAAATTATAAATTAAGAACATATTTTTCATGATCAATTACTATGAGTATTCAAAAAAAAATGTTTTTAATGAAACACTAAAAAATTCCTATTCAATATTAGGAGATATGATAATTAATTAATACATAAATAATTGACAACATTAATAATATTGTTCTTAGGGAAAGCCTAAAAATCCTAATAATTATTAGGAGATATCATAATGATTTAATACATACATAATTGACAAAAAAATAATATTTTATAAATTTAAACAAACATATATATTGACATTACATTTTTGAAATAAAAAAATTATATAATGATTTAAACAAATAAGAACAGGTGGTATTAATACCCACATGCAAAATCGTAACACCATGTAATATTATCAACCCATGCAAAACCCTAGATCATGCAATATTAATATCCCCATGCAAAACCCTAACGCCATGTAATATTAATACCCCATGCAAAACCATAATACCATGCAATATTAATACCCCCATGCAAAACCTAACACCATACCATTTCATGCAAAATCCTAACACCATATTGTTACACTCCCCATCATTATTTCATGCAAAAAAATTATATAATGATTTTAAGAAATATAAACTTCCTACTTAAAATTGGAAATTTTTCTCTTTATGAAACTATAACTATTTGAATATAGTTGTGTAATATTGCAATGAAATATTTAATTGGTTAAAAAGTGTATTAATCCAATTTAACAATACTAAATTATTATTATTGTTTACGTTATGAATTAACAACATATTGACAATAATATAATATTCTTTAAATTTTATTAAATATATATATTAACATTAATTTTTGAAATAATATTAATTAATACATAGATAATTGTGAATAAAATGATATTGTAAAATTATATTGAGAGCTATTTTTTAACAATAAATTTTTGGAAAAAAAATTATATAATGAATTAAACAAATATAAAATGCCTACTTAAAACTGGAAAATTTTGTTTTGATGAGAGTATAACTAATTAAATAATAGTATGCTAATCTTTTTGGAGAAGATTAAATTGCTATTATTATTTAAATTATAAATTAAGAACATATTTTTCATGGTCAATTACTATGAGAATTCAAAAAAAAAAATTTTTAATGAAACACTAAAAAATTCCTATTCAATATTAGGAGATATGATAATTAATTATTTTTTGGAAAAAAAAATTATATAATGATTTTAAGAAATATAAACTTCCTACTTAAAATTGAAAATTTTTCTCTTTATGAAACTATAACTATTTGAATATAGTTGCGTAATATTATTATGAAATATTTAATTGGTTAAAAAGTATATTAATCTAATTTAACAATACTAAATTATTATTATTGTTTACATTATGAATTAACAACATATTGACAATAATATAATATTCTTTAAATATTTTTAAATATATATATTAACATTAATTTTTTGAATTGATAAATGATTGGTACAATTGTTATTTTTTTGTATGCAGGTAATTTGAATATGATTGGTACAAAATCGATCCCAGACAAAAATACACATACAAAATGTGCGTTCAATCCTTTTGAATCTCAGGGATTGTTATCTCCTCTTAGTGACATCACAAATGGTAATAAGTTATTTACATTTATATGTGGCAGTTTAAAAATCATGTCTATAGTATTCAATTATATTAACTATTTATTATTCCTTTCTTACAGCGGGCACTCCTATAAACTCTATTTATAAACTAAACTATGATGATGATCAAATGAAATGGTTGTCAAGTACTGGGCCTTCAAATACTACAACCAATATATATTCAACATGCCATGCATTAAATGAAAGTGGTACTGTGAATTTATCAGAATCATCAAAAATGACAAACTTTTCTATCTGTTCTAAGAAGAATTATGGTGCCTCTATCGTAGGGCAACAATTGGAATTCGATGAAGGTTAGCATTCTCATTTTCCAATATTTGTAAACATTTATTATTAATATTATTTTATAAGTTTATAATTATTTTCCTTACGTTGTAATTGTTATGTATATATCTATTGTAATTGTAATTTACGTGTCAACAGATATTGAAATAGAAGAGAATAGTGGAACCGTATTATCTGGTATGCACTGATTAATATATTTTATACATGCATATGGAATATTACATTTCTCGAAAAGTCTCATATAAATTTAATTTTAATATAATAAACATAATAGAAGAACTTTGTAATATTTTTAAATGTCTAATACTTTACGTCTTCACGGATGTTGAAATAGAACAAAACAGTGGAACACCTTCCGGTATACAACCAAAAATGTATTTGTACATAATTTTTTTTATAATAAATCTTTCCAAATGTCTTATATTAATTTTATGATATGTGTAGATTATATACACATGTGGATTTTGCAATTCTCTTTTCTGGTATGAGGAAAGATTGTGTAAAAGTCGGCCATCTCGAAACCCGAAATATTCTTTATGCTGCATGCAAGGAAAAGTTCAACTCCCACCAATGAGAAATCCTCCTAAAGTATTACATGATCTGTTATATTTACGTAATGATAGAAGCAAACACTTTCTCCAGAATATTCGGTCATACAATAACATGTTCTGTTTTACTTCCATGGGAGGAAAAGTTGACAGGAGTTTGAACAATGGAAGATCTCCTCCAATATTTAGACTTCACGGTCAAAATTATCATCTTATGGGAAGTTTATTGCCGAATGAAGGTTCAGTGCCTAAATTTGCTCAACTCTACATTTATGACACTGATAACGAAGTTGAAAATAGAGTTCATTCTGTTAGGTGAGTTACTTAAGAAGCTATGGTATTTATTGAGTTATTTTATCATTTTTAAGTAATTTATTCTAATTCCTTATTCCAACTGTATTGGTTATAGGGAAAGTCAAACCTTGAACAGCCTTCGTACATCTATTGTTTATGATTTGAAGAAGATGCTTGACGAGAATAATGTGTTGGTTAAATCATTCAGAATGGTAAGAGAAAAAATTGAAAAGGATGGTTGTTTAGATGTGAAGTTGAAGTTGATTGGTAGGAGGAATGGGGATGGCAGAAGGTATAATCTACCTACAGCTTCAGAAATTGCTGGATTAATTGTTGGGGACTTTGATGCATCATTAGGTGATAGGGATATCTTGGTCGAAACGAAAACGGGAATGCTGAAACGCATTAACCAACTACATGCTTCATATCTTGGATTACAATATCCTATATTGTTTCCTTATGGTGAAGATGACTATAAAGAAGACATTCCATTAACGTTGAATGGGGGAATGAAGCAGGGTGGCCGGAAGTATGTTAGTTTAACAGAGTATTTTTCATATCGTTTGCATGAAAGGAGTTCGGAGTTATCAATTATATTGTCTTCCATGAGACTACTTCAACAATTTATTGTTAACGCATATACCATGGTTGAATCTTCAAGATTGACTTACATTAAGTTACATCAAAAACATTTGCGGTGTGAATTATATAGTGGACTAACAGATGCAATTTTAAGGGGTGAGACCGATCCATCAACGCAAGGAAAACGAGTTATATTACCGTCATCATTCACAGGTGGTGCTCGATATATGATTCAAAACTATCAAGACGCCATGGCAATTTGTAGATGGGTTGGTTATCCGGATCTTTTTATTACATTTACTTGCAATCCCAAATGGCCAGAAATAGTTTGTTTTGTTGAAAAAAGAATCCTCAAAGCCGATGATCATTCGGATATTATTTGTCGTGTTTTTAAAATGAAGTTGGATTATCTCATCAAAGATCTTCGCAGTAACAAGATCTTTGGAACGGTTAAATCAAGTACTATTTCATAGTCTATGTGTGTGTGTGTGTGTGTTTGTATATTATATTTAGCATATATTCTTACTATAGTTGGTTATAACCCTTTATTTTAATTTTACTGCAGTTATATCGACTATTGAGTTCCAGAAGCGTGGGTTGCCACATGCACACATATTGTTATTTCTTGCAGCAACAGACAAGTATCCAACAGGAAGCGATATCGACAAAATTATTTCAGCCGAAATTCCAGATAAACACATTGATCCTAAGTATTATACAGCAGTTCAAGAATTTATGGTACATGGATCATGTGGTATTGCTGCTAAGAGCTCCCCTTGCATGTCTGCTGGCCATTGTACAAAGCATTTTCCTAAAAAGTTCGTTGAATCAACAACTGTTGATGATGATGGATATCCTATCTATAGAAGAAGAGATAACGGACGAATAGTGGAGAAGAATGGAGTTCCTCTTGATAACAGGTTTATTGTTCCTCACAATCGTTATCTGTTGCTCAAGTATGGTGCACATTTGAATGTTGAATGGTGTAACCAATCTCGCTCTATCAAGTATTTATTTAAATATGTCAACAAAGGACACAATCGTGTTACTGCATCTTTTTATGGAAGTACAACGGATGACGAAGTAGCAAAAAAGGCAGACGAAGTTCAGATGTACTATGATTGTAGGTATATATCATCATGTGAAGCATCGTGGAGGTTATTCAAATATGATATTCAATTCAGAGATCCTCCAGTTGAAAGGTTAGGTTTTCATCTTCCAAATCAACAAAATGTTATTTTTTCAGATTATGATCAGATCGATGATGTTGTTGATCGATTATCTGTTAAGCAAAGTATGTTCTTAGCTTGGATGAAGGAAAATAAAGAATATCCTGAGGCAAAGGAATTAACTTATTCTCAATTCCTTACAAAATTCATTTGGGATAAGTATAATAGAGAATGGCGACCAAGGCAAAAAAGATTTTCTATTGGACATATTTTCTATGTCCCTCCTGGCAGTGGAGAACTCTATTATTTAAGATGTCTTCTTAATGTTGTGCGTGGACCTATAAGTTATGAAGACATAAGATACATTAATGGTGAGCAACATTCATCATACCGTGATGCTTGCTATGCCCTAGGTTTGTTAGATGACGACAAGGAATACATTGATGGTATTATTGAGGCAAGTCATTGGGCTTCTGCATCTTCTTTGAGAAAATTATTTGCAACATTATTGACATCTGAATCACTCATTCGACCTGAAGTTGTTTGGAATCATTGTTGGATTTATATGACTGATGATATTTTATACAGACAACGCTTATTATTACAACACGAAGGTAACTTACCTTAGTTCTCTTAATTATTTTTTTTTTCAAATTGTTAAACTATTTATATATTCTTTCTAAACTTATTGAATTTTTTTTTTCATAACTTCATTTGGAAGATGATGAGATAAAAAATTATGGCTTGGTAGAGGTAGAAAAGTTGTTACGAAACTATGGAAGAAGCTTAAGAGAGTTTGAGCCAATACCATTCCCACCATCCGAGTTTTTTTCTACCATTGGTAATTCATTGATACGTGAGGAAATGTGTTATGATTGATCAAATTTGTCTCAAGAGCTCAATAAAAATCTATATGTTATGACCTCAGAGCAAAGACATGTATATGATGAGATAATGGAGGCAACAAGGTCAAATAAAGGTGGATTGTTTTTTGTGTATGGGTATGGAGGTACAGGAAAAATGTTTATATGGAGGACCTTATCAGCCGCTATTAGATGCAAATGAGATATCGTGTTAAACGTGGCATCAAGTGGAATAGCTTCTCTTTTATTACCAGGAGGAAGAACAGCTCATTCTCGATTCAAGATTCCTATAAATCCAACCGAAGATTCAACATGTAACATCAAACAAGGTAGTCCACTTGCTGATTTGATTATAAGATGTAAACTCATAATATGGGATGAAGCTCCAATGATGCACAGATATTGCTTTGAAGCTTTGGATAAAACTATGAGAGATATTTTACGCATCAATGATCAATTTAGTATTGATAAGCCATTTGGAGGTAAGACAGTTGTTCTTGGAGGTGATTTTAGACAAATATTACCTGTCATTCCTAAGGGTACTCGACAAGATATTGTTCATGCAACTATCAACTCCTCATACTTATGGCGAGATTGCAAGGTGTTACGATTGAAAAAGAATATGAGGTTACGAAATCTTACCTCAGTCGATGAATGTGCCAAGTTGAAGCAATTTTCTGACTGGATTGCAAGCATTGGAGATGGAACAATTGGAGGTCCTAATGATGGTCATGCAACAATCGAATTTCCAAGTGATCTATTAATAAAATATTCAAATGATCCAATTGCAGCTATTGTGAAAAGCACTTATCTAGAGTTCACAAGCAATATCACTGATGATACTTATTTTGAGGGAAGATCTATCCTAGCACCAACTCTTGATATTGTAGAGTCCGTCAATGAATACATGTTGTCAATTAACTCAGCTGAAGAGAAAACATATTTGAGTTCAGATACAACATGTAGATCTGATTCAAATAATGATTTGTTGCAAGATCTACACACTCCGGAATTCCTAAACAGTCTTAAGTGTTCCGGTGTCCCAAATCATGTATTGCATTTGAAGATTGGTACACCTGTTATGTTATTGAGGAATATTGACCATTCAATTGGCTTATGCAACGGTACTAGGATGGTAATCACAAGGCTTGGAGCTCACGTGTTGGAAGCAAAGATCTTAGGTGGAAATAATTCTGGTGAACGAGTATTGTTACCAAGAATGTCACTAACACCATCTGATCCAAGGTTGCCTTTCAAGTTTAATCGAAGACAATTTCCACTAATTGTATCATATGCAATGACAATCAACAAAAGTCAAGGTCAATCACTTCATAATGTTGGTATTTTCTTAAAGAAACCTGTATTCAGTCATGGTCAGCTTTATGTTGCCATATCTCGAGTGACAAATCATAAAGGTTTGAAAATACTTATATGTGACAATGATGTTGCAGAGAGTAATTCAACCACAAATGTTGTATTTAAAGAAGTGTTTGAAAAGATATAATTATGAAATTTCTTTGATTAGTTATTCTTCATTGTCTATATTTTTTTTTTCAGTTTGTTTACCATGAATATCTGCTTAGAAACCAATTATATAATAATTATTTATCCTAAATGTTTCTTTACCAAATGTTATTTAAAAATTAGACTACTCATACGCTCGAATCCTCCGTGCATCGCACGGGTGCAAATCTAGTAAGATATAATATAATAATACGGGCTCATTTTTTACTAATGATTTGGTGAATCGACGTGAGAGTATATATTAAAAAATAATCTTGATAAATAAGGATAGATGTTTTAAAATATTATTTGAATAAAATTAATTTAACTTAAGGGAAAATATTATTTTAAAACCATTTAGATAGAGTTAAATGAAAGTTAAAAATAAAATAAATGCCATTTATACTCAAAGTCTCTTCTATAGCACATATAATTGTTCGAGGGTATTTTATCCAATTTGTTAAAAGTTCATTTATTTTTTCTCTTTTTCCCCTATTACCCTCCAAATTAGATGTTAATAAAAATAAAGGGAATTTGGATAAATGAAAAGGAAAATTTTAACCCTTATTAACTTAGATGAACATTTAATTTTTGTGGCCAAAAGGGGGGGTACCAAAGGTGAATCAAAAAATTCACCCAAATCAACCCTAAACCAATCAAACTATAAAAGTTAAACCTAATCATTGAATAAGTTTAGGTTTAATTAAGGTTGGGTCAAGTTTGGGTAAGGGAAGAGACTTAACCTACCCAATTATTTGTTGGTATGTCTTAATTGAGTCTAGACCAATATTATGTTAGGTTAAAATATGGATCTTAAAAAAAATTATTTTTTAGTTCATTATTTTTTATACATTTTACAAGAAAAAAATAGATGAAATTGCATTTACTACATTTAATAGTTTTAATATTAATTTAGGGAATATTTATTACACAAATCAATATATATATATAAGCAATATTTTTTTAAATATATATATATAATCTTTTGCTTGTTTCCATATTTTAGGACACAAGAAACCTAATTTTTAGGTAAAATATTCCCTTATCTATGGAGCCAAAAAGTAAAACAATAACAAATTTTATTTTATAATAATTATCGAAGAAAGAAAGATTTAAAAATTACCCACTCCTTTTTACTTAACCATGTAAATTTAGTTTTTTCACTTTTTTTATTTACTTTTTCCACCATAAATTATTGGTAACTAGATCTTTTAACCCCAAGATCCCAAATATTTAATTATAAAAGTAAAGTGTTTAGTTAATCCACTCACATCGACATGAAAAATAAGAAAAATTATCTTTATATAGAATGATTTTTGGATTGAACATTTTTTCTTTTTTTGGTAGTTTGCGAGATAAAAGTAGGAATTGAATTTACTCTATTTTTTGTTTCTTCGTGTCTTTATTTTCTTTAATTTTTTATAATTAGTTTCTATAAAATATGTATTCCTCTAAATAAATTAATCATGTATTAAATGTAGACTTCATTTATATAAATGTCTTCTATGAGGAATTTTGTCCCAAAAGATGGCTTATAAATTTATCTAACCTAAATACTTTATTTAAATACCCTAAAATATAATTAAAATACTTCTCGAAAGTTTTAAAACTCATGTTAAAATTCCACTAAATAAAATTTTGAAAGTAGTTTATAGTGTATTTAAATAGGTTCATAGGTAAAAAGAAAAAGTATACACACATACATACATACATATACATATAAATTTTAAAGTGAATCAATTTTAAAATTTCATAATTTTTAAAATTCAATCATTTGTAAAATTCTTCATTCAAGAAAAACCTTAATGAATCTTTAAAAATCAATCAAAAAAGTGGTTTTCTTTAAACCTTATGTGTTATATATTCTAGGTTTGTGCCCTATTTAAGCACTCATTTTAATGCAACTTTAAACCTTGTGTAATTTTGTATAGTTGTATAAAATACTAATAGACATTAGTTGTGTGTAATTGTTAAACATGAAAGATTGTAAACTATGCTTTTGGTAATCACTAAAACTAATGGAGCTATTTTCATGCCTCCAAACTTTACTATTGAAATTTTTTATTTAAAAAAAATGTGAAAACCAAAACACAAAATGTAGGGGTGTTATGTCATGTCAAACATAGAGAAGGTATTTCGTATACCCAATCCATGTCAAATGGGAGGCTAAAAGTAATTCATACCAAAATCAAGGTTAGGAACTAGGAAGCACTTAACTAAGTAATACAAGGTTACAAAAAGATAAAGCGAGAAATATAATGCACTAAAAAGATATTTAAAGGAAAATTCCAAAAAAAACAATAAAAATAAATCTAATAGCACTTTGTTATCGTACCTAATAATATTTCACTTCAAGCAATGCAGCAAGCACAAACAATCAATAATACTTGTAGGCAACAATGTCTCTTGCTTAGAGAATAAACAAAAACCATAAAGTGGTATCGGTACGAAAAGGTACTAGTAATTAGGGTTGTAAACTGATAAAGCTGGCTTATGATAAATGAATTTATTAACTAGTTATTTAGCACATAGTACTATTATTTTTCTTTCATTTCTATATTTTTATATTAGAATTAACAAGTTTGTGTTGGGATAATGATTTGTTACTAGCTTTCTTTATAGGAATGTCATATGGAGGGAAAAGTTGTAAAATGGATTAAAGTGATGTGCAAATGAGTCTAAAACCAAAATGGGTATGACCATGAGAAAAAGTAAAATAAATAAATAAATAAGTCTGTAAAGCTCTATATCATTAAAAAGCACACCCATACTTTTTTCAGATAATATATATATAGGCAGGTTGTACTTAAAAGCACATCAGTGTTTTTTTTATAATAGAGAATGTGGCAGTTTTCTGTGAAGGAAATAAAAAGAGGACAAGTTATACTTTGATGGTAGATGAATCATTTTGAAATAGGGTTTTCTATCTCTTTCATCTTCATATTTGGAGCTCTGTATCTAGAGAAAGAAAAACATATGTTCATCATTAGAATTGAATTTTGAAGCTTTGTAATCATTTGGATCCAATGATTGACTCTTTATATCTTTAACATATTATTTCTATCTTCTAATATATTAACATATTTATTTCATTCATGTCTAATTTCCCTATTATGTTTATTGATTCAACTATATGTGAGAAATTTCTAGATCTGGGATTGAATTAAGGCTAATTTGGTAGCAAATTGATGAATTAATTTGAGTGTGTATGTGAATTGCTCCATTTTGGTATTTAATTGCTAGAGCTATAATTTATATTGAATTGATTGATCACTAATTTAATTAGATGTAATAAATCAATCAAATAACTGAAAGGTGTAGATTGATACTAGAAGTTAGCAATTGAACGAGAAATCTTGAATCACAAAAGTAGGCTTGTAATACCCTAAAATTTTAAAATCTAGAATTTAATAATTAATCAAAATTTGGTATAATTTAAAATTTAAATTACTAATTTAATTATTTTGTGGACTTATGATTTTTATAAACAGATATGGTTTATTTAATAAATTAAAATAAATATTTTATTATTTTATAACACTCTTTTTATTTAAATAAATTTTCAAACCCATATTTTACTAAAATTATCCTCTTAAATTAATTCCTTAAATTTTAATTAAATTAATTTATAAAAATAATTTATTCATCTAAATAGTTAAATACCCAAATTTTAAAATTATTTTTATTTTTGTTTTCCCCCTTTTTTTCTTTTTTTTTTCTTTCTCCTTTTTCCTTCCTTTTCTTTTCCTCCTTTTTCCTTTTCTTCTTTTCTTCCTCCTTAGGTCACCCAGCTTGCTTCTCGCCCCCACCCCCCGTGCTAGGCCACCGGCCCTCCTTCCTTCCTCATAGCCCAATTCCCCTCTTTATTTCTTTTCTTTTTCTTTCCTCTATCCATTAGGCCAGCCCAACCTTTTTTTTTCTTTCTTCTCCCTCTTGTGCAGGTTGACCTACCTTTCTTTCTTCCCCATCCGGTCTGCCTCCCTTCTTCTTCATCCCTTCTCCTTCCTTCTTCAACCATCAAACCAAACGCCCCTCCTCATACCTACACCTCACCTGCAACCAATCCTACTATCTCCCTCTCTTTCCCACCGCTTTCCTTTCCATTTTGAGCCAGACCTTCCCCTACATAGCCCATCTCGAGTGCCCCATCCTTTCCTTTTTCTTCCTTCTTTTCCCTACCACCCTACAACCCGACCTACAACCACCTAGCTCGTGCCTCTGCCTTCCCTCCTCTCCCTCTTTTTTTTCTTCTTCTCCTCTACCTTTCCCTCCTTAAGCCCCCTTTTTCCTTTGTATAACCCCTCTTCTCCCTTCTTTCTTCATTCTCCCTTCCTCCCTTGTTTTTTCTTCGCCACACTCAACCGCGGCCTCTACCGCCCAACGAACCACCACACCAACCCCTTGACATCCCCTACTTCCTCCTTACACCAGCCAAAAACCACCACTCGCCCCCTATAGCCACCCTTCCATTCCTTTCTCTTTTCTTCCCCTTATCGACCTCCACCCTACAACACCACCTTGCGTTACTGTCTCCCCTTTTCCGCCACAGCCATAGCCACCCCTCAACCCTCTAACACCTCCTCTACCACCCCTACCTCAGCTGACTGAGATCTCCCCTACAACTCTCATATCTTCCCCTCTTTTCCCGTTATTCTTCTTCTTCTCCCTTCCTTGACACCACTTTTCCAACCCTGTTGTCGCCATCTCTACCACCCTAAGTTTTCAATACTCAACCCCCAACCACCACCTATACCCTGCCATCCGTCCTACACCCAGCCACCACCCTCACTCCCCTCCACAAGCCCTTAACCAAATCCACAACCCTCACCCGAACCAACCCTTCCACTTCTCCCAACTCTCCTCTTCGCCCCCATTTTTCCTCTTTATTTCGTGCATGCAGCTCATGCTACCATACAGAGTAAGTTTTTCCGCACCCTATAGCTTTAATTAACCAAGTTTTGAGGTATTAATTTTTACTTACCAAAGCTTGAACTATTAACGGGTACCGGTGAAGTTTATTTATTGTTGGAAATAAGGTAACTACTATACCCTACTAAAATGTGTGGATATACTTATGCTAGTACATTAGGATTTTGAATATATTTGTGTGCATATTAGGTGATGTTAAGTATATTATAATTTGTAGCATATGTTGGTAGTTAAAATGAAAAGCATGTTATATTAAGAAATATGCTATATATAGAAATGATGGTTAAGGAAGGAGCATTATTATTAATAATAGTGTTAAATGCATGTATATGTCATGATAAGCTAATATGGCAATTTGTAGTGGAGATAATATTAATATGAGCCCTAGGGACATTTTAGTAATTTTTCTTGTACAAAGGGTGTGGCCTAAATAAGTATGTATGGTAGATGATAATGGGTATTAATAATAAATAATAATAGTTGGTGGTGTTAGATGATGCATATGGACAATGGGTGTTAATGTTTTATGTTATAAGGGTATTTTAGTAAATTTGGCAAAAGAAGGGCAAATTGGTAATTCATATAAATAAAAGGGGTAATATGATAATTTAATAAGTAATAAGGGTAGTTTAGTAATTTTGTATGGAAAATGGGGGTAACTTGATAATCTTATGAGTAAACAGGATAATTTGGTAAATTATTAAATAAGAATGGTATTTTGGTAATTTTGGCATAAAAAAGGGTAACTTGGTAATTTTATAAACATAAGGGGTAATATGGTAATTTAATAAGTATAAAGGATAGTTTGGTAATTTTGGCCTAAAAAAAGGGTAATTTGGTAATTTCATGAATAAAAGGGGTAACATGGTAATTTAGTAAGTAAGAGGGGGTATTTTGGTAATTTGGCATGAAAGGGGTAAATTGGTAATTCAATAAGTATGGAGGGAATTTTGGTAATTTCACACATATAAGGGGTAAGTTGGTAATTTTAACAAGTATGAAGGATAATTCGGTAATTTAACAAACCTAATGGACAATTTGATAATTTTAACAAGTGTGAAGGGTATTTTGGTAATTATATAGGTGTGAAGGGTAAATTGATAATTTCATAGGTATGAAGGATAATTTGGTAATTTGACAAGCAAAAATGTATTCTAATAAATAGGAAAGCAAGAGGGGTAATTTAATAATTTTGTAAGTAATGAGGGGTAAATCGATAAATTACATATAACATAGCAATGGATTAAATAAGCCTCCATAATAAGATATAAAGGATATTAAACAATAGAATAAGTGTTTATGGCCTTAGTATTACTTGTTTAAGTATAACCACGTATATTATAGGGATAAGGGTATTTCATTAAATCGGTGAATATCATAAGGATAATGCATGGTATAGGGTTGAATAGGTAATTAAGGATATGATATGATGTTTATTTCGTAATCATGCAAAAGGGCCTTAGTTGTTAATTGTGCATAAAAATATGTGTTGGATGTGCTAGAAATACATGTTAGGGTTTATGCGTTCAATGATCCTTTGATATAGAGTACTTGATTTTATGACCAGTATTATAACTATGATATGATAACCTATTATGGCATATGAATAAATAGGAATGAAGTACATGATGAAAATAGGTGATAAAAGGAAGCCGTAGCCTTAGGGGCATTTTGGTCATTTTGACCTAAGGTGCCTAAGTATAAGATTTAGAATTTAGGATGGCCTCAGTGGACTATTTAAGTTAACATAGATAATAATATGAATAAGGGTTACTTAATAATAACATAAATAAATAAAAAATAATTAAGTATGTGATTGATGTATTTCTCGTTGTCATCTTAATAAAGACATTAATAATTAAAGTGGAAGCCCTCAAGATCGGGAATGGTGGCTCTTTAGGGATCGCTACCCTGAAAACGTGGTTTGGTCCACGATTATTGTAGATTTTGCTGGTATGCCTTAGTGCCCCAACCAGGCCCTACATCTTACTCTATCTAACTCTATGGACCTGTTTAGGGGTTATGCATACGTATGGATTAGGTGTCCTTGTCGATTTGTTGGTAGAGTATTGTATGTCCTTGTGCACCAGTGTGACCAGGGTACCTTTACATCCTTTGGTTGATGGTTGGAGGGTATTGTGCTACTTGTATGCGCTAGTATGATCAGTGTACCTTTGTGTCTCCAAGTTCGTGTTCTCCCCCTTGAGTTAAATAAATGGAATTGTTGTGTTAATTAAATAGAAAAACATTAATCATTTAAAGTGGAAGATTATTGAGTCAGGCCCATATGGATTATATCATTTATACCAGTCCACCGGTTATAATTGTAACACCTCAAGTCGATACGACCACATGGGGTCTACCTTGAAGTGCTTTCGGATTGATCGACTATTCCCACAGATCAACACGAGTCCTTTTAGTGCGCTTTGTCCTCACTCACGCACTTTTCGAGAAAATTTTAAAACTTCCCAGAAGGTCACCCATCCTAAAATTACTCCATGACCATCACGCTTAACTGTAGAGTTCTTAGGATGGAATCACCAAAAGGATGGTATACCATGTTGATATAAGTAGCTAGATCAATCCTTATAACACTCTCCTCAATTTGGGATATTACATTCACCCCCACTCAAAGAATGCAACGTCATCGTTGCGCCTCAACCAATGATTGTCTCAATACAGTTCATCCTAAGAATCGTCCCGCTAGGTGACTGACTGGCTCATCCAAGTCCAGCTGACGGTCGCGGTTTCGCTCTAATACCATTTGTAATACCCCCAGTCGATACGACCACACGGGGGCTACCTTGAAGTGCTTTTGGATTGATCGGCTAGTCCCACAGATCAACACGAGTCCTTTCAGTGCACTTTATCCTCACTCACGCACTTTCTGAGAAATTTTTAAAACTTCCCAGAAGGTCACCCATCATAAAATTGCTCCATGGCCAGCACGCTTAACTGTGGAGTTCTTATGATGGAATCACCAAAAGAATGGTATACCATGTTGATATAAGTAGCCAGATCAATCCTTATAACACTCTCCTCAATTTTGGGTATTACAATAATAATGGCCGGAAGCATTTCGCTCTGGAGGTTATATATGTGTATCGGTCCACCGGTTATAATAGTGGTGGGGTGTGCGTTGCCCTAAAGTGTATACCAGTCCATAGGCTATAATAGTAGGGGATTTAGAACTCAGTAAACCAAACCTTGAATAACAATAAATCATGGAAAAATACTAATCACTTATAGTGGAACACTATATAAGTTAGGGCCAGATCGGTCTACCGGTGAATAGAGCTGGCAATCGGGCGGGTCGGGTCACTATCGGATCGGATAACATAATAATCGGGTCATATCGGTTTCGGATAATTTCGGATCATTTTGTCGGGTCGGGCTGGGTCGGGTTTGATTCGGATCAACTCAGTATCGGATAATCTCGGGTCATTTTAAGCTTTCGGGTCGGGTCTGGTTGAGATCGGATGGACTCGGATTCGGGTAAAATTGGGTTGTTCTAATTTCGGTTCGGGTTCGGATCGGGCTCGATTGAGTTTCAATTATTATATTTTCGGGTCGAATTTAGATTGAATTTAGGTCATTTCATATTTGAGCCATGCTTGTGTCATTTTCTTTCTTTCTTTTTATTCCAATATATTATTAAAAGCTAATTATTTTGAGATCATTTATTTTAATTTATCTTATTCAATAAAAAGTGAATTATTATATTAATTGTTTTGGGGCCTTAGAATTTTTTATCATTATTTTATCTTTGGAGATGTATCTGACGTTTCAAATTTAAAAGTTTTCAAATCGTATCACTTTTCTTTTTATGTTAAGGTATAACTTATAATTCAACTCCATTATTAGCTTGATCATATTGAGTTCTAGTATTATTTTAAGTTTATATTATATTTATATCTTATACGCTCCTTACATGATATTAACTTATAATAGTCATTGATAATTGATAATAAATGAAAACTTCTAAGGTTGTACTTCTCATATTATTTTTAAAAGAGATTGATCACATCATATCAACATAATTTTAATAATAATAATAATAATAATAATAATAATAATAATAATAATAATAAAACAATGATAACAATAATAATAGTAATCAATGAATATCAATTATGGCAAAAATTATAATAACAACATATTAGTTTTTTTATTATATATTTTGATTAGATCATATCAAGCTAAATAAGATAAAAATTAAATAAAGTAAGTAATAATGACTATTATTGACAAAATACCAACTAATATTGATTTCTTACTATTTAACACTGTTGATGTAATAAAAAATATTAACCTTCAATTTTTATAATGAATAACTAACATTCTCACTCTAGATTTTTCTTACTTTCCTATGACGTTGTAGGTGCTATATTGCAAGCTATGGTCGTATAGATACTAACATATAGTGTTCAAAGCTGCACTATTATTATCTTATGGTACTAGATAGAATAATGGAAGTGAACTAATATTTAAATGGCATAGTAGTGTTATTCTTTTTTTTTCTCTACTTTTATTTCTATTGGTATCAATGGATATTGTATTTGTATATACATAAGTGATATAAATTTTACGAAAGTATATTGTTTCTAGATTTTGATGTAAGTGCTAGTATGGATTAGTTGCACATCTATATTATTTCATGTTTTATGAAGTTTTAATAATTTTGAGTTATGGGTTAATGTTAATTTTTGGGTAGTACTAAGTTGAATCTTTATAAATTTATAATTATTCAGATAATATCAGATTTCAGATAAATAATGGACCGGGTCGGGTCATTTCGGATTTATAATTTTTCGGGTTATATCGGATTTCGGGTGGATAGCGGGTCGGGTCGGGTTTATTTCGGGCTTATAATTTCTCGGGTTATATCGGATATCGGATATGTATCGGATCGGGTCGGATAGGTTTCGGGTTTTTAATTACTCGGATAAAATCGGATCGGATTTCGGGCGGATCGAGTCGGTATTCGTCAGATTTTTCGGGTCGGGTCAACTTTTGCCGGCTCTACCGGTGAATAATAGTGATTAGATCTATTCTACCTTGGAGATCGGTCCATCAACAAATAATAGTGGCCAGATGCGTTCTACCCTGGAGTGTATTTCCGATCCATCAGCTATAATAGTGGAGTTTTCATACTCACATGGATATAATTCAAGAGATGATATTGAATAATATTTAATTAATGGATTAAGACTAGACAATGTTGATTTCACCTATATGATTTATTAATATAGTATAAGTACAATCTTAGTGCCTATCTCTCTTGGTAAGTAATGGAAATGCTAAGTAAATGGACCTAGTGATGTTCATTTCCTATTGCATGTAGTGTTGCATTATGTATTGGCTCTTATGTTGTGTATGTTATTGTTTTTACATTGTTTATGTATGATGTGTTGTATGTGGGCCCTACCTTTTAGTCTAGTATAAAGGATTACTCAATACCGTAGTACAGAAGGGTTCCGTTTGTGGGTCTCTGTTTATTCAATGGGAAATGTCCCTTGCAGGTTAGTCGTAGGTGCTATTTAAGCTGTCGTAGGGTAAAAGTGTAAGGACCGTCCAAAACACTTTCTGCTTGTATCTTTTAAACTTTCATAATTATTTATGTAATCATTCTATTTTCTCATAGCCATTGATAGTGGGTTTTATCTTTTGTAACGTATTTACCGTGCTACTCTGATTTAAATGTACACTTGGATTTTTGTAAATTGTGTTCTATTCTTTTAAGCGTTAGCACTTGATACTGGAACGATAGAAGAAAATTAGTCTGGTACTAAATATGGCGGTAAAATCCCTAAAATTTACCCTTTTTGCTTTCGTTAATTTTTAATTAAAATAAAATTTTTTAATAGTAAATTTTAGGGGTGTTACAAGGCTAGAGTTTATTAAAAAATTAATGGAATTAGCTCAAACCTTATGAGTTTAATTCGGCTTAATACCACAAAAATAGGTTATTAGGTTTTATTAAATATGACTTTTAGTCATCGAAAGAGGTTATTGGATAATTTTGGCTAGTTCTCCCTTATGAATAGAGTAATCAATTTAATAGTTGATTAATTCATTTGTTACCTCCAAATCATGACCGAAATTCAATCCCATACTTTGTTTATTTTATTGGACTCCTTTGAGTATTTTTTTGTTACTATTGAAATTTTATACAATTATCACTTACTCTTTTACCCACTTGGTTTAGATAGTCTTAATCGGTAAAAAGTTGGTATTTAACAACAATTTCCTGTAGAGATGACCTTGATGTGCTGCATCAAGTTTATACACTTGTGAATTTGGCTCATCAGCTTGAGAGTTTATTGGGATTGGCTTTTTATGGGCTAAATTATTATCCTTCATTTAGCTAAATGAGTTAATCCTAATCCTTATTAATATGCTCATTTATTAAATGAGTCGACCCTAAATATGAGAAATAAGGGTTTGTGTTAGTTTATAGTGCTAAAGCTCATGAGATCTACTCATTTAATACAAAGACTCATGAGTCTGAACCTTATTTTTAGGTTTATTTATTAAACAATATCGAGATCACCCTAGGTCATCTCATTTACAACCATAATGATAAGCAAGGTTACTCAAATGATGCATCATGTTGCACATTAATCATGGTATATATAAATCAAAGTATGCGATAACACATAAGGATTGTGAACATAGACATGTGATAAAATGCAACTCTATAAATTTTTTATTATCTTTACTTAGTGAACATAACATTGCAACACTAATCACATTGAGTACTTAAAAGAAAATAATAGAATAAAACACCTTCCATGATATAACACTTAGGGACCACTATTAGAATACGGTGGAATAGATATTAACATTTAATTTAATGCCCCATTTTTCAAAAACTATGATTTAATAAGGATTTTTATTATTTATAAATAAAATTATGTTATTTTAAATTATTTATTACATTCTTTTAAAATTTAGAAACCTTGGAAACATTTCACTAACACCTTCTGACTTTTCATTATGGTTTTAGTTTCAACCACTTTTGGCTATCAAACTTCTTCCAAACCATTATAGTTTTTCCATATTTGAATTTATTAGGTTTTTTTGATACTCCTAGTTTTTTTTTAACATTTTAAATGGATACTTTGATAAAAGAGCACTATTCATCATATGTTTTACCCTTATTTGTATTTTAAGTTCTGAATGAGAATTTTAGCCAATGAAATTTATAAAACTTTTGGGATACTTATATTTTGTCATATTTGATCTAAATATTAAATAAAAATGAGTTGTAATTATTCTTGACATTTTCAGATAAATTCTATTATTTTAGGCATAATTAGCCCTTGACGTCCACACAAAACATATCCTAAATATCTCAAACTTGTTCCTAAATTTCTAAAAAATCTAAAACAAAGCTATGACACTTTATTTGACCTTTTATGGATGTTAATTTCTCATATCTCATTTATATTCTTATTTTACTCTTATTTTCTACTTTATTCCACAAATATATAAATAAAATATATAACCTTCACCATTTGTTCTTCTAACCTCATTTCTCCTCCATTACTTTTGTCCAAGACTCCTAAAAATCTTACCCAATTTATCTCTTATTTTCCATTTCCATTTTGTGGTTCCAGCCCTTATTCTTCCTCCACCATTATTTCCTTCAATTTATTGATAGTTTTGATGATTTTCACATGTTATAGAAATTGTTGTGTATAGGCTTCTATAGAAGGTGTTATGCTTGAAGAAGGATTTTATCTAGCTTATTATGGAGATTTGTAATCCTAATAGGGATGAATATACTAGAAGTAGATATAATTTGGTTGCTAGCATAAGTGTTGATTATACCATATTTAGTTTTTCTAATGCTTTTCTTTTTGTGGTTGTTTCATGTTGTTTGTTGTTGGTGTTACCCGAATGTCTTCAAATTATAAGATAATGTTATTTAGGTTGTTTAGGTCATTTTTATTTGTATTATGTTTTTATTTGACCATGTTTAATATATTTATAATTTTGATGATGTTTTGATATATTTTTAGGGTAAGTTTAGCCTTTGGCTAGATCTAGATTCCATTATATTTTTTTCAAAATTTTGAGGGTTTCAATGTATTTTTTAGGTTGTTTATGATTGATTTGGGTGGTGATTAATAATATATCTAATAAATTGGTAAATTATAAAGCGAAAGATTGTATTTGAAGTTAGTAGGATATTTTTGTTCTTATAGTGATGGTCACACTTGTAAATCACGTGAAATAGGCTATACAATTAGACTCGATTTGGCCACCGAGTGTCGCACCCTGAAATTTTGTAACCTTTATTTTTAGGTGTTTAACCTTTTATTAAAAAAATAAACCTTTAAACCTTAGCCTAGTTATTTTATTAATAACCTTTGACACATAACCTAAATAAATTACTTAATATTTTTTTTCAATTATTTTACCTCTTTTCTTTTTATTAAACATATCCTAAATCTAATTATTTTTTCCAATATATTTGTCCTACCCAATACCCTAACCTATCCAAACTAAATCTAAAAGTGAAATAATATGTATATTTTTATACTACCCCACCATTTTTATCCCTAATTACCCCCTTTGTGTGCCCCTATTTTTTTACCCTAACCACTCTCCTTATCTTCACCTTACCTCACGTAATACCCATACCCCTCACCTGTTAAACCATCCCTCTCACTCATCCCTATCACCCTACCCTTCTCTACCAACCTATGCTCCATCACTTTATCCCTCTCCGTATGTATATATACATACACACAAAACACCCCATCCTCTCTCAATTGTGGGCTAAATCTACAAGCACATGGATTCATTATAGCACTTAAAGGTCGTATCTCACAAGAACTTCGCAATTGAGTACACAACTTTATCATTTTAGCTATCTAGATCAATATGGATCAGGAATATGCAAGCGGATAATGAGAATAATTACAAGGACTTTCTAATTGTAAACTCTAAAACAATAGATAAGAAACCTAGGATTGAACTTCGGTCTCCAAATCAGTAATCAATGATGAAACAATGTATACATCATAGTTTAATTCATTAACTATGAACAATTAGTCTAATTATATTCGTTAGCCTCTTTTAAGGACTAAGAATGTATTTAATCTAATTTGCCTACTACTTTCATGACTCACAAATTAAATCAAATCTATTAAGTGTCACCGATTGTATAATCCCTGAGAATTAAGCATATACTTTCGTGGTTGCTTAAATTCCCATTTACATACTACTTTTTGATAATAATTTTAACCTTTCAGTTGAAGATATTATCTAAAGATGTCAGATTTTGTCAAATCCACTTTACAATAATTGATCTTAGCATATGAAATAGTATATGTGAACCAAATATACGACATAATACCTTAATTCGTCATATTAACACCAATACGGACCTAGTTCAATCCTAGCAAAGATGATTACCCACTCATATATTCAAGGAAAATAAATGAAATAAATTGCATAATAAACATCACAACAGCATAAAAATACAAAGAAGAGGAATTAGATTGAATTAACTATAAAATAGAGGAGAATAAAGTCATTTACGAGTTAATCATACACAAATATGCACTTGAATCTCTGAAAAATCAAACTAATGGAAACAGTCAAAATTACATGAAGATTTTGCATGGGAATGGGAGGGGAAATGTAATCTAAAATATCCTCCAAGAACTGCCCACAAAATCCTCAAAGTGTGACCTAAATAATCCTTATCACGCAAGGTATGGCGCACATGAAGAACATAGGAGTAACCATCGCTGCACGACCATGTAGCAATCTAGCTCTCTAGCAGATGGAAATTTAGACTTTGCATGGCCATGCAATTTGTGCATCACCTGTTCGTGAAAAGTCTGTAGCCTCGACTTCTTCGACAAAATTCCGCACAACAGTGCATGATGTGCACAACCTAGCCGTGTGGTTTCTTTTTCTTTGAAAATGCATAGACAGGCACTGCATGGCTATGCAACTGGGTGTGCAACCGGCTGTGCAACCTTCTCTTCTTATTCTCGTAGACTCCTTGGAATATCTTTGGCTCTTTTAGCTTCTAGACTCTTCCATAAACACATTGGGTCGACTTTCCATTCTCTAAAGCCATCCATGTTAGGTCATTTGCTCTCAAAACATGCATTTATTTCTTAAATTTATGCATTCTTGTGGAAATTCCTTAAACACAAAACTCAAGATAGCAGTAGTGCGAATAATAGACTAGAACCATAGTAAAAGAAATAAAAGAGATTAAATGAAGTCTCAAAGTAAAGGCAAAGCAAGGTAAATATAGAGAAAATATTCACTTTAACACTCAACTAAATAGTCACCTTGCCCTTGTCCATATTTTCCGCCCCCTGTGCCCCACCATTTCTAGCCACAACCACCACTAGCCCTCCATTTTTGTGCATCACCACTACCACCCATCCCCTTTGTACACAACCTTCTACATTACCTTAACCAAACATCTTGCACATCACCTCCTTCCCCTTCTCTTTTCCTCAATTCGAGCCATCCCTACCCTTCTTAGCTTTGTTGGTTTTGTAAAAACCATCACCGACCACCTTTAGCCAACACCACCCCAGCTTTGATGTGCTTCCTCCTTTGCACCACCATCGACCACCATTTACCTCCCTAACTTAGCTCATTTGTGCCTGTGTGAACCAAGCACCACCTCATCCATCACCTTAGCTAACATTTCCCTTATTTTCTCCTTTCTTCTTCTCTTCCCATCTTCTCCCCTACTACCACCCCTGTCGTTCCCTACCCTCCTACCTTCGTTTAGAACTACTACACCACCTCCACCACCTTCAACATTCTCCCTTGTTGCCCCTCCCTCTACTTTGTTGCAACACCTCGAATTTTTAAAACCTAAAATTTAAATATTTAACCTTTTATAAAGAATAGGTTAATATTTAAATTATTAATTTAATTATTTTGTGGACCTTTGACTTATAAAAATAGATAATATTATTTAATAAATTAATATAATTATTTTTATCATTTTATCTTACTCTTTTTATTTAAATAAATTCCTAAACCCATAAATTTACCAAAATTATTTTCTTAAATTAATACATTAATTTTTGCATAAATTAATTTAATATTTTTTCAATAGCCAACTTTAATCTAAATTATAATCATAATAACTATATAAATACGTTTCTTTTCTTTTTCTCTTTTTCCTTTTTCTTCCTTTTCTTTCTTTTCTTTTCTTCATCCTTCTTCTTTGGGCCAGCCCAAACCACCTTCCTTCATTTCATTCTCTTCTTTTTCCCGAGGCTAGCCCAACCTTTCCTTCTTCCTTCTCTTCTTCTCCCACCTAGGCTAACCCAGGCCTTCCTTTTTTCCTTTTATCTTCTCTTCCCCTTAGACCATCCCGGCTCCTCCTCACCTCTTCTCCTTTTTCCCGTGTGGTCCGGCCCACCTCCTTCTCTTTTCTTTCCTTCCCCACATAGCACATACCCCTTTACTCTTCCTTTATTCCCCATTTTTCTCCTCCCTTGCCAAACAAGCCCCTTGCAAGCCTTCTCCCCCTTGCACCCCTGCCAGCCTGCACCACCTTCTCCCCATTCCATCCTTTTCTTTCCTTTTCTAGACCTACAACCCTTAACATTCCCTTCCCCCACATGCCTTTCCTTTTCTATTTCCGTCCTTATCCATGTTGCATGCCCTACCCCTACATGCAACCACCTAACCCTACACGCCATGCTTCTTCTTCTTCTTCTTCTTCTTCTCTTCTTCTCTTCTTCCCTACCTCAATTCTCCCTCAAGCTCATCCCTTCTTCCTAATCCTCTCTTCTCCTTTTCTCCCTTATTCTCCTATCTTGTTTTTCTTTCAATGAATCCCTATACATTGCCAACTCAACCTCCATGTCGCCAACTCCTCCCCTACCTCCTCCCTCCACTACTTCGAGCATCCAACACTAGTCCACCCTTATAGCCCACACTGCCGTCTCCGTCACCTTTGAGCCACCACACCTCGACCTCCAATCGCCAGCCACCTCATCCCTCACCCCCTACACCCAAAAACCAAAACCACCACCTCCCACTGTCTCCCACAACCTTAGCCAAACCTCCTTTTTTACATTTTCCATCTCCTTTGGCCATATTCCTTGCATAACTCATGCTGCACATGCAGCGTGAGTTATGTTGTATATTTTTAGGCATTTTCGAACAATATTAAGGTATAATGTAGTTTGGTAATGTTATATTTAATAAGTATTTTTAATAAAAATTATTATTTCACTTATCTAATATTAATATTGTATTATGATATTATTTTTAGGTATAAAATTTTATTAAACAGAGCCTAAGCATTTTTAACTAGATAGTGGTAAAGTTTGATTTTTGCTGGAAATATGATAACCGTTATATCCCACTAAAATATTTGGATTATTGTATGTTATCACATTAGGGTTTTTAGCATGTGTTTTGTGTATATATTACTTGTTACAAATAATCCCATGATTATTAATGTTATATTGAAAAATGTTTAATGATGGAGTTTATGTGTATATAAATGTTATGTTAAGTAAGTATGGACAATCGTAGTAAAAATGTTACTATTGTGAGCCCTAGGGGTAATTTGGTCATTTAGATCCATCATGATGTTTAACCCTAAATGGGATGTCGAATGTGTTATAAATATTGCTAAGAATGAAGATAAGAGTTTGGTGTATTATAAATATATGCGTTAGTAGGAAGATCAATATTTTGTGACTTAGGGATATTTTGGTAATTTTAATATATGGTGGCGATCAACTTAATAAAAATGCTTACTAAGTGTTATGTGGTGCTAAAAATGATAATAAGGGTTTATGGGATTGAAAATACAGGTTCCACCATGATTATTAATATTATATGATCTAGAGGCATTTTTGTAATTTGCCATGTGCAAAAGGGGTTATATTAATAAATATGCATGATAAGTAATAATTGGTGCTAAGTATGATAATAGAGGTTTATGGTGTTAGTAATGCAAGTTTGGATATGATTATTAATATTAAATGACCTAGGGACATTTTGGTAATTTTACATGTACTAGGAGGATTAATCAAATAGACATGCATGATAAGTGTTAATTAATGTTAAGTATGAGAATAGGGTTTATTGTCTTAGTATCACTTTTTTGAGCATGATAATCAATGATATATAGCCTAGAAGCATTTTGGTAATTTTAGATGTTATATAGTGATTAGTCTAACAAAGATGCATGATAAGTATAAATTGATGTTAAATATGATAATCGAGGTTTATTATCTTAGTATCACTTATTTTTGAGCATGATAATCAATAATATATAGTCTAGGGGCATTTTGATTATTTTACATATAATATGGTGATTAGTCTAATAATCATGAATGATAAGTATAAATTGGTGTTAAATATGATACTAGGGGGTTTATTGTCTTAGTATCACTTATTTGAGCATGGTAATTAATAATATATGGTCTAGGAAAATTTTGGTAATTTTGCATATAATATAACAATTAATCTAATAAACCTTCATGATAGTTATTATTTGATGTTAAATAAGGGATTAGGGGTTTGTTGTCTTAGGACACTACTACGGAAACAGGAAATAATAACGGGACATTAATAACGGTGGTTCGAAAACCGTCGTCAAATCCGTGAAAATTAATGCGCGGGAAGTTTTAATAACGGTTTTACGTAATAACCGTTATTACAAGTGCAAGGTAAAATTTTGCACGGGAATTTTAATAACGGTTGACGTAAAACCGTTATTAAAACATGATTTAATAACGGTTCAAACAAGAACCGTTGTCAAAATTGGCAAGGTTTTAATAAAATCTCCTTTTATTTCGTTCTCTTCTGTTTCGTGCCAAAAATTTCAGACTCTGCCGCTTCCCTCTCGTACTTTCTTTCTCTTATGAACCCTTGCACCACCGCTTCGGCTCCTCTGAATTAAGGGAAACCGTCACACCGCAATCTCTCCACCACCCCTCTGCCATTCTTGCAAACGTAGCCAGCATTTGTACCTTCGTCGTTGCCGTTCTCAACTTGTACGCCGTCGCTCCCTTTACGTATGTGTTGTTCTTCCTTCATTGCTTAATTTGTCTCTACTGATATGTATATATATATATAAATGCATGCATGTTGCACCGAAGAGGTTGTGTTTGATGTGTTGTTCGAAAATCTGTTGTTTGATGTGTTGGTGAAAAATTTTGCTGTGGCCTTTTTTGATTGTGGCCGGCCGAGACCTTAATATATATATATATATATAGTGTGTGAGGTTCACATGCAAACTTTTTTTTATTATACAAACATAAGAACCAATCTCAACCATTAGATCAAAATTAAATCAACATTCAAGATTTTAATAATACCAAACCAAAAAATTAACCCAAACCTATATCCAAACCTCTAAACCCTAAACCCTAAACCCTCTAAACCCTCTAAACCCTAAACCCTAAACCCTAAACCCTATAAACCCTAAACCCTAAACCCTAAACCCTCTAAACCCTAAACCATAAACCATAAACCCTAAACCCTAAACCCTAAACCCTAAACCCTACAAACCCTAAACCCTAAACCCTAAACCCTCTAAACCCTAAACCCTAAACCCTCTAAACCATAAACCCTAAACCATAAACCATCTAAACCCTAAACCCTAAACCCTCTAAACCCTCTAAATCCTCAACCCTAAACCCTAAACCCTCTAAACCCTAAACCCTAAACCCTAAACCCTATAAACCCTAAACCCTAAACCCTATAAACCCTATAAACCCTAAACCCTAAACCCTAAACCATAAACCCTCTAAACCCTAAACCCTAAACCCTAAACCCTAAACCCTCTACCCTCTAAACCCTAAACCCTAAACCCTCTAAACCCTAAACCCTAAACCCTAATCCCTAAACCCTAAACCCTAAACCCTCTAAACCCTCTAAACCCTAAACCCTAAACCCTAAACCCTCTACACCCTAAACCCTAAACCCTAAACCCTAAACCCTAAACCCTAAACCCTAAACCCTCTAAACCCTAAATCCTAAACCCTCTAAACCCTAAACACTATAAACCCTAAACCCTAAACCCTCTAAACCTAAACCATAAACCCTCTAAACCCTCTAAACCCTAAACCCTAAACCCCCTAAACCCTAAACCCTCTAAACCCTAAACCCTAAACCCTCTAACCCATAAACCATAAACCCCAAACCCTAAACCCTCTACACCCCAAACCCTCTAAACCCTAAACCATGAACCCTAACCCTAAACCCCAAACCCTACAAACCTAAACCTACTAAACCCTAATTTCCATCTAAAGGCATGCATGTTTCAACAAAAGAAAAAAAAAACATACTAATCAAATATACATTAATTTAGTTATACAATATGAGAATGAAAAAAAAATCCTCCATGATTTGAAATTTGACAATTCCTTAAATTGAACCTTACACAAGCTTGAAATAAAACCTTTCACTATCATCTAAACTACAATGAAAATCATCATTAACCAATACCTTCATGAAGTTGAACAAAAAATTACATCCAACTCCAATCTTTCATTCCAAAATCTGTCATTCAAATATAAAAAATTGACATTAGTTACAATTTGATGTAAGGAATTAAAAAAAAATGGTTCCAGCCATGTCAAACTAACCTGCAGAATTTGCTTGCCTCAAACTAACATCCCTAACCCTCTCTCCCAAAATAGGACACCCCTGCCCTGCCCTGCACCACCATCACCACAAATCTTCAGTGCATTTGCTTATGATTTTCTTATCCTCCAGGCCAGATTCAAAGCCTGAAATTTCATTAATTACAGACTAATTTCAGTAACATTAAAATCATTATTACTAATCATAGTAGCATTAATCCATCCATATGATTAATCAGACTAACCTACAGCCACCAAACAATCAGCATTGATAATTAATCCATCCACAACAGAATACAACATTCCCGACACAGAGAATCTAGAGTATCAACATTGCCATCAAAAAAGTTATTACAACAATCAGCATTGATAATCAGAGTATCAACATTGCCATAAAAAAATTGATTACAAAAAACATATAAGAACCAAAAAACAGAATCAAAATTCACAAACCTTAATCTGCTGATCCATGTCGAATCCAGCTGAAGGTCAACCCGTCCCTTTGCTGCTGCACATCGATAGAACAAGCAGAAAACAAAAATGAACACCGGAACAAGCACAGATATAGGCGGCGTAGAGAGAAAAGGCAAGGCAATTCGAAGACAATGGAAGGAAGCGAAAGAGAGATGCGGAAGGAGAAGGAACCATGGATTTATGTACAGCGACAACTAGCGATGGACAGGGAGAGATTGGGATGGATAAAGAGAGGAGGAGGAACGGAGATGCTGATACGCGGCTCCGAGTGATAGATCGACAGCGATGGAGATGTGCAGAGCTAAATCTGGAGAAGGAGAGCAAGTGACGGCGACCGGAGAGAGCGAGGCAGACGGCGTAGCGCGAGCATCGACGGAGTGATGAACAGTAGAAACACGAGCAGGGGGAAGACGGTGGGCTTCAGAACGGCACGAACGAACCAGACACGGAGTGATAGATTGACAGCGATGGAGATGTGCAAAGCTAAATCTGGCGAAGAGAGAGGGAGACGGGAGGTGTAGAGAAGGAGGCGAGAGGTGCAGAGAGGGAGACGAGAGACGAGAGGCGGGAGGTGCAGAGAGAGGGAGTGCGAAGGGGGGTCGGGGTCGGGATTAGATGTGCAGACAGGGAGAGAGGCGGGGCGGGATAGAGGGACGGGGAACAGTAAAAAAAATATAGGGATGAGTTTTCAACCGTCAGATATTTCAGATCCAACGGTTGAAAACTGTTCCTACATTTGTACCAAAAAAATGGTTCGCACGTGAACCAATTTCTATATATATATATATATATATATATATATATATATAAATGTGTTTATAATCTATTTTATAAAAATATGTATTATTATTTTAAGAGAATCCACAAGCCTAAAATATAATTATTATCATAAGATATGTACGTTCTAAGTATAAAATTAAGGTGTATATATTTTTTTAGCTCTCACATTATTATATATGCAAATGATCATGTGTATTTATATGCTTTTTTTAATATATATTTTGTAAGACGTGTATGTTTGCTTTTCCATAAAAGGTGTGTTTATATGTGTTATATTATATGTATATATATTTATAATATATTTATATATAAGATGTGTATATATAATCTTAAATAATTGTGGTTAGGGTTAGGGGAGGGTTAGTGTTAGGGTTAGGGTTAGGGTTAGGGTTAGCTATAGGTTTAGGATCATTATCTTATGAGGTTTAGTGTTATTTTTTATCATAATTTATTAGGGTTAATTATTGTTAGGGTTAGGGGGAGTGGGAGGGGGAGGGTTAGGGTCAGGTTTAGGGTTAGGGTTAAGGTTAGGATTTATCGTTTATTATACTCAATATAAACTAGGTCTATAAGGAAAAATCCTAAGGATAAGGGTATTGTGCATGGGGAAAAGTTGAGGAGGTTGGTTGGGCATCGGTGTTGTGATCGATAAAAATTAAATAGAGATGAATAATTGTGTATAATAATAATAATAATAATAATAATAATAATCATATAGGATTTATTAGATTGTACTATATATATATATATATATATATATATATATATATATATATATATATATATATATTATCTTATTAATATCTACTTGATTTTATTATGCGTAGCTTGAATGATTTAATGATAGTTTGATGTTTAGCCAGTTTGTTAAATATATAACTAAAGATTATGTCCTTATTTTAAATAGTTTGATGTTGTTAGGTTTACATAGGTGGTTATGATCTGGTAGAATATATTTATGATTTGTCTAGCTAGTTGAAGATCAGATTACATATTCTGTAATTTAGATCTTTTTAATTTCGAGAACAACCTTGATGATAAGATTTAGTGGTTCTCATTTGTAGGTAGTGAGATGACATACCCTCCACTGTATTTTCATATGGCGCCACATAGAGATGTACGGACTCATGTGATATGGTTATATGACGAGCTATGTCATTTGTACGCGAGTGGCTCATCCTATCACCCCTTCCATTTCAGATTTTATCACCTTCTGTTGACCCTGCCTCAGATAGAGCCATGGGCATCGGCTACGTCTACTTTGTTGCAGTGGTTTGTCTACCACACTGATGCACCACACCTGAGATTTATTAAGGGTGAGCTGTTTGCTAGAGAGTATGATAGGATATCGAGAGAACTGATGGTCATCGATGATGAGTGGAGGTATCGTCATAGCTTGCCTCGGAGTGTCCACCTCGGTTACCCTAGAGTATCCGTGAGTAGACTCTCATTTGATGATGTCAGGGATCAAATGATATATCATGATGAGTGTACTTTTAGAGTTATAGTTTTTAGTCGGGCTCAACGAGGCTATCGGGGGATTTAGTTTTAGATATGAGTTTTCGTTTTTTAGGTATTTGAGTTGTAGCAACATTTTGATGTATATAGTGCTGCTATTGCTTAAATCCTGCAGTATGCATATCTTTTGTAAATTGAACTATTAATTGTATAATATTTTGCTACGTTTGTATGTATGCATATATATATATATAATGAACTCTTTGTAAGTATGAGGAGTTTCATTGATCAGCATTAATATAATTTTGGAAACTTGTTAGCATGATTCGTATATATATATATATATATATATATATAGAGAGAGAGAGAGAGAGAGAGAGAATAGCATGATACATTTGAGATTAATTCTTTCTAAGCAAAAGTGATTTGAAAATTATTATACTTATAATTCAATTGATTTTTAATAATTACTTTCATGTGGGATATATCTAGATTCAAATAATATGGATCGGAAATGGATGTCTGCAAATCGTCTGTCTAGAGAATATAACGAAGGAGTGGAGTTTTTCATCAAGTTTGCAGTTGAACATGCTCGGGACTCTAGTAGAATAGTCTGTCCTTGTTTGAAGTGTGCTTATATTCAGTGTGTCAACGCTAATGATTTGAGAGATCATTTATTTGTGTATGGAATTGATACAAGTTACACTTGTTGGATATGGCATGGGGAAACAGAGTCTAAATATGAAAATGATGATGTTGGGAGGGATAGTAGTGGATCATCATTTGATAACTATGAGGGACATTCGTTAGAGGAGATGACTCAAAAGGTTGAGGAAAGTGTTCAGGATTGTCCAAAAATGTTTGAGAAGTTATTGAATGACTCGGAGAAACCTTTGTACGGTGATTGTAAGACATTTACGTGATTATCCGCTACTTTAAGGTTGTACAACTTAAAGGCATGTAACGGATGGAGTGATAAGAGTTTCACAGAATTATTGTCACTTGTGAAGGATATGCTTCCTGATGATAACGTTCTACTCGATCCTGAATGCCCTAATGATACATGCATGTTTGGATACATGCATGCCTTAATGATTGTATTTTATATCGTAATGACAATGCATCTTTGGATAGTTGTCCTAATCCTGAATGCAAAGCACCACGATACAAGAAGAACAAGGTGCCCGCTAAGGTGTTATGGTATTTTCCTATAATACCAAGATTAAGGCGGATGTTTAATGATATTGAAGATGCCAAGAACCTAAGATGGCATGCTGATGACAAGATAGATGACGGGCTTCTTGGACATCCATCCGACTCTCCACAATGGATGACGATTGATGGGTTGTTTCCTGAATTTGGTAAAGAAGCAAGAAATGTGCGCCTTGCGCTTTCTGTAGATGGAATGAATCCGCACAATCAAGGCAGCTACAGTTTATGGCCAGTGATTTTGGTTATATACAATTTACCTCTGTGGCTCTATATGAAACGCAAGTATATGATGTTGTCTTTACTCATTTTCGGGCCAAACCAACCTGGGAATGATATTGATGTTTATTTGGCACCTTTGATTGATGATTTGAATTTCTTATGGTACATGGGCGTTGAAGTATTTGATGCATATGGTCAAAAAAATTTCACTTTGAGAGCATTGTTATTCTGTACTATAAATGATTTTCCGGCGTATGGCAACTTGTCAGGTTATAGTGTGAAAGGCCATTATGCATGTCCGATATGTGAGGAGAATACTTCATTTGTTCAGCTAACACATGGCCGAAAGACTGTGTTCCTTGGGCATCGTAGGTTTTTACCGAAGAATCATCATTATCGTAGGCAAAGAAAAGCGTTCAATGGATTCCGAGAAGAAGGGCAGGCACCAATCCGGTTGACGGGTCGACAAGTGTGGCTGAAGATGAAACATTTGAGTGTCAAGTTTGGGAAGAAGAATAAAGATAAGCCTCCATCAGTTGGGTGGAAGAAGATGTCAATATTCTTCAACCTTCCTTATTGGGAATCTTTCTACGTGAGACATGCCCTTGATGTGATGCATATTGAGAAAAATATATGTGACAGTCTTGTTGGCACATTAATTAATGTTTCACGCAAGACTAAAGATGGGATAAATGCTCGAATGGATATGGAAGAAATGGGTATTAGACGGGAACTGACACCGCGAGACAACGGAAGAAGAACATATTTACCGCCGGCGTGTCATACTCTTTCCAGAAAAGAGAAAATTTCATTTTGTGAATTCTTGCACGGTGTCAAGGTTCCGGAAGGGTATTCTTCAAATGTCAGAAGGATCGTGTCAATGAAAGAGTTGAAATTAATTAACATGAAGTCTCATGATTGTCATATCTTGATGCAGCACTTGTTGCCGATAGCTATACGTGGAATTTTGCCAAAACGTGTTCGAATTGCTATCACGAGGCTTTGTTGGTTTTTTAAAGCCGTCTGCTCTAAAGTTATACATCCTGATAGTTTGGACGCCTTGCAAAAAGGGATTGTGATTATTTTGTGCCAACTTGAAATGTATTTTCCACCGTCATTCTTTGACATTATGGTACATCTAATTGTTCATTTAGTTTATGAGATAAAGATGTTAGGACCTGTTCATGGGCATTGGACGTACCCCTTTGAATGGTTTATGAAGTTGATAAAAGGTTATGTGAAGAATCGATATCGGCCAGAAGGATGTATTGTTGAGAGTTACCTGGTGGAAGAGGCAATTGAGTTTTGCACAAAGTACTTGTCAAATGCTGAAGCTCTTGGTATTCCTAAGTCTCGACATGCGGCCAAATTTGAAGGACAGGGTATTAGAGGCAGACAGTTTGGGCGTGTAGACCCTAACATGTTCCGTGTAGCACATCTATATGTATTACACAATAGTGATGATGTTCAGCCGTACATTGAAGAGCATATGACTTCTTTACGGATTGAAAATCCATCCAAGACTGAGAAATGGATTATCGATAAATATAATCTTTCCTTTATTGATTGGATAAGAGATCGCATCATTCCACTCATCGGTCATTCCCCAACTTTAATTTCCGAAACCCTGCATTGGTTGTCTCAGAAACCTTGTTATGAAGTTTTTCAATATACCAGTTATATGATCAATGGTTGCACTTTTTATACAAAAGAACAAGATGGGAAGAGTACAATGCAGAATAGTGGGGTGACTTTAGTGGCTGAGGCAATGCATGTTGCTAGTGCGAAAGACAAGAATCCAACTTATGCAGATATGAATTATTATGGTGTGATTGAACATATATGGGAGTTAGATTACACTGTATTTAAAATCCTTGTATTCGGCTACAGATGGGTTGATAACGGCAGTAGGGTTAGATACTTAGATATGAAGATGGATTCACATTAGTAGATCTTAATAGGGCAGGGCATAAACAAGACCTATTCATCTTAGCATCACAAGCGACACAAGTATTCTATGTCACTGACCCTACTGATAACAGATGGTCTGTAGTACTATCTACGAAAAAAAGAAATGCCAATGAATGTGATGATGAAAATGATGCCAATTGGAATAACGAGTGTGTCTCAGCTGTGCAAGCAACTCAATTATTGAACGATGATAACAATACAATTAATGAGGAGGAAATATATGTCAGGGATGATCATCGTGAAGTAATATATGTATCAGATCCTGAATCAAATCCAAAAACAAGGGGGAAAAAAAGAAGGAAAAGAAGGCAATGAGGGTAATAATATTGTAACATATAATATCTATGTTGGTTTTTTTCAACTCAATTATGCTCAATACATAACATTCTAACATAATTTATTTATTGATTTCTTTTAGAGATATGGCCAATAAGAATATTGATAGGGACAGCAGTGATGAAGAAGGGAAAAGAGGGCCGAAAATTATGAGAATCATCACAGATATGAGGAATAAAGGAGAACTGGTCGAGTTGGGATGGAATACTTACAATCTTCCCATTGGCCCTTATGCAGACATGTTTTTGACTTACATTTCACTTGTGACACGTAACCGTGTTCCTATCTCCTATAATAATTGGAAGCAGGTTCCAACGGGTCATAAGGAGCATATTTGGCAGGAAATCACGGTAAATATACTATTTTATGTAATCATTTATGTATGTAAAATGTTAATAATTTTAATACATTAATATCGGTATACATTTGTATGTCTTACAATGCAGAGAGTATTTAATGTGCCAGAGAGTAGGAAGAAATGGCTTCTTAGACATTGTGGGGAGCATCTAAGAACATTTAGGTCATTTTTAGCTCGTAGGAAAATGTACAGAAAGAGTGATGGTTCTCTACGGCAGAATCCACCCAAACGATACGGTTTCATCGATCAAGAAAGTTGGAACCAATTTATTGCATATCGTCTTACGGATGATTTTAAGGTATTTGTTAGATAACAATTAAATTTTTTTTATCGATCCTAGTATTGTGCATAATATTGAAATAAATATGTCACTATGTTTTGGCTGGTGACATAGGAAAAAAGTGCCAAAAATAAAGAGATCGCGAAGCAGAATAAATACCGGCATAATATGGCTCGCAAAGGTTATGCAGGCCTTGAAGAGGAGTTGGTATGTATTTTGTGATTTATCTATTTATAGCGTACTAACGAATTTTATAATATTGGTACATTATAAGAATATTTTTTGATTTATAGCTCATAGCCCAAGACTTAGACCCATGTACCTCGTCCATTAATATTGGTACATTATGGAAGAAGGCTAGAGCAACAAAAGATGGATATATTAATGAAGATGTAGATGTTGCAGCGAAAGAAATTGTAAGTTTGTAGATATTTGGAACCCTGCTTACTTTTCTTTTAGAAAACTATTATATTATGCTTATTCATGTAAGCTAATTTTACATATATTATATACATTACAGGAAAAACTTCAAGCGTCAGATGGTGAGGAGGGGGTAGACCAATATAACATTGTATCACAGGCTATAGGAATTGTAGAACACCCTGGAAGACACAAGGGTCTTGGATTAGGTGTTACGAAAACGAGCGTACGTGGTCGATCTTGTGGTTCTCGTAACACTGATGAGCAAGTCGCCATCCTTACATAGAAATTGAACGTGGCATTTGAACGGATGGCAACAATGGAGCAAGAGTTGTCATTTATTAAATCTCAAGGGTATAAGCCATCCGATTCAGTCGACCATGATCAACTTCACATACCTAATGTAAATAGTGTCAGAGACAGTTGTGAAGCTGATGCACGTCTTTCTTCTCTTTCCGAGGTAAGCATTACATAACTTTGAATTGTTATTAAATGTATTCGGTGTCATAAATAATTAATAATGTGTAATATTTTCATTTAGGGTTTGCATAAATGTGACTTGTTAGCGAATGATCTTTCAACTCTTTTGGCGAAAGGAAGGGTCCGCATCAGTCACAGTACCCAAATGCAAAATGTCCACGGGTATAACTTAGCCCTACTTACAAGGCCGGTGAGTATTGACACTCCAATCATTGGTAGTGTGCCCTTGCCTTGTTATAAAGAGGGCGATGAGGCAGCCATAGTGCTAGAAGCTCATGGAAGCTTCGTGCCTTAGCCTGTGGATCAGATACGTCTCACTACTGAAGAGGTATTGACATTCAATGTCTTCATTAGACCTAGTTTAGTAGTTACATTGTTTATACCTTTTTCATATATATATGCTCAATACATATTTTGTTTATTATTATTATTTAAGGAATCAAAGAAGAAGACTGCTCCTGCTAGTAAAACTAAGAGAGGTACTAGTAGAACGAGCAACACAAAAGAGGGCGTTGTCAAAGGAAAGAGAGCTAAATCTGAAAAATCAGTTGCCCCACAAAAGATTCGTTCCTCAGAAATACGCCAACCTCCACCAGCATTAGCTTTATTGTATTTCTATGCCCAAAACTACCTCGGGAATAAATATATTTCCATTGATTGTCGTCCTGAGTATGTTGGAAGGGACGATGCTACTTACATGGTATCGACAGTTGACATAAGTGACATTTATAATCAGGAATGGATGTCAACCACGAGTGTCGCCGTTTATGTCACGTAAGCATTATTTCATATTTCAGATTTTAGTACTCTTGGAGAAATAGAATTTTTACGACCTCTTAAGCTTATATGAGTTATTAGTTATTAACAAATATCCATTATTATTGTCGTCCATATATAGGTTGGTAGCTAGTCGCACTGCGTTGGAGGGAATGTTGTCCTCTATTGTTTTTGTGTGCCCATACTACATAGCTGACAGTAGTACAATAACAAAGGGTAGGCACATAAACTATTTAGAGGATCGCATTTTGATTGAGGGATACAACAAGCTCTATCTCATTCCTCACCTCGCAACTGAACATTGGGTTTTGTACGCCATCCGACCTGATCTTAATAAAGTTTATGTGTTTTATTCCCTTCGAACCTATGACGTGCCTTTTGAGATCGCTCGTCATGGTGGGAAGGAATTTATAGACATGTTAGTATACTTTTCACTTCTTACTTCATTAGCTTATTTATACATATATATATTCTACTTTCATTATTTGAGGTATATATACTTACAATATTATGTATCCAACTCTATTTATTAGGGCACTACGGACAACATATCAAAGGAGAGGTGGGAATGGTGTCCCAGACCCAAAGGATCTTTAATATGAGCCTATCATGGTAAGTAGGAAGACAACTATTTTGTATTTTGTTTTAATTCAAATTAATATATAATAGTTAGAGAGCTAACTGAATTCATTTGACAGTGTCCACAACAGCAAAATGGCGATGATTGTGGATACTATGTATGTAGAGCAATGGATCTTATAGTCCAGAATAGATCGGTCAACATAGATCCAAGCCATGTATGTTTGCTTTTCCATATTTTTCTATTAATGAATCATGACATATATATTTTTGACCTAATGGCTAACTGTATATTAATTGAAACATGGGTGTTGTAGTTTTTCACCGATGACTATGCACGAGGCCAGCAATATAATGTTGATGAAATTGATGAAGTTAGAGACCAATGGGCCAAGCACGTGCACTCATTCATTCGGTATTAGGTAGCGATCTATATATTCTACATGCATTTTCAGGTTTGTATTTTGTCTACATCTTTCGGTCTTCCAGCCTAGATCTGTGAACTCTTTACTTTGGGGTGTAGAGCTACCAAGTTGTGGTATGCCCACTAATTTTTATTCCTAACTATAGTTGGTGTATTGAGACATGCATACCAATTATAGATTGATTGAAATTATGGTGTGATACCCTGCTGGTATGAATTGATGTTGTTTTACATTGCAGATTTGGTAATTGTTTGAACATACAACTATGTATGTGGGCAGGAACAAAACAGAAAAATGATAAAAAAAAAACATATACTTTTAATAACGGTTTCTCATAGAACCGTTATTAAAAACTGAGGTTTTAATAACGGTTTCCCATAGAACCGTTATTAAAGCATAGGTTTTAATAACGGTTTTGTTTACGAACCGTTATTAAAACTCCTTATAATCTGATATTTATGCGCATTTAATGCGTATTAGAGGGTTTAATAAACGTATAATCAATGTCCGAAACGGTAATTCGATGATGTTTTAACAACGGTTTTTGTATTAACCGTTATTAATATATGGTTTTCAACAACGGTTTTTTCTTATAAACCGTTATGAAAACCTTATTTTTAACAACGGTTTACTGCGAAACCGTTATTAAAAGCTCCTTTTTAACAACGGTTTTTAAGTAAAAATCGTTATTAAATATGAAGTTTACGCACATATTCGCGGGTTTTTGTGTATTTTTCATGACGGTTATGAACCGTTATTAAAGATATAATAACGGGCGATTCAATAACGGTTGAAAACCGTTATTAAAACTATAAAATAACCGTTATTAAAAGCCCTTTCCGTGGTAGTGGGATCACCAGTTCCAGCATGATCAAAAGTATTATAGGGTCTAGGGGCATTTTGGTAATTTAAAGTGTACCAAGATGAATATGCATGATTTAGGGATAACTTGGTAAATTAGATTACGCTATGTTGTTATTCTCGTAAACATACAGGTAGTGCATTAATTTTGGTTAAGCATGAGAATGTGTGTTTGGTTGTTCTAGAAGCACATGTTAGGGTTTTATGTGTAAAATGGACATTTACTGTGTTTGGTAACTTAACTTCATAATCAATAATTTAATAATGGTGTGTTATCCTTTTTATGGCATCTTGATGAAAAAAAGTGGAATTTGTGATAATAATGGATGGTAAAGATGTAACCTTAGCCTTAGGAGTATTTTGGTTATTTTGACCTAAAGTGCCTAAGTGTGAGTATTGGAGCCTAGAATGGCCTTAGTGGACTACTTATGTTGACATTGACAATAATCCTGATTTTGGTTACTTCATAATGTTGGAAATAAATAAAAATGGTTAAGTATGTGACTAATGTGTGCTTTTCATGGTCACCCTAATTGAAATAATAATACTTAAAATAAAAGATCTCGAGATCAAGAATGGTGGTTCTTTAGGGGTCGCTACCCTAAAGACATAGTTTAGCTCACGATTATCCTGGATTTTGCTGGTGTGCCTTAGTGCCCTAACCAGGCCCTATATGTTACTGTATTTAGCTCTACGGACCTAAGTAGGGGGTATGCATACTTATGGAGTAGGTGTCCTTATTAATAGGGTATTGTATGACTTTGTGCACTAGTGTGACCAGGGTACCTTTGCATCCTTGGGTTGATAGTTAGTAGGATACTGTGTTGCCTTTATACGCTAGTATGACTGAGGTACCTTAGTATCTTCAGGTTCATGATTTTCCTATCAAGTAAATAAAAAATGGAATTGTGTGTTAATTAGATGGAAATGATTATTGGGATATATCAATGGCAACCTTTGACCCTACCTGAGTTTTGGTAGTGGCATTTAATCCTACTAATGTATTGGTAGCAACCTTTGAGCCTACCTGAGTTTCAGTAGCAGCATTTGAGCTTACTTGAGTTTCATTAGCAGCCTTTGAGCCTACTTGAGTTTTGGTAGCAACCTTTGAGCCTACCTATGTATTAGTAGTAGCCTTTGAGCCTATCTGTTATTTGATAGTAACCCTTATCTCTATTGTGATGGATTATGTATGGTATTGTGTTGACGAGCCTATGGGCCTAACTGTGGATTGAGTGGGTTATGTTGGAAATGGTGTGGCTTTCTAATAATATTACAAAGAGCATTAATTGGATTCTCCATTGGTAAGTACTATTATTTCTAAGTGAATGAGCAGTGATGGCGTATGTTCTTAATGCATGTGGTTATCTAAATGATTATTGCATTTTAGCTAATATATGCACAATTCCATGTTCATGTGATTGAAGTGATGTATATGATGTGTTGCATGTGGACCTCACATATTAGTTTCGTATAATGGAATACTCAATACTATAGTACTAAAGGGTTCATTACTTAGGCCCCTACGTATTCAATGGGCAGTGGCCTTTACAGGTTAGCTCGCAATTACTATTTAATAATTACTCATCGGGTTAAGAGCATATGTGTAACATCCTGAAATTTTGTAAACTTCATTTTCGGGTGTTTGGCCTTTTTATTCAAAAATAACCCTTAAACCTTAGCCTAATTATTTTGTTTATAACCTTGACCCGTAACCCGAAATAAATCCCTACAATTTATCCCCCATTATTTTACCTTTTTTTGTTCTATTAAACCTATCCTAATCCAGATTTTCTTTTCCAATATATTTTTCTACTTGGTACCCTAATCTATCTAAATTAAATCTAAAACTAAATAAATAAAATTCTACCCTACCTTAAAAAATTTACCCCCTATTCTACCCCACTGACGTGCCTCAATATTCTCACCCCAAATACTCTTCCCTTCTCCCGCTACAACCCCATCACCTCACCCCTTCTCTACCTGTGGGTTTATGTACACACGCAAACCCATCCCATGTGCACCCAACTCCCTATCACCTCACCTCCCTCACTCCATTAACTCCATCAGCATACATATATACATACACATGTACAGACACCACTTCCATTGTTGCCCAATCGTTTTTCCCCAGCTTCCCCTTTTTCCCTAGTGCATACATCAATCCCCTTGAGAACCAAACAACCCTTGCTCCCCTGTGTATGCATGCATTTTACGCAAAAATAAATGCCCCCCACACTATCCCTTATCCCCCCTGATATTCTGTAATTTTGGCACAGCACCCTGCCCCTACCACCTCTTATCCATCGCACCAACCTAGGGAGCCACTAGCACCGCCACCACCACGACCTCTACCCGCAATCACCGTCACCAACCTAGCACCCTTACACCTCTACTAGCTACATCCTTCCTACAGATCCCTACCCCAGCCATAGACCTGCCTGCGCATGCATCCACCACCACAACCTCCTCTCGACTCTCTTCCTACACCACCAAGCACCACCACCATCCTCGCAACACCTTCTCCATTTTCCAATACCCTCCACCGTAGCTTCGAAAAAACCACAACTAGCCTACACCACCGTAGTCAGCACTATCATCACTGAGCCTCAGGCCCATTCTTTTTCCTACTCTAACCGAGCCACCATTCCCCGCAGCACCAACCATGCTGCCTGTACCACAACCCCCTACATCCCCAGCACCCTGCACACGTACCACCACCACCACTCTCCTCCTTCTATGTCATCTAGCCTTTCTTGCAACCTCCCTTTCTCCCTCTACACTTCCACCACCAAGCCCAGCCAACACAAGCGGTGCAAGCCTCTACATCACCACCTCCCAGCCACCAACTCTCCACCCTCCACCATCGACCACCAACTGCCACTAGTCTCCACCCCTACTGCCATTTCTCCCTGCCTCACCCTCCAACCGGCTGGCCACAACCCTCTACCCCATTTTGCACGAGGCTCACGCTGCATGCGCAGTGTGAGAAATGTTTTGGGTGTTATAAACTTTGGTACGTATTATTATTAAGTAAGGTTATTTTAGTAATTTTATAAAAATAAATATTTTATTATTATGATTATTATTTTAGCTGGTAAATATTAATTCGGTAAATTTGGTATTATTTTTAGGTACGAAAGTTTGAGTAGCGGGACCTTATAATTTTAGTAGGATACTGCTATTTTTGTATTTTTTTTTAAATTCACATAATCATCATACCTTACTAAAATAATAAATATTTCAAGATATCACATTAGGGTTTTTATGTGTGAAATGTGTTAAGCATGATTCGTTACATTATCATTATGTATTATTTATTATTATCATGAAAATAAAAAAAATAAGCATGTTATCTGATATAAAATATATATGGTAAGAAAGTGTGATTAAAATGATTATTATGTTAGAAAAATATTTTGTATAATATATATGTATAAAATAATAGGTTGAGCTTACTTGAACATAATTCTAGAATAATTATTACGGATAAGTGCCCTAGAGGAAATTTGGACATTTTGATTGTGTTATAATTTTTTAACCTAAAAATCATGTCTTATATGTATTATATGTTGTTGAGTATATGAGCATGTATTTTGGATGGATTAAAAGTGCATAATAGGATTTTATGTGTAGAATAATGTATAAGGGCATTTTGGTCAATATAGGTTAATATGTGAATTTTGGTATTTTAATGTGTTAGGTGGATTAAAAATATGTTAATAAGATCATGTGAATTAATATTGGAGTAATTATGAATTTCATAAGTTCCTCAAATGAGAAAATTGTCTAATTTGGGAATATTAACCTTAAAACGGTAATGTTTTCATCACATGTGTAAAATGTTGGAGTTAGGCCATGAATTTTGGATATGTTGTTAATATTGGTATTTTGGGGATGTATATTGAATTTGGCAATTATATAAGCCTTATGGAAAAGGTTATGATTTACCTATGAGATTAGGGTTTTGGGTGCCTTGTAAATGGTAACTTTGAATAGGGTTATTATCATATGTGTAAGATATGAGAGTTAGACCTTGAATTTTAGGTATATTAATAATAATATTAATTGAGGAATATATACTAAATTTTGTGGATAAATGATCAATACGGGGGAAGTTTTGTCTAAGTTGTGAATTTAAGGTTTTCGAAGGCAAATAAGCTTAACCTTAGAGAATAGCCCTGTTATCTATATGTTAAAGTCTTGCTTGCCTTAATTATGTTTTGTACTCATGAACCAATCATGAATAAGATATTAATCATTTAAAGTGAAAGATCACGTGAGCCAGGACCGGTTGTATATGGTCGTTCCACCGAATGAGAACATTAGCTGGGAGCGTTTTGTCCTGGGGATGTATATTATTAATTGTTCCATTAGTAAGAATTTTTTCCTAGGGTTGTATATTATCACCGTTCTACCAATAAGAATAGTAATCAGGAGTGTTTTTCCCTCTCGTGGAATAACCGTCCCACCGGTTGAAAATATTAGGATCTCTGAACTCAATTTAAAATAAATCTCGATAACAATTATAATCATTGATAAGACACTTAACATGTAAAGTGGAATACTACATGAGTTAGGACCGATTGTACCTGTATGTTCCACCGGACACGAATAGTGGCCGGAAGCATTCGGCCCTGAGGTTATATATATATATATATTGATAACCATTCCATTAGTAGAGAATAGTGGAGTCCCTGAACTCATCATAAATAAATAAAATTAGATATCATAATGATTATTATTGGATTATTAGATTGGTCAATAATAGCCTTCATGCCTACTTGTGGTGTGGGTATTGTGCCTTTGTGCCTTACTAATGATGTTATGCATTTTGTTGGGATGGATGCTGAGATATGAGTTATGTTGTGAAGCTTATGATTGTTGTGTTGGAGTTTGGTAAGTTTAGTTGTTCTAGATGAACAAATATGAAGAGTATATGACATTGATGGTAATTGATTATCTAAATAATTATTGTATATCAATTCCCATATGTATATGTGTATATCTTGTACTATGTTAACAGTTATGCCTTATATGCGTTCCATGCTATTTTTTCATATTAGTTTAGTATAAAGGATTGCTCAGTACCATTGTACCGAAGGGTTCATTCTCATGGGCCCCTTCCTATTCAATGGGTAGTGGACTTTGCATATTAGCCTTCGAATTCAGTTAAAAACTATTAGTTTGGATTTGAGAGCGTAGAACTATCTGGTGTCTCTTTTGTTATCTTTTTTCCGGTTGTATTTGAACCCTTATGTTCTCTTGTAATTTCTTTCATGAGTTTTATAAACTATTGATGCTATTTTTAATTAGCACAATATTAATCTAATGTTCTTTCTATTTTGATTTCTGTAATCATGTTATTAGTCTAAGCGGAGTAATGATTTTACCCTTAGCACTTGGTTATGAGAATGGTAGAGAAAACCGGACTTGTACCAAATGTAGTAGTAACGCCCTTCATTTTTTATTATTTTAACTTTCGTTCTTAACTTTGCAAATGAAAATTTTAATCCTAAAAATGGGGGTGTTATAGTAGGACTATCCGATAAAAGTCTATGTATTTTTCTTATAATCTGTTATACTTCCTTTTCCAATGACTTTATTTTGTAACCACAATTACTAGGTTGTATTGCTAATATTCTTACTATTGCACTACTCTATTTTATGATTATATCTTTAAGTTTGCGTAAAGTACATTTTTAGCCTTAGCACTTGGTATCGGAAAGGTGGAGGGAACTGGTCTGGTACTAAGTGTAGTGGTAGCACCCCAAAATTTACTGTATTTGCTTCCGCTTATGACTTTCAAAAATAAAATTTTTCGGCAGTAAATTTTGGGAGTGTTATATTTGGCCACTTCCTCAGTTACACACCCCTAGGTAATGGTAGAAATTGTTGTTGCTTTCTCCTTCACTTCGACACCCTTCCCCGTAACCAATGTAAGTCCCTGCACCACCACCTATTGTGCCCAGGGCCATCCCCGTAGCAATCCAGCATCCCCATTCTCATCCATCTACTAGCTAACCAAGCCCCACACCACCATGCCCCGATGCCACCACTACAACCCTCTACCACAGACTTTCAACACTAGCCACAATGTCACCCCACCGACCACCAACTAGTACCACCCGACCACTATCTCCACCACCCCTACCTCACCCTTCCATTATAGCCAACTAGCACAGTTCCTCCCTGTGCAATCTAAGCTCATAAAAGTTTTCTTTTAATAATTTTTGGTATCCATTATTAATAAGTAAGGGTATTTTGGCAATTTTAGAAAAATAAATATTATTATTATTATTATGATCATTATTTTATTTGTCAAATATTAATTTGGTAATTTTGGTATTATTTTTATATACAAAGTTTAATTAGCAAGACCTTGTAGTATTTAGTAGGATACCGCTAATTTATATTTTTGCTGAAATTTGAGTAACTTTTATACCTTACTAAAATAATAAATTTTACCTAATATCACATTAGGGTTTTGTATATGAAATATATTCAGTATGGTTCATTATCCTATAATTTTTTTCTTATTATTATTATTATGGAAATAGGTAAAAAAAAGAGAGCATATTATCATATGTAACATATTTCTAGTACAAAAGTATGGCAAAAATATTTTATGGTTATGTATGACATATATGTGGAAAAAGATAGGATGAGCATACTTAGATAAATTTATGGAATACTAATAATGAATGTATGCCCTAGGGGCAATTTGATTATTTTACATGTGATATGACATGCATGTCCAATGTATATTATACATTGTTGAGAATGAGATTATGTGATCATAGATGTATTAGATACACATATTATGGTTTTATATGTAAAATCTTGAATAAGGGAAAAATATTCATTTGGCTTATATGATAATTTTAACTACATGATTAATTAATCTAATTATTATGCTTTATCCTTTTCGTGAAAATTCAATAAGTGAAATGGATATGGTAATTAAAGATGATGTTAATGTGGTAATTTTAATACCAAGGGCATTTTGGTCATTTTGGTCATTTTTGGCCTAATGTGTCGAAAAATTAATAATTGAGCCTAGTATGGCCTTAGTATTTTCTTTTTATAATTGACCTTGGTAATGACTTTGTTTATTGTTGTCTCGGAATAATTGGAAATAAGTAAAGCGATTAATCATAAAAATTTGATCTATGTAATTTGTATGCAATTTTGAGCTCACTTAAATAGACTGCTAATACTTAAAATAAAAGACATCAAGATTAGAAATGGTGGCTCTTTAGAGGGTTGCTACCCTAAAGGCGAGGTTTAGCCTATGATTGATTCTGGATTTTTGCTGGTGTGTCTTAGTACCTCAACTAGTCCTCTAACTCACTCTATTTAGTCCTATGGACTGATAGGGGGCATATACATTTATGTATTATGTGTCATTGTTGGTAGAATATTGTGTTATCTTTGTGTACCAAGATGACCAGGGTATATTTGCATCCTTAGGTTGATAGTCGTTAGGATATTGTACTACCTTGGTGCCCCAGTATGACTAGAGTACCTTAATATCTCCAGTTTGATTGATCTCCCCTCGAGTAAATAAAAATAGAATTGATTGATGGATTATTTGAGTATTGTATTATTGGATTACCAAATTTGTTCGGTAGCAGCCTTTGTACTTACTTGTGTATCAGTAGTGGCATTTGTGCCTACCTATGTTGTGGTAGTAGCGTTCGTACCAACCTATGTTTTGGTATCAGCCTTTGCACTTAACCGTGTGTTAGTAGTATCCCTCGTGCCTACCTATAATGCTAAGGATTATTATTGGACTTTGCTCGTGAGCCTACCTATATTATGAGATTTATTGGTATTGATAATGAGATATGTGACGTGTTGTTATCATCTTGGTTTTGGATTGATATTTTTTCTAATTATATTTCAAAGAGCATCTCTTGGATGCTTTATTGGTAAGTTTCAGTTTATTCCAAAATAACGATTATGAATAGTATATAGCATTGCTAGTATGTGGTTATATAAATGATTATCATATTTTAATTAATGCATGTACATTTTGATATTTTATATCATGTATGATTGCGATGTCTTATATGTGTTTCATACTAGATTTTTATTTTTGTTTAGTATAAAGGGTTGCTTAGTAATGTTGTACTAAAGGTTTCCTTTTGTAGGCCCATGCCTATTTAATGGGTAGTGGTCTTTGCATATCAATTTTTGAGTTCAGTCGACAGCTGGTAACTCAAATTTTAGAGCCTAGGAGTATTTGGTGTCTTATTGGATATTTTAATTTTAGTTGTATTTGGACGTCGTGTCCTCTTGTTATTTCTCCCTATTGAGTTTTGTAATCATTGATATTGCTTTTATTTAGCACAATAGTTATCTGTTGTCATCTCTATCCTATTTCTTGTAATATTTTTATTACTTGTAAGTGGAGTAATAATTTTAGCCTTAGCACTTGGTATGAGAATAGTAAAGGAAACCAAGCTTGTATTAAGTGTAGTTGTAATACCCTTTGTTTTTATTATTTTAGCTTCCTTGATTAACTCTTTTAAATAAAAATTTTAAATCCTAAAAATTAGGGTGTTACACCTAATGTTTAATGAGATAGTGTTAATGCCTTATATATTAGCTAGCCCCCTTCTATCTTATAGGTGACTTATGATCCTTATAGGGGGGTGCACACTTAATGATATGGTGACCAAAATAGTATGAGGGTTTATATGCCATCTCCACTTTGGAACATCTACCTAATGCCCTTGTAGCACATGAGACAATTCAAAAGGATCCTTACCCTATGTAGCAAGGATCACCTCGAATGCCATCGTAACAGTGGTGATAAGTTGTTCCTTCATATATTAATTAAAGTGGAAGTCGCCTAATTCCCATAAGACATGAAAGATAAATGTTTTCTAAGTTACCTGTTACCCAAGAGGCATGGGAGACAAATTTGTTTCATGTTGCAAATAAAAAGGTGTTATTATATTACATATGAAACACATGTTAGCATGATAATACATGGTGTGATATATATATAAACTTGATTAGATTAGCAGTTATGAGACATAAGTGGAATAAATGAAATAATAAAATGGTGATACTTAGTATAAGTGAAATGAATAAATGTGTGGTGGGTTATGTGATAACATAATAAAGGAACAAAATAACTATTTGACTTTATATGTATATGGGGGTTATATTATTATTTTGATGTTCAATACCATAATCTCAGTGTTCATATAATTTTAAGTGTTCTATGTGATTTTAAGGTTTTGATGAATTCTAATAAATGGGAATGAATAGTGGAAATGATGGTTTTATGTGAATGTTCCATTTTCCGTGCATTAACATGATTGTTTTTGTATTTTCCAGTATAAGCATATTTTGTATGTCATATGTGAACATGTTATCATTTTTAGTATTTTTTTTAACTCAGTATGTACATTGTATGATAATACATACACTTTTTAGATATCTGGAGTAAGTGCAATGGTTGCTCTACTAATTTTTGTTGGGGTTAGGTTCAAATGTTAGTTATTGGGTAGTAGTTGAGGTCTATAGCCCAGTGTACTTGGGCTCTTGTGCCTTTCTCCTTATTATATTTTTTCTTAGTCATTTTGTAATCCTGTATTGTGTTGAGATTAAGTGACTTCCATGCCTAATCATTAGGTATGAGACTATTGTTAAGCTTAGAATCCAACATAGATTAAGTTTTAGAAGTGAATTCTCTATATTAGAAGTGGCAGAAATACCCTATATTTTTTAGTTGGCTTCCTTAAAACTGTGTTTAAACAAAAATAAAATAATATTTATTAAATACTAGAGTGTTGTGTATAGCACCTTATAGGACAAAATGCTCCTAGAAACCACTGACTAACAAATTAATCATTTAGTATGTGTATCCCCTATAGGAAGTGGAACGAGCATGTATAGAGTAAATTAGAGTCACTATAGTTCTAACATAACAAGGAATAATGATATAAAATTGCACCTTCCATGACATATAGCACTTATGGATCACTATTATATCTAGGGAAACATAAACAAAGTTGGATGATATTCCACTTTAATATTAATATTTCATCAACAAGGGTAGCCAAACACTCAACTATTGAGATCCACACTTAACATACTTTTACTTAAGATGCCACTTCTACTTAAGATCCTCTTTCCAAACATAATCATAAGGTTTACAAATTTGTAACAAAATAATACAGCATACTTTAGGTTTAGGAGATGAACACATTTCTAACTTGTTCAACCATGGCATTTAATAGGTAATAATAGGGTCAACAACACACAAATAGACCCACATATAAGGAAAGACTAAAATGCCCCTAAGGCTTTCTATACTCATTTTATGTTATTTAATACTTGCATCACCATTTTATAATTAACAAGATTAAGCTGTGAAACCACCTTCTACTAATGAATTCATTCTATCCCTTGTGTTATACTATCTTAATTAAATTTACTTCTAGAATCTAACAACCCATAAGGCACTGCACGATGCTTAAAAAGATAATGTCACACCTAGGGTTACTAATCCCGTTTTAAACTAATTATTGGAGACTAGGCCAATATAAGGTGATCTAACACTTACTCCAATTTATCACTAAAGAGAAACAAAATGAAAATGGATATCATATTCTAAGTTACACAAATTACCACATGAGATAATAAAAATAAGCACATCACCATAGATTGAACCTTACATAATTAATCAAGGCCCAAAACAAGCCTTAATCTAGCTATTAAATTAAACATATTAACACTTTTTTTACACTTATAAATCCATCAGGATCAACTTGAAGTAAAAAAAAAAAAGACTAAGGAAAATCATAATAAAAATAAAAAGATTAACATACCCTTATTTAACCTTAAACTTATCTTAAATGAATTAACCTACAAAATGAAATAACATCGTCATTAAACCATAATTAAGGAAACCCTTAATAATTTACTTAAGATCACTTTAATCATAATTTCAATTTTTAGGCTTCAAGAATTGTAAATAATATTACCAAAATACCCTTAGGGTTTTATACTCATTTTAAGCCTTTTTTAACTAAGTTAATTATTTTAGACTAACCAACAATTACCAGTTACCAAGGTTAGGCACTCAAAATTATAGTGACCTTACAACAAACATGCATAAAGATAATAATACCTTTTACTGTGCCTAAAATATTTTTAAACTTGTTTTAATCATAACTCTACTTGTACAACTCTAAACTAATAATTATAATTTAAGAAGTTATTTGTAAAATACCAATTAAATACTGACCTTTGATTTTACAAAAGCTCACTGTTTTGATCATTTTCCTCTTAATAGTGCACAAATTTGAAATTATCAAACATGCCCTTAACTCCATTTTAACTCAAACTCATGCCAATGCTACTAAATACTAGCACACATGATAAGAAATTAATAATAAAAATTAAATCAACATAATATTAGTGAAAAGACTTATGGTTGGGCCTCACCAAAAGGGAAAAAATGCCAAAAACTTGACTAAACAAACTTATTTACATAATATCACAAAGTTACATGGTAACACATTTTCTAAGCATATTATATAAAATTTTAGCAACTTGGCATAGTGAATAAGTGTACATAATATCATATCATGCTCTCTACTTAAACCATTTTCACACATAATGATAACAACACATAAAATATGAATATAATCTTACACCATAAAATCATGCAAAAATATAAAATAACATGCTAAACATGGGAAATAACATACACGTATAGACACCCCCGATATAATACAACATGCTTATTTACACAAAAAGTTTAAATTAAATATTAACACATGTAATATGTAACAAAAGCATAAGCAAAGCTTAACCTAAGCTAATATTTTAGCGAGAAAAATAAAGTCATATTCACTTCCTCCTTGTGCCACCTCTTGATCACTACCAACGTTCAAGCAAAAGAGGATGATGGTGGTTATTTATACTCAAAAATCCATCTCCATTCCCTAAACTCATAAGAGGCGATGTTGTTGAATTCATTGGGATCATGGAGAATGGTAGGGTGGAGCAGTAGTTCAAGCTCGCACCTTTGTAATGTTATCTTCTATTTCTAGCTTCATCAACTGGTGATGTTGGTTGGCTATGTTGTTGCATTGTAGCTAGCTATGCACACCATTGTTTTGTTGCAACATTCTTGATGTAATTAACTTGATGGTGGTAGCTTGTGTGGAGGATAAGTATGCCAGGAGATGAATATGGAGATAAATATGGTGATAGAGATGGCATTCGGTTGAAGAATGAGTTTCTAGAGTGATTGGCGTGTGAGGTTGCTCAACGGTGCAATTGCGTTGCTCGTGGTGATGGAGCTAGAAAATGGCAAATGGAGTTGGGTGGGGAAGGATTAAGGTTGAGGTTGAGAAAATGCTCCCCTACTACCTAGCCTAAAATGATGAATAATAGGAATACAAGGAAAAGGAAGGAGAGAGAGAGAATTGGGATGAGAGTGGCTTTCAGTGCTCCCTCGTGCTTTATCTGTCAGGTTTGTTTGATTGATTTAATCTTTAGGCGTGAAAGAAAAAAAGAGGGAGGAGTATGGCTAGGAGGTTAGGTTCCTAGTTTTTTTATACTAATTACCTTAGGGCACTTTCTAAAAAATATATAAAAAGGCTTTAAACATTAAATTCAACTAAAACCCATTTAACATAAAACATCCCTTAGGACCTTGAGAAAGCTAAAATTATCAAAATGAAAAGAACAGAAATTTTAGAATATTTTTAGAAGTAATAAGAATTTTAGATGATCCAAAATGAACAAGAAACAACTTTAAATTATTTTTTTTCACAAATGACTTAAATGTTTCTGTAAGTTTATAGATAATTAGCGCAATCTTGGAAAATGATGTAAAAAGTATCAAGATGAAAGAATATGCTTGGAAAACCATGACAATAATTATTAAAGTGGATTAAAAGAATAATTATATACTAATTAGGGTTATAAAAATTTGGGGTCTTACAACTAATGGTAGATGTATTGGTAGTTCGGTACCTTTTCTACTCTCTATGCTATTTATGGCCCGTATAGATGGTATATACATTTAAGGATTAGGGTAAGTGGGTGGTGTTATCATGTCAATGCACATGGTAGTGGGGATGAACAACCCCTAAAATTTGAGTTGTTTTGGTTACCTTAGCTATGAACTAGGTTAGTTTGTGTCAAAACCCATGGATTTAAATTATGTTTCTACTTTCACTAAGGCATTGGTTAGCAGTTGAGTATAAATTGTGTTTGTTGGTATTCTATTATATTTCAATATATTGCATGATTTATGTTATATGTAATTTTCTTGTGTTTCATGTGATTCATACCTTTACATAGTAGTTAAATCTTCCTAGTACATTGCATGATAATGTGCCCATTTCGTAGTCACCTACCTAACCCATGAGAAGATGAAAATATGTATGTGTAGGGTAACCAATGCTTGACATATGGGATGATAGACAACTCATTAGCAATGATTGATTAGGCAAACTTGACATGTGGTGACATTATCTTAGAGGTAAGATAACCAATGCTTACTTTATTTTAACCTTACAAGAGAATTTGTTAAGTAAGTTGGTTGTTTAAGCTCTAAGTTTTCTATATCTTATTTAGAATAATGTTGTTATATGATTTGACTCTTTAACAACATTGTAATAGTTCCAACTCTTATATGGAGAAGTCTTCCTATGTTTTTATTGTATCAACATTAACCTTACACCTGACATTATTATGCGAATGCTCAAACCTCTCACAATATTTGATGCAGTGGTTTCACCATCATTTTTGGTTTTCACTTTTACAGTAATCTAAAAAATGAAAAAAAAAAGGTATTGTAAAAAATGAGGGTGTTAAAATATCTTTCACCAATTATGTTAAAATTTACTAGTACATTTTAGCATATTCTTGTGATTTTTTTAGCATAATTATACATATCTTTCACTATTGTTATACTTTTTTTTATTGTTACAATTATATTTCACCATTGTTCAGGATAAACTTCATAATTATTCTACTAAAAATTCATCATTTCACTATCATTATTTTGCTAAAAGATCAAGTTTCTTTTTACTTAAAATTTATTTTATGATATTTCATCATTATTATACTAATATTTCCCCTTATATATATATATATATATATATATATATATATATATATATATATATATATATTATCATAATTATATCAATATAAGCCTCTATTTTTAAAAAAAAAACATAATGACATTTTTTATCTTTTTATTAAAACTAAAACAAAATTATTTTTATATATATATAAGACAAGTTGCAATTGGTGATCAATATTTTTTAAAATCTAGTCAGATATTTTTAAACATAATAAATCATTAAAACTAACTTTATGAGAATACATCATAAACTTTCATTGTTGATAAGATTGATTATGAGCCTCCTATTTTCTTCCCTAACGGCTAGCATCACCTTTGCCCATGCAGTGGCTAATTTGGATTTTTCTTTATTAGTATAAATTTACCTTTTTAACCTTTTAAATTCCACCTTAAGCCTTCTTTCTTTATTTTTCCTTTTTCTCCCATCCTCTGACACCACATCTTCTCTTCTTCTTCCTCCATTTCGTAGCCTCCCCTTGCCTTTCCTCTATTATTGTTACTTATTTTTACTTCTAAGTTCTTAAATTTAGCCCATTATTATTTTCTTAAGCAAATGTTGGTCAACTTTTTACAAATGGTGAAGTGTTCTTGAGTTTTCCCCTCATTTGCAAACTCTTGGATGATTTATTTTTTGCTTGGAGCTTAGTGTAACACTTTACAATTTACTACTAAAAAATTATTTTACAAAAGCAATAATAATAAAATAATGAGTATTATGTTACATCCAACATAAAAATGGTATTTCCTATACTCAATATATGTCCTGTATGAGGCTTAAAAGTAAACTTATACTAGAAATCAAATGTGGAAAGCACTTGATCCTACAATGATATAAGGCTACAAAATAGAGAGAAGAGAACATTTACAATAGAAAATTGAAGGTTAAAATCAACAGAGAGAGATATATCAAGATAATGGAGTTATGGAAGTGGTTGCCCCTTGACCTCTAGTATATCAATTTAATGATCAAAGTAAATGGATTTAAAATGGTTAAGTGTTGATTTGGTTATTTACATGCTTCAATGTGTTTAGTGTGATCACTTTAATAAACGTTAATATTTAAAGTGGAAAACATGATGTTTTAGCCCTTTGTTTAAACAAAGATAATATTCTAGTTTTCTTATCATAGGGATTAAAGATGACTTCACGTTGGGAATGATTGCCCTCTAGGGGCTAGCTACCCTAGAGATTGGGTTTAGACAACTGTTTATTGGTTGAGTTTTGTTTGGTGCCAATGAGGCTCTAATATCCTCTTTTTAGTTCTTTGAAATTCTTAGAGAGTATCGATAATTAAATATTAGGTGAACCAAGTTGGATGAGTATCACGTTTTATTATGTGTACCACAATGACCGATGTATTTTATTATCCCCATATTACATGGTTGAAGGGTATTGTGTTGCATTATATGCTAGTATGATCAGTTTACATTATGTGTGTCCTTAGGTGATCTTTTTCTCCCCTTGAGTAATAACATCATAATTAATATCTGTGTTTGTGGTTTAATAGTTGCATTATATGCATTATCCTTAGTAGATATGGTTGGTTGGGTAGTTGCGTTATGTATACTATCTTTAAATAAATAGAAATGATTTTATGAGGTGTTTATGGATTGGCGATCACCTTAGGACACTATCCTCATTTAATAAATGATTTGTTGTGAGAGAATGATGTCATTGCACGTGATTGCATGTCTTATATTTGTGTTTATGTACTAATTAGTATTATCACATGTATTCCATGTGATTTTCTACTTTATATGCATGACGTTATGCATTTGTGTGTTATGTTTCTTTGTGAGCTTGCCATTTACTCTGAGCAAGATGTGTTTGATACATACTTTTGCACTAAACAATTTTCTTTTCAAAGATGTTTTGGCGTAGGTTTTATAATTATTTCTAGAGCATTAAGCTCCTATTTGAGAGTATATTTTGGTGTTTTGTCCCATGTTGTAAATTTTTAGATATTTGTTTCTTGTCGATTTTGCTTCAGCTTTTGTTGTTATACCCTAACTTTTTTATTCCTTATTACTATGTAGTTAAACTCGTAATTCACTTCAATTTTTCTTGATTCTAATTTTAAGTAAAGAATATTTAATAATTTTTATAAATGTGGAATTTTACAAAAATCAAGCATTTATCTTATCGTTACTCTTTGTTTGATCTTCTAAATAAATATTTAATTTTAAAAATATATTTAAGTATTTCGGTAAGGTAATTTATAAGTATGGAGATGATAATAATAACTATATATGAATAGAATTTATTAAATGTTTTAACTACTTTTTATGCCATTATTTTGAATAAAATAATTAATTTATAATTTTTAGGTGAAAAGTGATTCTAGGAAATCCTGTCACTATATCTTTATTGAATAATTTTAATATTTTTATACCTTAAATGAAAGTTTTATAGCTTTATGCCTCAATTAGAGAAAAAACTATATATATATATAAAAGTACGCCTTACATATTATTTTTACCTTATCATACATGGATTTTTGGTGGGAACTAACATGATGAATATTTAAATATTGTAATTTAAAGTTTTCCAAATTTATTCAGATTTTATTCTATCTATAAGTGGATTTTAGTATGGTGATTATTTTAAATTTTGGTGATAATATTTAAGTGTGTGAATCCTAAAAATAAAACTAGTTCTAGTACCTTGGACTAATGGTGTACAGTGGAGTCTTGCCTAGGTCAACTATAGCATTTAGCGTTTAAAAACAACAAACATTGATTACATTTATCATGCATTTCAAAAGTATTATTGTTACTAATATTATAAAAAAGAACTTAGACATTTATCTGGCGCCATATTATTTGGTGCTATTGTAGTTTATAATTAAAAAAATACTTTAAAATTGAGTCATCAAATAAAATAATAAAAATAATATTTTTATTTATAAATAGACACTTATATTGATATATCTTAGGTGAAAAACACATATATTTCATAATATAAATATATATGTTATCCAACAAAATAAATAATTTCTAAATATAAATACACATCATTTACTTATAAAACAACAATAGATGAATACATGTGTTGTAAATAAACATCTTATTAAAAATAACACATAATTTTTCAGGACAAATACATATCCTATATTGATAAATGCATATCATGTAATCTTAAATATATTTGTCATATCAATAATACACATCTTATAACATTCTTTATTTATATAACAATAAAAAATAGATACTCAACTTATTAAAAAAAATATACATCATTATCAGACACACGAATATAATATTTATAAATATACATTTTATAATTGCAAATATATATATATTTTATTAAGGATAATTATAAAATATCGTGCAAATAGTAAGACGTAGCGATTGCATTTATCTATAATAGTAAAGATTATTGTTAGCAAAATCGTTTATATAATAAGCTTCGATATAATAAAACGTTCTAAAATGTAATCATTTTATACCTATGTCTGAAGTATTAAAAGTTTTCTTCTACTATATTTTCTTAGGGGATATATTGTTTCCGGTCATTATCAGGATATTAAGTATACAACAGTTCATTAGGGGTTCGGTAAAAGTCCATAAGATCGGAGGAATAGGTGGCGGAAGATGTTAGGCTGGCCGCTGGAGATGCGGAGAGTCCGGAGACAGGAAAATAATCACGCGCTTCAAAATGTTTGACGGTGGCCGATGGACGAAATGACGAGAAGTCAAGGCAATCTGTTATTGTTAATGCATGGTCTGCCTCTTTTGCTTGATCTTCACGGCTGTCTCAAATATTCTTTATCCAACCTGATCAGGAATCTAGAATTTTGCGCGAAAATTCGATACTATACGATGTGGGAATATATCAACCATTAATATTAATGTCATATGTATACGCAGTATACTCATTGGTAATTTAAGATCATGGAAAAAATTAAGGATAAAAAATAGATCTAAAGTTGGAGGAGATACAGAGTTTTGACCCCGCTAAAATTAGGTCAGAAGCTTCCGACAAAAGAGATTAAAAATTAAGACCGACTTAGAATAGAGTTTCCGTCTCGGACCTGTCCCTTGCTCTCCCTCGTCCATTGGCACGCAGCTTCCAAAAGATGCTAGCGTATTAGCTGCTTTATTCGCATCTCTGAATAAGTAAAGTAGACAGCCCTGGTTTCAAAGAAATACTGCTACGTAAAATTCCATATATTTTCCACATCTTCCATCTGTTTTTAATTTCATTTTGGGCCCATAGTTATGGGAATGGATTATGGGCCACGTATCATAGAGCCCGTCCCATACAGGAGTAGAAAACTAATCAAAAGTGATATGGGCCATGTGGCTTTGTTGGGCCACTACAATTATGAATGATGATCACAATATTGTTATATTCTAGTGCCACTTATTTATCCAATATTGTTAGATCTAAGGTTTTTCCGCTCCTATTAACCTTCCACTACATGAACACTAAAAAAATAAGAAAACCTAATTTCTTTAAACTTTGTAGCTGTGGAGATAAAATTATTCTAGTTTGATGTTTGTTACATCTTTTGAAGAATTTAAAATCATACATTCGTTTTGAAACTTGTAAGTTATTTTCCATTTCCAAATTCTTTAAACACTCTTACTTTAAGTGTATATTTGAGTTCTTCACACACACACACACACACATTGAGTTTTTAGTTTTTTTTTTTAAATATCAAACCAAGTTGTAGGAAAAAAACTATTAATCATTCTGCTATGCTTTAATAATATGTTTTAAACCTTGAAAATGTTATTTTTAATTATTTAAAATTTACAAAACTTATAGGATTATTATATTTTATTTCAATTAAGATTTAAATGATTTAAGACAATAATATAATTATTTTTAATATTTTTTTAAATCTAATCAAATATTTTTTGACATAATAAATCTTTAAAACTAACTTTATGAGAATATATCATAACCTTTCATTCTTGATAAGATTGATTATGAGCCTCCTATTTTCTTCCCTAATGGCTAGCATCATCTTTGCCCATGTAGTGGCCAATTTAGCTTTTGCTTCATTGGTATAACTTTACCTTTTTACCCTTTTAATTTCCACCTTAAGCCTTCTTTCTTTCTTTTTCCTTTTTCTCCCATCCTTTGACACCACTTCTTCTCTTCTTCTTCCTCCACTTTGTTCCCCCCTTGCCTTTCCTCTATTATTGTTACTCATTTTTACTTCTAAGTTCTTAAATTTAGCCCATTAATATTTTCTTAAGCAAAAATCGGTCAACTTTTTATAGATGGTGAAGTATTCTTGATTTTTCCCCTCATTTGCAAACTCTTGGATGTTTCCTTTTTGCTCGGAGCTTAATGTAACACTCTAAAATTGAATACTAAAAAAATTATTTTCTAAAAGCAATAATAATAAAATAATGGGTATTGTGTTACATCCAATATAGAAAAGGTATATTCTATACTCAATATATTTCCGGTGTGAAGCTTAAAAGTAAACTCATACTAAAAATCAAATGTGGAAAGCACTTGATCCAACAATGATATAAGATTACAAAATAGAGAGAAGAAAACATTTACAATAGAAAATTAAAGGTTAAAATCCACAAAGAGAGAGATATCAAGATAATGGAGTTATGGAAATGGTTGGCCCTTGACCTCTAGTATATCAAGATAATGATCAAAGTAAATGGATTTAACATGGTTAAGTGTTGATTTGATAATGTACATGCTTCAATGTGTTTAGTGTGATCATTTCAATAAACACTAATATTTAAACTGGAAAACATGATGTTTTAGCCCTTTGGCTAAGCAAAGATAATATTATAGTTTTTCTTTATCATAATGATTAAAGATGACCTCAAGTCGGGAATAATTACTCTCTAGGGGCTAGCTACCCTAGAGATTAAGTTTAGACAATTGTTTATTGGTTGAGTTTTGTTTGGTGCCCTTGTGGTGCCAATAAGGCTCTAATATACTCTTTTTAGTTCTTTGAAATTCTTAGAGAGTATCGATGATTAAATATTAGGTGAACCAGATTAGATGAGTATTATGTTATATTATGTGTACCACTATGACTAGTGTATTTTAGTATCCTCGTATTACATAGCTAAAGGGTATTGTGTTGCATCATATGCTAGTATGATTGATTTACATTACGTATGTCCCCAGGTGATCTTGTTCTCCCCTTGAGTAATAACAGTGGAATTAATATATGTGTTTGTGGTTTAGTAGTTGCATTATATACATTATCCTTGGTAGATATGGTTGGTTTGGTAGTTGTGTTATGTGCACTATATTTATAGATTGAGGATCACCTTATGACACTATCCTCGATTAATAAATGATTTGTTGTGAGGGAATGATGTCATTGCATGTGATTGCAAGCCTTGTCTTTGTGTCCATGTACTAATTAGTATTATCATATGTATTCCATGTGATTGCCTACTTTATATGCATTTGTGTGTTATGTTTCATTGTGAGCTTGTCATTTACTCTAAGCAAGATGTGTTTGCTACATACTTTTGCACCAAACAATTTTCTTTTCAAAGATGTCTTGGCATAGGTGTTATAATTATTTCTAGGGTAGTAGGCTTCGATTTTAGAGTATATTTTGGTGTTTTCTCCAATGTTAGGAAATTCTAGATGTTTATTTCTTGTTCATTTTGCTTCATATTTTGTTGTAATACCCCAATTTTTTTTAGTCCTTATTACTACATAGTTAAACTCGTAATTCACTTCAAAATTTCTACCATGGTTTTCCAATCAATTTATATTAAATTAGATTTTTTTCAATACTTATTTCATTTATTTGAGGAAATTTGTGTTTTTACGTGAATTCTCCGATCGTGTCGTTTTTATTATGTTTGATTCATTCTAAACTTTTAACTCATACCTAAAAACATTTCCAAGAATATTTCGTCCTTTAAATACTTTTTCATCATTTACAAGCCTTATAATAATTATTTATTCATTTGTAAAAATATTTTAGTCATTTCTAGAAATTCGTAACTTATGCGATTTTCTTTTTTAATCAATTTCTAACTTCTTTTAGCTTTCCCAAAAACTATTCTTATTTCTAAAAATATTCTAAGTTTAAATGAGAGTCCTATATATAATTAAGTTTGTTCATTTTTTTGAACCACAAAGTCGTAGACATTTCTACTTTCCACTACGAATGATTTTTGCTGATTTTTCCGTTTTAATCATTTGTGCTTTAAAAAAAATTTCAAAGTCAGTTATTTTCATCCAAATGCACCTTTTGGACCATTCTTTAATTGTTTCTTCCACTTGCAGAAAAAATATATTTTCATGAATTATCCAATTTTATTGTTTTTGCTTGTTTCTTATCTTTAAAGTTTTAGAACCAACTCTTATACCAATATTTATATATATTTAGGCTCTAAATTTCTTTTTACTCATTTCCATATATTTTCTTAATTTTCAAAGACTATTATTTATTTTATTTCTCCAAGCGCCTATGTTTAGGTATTATCCATAAATTGAAATCATTAAATTAATCTAACTAGCTTTATAACCATCTAGTTGGATCCTAACTACAATTTAACTATATTCCAGTTTATTTTCCCTCTTAGTTGACTTTGTTTAGTCAAAATTTTGTTTACAAGTACCTTAATCTACCAACGCACCTAAAGTTTAATCTAGTCAGACATAGCAAAGTTGACAAGACCCGACCGACCCGACCAACCCAACCAGAATTATCTAATCTAAAATTTGATCTAGACCAAAATAATTAAAATTAAACTTAACCCAAAAATCTGAAAAAACATGAATCAATCCAAATCTAACTTGTTATTTTATGTGGAGTTTTCACAAGGCAACCTTAGTGTAATTCTAATTTTATGTTAAGAATATAATTGTTGGAATAATTTCACATAAGTGATAAATGAATAATAATAATTAAGTGTTACCTTATGTCTAGGTTAGGGCTGTAAATGAGTTGAGCCAGTTCGGTATTCGACTCGGCTCGGCTCGTTAAAAGTTCGGTTCGGCTCATTTGTTTCATTAAACGAGCCTCAAAGTGAGGCTCGGGCTCGGCTCGTTTATTAAACGAGCCGAGCTCGAGCTCGAAAAAGCCCGGCTTGGTTCATTTTTGGCTTTGGCTTGTGAGCTCGGCTCGGTTCGGCTCGTTAAAAGCTCGGTTCGACTCGTTCGTTTAGTTAAACGAGTCGAGCCCAAACAGCATTTTAGGCTCGTTTAGTTAAACGAGCCGAACCCAAGCCTAGGGGTATTCGGCTTGGCTCATTTACAGCCCTAGTCTAGGTTAAGGATGAGGTTATTTAGTAGGTTAGTTCATTTAATAAAAAGGTTTAGATTAAATAAGGGAGTTTTAGTCTTTTCATCCCTAGTATGCTTTATATTAATCTTTTTTTGACTTCACATTGACCCCAATGAATTTATAAGCATGACCAAGTGTTAATATGTTTAATTTAATAAATGGATCAATATTTTTTAGGGCATTTTGAAAGTGTTGATATAAGGTTACATGCATATTTTATTACAGTACATGGTAATATGAGTAATTTAGAAATTGATATCCATATTCCATGTGTTTTTCTTTAATGAGAAATTTGATTTAAGTGTTAAACCACCTTATGTTGGTATCGTATTCAATAATTGGTTTAAAAATAGAGTAGTAACTATAGGTGTGGCCTTGTCATTTTATGCATCATTTTGTGCCTTGTTGGTTGTCAGACTCTAGAAACATATTTAATTAATCTAGTATGTAACAAGGGCTAGAATGGAATTATAAGTGGAAGGTAATATAGGTGGCTTAATCTTGTTGAGTATAAAATGGCAATGCAAGGATTAAATAACCTAAAGCGTGTTGTGTTATTTTCTATTTTTTCTAAACCTTGTTGTTATGTTAGGAAGGATGATCTCAAGTGGAAGTGGTATGCCAAGTGGAAATGTTTAAGGTTATGTTATCATGCTGCAGCAAGAGTTTAAGGGTGTTCTTTAATGTTAAGTGTTGGTTATCTTTAATAATAAAATATGAATATTAAGGTGGGAGATCACATGAGTGAGGAATTAATTATACTAGTTGCAGGGTTATCACTGAGTTGATGTAATACCCAAGTGGCTTGGATGTGGCTTTAACCTAAGTGGTTATATTTAGTTTTGGGTTAATGTGGTACCCGCGTCTTGGTTATACGAAACTATAGCGATCATTATCTACTCTATACTTGTTTGTTCCACTAAATTATAGATGCTATACATACTTAAGGATTAGAGGTTAGTTAGCGGCTTAGGTGCATTTTGCATTGAGACGTTGGTTTTATGCTAATATTCTACCCATCATATTAAGTAGTGTCCTAGGTGTGTTATGCATTGGGAAGTGCTTTATGGTGTTCTCGTCTCCATAGCACTCCAACGCTTTATGGAATTCTCATCTTCAAAGTACTTAGTGCTCGTTTGGTATGGGGGTAATAGATGTAGAAAAATTACCCTCATATTTTAAATATCTTGTATAATCTATGTAAAATTAAATATTTTTATTCTAATAAATACCCATTTTAGATCTTAATTTTATCTAAAATGGGTATTTCATTAAAAATATATTTATTATTATTAAATACTTAATATAAAAGATACAAAATAGAGGGAAAAAATTTCCACCCATATTACTTTTATACCAAACAAGCCCTTAGTATGATTAAGATTGTAATATTGTGATCACTAAGTGAAGTTAATAACCCAGTTGTATATTTATGTCTTATCAAATTTTTATGTTCTTGATCGTTATGTGGTATTGTATACTTTAATTTATGTATACCACGATCAACATGCAACATGCAATGAGTTTTGAGTAACTATGCTTACCGATATGTCACATACCAATGTTGTTTGTGGCATTGTGTTGATCCCATTGATTTTGGGATAACACACTATGATGCTTTGTAAGTTGTTGATTATCTATGCTATTTGCTTGCTGCTTTGCCTATAATGATTGGTTATTCGGTAGGATGGTAAAGTGTTATCCGCTTATTCTTATTGGTCTATTTTGGAGTCTCATATCCTAAATCTATTTTTAGCACATTTTATTTAATCTCCTTACTTTCTCTTTTTGTAATCTTCTTTCCTTAATTCAAGTGTTTCCTATACCTAATTTTGGTATACATTACTTTTATCCTTACATTCAAAATATATTGGATATAAGGAATACTTTCGCTATGTTAAATGTAGCATAAAACCCTTCGTTTTATGTTTAGGCTTCTACAAATATTTTTAAAATAAAAATTTTCGGTAGTGAAATTTGAGGATTTTACATTTGTAACCTATGCTTGAGATTTTGTGATCTAATAAAGAGATTTACCTTGCATTATTATTTCTCTTTTTGTTTGTTTGGTTTTGTATGTATAGCCTTTCATTTGTTATTGGTCTAGTGAACATACATCTCTCTTCATAATAAATATAATGATGGCATCTCTCCATTGTTGTTGTAGCTTTTGCATTGTTCTTTTACAACAAATTTTTAAAGTTGAGACAAATGAGGGTGCTATATAACATACAGACAAATTAGGTAATAAATTATTTAATATTCTATACTTATTTCTAAAAACAATTATATTGTGAGATGTTTTTTTATAAAGGAAGGGGCAGATCGCATTATAGCCTCTGAAATTTAACTAGATGAAATGCGGCATGAAATTTATAATTTGATAACAAGGAAGAATTATACTTCGGGTAAATTTTAAAAGGTTACATGCCTTATATTATGAAATAGATAGAGTATAAAACAACTAATGGTATCAATAATTCCCTTGTAGTAGATTATATTAGTTAATTTAACTAATAGAATTAGATTTTTTATTTATGAGAATTTGTAGAGGTGGTTACAAATCACCCAACGAAAGATCATAGTTACCATAGAAAAAAAGCAATATATATATATATATATATATAAAGAGAGAGAAAGAGAGTCAAATATTGGAAGAATTATACTGTGCTATAATATCACCGGATCATGGTATATAGTTATATTTTATAAACGTCTACAAGTTGTTCACATTTCTCCACCAAATATGAGCGTTGTATGCATAAATTGTTAGCAGATTTGGTAAAAATCAAAATTAGACTATAATCAACTCTTTTAATTTATTAAAATTTGTTTTGAAAAAATCTTATTTGATAATTACACTTTTAGTTTATAAACTCATAAGTTTTAAGTTAATTTTTAAGTTTTGACAATTTCAAAAGCACCTTATAAGTTAGTTTATAATTTGTTAAAAGTAACTTCTATATATATATATATATATATATATATATATATATATATATATATAAAGTTACTTCTAATAATCTATAACTTATGAGCTTTAAGTCAATTTCTAAATTTTAAAGTTTTTTTTTTAAGTTAGTTTTATCAAATATATTTAAACTAGCTCAAAATAGATATTATCTTATTTATAATTTTTAAAGTCAAAATCATTTAAATATACTAAGTTAGTGATCGCTTAAACAAGCCTGGAAATTAGTTAGTCATATCTAATTCAAGAATCTAACCAAACAGCTTAAAAGTGGGGATGGATGAATATTAATATTTTAATTTAAAATTATAAATAAATCAAATTGAGACAAACATGTTTAAATTTAAATTTGACTTATTTTATATAAAAATTAAAAAACTTAAAATATTTAATTATAAAAATTTAAATAAATTTTTTTAATGATCCGACCTTTCTGACTTTGTGTTATAAACAAACTGAATCTAATATTTTTTTAATGTGGAATCAATATATTTAATAAATAAGTGTAAAATTAAATTTCGTGTATCCGATGTGAGTTGGTTTGCGAGCCCATAAATCGTTTACTACCTTCTCCCGTCTGATCTACCGTCCAGAAACTCTTCCCACCACATCATATTTTTACTCGACACATGTCAACTCTGCAGACCAAAGAATCGATTAAATCCATGGACAGATCAATGTAAATATGCCAACATTGCGACAAAAAAACGGCGCCTCTGAAGGCTAATTACCGTCCCGGCCCTCCCGGGGGAAAAGCAGACAAAAGTATCGTGCCCGAAAGCTAAAGTCATGCTCCTCGCCTAATGGGGCTAACTTTGTTAATTTAGAATCGATTATATTATAATATATAAAAGTACAATTCAGGTTCTATTCAGATTCGTGTCAAAAACATATTTGATAATTCGATCTTACTAAAAAAATTATTCCATTAATTTAAACGTTTTTTTTTAAATAAGAAAAATAATATTAAAATTATAATTATATTTTTTATTAAAAAATAATAAAGTAGTTAATACATATATGATTCAAAAAATAAAAATAAAAATATAAGGTAGATTTACAATTTTTTATATGATTTTTTGTATACAAAAATCTAATGATAGAAAAAAAAATTATATAAAAAAGTATTATTTAAAAAGAGTAACAATAATTTATTTAAAAAAATATGTATTTTTAAAAAAATAAATAACTATATTAGATAATAATTTTTTTAAATATATCAAACAAACTAAATGGTCTAATATTATACAATACAAACTTTCAACAATCAGTATTTTTCTTTTCAGTTACTTTTCTATGTGGTTAAAGTATAGTGAAAAACTATTAATCATAACTTCTAGTATAATCTTTAAACTCTCTTGCAATTAATTTTTTTTCTTAATTAACTTTCCATGCGTTTAAAGTCTAATGAAAATGTACTAACTATTATTCAAGTGACCTTTTTACATCTTCTTTTCAATTTTTGAGTACTGAATCCGCGGTTTTAATTATTTTTAAATTAACATTATCGTCATAGGAAATTATGTATTTTTTGTTGTATGTTTTGTATTGCATCATATAATTTAATTTTGTTTCTTAGAGAAGTATATCGTTGATATTTAATTATTTTTAAATTAAAGCTGTGATTGTAGAAATTTAATTATTCTTTTTCGAATACTCTGTATCGTATATAATTTAGATATAGTTAATATTATTATTGATATAATATCTCTAATTTTGTTTCTTATTTTATAAAATATTTATTTTTATCAAGTTGTATGTGATGGGTAGAGATGGAAAAAGTTGACCCGATCCGATAAGATCCGAAAAGTTTAGCAATCTGACCCGACATTAACCCTACCCGGCACTGACCAGATAAAAATTAACCCGACCAGGACTCGACCCAACCGATTGCCAACCCATGACCTGATAGTGACCTGACCCGCCTTGGACTCGACATCCACCCGATCAGACCCGATATTGACCCAACCAGACATAAAAATCTATTATAATAATAATAATAAATTACACATATTTTATTATTCATTTAAAGCTTTTAAAAATATAGTGTTTTATATATTGTACTTATTTTTCATACTTTTACCCTAGACATTTTATATAATATCATTTAGAATAAAAAATCTCATAGCTTCAACTTTTGATGTATATATTTAAAACAACAAATATTATATTAATTTACACAGAGTACAAATATTATAAGTTTATAACAAATAGGAAATTAAACTCAGGCTTTGAAAATGTAATTATAGTGGTTACTGGTTACCTAATGAAATTGTAATTACAATTGTTACTAACTGAAAATTACTAACTCTTAACACCATCGTGCTATTAATCCTATCTTTTTTATAACATATTATATACTCAATTAATTAAAAACTATCAATGAATTACCCAATTTAGCATAATTAAGGTTTTTTTAGCCCGAACTGCAAATTCTGTCAAATTTTATTCAAATATTTAAATTGACATTTTAAAATTGAAGTTAGATATATTCTAAAACATGTTGTATACTCAATTGATTAAAAACTATTAAGGAATTACCCAATTTAATATAACTAGTTTTTTTGAGCCCAAATTGCAAATCAGGTCAAATCTTATTCAAATATTTAAATTGATGGTTCAAAATTGAAATTAGACATATTCTAAAACATATTGTACATTCAATTAATTAAAAACTATTAATGAATTACCCAATTTAACATAAATAAGGTTTTTGAGCCCGAACTACAAATCCGGTCAAATCTTATTTAAATATTTAAATTGATATTTCAAAATTAAAATTAACAATATTCTAAAACATACTGTATACTCAACTAATTAAAAACTATTAAGGAATTACCCAATTTAATATAATTAGGGTTTTTGAGTCCAAACTGCAAATCCGGTTAAATCTTATTCAAATATTTAAATTGATGGTTCAAAATTGAAATTAGACATATTCTAAAACATATTGTATACTCAATTGATTAACAACTATTAAGGAATTATCCAATTTAATATAATTTTAGTTTTTGATTTTGAACTGCAAATCTAGTCAGATATTATTCAAATATTTAAATTGATGGTTCAAAATTGAAATTAGATATATTCTAAAACATATTGTATAATTAATTTAATAAAATAACTCAATTATACAATCCAATTTAAATCCACAAGAGTTTTAACTTAACAATCCAATTCTAATATATTTCAATACTATTTTCCCAATTTAACAATACCAACATGAAATTAAGTATATTTTAAAGTATATTGCATAATCAATTTATCCAAAATAGCTTAATCAGACGAATCCGATTAATTTGAACATAACCGGATAAAAAATCTATATTATTTACTTGTAAAAATAAAGCACATATAATATTCTTATTTTATTTATTTGTACTAGTATGATTGTCTCTAATATTTATAATGTAATAAATGATAAGTATACACTCTATAGGCATATTTATGATCACATTTATATTATACATTTATCTTTTCTTAAGTAATCAGATATTTTAAGTACTCAAATAAATAAAACACATGATAAATATCTAATAGTTTTACTTGTAAAATTTATAAATATTTTAAGTAATCAAATATAATATTGTTAAAACTTATAAGTATCTTTATTATGTACTTGTAAAATAAAGTACATATAATATTCTTATTTCATTTATCTGTACAAGTAATCTTATGATTGTTTCTAATATTTACAAAGTAATAAATGATAATTATATATTGTATAGTCATGCTTATGCTCACATGTATCTTATAAAATTATCTTTTTTTTTAAGTAATCAAATAAATATAATATATGATAAATATCTAATATTTTTACTTGTAAAATTTATAAATATTTTAAGTAATCAAATATAATATTGTTAAAACTTATAAATATTTTTATTATTTACTTGTAAAAATAAAGCACATGTAATACTCTTATTTCACTTATATGTACTAGTAATCTTATGATTGTCTCCACTATTTACAATATAATAAATGATAATTATACATTGTATAATCATGTTACGGTCACCTTCATTTTATAAAACTATCTTTTTAAGTAATTAAATATCTTAAGTAATCAAATAAATCCGAATAAATTATAAATATCCTTGTCAGATTCAATCATGCAATGTTTTTTATTATTAAAATTTATAAATATATTTACTATTTACTTGTGAAAATAAAGCACATCTAATATTCTTGATTCATTTTTCTACAATAGTAATCTTATGATTATCTTTAATATTTAGAATATAACAAATGATAATTACCTGGATCCGGATTTGACTCAACCGGTCAAAACTCGACCCAATCAGACCCATCAAGTTAACATGTAACTACTCAAATCCAACCTGTTAAATTACATGAAATGACCCAACCCATCAAGTTAACTCGAAACAACTCAGACCCAACGGAACCAACCCATCATATTGCACGAAATGACCCGAACGAGCCAAACCTACCTAGTCGTATGAACTAAAAAATGACTCGAAACCAATCCGACCCTACCAGATGGAGAAAGTACTAGTTACTAGTAATACGATAACAAAAGACAAAAGCTTTGTTTGGTAATCCCTTTTTCTAACATCACATTTCTAACTTAGTTGTGAATTCATTGTTAATTTTAGTCGACTTAGTTATATGTACCTCATTTTTAACTTAATTATTTATATTTATTTTCATTGATGGAAATAGAAGTGTAACTCATTACTTTCGTGATTGTTCAAGCCTATCTAGAAGTTTGAGTGGAAAAAATTAGGATCCTACGAATATGTAAAAGAGTAATCTAGGTGGAAATATATGTGAATTAAATACATGATTTCCTATTTTTTATATTTCAATTTTTTTAAATAGACTACCGCTGCTATATTTTTATACACACAACTTGCTAGTTTAATTTATGCAAATATATAAGTTAATAATTTAACCTCTGAAGTTTTAGAATACTAAACACAAATCTGTTATGACTGTACTCAAAATCTTCATCATATGTATTGTAATAATTTTAATTTAGTTAAAAACACATTATAATAAAAATAAGAATAAAATCATAATTTATTATAAAAGAATGAATGGCATCAAAAGTTGATTGAGATATAATCCAGTGTTCAAACATCACCAGCTCACCATTCAACAATGGAGACTAGTTCATGCATGCATGCACCCTTCTATCACGTGCAAACGGGCAACAAACTTTCACTCAAAACAATGAAAAGACAAATTGTTATACTCAATGTTTCCTTAATTTCTAACAATTATATAAATTTTAGAAATAAAATTACTAGATTTTGAAACTTATAACCAAATATATATTGTATTCATCACGAAATATAATCCACACAGACAAAATTTAATCCAACTCATGATATTAATCAATTATTTCATATGTTCTTTTATTAATTTACATAAATATTATTTCAAACTATAATAAATATACACTTAAAATTATAATAAATAAATCTGTAACACCCTCAAATTTCACTACTGAAAAATTTTGTTAATTAAAAGGAAATTAGCGGAAGCAAATAAATAAAACGTGAACTTTGGGAGTATTACCGCCACACTTAGTACTAGACCGGTTCACTCATGCCGTTCCAGTACTAAGTGCTAAGGATAAAGGAAAATGAATACAATTTGCAAGATATTCAACATACTTAAATCAGAGTAGCACATCAAATCATTTACCAGAATAAAAATCCACCAATGGTGGTTACTTTAACAACGTTAACATTTAAAACCAATAATTTAAATGAGAAAGAGGAAACCCTAACGATACCGGATACTCCTTACTCTCTTTCCTGTAGCCCACTTGAGTAGCACCTGGAAAAAAAACCTGCAAGGGCACTGCCCATTGAATAGGCAGGGGCCCCGCAAAAGGAATCCCTTCAGTACTACGGTACTGAGTAACCCTTTAATACCACACTTAAAGACAGACCTACAATGCAACACATAGTGCAACTATATATATAGGTAAACTGAGGTGCATACATAACAATTACACATAAAACAAGTTATAATTCATGATCGATACTTTTGGGCCTTAAGCCATATCATAGCATAAAATTAATACATTCGGGCCTTAAGCCATTATTCCATCAATATTCAATCAATCTCATATTTTATATCCATGTGAGTGCGATAACCCCACTATTATAGCCGGTGGACCGGAAAGTATACACTCAGGGCAGAACACCTCTGACCACTATTATTGCCGGTGGACCGGAAGATAAACACACAGGGCAGAACGCCTCTGACCACTATTATTTGCCGGTGGACCGGTCTGGCCCCGACTCACAGGGTGTTCCACTATAAGTGATTAGTATTTTTCCATAACTTTATTCACATACAATACTGGTTTTATTGAGCTCGGGACCCCCACTATTATCGCCGGTGGACCGAAATATACATAAAATCATCATCCAGGGCACAACGCTCCTAGCCACTATTATAACCGGTGGACTGGGATATATAAAGAATCATCATCCAGGGCAGCACGCTCCTGGCCATTATTATAGCCGGTGGACCGGTACTCAATATCATAATCATCTGGGCCCGGCTCATTACTATTCCACTTTCAATAATAGTATCTTTCCTTTCTTTAATCCCCACATCAATCATATTTATTTGCCTCGGACGGGAGATCAATAACCCGGGACACAAAGGTACACCGGTCGTACTGGTGCATATCAGCTACTCAGTACCCTTCAATCACGAACCCAAGGACACAAAGGTACCCTGGTCGTACTAGTGTATAAAGCTAACTCAATACCCTACCGACAAGGACACCTAATCCATAAGTATGCATACCCCCTAACTAGGTCCGTAGAGCTAGAAAGAGTAAGATATAGGGCATGGCTGGGGCACAAAGGCACACCAGCAAATACCAGAATAATCGTGGACTAAACCACGTCCTTAGGGTAGCGACCCCTAAGGAGTCACCATTCCCGATCTCGAGGTCTTTCACTTTAAGTAATAGCGTCTTAATTAAGGTGATCACGAAAAGCACCATAATCAGATACTTATTCACTTTCAATCGTTCTGATATCATTAATCGTTTCTTATTCAGATGATTATCCAGGATATCACAGAGAAAACCATTAAGGCCATACTAATTATCAAATACTCTTACTTGGCTAATTATCATCATTTAAATCATATTATAATGGTCCATAATCACAACGACATGTTAGGTACAAATTACTCATTTACCCCTTACTTATATAATTGCTAAGTCATCCCTTCCTTACTTGACAAATTACCACATTACCCTTTAGGTTGCATAATTACCAAATTACCCCTTATCCAATTTAGGTTATCAATTTGTCTCCTACGCTTTTTAGATCACCATTCACCCTTCATAATTATTAACCTTAACACATTTCCCTTTTTGGTTGGTTAAGTTACTAAATTACTGTTCTCCTTTGTTATAATTACTAAATTGCCCTTGGGTTGGATAAATTACCAAATTACCCTCCTTCATTATCATGATTACTATTTTGCCCCTTTAGTTGATTAAATAATTACCGATTTCCCTTTAGTCGCTTAAACTACCGATTTGCCCCTTTAGTTGGATAAATTACTAAATTGCCCTTCTCCATCATCATAATTACCAAATTGCCCCTTAGTTGATTAAATTACCAATTTACCCTTTCCATTGTCATAATTACCATTCTACCCTTCTCCATATTTATAATTATTAATTTACCCTTCTCCATATTTATAATTATTATATTGCCCTTCTCCATTATTAAAATTACCATAATGCCCTTTCATTGATTAATTTACCTAATTACCCTTCTCTATTATCATAATTGTCCAATTACCCCTTTTTAATCATACTTTAATTATTAATTTATCCTTTGTCGTTATCATTATTACCAAGTTACCCCTTACTACCGAGTTTACCATAATATCCTTTTACAAAATTACTCTTCTACCCCTTACTTTCAAATTACCATAATATCCTTTTATTTATAAAATTACCACAATACCCTCTTTATTTATAAAATTACCATAGCACTCCTTTTACTTTACAAATTACGATTTTACCCTTTCACATCCAAAATTACCATCTTTATCTTTCCTTACATAATTACCATTTTGCCCTTCTTTTCCAAAATTATCATATTACCCCTTTACTTATAAATTACCATTTCGCCATTCACTTATACAATTACCATATTACCACTTACTTATGAAATTACTATTTTGCCCCTCTACTTCCAAAATTTGCCATAATGCCCATTTACTTGAAAAATTACCATAATGCCCTCCTTCATCCAAAATTACTATTTTACCCCTACTTCCAAAATTACCATTCTTACCACTTACTTATAAAAGTACTATATTGCCCCTTGACTCCAAAATTACCGCTTTACCCTTTTCTCCGAAAATTACCATAGTACCCTTCTTTCTCACAACTTACAATTTTATCCTTTTACGAATAAATTATCATTTAACCCCTTTCTTTTTAAATTACCAAATTACCCTTTTACTTATAAAATTTCCACTCAACCCCTTTATTCACCATTTTTATGAATTTACCATCACTACATAAAATAATGATATTAGTACTTCATTCTTATCATCTAAGTCCACCAACTTTTCATTATTCAACATAATGCTCATTAGCAACTACATACATTAGATCACATACTTCATAAGCATAATTACTAAAATACCCTTAGGCAATAATATTACTCATGCATTAGCAACATGATACATCATAAACAAGCATTTAATATTTCCATCAATAATCAAACTTCTTCCTTAATTATCATACCTACACATGGCACAAAGGTTATCATACTTTTCCTTTTTATCAAGCAATATAAGCAACCATATATATATATCATGCTAAGCACACAAACCATGCATAAAATCATACTAAATCCCTAATGTGCTAGCATACGTTTTTCCATGTATTTAAGGGAGGATTAACGGTTACCTTAATCCCGCAAAAATCAACCTTACCGGTATCCCGGTTAAGGATTCAAGCTTAATTAGCAACTCAACACCTAAAATAATATTAATCATTATTAGGTTAGAAGTAAGGAATTAAAGGATAAATCTTTATAAAACAAATTTATTTAATAATAATACACTTTAATTAAATATGAATATACCTCAAAATTTAACCAAATGAATTTCAAAACAAGGGGGAGCTCACGCTGCATGAGCAGCGTGAGTCTCATGCAAAATGAGGGGAGAAAAGGGCTCGAAGAGGGTGAAGGAAGAAAAATAAGCCATTTTTGGGTTAGGGTCTTTGGGCTAGAAAAGAGGGTAGGTGGGGGAAGTTTCAAGGCAAAGGAATGGTGCAGAAGTGAAGAGGGGGTGTAGGTGGAGGCTAAGGGTGGTTTCACGGCGGCATAGGGCGGCGGAGATGGTGGCGTCAAGGCAGCGAAGTTGGCTGCCGAGATGGGTTGAGGTGGAGGGGTTGAGAAGAAAGGAAAAGGAGAGGGAAAAATGGAGGGGGTGCAAGAGCTGTTTTCGGCCAACTAAGGCATGGAAGTGGTAGAGGGGGTTGTAGGGTGTCGAACGGTGGGTTGGGTGGCGGCAGAGGTGGCCGGACGGCGGCGGGAGTGGCGGTTGCAGGAGGCTTGGCGATAAGGGAAAAATGGGGAGAAAAAGGAAGGGGTAAAGAAGGGAGGAAGTGCAGGGCTCGAGGGGTGGCGTGATGGTGCAGGGCAGTAGGGGGTGGTGGCAGGAGGCGGTGCAGGACTGGGTGCGGCGGTTAGAACGGCGGTTGGCGGCGGCGAGGAGAGAAAACAGAAAAAAAAAATGGGGAAGAAGGAAGGAGAGAAGAGAGAGCTCGGGGAAGGAGAAGGGCTCAAAAATGAGGGGAATGAAGGGCTGGGGAGATGAAGAAAAAGAAGAGGGAGAAGAGAGGGGCAAGAGCTGGTCGGCGAGAGGACGAAGGGTGGCAGGTGGCGGTCGGTTGGCAGGGGAAAGAGAGGGAAGAAGAAGGAAAGGGGGGAGAGCATGCGGGGTGTGGTCCAAGAGTCGGTTTGGCTCGAAAAAGAAAAGAAAATGACGGGGGAAGAGAGAGAGGGAGAGGGAGGTAGGTGGTGATGGCAGGTGGCGGCCGAACGCTCGACCATGGCAGAACTGTTGGTCGGGCGTGGGAGAAGGAAGAAAGGGAGGGGAGGTGCACGAACGGCTGGACCGGCGCAGGAAAAAAGAGGGAGTTGGTCGGTCCAGGGGGAAAAAAAGGAAGGAGGGTAGGCTGGGTGTGCCGCGAGAGGAGGAGAAGGGGCTGGGGGAACGGGCCTGGCCCAAACGCGCGAGGGAGAAGGGAGACAGGCCTGGCCTGGCGGACGACCCAAGGGAGGAGAAGGAAAAAAAAAGGAAAAGGGAAAAGGAATTGAGAAAATAGGGGAGGATAATTTAATTTAACTTAGAAAATAATAAAATGTAATACTTTTAATAAATAATTTAATTTAATAATTTAATTTAGTATAATTTAATTTAGTATAATTTAATATATGGGCTTAAAAAGGATAATTTTAGTAAAATATTAGTTTGGAAAATTATTTAATAAAATAATATGATAAATAGCAAAATATTTATTTTTAATTTATTAAATACTCTTATCCAAATTTACATACTCTAAAATCTATAAAATAATTAAAATAAATAATTTTAAAAGTTAATTTTATTTCAAATAAAAGTTATTTATTATAATATAGGTTTTCGAAATTTTTGGGGGATTACAAAATCAAATAAAGTATACCTATCAGTCTATCACCTTCAACCTCAAAGATCATATACATTTCATGATTTTGTCATAAATAAAGGTAACTAGAGAATTATCTAGATCCAAAGCTAGCTAAGCGAAATAAAAAAGAGAGGGAGATTAGTGTTCGAGAATCCATTAGACTGCTTTCTTAGATCACCAATGGAAATCGTATAATTGGGTTGGAAACTACATTCTTAACCAATAATTCAGGTACTATAATTTAATCAACAAAGAAAAGTACAAATGACTTTTCTGAAAAACATATCTAAAACATAAGGTTTGAAAGCTTAGCTCTACAAACATTCAAAATTGATTCTTGACCAAATCGAATTCATCAAAGATCAATTAGGGAATTTCAAATAAATTTAGAAAACTGAGGGAATGACTATAAAGGGTAGGTGAATTTTATTGAAATTACTTACTAATTAAGTTTTGTAATAAAAAAAGATTAACCAATCAATTTCAGAGAACTAATCCAAACTGATAAGATAAAAATATAATTCAAATTATTTTAAATCAAAGGTAGTGATCAATTAGGTAAAAGAAGTATAAACAAATCAATTTTATAAAACTATCTTTGAAAATTAGGGTTTCTAGGCCTGAACTACATATCAACCAATTCTTGCTCAAATATTCAAATTAATGATCTGAAGCATAATCCATAACATTTTTTTATAATTAATATGATTAAATATCATAAAGATATGTTGCAGTTTAACAAAATTAAATTCATGACCTAAAAATTCCAATTCGGTTGATTCTCATAAATTTTATATTATTAACAAATCAAAAAGACAATTAATAATATTTTAAAGCATTTCATAAAATCAATTGATAGAAGTAACTCAAATGTCAAACTTAATTCAACGACATAGCTCTCCAATTAGGGTTAAAGTTAAGACATACTAATTCAATCAATTTCATCAATTTAATCAAATTGAAGCTACCAACATGAAATTAAATATAATTCAAAATATATTATATTATAACTTTATCATAATTAGATTAATTGGATAAATTTGAGTAATCCAAACATAATTGAGTTAAAAATCTAAATTTCATCAATCATCAACAATATTATGAACCACTCCAAATCAATTGTACAACTTATATATACATAATGTAACAATAAATTTAACTCAACTAAGCCTAATTTATCTAAAATCAGTCAAAATTAAATTTAGGATTTAAGGAAATGTATACCAACTGAAATATGCAAATTAGAGTGGGTGAATACTAGGGGAGCTTCATCAGAGGTCGACCATCGCTAGTCAGCACTTTAGTTGGGTTTACGGTGGTGCTGAATTAGTGGCATGTTGCTGCCTTGCAAAGTGTTGCGGTGGTCTGTTATTGCTGGCAAGGCTTCAGTGGTAGTTGACGACAACAAAGGGTGGTGAAGGTGGACTTGAGGCGTTGGTGGTTGTAATACCCCGGAATTTTGTAATGTTTGCTTTCAGGTGTTTAGCCTTTTATCCAAAACTAATTCCTAAACCTTGACCTAATCATTTTATTATTAACCTTTAACCTATAACCCAAATAATTTCTTAAATATTTTTTCCAATTATTCTACCTTTTTCCTTTTTGCTAAATAAATCTTAAAACTAGATTAATTTTCTAATCCCCTCTAACCTAACCAAACTAAACCTAAAACTAAAATAAAATATCTTTACCCTACCCTACCATTTTTATCCCTTACTGTGCCCCCATTTTCCTCCTCCAAACACTCTCCTATTTTCACTCCCCTTCTTATGCTACCATACTCCTCACCCTCTGTCAAGCCATACTACATCACCATCACCTCACCATTTCATTTCCCATTTTCATAAATACATATACACAAGCACTCCTCCTCAACTCAACCAAACTGACCATCCAACCCTCACAACCCTTCCCCTTCTCCCTCTATCTCACCTTCATTTGGTGTTGCTTCCTCAACCAAACTAACCTCATAACCCCTCTACTTCCCCTCAACCAAACAACCATGCACCAACTCTCCTTCCCTCTCTCTTATCTTTGTTTGACTCCAACCCACCCTTTCCTCGACCCTGTTTGGTTTCACCGTCCTAAAACCACACATGCACATCAGTGCATCACCACTACCACCACACCCAGATCATCTCCATGTTGCCTCTTTTGGTTTTCTTGCCAATCACCACCAACTCTCTAGCTATGCATCACCCCATCTGTACCATCACCACCGTTAACCACCATCGCCAATGCACATCACTAACTCCACCACAACCATCACCATTGCTGGCCTTCCTCTTTTTCTTATTCACATTTTCTTCTTCTGCCTCCTTCTCCCCTGCTGTGCCATGCTTCTTCTTTTCGACCCCTAAAGCCATTTTCGTTGTAGCTTACTTACCACCTTTGGCACCCCCTTCGTTTCACGCCCCTAGGAAATGGAAGTAAATGTCATTGCTCCCCCTTCACTTGGCCACCCCCTTCCCAACCAACTCCCATCCTACACCACCATTCCCCGCAACATCACAACCACCTGCACCACCCTCGACTGCAAACAACTTACCTCCTGCACCATCTCCCTCGCAAGCGCAACCATTATCCTAGTCAGCTAACTGAGCCCCAACACTACCCTTCCATCCTACCAAGTCATGCCACCCTTCATGTGTCCCCACTAGTACTACCAACCACGACCGCCTGAACCAACACCAACCATCACCACCATCTCCACTACCACAGCTAACCAACCATCTAGCAAGCCCCGACCCCTTTGTGCGCACAGCTCGTGCTACGCCTGCAATGTGAGATAGTTTTGGTTTTAAATATTTTGATACCCACCTTTTATAAAGTAAGGGTATTATGGTAATTTTAAAAAATAGATATTTTAATATAATTATTATTATTTTAGTTTTTAAAAATTAATTTGGTAATTACGGTATTATTTTTAGGTATGAAACTTTGATTAGCGGGGCTTTATAATTTTTAGTAGGATAGCACTAATTTGCATTTTGTTAAAAATCATGTAACTCTTATTCTCTACTAAAATAAATAAAATTGCATGATATCATATTAGGGCTTTTGAGGTACAAACGATGTTAAATATGTTTGTTATATGGTAAATTTTATACTCGCCCAAATTTACACCTAAATCAAAAATTAAAAACTTCTAAAAATATACATATTAATGTACTGATTTTAATTTTTTTATATTAATAATTAAATAACATAAACTACTAATTATACACCATAAAATAAAATTATGGCAAAAAATACAAGAAATTTATTATTAGCATTATTTCTATTATAATCATCATCATTATTGTTATTATAATAAAAAAAAGATTTATACTTTTTTGTGCCAGAATTTTTTTATTATATTGTATTATAAATTTGTATTACTTAATTATTAATCAAAAATAAAATTAATACACTAATATACATATATTTTTAAAAAAAAATATTTTTTAGTTTAGACTTTAAATCTAAGCGTATTAGTATTTTTTGCTTCCGAGCTCCTTTACTCGTTTACGGCCTTCTCCAATCCAATCTACCGTTCAAAACCCTTCCCACGACATCATGTTATTACTCGACACATGTCTGACTCTGCAGACCAAATAATTTGAATAAGTCCATGGACAAATCATTGTACCCCCTATAGAATATGCCAACATTGCGACAAGAAAACGGCGCCCCTGAAGACGAATTGCATCTTTCTACCGTCCCGGGGCAAAAGTAGCCAAAAGCATCGTGGCCGAAAACAAAAGTCGTGCTCGTGCCCCTCGCCTAAATGGAGCTAAGCTTTGTTAATTTGAAATCGATTATATTATAATATATAATAGTATGATTCACGGTTTCCTGTCAGAGCCATATTTGGTACCATTATTTATAAAACAGTGATAACCATATATTTTTAAAAAGTTAGTATTTATTTATTTTTATAAAAAAAAATAATTAGTTATATTAGATAATTATTTTTATAAATAATATCAAACAAACTAAATCGTCTAATATTTCATTACACAATCTTTCAACAAAATCTAAGAAAAAATTATTAATTATGATTTCTAGTATTTTAAAGTATAATGTTTCTAAACTAATTAATATTTTTCTTTTGAGTTATCTTTTTATATGTTTAAAGCCTAATGAAAATGCATTGCCCGTGGCAAATACAATAAATATATGCTTAATATTATAATTATATATTTTATTATAAATGACAGAATGATTAATAATTTAAAAAAATTAGAGTAAAATTAAAAGGTAGACATTAAAATTTATAAATAAATAAAAATCTCTCCTTTTAATTTTTTTTATTATCTACAGGATTTTATTTATTTTCTCTTTTAAGAAACGGAAAGAGTAATACGCGGGCATCAATCGGAAGACAAGAAGAGCGGCGAAGGGGGAAACAACATATAATAAAACCAAAGCACACATTATGTTAGAGAATCTTTACAGCTTTCATTCCTACGTAAATCGGTCAGAGTTTGTAGGTGATAACAAATTTAATATATTTATATATGTGCGTGTGCTGAGCTCCCAAAATAATAATAATAAGACCGGATACATTGCATAATATGGATGGCCATGTGGGAAAACATTGATGAGTAAGGAAAAGCACATCACACTACTCGTGCCAGCTTTAGCCGATAAGGATGCAAGTTCCACATCATGAAATGGAACAACCAATTAAAGAAGACCACCAGATAAGAAATAATATAAAAATTATGACATCGATGAAAACTAGGAGATTATGATAATAAACTACGAATAAAGGAGGCATGAATAAGAAGCCTGTTTAATTGTTTTGGTTCTGAAATTGCGGGAGAATCTCATTTTAAAGTCTCTCTCTAAGGATGTAAACAGGGTAAATTTTATCCGAAATTAAAATTTGACGGATATTTAAACGAATATAGATGGTAGAAAAAATATCTGTTGGGTTCAGGTACGGATACAGATATGAAATATCCATACTTGTATCCATAACCATACCTGTATGTATATCCGCACCCGTTTACCCGATATATAATTATATTTTTACCCTTAATTTTAAAATAAATATAGTATAAATTAAGATTAAAAATGTCATTTGGCTTAATTCTAAATGAGCTTATCCATCGGGTAATGGATTTATCTGCCAGATAATATCCATTAACGGATAAACGGATAATCTGTCGAGTAACGGATATCCAACGGATACGGATATAGATGTGTTAGCGGATATAGATTCGGGTACGGATACGGATTCAGATACGGATTTTTTTTATCTGATACGGATACGGGTATGAGTATACCCTCCCCGAACCTGCGTAGTTTATATTCCTATCTGTCTTTGTATGTATATATAAATATACATGGGAATGCCACTCCTTTGAGGATATTCAATGGGATAAAAAAAATATATCTCATTCTATCTCAAATTTAATAAAATAGTTAGAAGTGTAGAAAAAATACTTTAAATTTAAGGTTACCTTAAAAATTTAAAGTATGCAAAGTATAAAAATTAAGGCATATTCCCTATATTTTTAGACTAATTTTTATTGTTAGAGCATACATGAAGTATTTATTTATTTATATAAAATATTTTTTATTAATTAAATTATTTGTAAAATTATATTTTGTAAAATTTGATTATGTAATATTATTAATTACTATTTATAGATTACTATAGTTAAATATTATAAAGTATAAATAATTAGTAATATGATTGATAAAAGTAATTCAGTTGCATAAATTTAAAATAATAAAATATAGAGTAAATAATTAAGTTTAAAATAAATTAATAAAAATTTAAGAGGTAAAAAAATTAAATAATATAATTAAATACCTCAAATTTAAATAATATATTTAAATGCTATTAAATACTTGTATTGGGAAGGCAATAAATGATGATGGGATGACATTGCAACCACCCACCCCACAACCCCATAAGCCTATATAATATAAAAGCCATAATCATATGATGTTTTTGTCTAGAATTAAACACTAATGTCTCAGGTTCTCTTTTTCCACTCTTTACATCGTAAAACCTATAAATGTATGTATATATATATATATAATGTAATCTGCCGTACAGATATGAACCTGCGATCATACCCCTTACCAGTTACCACTAGGCTAAAAACGGTCTAGAGAAAAATAAAAATACAATGCATTATCATCAATATTCATATGGAATTATTCCAAGTAATAATTAATACTAAAATTAACACAAAAGTAATAATAATGACCAACACTTTAATTATGTAGCAATAAACGAAATACTCCTAGTTACAATAACCGAGAGAACCCATTCATTATAACTACGTACTTAATAGTTATATCTGAACCGACCGAAGAGCAAAAATGAAAAAGGACAGGAATGGATTGATTGGCCCAGTGTATCATAAGCTTCAGAAAACAGAAGTTAATATTCTTCCACTATATACTCCTCCGCCCCAAGAAAGAACAATCTATCTTTAAAAGCCCTATCGGACGGTGATTAGGACACGAGTTACGATTAATTCTTCCGCGTCGTCTCGTCCTTCCTTTGGATCCCGCGGGCGAGAAAACGACGTTGCATGCGTGATCCAAGGAGAAGATCAGAAGAAGTCCTTTTCCCTCCAAAATCTATTTCTCGCTTAATTCTATTCTCTTCACGTCACTACTCACCCGCCGCGAACGTAGACTAATGGCATCAGTTTATTGCGTTACCAAAGGTACGGCCACCATACAAACCACCAGCGGCCGACACGTAAATATTAGTAGAAGCATCCAGAGGCGGAGACGAACCACCCTCCCTTCCTCCTCCTCCTCCTCCACCACCACTGCTGCTGCTACCAGCACCGCCGCCCCCTAAATGTAACTCGGATATACTAGGAAAGCTATCTCTACTCCGACGATCGACACGCCCCTGATCGTACAGAAAGCCCTTGAATACATGTCCGTTTATTTTCACAACGGCTTGATAAGCGAACTCAGGTTCACCGCCGTCGTCGATAGCCGTCACTCGTACGCATCTGAATACTGCCGGGGCACGGACGTGCCCCGGTAAAGACTCCTTGAAGCTTCCGTCTATATATATAAAAATAATACACAATTGTTTTATACTTTTTGCAATAACAAAAAGAAGATGTTCTGTAATTCACATCAACCGATCGATATGCATGACTAATTTTGATAATAAAAATTTCTGGATTCACCCTTTTCAACGTTGATCAAACCCTACCTGCATCGAATGGAATACTACTACTAATTTATATCTATGAACTACAATTAAGGCATATACATACATTACGATTTACGTATTGGACCCGTGAAATAATTAATAACCTATCTGTGGAAATGAGAACTATGAATGAATCCCACCAACCTATAATCTTGAGTTAATTTCATTCACAACACATGCAATTCACGTACCTTGCTGGCTATAGCTAGTATCAAAGCTTCTCGGAGGAGTATTGTTAGAAGTGGAAGTATGCGATGTAGTAGTGTTGGTATTTTGAGAAAGCCTAGGCTTCTTAATAGCACCAGAAGTAGACCCGGATGAAGCTCCTCCTCCGCCTCCCCCGCCATGGACCCCTACAACAGCCATGTTCTGCCTTTCCCTTCGCCTAGCAGCCGACACCCATGTGCTCTTCAAGTGAGTAGAACAATCAAAACCGCGACTCTTACAACAAGTCCTACACCGTCTATGACTGCAATCCTTTTTGGCTTGGTTCCCACAATCCTGACACGTAAACGAACCGCCGCCGCCTCTAGCACCGCTACCTGAAGCCAGTAAATTCGAAGAACCCTGATCGAAGTTAATACTATCGGTACCCATTTTAAGATAGTTCGCTTGTTGATAATGATTAGGCTGTTGCTGTCCCTGCCAAAGCTGCATACCACCTGCTCCTGCTCCGACAGCCGTTGGTCGACCTCTATTCCCACCAATGAGATCGCCATCTCCTAAACTACCACCGCCCATGTTAAGATCGTAAGGTGCGGCGGTAAGAAAAGGGATGACCCCAACGCCCAAAGCCGTGGCAGTTGAGGAGACAGCGTTGGAGGAAGCCAACGGATGATGAAGATCAGAAGAAGCAGAAAAAGGGATCAAAGCGTCATGAGTAGACGTGTGGTGGAAAGAAGTAGCAGGAGCAACCACAAACATACCCATCTCAGTATGAGAAAGCCCACCGTAACTGACCAGGGGAGTAGTCCGAGTGGAAGAGGAAGAAGTCGAAAGCGGCCACATAACCGGGGTGGCACCGGCGGGCCGAGGTGTGGCGGTAGTAGGACCGCTAGCATTGAAACCGAGACAGAGATCGTTGTAGTTGTTGTTTATGGTTGTAGATTTATCGACGGTGGCAGACGAAGCCACCCAATCAGCGAAAGCTCCTGAATCTGCAGATGGTAACCTCGTTGTAGTAGCCACACTGCTAAGCTGAAAGAGGGATCAATAATATATGGGTACACGACTGATTACTACATATAAATAAATAATTTCTTGTTCATCTTCCCCAATTTCTGAATTTCCCCCCGCATAAAAATGTTGATAAGAGAAGGAAACAACAAAACTGCTTCGAATTTCTGGAAAAAAGAATATAACTCCAAAAGTGATGTTTTTTAAAACGGACGAGAGTGGTGTGGCTTAATAATAAAGTAGGGAGATAGATCGTGAATATCAATAAAGGGGGAAAAAAATAAACAACTGGCAAAATTATTATTATTATTATTATTTATTTTATTTTGAAAATAAATGGGAAGGATGAGATAGCAGTGAACAGTAGATCAGTAGCAGAGCTGCAGAAGGGAGAAACAAGCAGGGTAGCAAAATGAAATTAAAAATGTGAGGAAAGAGAATGATAAAAGAGGCAATAATAATAACGATCCCCAGGCCCTTCACTTACACTCTGTATGTATGTACTCCCTTTACTTCTTCTTTAGTTATCTTTTTCCTTGTTTCACTGACTCTCTCTGATAAAGATCGTGATGATTGATTTGGGGCTGCACTTTTTGTTTGCTATCGCTGGTTACCGAAATCTTGGGCCGGCTGTGTGTTACCGGGTAGGTTCTGCCGACCCACCTCCCCTTTACGAGCAACGTATACGAGCATCGACTCTGCAACTGCAGTTTTCTTTTCTTTTGTTTAGGGTTTGACAATCGATGCTCCTCCTCCTCCTGCTCTTACTGCTATTTCCGGTATTCTTCTTCCGAGCTTCTTTGTTGTCAGTCCCCACCACCACTAACTATCTCTCAAAAAACTAAAAAATTTCCCTTATAAGGATTCGCCTCTGACTATGCTCGTAATATGGGGTTCTGTTTGTCGATATCGGTCTACTAGAAAGTATAACCGAACGAAATATATTTATAAAACAAAAGCAGGACAAGAAATTCGAGTGGTTCCTCATTTCTGTCCATTCCTTCTCTCAAACGAGGAGAGTCTATTATCGTTATATGTTGTTTGGTCGGGGGAATGAGGTGAATAAATTTAATTTGTGTTTTTAATAATAATTTAAAAATGTTTACCTGCTTAAAATTTTCTCTTCTATTATTCTATTTTTTTATTTTTATTAACATTCGATATTGAAGTTAATGGAAGTCAAAGTTTTTTATTATATATATATATTTTTTTTTCTGTTTATGCTAATTCACTAAAAGAATATAAATATTATTTATTTAACTTTTATTTACCTTAATCCAAAATAATATTAATATCATCTCAATAATATTTTAAAATAATTATTTTAATTTATGTTTATTTTTTTATTTAAATTAAAATTTAATATTATTTTTATTTTTATTCATCTTAATCCAAATAAACACTTAGCGTCGAAAATTATAACGTGGCTAGCCTAGATTTTTAAGCTCAAATCATTCCATAATTGTGTGGTATCCGTATTGACTGAGAATTGCTTATGGACTTACACATTTATTGTACTCGAATTAAAGTTTTCATATCAAGAAAAAAAAAATTGATTGGGACAAATTTGAACGAAGCTACATGAAGTACACCATCAAGTAAAATTGTTATGCCCACACGTTGCGTTGTATCGTCAAAAGTAGATTAAAACCATCAAAGAGCATATGATAAACATTATGAGAATTGGTGTATTTCAACTAAAGACTTTTCTTCAACCAAATAAGATGATTACATTGGTGATTTTGCATGGTTATGTTATTGTCGTCTTATTATAGCTAATTTGGTCTTATGTTATTATACATATAAATAATTGTTATGATATTATTTGAGGTATCCTATTTTTACTAATGGAATTTAATCTTATAAATCCTAAAAAATAAATTGAAAAGAACATAGTCATTACCCTCTATTTTTTGACATTTCATTAGTTAAAAGAAACTCACATGACATCCAATCTCTTAAGAGATAAAGTGTGTACTTAACATGTTATTAGCTATCTTTTCCATTTATAAACGTAGTCAATAAACTCTCTTAAGAAAAATATAATTATATAGTTTTTTATTATACTTTTAGAGACGATATCTTTACTACAAGAAAAAAACCTAACACCAACAATATTTATATTAATGATGACTAATTGTTGGTGTTAAGTAGCGCTAAATTTTTTAGACGAAAAATCTTATTAAAATATCACAAAAACAAAAAATCGAGATCTATTTCTCAATATCGATGATACTCTTCGTCGATATTAAAAAATTTATTTTACTAAAATTCCATGGATGGAAAATCCCCCCCAAAAAAAATTATATTATCGATGGCATTGTCCTTAATACCGACGATATATCATCGGTAATAAGAAAAATTAATCAGCTGAAATAAGAGGAAAATATGTCGTCAAAGAACGAGGTATTAATAAAATATTTAATCAGCTAAAATTTATTTCCTGTCCTAAGGCAACGACATCCTAAGCCATTTTTCCTTTCAATCTTCATTATTTTTCTCTGGTTTTGTGGAATTTGAAGGTTTGTATGCTTCTAATTTATTATCCTTAAATATTATTTGGTTTAAAAATGGATAATAATGGTTTGTTAAATGTATTTGCAGACACCACCACCCCACCGCCAGAATACCACTGCGCTGCTACTGAACCACCACCACGCCGCCACTGTCCCCTACCAATAAACCCTATAGCATTAATTTGGTATATTTATTAATTATTTGTTTTTTATGGTAATATTTGGTATATTAATGAAATTAAAATAATTTTTGAATTATATTATTATATTTAGGGTTTGATTAGTTTATTAGATAATTCTATTTTGGTTTTGTAGAATTGATTCAATAGATTTTGTATAATTCGGGTATTAAATTATTATAGTTATATTATGCGTATAATTAGATTATGTATTGTATATAGTTGTTATTATGCATGTTATATTAGAAAAAATATTAGTATGTTTTAGTTGGGAGCTAGTAATTAATGTATACTTTAGTATCTTAGTATATGTATATATTTTTAGACGTAACATGTTAGTAGACTTTTAAATTGGTGATATTTATTTTTTATGTTTTTGGTGAGCTTATTAGATTTAATTAATATTTGTCACTAAAAATAATATTAGAGAAAAATAGTTAGAAAAATAATTTTTTACTTTTTATTGTATAACAATAATAATTAATGGCAAGCTTCAACCTAGTTATTAAAAATATTAATAATTGTAGACAATAATTAATAATTAATAATAATAAATTTAGAGATAAATACTTCAAAAAATATGAAAATAAAAAAACATTATGAACCTTAGATGATAATTAATAATTAATAATCTCTGATAATTTTAAATGAAAAGGAAAATACATTCTTGACCCTAGATGAAAATAAATTAATTAATGATATAAAAAACTCAAATATTTTATATATTTTTTTAAAAAAAAATTATATAGTTGAACCGTTGTAAAATCAAAATCAATGAAATAAAGTCAATGTTAACTTAAAATAAGAGTCTAAGGTTTATTTTTATTTCGTACCATTTTTGTAGGTGCTAAATTTAATTATTGATAAGATAAGTGAAAGTAATATACCTGAAAAAAAATAACAGATAAGATGATCATCGATAAGAGTTGGATGAGGTTATGGAATCATAGGTCTGATGAGTTTTGGAATGGGCTTCAAGTGTTTATTGAAATGGAAAAAAATGTCTAAATTCAAATGGGTCTATTTATTGTCCTTGTAATAATTGTAACAATTATACTTAGCACCCTCCTAGTGTAATTGAAAGTCACATATTATACTTTGGGTTTATGCCAACGTATAAGAAAGGGGTGTACCACAGTGAAACTGAGTCAGTGCTAATTGAGGGGGAGAGAGCAGATGAGAAGACACATATTTTGGGTGATTTGTTAGCTGGTACTCATGAGCCTTATGCAGATGACATCAACGATAATGAACCCTTAGGTAGGGAAAATTTTATTAATAGAGATGTTAACAAGACTTTAGGTGGTGATGTGGGGAATGACAGGGATCAATATTATGAAGAATTATTTGAGGAGATGGAGATAGAATTATATCCCAGCTTCAAGAATTTTTCTTCTCTCAACTTTTTAGTAAAGTTGATGCATCATAAGATGTTGAACAAATGGAGAAATAAGTCATTTGATGGGCTATTAAAGTTGTTGAAAGAAGCTCTTCCAGAGAAAATAAGTTTCCCGTATCTCATTACGATGTTAAGAATATTATGAGTATGTTAGGTTTAGGGTATGAATTGATTCACGTGTGCACGTTTGATTATGCAATTTTTGGGGAAAGAAAATGCAAAAAAAATAGGTGTCCAGTATGTGGGACCTCTCGATGGGTTGATGAAGGTCAGAAGGAAAAAAATATACCACATAAAGTATTGCGGTACTTTCCTTTGACACCTAGATTGAAGATGTTGCATGCTTGCAGACACTCTGCTAAAAACATGAGATGTCATTTGATTGGGCGTTCTATGGAGCCAAGGGTGCTACGACATCCTGTTGATGGACAAGCATGGAAATATTTTGATTTAAAGTATTCAGATTTTTCCACTGATCCTCAAAATGTTCGTTTAGGGTTAGACTCTGATGGGTTTAATCCATTTGGCATGGAAAGCAATTATAGTATATGGCCAGTAATTATGACTACCTATAACTTACCTCCATGGCGATGCATGAAAGACATATTTTGTATGTTGACTTTGTTAATCCCCAATCACCATAGAGGTTCAATTGATATTTATGTGTTTCTTAGATCATTGATTGATGAATTGAAAGATTTGTGGGTAGCAGAATTAGATACACGAAATGTTCTTGAGAATCAAGTGTTTAAAATAAGTGCAGTGTTGCTATGGACTATTAATAATTTTCCTTCTTGATCATATCTCTTAGGATGGACTAAACAGGGATATCTTGTGTTCACTAGCTTTGAATAAAGATAATTCATCTGTTGGATTGAGAGGTAAGATAGGATATATTAGATATAAACAATTTCTTCCAAATAATCATTCAATGCAGAAAAGAAAATTATTTAATGGTAAGGTTGAGAAAATAAGTTATCTTGATACATTAAAGTCACATACAAGATCACCTATTTGGGAAATATTGAAATACCCCAAAACATAATTTTAAGAAGTTTAGTTAAATAAGGATTTATTTTTAAAATTAATTAAATTAATTATTTTTTATTAAAATAAAATGGGGTTAATTGGGGAAATTTAAGAATAAAATAATAAATATTTTTATTAGAAAAATTAGGTATTTTGTTAATTAAAATGGAATTTATGAAAAATATTCTAAAAATCCTAAATTAGCCTAAAAAAGGGATTAAAATATTATTTTATTTAAATATTATTATTTTTAAATATTCCAAATATTCAAATTAATTTAATCAACCCAAATCACCTATTTTTCTTTTTTCTTTTTCCTTTTTCTTTCTTCCTTTTCTTTCCTATTTTTTTTCTTTCTTCTTCTTTTCTTTTTCTTACCTTTCCCTCCCCCGACGTAGGCCAACCTAGCGGCCCAAGCCCTTCTTCCCTTTTCTTTCCTTCGGCGTGGCCTTAGACCAGAAAGTCGCATTTTTTTAAGTCTTTCCCCGTCGCCTGGCCGGTCTCCCCTTCTTTTCTTTTCTTTCTTTTCTTCCCTGGACCACCAGTCCAACCACCCTTCTTATTCTTCTTCCTCAGCCGTTCACACTTGCAACTGTCCAAGAATCACGTCACCTCCCACACCTGTTTGACAGGCCATTTCTCCCTTCTTTAACCCGTAATTTCGCCAAACACACTGACCTAACCCACTTCCCCCTCTTCTCAAGCAGTTCCTCCTTTTCCTGCGTGACACTCTGCCATGTTCTTGTATACGTCAGCCTCTATTGCCGTCGATAAACCCTAACCAACCAGCCCTAAATTCTCGTCACTCCCTTCTGACCATAACCTCCCTTTTACTTTATAAATACCCCCATAATCTATCTTGTATCGAGCTTTTGGTTACTTACCTAGAAAACCTTCCTTGTGCGCCACCGCCACTTCAAATGCCCTTATCGCCGCCTTCGGCCAACGCCGACGCCCTCTATGCCCACCCAACTAATCCTTGCACCGCCCTCTAACTAACTACACCCTTCTTGCCCCTTGATTTGCCCTGCACGAGCCACCCTAGCTGTGCAAAGTAGCTCCCTCGACCAACCCATTTTTCCTCATTTGTCACCCTTCGTGCTGCCGTCCACCACCACTTCCGCCACTCCCACTAATCCTTTCACCTTCTAAATACCTCTGCACACTTCCCTCTACCTCCCCCTACCTTTCTTTTTCTCTTACTCCCTTTCCTCCTCTCTTTCTCTTCTTCTTCCCCATTTGGCCGCCACCCTCATTTTACTCCTCTCCCACTAGGCAGTCACAAACACCCTTACTTCCATCTTCATTCTCCCTCTCCTCTTTCCAGCCCTCACCTTTTTTCCATTTTCTTCTCTTTTTTCGGCCACTGCCACCACCGTCGTGCACCACCGCCGGTGCCACCTATCACCACCAGTCTAAGATGGAACCCTAAACCCTCTCAACTCCTTTTCACTATTTATATAAGCTTTATTTTATTTTATTTCCTTTATTTTGATTATATTATTATTATTATCATTATTTCTAATGTGTTTTATTATTATTGCTATTGAGGGCTGAAGCCCTATTCTATTTTTATTTTGAATAATAATATCAATATTATTATTAGTATTAGTATTATATGTTATTATTATTATTATCATTATTATTATTATGTTGTTATTATTATTATTTAATTATTATTTTCAATGTTAGTATTATTATTCTAAATAGGGCCAAGACCCTATTATGTCTATCTCAAAATTTTAGTATTATTATTATTAATATCATGTCTTATTATTATTATTAATATTATTAATATTTTTATCATCAGTATTTATTATTATTAGTGTTATTATTATTATTATTATTATTATTATTATTATTTATTAAGTTTATTATTATTCAATGTAGGGTCGAAACCCTACTTCATTTTATCTTCGATTATTATCATTACTATTATTACCGTTATGATTATTATTATCTTTCAATATTATTATGGTTTTTATCATTATTATTATTATTATTATTATTATTATTATTGTTGTTGTTGTTGTTGTTATTTTGGTGAAGGGTCGACGCCTTTATTCCACTATTTATTTCAAACCATATTATTATTGTTATTAGTATTTTTCATATTATTATTATTGTTATTATTAATATTTTTACCATTATTATTATTATTATCGCTATTATTTTTTTTAGTATCATTATTATTATTATTAGGGTAAAGTCTTCAACCTTATATTATCAAATTTTACAATATTACTATTATTTCTTATATGTTTAGCAAAATTAGTAACTAGTTAATGTTATTATTATTATTATTATTATTTTATCATTTTATCAAAAACCTAATTTTAGAATAAATTAGGAATGATATTATTTTTGGTATGAGAGAATCTAATCTTTAGCTTTTCCCTCATATAGGTGAGATCAGTCAAAGCTCTAAGGAGGTGTAGGAACGTGCTCCAAGACCGGTGTCGTTTTAGGTAAGGGTGTAACTAAGGCCTTATGTGTGATATGTGTATTACATGATTTGGATGCCTTATGCAATGTTGTGTTGAGTATCATGTGTTGTTAGTTGACTATTCTATGTATGAAGCGGCTTGGAGTGAAGGCATGATTATGTGCCTTCTTATTGTATATGTTGATACGTATATGTGGTGAAATGATATAGAATGTGATATAATGTGATGTGACCCTTTAAGACATGCATGTGAGGATGTTTAATATGGTAGTGTGTGGGGGAAAGGATGAAAAAGGAGAATGGGGAAGGAAGTTGACCAAGGGGAGTAAGTTAACCAAAGCGGAATAAGTTGACCAAGAGATGTGAGTTGACCTAAATATTTTAATGATACATGAATGGATGAATAAAATGAGGATTTTAAATAAAATAAAAGAGTGGGAGAATCTATGGTTGTGCATGGGAGGGTATATGACTTTGCATGGGAGAATCTAAGGTTTCGTATGGGAGAATCTATGACTCTACATGGGAAAATCTAATATATGGTGTTACATGGGAGAATCTAATCTATAGTTTTGTATGGGGGAATCAAATATAGGGTTTTGTATGGATTGAATGTAGGGTTTGGTATGGAGGAATCTTGGGTTTTGTATAGAGGAATCTAGGATTTTCATGGAGGAATCTAGGGTTTGCATGGAGGAATCTAGGTTTTGACATGGAAGAATCTATGGTTTTGCATGGAGGAATCTAGGGTTTTGTATGGAGAAATCTAGGATTTGTATGGATGAATCTAGGGTTTTTGTATGGATGAATCTAGGGTTTGCATGGGTGAATCTAGGGTTTCACGTAGGAGTTTTAGGGTTTGCATGAAAAAGTTCGAAGGTTTGCATAGGGAGGTTAATGTCTGTATGGGAGTAAAGTTTACGTATGAAAAGTTGATTTGGGATGTAAGGAAGGTAATGGATGAGTTGTTTGGGTATTTGAAGGCTATGGGGGAAAAATAATACGTACTATAGTATAAGGGTACATAGAATACTGAGATAGGGGGAAAACCTTAATTTGAGGAGGTGGTAAAAAGGAGAAATAAATGAGGGTGAGTGGAGTACGAGAGGATGATGAAAATGATCAAGTAAGGTTGAGTATGATGGGTATGGAAAAATGATAAGTGGAATGTGAGAACTAGAAGGGTGACATGTAGACACAAGGAAGCTAGGGTTTGTTATGGCTAGTTAGGGTTTGATGTGGTTACCTAGGGTTTTGTGACCACACATGTGCTTGAGGAGTAAGGCGTAATGATGAGAGTGGAATCTATAGGTTGTGATGTGTGGAGTGTTAAGATAATTTGGGTTGTGTGAGGTGGAGTAAGATGAGCCACATAGGCCTAAATTAGGATTTCGGGATAAAACCCTAGAGTGAGGTGTTGAATGGACTTGGAATTGTAAGGTAGTGGGCCTTGACCCATATACTTAAGAGTTGGAATTTTAATGTGAGATAGGATTTGGAGGAAATGATGTTGGGGCAAGTTGGGAGGTGCATGAGTCTGATGATATGAAATGAGTCCGTTGGAGGATATGTGTGGGGAGAGTGAGTCATGTATGTCTAAGGTGAAAATTTTCTGAATAAGATACTTAAGACATTAATCATGTAAGGTGAAAGAGTATTGAGCCGGGCTCAGACCAATCCACTGGCATAATAGTGGCTAGGTACCGAAGTATCCTAGAGACCGATCCATCTACATATAATACTGGTAGGACATATTGCCCTAGGTATATTTGATCCACCGGCTATAATAGTAGGGGATCCCGAGCTCAAAAAACCAAACCCTACAGTTTGCTAAGATACGTAAAAGACACTAATACGTACAGTGGAATACTATGCAAGCAGGGGTCAAGCCGATATACCGGCATAAAATAGTGGTAGGTTATGTTACCCTAAGTGACTGATCCACCAGCTAGAATAGTGGCCAGGCACTAGAGTGCCCTGGAGACTGATCCACCAAGTAAAATAGTTGGGTTCCCCTACTCATGTGGACTTGATAAAGAGCATGGTGTGACAAGAATTCCGATAAGAGATTAATTAAGTAATTGATCCGTGCCATAATTGGACCTTTGTATTTTCACCTAAATGTTCATATGTCTTTATGTTATTATGTTGGACTTTATACTCTTTTTATGATTCTGCATGGTTTATGTGATTTTATGTGTTAGCCTTAGTGCACGGTTACCTTACTCGGTATGTAGCGTACTAATCACCCTTATTATGGGTGCTACTCATTTCCACGAGCAAGAGGCCCATCTGACTTGTTGTAGGTAGGAGATGTTTTCTTCGATGCCATTGATGTCCAGGGGACATCAGGCAGGGCCGAGTGATGATTTTGGGCTGGATCGAATTTTAGAGTGGTGTGGCCTGTTTTCCCTTCCTATGATATCATTATTTCCTTATATTGAACTTTTTAGAATGACTTAAATGCTTGTAGACACTCTTCCCTTTCATGGAGCTTATTTTTGCACGTTGGATTTATGTAAACTGCTATGCGTACTCTGATTTCCGTATTATGAACTTTTGGTTCAAGTATTAACTCAAGTTTAACAATAATTATTTTAGCCTTAGCACTTGGTACTGGAACGGTAGGAGTGAACCGGTCTAGTACTAAGTGTAGTGGTAACATCCTCAGAATTCACCGATTTTTAATATAAGTGTTTCTGTTTTAAAAAAAATAATGAATTTTGAGGTGTTACAAATATTCTAGCAAGAGAAAGAGAAACATTTATGAATTGAATTGGAAGAAGCAAATCATCTTATATGAGTTTCCATATTGGCCTATGCTTATGCTAAAACATAATTTAAATGCCATTCATACTTCTAATTTGATCAAGAATTTACTTTGTATTACCGATAGGAGATGCAACTTAGTAGATATGAACATTAGGAAAAATCTGCATATTTATTATGATGGGAATAAGTTAATGAAATCTACTACTGAATATACACTTTCACCGCATGATAAAGCAACATTCATTAATTTTTTTAGGGATGTGAAGTTTCTTGATGGTTTTGCTGGTAATTTGAGGAAGAATGTTCCCAATAATAGATTGAGCGGGCTGAAGTCACATTACCAACATATCATAATGCAACATTTGTTACCGGTGGGTGTGCGTTCTTTTTTAAACAAGAAAATAGGCAACACCATTATCCAACTAAGTAACTTCTTCACTTAGATATGTGCATGGAAACTTCACATGGAAGATTTGAAGAAAGAATAAGAGCATATTGTTTTTATCATGTGTAATATGGAACATATGTTTCCTCCATCCTTTTTCAGTGTCATGGTTCATTTATTAATCCACTTACCTAAAGAAGCAAGACTCAGTGGACCAGTTGATGGGAGATGGATGTATCCCATTGAGAGGGAGTTAAAGGACTTGAAGGAGTATATACGGAATCGCGCTCGGCCAGAAGTTTCTATTGCTGAAGATTTTATAGCCGATGAAGCATTGAGTTTTTGTTCTATGTACCTAAAAGTTTTTGAGTCTAAGTTCAACATACCAGATAAAAATGTAAATGTAGTTGTGGAGAAGTGTCAAATGTCAGTTTTACAATTTCATGCTCGGTCTATTAGTAAGAAGACGCATGTGAGTATAGTAGATAAAGTTAAGAAAGAAGCTCGGTGGTATGTTTTGAACAATTATCTAGAAATACAAAAATATTTGGAGTAAGTATATTATAATATTATCTATATTTATCATACTATTATATGTAAGAATATAGTGAAAATGCATTATTATTATAATGAACGCATGGATGATATTCAACGACTTGGAGGCAGTGCCAATTTGAAAGAAGTACAAAGGAAATCATTTCCATCTTGAATCTATTCAAAGGTAATTATTTTTAGTAGTAATAATTAAGACCTTACAATAATTCTTATTAGGTTCATTATATCATTAATTATTTAAAACACAAAACACATACAGATGTACGAGTTGCATGAAATGAGATCATTTGAATGCACTGACGAGTTGTTTTCCTTGGTATTTGATGCATTTGATATGGTGCGTTCTTATTCAATTTGTGGAATTAATGGATTTAAATTCTCAACGCATGATACATATCTAAGAAAAACACAAAATAGTGACGTATGTGTATTAGGCAAGGGCGGTGACAAATTATATGGACAATTAATCAAGATTATAGAATTATATTACTTTTCCAAGTATTCTACAGTTTTATTTAAATGCAAGTGGTTTGATACTGATCTGAGAAAGAAGAGAATTGTGCATATAAACCATCTTACAAGTGTGTATACTATGGCTGAATGGTACAAGGATGACCAATATATTTTTAGAACTCAAGAAAAGCAAGTTTGGTACGTGGATGATTTGTACAATAGCCTAAATTAGAAAGTTGTATGGGAATTCAATCATCACAACATTTGGGGTTTGGATGATGATGCTCTTGACAATATACATGTGGTAGATGGTGTTCAATCGAGTGGCATTAAATTTAATGTTGATATCAAAGACCTTGATAACTTAAATATTGTACATGTTGGTGCTAATAGTATCGTGGTTGACAGTGGTGATGAAGATGACACGAGAGACTTCATTGTTAAATATTGATGACATGGAAAAATAAATTTTAGATGAAGATAGTGAAGGGGAATTTATTGATAGCGATAAGATTTATGATTCTGATTAGTAATTATTTAACGAGTTGAGTTTTTGGACTAACATTTATGATTTTGTTCAATTTTATGCACTTTGTTTGTTTATGTGTATCGTTATAATGTATATTTTCTATATATCAAAATATTTGATAGTTTATATAGTTTCTATATGGTTGATGTTGTCGTCTGAGGTTTTGTGGCGATGGCAATGGACATGATCCATCGCATCCTCGTAGATTATGCTTTGGGTGTCAGAACTCAGAAGGTATAAAATTTAGTCCATTACATTTGATTTCATCACTATTACATAAAGAATTTTATTATTTCAATTATATAATTATATATGCATGTTTTAGGTCCTAAAAGGAGGGCTAGAGAAACAAATAGGGACATGATGATGTTGGAGGAGTTTGAGAGAAGAGGTCAGAAAAGGTTTGAGGTAGACTTTGATTTTCAAGCAAACACGCTGAATGTGATAGGTCCACATAGTAAATGATTTTATCGGATGTGTTGGGAATAATATTAGAATAAGATACCACCATGTTATAAGAGGTGGTCACATGTCCCTCCCAGAGATAAGGTAAAGATCATCCTAAAAGTTGAGGTAAAGTTTATTTTTTATTTTTTATAATTAAATTATAAAATGAAAAGTATATAATTTCTAACTATGGCTGCGTATATATGTAGAATTATTTTGATTTAGCTCCATAGAGGGCAAATCCTTCATGAAATAGAATTGAATTAGGTCTTGATCGAATAATGGTTGATCGATACATAAGAAGGATTGGTAGGAAGACAATAATTATAGGCCTTCTTTTTTTGAGCTAGATGTGTAGCAAAGGTGTATCGATCTATGGACTTCAGAGGATATAAAGGTAATATTAAATTTTTGCATACAAATTGAATAAAATTACATATTAAGAACATGATCAAAATTACTATTTTGTTTATAAAGGCTTAGGCAAAAAAAATTACTAATAGGGAAAAACAAATCACTCCTTGTCATGGTACACAGTTATTGTCACAATATCGCTACAAGAAGGTATTTTGGGATTTTTCATTCTGTATTTTTTATCATGTAATGTTATGTAATTTATTAACATTTCTCTAATGTATAGGCTAATCTAAAGACAAACAAATTGTTACTTGCCATGAAGACCTATAGGGAAATATATTTTAAAAATAATAAATTGGTCACTCCCAAGGTGAAGAGAATTTTGTAAGTTAGTTATATGTAATTAATTATAATATATATTATTAACATTTTTTGTAATATGTCTAACTTTTGCTTATATGTGTAGAATAACATGTCACAAAGATAAGAGGAGACCTTGTCCCAAATGGCTTCTTATAGCTCTGATGATCCAACACTTCCTGAAATTGATAAAGAATCGATACTTGAGGACATCTTAGGTAGTCATTCAAGGCATAGAATAGATGGAGGACCCTTGTAGGGGAGGGCTCAAGTCGTACTACCTCTGGCACGAGTTGGACGCATGCTAATTTTGTTCAAGAACAATAATGAAAATCTCAGATAGAGCAAAATAAAAAATAAATGAGTGAGATTATAACCCGCCAACAAGCAACATTTGAGCGTTAAGAGAAAATATTGAGAAAAATGAGAGCTTTTATGGATACATAGTTTCAAGGTCATCCATCTCTGCCATCTAATCACAATTAAAATCAAGATGAAGATGATTTATAGATTTTATGCTACTATTGACTTGCCAAATGTAATAACAATATGTTTGTTTTGTAAATTATGTTGCTATAAAAATATTTGTCATTAAAATATTATTTAGTAAATATTATTGACAAGTCAAATCTTTTTAGGTTTTTCATTTTCTTTAATATTTCCAAAAAGAAAATATTTATGATCAATTGTATGTAATGAGTATTTTAATAGTAAATAGAGCTCGATCAAATCATTTCTTATCATTGGTATTAAGGAAGAAATATCGTCGGTGTTAAGAAAACATCATCGATAATCAAGTTTTTAAATATTATTTTTTCAAATTTAAATTTCATAATGTCGATATTAAAGGTTATAATTTTTTTCTGGTTATACTTAATCATCAGTATTACATCTAAATCTGAGAAACAAATCATCGATATTACTCCTTAATACTAACGGTAATTTTATCATCGGTAATAAGCTTATTACCTTATTACCGACCCACTTATACTGAAGATTTAATACCGATGATCTAAATCGTCGGTGTTGACCCTTATTCCTATAGTGTTAGAATTTATCATAAGCTACTTTTATAATTTAAATGTATTAATTATATATAAATTTTTTTAATATCTAACTAAAACTAACTCTTTCAATGATAACTAGAAACTAGTACTCTCAGTTGAATAAACTATCAACAATAGGTAGTGAAAACTACTCTTAGTAGGTAAAGGAAACTATTATAATTAACTTAAGAAAATATAGTATTTGAGTGTTAGAAAAAAAAAAGACAATACTATTTTTGTAAATATTATGTATCTTTATTTCAAATTTGGAAACTACCTTCACTTAGGGCTATTGATGAGCCGAATTAAGTCAAATACCCCGGCTCAAGCTTGGTTTGCTTCATTTTTTTTGCAGGCTCAAGCTTAGTTTAAGTTCAAAATAAGTCAAATCAACTAGCTTGCCTCATTTAACTTTAAAAAAAATTAACAAACCAAATCAACTTGTTTATCATGACTCAATTTATTACTCAGCTTGTTTAGCTATTTGGCTTGTTTAAGCATAGATAGTGGTCAAAATAAACATAAATCCATTTTTGAATTGCTTAATAAATAGACATGTAATTCAATACAAAAACCTGTCCATCATAATATCACAAAACCTACAACAAATCCATACAAAATTATGGATCTCTCTCTAAAATATTATCATAATGATAATTTTCATATCTAAAACATCAAGATGCATCCACATAAAATTTCCAAAATATAGGTGAAATAAAAAAATGTTACCATTAGAAAAATTCCCATACCTTAGAAACAAAATATAATCTAAACATAGGCTCGTAGTATTACACTAAGTCCTAGTCTAACATTGTCGCCAACATAAAATGAGAGAATAACTTCCAGCTCAAACTCCAAATAAGCCAGAAACAATTATCAACCTTTAAAACCAACCAACAAAAGAGAAGGATAATTAGATAATTAATCAAGTATTCCAAATCAAGAAAAAAAACAAATATACATACCTGCTACTAGAATGCAAAAAATCTCTCCAGCATCAGCGTAATAAACATTCATCAATTCACTACCAATTAATAACATATGTAAGAAAGATATATCATGCTACATCAAGCAAGTTGTGTCCTAAATTAATATTAAATAGGAAAAATCAATATATTATAATATAAAATTGATAAATTTAATTAGATATATACTTAAAATTTCATCAAAAGATAGCATGTTATGGAAGATTTATAATCTTCATGTTTAAAATATCAGTGGCGGCTTATTTTTATTGAGAAATCCAACAATAAAATATTATAATTAGAATTCAATCCATGATGTATCAAATAAATCAAAATAATAATATTTAAAGAACATATATAAAGGAGTATCAATACATTCTTCTTCAACCCTCTCTTTTAATGAACACAATCTCCTACACAAAGGAGAACTTCAACAGTGCTTATAGCTAATGATGCTCAGTAAGGATCAATAACCCTTGCCCTAGCACTAAAAGTACATTATGAAGCAACATTGGTGGTAGGTATTGATAAAATATCTTGAGTCATTTGAGACAAAATACAAAACTTAAGAGTATTTACTTTCCAACATTCCAAAGAACTGAAAGAAGATTCATATGCATCATCACAAATAAATACACTCTCCTCTAACTAAATATCCAACTATGATTTTGATGATAACTGTGTCTAATAAATTGCTTGAATATCATCCTTCCAAAACTAGTACCTTTCTTTTCCCCACTAACAATAGAGGAAGACCCTTCACATCTGTCATAATCCACTATATACTTCTCTAAGCTGCATGTATACCCTTAAGCATAACCATCATATATTACTCCCAAAGTATCTTGAACAAGCTCAATATTCTTCTCACCTTCATCATGACTAAAAAGATTAGGAAATTCATATTCAACCAAATAAATCTTACATCTAGCATCTAAATAACTACAATAGTCATTAATAAGTTACACTCCCCCGTAATATTTATCAAAATCTTCTTTTATGATTAATGTCATCCTTTGAATAAATGGCTCTGATGAGCATGATTTCTCATCCAAAATAGCTTTAATCCTCCATACTTCAGGAAGATATAAATTTGTTGTTAGATTCTCACTTAACTATTTTTTTCACCTCACTAAAAACTTTTAATAAATTCACACACTAATTGGGCTTCCCTACATTATTCAAGAAAAGGTGGCCAATTATATGACAGATCATGTTGTGCATATCTAGGAATGACCTCCTTAAACTCTAATGTAGTAGAAAACATAATATATATAGAATTCCCACTGGTGTAAACATCAAGAATCAACTTCTTTATGACCAGTTTAAAAAATCTAGCAATCTCACTAAATTTTGTCAAATGAGCTTTTGAATCAAACAAATATTTCACACTTGTGCAAACATTAGTGATGAAACTACTAATATATTTATATCCATCTTGAAATAATAGATTAATAATGTGAGCACAACATAAAACATGGAAGATTTTACTGGCAAATGATAGATTTTGTTTGAAGCTAAAGTTATCTTTCAACAACTTGAGTCAAGCATCATTCATTGAATTGTTATTAATAGTAAATATTCTCACTTTATCCTTAATTCCTAAATCCACCAAACACCCATGTACAACATTATATATATTTAATCCACTACTAGGAGGCGATAAGTGAAATGCTTTTGGAGATTCCAATCATTATCTAGCAAGTGAGAAGCTACAACCATATAATTAATTTTTTTGGGCATTAGATTTCCAAAGGTATGTTTTTATGCTAACCTTAGTAGCATCATTCATAATTTTTATGAAGTTCTTTTCAAATTTATATAGACTAAAACAAGCATCTCTAGCAGTATGACGAGTGATTTGTTGAGAAATTTATTAAACTCTAAATTCTCCATCATATTAAATGGATACTCATGCATGAGTATCATATAAGCAACTTTTTCAATCACCCTTTCATGATCATACCTGAATATAGATGCAACACTAATGACTTCAAAATAGACAATATCCTTTGTTTCTTTGATGTTTGGCAAGGATATCACTCTAAATGTCTAATAAAATGACTTGTCACACTGCTAGGAGAAATCATAAGATTTTTATGACAATGCGTGCATTCATCCCTTTCCATCCCATCTTTTAAAGTCATTACTTCATATTCTTCCCCAACATGAGAAGTTTTATTGCGATCCTTCTTCCTAATCACACACTCATCATCCTCTTCTTTATCTTCATTAGTCACCTCCTACTCCTTATTAGCGTGCTCATCAACCTCTTCATTAGGATTCTGATCATCAAGTCTAACATCAATGAAAGCATCTCTAGGAACTTCAAATACATTTGATTCATCTATCACTAGGCTTGTTGTTGAAGAAGTAGATAGAAAAGATTATGGAGATGTAGATCATTGTTTAGAAGAAAAAGTATAAGTTGCCAATTTTAACATAATTATAAGATTGGATTAAGTACAAAAAAAAAAGAACACAAGGTAGCAATAGCTAGCAACTAAAACAACACCTAAGAATATATATATATATATATATATATTGATACCATTATTCACAATTTTATTTTTTATTCAAAATAAAATGTCATAACAAGATAAAGAATACATGAACAAAAAAAATCAAAATTCAACATTGAAAGTAAATCTAAAAATAAAAATAAAATTCATAAGTGTGATTTATTGATATGTACAAATAAAATACAATAATAATAATGAATAACATGATAACATTATTATTGATGAAAAAATCTAAGAAGAAAAGAAAAAAAAAGCATTCAAAGCCATTAAATATAAAAAATGAACATATGTCTCAATGATACCTATCATATCGTTGGAATATCCAACTTGACACAAGTACAAGATCATAACAATGTTATTGATTATTTTAAGAACATGAAATTGGGAAAAAAAAAGTATGAAACAAAGTAGAAGAAAATGTGTTGCTAGCTACTAGTCCAGTTTTTTTTTTTTTTTTTGAGTTCTTCAGCAATAAAAAGAGCTTCAAAACATCTCTAACCTTCCAACAACCTGACATATATGATAAATCATCAATAATAATTACATTATTCATTGTTGATGTAAAAATCAAACTCATTAAAAACATAAATTAAATAATATTCCAAACAAGTACATACTTAGTATTAAACAAAGAAACATATAGAAAAATCAAGAACATAGAAGAGCTTTATCCATTCTTCAACGAGCTTCTACTAAACATCAAAGTATTTCCAATCTCCAAAAATAGAAAAAAAAATGATTGACAAACTGTTGTTCTTTAAAAGAATTTACCATTATTATTCAAGTAATCTAATCAAAAGAGAGTATTTTTCTTTTATTTATTTCTCTTTTATCATATTTTAAAGAGGGCTTGAGTAAATCAAATAATTACACTAAATTAATTCATATTTTTTAGGGAATCAATTGTACATCTAAGAATAAACGTGGCATAATCAAAAACTTCCCAAATCTAATTAACAAAGCCAACCATGAGTTTCAACTATGACATTTAATTTTACCATCTGCTACATAGTTTTTGTCCACGATTTGTTACCAAATAGACTATAGACCATGGTTGATTTCCCAAAATTTAGCAATAAACTAAGACTGATTCTCCAAACTTTCGCAAATCGATAATGCACAAAAAAAATACCAAACAAAGTGCAACAAATTACCAAAAAGAATGTAGACCACAATTGAAGTAGTAAATTAATAGTATACAAAGAGGAGGACCTTCCAGTAATTAGCAACAATACACACAAGTTGTGACATAATAAATATATGTGTTAATCCATGTGCTTCTACTAGTTGAGGAGTAGATTATCGAGTATCAACCAAGTAATACAACCAATTATTGAAAAGAATGAAAAAAAGACAACCAAGAGCTGAGGAGCAGATTATCGATTGAGCAACGAAAGAATTATGTTCAAGTCATATTGCAGACTACACATAAGCATACCACACACTACAAACATATTATCGGTCGAGGAGTAGATGAGATTGAACATAGGCACACCACAAACCCCACACACACAAAGTTATGAGAATGGAAGAAGAAGAAGAAGAAGAAGAAGAAGATGATGATGATGACCAGAAGAGAAGAAATTATAATGTACCAGATATGGAATTCTACACAATAAAGAGAGATAATAACGGCAATTTAAGTCACTCAAGAGATGACCAACGAGAGAGAAGAGAAGGAAAAGTTAGTAGGGCTTGGGTTTGTCTTGTCTTAGACAAATTGTTTGTGTGTGGCAAAGTAAAGATTGAAGAACTAGATTAGCGATTATCGTAGGTCAAAGGCCACTGAAGGTTAAACATAACCAATTTTGGTGTTTTGTTTTAATCTAAACTAGGACTAGGAGCCAGAAATTAGAAAGTCTAGGTAAGATGAAGTGTTAGGCTTTAACACAATGGGTAGAGAAAAATATTATAAAAATACAACATTTGATTTTTATGACTTATGTTCTAAACGAATCGAGCGACCAAATCAAGCTTATTTGCAAGCTAACAAGCCAAGTATATGCGAGTTCGGGCTTGAATTATTTAATAAACGAGCATAAAATGAAGGTTCAAATTTATTTTGTTAAGTTAAACAAACGAGTCAAACTAATCTTGCTTAGTTTGTCAACAGCTCTACCTATAATAGGTGGTTGAAAAAACTTTCAGTAGAAGGAAGAAACTACTATAAGTCTTTCGGAAAACTATAGCATTTTAGTTCTAAAAGGAAAAATGGTGGTAGTTTTGTAAATATTAAGTATTTATATTTTAGCTTAGGAAACTGTCCATAGTAGGTAGTGGAAACTACCTCCAATGGGGGGAGGAAACTACTATAAGTCTCTTAGAAAACTAAGTATTTGAGTATTAGGAAAAAAATTGTGGCATTTTTTATAAATATTAGATATTTATATTTCAAGTTAGGAAACTACATATAGTAGATGGTGGAAACTACCCACAATAGGTAGTAGAAACTACTATAAGTAACTCAAGAAACTATGATGGTTATCAGTTCTCACCATAAAGGGTGGTTCTCACTAAATACACCCCTTAAATAGATTGATGTTGAATCACAAGATTCATAAAATAGACTAATAGAGTGCTCTAGGAAAATATTTCACTTTTCCATGGTGAAGCAAAGGAGCCCTTGATAACGAAGTGAGCAAGCATTGAGTTTGAGAGTTGTTCAAGTGTGGAGTACATGGAATAGTTGGAGTAGAGCATGCTCTATGATGCTTGATCATATTTGCTTTCCCTTAGGCCACATTAGATTTGTGTTTAGTAAAATAAAATGTAGATGCACTAGCTTTTGGCTTATAAGTTTATTTTTATTTTAGCTTCTAATTTAAAAAGAAAAACTATGTTTGATAGTATTTTACAAATGTATAAGTTAGTTTTTAAAAGTTAGTCGAATCAGCTTATATCTGTTAAATTTTAAACTTTTAAATACTATTTTTTATCTAGTTTTGTCAAACTTAGCATGCTATAGTACACTGGTTGTAGGGGAAGCTTAAAGACTTAAAATTTCTTGTTTTTCATGGACCTATGGTGGACAATTTGTTCAAGGTCATTTCGTCACCCATTTCCTTGTGTCTTTGCCTTGATGGTCTGATGATGGTGTTAGCATGTAGTATGATCGGGTGAATAGAGTTATTTCAGTGACTCTTGAGTTAACTTAAAAGGTACTCAAGTAGTTGAATGGGGACACCACTATGCAAAACATCTTAAATAATGATTATTTTAGGAATTTAATATCTTTATGATGCATTATTAAATCATTATTTCTTAAAATTTTAATATCCGTTCTATAGACGCCATTAAAAATCCTAAAAAAAATTTGAAATAAGGGTGGGGGATAACTTTCAATAACTATCCTAAATAGAAAAAATTGGTTATCAAAACCTAGTTTTAATAACAAATTTTAAAGGAATTAATTGTTGTCAAAACCATGACATATTTTAGTCAACATTTGACTCTTTTGTTTAGCTACTAACTTTGATCTTCGAATCTGGTGTGTGTACTACATGTAAAATATTTTCTTCCTACTAAATTGATACTTTGATTAAATGAAAATTGAAACATATAGAAATTGAAGGAGAACAATCAACAATCAAAGCAAATAAAACCCCGAAAAATCCAAACAAAAGAAAGAATATAAAAAATTCAACACGAGCAAGATTTATCTTCGTTTCTGAGAAAGTGAGCAAGAAATTGATTAGGTTTCCTTCCCCGGTTCGAAGACGACTATACAGTTCTGGCCGAACCTGAGTTGTTTTTTGAATGTTCGTTTGTCTGTTGTTTCTCAAATATTGGAAAATTTGCTGATAAAATTTAAATTATAAAGCTATTCTGAGCAACAAGGAAGAGCAAAGTGAAATTAAGAATTACATATATATCTTTCCCTGTTCTCATTATTCTTCCTTGTTTCCTTATGTGAATGTCACTCATTTTCATCTTCACCAATTGTTACTTCAGTTGTTCGCTCCTCTTCGTCATTTGGAAGAACATGGAAGAAGATGAAGGCGAGCTCGAGCATGATGTTATCTGTGTTTTGGTTCACTACAGACAGATCCTTGATTCATTACAGCTGATCTAGCATGGATTTACTTATTATTACTCCGCTTGTATGTCGGATGAAAAGGAGAGGAAGAGGAAGAAGAAAGAAGAAGGATGAAGGATGACAGGTGAAGAAGATGAAGACTATAGGCAAATGATAAATAAAAAATATTTATTTCTTTGTTTTGATAAGATCCATTTCTTTTGATTAGATCTGTGCGTTTTAATTGGAAAATTTGATTATGTTTTGACTTATAATTTATTTAAGATACAATGAGGATACGTATGTTTTGGTTTTAATTTAATCTTGAATTTGATACTATTTTTAACTTTCAACCACTTTTTAGATTAGTTGCTCTAAGTTTTAAAAATATTGATATTTTATTCTATATAAGATACATGTATATATACATATATAGAACAAGGATATATTGTAAAACTGTAATTTTTTTATTCTAACTTTAATTCCAAGTGAATAATATCCTAACATTCTTAATTCTCCTTTTAATTCTAATTCTATTCCCTAACACCTTATCTTTCTTTTTCTTTCTCGTGACTCCTTGTCTCACTTGATTAAATCGGTTTGGTCTGGTTATTCAAACTAAAATTTCCAACTTTAACCAAACTCACACTATCATCATTGCCTCCATTTCTTTTCTGATTTTCATGCAATATCTCATCTCTATTTTTTCTTCTCTTGTTTTTTGTTCCCCAGTTCTATCGCTTGACATCCCTTTCCAATCTTCACCACACCATCCTTCCTCACACATTAGATCATATAAATACTTTCCAATCTTTACCACACTATCCTTCCTCACATAATATATCAAATAAATGTGTCTTTTCGGTGATCATATATTGTAAGTCAACCAAAACACTCACTTTTTCCTTTGAAATTTCCTCCCAATCATCAATCCTTTTCTTTGTCACTTTCTCGATGATTGTCTCCGTCATTGTTGTCATCCTCAGAGTCATATCTTCCCCCTCCGTAGCTCATCTAACAAAACACTACTCAAACTCCTCCATCTCCACTATATTGTTTGTTTGTGAAATTATATACACATATTTCATTCTCAAAACGCAATATACTTATCTTAGATACCACCGTCAACCTTATCCTAACCAACACAACAAAGATAAATTACAACATTTGATTCAACAATGTAATAAACACATGTTTGTAAAAACAAATACTCACAAAAAGTTAATCCCCAACAAATGACTTTAATCACTGATGAATATCAAACTTTCACACTGCAGCTATTAGAATTAGTACAACCTCTTCATTTCAAAAGGCTCACATGTCCTTAACAATGTGATTCAATTCCAAATCCTCACAACCATTTCCATTAAACTAAAATATGAACCATTATTTCATCTTTTCTATATATATATATAGAGAGAGAGAGAGATAGAGAGAGAGAGAGACAGAAAGTACGCTCCAGATGGACTATGATACCGCTAGCTAGCTTATAGTGTCATGGAATCTTTCAAGTACGGTGATTCTAGCAATTTCAACTAATCTGGTGTGAATCGAAAAAAATCCAGTCAATTATTATTATTATTATCATCTAAAATCATAATTTATTTTTCTTCATCAGATCTAACATGCCATATAAGGTTCGAAAGTAAGGCAGGTAATCACCATAATCGCCGGACATTTGTTGTAGGAATTCAATGCTTGTTTTGTAAATCACTCGCTGAAGCCATTATTCGAACAAACACTAGAGGCCCCCGCCCCGGAGCCCGGAGGGGTAGGGAGCTAGAGGAAGAAAGAATATTGCACTTGTGACCAACAACATACCTACAGGAGGTAGCTCCAGCAAGCAATTTTTTGCCAAAATTGTATACAGTTCAGAGCAATTTCTTTGCTCAAGAATTGTAAGAAATGTAAAACAACTCCGTCCTGCAAACTAATCTCAACATTTATGTACATCAAAACCCATAATCAACTGGAATGTACGAGAAGAAATCCCTCGTCCTCAGCCCTATGGGCAGAGACCTCATCTTTGTCGCAGGAACTAGCTAGATGTCCTAACGAAAGCCATCCTGCAAACCAAACTCAACATTCATCCCTCCATTGGAAGGTAAATGGACCTTCACAAGCCGATGTTACCACATGCCAAGGTTAGCCTTTTTTTTTTTGGGTTTAAAAAATAAAAAATAAAAGGTTCCTGGAGCCACCTTCACCTGGAAAGAAACTGACATCATGAGATAGATTAGCCCACATAAAAACAAAGATTGAGCCCTAAAAGCATACAAGACATTCGATAATGATTTAAGGCATCTCCACAGTGGTTGAAAGGGGACCTGAGCGAAAAATAAATCCTACTATATCAAAGATAAACAGGCAGTAGATAAGAATCCTAATACTAGTTTACATGCAACTCATCCGATAATCTGAAAAACAAATACTTCAGACTAGCCTATACATAGATGTGTAGAATGTGCAGTAAAAAGTGCACCTCCTCTAGTCAACCAGTTCATGGAACTGTCATGAATTCAAGCCCTTTCTCTTTGGATTATAGGTTCCCAGCAGCTTTGTCCAAATATCGCTTTACACATGCTTGGTTTGTCTCAAATATAAATGGCATTCCTCGAATCTGAAAACACACAGCTTGATAACATAAGAAGAAATCCAGTATATATCCAATCGTCACCAGAAAATTCTATGGCGTAATTAATTCTGGCAACTCCATCAAACTTTTCAGGAATATGTGACATCAATAGCTTTCTGTACAATGTGTGTAGATAGCGTAAAAAAAAGTGCAACAGGTTATTACTCCAGCAATGGAGCTAAAGTAAAACCGCTGGCACTTGGATGGAAATCTAAATTAAATCCAGAGTATGATACTGTATAACATACCTCAATCAAACAATTTGACTGAAGATCATGGCACCTCTTTGGATGTACTTCCATGTTATTTACCAGGATTGAAAACTTGCCTAAATTCTTCAGATGAAATGATCCATCTTGCTCCATCTTTATGATGGCCTAAAATATTTCCAATAAAAAAACCAAATTAGAACAACTAACTGTTACAACATAAATGCCAAGTTTAGTAATCAACATGGAATGGCTATGTGATCAGCAACGCAGTCTCTAAAAACTCACAAAATGACTGCAAACGAAGAGGATAGCCACACATGTAGAAGATGGAATCCCGAACACAATCCATCAACAGAGGCCAAAAAAAAAGGAGAATTCCTTTTTTTTTAGGGGTAGCAAGGACAATTCCTCATCATTGAAGATCCTCAACAAATTAGAGAATCTTCTGCGTTTCCAAAGATAAGCCAGCAATGAGAAAAGGAAACAGTGGAGCAGACTAAGGCAAATGGACAAAGAAAGCAGACCATAATTGCGTTGAAGAGGCAAACGATCATCAAGGCCATGATGGACCAAGACTCCCAACAATGATCAAAGTGATTATAGTTTATTTCCCAAAGTCAACTGATGAGTTCAAGGCACTCAGTAGACCTGCGGGGTCCACTATAAAGAGTAGACAGGAAAAGCCTAGCGCTTCTGATACAAGGAGGCTACTTTCAGCAAGAATTTTGACATAACAAAGCAGGGGAATGCTTTGTCAGAGTACTCGTATGTCAGCCATTACTTGAGGTGTTTGGATGAGAAATGCTGTATTTTCCGACCATGGCCACTTCCTCCAGGTTTCTGTGTTTGACATTTGGCCAAATTATGGTTTTAGTATATTTAAGGAGTAATTATTGCCCTTTAACATGCATGTGTATGGTTCATCAATCTGCTTGAAAAGAAGTTGTGGTTAATTGACGTTGTGCATAAAGAAATCAAGTCAATTTGTCTGCAAACATGAAAATAACAGATAAAGTGACTCGAAAGAGATGGGAACCACCGGCTGCAAACACATCATGACAAAATAAACATGGTACAGATGTCTCAAAAGAAGTCACATTATGTGGTCAAGAAAATCCATGCCAAAAGCAACAGATTACATGATTTTAGATACAAACTCATAAGAGCCAAGCAAGAACAGAAACTAGTAGATAGTTCAGAACGGTTACATGAGACATCAAGAATGGTGAGAGCAATGTTCTAAAAGCTAATAACAAGAGAAACACGTATTATGAAATGAAGCATGTTAATTCATGAAAGCTCTACAATAACCTGACGTCTTGATATCTTATTTGCACGCCCTTCTCTACCAAGGTCAATGTCAACAATAACATCATCTGTTGCTCTTCCCAATAAAACCTACAGCATAGATTTCCATGTAAAATCAGTGCAAAAACTAAAACAAAAAGAATTGCAAGTACGCAGATATAGGGACAAGAATTACCCAACAATCAACGATGAAAAAAATAAGATTTACTGTATGGCGACCAAAGGAAGAAAATTCCGTATACAATTAATGCACCTCAGGTTTTTTTATATAATGCTTCGAATGACGACCATATAGAACAGCAAACGCTCCATGAGATGTAATGGCTCTTTGCGTGTAAGCATGAGCGCCTTGCTCAAGCCTTATAATTGCCCTCTTTGCATCCTCATTCTGGTAATTTGCTACTGAAACAAGAGAAAGCAGCCTCACTATTCTGGCATATTGATGTCATGCTTTATATGTAAAGGGTGTGGACATTGCATACAGAATAGTAAAAACCAACAACCCACCTAGCCAGAAGCAAACCATTAGATATGAGTCATATCACATTCACAAATGACGATAAACAAAATAAGATAAATCACGGGGACATTCTTTTTTATAAAGAACCATAAGAAAAGGCACAAATTTTTTCTTGTAAATCAAGAACTACAAACAGCTGAACGACAATGCCATATGTGTATTTCGGGCAAATGTCCCACAAATTCGATGAAATTCATATAATTAACCAAAGCTGCAAATTCATCAATCTGTAGGCTTGAAGTACATAATATTAGGACTCAACCCAATTGAAAACTTTCAGTACATTTACTAGCCAACGAATAAAGTCAATCAATTTTTTTTGGCAGGGGCTTATAAGTTATTCATAAAGTAAGCATGGTAAAACCATCACTTAGCTCCAAAGTTGAGAAACATGCAATGAACTTTGGCCCAAACAAGCTGAAGAAGCATACCATTCAATGAATCCTAAAAATTCATAATACAGCAGCCCATCATGATACAGTAGTGTATACATTTAATTAATAATGAGATATCTCATATCTCACTTGAATATTAGGCTGATTGATGGTTGACAATAGTCACAAATCAAAAAATATTTGATTCAATCAGAGTCTAGCAGTAGCATCATATGACTAAACATGATAAAAAGTACCTTCTCTACTAGAGTAACAATCCTGATCATCTGGGCCCAAGTCCATATCAAGAATCTGCAGAAAAAAGCGAAGCATTTATAATAAAAAGTGAGAATAAGATACTTCCAAGATTGTCATTTTTTCAAGTCGGTAGTATGGTATACTTCACCATTGATTCAATATCTGAAAAACAAGGTATCTCATCATCGCTATCAGAAAATTGTTCTGGATCTGAAACTGAACCAACTGCTCCAGTTTCTAGCATCAAATTATCTCTAGATCCAAAGGAACCATATACTTCTTGATTTCGAAATGCAGCCGGCATACTTCCATCCTGGTTACTTGCACCAGCAATGGTGAAGTGGCTTTTAAAGCTATCCGAACCCAGAATTGGTTTCTCTGCTAGCTTAGGTCCTGAATGCATAGCAACTGTAGTGCCCAAAGCTTCTCTGTTAATCACCAGAGAGCTTTGATTTGGATGAGTAACACCGAGATGCCTAGAAGCTGAAATAATAGGTTCAATTCCAGTTCGCTCAGTCCTAACCCCAGACCCATCCACGCAGTCGAAGACACCATCTGATCCTATTGTGTGCGACCCTGCATGCAAGTCTCCAAATGTCTTTGGCTCTTTTTTCACCGTGTTATGAAATTTTTGACTAGCACTTGGGGTTTTCTTCATAAAAGCTTCGATGGAGAATTTCTTGTTGAGAGACTCTGGTTTTTCGGTACCAGGAAGCACAACATGATTATTGCAAGGGATTTCTGGATCCTCTGTGTTCAACACACAGCAAATTACACCATTACGATACTCAGGACCTCTAGGGTCCTCAACTGATGGAGCTGACTGCATTTGTGGCTCCAAATTATTCTCAATTCCTAAATCATTGTCTCCAACAGGATTCATTTCTCCAGAACATGCCCTGTCTGGAATCTCTACACATGTTTCAAGAGCTACTGAAGATTTTAATTCAGACAAGTTTAAATTCTGATCTTCATTGATATCTTCAGGAGAGCTCAACAGCATATGAATGTCATTCCATACAGCTTTTTCATCAACGTCCATAGGAAGCATATCTTCCTCGCTTGGTAAAGTCAGCAACTCATCAAAGTAAGCCACTGCATTGGTTGAAAAATGTGCTGTTGTACCATTAGCTTCCAAAAGGGGGTGCAACTGATCCATTTCCTCAGCTCCACTGTAATTCTCTGCCATAGAATTTTCAAGAACGCGAGGAATTCCATCATTTGTACCATCATGCTCCAGATTCTTCTGGCTCTCAAGCTGAAATTCATGAGAAGATCCATCCATATCACAAGGAGGGGCATTAGGGAAAACAGAAGGTAAGCCACAGAAATTAGGATCTCTTAATTCAAGTTGATTTGCCACTGGCTCTCCAAGAAAATGATAATTTAGAACCCCTTGGTAAGGTTGCTCATTACGTATTCTTTTCCTCTTTGCATAGTAACATCTCCGAATACTGTCAGTTCTTCTCTTTCCATGAACAGATTTACTTTCCTTAGAACTATCAACTCTATTAGACTTGGAAGAGCAGCGCTCAGAGTCTATAATACGTACAGATGCTTCAGCAGATACAACAGGGTCATAAAGGAGAGAATACCATCTATCTTGCAGTTCACGAAATGAATATCTTCGAGAAAAATGAACCGCACCTTTAGCAAGTGACTCCAATGAAGCACCAGCCTGGACATGCATCAAAAGGAGACAAAACCAAGGATAATAAAACAACATTTTCACAAACGCTCCATTGAAGCAGTAACTTCCATTTATGCAAACTGACATGAATAGATCACCAAAAGCAAGAACATCAAATTAAACTGAGTAATTGGTTCTGCATGCAGAATTTCAAACTGTAACCAGGACTTCAAGATTTTAAAAGTCCATATCACAATCCATGGATTCTTTTTCCATTCAACTGGATTGGTAGTCCAAAAAAACCCTTTGAATTCCATCATTGTAGGAAATCAAAATTGGTTCAAGATATTAATAGTTGGTTCAAGATTTTAATTGGTTCTGCATGCAGAATTTCAAACAGTAACCAGGACTTCAAGATTTTAATAGTCCATACCACAATCCAAGGATCTTTTTCCAAGCTTCAACTGGATTGGTTGTCCAAAAAAACCCTTTGAATTCCATCATTGTGGGAAATCAAAATTGCTATTTCTCTGTCTGACCTGATTTCAGAAATCCAACAAGTCCTGCTCATATAGAGGCAAAATTCTGACTATTAGAGGAACAATATCCTAAAACTACGCCCTAGTCCTTCATGTAGGCTAATAATTATCAAACTTTAAATACCATCCAACACTGGATCAAGACTGCAATTGGCTAAATTGTTAAAGTTCGCTTTGAATTCCATTAACTGAGAAGATTTTAAACAGTTATTTTATTTGACTGATCTAATTTCGGAAATCCAACTTGAGAATCTATATCAGTGTATGTAGCTCCTTCCTATGGGCACAAGAAGAAATTAATATCACATGTGGACCATATCAAGTATCCACAAGTAAATACATGGCTGTACAGCATAGACCATAATTGCTATAAAACAATTCCAGCTTGGAACACTCAGATATCATAGCTACATGGTACCCATCCATGTTAACAGTCAGCAACGATATGCAACCTGTTGTAACTTGTTACAAACCAAATCCTAATCTCAGCTAATTATTTTTGCTTATTCTTAAATCTGTTTTTTCAGGTTGGGGCAAGGCAGTGGGTGGGTGGGAATGGTTCGTGGAATATAATATTTTAAGATACGTAGTGGAAAATTAGAACTTGTCGATGCAATTTAAGTGATATGCAACTGGGAATAAAAGTTTCATCTATACCATATGAGGATACCACGCATTTTTATGCATTAACCAATATTTGCATTTATAAAAACAGTATCAGTTGACTCTGATAACTAATCATAGAATTTATTTTTATCTTTTCAGTTCATAGTCTGAAAAAACCATGCAAAAAGGGAGGAACCACCTGGTCCAAGGCTACATTTTAGCCTTTGGCTCCCCTCAAACCACACAAAACTATTATTCAACTCTCCAAATAATATCATACATAGGTCCCTATTTATAGATAAGCAACTAAAGGATAAATCTAGATAAATAGTGAAAAATATTAATTACTAAATACTAAACGACTAAGACTAATAAGATACTTATTGACAGATAAAGATAAGTAATAACTAAAAATAACACTCTTATACCTACGAAAAGTGGCAATATCCACGATTATGTGGGCCATCTTTCCAATAAGCTATTGGATTCAACCCATGGGCTCGACGATAGGGCGAAATATATATTGCATCACCACCCCATGATGTCTCCCTTGTTTTCTTCCTTTAAGTTTCATACATCCCTATACACATCAAAGTTGTCAAACTGTCGATTTACGATTCTACGATCCAACAATCATTAAATGATCCACAATCCCAAGTAAAATATTAAAATAGTATAATCTTACCATCCTTCATAATTACTATAATTTTTTTTACCTGTTTACTTTAAAATCTATTTTCCCACTCATTCTATTTCTTGCTATATTTCTTCCAAATTCTAAACCTTAATGCTATTATTTTATATAAGGAGACATGAGCATGATATTAGCGAAATCAATTGTTTGAAAAAATAAAAAAATAAAACACTTAAAAAAAAGTTTGTGATGTCATTTATTTACTAATTTCTATTTAGTTCATAATTATTCTTTTTATTTTCTTTTGTAATGTTGTTAGCTTTGTTGTATGCATAGTTCACATAAAAATATTTTTTTTGTATGCATGTAATCGACTATTTGTTTTACTTGTTACTTGCTACTACTTAATTAGTGACCATATAAGAACTTAATAATGAACTTTTTAGTATTTTTCAACTTCAATTATGGGATTTTATTGCATATAAATCTCTAAGTCATACTTTTGTCGTATTTGTAGGATTTTACGATCTTACAATCCAATTCTTAGATTTTGATGAACCCTGCTGATTCTAACAACCTTGATGCACATTATTGTTAGATTAGGACCTCAACTAGTGTTTTTATGTGTATAAGCATAAAAAGATTTTGAAGTTATAAAAGATATCATAATTCAACCACAACATTGAGACTATGACAGAAAGATGCAACGTTAGGTAATAAATCACATTTGCAGTCTATTAGGAAATTCTACAAATAACAATTTTCAGGAAGAATTTCCCAGCACGAAATAATGGGCAGTAATGAGGAAAGAAAATTTATCTTAATTATATTCAGATATCCAGACTTTCAAGACCCTTGTGCCTCCAATAATACATTGTTCTTTTCTTGCCCCTCCCCTAGTCCTCTCTTCGGTATTTATATTTCTCTTCCCTCCCTAAGGTAACTAAGCATATCCTAACAACCTATTGACCTCACATAACTACCCCTACAATTAAGCAGAAAAGAAATAAAACAAAAATAAAGATAATGTCTAATTCATCCTTGTCCCCACAACCCATCTTACGCCTTCTCTACCCAGCTACCGTACCCTGTTTGCCCTCCTCATAAAAGTGTATTTCAACAATGGCCTGTCAATACCCCCTGTCAAACTTTCACCTTGTCCTCAAGGTAAAAAGTAGGGAACCTAAAATTGAGCAGCTCAAATTCTTCCCACGAAGCCTCAAAGTCGGCAGCCCATGCCACTTGATCAGAACTTCTAGAGCTCCCTTAGGATTGTAATGCAAGTCCAAGACCTCTGCTAGGGTTACTTGCCATTCCAAACTTCATTCAGAGCCGTAGGTAATGAACCGTGCTTGTTAATGGCCCCCTAGAGCATGTTTTAGCATTGAGACATGGAAAACTGGGTGGATGGCAGCAAAGTCCAGTAGTTCTAGATGATATGCTACTTTTCCCACTTTAGTGAGCACACGTATGAACCAAAGAACCTTGTTGATAGCTTCTCATTGGCGCGCCTGGCCAATGACTTATGGCAGTATGGCTTCAACTTCACATAAACCCAATCCCCCACTGTTTGTTGGATGTCATGCTGCCTCTTGTCAATCGTATCCTTCATTATTTTCTTAGAGCAATCCCAATGATATTTCAACTCAACTAAGGCTAAGTCCCTATCCTTCAACTCCTCATCCACTGCTGCAAACGAAGTCTGACCTGCTGCATAGCGAATTAAGGGGGAGAGAGCCCTATTGTACAAAGCTTGGAATGTAGTGTGTTGCCAAATGATATGAGGTATTGTACCAGTATCCAGCTCAAGCCAGCCACCGACTCCATTGTTTCGTCTTATAATAACAAAAACAGCGAAGGTAAGTTTTCAATTTACGGTTGAGGACTTCCGTCTATCCATCCATTTACAAATGGTATGTTGAGCTACGCCAAGACCAGAGTGCCCTGTGCAACCGGACAACCTCCTTTAGAAAAACAGCAGGCGGTGTTTGAGCGGAATGAAATGGGCATACTTCGTCAATCTATCCACAACCACCAAAACACAAGAGAATCCTTCCAAGTTAGGTAATCCTTCAATGAAATCCATTGTGACATCATCCCATACCTGGTCAGGAATTGGGAGGGGATGCAGCAGACCTGCTGGAGCTAAGTGCTCCGACTTCTAACGCTGATAGGTGTCACATTTGGCCACAAATTTCTGAACTTGCTTCCTCATACCTGACCAATATACATCGCGGTTCAGCCGATGAAAAGTTTTCAGAACCCCTGAGTGTCCCCCTATGATACTTCCATGATACTCCTGCAGTAGCTTGGGAATGAGGGTAGAAGTAGCAGGAAGAATGAGGCACCCCTTGTAGAGTAACTGATCTTGATGAACTATGTAACCTTCCACTGTCCCCAGGTCCGCCTGCACCTGCTGTTTGATTGGGCCAAGGGTTGGGTTTGCATCTACTTACTCTTGTAGCACCTTCCAATCATGGTTCCATACCATTGTTAAAGCTGATAACTCTTCTTCTCTTCTTGACAAGGCATCGGTTGCCTTATTTTCACACCCTAGTCTATATTTTATGTCAAAGTTGTAACCAAGTAGCTTCGTGACTCATTTTTAGTGCTCCTCGGCCACTAGCCTCTGATCTAGTAGGAAATTAAGGCTCTTTTGATCAATCCGTACTATAAATTTATACCCAATAGATATGGCCTCCAGCGCTGCACAGTCAGGACTAGGGCCCTCAACTCACTTTCGTACACCGACTTGGCCCTTGCTCTGGGGCCCAGTAACTGGCTGAAATAAGCTATAGGCCTCTGGTCTTGCATCAATACTACTCCCAATATGCAACCACATGCATCTGTTTCGATGACAAAAGCCTTCTTAAAATCTGGCAGCACCAATACCGGCACTTGTGTCATAGCAATCTTTAACCTTTCAAAGGCCTCTTGTGCCTCCTCGTTTCAACCAAACCCATCCTTTTTTAGCTGGGAAGTCAGAGGGGCTGCAATGTGGGCATACCTTGCCACGAATTTCCGATAATACCCCGTTAATCCCAGAAATCTCCTCAACTCCCTCAAATTACGAGGAATAGGCCACTCTGCCATAGCTTGAATTTTTTATGCATCTGCTGCCACCCCTTTTTCTAATATAATATGGCCCAAGAACTCCAGCTCCTGTGGCCCAAAACTGCACTTCTTGGTATTTATAAACAGGGAGTTAGATCGCAGGATTGCAAGGACTGTCCCAAGATAAAAAATATGCTCCTCCATTGTTGCGTTGTAAACTAGTATATCGTCAAAAAATACTAGCACAAATTTCCACAAAAAAGGCTCAAATATGTCGTTCATCAACGCCTGAAAAGTCGCCGGGACATTTGTCAATACGATGGGCATTAACAAAAATTCATAATGCCCTTCATGGATACAAAAAGTCGTTTTAAGCACATCCTCAGACCTCACTCGAATCTTATGGTAACCAGATTTCAAGTCCAGTTTAGAGAATACAATAGCCCCCTTCAATTCGTCCAATAACTCATCGACAACTGGAATCGTGAACTTATTTAGAACAATAACCTTGTTTAGTGCCCGGTAATCCACACAGAATCTCCAACTACTATCTTTTTTCTTGACCAAATAGTATGGGACTTGAGAATAGAATCCTACTCGGTTGGATAATACATGCTGCCAACATATCCTTAACTAATGATTCGATTTTGGTCTTCTAAACTTGGGGATATTGGTATGGTCGGACACTCACTAGGGCTATACCATGTTGCAATTCTATTCGATGACCTGCTGTTCTCTGTGGTGGTAGGCCAGTGGGCATGTCCGTGACATCCTTAAATTCTACCAGAACTCATTTTAGCCCTATTGGAATCCGATATTCATTATTCCCTTCTAGCCCTGCAATTTCTAGCGCTAAACATTCTACCAACACGGCAACACCCCCTTCCCTTCCCGTTGGAGTGTTCCCACCATGGCCTTGAGTGAAATGTGCGTCTTTCATAGCCCTGGCTCCCCTTTCAATGCCACCTAAGCATTTCCCACCATGAACTTCATAACTAGAACCTTCCCATTAATGTGCGGGTCATTCCCAGATTCATTAGCCACCGCATTCCCAAAATAATATCCGCACTACCTAAATGGAGTGGTAATTAATCTTCAATGATCTCTATCTCTTGTAGAGTGATTGCCACATTTCTACAAATCCCCTAAGCTTGGACAGATCCACCAGTCCCCATAATCACTCCATAAGCCACCGTGGAAGTTACCTGCAACTGTAACTCGTTCACCACATCCCAAGCAACAAAATTGTGGGTCGCACCACTATCAATCAGAATAGTGACAAGGTGGCCACCAACCATGCCCTGTAATGTCATGGTGTCTGGGCTAGTAAATCCTACTATTGAGTTCATAAAGAGTTCCACAACCCCATCCACCGACTCGTGTATCTCCTGCGCCTCTTCTTTATTGTCTGCTTCCAGCTCACCCCCTTCTCCCATGGCTCCTTCATCTACTAGCAGAAGTTGCAATATTTTTGCAGATATGCCTAGGATGATACTTCTCATTGCACCCAAAACAAAGCCCCTTCTCACGCCGCCTCACTATCTCGGCGTTGTTCATCCTTCTGGTTCCCACTGACTAGCGGCCCTCCAACGAGTCTCTAGTCCAGGCCATTGGGGTTGCATTAATGACGCAAGTTGATCCCCCGGGGCTCTGAGCCTTCGAGTTGGGTGAGGAGAGAGTCGAATTGGGGCTGGAGTAAAACGATGCAGCTCAAGTAAAATGTTTAAGAGTGGGGAGTTTACCGTAAATTTGCTTGGTTGGATCCAAGAGTTGCCCTGTGACTTTTGGGTTGCCCAATTCTTCTCTACAATTAGTCAGGTGGCCTCCACCATTTCCGTCAGTCCCTTTGGTTCATGCACCCTCACCTCCGCTCGTACCTCTGGTTTGAGACCGTTGAGGAAGGTGCAAGCATCTCTAGCGGTAGTTGTCCTTGCAATGGCGAGGCCAAAAGCTTGAAGTCTTCCACCTACTCATCTACAGTCCCCGTTTAATCGCCAGAAATTTTTCGCAAAGAATTCCTTCATGTCAAGGACGAAATCGAACCAATAATCTGTTCTTGAATTCATCCATGTACCAAACGCCTGATTATCCTCGGTGTATTGGAACTGGGCGAGTGCTCTGCCTTCCACAGCTACACCTACCATCTCTAGTTTATCAAGCTTTGGGGTGTGATGAATGATAAACTATCGTTCAACCCAAAAAATCCACCTGTCTGGATCCACTCCATCGAAGGTAGGAAACTCCAGTTGTCTCAGAAATTTGACCTCTCCTGGACCCCCATGGTCATTCACCACCACCTCTGTTCAGGCTCCTTCCTCCTTCTGCGATAATTGAGCCGTCAAAGATTCTAAGATATTACGCCCCAGTACAGCATCCAATCAACCACTCAATATCCCAGAGTCTGCTCCATAGATCCCATTCTCCCGTCAAGTGATCCGATCCACTTATCCATCTCAGGTAGGCATCTCAGATCCTTCCTAACGGCTACCATATCATTCTACTAGCCCTTCTGCATCTCCTGCATCTTTTCTTCAAAGGCATCAACCCATCCTTGCTGGGAATCGTGCTCTGATACCAAGAATGTTAGGAAATTCTAAAAATAATAATTTTCAAGAAGAATTTCCCAACACAAAATAATGGATAGTGATGAAGAGAGAAAATTTATTTGAATTATATTAAGATATTTAGGCTTTCGAGACCCTTGCGCCTCCAACAATACACTGTTCTTTTCCTACCCCTCCCCTTCTCCTCTCTTTGGTATTTATATTTCTCTTCCCTCCCTAAGGTGACTCAGCATATCCTAACCACCTATTGACCTCATGTAACTACCCATACAATTAAGCAGAAAATCAATAAAACTGAATTGAAGATGATGTCTAACTCATCCCTATCCCTACATCCCTGTTTGCCCTCCTCACAAAAGTGCATTCCACCAATGGCCTGCCACAGTCATGGTTGTTGTAGTGTGTCATAGACGAAAGATCAAATGACATGATTGACGTTATGTATTTTTTATTTATTAGTAAATGTTATCTTAGATCAAAAGCCCAATGTCCTCATAAAGCTAGTTCTTTTCTTATGGATCTTTATCACATATGTGAAATAATATATTTTAAATAATTTTCTAAAGTAAAATAATATATTTTTACGAGGAAATCAATTTAATAACATATACTAGCCAAAAGATTAGACGTAATATCACCTGATATCCAACATATCTACGAGTGTGAAATAGTTTCTACATATGGTATTGCAAGTATTGAATATTGACTTGCTTAAAACTCAATACATATCACCATTTATCAGCCAATATTTGTTTCCATAAGATGCACTCTCCTAGTCTCCTAGAATTGATTGCTCAATCACACAAACAAGCAATGGCATATATCAAATAGCAATTGTAATATTACTTTTACTTGAGGTCATCTTATGATATAATTAAAGAGCTGGCAAAAATTGACCCGACCCGACCCGCTTAGCACAAAACCTAACCCAAAACTAACTCGACACGACACTAACAAAATATAAATAATCCAACCTGACTTGACCCGACCCTAACCCATAACCCACCATTAACCCAACCCGTTATCAACCCAACCTACTATCAACTCGACCAAACTCGACAAAACCAAATTCGACATTAACCAATTGTGATAATAAAAAAAATACACGTCTTATTATTTGTTTAAAGCTTATAAAAATATATTATTATTTAAATTTTTACTTATTTTTCTTACTTTTATTGAGAACTTATTTATTCACTAACGATATTCTTATTTAACCTATTTTTTTTTGCATAAAAACACAGAGCAATTAATAACACATTATTAATTACATGCTTACATGAAATTAAACTTAATGCCTGCCTACAAGGTTAATGAGTGAGATTAATTTTAGTGGTCAATGTCCGATTTGACCCAAATCCAAAGTGATTCAATCCAGAATGAACTCGACTCGAATCCAACCCAACCCATCAAAACCTAAAAAGACCCGATTCGTCAAGTTAACCCAAACCTGAATAATCAAATTAACTTAAACACGAAATCACCCAAATACAAGCTTGCTTAGCCCAAACCCAACCCAATAAGTATGTAAACGAGGCGAGTTTAGGGCAAGTACGCCCATACCCATACTCAATCTCGATAAGAAAATCCGTGCTGAAATTCATACCCGTTCCTCGAACGGATATCCATTAACACATCCATATCTGTACCTGTTGGATATCTGTTACATGATGGATAATCCGTTTACCCTTAACGGATATTATCCGTTAGATACATCCATTACCCAACGAATACACCCATTTAGAGTTAAAGCAAATGACAATTTTAACCTTTATTCATACTATATTTGTTTTAAAATTAAGAGTAAAAGGGTAATTATATATCATAAAATTGGTACGAATATGGATACAGGTATGGGTATGAGTACAAATATAGATATCTCATACTTGTATCCGTACCCGAACCTAATGGACATCTTTTTTTTTTAATCCTCCATATCCAATTGTCTATATCCATTTAAATGTCTGACAGATAAAACTCATCGGGTGATGGGTAAAATCAACCCCGTTTATATCCCTAGACCTAACCCAATCCGACGAGATATCCCGAAATAAACTGAAACTAATCCGACTAGAGCCTGAACTATCTCAACCTAAACACCACCCGACTTGGTAAATTAACCCGATACAAATTGAATATGCAACGACTCGAGCCCAAACCGGACCCAACCCACAACCAACCCACAAATGAAAATGACCCACAAATAACCCAACCCTAAAACGACCTAACCCGCTATAACCTGATCCAATTGTTGCCTATAGATATAAATAACCTAGAATACCCACAATGCCCTCACAAGCTAGCAAACTGTGAACCTTTTATGATAGTTGCCTCTCTCAAATTTAAGCCACAATAATCTATTGATGGGTATTATAGTCAAGAAAAAGTGCCACATCATTTTCAAATTTTCAGCCCCAAGTCATCCTTTTATGATAGTTGCCTCTCTCAAAAAATTTGAAAAAGTATCCATACAAACTCTGCTCATGTCGTCTCCTGTCATGTATGAACCACCTTTTACCTCCTCCCATGCTATCATACTGCAACAAAAAGATTAAACTACTAACTCCACATGTCCCATCACCCATGTTCTGCTTACATCAGACTGCACTTGTATTAATTCCTAGTAACAGTTTCTTTGAAAATATCAATTAAATATTTAGACTTTCAGGGATTATAAATCTTCTTACATCCTTGATTATGTCTTCTCTTTGTCTTCAAACTAGTCGTAAGGACATGTTCATTAGGTTGTTAGGAAGAGTAGATTATTTCTACAACCTTATTTGTACTTTATGATTATGATATAAAAATTTTTCTATTTAAAAAAAAATCTTCTTACAGTGGCCAAACAAATAAATAGTAAAGTAAATACCAAAAAAAAATTTCTGAAACTACTGTACTCCAGCAGATATAGGTACACACTTAAAAAATTTAGGATTCAGCCATTGAAGACAGATTAAAAGGTAAACTTAGTATGGTACTGCTTTTTAACATTTGCACTATTTTATCCCTCTTCAGTTAACCAATACAGAAATGTCATGCTACACTTGCAGTGCAAGAATAGGTTGCATGGAAAGGGGGAAATAGCGATTTTTATAAAATTTGGAAATGGCAAAATAATAATAATGTGTGAGGGTTAATGTTTGGAAAATAATAATAATTATAATAATACAGCATGCTTTGTAAACCATTTAATACAAGATACACACATACACATATATATGCAAGGTTATATAATAAGAACTAGGTCCCTTGGCAGGAACTGAGAGCTCTAAATCTGATCTCTTCATTTAATAATTGATGGCTAAGATGACAATAGACTAAATAAAAATAAGAAATAAAATTACCTTTATCAAGTTATTAATCGTGAATCATGAACGGCGTTTTCTCTCCCTACATATCTCTCTCCTCCTCCCTCCTCCATCCCGACTCTACTGCCTCTGCCAGATTTCGCCATCACTCTCACCTAACTGTCTCCCAATCCACTTGATGTCAAATCTCCTCACTTTGATGACCATCGAGGAAGAACGAAGCTCGACCAATGACTAGCGTTCGATTAGCCACATACACCAAGTGTTCTTAGGATTTTATTTTTATTCTTTTGGCAAGGAAACGGTCAGGGTCGGGAACGCCAGATCCAGTTTCCAGAAGCATATTCGTTCACAGCCTGGAAACTTGGAACGGCCCTCCCCAGCCATTTCCATGCAACAGAGGTGCAAGATCCAGCGGAAATATTGTTCAAGATTGCTTATCAACTACATATTGAAGATAAAAAATAACCAGTAAATTTTGTGTTGTTTCATTACCGATATTTCCACCTAATCCAGTTCAAATGTTACATAATAAAATATCACGCTACACTGGCAAACTAATTGGATAAGGAGTATCTTTAATCAAATAGATAACTAGCAGAAAAAAAAGGTATGATTTGCATCAAAATGGAAATCACACAAATTTACTAGTACTTTGCAATATCAGGAATGTTTTGCATCAAATTTGATAATATATGCACATGCTCACGAAATTATCATAAAGGCTAAATTTAATGATTCTTTTAAGTTTTCCATAAACGTTAGTATACATGGAAAATTTGTACGTCACAAACTATTTCTTTTAGTGCCTGTTATTTGGTTAGCCAACTAACTTTCATTTAAAATTAATTTAAAAGAACAAAAAAACATACATAATACCTAAATAAAAAAAATCAATCTATACACACATTGTCACTCCCTCCCCACTTTTGAAACATTTATATTTCATCTCTCACCAATTCTGCCCATAAGAAGTTGACACAATCATTATTTTACTCGCCTTTCTCCTCCTGCCCATTCTCCTCCACAATTCACTTTTCACTTCCCTTTGACAATGAACCAGCAGAATAGAGCATTAAAAACAAATATTGTTGCTTTTGCCCGTCACTTTAAGGATTGGATACATTTCCATTTTTTGTCTCTTAAGGTAATTTTGCATATCAGTAATTTTCCTACACGAATTATGCGTACCAGTTGCACATTTCTTCATCGTTTCATTTTATTATATTTTTTCAATAATTTGCATTTCCAAGTTTCTATACTTGAAGTCTGTAATTACTACGTTGGTGTATGATTTGCACCCACGATGAATCGACCAAATTTCTTATTTTATTTGCATGTATTTTTTGTCTCTTTTGATGCTTGTGTACTAATTAAAAATCACATCAATAAGGTTGTACCTTTACCATCATTTTATTATAATAAACTACAAAAATGGTGGTGCTTGAAATCCAAAGAATTCCGATCAAAGAAAACTATGAATAGAGTGAAACAACAATTTAATAATATTAAGAATAAGGCTACAAGAGAAACTTTCCTCCCGTAAGAAAACCCTAGACGCTCTCTCCTCTCTCCTCCTCCATGGCTCGCACGAGGAGTGCATTGGCTGCAGCCAAGAAGAAGAAGATGGCTTCAGGGAGTTCTAGTGCTGGGATTGAAAGGAGCGAACGAGATAGGAATGTTCACGTTTCTTTTGATGATTCGGATAAGACCTTATCGCACGATGGCAATTCATGCATGGTTCATGCAGAGGGTAACATCGATCAGGAAGATATTCGTAGGGTTAACAGTCCTTGTTCCAAGGAAATTGCCAATTCTGTTGTCCCTATTGGTGCTAGGGGGAATGACTCATATGGCATGGATACTCGTGAGAAGATGGATACCGAGGAGGTGCACCCCCGACCCTTGACTACATCGTGGAAGGACTTGATTGTGGGTAATAGATATCCTCTACAAGGATCATCTCTGACTTACGTCCCCCCTGCTAGGGTTGGGGATAAGATTCAAGTTTCTTTGCAGAAAGATAAGGTGGAGAAGAACTGTAAAGAATGGCAATGGGCCGCGGTCGGCTATGTTATTGGTTTTCGACCAACCATGCCTCAAATGTTTGGGTATGTGAAGAGAAACTGGTCAAGGGTTAAAGAACCGAAGGTGTTGCTCCATGACCAAGGGTTTGTTGTTTTCAAATTTGATTCTCAAGAGGATATAGATTGGGTGTTATCCAAACCTTATTGGTCTTTCTTCAATAGGCCTTTTATCCTCAAGGAATGGCATAGAAGATTTCAATTCTCTAAGGAAAAGTTTCAATTCATGCCTTTGGGGGTGAAGCTTGTTAACCTGCCTTTGGATTATTGGGATGTGGATTCCCTTAGAATTGGTAGTGCTATTGGCAGGCCTCTTCATTTGGATGGGATAACTTCTGCGCGAGAAAGAATCGCCTTTGCCCGCATGTTAGTTGAAGTGGATGTGTCCAAGAAACTGGTTGATTCTGTGGATTTAATTGACCCTGATGGAGAGGTCCTGACTCAAAGGATTATATATGAATGGAGGCCTAGTTTCTGTAATGATTGTCATGAGGCTGGAGATTCTACTGATAAATGTAAGAAGGGGACCAAGGTGCTGAATGATGGCCAAGCTGTTAAGTCTGTCCCTAGTGCTGCAGGACAGTCAAAAGGGGAGAAAGGAGGTTCCTTCTGGCGAAAAGTTCCCATGGGGCTCTTAGGATCTTAGAATTCTGGTCAGAAGGTAGATAAGGAGATAGTCAGGCAGGTTGATCCCAATGTCCCTGGACCTAGCTCAAGTATTCTTTCTTTTGACAGTGATAATCATTCTGGTAAGGACAAGCATGTTTCTTCTGAAGGAGTGCAGACTCAATTTTCCAAGGCCATCGTGTCCTCAACCACTGTTTTCTCTGGGAATAGGTTTGCTTGCTTAAGTCCCCCTGCTAATAACCCTCAGGAGCATGCAGGAATTTTGTTCTCTCAGGGATTTGACCCTGACATTCCTTTGGATCCCCATCAAAATACCCATGCTAGGAGCCTGGAATGTTAGAGGGCTTAATAAGCCCTATAAACAAAAGGAGTTAAAGCATTGGCTCTCAGTGCATAAAATTTCCTTGTTTGGACTTTTGGAGACTAGAGTGAAAAGTGTAAATGCTATTGGCATTGTTGAAAAGCCGGGAGCTCACTGGAGCAGATTAGACAATTATGGCTCTCATTTAAATGGGAGAATTTGGTGTCTTTGGAATAGAAGGGTTTGGGATGTCCAGCTCATCTTTTATAATGAGCAAATGTTGCATATTTCAATTTCTGCTGTTCAGTCTAGTTTGCATTTCTTTGCTTCTTTTGTTTATGGTTTCAATACAGGTGTGGATAGGAAAGCTCTCTGGCAGGCTTTACAAGATTATCAGGTGGTTAATGATCCTTGGATTGTCTTGGGTGACTTCAATGTTGTTTTCCAACCTGCTGAGAAGTTTCAAGGAAATGCCATCAATTTTCCTGATGTTACTGAAGCTGTTGATTGTTGCAACTCTATCTTACTTCATGACCTTATTTATTCAGGCATTAAATTCACTTGGTCTAATAAAAGTTTGGGAGATAATTTAATTATGGCCAAGTTGGATAGGGTACTGGTTAATATTCCCTGGTTATCCAAGTTTCCTCTGTCCTGTGCTCAATTTAAAGAGACTCTTTCTTCTGATCACAGTCCCTCTTTGGTATCTTTAGATGTTTCTCCACCTCATTTTAAAGGTCATTTTAAGTTTTATGACATGTGGACCTTGCATCCTCATTTTATACCTCTGGTAGTTGAATGTTGGAAGACTATTTCTCACATCAATATTTTCAAGATGTTTCAGATCAAGATTCAAACTGTTAAGTCCAAATTGAAAGTCTTTAATAGACAAAACTTTGGAGATCTTTCTTCTAGGGTGCAACAGGCTAGAGAGCAGCTGAAGAAAAGTCAAGAGGCCTTATCTTTGAATCCTGCTAGTTTATCTCTGCAACAGGATGAGAAATGTAATTTAAAATCTTATGAATTCCTAGCTTCTTGTGAGGAATGTTTTCTCAAACAGAAGCCTGGGATTAAATGGCTGCAGTTAGGTGATTCAAACACTCATTATTTTTTCTCTGTTATGAAGGTAAGACAGCAGCATAATTTAATCAGAAAGATACAGCTTGACTCAAGAAATATTTGTTGTGATAGGGATGATATTGCACAAGCTTTTGTGTATTTCTACACAGAGTTGCTAGGTCATAGAGGTGCTACTACAAGTTTGGTTTCAAATGATGTTTTGAATTTGGGACCTTGTCTGTCAGTTCAGAATCAACATGATTTATTAAGACCCATTTCTTTGCAGGAGGTTAAAGATGCTCTATGGTCTATTGGAAATTTCAAAGCACCAAGACCTGATGGTTTTACTGCTGGGTTTTTTAAGGATGCATGGAATGTGGTAGGAGGGGATTTGCAGCTGGTGGTAAGAAGGTGTTTTCAAACAGCTTCTGTCCCACTTTTCATGGGTCAGTCTAAGTTGGTCCTCATCCCCAAATTTGTGAATGCTATAAAGTTGGCTGATTTTCGACCTATAGCTTGCTGCAATGTGGTTTATAAGGTTTTGGTCGGGTTGCAATGTGTTTTACCTTCCATTATCCACCCATCACAATCAGGGTTTGTAAAGGGAAGAAGAATTGGGGATAATGTTCTCTTGGCTCGTGAATTGTTGCATATGTATAATAGGAAGAACATTTCTCCTAGATGTATACTGAAGGTTGACATGAGAAAAGCCTATGATTCTGTGGATTGGACTTTCTTGGAAAGGGTCGTGTTAGGCCTACATTTTCCTGTGCATTTTGTCAAAGTCATTATGGCTTGTGTTTCCTCTGCATCTTACTCCTTGTCTATCAATAATGTATTGCATACTCCTTTTAAAGGAAAGAAAGGTCTTAGGCAGGGGGGCCCTTTATCTTCTTTTCTGTTTGTTATTGTCATGGAGTATCTTAGTAGGTCTTTCCGATCCTTATGGAGTAGGAATGATTTTCAGGGGCATCCTAAGTACAAGAAGCTGAATATTATTAATTTGAGTTTTGCTGATGATCTTTTAGTTTTCTGCAAAGCTGATGTTGGTTTAGTGAAAGCCATCAAGGAGGTGTTAGACAATTTCTCATCTTGCTCAGGCCTCCATATTAGTCCTGCTAAAAGTGTGGTTTTCGTGGGAGAAGCTAATCAGAGTTTAAAGCAGGTTATAAAATCTGTTCTTTCTTTTCAAGAAGGTTCATTTCCTTTCAAGTATTTGGGTGTCCCTCTTGATGCCTCCAGGCTTAAAGCTGCAGATATGTTGGAATTGGTTCAAAAAATTTCTGGTTGAATGCAATATTGGGCTAACAAGCTTCTTTCCTATGCTGGAAGGTTACAGCTCTTACAATCAGTAATCTCTGGTATTACTAATTACTGGAGTCAAATTTTCCTTCTCCCCAAGAAGATTATACATAAAGTGGTGGCCCTGTGCAGGGCTTTCCTTTGGTCTAGAAAGGTTTTTCCCACTAAAAGAGCTTTAGTGGCATGGAGAGTGGTCTGTTTACCAAAGAAAGAAGGGGGTTTAGGCTTATTACAGCTGTCTTCATGGAATATTGCGGCTGTGGGAAAGATGTTGTGGCATTTATCTCAGGATAAGGATGTTCTTTGGATAAAATGGGTGCATGCTTATTATATCAAAAGACAAGAATTGATCTCATGCAGCCTACCCTGCACTGCTTCAGGGTTACTGCATAAAATTTTTTCATTTAGAGATGTCCTCCTTCCTGTTTTCCAGCACTAGCAGAGTGACAAAGTGTACTCCATTGCTGAGGTTTATGATTCTATCAGATTTGCTACACCTAAGGTGGCCTAGAGGAGATTTGTGTGGTCCAATTTTGCAGCTCCCAAACATAAATTTATTTTATGGTTAGCTGCCCGGTCCAAGCTTCCCACTAAGGATTATATAAGCACCTTTCTGCCATCCATTAACCAGAAGTGTTGTAATTGCTCTCAAAATGAATCTTTGTTGCATCTTTTATGTCAGTGTGCTAAGTTGAAGAAAGTATGGTCTGCTATAGGCAAGAGTGGTGGTTTCAGAATCAGGTATGGTTCCATTGCAAGGGTCTTTGCCTCTTTGGCAAGAAGAAGAAGCAGGAATGATGTCATTTCTCAATTTTATTCAAGTTTTTATGCTGTGGCTCTTTATGAGATTTGGAAAGCTAGTAATAATTGTATTTTCTCTAATAAAATTGGGATTTGAAAGGGGTAGCTTATAAGATTGCTTTGACTATGTCATCTCTTTGCCTTCATTCTAGGAGGGAAAAGTTTGTAAGTTTGATAGGAAGGGTAGATCACTTCTACAGCTTCATTTGTACCTTATGATTTTGATATAATAGTCCATCTTTTATAAAAAAAAAACAATTTAATAATATTAGTATGAAACTAGTTTTAATATTTTGTTTTGCAGTTGAAAATGCATTAGCTTATGTCATTATTTCAATGCGAACAAATAATTTGCTTTGATTTCATTATTCTTTATGTTTTACTTTGTTCATATTCTATAATTAATGAGTTTTTGTGATTAATTTGTTCACATTTTGTAATTACTTCTTTCAAATTCTAGTTTAAATAAGACAAACACCACAATCTACGCAGCTTCTGCTCACAAGCCAAAGACTGCAATTAATTGTCATATTATAAACAAGGACAACAATTAGGGCATTTAGCCCACTCTACAGAATGTTAAGATATTGAATCTTGATCAAAAATTCCAAATCCTGATCTATACTCATTCTAGAGGCTAAAAGATGGTGATATATAAAGTCATTAGCAATCAAACATGTATTTTCCAAACAATACTAACAGGCTACAGCTCATACAATTAAATATCGATCCCAATACGTAATATTGGTCGATATATATTGGTTTTTGGGTTGGCTGATGTATAAAATTGGCAATACGCGACGGTTTTAGAATTTCACGTCTTTATCAGCGATATATTGGTTATCGACCAATATTTTACCGGTATTTACTGATATTTATTGATCTTTTCCAATATTTACTAATATTTATTGTGAAAAAAAATTTAAAAAATGTCGTGACATATAAAATATCATTCGCAACATCCCACTTCCGCGACACCGTAACCGCAATCGCAACCATAATTTTATTACCCGCTACAGCCACAAAATAACACCAACATAACCTTAGAGATATGAGATCCTTGCTCCCATATATGTGAAATTTATACTAAACTTTAAGAAAATAAAACGAAACTTAAGCCCAAAAAAGGATTGTATCAAACCCTATGCACAAAAGCTTTCCGGAAATTGTTGGATTCATATAGGATAATTTATGGGTGAGGTTGTGAGAATAGAGAAAGAGAGCCAAATCCAACATTGAGTCAACATAAGTAAGAAAATCAAGAGTTGCCCTCAATGAAAATATAAAAGAAAACACATACACACACACACAAAAGCTGTCACACGTCCAAATACATTTATTTATCATCAACTCGAGTAAAAGACAACATGAATCCAAATATAACATAAAAATCAAAACTACCAAAATTAAAAAGGTAAATCAAAGGCAAAGTCGGTGATGCACGTAAGAACATACCTCAACAGCGTTTTTGAGCAATAGGTCGTCCTCTAGCACCCATTGAGTAATAGGAGCAAGAGCTCCCATACTTTCTCTTCAAATATATTCTTCCTTTTCCCCTGTAAAATTTGTGATTATGAAAAAGTAAGACTATGTTAATATATTTTTGTTTTATGAAATCAATATTATTTATTTTTAATATAAATTGTTTTAATGTATTAACCTTCCATAATAAATTAGATATAAAGTCTAGCCATAAAGTTCAATTAACATGGTAATATGTTAGTAATTTAGCCAAACCTATGCCTCTCTATCTAATTTTTTATGGTAGAATCAGGGTTAAGAGTATGGTCACAAGGTCCTTAATCCATTCATTGGTACCATGATTCCACTAACACTACAATGAACATAGATATTGGTTCTCAATGGTGTCTTATGTATATTAACTCTTCTATGTTGTAACATAAGAGATTATAAGGACATATCTCCATCGATAGATAAGGAGGTAGTAAATGATATTTTACTAATTTTAGCCTTTTGTAAGCAGCATTAAATGAATGCAGACAAATGAGTAAAGGATATGAGCCCACTGTTTGAAAAGGCACACGGTGCGCCTAAAGGCACAAGAGTTTGGGGCTTTTTTTATCCTAGGCGAGGCTAAATTAACAAGACACATCTAACTAAAACCTAGCTACTTTTAGGCTTTAATTTTATTTTAAAAATACAATCAATTGGGAAGGAAAGGGAGGAGGGAAAACAGACTAAAGGAAGACCCATAGAAGTAATTTTGAATGGGAAAGGAAAGAAATGCATTTAGTGTAGAGAAAAAAAAACTCTGATTAGCTATTTCAGGCTTTATTTTTATAAATACAATAACTAAATCTCTTGTTGGGAAGGAAAGGGACGGAAAAAAGGGTTGTGGGAATCCCAATAGATAAATCGGTAGAAATAATTTTGAAGAGAAAAAATTATCTATTTAAGAAAGATCAAAAGCAGTGTTAGACTGGTAATATTAGCGCCTCACTACGCCTAGACGTGCACCTTCACTTAGGCTCTAGGTGTGCCTTAGGTCTTTTCAAACACAATATATGCCATAAGGATTACACTTAGAGATTAGACATACTAATATGTGTAGTAGTAAAGCGGATTCACATGGTCGGAGATACTTGTTTCATACCAAGTATGAAGCATTGGATAAACAAATAAAGATCTTGCGGTCAAATAGAGGAGAATATTAGAGATGGAGAAGCACTTAGTCCTTTTGTAAGTTTTTTCAAACGTGGGATTGTAGCCCAATAGTGTTGCAAAAAGAAGAAACAAGACATTGGACATAGTGAGAAATATGCCTAGCAGCTCCAGCCTTCCTAGGTTCTTTTGAATTGAGCCGCTAAAGACATTTACATATATATAAGTGTCACTTGAATTAGATTTCAACTAAAACTATGTTTACAACTCTCCTGAGCTATTTTAGGGTTGGAAACCAAATTTGAGACATATACGTGCTTGAGGTTGTTCATCTGAAGTGAGGGTATATGATTCACAAGATAGGAAGTTAAACCCAAGGACCATAAATGGGCATTTCGTTGTATATGCCGAAAAGGTCTAAGGATTTTATGTTCTATTGTCCATCAGAATCGAAAAATTTTAAGTTTCTTGAACATGACTTAATTAGTGGGAAATAATAAAACAAAAAAAACTATGAGATAGATCATATGGCAATGACTGACCTCTGTTCACAGTTACATGTCAATGCTAAATGGCATGTCAATGTAGCTCAATTTGTTCATTATGTTGTGGTAGGCTTGACCACTAAAGAGTGTGATAAAAGTTATAAAATATCTAAGAGGTACAAAGAATCACATGCTTATGTATAAATGACTTAAGCATTTAAAGGTAGTTAGCTATTTGGATGCATATATACTTTGTTGGCTATGTAGTAGATTTATGTAAATCTAAATCTTGTTTCATTAATATGTTAGTTGGCAGAGTAATACATAAGGATTGCATAGTCACTTCTACCATGGAGGTTGAACTCATTTCTTGAAGTTTCAACACTTGGTGTGTGACATAGAATTTTTAATTATGGTATAAAGAGTGATTGACTCTAATTTTAGGCCTTTGAAGCTTATGTGTGATATTCAATTGTTCTCTTCATCTCAAGGAATAATAAAATAATAGGTCATGCCAAACACATTGACATTAAGTATTTAAAGATAATGAAATATGTTTCTAAGGATAAAGTGGTCGTTGAACGCGTAAACACTAAATCTATATTAATTAATTAATTAAGAGTATGCCACTGTATAAGTTTACAATCATGTTTTAATATGGGCATAAGGCTCATTAGTGTTTGAAAAGGTCTAAGGTGCACCTAGGCAATAGGGGTCCTAGAGCCTAGGTGCAAGGCAAAGGTGTGCACCAAGATAATGTGAGGCGCCAAAATTACTCAAAGCTAAAAAAAAATGAATAAATGACTAAGTTTTGAAAAAAAAAAGTATACTATAACAAGAAAATATTTAGAAACATAACATAATACTGCCAATACTAGCAGATAGTGTGGATTGAGGACCACTTCTTTTTCTTGTCTCTGGTTCTTAGCTCTCTACGGTCTGTTTCTTTGTCTTTGACTCTATTTCTTTTTTTATACGAGTTTAATACTACCTTTGTTTAAAAAATAAATTTTACTCTCTTTTTTATATTTCCCTAATGACTCTGACTCTGCTTGTAGGCTTGCAGCCTGTGTTAATTGCAGAATATGCATCTTTTCCAAAATAACTATTGCTCTCCCCAATTAAAACTATAATAGGCTTCCCCTTTTCCAAAAACTGTCTACTCCTCTCCCCTAATTCCTTGACTTCCCTACATGATTTTTTACTGCTGAAAAACATGTGCATGTCTACTCCTCACCCTTAAGTCTCTAGCTCTCTAAATGATTTATTTCTACTAAAAGGCATGTGCATATCTACTCCTCTCCCCTAAGTCTCTGCTTGATATTTCCAAAACAATTATTGCTCTCCCCTATCAAAACTATACATAGGCTTCCCTTTTTCCAAAAAATGTCTGCTCCTCTTCCCTAAGTCCTTGGCTCTCTATGTGATTTTTTCTGTTGAAAGGATATTTTGGTCAAAGATGTGCGTTTTTGCGCCTGTGCATGCCTCAATCGCCTTACATGCGCCTCACTCACATTGCCTCGCCTAGCACCAAAAAAGCCCCCAACCCCCATCACATTGGGGTTCATATGTGAAGTTTATTATGAAATACATCATGGTTCGATGTAATACAGCTTATGTTGAGATTATTTCTCATTTAGTATGCATATATATGGTTTATAGAGAAATGGCACATTAAGTTATTGAATTTTGAATAAATATCAAGTTTATTCATAAAGTTAAAGTCATTAGTGAAATTGATGCATTGTGATACATGGAAAATAACTTTCAAAGTGTTAAGAGATTGTCATCATGATCTATATACTAGTTTCATCATAAAGTTTAAACTAACATAAGAAGATAATAATAACGATCTAATTTATATGGACAAAATGAGAAAATATTAATATTATTAGTTTTATAAAATTATTATTACTCATTTTCAATATAAAGTGTTTTAATAGATTAACCTTAAACTATATTAAATAAGATATAAAGTTTGGCTATAAAATTTGATTAGCATAGTCATATGTTAGTAATTTAAACTAACATATACCTCTATATCTAATTCTTGAGGGTAGAATTAGGGTTAAGTGTGTTTATATCTTTATAAGCATGTGTAGTAAACATGAAAATGGATTAAAGGTAATTAATTACTGAATTTTGAATTTAAAAAGAGAGAGGCGTGAGTTGTTTATAAAAACCAACTTGCCGTGCACATATATAGACATGAGATATGTCGTGCACTTCAATAAAAAAACCAAGGTATAACTTCTCTTTTTCATCTCTTTCAAGAACGCATACACACATGGAAAAAGAAAGTGAATATTAGAAGGATTATTCTTATTCAATTTCTGCATAATTTTTGCAAGAAATCAAGTATGAAAGAGATAAATCCAAAAGTCCCTATCCTACTCTTTCGTAGTTGACATTGCAAGGAGCAATGGAAAAATATTGTTTTTCTACCTTTATATACTATCCCACATTAGTAGAAAATATAGTTTGTAAAGTGTTTATATACCCCCACTACTCAATGGTGTGTTTGAGTTGAGTAGTGTGGATGGTTTTGTGGTTGGACTTGGCGTTGGGTCAGCCCACACGCGCACACGTGCCACCATTGTCCATCCGGGCGGAGCATATTAGATCGGGTCCGGCACTATTTTTTCCTAAAAAATCTTTTAATTTTTCTTTTCATTCAAAAAAAAATTATTCTATTGCTTATGACTCGTTCTTCCACTGTTTTTTCCACTTCTCACGATTGGGTCATGTAGAGTAATGGGCAATGGGTACTACTTTTTTTTGTGATATAAAATCAAAAGGAAAACTAAGCTTGAGGTATATATACATATTTTTACCGATCGAAATAAGGGTTTTACAATAGAGTTTTCTTCTTCTGTGAAAATATATTTCTAGGTAAAGATCCACATATTTCAACATCTTCGATCTTGACTGCAGGGATAGAAGATTGTTGTGTTAGCCTTGGGGGCAAACAGCGTCAGAATTGCACCATCGGAGGTCTGGCCAATATTTCAATTCAAGGCAGCATTTCTTTTTCACTCCACATGCTATCTCCCTCTAGGGTTTTCCCTTGGAAACCCTAATTGGACCTAGGTGGCCCAACTTTCTCTTACTTACACTACCATTACTCCATTTATCGTCCCACACCTCATCTCATTTAGATCAAATCCCAAATCATATCGCTTTACCTCTCGATTCCACATATGACCGAAAAACCCTAGTTGGCAACTTCAACCCTAGCACCTTTCTTCTCCCACAAGTAACCCCTCTCTTTTTCACTCAATATCTCTTCTCTCCCGTGACACCCATAATCACCCCTTATACAACAATTTCCACTCTTAACCCGTACTCCACTCTCCCTTAATCATTTTTACTTCCACATTTTACATATTACTACTTTCTCCCAAAACCCTAATCGGGTCCCTTATACACCCTTACACCAACCTACGTATTATTTTTCATCCCAAGTCTCCAAACACTCCACAGCTCTCCCTTCAGCTTATTTACACCTTAATACAACTTTTCTCGCGTAAAGATCATCCCCATGCAAGTTTTATCCCCCCCTGCAAACTCTGGAAGTTCTCATGCAAACCCTAGAATTCCCATGCATAGTTCTCATCTCTTATTCATTTTGGTCAACCTCATACCCCCCTTTAGCAACTCACTTCCCATTTATTTCTTTTGTCCTTTCATCTCCATGTCATAATAATAATTACCCTACCATGCATGTCCTAGAGGGTTAAATCATGCCACAACACATCATAATCACCATATATGGATATCACATTCATGTCATGAGAAAACACATACCACGTACCTTAACTCCAAGTTGCGCTACACATAAAACACGTTAAGGATAATCATGCGATACACAACAGGATATGATATATATACAAGGCATACAAGTCACATAACACGTAGGAACCTTAGCCACATCCTTACGAAACAGCCATAAGTGGAGGTAAGTAGAAACTTACCTGGATCCGAAGCTAGCTAAGCGAGATAAGAGGGAGAGAGAGATCACTAGCTCGCGGATCCACAATAAAGCTTTCCTACATCGCCGATAGAAATCGGAACTAGGTCAGAAACTATCTTATCAATTAACAATTCACATATTATAATTAAATAAACGCAAACGAACACAAACGATCTTTATTGAAAAACGTGTCCAAAACTTAGGACTTAAAAGCATAGCTCTATTAAGATTTAAGATTAAATATAAATCAAAACGGATTAATACAAATACCACTTGGGACATTTCAAATTAATTTGGAAAGACCGAGAAAGAATAATCGATCATAAGTTAATTTATCGAAAATAACTTATTCATTAGGTTTTACAACCAAATAGGTAAACCAACCATTTACATAGAACCGAATCCAAACCAATTAGATTAAAACATAATTTAAATGACTTAAACCCAAAGATAGGAATCGATTAGATAAAAGACGCATAGCAAAAATCGATTTTATAAAACAATCCACGAAGATTAGGGTTTTTAAATCCCTAAACTACGAATCGACCAAATCACTTCGATTGCCTCAAATTGATAGTTTTAAAACACAATTAAACTAATTTTAGATAAATCTAGATAATTAATTTCAACAAAACAACCTTCCTAGTAACCAATTTAAGACTATCCATTTTCAAAATTAGGGTTTTAAAGCCCACAACACAAACTCGAGTAATTCAAATTAAAGGTATTAGAATACAACTAGGATCATTTCAACTACTTCTATAATTTAATTTTAGAAAAACAACTATACCAATAACCAATTTTATAATCTCACTTGAAATATAGGGTTTTAGGCCCGAAAATGCAATTCGGTTGAATTCTATTAATTTAATCCAATTGAATGTTTAGAAATGCAATTAAACTCATTTTATAACATATCAAAAAATCAATTAATCAAAACCAATAAAAGAAATACTCAATTTAGCACAATTAGGGTTTTTGGGCCCGAAACGCAAATCTGATCAATTCTTGCTAAAATGTATAAATTGGTGGTTCGAAAATATAATTAAATATATTCTAATATAAATTGTATAGTCAATTGAATAAAACGACCCGATTACACAATCCAATTTAGTCCCGCAAGAGTTTTGACCTAAAAATCCAATTCCGATTAATTACACACAATTTCCCCAAATCAACACTTCCGATATGAAATTAAATACGTTTTAAACGATATTATAAAATCAATTGAGCGGAACGACTCAATTACGTGACCCAATTTAATCACACACGAATTTTGACCTAGAAATCAAATTCCGACAAATTCTGCATAAATTTCTCAAATTGACAGTTCCGACATGAAATTAGATACATTTTAAAACATATTGTATAATCAATTTATCAAAAATAGCTAAATCGGACGAACCCGAAAAATTCGGGCATAACCCGGCCAAAAATCCAATTTCCAAAATTCCAACCTAAACCATACAATTAACATATCCAAATCAATCTTACAGCACATATATACATTATCAAACAATTAATTTAGCTTATCACAAGCTAAATCATACTCAATTAATCAAATCTATATTAGGGTTTTCAGAAATTTATACCAACAAAAATCAGTAAAAATCGGAGCAAGGAGGGCCAGGGAAGCTTTGTCGGGGGCCGGGGGTGGCTCGCCGGTAGTCAACAGGGTCTGCCGTGGCCGGACGGCGGCGCACCCAGCGCGGCTCGTCGCTGCTGCTGCTGTCGCCCGCTGCTGCCGCTCGCTGCTGATGCGCTGCTTCAGCTGCTGCTGCAGCTGCTGTTGCCGCGGGTTGTGGCCGACGAGGACTGGCGAGCTCGGCCGGAGCGGGGAGGAGCTTGGGGAGAAGGTGGCGGCTAGGGTTGCGAGACGGGAGCAGGGGTCGGGAGCAGAGGTCACGAACAGGAGAGTTGGGAAAGACAAGAGAAAAACGAAAAGGAAGAGGGGGGTTCGGTCGGGCAACGGGTGGGTCTTTTTTTTTTACAAATATAAATATATATAAAATAAAACATTGAATATTTATAAATTATTATTGAAATATTTTATCTAAAATTTATTAAACAAAAATTATTTTAAAAAGATCTGAACGTTTAAAATTAATAAAAAGCTATATAAAGAATGTCAGAAACATTTGCGGAATAATTTATTCACGAACATAAAAATTTATATTATTTACGAAAATATATTATAAGACCTCGAAAAAATTATTTAAAAGTATATAATAAAATATTTAAGTCAAATTCTAATAAATCAAGATTAATTTAAATAATTTCGGAAATCGGTTTTCCGCAAACCAAAAAGCATAAAACGAAAGAAAATAAATTCCAGAAAGAAATTCATAAATAAACTCTGAAATTCTTTTTAATTTAAAACTTCCCAAAAATATTAATGATTTCCGAAAGCGAATAAATTTAAAGTCAGAAATATTTTCTACGGATAAAATCATTAAAATAAATTTAACTATTTAAACAGAAATTCTATAATTTAAATAATATATTTCGTTAACGAAATATAACTCCAAAATAAAGTCATAATCACACGACGAAGTTAAAATCGAAAACGAATCTAAAATATTAAAAATAAAAATATGAGAAAGAGCGGGAATATATATTTTTAACCGATACTCGAACTCATAGGAATATAATAAAATCATTGTCGTTAACGAATTTATCTATAATGGTTCGCAACGACAATAATTAATTAAATTCAAATATGAATTCGAAATCGTTGATAAATCCATAAAACGAATCAAAATTAAAATAATTAAATTTTTACATCAAATTATGCTAATAAAATCATTTAGCTTAATAAATTTGGAATTTAAAAATACGAGGTATTACAGATCCATTCCCTTAATTTCATCCCTATTATTCCTCGTATTATCCACCCATAGGTCATAAGATAATTAGGCAATTATTACAATTTTTTAGTCAACTCACTTTCCTCATTCTTCTCTATTTATCTCACAACCACATCATACTACATAGGACCTCCTATCATGCATGTCATGAGGGGTGATATTACACAAGCATGATTAAAGTACATGTAATAACAATAACATTACACATATCATAAACATCTTAAACTTACCTTAGCTTCATGCTTAGCAAGCTGCGCCACAAGAACATAATAATATAAAATATAAAGCACATCCATTAAACCAATACACATAGCACATTATTACATGTAAAAAGCCTTAATCATATCATTACCTAGTACGACACTGGGCTTGGAGCATGCTCCTATGCCTCCTTAGGGTTTTGACTTGATTCACCTATAATAGGGAAGTACAATGGGTTAATCCCCCTCTTACCAAAATTTATATGATTCCTACCTTACCCTTGTCATAACCTACTATTAGGGCTAATAATAGTAATAGTTGTTTTATAAATAAAAACAGGGTTATTGTTCTCTAAAGTATCTAATAATGTTATTATTAATCAAAATAGGTCTTATCAGCTACAACGGTTTACGTTAAAGTAATTATAGCAATATTCGTATTATTAAAAGTAATAGCTTCAATATTAGTAATGATAATAATAATAATAGTAGTTGTAATGATAATACTATCATCAACCCAAACCTTAGTAATAATAACATTGATATTAGTAATATAAAAGTAGTGACCATAATGATACTAATAATAATAATGTTAGTAGTGATAGCAAGGCTAGTGATATATGAAATGTTAACAATAATGACAAGGTAAAAATAATGATAGTAGTAGTAGTAGTAGTAGTAGTAATAATAATAATAATATTATTATTATTATTAGTTCCAATCTTAAGAATAATACTAATAAAGGTCCTAATAATCATAATAGTAGTAGCCTTGGTGATAATATGGTCAATTATGGTAATATGGATGAAAATAATAATAATGATGACGATGATGATAATAATAGTAGTAATAGTAGCAATGATAGTAATAATTTTAGGCATAATAATAATAATAACCGAAATGGTAATAGTGATATAAGGGTTCAAATATTTACACTAATAATAAAAGTGATAATGAGCCAACGTTAGTATTAATAGTATTAGGAAAAATAATAATAATAATAATAACAATGATAATCATAATAATACTAAAGTTGTAGATTGTTAATAAAAATAACATTAGTTAGAAATATTTATGAAGTTAGGTTAAATAATAATAATGATAACATAATAGTAGTAGTAGTAGTAGTAGTAGTAGTAGTAGTAGTAGTAGTAGTAAGGAAGGTACCATTAATATTATTAAAAATAGCTAATACTTGTATAAAATGGGTTTAGAGGTTGGGAAGTTTAGAGTACCACCTAAGGATGGTGGCAGCACCGGCGGCGGCAGTAGAGAGAGAAGAGAGGTGGAGAGATGGTGGTATAGGCTAGAGGAGATGGAATGAGGGGGTGATTGAGGTGGTGGCGGGTGCCTCAGGTGGAGAGGGGAAGTATGAAGGTGGCGGCGCACAATGGCGGGTGTGGTGGCCGAAGGTGGTGGAGGGAGGAGAAGGGAGAAGCAGAGGGAGGCAGGGAGAGAGGGAGGTATGGGGAGGTAGATGAATCTCCCCCGGTTGTTTTGGAGGGTAGATAAGGTGTTGGTTAGGGTGGGATTGGTGGTGGACGGTGGTGCGAATGGCAGCGGGGGGCGAAGGGGGTTGATCGAGAGGGGAACTTTGCATAGCTGGGGTGGCTCGTGCAGGGAAAACCGAGGGAGGAGGGAGGCTTAATTCGGTAGAGGGTGATATAGGGAATGCTTATGTGGGCGGCGACGATGGTCGACGATGACAGAATGGACGTTTGATTGGGAGGTGGCGTAAAAGGAGGGTTTTCTGGGTTGTGAATCAAAGGAGCCCGATTATGGTTGCCCTTGTGGTATTTATATGCCAATTTGAGGGGAAAACGACAGAGGATGAAGAGGATAAGAGGGGACAGGTGAGGTAGGACCACCTGCCGATGATGGCAGGGACATGTTTAGTCGGGGGGAAGAAAAGGAAAGGACAGACGTGCATGAGGAGGGAGGACGACCTGGTTGGGTCAAAATTGGAAAGAAAACGATGGGGGGAGAGAGGGAGAGTAAGGGCTGGTAGGCAGTTGGTGGTGGGCGACGGAAATGGTGTTGTAGGTTGGGGTTGCAGGTCGCGTGGGCCGAGGAAGAAGAAGGAGGAGGGAAGGGAGTGCACCGGGCGGTCGTGGAAGAAAATAAGAGAAAAAAAAATAAGGAGGCAGACTGGTTGGGCGAGGGGCAAATGAAAGGGGACGATGCGGGCCTAGGTCGTGACAAATAAGAAAGAAAGGAAGAGGACTTGGGCTGCGTGGGCCGACCCAGTTGGGGAAGATGGGGAAAAAAGAAGAAAGGAGAAGGAGAGAAAAGAAAGAAGAAAAAAGGAAAAAGAAAAAAAAAGGAAGAAAGAGAAAATAGATGGATTGTGATATTTTGGGCATTTGGTATTTTTAAATATTTAAATAAATAATATTTAGAAAAATAATGATTAAATTCCTTTTTAGATTAATTTAGGCTATTTTGAATAAAGTTTCCTTAACTTACATTTTAATTAGCAAAATACCCTATTTTTTTCTAATGAAATTATTTATTACTTATCTCTTGATTTCCCTTAATTAATTCCCTTTATTTTAATAAAATAGTTTATTTAATTAAGTTTCCTAATAAATTCTTATTTGGCTATAATTTCTAAATTAGGATTTTGGGGTATTTCATAAGGTGTATGAAGCCTTTGGACCTTGTCATTTCGGGTATAGACAAAGGCCTAGATTTTGCCCATATAATATAATTTTAGCAGTGTTTAAAATCATAATGTATTTGATAAGCTTGTTCGCATATTATGTAAAGTAATGGAATCATGGAGGTTTGATTTAAAATGTAAAAAATGTAGACCCCTAATTATACAATTAAATAAATATATCATATAAAAATGGTTAATAGTGGAATGCAAGTACCATTAATGATAATACGTCAACTTATCCCTAAAACTTGTATTTTAAATATCAGATAAAAAATAAATCTAGCATAGTGCCGAATCGTGGTTTGATTGAAAATTGCTTTCATTTAAAAAAATGACCAAAACAACCCAATTCATTCGGTTTGATTGGACCCTTGTCCTTGATTTTTTTTTTATCTTCATGTCTTAAACGATGTCATTTAGAGTACACTAAATAAGGCTAGTACAACCAATTTTCTAATATTTTGCCATTAGTATGGAAAATAGAATAGTTTTTTACTTGACGATCTTCTGACACATAACACATTTGATTTGATTTTTTATTGACCACCTACACCAATTTCCTATCCTCTAATACCTACCCCCATCCCATGGAAATAGTTTGTTGGGAGTAGAGGTCGTTCTGTCCCAATCCTCATCTCCATACCCTACTTTTATTTTTCCTTCTTAATTAACAAATAAAACATTTATTAAACATTCTCCCTATTTTTATTTTTAGATTTTCGAGTCCCTACTATTCTGTTTATATTGGGATAAACATTAAAAATTATATTAAAAAAATTTGTGGTGAATGTTTTAAATTTATTAGCTTGAATTGAGATAAATTTATAAAAAAAAATTATTTTTTTATATCGTTATCATAAAAATCAAATGATAACAAAAATAATATAAACAGAGGCAAAACTTTAAATTTAATTTATTTAATTTATTTAATTAAAAGTAATAAAATTCATTATCAAATAAATAAATTTTTATTTATCCTAAAATAGTTGTTAATGTTTTAAAATAGATTAATATACCATGCACGCATCTCTGGATCAGCCATACCGGGAACCGAACGAAACGAGTTCAAACTTAAACGGGACGGTCGTCCAATTCACGGCCGAACGTACTCCATCATCTTGTCTCGGTTAAAATCGCCTGTCGGACCAGGAACGATAGCGAAAGCTGCCGTCGATAGCGCAGATAGCCGGAAGTTGCACGGGATCGGTTTATCGGAATTTGCAGTCCTCCTACCCAAAAATCGAAACCTCTTTCCACTTCGCTAGCACACGCTCGACGCATCTCGTCTCAACCCAGCCGCTCCCCCACCACCGAGTCGGCGTTGACGTTTGGCGATATACTTCTGGGGAAGCTCGAGCCATCCAAGATCTCTACCTGTTCTCAGGTTGCGCTCTTATCCCCACTATACTACTGCTGCTTCTCTCGTCCACACTGTTTTTTATTATAATTATCAATAAGTAATCCAAACCATGAACCTTCGCGGTTCTCCTAAATGATCATATATCTCATGCTGAAGTCGAATCTTGATATTAGATTCTCCGCAGCACACCAAGCTATAATCAATGTTTTGTTAATCGCTAGTATGTCGGGATGGGAGTTTAAAATTCCTATATAAGTTGCACATGTGTCTTTTTTTCTTCCTTTAAATATTCTGAATTGGACAGGAGATTGCAGGATAATTAGTCTTCTGACAACCCCTGCAAATTATTCAACAGTCTAAAGTCACAGCTTAGCCTGAATGGCGTCAAACAAGAAAGAATCGGAAGCTTTCAGCTTGCTCAAGTTTATGTACAACGACGACGACGACAATATGGAAGATGCTGACAAAGATGAAGATGAAGACACAGATGAGAAAACACTGGAGGAGCAAAGGCAGGCCAGTGTGGATGAAACTGCATTGCAGAATGGAGAACAACCGGTCTTTAGAGAAAATGATACTGTTCTACCCTATTCGATGAACGAACGTCCATCCAATGTTGAGATAGCGCCAAAACGCGGTGAAGTGAGGTCTCCAACGCCAGAACAGTCTCTTTCTCTCACTTTTATGCCACAGTATGAAGTATTGGCTTCTGAAACACAGAGGTTGAGAGAGAGCCTGACTATAGTTGATTACGGGCATGAAGAAGTTGCCTTGTCCCCTGAGGTCGAGGTATAATGCCAAGCTCATTATGCTTTGGTTTTCCCATGATGGTCTACTTTAGGAAGAATTTTGAAGGAGACAAATTTAGGAGATCTAAGGGTTTTTTTATTTTTTATTTTTTATTTTTATATCAAAATACGCAAACGCTGCAACTTTCTCTTCTACTGAAGGAGATGAATAATTGGTTTTCAAAATCATTTTGTATGATATCATGGTGTATGGTTATTCGCTTGCCGGTTGCAATACATATTGAGTTTTCTAATTTTTGTTTCTGAGAACAATCAAATTTTTATTGTCAGGTTTCGTAAATAATTCATCATAATTTTATTATAGGCCCGTACCTTTGTTATGAGAAGTAATGTTATTTGTGAATTATTCGTGCTTCTCAACATTTTAGGAGGGAGAAATTGTTGGCACTGGTCGAGTTATGTTTGCTGAGGAGCCACAAAATGGTAATGGTATGGTGTTTTGCTTTTCATTGTGATATTTACATTTCTTGTAGACAAGATATGATGTTAGCATCCAATGTACTAGATCAAAATGGAAATTGTTCTTGCTTTTCATACCGGTGAAGTTACTTTGTGCTCATAATTGATAACACTGTCACTTTATCCTATTTCAATGGATTTTGCAGGTGAGCTTCAAGAGAGGCCATCAAGTGAACGCATTCAAATTTCAACACCAACCATTCAATTGACCCTCAGTCATCTGCCCACATAGATATGCCACAGAGTGCTGCAAACAATACTTTGAAAGAATCAGAAGTTGAAGTTGTAGAAGGTGTTACTATGCCCAAAGAAACATATAAAAACGTTGATCCATTGAATGAGTTTTTACCTCCACCACCCAAAGTCAAGTGCTCACAGGAGCCGCAAGTAAGTTTTATTTTATTTTTTATTTTTCTTACTAACATTTTCTTTATTTACTTAGTTCTTGGTATCATTTTTGCACAAGATCTACCAATCAATTTGTTAAGCACCCAAAGCAAAACCACATGCCACAACTAGAAAATCAGATCAACAGAGATTGAGAGCAAAAATTAAGGCAGAAAGAGAGAGAGCGTGATATTAATAAGGCTGTAATGGCACAAGAATAATCCAGGCATTCGAGGCTCTGGTCCCTCCCCCAACAATTCCCGATTCCTCCTCCCTCCTTCTCTCAGTTCTCCCTGATTTATACTACCCGACTTCCCCAAAACAGAAAAGATACCAATTAACAGAATAACAGACCCCTGCCAGGTCATGCCTACCTGGCGCACTAGACACCAAAAATGATAAAGAAATTAATATAGAAAACAGCAAATATCATGACAGTTCAGTCGCCTCTTTCAGTCTGCTCGCCACCCTTGCTCCTCCGCACGTAAGTATATTTAATCACTGGCCTATCACAATTGTGCTGTCCCAAATTGCTCAACCAAGCAAAGTCAGTTGCAGCCTTGACTCCAGAAGCAAAAAAGCGAGAGAGTACATAAGTTTAAGTGGAATAATAATTGGGGTAAAATCGTGTGAGATAAACTGAAATTATACTATGAAAAACAATAATTGTGCAAGCAACCAAAATGGGTTGTAATGTGTGCTGTCCAATTAATGCCCTCAAAAGTCCAACAATTGTATGTATCTTATCACTCTATGTTGCTCCGGGCACATCTCCTACAAGTCCATCCCTTTGATTCAGTGGATTGGTCTTAAATTATGAGCAATAACAGAACAAAATATTATACTCATTCTGATTGTGTTGACCATTTTATAACACTGGAATAGGATGTTGTAATTTGTACGTTTTTTCATTCATTTTTGTTATAAAGATTCAGAAACATAGGATTATTGACCCAACTATGTGAAGTGCATTTTTGTATTCAAACTCAAATATTTGTTTTCGTTTTTGTATTGACAAATAGAAATATATGGCAGCAAGACATTGGTGCCATAACTGAATACACTTGACCTTGTACCAGGCTTACACTAGTAAAAATCTCTTGATATTTTCCACGGAAGTTGATTGCATTGTGAAAAGGTGATCTGCTTACCAGCCTTTATCTTTAACATCTTATTAGTACTTGATCACGGTAGTGCTTCAGATAAAGCATTCTCAAAGCTGGGTTCTGGTGCTACAAAGCCATCCTTAATGCACAGTAATAGAGTGAATGCTTGGTGTCCAGCCTTATTCTTTTGGAGGCACTTCACTACATTAGTGAATAGCGATGTGGAAATATCATGTGTTGTTCGTGCAATTCCCATGCTTCTTTCTATTATCCTGCTGGGGGATTTGATGATTTAATCTGTTAATAACACAGGTTTTGACCTGGTAGCAGTGACATATTGAACTTTGTACAGACTTGCTTGAAATATAAATAAGTTAGCGGAGAAGAGAAAAGGCCTAGTAAACAGGTCAGTGCTTCCAAAATGGTGGGAAAATTGAACAGAAAAGCTCAAGTATGAAAAATGGGTTCTGAGGTAGTAAATGCAGCAGTGAGTTGAAGAACGGAAATCTATATTTGTACGGTTCTCTTATTTTGCATTCATATTTTAATATTCTTTTCTCTATTGTTATGTGTATGTTTGCACATTTCTTATGTTTGTATCTTTGTTATATGTTTGTTCCCAAGACAACGATATGACATGATGCATTTCATAAGGTCAATTAAGTGAGTTGGATGTGGATGGAAAATGCTTGTGTTTCATTAAATTTATATTATCTACCTAAGTTATTAATTATGATTGATTACTTAGTTGTGGGGTTCGGGGGCAAGTGATGCTTTGTAAACTCATCAGCAGGAATTGATCATATGAGATCCCTAGGTTTACCACATTGAATGTATTTATTAAATTAACTCATAAATCATAACAACATTAAGAATGGAAGCGCTTAGATCTATTTATAGGTATACAAGGTAAAAAAAAAAGGAATGGAAGCGCTTAGACCTATTTATAGGGATACAAGGTAAAAAAAAAATCAATTGAAAGATTATCTAAGATTCTAAATTCCTAATGGATATTATCAAATTATAAAAGATAATCCTACAGTAAACTTTGTCTAAATATTAATACTAGCTAATTCTCCTATTGTTGTGAGGCTTACATAATGAAGAATATTATTTTGGGTGTCCTAATAGGTTAGTACAAAAGTAGGATTATACCTATGGTCCTTGTGGTGAGGTTACATGTAAACTACATCATTCTCCCCACTAAAAGTTTGATCTTGAGCAATGCTGGAGTGGCTTGTTTGGGATACTCTTTCTAAATGACTCAGTAAAGAACTAGGGTTACAGCTACTGGCCTTTCAGCGACTTGGCTGATAAAATGCATTATAATAATTACTATGCTATAGAAGTGTTTGGCAATATGCAAACTTTGAGTTTTGTCTACAATTACAGTTATATTGATGGACCTGTTTTCTGTCTAAGTGAATAATTTTCTTTACTGTGCAGTCGGTGCTTGTGATTTTGTCTCTTGATTCAGTTGTTATGCTTTTGCCTCTGCAGGACAGGATAAATAAGTTTATTTCTTATAAACGACTGGGAAGAAGCTTCAACGCAGAGGTGCGAAATAGGAAAGATTATCGGAATCCTGACTTCTTGCTTTATGCTGTGAGATATCAGGATATTGATCAAATAGGATCTTGCTTCAATAAAGATGTTTTTGACCCTCATGGATATGACGAAAGTGACTACTATGATGCAATTGGTGATTGAGAATTTCATTTGGCATATTGCTGCCTTTTCATTTCGGTGTTTGAGTGCATAATATCATGCCTGCCTTGGTGCATGGTTGTGTCTGATTTTATTTTTATACTATCGTAGAAGCCAATATGAAGCGAGAAATGGAAGAAGAGCCAGAAAGTGGAACTGGTTTCAGGAGGAACACAGGCTGCTGTTCTAGCTGGCCAAAAAATCAACATGGCAGTTTCAGGTTTATGACCCTATTATGGCACTTGCTGCTGTAATGTTGCTTTATGCATATATAATATTTTAACTCGTGAATAATTGATTTTCTTTTTGCTGGGTAAATTTCTGTATTGAGAAGGTGCGTCGAGCCTGCCTTCTAGTGGGTTGCAGTCTGTTACATCAGCTGCTGATGGGGCAAGTCGTGAGAGTAGACATAGCAAAAAGTCAAAATGGGATAAGGTTCCTTTTTTAGATTATTCGACTCACATTTCAAACAGAAAAGGTGCACATGTGTTCTCTTTGCTTATATATTTGTTGTGCTGTAGGTGGATGGTGACAGAAGGAATACATTAGGTGGTGGACAAGATACCTTATCTGCTACTGGTCCTCATGCAGCACTATTATCAGCTGCTAATGCTGGCGCTGGATATTCTGTTTTTGTGTGAGTTTATGTGCCTCTCATTCCTTGAGGTTTGAGTGTTTAGATTGCTTGTCTTCATGCTGCTTTATTGATCTTTTTCTCATTGTGACTGCATTGATACATTCATTTCTGCAGTGTTTGTGCACTAATGTTTGACAGCTGGATATTTATATTAATTTATTAATATGATTAATATTAATTGTAAAAATTTATATATTAGTAAAATTATATAATTACGAGTAATAATATTTTTATTTGTTATTAATTTATTGTTATAATAAATACTATCCTTATTAATTTGCTATTTAAGATTATAATTAATATTTTTGTATTGATTAATTAGTTATAATTATGATTAATACTATTTTTAATATTTATTAATTTATCTTGACAATTAATAATATCATGAATTTATTATAACTATAATTAATATTATTTGTATTGATTGTTAAATTATAATTAAGATTAGTTGGTGATGGATAGGAGTGTGCACTGGGCTAGACTTAGAACTCGGACCAATTTCAAAATGGTATACACCTGAACCCGAAATGTAAAAATAAGGTTAACTCTTGAACAACCTTGTTTGGATTTTTTTTTACTCAGTTTTGAAACTAATCCTGTTATAACCTGGTTCAGTTTTGACCATGTTTCAATCCAACTTTAAAATTTGACCCTATTTTCATCCAAATTCTAATAATTGACTTTATGGACTCATTTCACACACATAAGTCCTTCACTTGTCTATAACAATATTCTTCAAAAAGAAATAGCTAAGTTTTAAAAACATAACAAAAAGAAAAAGAAAATATAACATATTTACATAAACCATAGAGGATGAGCACAAAACTACAATGACCTCCAAATAGAAATAACAATCTACCACGAAATATAAAAATAAAGTTTACGTAAAAGTTAATACAAAGTCTTTAGCATCAATGTTCATTTTAATTAACATATACCACCTCGGCTTCCACTTTGGCTTTCTTTTATACATCTATTCAAATTCAAATGTTAATGAATCAATAGTTAGTAATGACATTATTCAAGCATAATTGATAAAAGATAAAAGGGTATAAAGCAAAACCAAAATTAATCAAAAAAAAAAACCCTTAATTGATTACTATGTTTCTCTATTTACTCCAACTCTTCCAATTCTTGTTGTAAACCAACTTTTTTCTTATATTTTTTGCTCAAATCCAATCTTGAGAGCATATTAGAGCTTGTACGGTCTTAATTCACCAAAAAAATGAAAAAAATAAGCCGGTGAATAAAATTTAATTGTATTATTAATTAAACAAATAAATTTATTAATATAAAGAAAGCATCCCCTTAAGGGCTCCTAAATTGATTCAAGTGACAGTCGGCAGCACTAAATGTAGATTCTAATGCAACTGGTATAGTAAGAATATCATGTTCCATATATGAAAGGATCGGATATCTAAAGCCATGTATTTTCTACCACACCAAGACATCTTTTTCTTTATGATCTTCCTTCTTCTCTTCCAAAAACATCTTAGGATTTATAATACTAGAATATACTCCATCCATCCTCATCACTTGACCTAACACACTTTCTCTAAGAGCATCAATGTTATCATTACTTGCAGGAGGATCAAAGCTTGGCTCATGATTTTTGTCAACTATGAATGAATCATTATTTCTTATATAATCATAAAACAAATCAGCAACAATTTTTTTGACCAATCTCTCCCCTAATATATTTAGATCAAACATGATACCCACGTACACCAATATGTTCATCTTCTCTATGTCACCCCAATATTTGTCAAACTTAACTTTCTTTTGAAGTGTCATGTTTCTAAATTCATCATTTAAATCTATGATCCCTCAATTCAAAAACTCAAACATACGGACAATATCAAAAATAATAAGATTACTAGTCGTACATATTGTACTAGATACCTTAGCAATCAAGTTATAAAACTCCTTCAAGAAAATAGCGAAGCGCTCAATTTTATCCCAATTGTCATTAGAAAGGGGGCCAACAACATCAATGTCATGCATCAACTCTACATGAGCTTCATCCTACTAAAAACGTCCCTAAATTTCTCAGCAGTAGCCAACATAAGATAGGTGGAATTCTATCTAGTAGGCATATCAAGAGACAAAGAAGCCTTGCACTCAATCTTACGCTTCTCAGAATGTTGTTTAAATAAAATCAATCTAACAGGGGAATTTCTAATATATTTAATAACATCTTAATCCGATCAATGCAACGATTGAGCTCCTTTATACCATCCCATAATCAAATTAATTATTTGGGCAACACAACTCGTGTAAGGCCATCACCAATGTGATGATCTTTTTTCATCATATTTTTCAAATAAATAAAGCAACATTGTTAGAACTTACATTATTAATGATGATAGTGAATACCTTTTGTTCAAACCCCAAAAAATGGGACAATCTTCAACAACCCTGCCAACCACTTCTCCTTTATAACTAGATATTAGATAATATTTTAGAATGACATCTATAAAATGACTAGTTAGACATGCAATTAATTCTATGATTAGAAGTCCACGCATTAATGGTCACACAAACTTTAACACAAAGTAATAAGCAAATCTTTTAATCTCATTCTTTATCCGAAATATAATTTATAGATTTCATGTGTAATAGTAGTGCGTGAAGGCATATGAAATTGATGGCAGGCAATAAACATTCTTTTTTAAAACCCCTCTTCTCAACAAAACTAAAATTCCATTTATCAACAATAATTATTTTGCCAAAAACTTCTCTAAGTTTGTCGGATCCACAATCTTATACCTCAAGGTAGTTTCCTCTTGCATATTATCACTAGCAACAAAGTTAAATGATAGATGAGATTACTTGCCTTAGTTACCCTTGCCCTTGTCCTTGTTTTGAGGATTATATACACAACTTTCTGCATGTATTTTTAAATTTTTTGTGCCATTTTTGTTAGTATCTGCCGAAAAGTTGATGGCCAATACTTACATTCCACCCTTAGTTGATTTTTTTCATCCACGTAATCCTAAAAGTGATCCCAATAAGCACCTTTCTTTCTAGGTTTTTTCTTCACATATCAAAGGCTTTTTGTTAGCTTCTTAGGTCTAAAATATGCTGCTTGAACATCAAATAATTCATGGTCTTTGTCTACCTTCATTGTTTGAGTAGAAGCATCATCAATTGTTGTAGGAGGAGGCTTGTTGGATCAAGATGCTAAACATCACCTTTTGGATCTTATATTAGAGTTTGACATCTGAAAGGAAACAAAAAGAACAAACATTAGTATAGTATAACAATAATTAATAATATATATTAAACAACTTCTAGGTTTTAAAAGAAAGGAAAGTAAGTCCTCCTAACTAAGCTATTAACTTACATTGCATTAAAGTTGAGCTGACAAATCCGCGGTTTTAGAATTTTATAGTTATAAACTTGTAGTTATCACCAATCTCCAATTGGAAAAAATAATCCAACTTTACTGCTTTTACACCTATAAATATCATTTTATAAACAATTTTATGAGCCTATAAATTAAAGATAACATCATATTAGTTGAGGTAAGGCTAAGCAGAGTCTAACTTTTGCATACTCTGATGCAATCAGAAAATCACATTGTTGTTGTAATATCAATCAATATGCACTAGAAATCTACAATATATTTAACAATAATCTACAAATGATCTATTTTAATCGTTCATAATTTTGTAGTTTTGTTATCAAAATCTTGCTAATTTGAATATTCTTAGAATCATAATGAGCTTGAAACTTGTAAAAGATCTTTGTTCCAATGCACACACTTTTCATCCATACACGACCTTTTTGTTTATTCTCACCACGTTATATATGCGTGTGTGTATGATAATGCAATTTTTGCTTTCAAATTTTAATATTTTACTGACCTTAAGAGACAACTGTACTTAAATCTCCAAACTTAAGTGTTGTTTGTAGGGGAATTACTCATCTTTACGGGCCAAGGAGGGGGTGGAGTTATGATGGCTGGGTTGTGCTTTTGGTTGTTATTGATTCACATATTTATTCTTTTCTTTATGTTATTTTTGTCTACATTTCTAGTTGTGATTCCTCTTACCTTCGCCATCTTTGACCCGCCTTGTTGCAACACAACCTACTTTGGAATAACCTTCCTAAATTAAGCTGTATTTCAAGTGTGGTGTTCATATTCACCTACTACTGTCCTATATCCTAAAATCATTAAAGGGCTTCTGCTCCAACTTGAGATTTGCACAACCTTGATTACCTTTGACATGTTGCTTAGTATTTTGAACCTTATATCTCTCTGATCCTCCATCCGTAAGCCACCGTAGGGGGAATCTGTATGATGTTCGGATGGTTAAGCTATACATTAGTAGTATAAACTGTGATGCAGATTATTTTGAGACATTGTTCTAACAATAGAAGATCATAAGGGATAAATTTTATAAAGTTATCATGATGTTTGACCTAACTCTATTGTGGCGCCTTAGCTTTTTTATTTCATTTTACCTTCATAGGATCCTAATAATATTATTAGACTAATATCATTAAAGTAATAATAATAAAAACTATCACATATTTTAAGAAGCTACTTAAAAATAGTTTAATATTCAAAATTTTAGGCAATAAACATGCTTAAAATCTCAAAAATAAAATTCTCATAGAAAGTTTTATGATGCCTAGAATACTCTTATGGTAGTTTAGAAAAATTGTGATACTCCCTCCATATAAAAAAGAAAGTCATTCAGTTATTAAATTTTTGTATAACAAAGAAAGTTATTTTAGAAAAGTCAAAGCCTAATTTTCCTTTTTACCCTTGTTTTTTTTATAATTATATATACATTAAATACTTTGGTATTTTTAAATAAACGGTGTGAGTGTAATTTTAAGACTACTTTTATTACTTTATTTAAAAAAAGTGTGTAAATTAACATAATGACTTTCTTTTTGATACGGAGAGAGTATTAAATAATTTATTATTTTATTGACTTAAGACTAAAAATAATAATAGGATGATATTAAAGTGAAATTAAAATTAGAATGCCATGTAGCTTTGTGGAATTATTCAAAACAAATGGTATCTCGATGGAATTAGGTTAAATGTTATGATATTTAATGGAATTTATTCATAAATGTATAGGATCATTGGGAAAATATATTTCTATTAGATCATATTTTCCGCTTCACAGCATAGTCATCATGTCAATGTCGGGTTGAAAGCATTTGCTGCCACTCCGAAGCTCAAATGGTTTTTCTACCTGTATTATCAGAAAATTTAAAGAAATATCATTCCTACTCGTTACCTGCACGATAAACTGCACTAAAATTGCTTCACCAGTGTTGGCTACTATCTTCCTCATGTTCAAGAACTTGGATAACATTAGCGTCCTTGGATTTTGCAGGCAACAAAAATGGCGTGAAACTGAAGAGAAAATATCAAGTGAGAGGAAGGTGGACAGGAGATCATGAGATAAGTCAGCAGAGGAGCTCTCTGGATTGGGGTTTAATTGCATGTAAATTTCTCTCTAGAGTTATTCATGTTCTCTCCACGTTCCTTGTGGGTGTCATGCGCTTCAAGATCGATTCTCAAGCCTCTTTTAGTTTTATAATCATCTTGGCATTTTGCTGATTGGCAGGCAAGGGAAGAACTTTTCACAGTTGTAGTTGACATGGCCGCCCCTAAATGGTAATTGGCTCCCCTTTAACTTGGCTTGCATATATTAGTCTGTCTCCATCATTTTCAAACATGCTATTTCAACGGCTATTTTTGTTGTTGACGGGGACTTTTGCTGAAGAACAATTTTTTTCTAGGTGTTGCTTGATTGGGAGTGTGTTTCAGTACTTCCTGGTTTAAGCGATGTGTTGGTGATTGGGTTACTGACATAGCTGCGTTTTGTACATTCCGTATATTCTAACTGAAGTGAAAACGTCTGACGGTAGTCCGTGAACACCAGTAACGTGTGACTGCAGTTTACTAAGTTATAATTACTTTCCTTGTTCCGTCGCTGAAAGTTGTTTTTTCATTGAAACTGATAGACTACCCTGAAGCTTCTAGTCTGGGATAGTTTGTTTGTTTGTCAATGCGATCCGTGATCTATCCTGATCCAGAACCATGAGTTCGGGCATCGAAGAGGGTTTTAAGGAAGACTTGTAGGAAACCTGGAAAAAAGCTACACAATCTGCGCCGGAAAACGGAGCTTGCCTGAATAGTGTGGAGGAAAACTGAATGAGCCAACATGTTGCTTGTTTTATGGAGCAAATGACTGCGACTTAAGAATATCACTAAACTAGCCAAAAGGTTTTAAGGGCTTAGTTCATATGTTACCGTAACAAGTTTAATATAAAACAATGAAAATAACTTTTAAGCTTAAAAAGCTTTATCAACCAAATACATTTAAAATTGGTCACATATATCCAAGTCACTGAGCATACATTTTGTCCTTTATTTTGTCCATTATGTAAGGGAGACTAATCTTTAAGTAATTACAATATTTTATTTTTATTTTTGGTAAAGAGCAAATAGGAAATTATAAATTGATCCTTTTAAGGACATAATTGCATTTTATTTTTTGGATTATTGCACCATATACTTTTGTATTTTGGTGAAACTATACTAGATATCATTGTATCATTTTCTTAGGACATCAAATGATAATACTTGTAAATACGGAGCATATAATCCTAACAAAAAAAAAGGTAAGGTATATGATGTAATTTTACCATAAGACAATAATATATGGTGCAATATCCTTTAAATTATTTTATGTTTTCTTCAAACTTGAATATATATTTTATATCAAGGTGATAGTATGTGAATTTTCCTCTATGCCATGGAAATAGTGCATCATTTGTGAGGAAAGTATAACTACAATAATATATATTTTTAGGTAAAGAAGTAATTATATTAATCACAAAAGAAAACCATGTAAGGTAAAGGACCAATGAGGGTATGAGTGAATGTAAAGGCATTTTCCTTGAAACAAATGGCTCGATAAAAGTATACAGTTGCCACGTCTGAAGCTTTAGCAAGAGTTTTTAGAAAAATTACTATTTTTATTTAGTATTGAGGGAGGAAAAAAATTATTTTGTCAAAAAAGAAAAGATAGGAAAAAAATTGTATTCTACTAGCCATTTCCAGTGTTGCACGGGGATGAGGATGGAGAAACAGAGATTGAATGAAATACGGAAACACCATTTTTTAAAAATCTAAAAAATAGGGACGGTAGGAAATGTAAAAAAAAATTATATATATTAAAATAGATTAAATTTACTAAAATTAAGAGAGAAAAATAAAAAATTTCTAAAAATATTACTTACATTAATTATTTTTAATTAATAATAATTATTTTTTAATAAAATATTAATTAAATAATTTAAATATAAATTTTAATCCCAAAATATTTTTGGAAAAAGAAACGTTTCCGGAACGGGAGACAGCACCTGACTGTCGTCTCCATGCATCAGTGGCCATTTCTCTAGCTTCTCCTGTCTTAAAGATAAATATTCATTTGGTGTCTTCATGCCATCTTTTTTCATTACTAGCTCTAATAACTAGTCCTAAATTTACAAACATCAACCTTCTTCTTGAAAATAGATCATTCAATGTCATCTCTTCTTTTGTTGAAATTCGAGGAAAGTAATATGGACCACTTTGCTAAGAAATATTTTTCTTAATCAATATCGTTAGGTTATATCTAATTGATCTTATTTATTCATTATCGTGACCATTAATTTGTTATGGTGATACATTCGTATTTAAAAATAGTTAAAATATTTTAAATTACTTTTTTCGTATAAAAAAATAAGTTATACTACTATTATTATATTTTTGTATCAAAAATAAAATTATTTTAGAAAAGTAGTTTACTTTCTACTTTTATTTTTATTTTATTATTTATGCATTAAATATTTTATTATATTTCAATGAATGATATAGTAAAATCTTAATATTACAATCATTAGTTCTTAAATAAGTGTATAGATTATTAAAATAACTCTCTCTTTTTTATGTATAAAATAATGTATACTAGATTTACTAAAGATGATAATAACTTACGATAATATTCTTATTCTTTTGAAATCTTTGTATGAAACGTTATTAATTTACAGACGCGATGGAGTACATTTCTTAAATATTATTACATGATCTTATTGGAACACTCATGTATCTACAATCATAGAAAATTCCATAAACCATGCTTTCCATCTATAACGAACTAGATGAACAGCCAACTCTTTCAACCTAAACCTCGCGGACGTCCGCTCCCAGCCTCGATAATTTAAAATTGCCGCCATGAAATTTACTCATTGCGGAGCAAACGAAATCCATGAAGCGGAAGGTTTGGAGTTATGTGCCAGGTTCTGAGCCGACTCCTCATGTGAGTCATGTCTGCGAAAATAATAATATTGGGATAGAGATATGTCTGCCAAAATAATAATATTGGGATATAATCTCTGTCATATTCATAGGCGTCAGAAGAAGAGAGACGTTGGAGATTCACTTCACGTTTTATTGTACTTGTTATCTTATTTATCCATCGTCGGGACCCATGATATCAATGTCTGAAGACTGGTTCTCTTCCCAACCAGATGTTTCTGCGCCGTTACCTTCCAACCACATGATCAAAACTGCACCGATATTAATTGTAAATACATAAATTACTTAGTAATTCACTATTCTATTTGTACCAAATTACTAATACACTTTGTTGCTCTTCTCCTCGAAATTCAAAAGTTTCGTGTTGATGGTAAACAAACGGTCAGATATGTGTTCATTTATTAATTTATATTTCACATGTATGATCGTAGTAGTACCATAATATTTAGTATGATTAGCACTTAGGTGAATAATTTTATTAGAATAAATTATAATTGAGTACTATGATATTTAGTATCATTCCACTAAACTGATATTTCCTTGAATTTGAATAAATATTATTTTAAAATTTTAATTTTAGTTACAAATAAGTATCATTTTATGTTTGTAAGATAATTTTTTTCTTCTTTACTATTTAATATTAATTAATCGTTTATATATCTATCTTTTTCTCTTTTTAATAATAATAATTATTATTTCTAATAGTATTTTAATATGAATAATTTAGTCATTTGGACAAATTTTTGAATTTTTGAGCTAAAGCTATTAAATTACACTTATTTAAAACTAAATGCAGTGTATATTCAAACATTTCAATTTTAATACCATATATTTTATTTTATTTATTTTATTTTAATACCATTTTATTAATATTTTTCATTTTATATCATTAAAGTGATAATTTTTTAAACATCAAATGTATTTAAAAGCTAAATAAAATAGTATTATATATTTTTTAATTTAAAAATTTTCCTAGACTTTTTAAAAATAAAAACTACATTAAAATACTAAAATATTCAAAAAAAATAATCTACTTTTTTTTAAATATTGAAAAATATTAACACATTTATTTTTATTTATTTCAAAAAAATATTTATTATAACAAAATATCATTTAGTAGTATAAAACTGAAAATATTAATAAATGATACTAAAATAAAATTAATAAAAATAAAAATCATGGTATTTAAATGGAATTGTTTCAAATTGATCCAAGTAAAATTAGGTCAAATGTAATTATCTTTAAGAAATTTATCTTAGTATTTAAATATCAGAGTCTTTTCCATAAAACATATTTTTTTTATTGACATTTCTTAATATGTTTAAATTTTATTAAAGTGAGAGCCAACGACAAAGATCAAAATTACTTTAAACAAAATGCATATTGTGACCTATGGAATTTTGAAAACCCAATTTATTAGGAAGTCAGAGTATGTAATGAGGATATCATATATGTGTGTTTGGTTCATATCTATAATCTATAATTATATAAAAATAGAGTTTTATTTTATATAATATAGAGACAAAATTTTCGACTCATTTGTAGTAATTATTACTCATAAATTTATTATTCGATACAACCATTTAGTTACAACAATTCAATGATACAATTATTAATTATGACTTATATAATGAGCGACAAGTATTAAATTACCTAGACTATATGTTGGTTTAACAATTTTTGATAATTCATGATAAAACAAACATTGTGGACCTTCAATTCTTATTGTTTTTATAGTATATTAATTAATAGTATACATTAATTTACATTGGAAATATAAAATTAATTGCATTACATCATAAAATATATCATTACCTAAATAAAGTATTTAACTATATGGTTAAATTGTAGCATCTTTAAACGCCTAATATAGTTAAATGATGACTCTTCATATGTCTAATTATACATTCATCGAAATCAAATAGCTATAATAAATGTCATTTATTTGATTTCCATCTTTAGGGCTTGTTTGGTATGGGGGTAATAGGGGCGGAAATTTTTTTCCTCTATTTTGTACCTCTTATATTAAGTATTTAATAATAATAAATATATTTTTAATGAAATACCCATTTTAGATTAAATTAAGATCTAAAATGGGTATTTATTAGAATAAAAAGATTTAATTTTAAATAAATTATACAAAATATATAAAATATGGGGGTAATTTTTCCACAATTATTACCCCCATACCAAACGAGCACTTAGTTAGTTGATTCTAAAAAATAAATGACAAAAAAGAAAAGAGAAGAATGAATAAAAAATATCGGGCTAGTTTTTTTTTTTTAAATCAATCTTCATCCACAGTTAGTTTTATGCTATAATATCCAAGGTTACATGGTGTAACTAGTTGAAAAAATTTGATATTTGTTAATGATGACAATAAAAGTACATTCACGACAAATGTTATATTCAAAGAAGTATTTCAACATGTATAATTAGATTATGTATTTTTTATTCAGTTATTTGTTATTTCTATATATAGTGTGTTATTTTATTATTTCATATTTTAGCTAATATTGTATACTTTATAATAATCATAATGTTTTTTTTCGTAATTTTATTACTTTCTATATTATTTTTGGTACTTACTATTCTAAAAATTATTAAAATTTATCCGAATATCACTTATGATCCTGTACATCTCATGGGCGAGTGATTCTAGTTAGTAAAAAAAGTTGGGAAGGTATGTGTATATATATTAAGATTTTAATTTGACCAACCTAATCGGTTACTAAAATTTGAATTGATTTTGATTTGTTGTTTTGACTCAATTTAAATTTGTTACAAAATACGATCCAAATTAATTTTTTCATCAATTTTCCTAAAATTTAACTGATAATTGTTCTACTAATATATTAATTGATAGCAGCTATTAAATTACAATCACTATAATCATGATATATTTCCTATAAACATCTATGAATCCCACATTTATATTTCATACAATCCACTCAAATTACCTAATAAAATCCCACACTATTGCATTGTGCTTTTTATCTCAAAAAAATTGTTCCACTTAACAATCATCACCAAACAATAGCTATTTTATCGTATTTTTTGATATAGAAAATATTCAATTGAGTAAATTACTAATTTTTAGAGCATAACCCTAAAATATTTTATCGATAATAAACTATGTAAATTTTGATTTGATCCAAAAAAAATTATTCAATATAAATATCATTCATGATGATATGGTCTGAGGAGGTTCTAGGCCAAAATTTCTATCGTTCAAAAGAAGAAAGTAAAGGGCATTTCATCCTTTTGTATCTATATAACACGCTGAAATGGTGATATCTGTGGCGGATGCTAAATGGTCAATGGCATACTTACTCATTGCTATGCGTCCCGGCCCCACGACTTATCTTAAAACATGAATTACGGAAGAATCTGTGTAAATTGGCTTTCCTATGACATCAATCAACTCATGCATATTATTTGCAGAGTGGAAACACATAAGTGAGTTAACTTTTAGTTTATTATAGTTAGCTTATTATTATTATTATTATTATTATTATTATTATTATTATTATATGTTTGGTAAATTAATTTTTATTAGTTTACAAATTAATTTTAAATAGTTTATATCATCTAACATATAGTTTATAAGTTTTTAACTATTTTGTAGCTTGTATGTAAAACAAAACACTAAATAGAATTCAACTCCCTTACTATATAAAAAATAAAAACTTAAATTACCTATTATACCCCTCAGTTACAATATCAAACACTCACTTCTTATGTTATTTCTCCTTTGTTGGCCATACCCTTCTCCCTCCCTTTCAAATTATTTTCACCATGCCTTCTCCATCTTATTCCCCTATAGTTTATCTTCTTTCCCAAAACTAGAACTATAACTTCTCACACGGCGAAGATCTTTCGGCCAACTCTTTAGGTACCAAAATAAGATCTATTGGCCAAACACAACTAAGGTGACAACTGCCTCCCTTTCATTTCTAATGTTGATATATCTTCATTCAATCCAATTTTGATTTTGTGTGATGTTCTTGATCATTCTCTACCCATGAAGGTAGCTCATGTAGTAGTGGCCTTCCAATAGCAGCGGCTCATGCAACGGTGACCTTCCAACTTTAGAGCCTCACGCAACTGAGGTCTTCCAGCGTTTGAACCTCACATAGCCGAGGCCTTCCAATGTTAGATCCTCATGCAAATGTGGCTTATCAATGCGAACTTCTAGCACAACTATATCTTTATGGCATGAGTTCTTGAAGGTGGAAATAGCCTTGGCGTATTTAGTTAGGTAGCATTGGTAGATTTATTAGGCAAGATTGGTAGATCTCAATTTGAATTAGATAATGGTAGATCTAGAATATCTTGATCGAGATTGGAGAATAGCATATCTAGATTGGAGAGTGGTTGATCTAAAAATAGAACCTTTTTGTTATATTAATTTAATATGTCTAAGAATTAGTATTTTTTAAGAGTGTAAATAAAATTCTATTTACGGAGTTTAAACATGAGGATGAGTTATGTGAAAATTCTATAGACTTACCTAATCGGATATTATTGACTACAAAAAGCAAATACATTGACTACACATTCTCAATTTATTTGATATAATCATAAAGTTAAGTATATTTGTGTGCATGCACATGTCATCATATTATTATCATGATATCCATAATTGATTTAATGTATTAATGTACTTGATTATAACTGAACTATTTTTGTTATTGAAATTCATATGAGCCCTAGGCAAGGAAAGGTATCGGATAGGACCAAGGGTTGTAGATTTACCTCTTCAGCACTGCATAGAAATGAAATTGAACAAGCACCACAACTAACCTCAAGTAATTTAATAAATATTACAAAATCTTTTATTATTGGGCTACAACATAACAAAAAATATACAAGGTCATCACATGAAAAAACTCCAAAGCAAATCTAATATGAAGCTCCATAAGAAGTTAATCATGGTTAATAATGAGCCGCCTATAATGCCGACATTTGTGGACTATACAGGTTGTCAATCATTACCATCGATGCAAGTATTCTATCATCATTGACTCACAACACTCAATCGCCATCTCTAGTTGACATGGCCATTTAAAGTAATTCTAGATTACATTGTAGACAAATGATACCAGTGGTCCACCATCCTCAACCCGCATGGGTTACCTATCTTTGCAATACCCAAAATTTTACCTAACCCTAATCTTGAGTAATTAGTATTTTAATCCGCCCTAATTCTATAATCCTAAATTTTTAACTAAACTATAATACTAATCATAAACCTTTTATCCTTTTATTTTCCTTTTCCTTTTTTCTTTTCTTCTTTCCTTTACTTGATTCTTCTCCCTTCTCTTGCATGGTCTTTCTTTCCTGCCAACCAAATTGTGTTCGATTTGGTTGTTTGAACCAAACTTCCCCAATTATCCCAACTATTAACCAGCCTTTACACCTCCATCATCTCCCCACCTCAATCAAGTAACTTTCACGCCATCCACTACCACGCCCTGTTGATCTACACCATACACCTCTCCATGCCTAACCTCTCAGCATTTGCATGCCATCTACCACCATAAATATTCTTCTTTTTCTCCCCTTACTTCATTTAATTTTCTCACAAAACTCACCCTAGACTCCCTATATTCCTTCCCTCAACTTCTTTGTGCTTTGTCTCATTATTATCCTCTATTGCCGTGCAGAGAAGGTGCGTAACTTATATAGCTCTACGTAACTGTAACACCCCCAAAATTCACTACTGAAAACTTTCGTTAATTAAAAGGAAATTAGCGGAAGCAAAACAACAAACTGTGAATTCTGGGGATATTACCGCCACACTTAGTACCATACTGGTTCACTTATACCGTTCCAATACCAAGTGCTAAAGCTAAAGAAAATGAAATACAATCTACAAGAAATTCAACATATTTAAATCAGAGTAGCGTATCAAATCATTTACAAGAACAAAATCCACCAGTGGTGGTTATATTAACAACATTAACATTAAAACCAAGAATTTAAAAGAGAGAAAGAGAAAAACTCTAACAGTACCGGATAATTCCTTACTCTCTTTTCCGTAGCCCACTTGAGTAGCACCTGAAAAGACCTGTAAGGGGCACTGCCCATTGAATAGGCAAGGGCCCCACAAAGGGAATCCCTTCAGTACTATGGTACTGAGTAACCCTTTAATACCACACTTAAAAACAGGCCCGCAATGCAACACATAGTGCAACTATATACATATGTAATAAGAGGTGCATACATAACAATTACATATATAACAAGTTATAAGTCACGATCGATACCTTTGGGCCTTAAGCCATGTCATAGTGTAAAATCAATACATTCGGGCCTTAAGCCATTATTCCGTCATCATTCAATCAACCTCATATTTTATATCCATGTGAGTGCGAGAACCCCACTATTAGTCTATTATAGCCAGTGGATCGGTCACTTATAGGGCAGAACGCACCTAACCACTGTTCTATGCCGGTGGATCGGTCTCCAGGGCAAAACGCTACTGGCCACTATTATTCGCCGGTGGACTGGCCTGGCCCCGACTCACATGGTGTTCCACTATAAGTGATTAGTATTTTTTCATAACTTTATTCAAATACATAACTGGTTTTATTGAGCTCGGGACCCCCACTATTTTAGCCGGTGGAGCGGAATACATATAATCGACATCTAGGGCAAAACGCTCCTGGGCTACTATTATATCCGGTGGACCGGTACTCAATATCACTTGCTAGGGCAACACGCTCCTGGGCCACTATTATATCCGGTGGATCGATACTCATTATCACTTGCCAGGGCAACATGCTCCTGGGCCACTATTATATCCGGTGGATCGGTCCTCATTATCATAAGTCAACTGGGCCCGGCTTTTTAGTATTCCACTTTCATTATTAGTATCTTTCCTTTCTTTAATCAGCAAAACAAGTCTATTTATTTGCCTCGGACGGGAGATCAAGAACCCGAGACACAAAGGTACACTGGTCATACCGGTGCATATAAGCTACTCAGTACCCTTCAACCACGAACCCAAGGACGCAAAAGTACCCTGGTCGTACTGGTGCATAAAGCTACTCAGTACCCTACCGACAAGGACACCTAATCCATAAGTATGCATACCCCCTAACTAGGTCCGTAGAGCTAGAAAGAGTAAGATATAGGGCCTGGTTGGGGCACAAAGGCACACCAGCAAATACCAGAATAATCGTGGACTAAACCACGTCTTTAGGGTAGCGACCCCTAAAGAGTCACCATTCCCGATCTCGAGGTCTTCCACTTTAAGTATTAGTGTCTTAATTAAAGTGATCACGAAAAGCACAATAATCAGATACTTATTCACTTTCAATCGTTCTGATATCATTAGTCGTTTCTTATTCGGACGGTTATCCAGGATATCACAGAGAAACCATTAAAGCCATCATAATCTCATCTAATTCCGGATTAGGATTCGTTCTCGTAACATTTACTAGTTATCAAATATTCTTAACTTGCTAACCAGCATTACTTGAATCATATTATGAAATTTCACAATCGCAACGACATGTTAGGTAATTACTTATTTACCCCTTACTTATATAATTGCTAAGTCATCCCTTCCTTACTTGACAAATTACCCTATTACCCTTCAGGTTGCATAATTACCAAATTACCCCTATCCGATTTAGGTTACCAAGTTACCTCCTACGCTTTTTAGATCACCAAATTGTCCTTCTCCTTTGTTATAATTACTAAATTGCCCTTGAGTTGGATAAATTACCAAATTACCCTCCTTCATTTTCATGATTACCATTTTGCCCCTTTAGTTGGTTAAATAATTACCAATTTACCCTTTAGTCAGTTAAATTACTAGATTGCCCCTTTTGTTGGATAAACCAAATTGCCCTTCTCCTTTATCGTAATTACCATTTTACCCCTCTCAATTATTATAATTGCCATTTTACCCTGTTCAATTATTATAAATCCCAAATTACCCTTCTTCATAATTACACTTATTAATTTACCCTTTTCTATAATTATAATTACCAATTTACCCTTCTCCATATTTATACTTATTAATTTACCCTTCTCCATTCTTATAATTGCTATATTGCCCTTCTCCATTATTAAAATTACCATAATGCCCTTTTATTGGTTATTTTACTGAATTATCCTTCTCTATTATCATAATTATCCAATTACCCCTTTTTAATAATAATTTAATTACCAATTTATCCTTCGTCGTTATCATTATTACCAAGTTACCCATTACTCCCAAGTTTACCATAAGATCCTTTTATTTACAAATTACTCTTCTACCCTTACTCCCAAATTACCATAATATCTTTTTATTTACCAAAAATGACCACAATACCCTTTTACTTATAAAATTGCCATAACACCCCTTTTACTTTACAAATTACTATTTTACCCCTTTTACATCCAAAATTACCATCTTTATCTTTCCTTACAAAATTACTATTTTGCCCTTCTTCTCCAAAATTACCATATTACCCCTTTACTCCCAAATTTACCATAATACCCCTTACTTATAAAATTACCATTTCACCGTTCACTTATAAAATTACCATATTACCATTTACTTATGAAATCACTATTTCGCCCCTCTACCTCCAAAATTACCATAATGCCCCTCTACTTGAAAAATTACCATAATGCCCTCCTTCATCCAAAATTACTATTTTACCCCTACTTCCAAAATTACCATTCTTACCACTTATAAAATTACTATATTGCCCTTTGACTCCAAAATTACCACTTTACCCCTTTCTCCAAAAATTACCATCATACCCCTTTACTTATAAGATTATCATTTTTCCATTTAATCATAAAATTACCATATTTTTCTTTTGCCTCAAAAATTACACCACTTTTATGAATTATTACCCCTTCTTCCTCACAACTTATAATTTTATCATTTTACTTATATAATTATCATTTCACCCCTTTCTTTTGAAATTACCAAAATACCCTTTTGCTTATAAAATTACCGTATTACCCTTTTCTTTCAATTTTACCATAATACCCCTTTACTACAAAATTTTCAAAATACCCTTTTCACATATAAGATTTTCACTTAACCCCTTTATTACACCACTTTTATGAATTTAACACCAATACATAAAATACCAATATTAGCATTTCATTCTCATCATTTAAGTCCACCAACTTGTCATTATTCAACATAATACTCATTAGCAACTACATATATTAGATCACATACTTCATAAGCATATCACTAAAATACCCTTAGACAATAATATTATTCATGCATTAGCAACATAATACATCATAGACAAGCATTTAACATTTCCATCAATAATCAAACTCCTTCCTTAATTATCATACCTACACATGGCACAAAGGCTATCATACTTTTCCTTTTTTTATCAATCAATATAAACAACCATCTATATGTCATGCTAGGCACACAAAACATGCATAAAATCATACTAAATCCCTAATGTGCTAGCATACGTTTTTCCATGTATTTAAGTGAGGATTAACGATTACCTTAATCCTGCAAAAATCGAACCTTACCGGTATCCCGATTAAAGGTTCAAAGCTTAGTTAGCAACTCAACACCTAAAAATAATATCAATAAGTATTATATTAAAGGTAGGAAATTAAAAAGGATAAAGCTTTATAAAAATTTATTTAATAATAATACACTTTAATTAACCGTTAATATACCTCAATAATTAAACATAAAAACTCCCAAATAGTTTGGAACTCACGCTGCATGAGCATCGTGAGCCACATGCAGGTTGGGATGGGAAAAATAGGTTGAAGGTAGGGGGTAGAGATGAGGGATGGTCATTTTCGGGTTGGGGTCTTTAGGCTAGGAAAGAAGATGGATGGGGGAGGTTTCAAGGCAAGGGAAAGGTGCAGAAGTGAAGAGGGGGTGTAGGTGGAGGCTAAGGATGGTTTCACGACGACAGAGGGCGGCGGAGGCGGGGGCAGCAAGGCGGCGAAGATGGCTGCCGAGGTGGGTCGAGGTGGAGAGGCTGAGAAGGAAGGAAAAGAAGAGGGAAAAATGGAGGGGTGCAAGGGCTGTTTTCGACCAACTAAGACATGGTGGTGGTAGAGGGGGTTGTAGGGTGTCGAATGGTGGGTTTGGTGGCGGCAGAGGTGGCCGGACGGCGGCAAACGGGGCGGTTGCAAGAGGCTTGGCGATAAGGGAGAAAAGTGGGGAGAAAAAGAAGAGGGGGAGAAGGGAGGAAGTGCAGGGGGCTCGAGGGGTGGCGTGATGGTGCAAGGCAGTAGGAGGTGGTGGCAGGAGGCGGCGCAGGGGGTTGGAACGGTGGTTGGAACGGCGGTTGGCGGCGGCGAGCAAAAACCAGGGAAGGAATGGGAGGGAGGAGAAAGGAGAGAAGAGGCTCGGGGGAGGAGGAAAGGCCTCGAAAATTATGGGGAATGAAGGTTGGTGAGGGTAAGAAAAAGAAGAGGGAGAAGAGAGGGGCAGGTGGCTGGTCGGCGAGAGGACGAAGGGTGGCAGACAGTGTTCGGGTGACAGGGAGGTGAAGGGAGAAGAAGAGGAAAGAATTCAGGCATGGATGGAGGGTGCAGGAGATAGTTTGGCTCGAAATAGGAAAGAAAAGGACATGGGAGAGAGAGGGAGTAGCAGGGAGGCAGGTGCGGTGGCAGGTGGGGGTAGTTGCAGGCGGCCGGCGTGCTCGGGCATGGTAGGTGGAGATGTTGGTCGAGCGTGGAAGAAGAGAGAAATGAAGGGGGTGCGAACGGCTGGACCGAAGCAGGAAAGGGGAGTAAGCCGGCCGGTCTGGAAAAAAAAAGAAAGGAGGGTGGCTGGGCCGGACGTGCGCCGCACGAGAGAAGAGAGGTGGAAAAAAAAAACGGGCCTTTGGCCTAGGCGCGCATGGGGGAGGGGAAAGGCTAGCCTGGGTGCAGCGGCCCAAAGCCAGGAAGAAGGGAAAAAAAGAAATAGGGGAAAGGAGAAAGAAAAGAAAAAGTAAGAAAAAGGAAAGTGGGAAAAATGGAAAAATTTAAAATAATTAAATTTATAAAATAATAGGATGTAATATTTTTGATAATAAGTTTATTTAATAATTTAATTTAATATAATTAAATCTATGGGCTTAAAAAGGATAATTATAGTAAAATACTAGTTTGGAAATTTATTTAAATAAAATAATATGATAAATAGAAAAATATTTATTTTTAATTTATTAAATACTCTTATCCAAATTTACATACTCTAAAATCTATAAAATAATTAAAATAAATAATTTTAAAAGCTAATTTTATTTCAAATAAAAGTTATTTATTAAAATATAGGTTTTCGAAATTTTTGAGGGATTACAGTAACTATATCCTTACTTGCGTCACTAACCAATGTAACCTCACCTTAACTACGCCAATCCTTAATGCAAAACCCTCTAAGTTACACCTTCACCTATGTAGCCTTTAACCTTCTTTGCCAACAACACTAACTCGCACATCACACCCCGTACTAATGTCATTCCTTCATGCTACATAACCCTCACTCACACCATTACCTCACATTATTTAAGCTCCCTTGCATGACATCCTCCTGTACCAATCGCCATTTCTACACCACCAACTTATGCAGCCAAACCTCTTTTGCATCATTACCTCACCTAAGCCCCCACTGTAATACCCTGAATTTTATTTAATCCTAAAATTGAGTAATTAATATTTTAACTTAATCCTAATATTAGATGACTGATATTTTTATCTTTCCCTACATCTAAACCTAATCCTAATCCTAATCCTAATTTTAAGCCATTAATATTTTAACCTAACCCTAACTTCGGATGATTGATAAATTAATTTTACTCTAATTTCCTAATCTAAAACTTAAACCTAAGTCTAATCTTAACTCAAATTTCTTTTTTCCTTTTCCTTTTCCTTTTTTTTCTTCTTTCCATTTTCCTTCATCCATGTCCCAATCTCCTTATCCTACATCCCTTTCGGACCATGCAACCTTCCCTCACATGGTCCCCTTCCTTTTTCCTTTCCTAGTCCCTATATTCCCCTGCACTCGCCTACTCTTCTCACCTGCCCTACAACCACCAAGTACAACCAGTCTCTATCCTCCCCTATGCCCTTTTTAATATAAATGCATGCTCCCGAACTTAAAATTTGGCCTTCTTCATTTCACAACCTCATTCCACATATCAATATACATCGTCTCCACCCCTTACTTCATTTTACAACTCACACAAACTCTTCCAAGACTCCCTATTATTTCCCTCAAATCCTTTGCATTTCATTCATCTTTCATCCACCATTTCCTTCTAATAAAAGATTTGCATATTTTATATAGCCTCATGCAACTCCACCCTTACCAACATTAAGAACACACACATCTTACTCCTTAGCTACGCCATTCATTCATGCAACCTTCAACCATTCATCAAATTTCTTCTATAACAACTCTAAAATCACATAGCCACCACCCTCTTGTGTCACTTCTTCATACAATAACAACCCTAAATCCATAACAAACCCACCACCTATCGCACCAACAACCCACCCTAACCACCACCTCCAACGTCAGGAACCTATAATAACACCACTCTAGGTGTGTCACTCCTTGAATTAACTATCCCTATAGGTGCATCACAATTTAACATTACACCCCCCATTGTTGCACCAAATTCTAACACAACTAGTTTGAGCCTTGTGAGAATTGGTTTGCTTTGTTTTTGCTCTATTTTCTACCCTCCTTTTCCTTAGATTTTCCTTGGTTGTTTTCTTAAGTTCTAATGATAAATTATTATCGATTATTATGTGATTTTATGGTGGTCTCAGAAGAGGAGTCTTAGGATATTCGTGCTTAACGATCGAAGATATTTTTAGTAAGGATACATATTGTAACTAGGGTTTTGTGTGAAATGTGTGTATTTGTATAAAATATCATGTTTGGTGCCATTATATAGATAATGTGGTTTTATGACATGTTGTGTTATGAGGATATTATATCTAATCTATGGAAATTGAGATGTAATCTTAAGTGTGTCGTATGACCTATGGAATTTTGATGTGGTTTGACTAGGTATGGAAGTGATTAATGAATGTGGCCAAGTATTTTTATGATGGTATAAGTTGGGCATTATTCATATTGGGACTCGTTGGGTTTTTTGGTGAAAATATGGCCATTTTGGCTACTTAAGGGCAATTTAGTCAATATAGGTTAAATATGAAATATATGATATTCTAATGTGTTAATTGGTGTTCATATGAGCCTTATGGAAAATTTATACCTAATTTGTGAAATTAGGTATTTGTCAGGATTTTTGAATACCAACCTTAGAGGTAGGGTTGTTATTGAATATGTAAGATGTTTCTATCAGACATTGATTTTTTGATATGCTGTTAATATTGAAATTCTATAAATTTGTATTAAATTTGGTGGTTATATGGATATTATGGGAACAATTATGCCTAATTTGTAAATTTAGAATTTTGTAAGAATTTATGAATAGTAACCGTAGAGGGAGGGTTGTTACCGTATGTGTAAGATGTTATACTTATACCTTGATTTTTGGATATCTTTTTAATAGTAATATTTTAGGTATGTGTACTAAATTTGGTGGTAAAATGAGTATTATGGAAGAAATTATACTTAACTTGTGAAATTAGGATTTCTTAAGGGAAACATAAACATTTTCCTTAGGGGATGTCTTAATATTATTGTGGTTGTATTTTACGTGTTTTGAATAATTATATTAATTTGGGTTATATGTTTTTCATATGTGTGTGTGCGCGCGCGTGATGATCTTGACATATATAGTCAATAGTCTAATAAGATATTAGTATTCATTTTCACCGGTCTAGTTGTGAGTGTGTGTGTGTGTGTGTGTGTGTGTGCGTGTGTGTGAATATGTGAAAGATCACATAAGTCAGGACCAATTGTACTGATTTGTTGAACCAGACGATGATAGTGGGTAGCAGTGTTTCTCCCTGGGATTAAACTAGTTTATTCTACTAGACAAGACTAGCAGGGTCCATAAATTTAAAATAAATAAAATATGATATTGAGATAAATAATAATAAATAATATATTAATTACTTAAAGTGAAAGATCATATGAGTCAGGATTGAGATGTTGAGTCTGTTCCACCAACTTAACAATATTGGTCAGGTGTATTTTTCCTTGAAAGGTATTTTAAGCCATTCCACTGGTTTAACAATGGTGGTTAGGAGCATGTTACTCTAGGAGGTGTTAATTCCATTCCACCGACTTAATAATAGTGGCTAAACACGCTTTACCTTGTGTCGTGTTTTAGTTTGTTCCACCAGATTAAGAATAGTGGAGTCCTAAACTCAATGTAAATAAGGAAGGGATTATGTATATACCTAATCATGGAATTATAACTTATTTATCCTCTTACATCGCATCATGTTTATTCTTTTATATAACCTTATGTATTTTGTGTAACCATGCTATGACTGTATTGTTACCTTACTCAGTACGTAGTGTACTAATCATTTTTTTTTATGGATATTGCTCATTCCTATGAGCAAATGATACCTTATTTTACAGTTTATTGTTGATTACTACTTTTAATATGCTTACCTTCTGTGAGAGCTAAATCTAATTGGTATAGGATATGGTTATTGAGATATCTCTATTTTTCTAGGGACTCTTTCATTATATTTATCCCATTCTCTCTATTTCATATCATGTATCGTGGTGTAATCAAGTGTTTCACACACCTGATTCCTAGGTACAAGGTTAATTTTGTATTGCACCCAATATAGACTAGTTATAGAGAGTGCCTTTTTATGTTGGATATGACATGAAACCCCTATGTTTTGAATTTCAACTTTTGTAATTAACTCTTTAAAACAAAAATTTTAAGTCCTTAAAAATGGGTGTTACACTCACCTAGCTATGTCAACCACCCACACAACTTCCCTCCAAGCTACGTCTGATACCTACATAGCCACCCCATAGGTGTGTTACATTCGCACATAGTCACACCTCTTGTTGTGGCAACTTCCAACAAATATGGTTCCATTGGTGCAAAGCTATGTTTGCCTAGGTTTTACTCCTTTTTTTCATCCTCCTTGGCCTTATCTTTTCATGGATATTTTTCCTATTTCCTAACCTTGTATTACTCTTGATTTGTGGGTGATTTTTTAGTAATATTGGATAAGGCGCCATAAGGTTATCCTTAGATATTGGTGACACCTTATGTAAGAATGCATGTCGTAGTTAGGAATTTTTGAATGCTAAGCATATTTTGTGTGTAATATCATGTTTGGTGTTATTGTATCTCTTAATTCATGACTTAATATCATCTTATGATAATGTTGTGATATAATATGGAAATTTGGGTAGTTTGTGAAAGCATGAGCTTATGTGGTATACATGTGATAATTTTTACCTTGAAACTAGGGATGGTAATTTTTCTTGTGGGTTTGGGGTTCCATTGGGAATTTTCTATTTGGGTTTGCATTTGGGGATTTTTTTAGGATGGGGCGGGGATGGGTTTAGGATCCTCATCCCCAAACTTATTTGTATATATATATTATATAAATCTTTATATAGAATATAAATTAAAATATATTGTAAAAAATAAGATCATATGTTGATGATGGGGTTAAATTTCAGGTATCGGGTTGGGTTTTAAGGTTAATGAATGATCGGGGATGGGGAATAGTTTGGGGATCAGATAGGGGATTCTCTAATAAGAAAAAAAATAGGGATTCAGGTGAGTTCCGGGATGATTTTACTTATCATGTTCGGGTATGGAGTTGGGGTTCCCGTCCCTAACCCGTCCCTTTGCCATCCTTGCTTGAAACCCTAAGTGTGGTAATATGACCTATGGATTTAATAAAGTAATGAAAATGGTAATGATTCTGGTTAAGTTCATATGGATGCAATAAATTGAGGGTCAGAATTTAATGACATCGAACTTGTAGGGTTTTGTGGAAATTCGGGTATCATGGTTATCATAAGGGCATTTTGTTCATTCGAAGATAATATGAAAGATAACCATGGCATGATAATCTTTGAAGGTTTTTATAAAATATGTCATAGTTATATGATTTTTCTATGCATAAATCATCTTCCCATTTGGCCTTTAAGTGTTATACATTTCCTTTTTCTATGATTGTATTGTTATTTTGTTACCTTACCTAGTACATAGTATACTAATCATCATTTTTATAGACGCTTCTCATTCCCGTGAGTAGATGACCTAGTTTTCTCTATGTAGGTTACTAATGATAATTTAGATGACTTTGCTTATTATGACAATTTACCTAGGGAGGATTGATCATATTATCTTTAGGGCTTGAATATAGAATCATATTATCTAGTGACTAGTTTTTTTTTACCTGGATACCTTTTATACTCTTAGTTTCAATGGATCCCTTTTTGTTATATTTTGTTATATTATATTAGGTGTTAGTATCTAAATTTTTATTTAAGTTTTATAAAGTTTACTTATTATCTGTTTATCTTATTTTAAGTTCTAGTTATTTTTTTCCTTATATTCGATGTAAGGATGGTATGGTAAACCAGACTTTCGTCGAGTATGGAGATAATGCCCATTTATCTTATTATTACACTTCTGCTAAAAAAAATTTAGTTGTAAATTTTGGAGTATTACAATCCCCCTCAAGTTGCATAAGTCATCCATCCTCCTTGACCCACGTACATTATCAACCACCTATAAATGCATATTAAGGTGATAATGGTGGTAATGACAACAAAGATGATAATGTAAGACCAAATGAATGAGGCATACACTTGAGGGATGGTTGGTACTTGGTTGTACCATGTCCTAGAGGTCAAAGGGACCCTAGCTTTATCCTATGCTTTGGTGGTCATATCGCCTTAGATATATGATTTGGACATGTAAGTTTAAAATTTTATCGTTGTATGTCTTACTTCCTTTGTTAAGTATCATGTATTCCTTATATTTATCTATTTTTTGTTTAAGAACATGAAGTTTTGAGGGTTTACGGTAGACTAAAGTAACTTTGTAATTAGGTGAGTACCATTGATGATGATTGTTTCGCCCAAACTTATAGTACTTGACTGGAGCATCTAACAACCTACACTTTTCTGTACATGGGACAGCCTCTCATATCCCCCTTTATAGAGAGATGACTACCAAAAAACAATAGCTTTCATATGTTGTGGGGTAAGATTACCATACCCTCTTAAATGTGCAACACATATTAGGGATGAAAATTGACTATCATTCATTAAATGTGAGCGATATAGATGAAGCTTATTTGCAATTGATACACATATTGGTTGCCCTATTCGGTATGGAGGAGAATGTGAAGGCGATGATTAAAGTGGGTGGAATGGAATTCTTGATGCTTCATGCCCTATGTATATCAAACTACTTACCAGGGGGATAATAAAGTTATTGCGGGCCTACTATGGTTGCTCGACATGTCATTATTAGTGGATAAGTCATCTAATTGATTTAGTCTGTATTGATGTCTATATCTCTAGGATCTTACATTTTCAAAATACTATGCATGGGGAACGATTGAATTCACTCTCTTATATAGACATCACATTATAGCTTCTAGATTGAAAGTTACTCAAATATCTAAATGTGCAAATCTGTTACAGGTAATTTTATAATTATCATCTATATAATACATTTGTTGATTATTACTTGAAATTCTAACATGTATATTATAAAAAAAACTTAGATATATGAACACTTCCCTGATTTTCATGGTGTTAGGTGTGATTGAGACTCTCACATGCCCCATTATAAAAAATGGCGGTGTGATGGATTTTTTGACAATAGTCATTCTATGGTTGGATACTATAAAATGGTGATTGATTCTATATATATGTATATGAGAAAGGTATACATAGTCAACTTAAAATGATTCTTATATGTTTATTATAGTTATTATAATGAAGTTAATATAATTCTTTTGTTATGGCTGGCATGGGATTGGTATAAGGTATCTAATGTGAGGAGTGATTGTCCTACGACACTATTTCATGGTAATATACATTCTATGAGTTTTGTAGAACGATATATATCAAAGTGAGTGAATTGTCAATTTGAAGTTACACAACTGAGACCCCAAGACCCTATCAAGTTTATAGGAAAGACATATAGAGGACACAACACCATAAGGTATAAAGTTCATCGTGATCACATTCTTTTCCAATAGAGTGTGTGGCATGAGAGCCTATTTGGCCCACATATTTTTGGATTTTGGTAGTGTACCCATAGGATATAGATCCTAGTTACATAGATTAGTATGTCAGGGTGACTCATAGGTATGTATTACAAATGACGGAGCAACTTTTTTTATCGCAACATAATGAGGATGATGAAATTACTGTTAGCATACATCTTATTGATATATTGACAATTATTAGTCATATGTACTGGAGGAGTGAACTACACCTAGATTATGAGCAACAACAAGCTTATATTGAGACCATTACATGTTAGTTGGGAGTTAGTATAATATAGTGTGGGTGTGGTGTAACACTTAAAAATTTACTACTGAAAAAATTAGTTTAATAGAAGTGTAGTAACAAAATAAATGGATACTACTGCCATACTCGACATAAGTTTGGCTTTCCATACCATCCTTATATCAAATACAAGGAAAAAATAGTTAGAACTTAAAACAAGATAAACAAAGAATGAGGAAATTTTATAAAACTTAAATAAATATTTGAAGATTAACTTCAAGTATAATATAATACAAATATAACAAAAAAGGATCCATTAGAACTAAGATTCTAAAAGATATCTAGAAAAAAACTAGTAACCATATGACATAACTCTACGTCCAATCCCTAAAGATAATATGATAACTCCTCCTCCTGCAAAGTATCATAAGAAATGAAGTCATCTAAACAATCTTCAGTGACCTGCACAGAGAAAACTGGGTTATCTACTTGTGGGAATGAGTAACTTCCATGAGAATGATGATCAATACACTATGCATCAAGTAAGATAACAATACAATCATAGGAAAAGGGGCATGCATAAAACTTAAGGCCAAATGGAAAGATGGTTTATGCATAAAAATTATATCATGATATGACTCAAGAGAGGATCTAAAAGAGTTCCATAATAGGTATACTTATAATATATTTCTTTACTAGATTGAATTTATGGACCCTATTATTCACAACTGGTGGAACAGTATCAACAATATACAACCTCACAGCAAAATGTTCTTGGGTACTATTATTGTCCGATGGAATGGATTGATATAACCCCACGACATAATGTTCATGACCACTATTATCATCTGGTGGACCGAATTGGTATAATTAGTTCCAACTCATGTGATCTTTTATTCTAAATATTAATATCTAGACTATTTATTATTGATCTCAATAGGCATACATAAGTATAAAAATGCGTGTTAAATAAGATAGACTCATAATTATATAAGACACAACTACATGATAATCGGGACATCACTCAAGGAAAAAAATGCCATAATTCCTATAAGAAACCCTAATTTCACAAGATGAGCATAACTTCTCCCTTAGGAGTCATATCATAACCAAATTTAATACACAATTTTAAAATAACATATCTAACATCATATCCAAAAATTGAAGTATAAATCTAACACCTTACACTTGTGATAACAAATCTGCCTCTAAGGTTATTATTCCCCATTCAAGGTATTTTCTTATTTTATTATACCTATGCTATTCATTATTACATTGATTATTACAATTATCATAATTAGTATATTTTAAGTCCATTCACATTTTAGAATCACCAAAATTTCATACTTAATCCATATTGACCAAAATACCTTATTTTATCGAATGCCTTAAATCTTAGTATAAATAACTTGTATCTTACTCAACCATGATTTGATCATATTAAATAATTTATAAATCCCTCAAATATCATCATACCATGGTTATTTTTTGGTGTGACCGTATTTGGCATACATTTAAACCCTCTTGTTGATAATTGTAGTACAAATAAATAAGGATATCGTTCTATATCGGGAATTGAGAGGAATTACCTCTATTTAACTAGCTTAAAAATAATAAAAATAAAAAATCTATATCACAAAAAAATAAATAAATAAGAAAAAACACTAATGGAGGGTTTTTATAAAATAAAATAATAAAAATAATGGATAACTACAAATACGATAAATATTCTAGGGGAGTCAAAATCTACTATTGGATTAGATCACAATATAATAATAATTTTTGAGCCAATATTTAATCATGAGAAAGAGATTGACCAAGTTGTAAGCCAAATGCATATACACCTTATATTACTCCCCAAAAGAATTAATGCAACAAAACGCCAATATTAATCCTATTAAATACTAATAGTATAGTAGCGACAAACGTCTCTTATATTTAACTAGATTTAATGCATTAAACACAAACAAAAGGATGTTAATCTAAGTACCAAAACTAATAAAATAAGCATGTCTAGTATATTTCTCTCCCTTAACCCACACGTATCTAAATTTTTCAATACTCTAGTTAGAATCACAAAACTATCTGGTGAATTGTTATCTAATCTAACTACAATTTATACATATAAATTATAGCATATTTATATAGCCACCTAGCAATCAAATGATCCTACATACTATCACTATGAGGAAACCAAAATAAGGCATACACCATATAAATTATACTTGATAGAATCATATATATAAACGATAGCAATTAATATAGAGTCAATGGACAAAATCATAAAATAAAGAAAAATAATATCATATCTCAAACCATAATCTAGGGTCCAATCTATTCTCTAGCAATAAATAATTAGCCAATCATAATGATTTAATTAATTATACACAAATGTTTATTAAAAATATAAATCAAAATTAGAGAAAGAAATAACCAAAATTAATTATGGATAAAAATTTAAATATTTATTCAAATGAAAAATTGATTAAATTTCATCTGAAATAAATTTTTGGTTCTCTTTTCTCTCTCTTTTTCCTTCTCGTGTCCATATTTCAAATTTTATGTCTATATTTCTTTTCCTTTTTCTTCTTTAGTTTCGTTTTCAGCGTTGCACTCCTTGGCAGCTGCTCCTTTTCCTTCTTCTGCCCACTTGCTCTTTCATTTTACTTCACCTACTATGACAACATTTTTTTCTTTTCTCCTTGTGCCTTTCTTTTTGTTTTGGCTGACTCCTCCTTTGCTGCAACGCTATCTCTCTTCTACTACCATTTTTTCTCTTTTCATGCCTTTCTCCAACTACTCCCCTCTTCCTTCTACGGCTCACCCTTATTTTCTTTTCATCTACATTGTCCTTTTCTCTTTATTTTTTCCCTATGTTTCCAACCTTTGGGCCTTCGGTCCTTGGGTCATTGGTCCAAAGGCCACTCTATTATTAATATTTTTTTACCTACATAATAAAATTAGATAAATTAATAAGTAATATTATACTTAAAATTTATTTAATTTACAACATTTTAGCTCAAATAATAAAATTTATAAGATTATTATTTAATCACAAAATCATAATTATTCACATATACTACTCAAATAAAATACCAAAAAATAAGATTAAATGGATATAAAACATGTCAGAATATCTACTTATCATTTTTCATATTATCACCAAATGACCACAATACCTTTTATGATAGCCATCATACTCGAATTTCCACAAAACCTTACAAGTCCAAAGTCATTCAATCCTAGCCCTCAATTTATTACATCCATACAAACTTAACTGAAATAATTAACCATTTTTCACACTCTATCAAATATATACGTCATATTACCACACTTAGGGTTTCAACGTGAAACTTATCGTATGTATACCATATACGTTCATGTTTTCACGAAATACCCACATTTCCATATTATATTACAACATTATCATAACTTGATATTATGCACATGAATTAAGATATATAACACTAACATGATATTACACAAAAAATACACATAGCATTCAAACATCCCTAACTGTGACATGTATCCTTACATGAGGCGTCATTAGTCTGTAAGCAAGTATAACCATACCACTCCTCATCCACTACCACCACAAAACCACCTAAAACCAAGAATAAAACACGGTTATAACTTATGAAAATTATAATACCTCAAACTTTAGCTAACCCTAGTCCTACGTAATTAATATATTAACCTAATTCTAATCTCAAAAAATTGTTATTTATGCCATACCCTAACTCCTTAATCCTAAATCTTAACCTGATTCTAATCTTTATTCAGAGTCATTAATATTTTTAACATAAACCTAAATCTTGATGGTTGATAATTAAATTATCCTAATATCCTAATTAATATAAATTATTTTAACCTAATTATTATCCTACCCCAAAACTTATGTTTTCCCTTTCTCCTTTTTATTTTTTCTCCTTCTCCTTCTCCTTTTCTTTTTTTCTTTTCCCTTCCTTATTCTCCCATAAATCTTTCATCTTCTTTTACCTACCTTATGTGTTTCCTTCCCTCTTTTGCAACACAACATTAATGTAATACCCCATTTATTTGAACCCCGATTTAGATATCCTAATTTAAAATATAATTAATTATGTGTAATTAAGTATAGAACTATTTTAGGGTTAGATATTATGTTATTGTATGTAATACTATATTTATTAAATTTGTGTTGATAATTTAGACTAGTATATTAATATTTAGAGGAGATAGCAACAACAACAGTAGAGATGATGATAATAATCATGATAATGACGATGATGATGATAATGGTAATAATAAAATATTAAGTTGGTAGGATTTTTCTTTTCTTTTAGTATTTAATAGCCTCTTAAATTTATTGATATTACTTATTTGTTAAATAATTAATTTTTACCCAAATTATTATTATTAATTTATTCCTAAATACAACCTAAGCTAAACTAGATCCCCAAACCCCTAAGTCGAAACCCAAATGGCCCAAACCAAACAAGCTCGTATCCCTACCTCCTTCCCCATGCAACTATGCATGCTCTACCAGATGCAATCTAACACTACTATTGTCCCCGCCTTCGCCCTCATCACTATTTCATTCCATCACCATCACCTGATTCCTTCCCAAATGTGCCATTTTCTTGGTTCCTTTTTCATGCTTTCATCCCCTCTGCACCATCCTTGTAATATCCCAAAATCCTAATTTCCGAAATTATGGCCAAATAAGGAATTATTAGGAAAATTGATTATTAAAATTTATTTACTTAAAATGTAGAGAGTTAATTGAGATAGATTAAGAGGAAAATAATAAAGAATTTAATTGGAAGAAAATTTGGGTATTTTTCTAATTAGCATGGAGGTTAAGGAAATTTATCCAAAATAGCCTAACTAATTTAAAAATGGATTTAATTATTATAATTAAAATAATTATTATTAAAATTAAATATCTAAATTAATTATATAAATAAATAAAGAACAAATATCCCCAACCATTTTATCATTTTCCATTTTCCTTTTTCCTTTTCTCCTTTCTTTTCTTTTTCTTTCCTCCTTTATTTTTTTTCTTCTTCTTCCCCCGGTTTGGGCCAGCCCGTCGGCCCAAATCTCCTTTCTCCCCCCCGTCTCGCGCGCCCGGCCTGCGCAGCCCAGACCCCCTCCCCGCCTCTCCTTCCTTCTTCTCGCCCGCGGCCCAACGCCGTGTGACGCCAACCCCCGTGCGCCCGTGCGCTGTGTTTTTCCCTCAGTACCGTCGAAACGCCGCGTCACGCTAAACGACCTTATAACCGTTGCCAGCCTTCGACGCGACGCGACGTTTTCCTCCCACAATCCTCAAAACGCCACGTTTTTTTTTAAAACTTTATAACGCCGCCGAACCGGCCGGTTCCCTTCCTTTTCTTTTCCTCCCCTGGACCGCTGGTCCTCCTCCTTTCCCCTTCCTTCTTCCTCCCCGACCTGCAACTCGACCCTGCAACCCCCGAATATCGCCGGCCACCTCTGCACGCCGACCATCCTCCCCTGCCCTTCCCTGCCTCTCTCCCGTCGTTTTCTTTCTCTTTTCGACCCCGACCAAGTCCCTCTCTCCCTTTCCCGCGTGCCCACCTCTTTCCCTTCCCCGACCCAGCCTGCCATGGCAGGACCCGCACCACCTGCCACCGGCCGGCCACCTGCACACCTGCCTCGCACGCCTCCTTCTCCCCTTGTCGTCTTCCCCTTCCAATTGCCTATAAATACCCCCCATTGGCAGCCCCGATCAGCTCCCTTTTCGTTTTTTTTGCCCCGAAACCCTGCCTCTCCGCCGCCTCAAAAAGACGGGCTTTTCGCCGTCACCGGAGACATCCGCCGCCACCTCTGGCCACTGTTACCATCCTTGCACCTCCCTCGACAAAACCAAGCCACCACCACCCTCCGCCTTGCCCTGCACGTGCCGCCTTGGCCGTGCAAAGTTCCTATCCCGAAAACCACCACTTCCAGCCCATCGCCGCCTTGCGCCACCTTCTGCCGCCTCCTCCGCCGCTACCAGCCACACTTCCACCCTCCAAAATGCCCAGCAGACCTCCCTCTACCTTTCCATGCCTTCAACTTCCCCTGCCTCCCTCTCCTCCTTTCTCCCTCATCTTCCACCTCTCTCCACCACCCTCGGCCGCCGCCGTCGCCGCCGCGCGCCGCCGCCCCTTGCCACGCCACCGCCCTCACTCCACTCCCCTTCACCTGCTGCTTCTCCCCCCACCTCAAACTTCTCTTTTCCTTCTGCCATCCAGCCCCCACCTTGATCTTTTCCCTTCCCTTCCTCCTCCACCGCCGCCGCCGTCGCCGCCACGCGCCGCCGCCGGACCACCACCGACCCTAGGTGGTTCTCCACCCATCCAAACCCTAACCCCCTTTTTATATAGCTGCTACTATTTTCTACTAATATTAATACTAATATACTTATTATTATTATTATTATCATTATTATTATTACTTTTATTATTGTTATTACTATTATTATTATTATTATCATTATTACCATTATTATTGTCTTTATTATTAATGTTCTTATTTTCTTACTAATACTAACATCCCTTTTAAACCCTAACCTATATTATACTTAACTTTGGTCTTATTTTTATAATTATTAGTATTAACATTTTTATTATTATTATTTCTATTATCCTTACTATGGTTATTATTATTATTGCTTAACCTTACTTGGTTGTACTATTGTTATTATTATTATTATTATTATTATTATTTTTACTATTATTAGTATTATTATTATTACTATTATTATTATTGTTATTGTTATTATTATTATACTTAACACATTGTCACCATTGTTAATAATAATACTACCTTGTCTTACCCATGTTACTTAACTCAAGCTAGTAAATATCATTTGGTTGTTAACTAAGAAGAGTACTTGAACCTTATTACCATACCATTTAACATTAACCCTAACCTCATTACTATGACACTATTATTAACTATTACTATTATTACTACTATCACTACCTTATTGTTGTAATCAAAAGCATTTGAACCCTTTTATTATTCAAGAATATACAACTATTATCATTATCACCCTTAGGAATAGTTACTTGTAATATTGTGACCTTATAATAATATTATTTCGAATATGACACCATTAGTAGACTTAGCCTTAAAAATGCTAGGGTTTCTCTCACTATAAACATTAGTGTCTCTAATATTAGTTTTATTATTATTATTATCACTATTTTTCTATAGTTAGCATGAACATTATTATTATAAGAATAGGGCTAACGGGTCTAATAATACAAGTGTAACAATAGGTATTAAAAATAAACATATTTTGACTACTAATATTTAGTATACTAATTCTAAGGTAAAAACCCTAGTTTTTGTATAAAACCCTTTTTAGTAATAAAAACCTTAACCTTAAACTAGAATGAGGATTGATAGTAATTATAAGGGAAACTAATACTTAGCATTTTTCCCTTTTATAGGTAACTCCGACCAAAGCCCTAAGGAGTTAGAGGAGCGTGCTCCAAGCCCGGTGTCGCCTTATGTAAGGACGAAGCTAATGGCCTTGTGCGATGTGTGACATGGATGTGTTGAATGCTATGTATGTCTTGCTATGCCATGTATTATATGATTTGTGTATAACTTGTCTTATGTGTAGCGCAGCTTGGAGATTGAGGTATGTTGTATGTGCTTCCGTGACATGAGCATGACATTTATATGTATGATGTTTATGATGTAATATGTTATGGCCCACTAGGACATGCATGTTAAGATAAATGGTAATATGAGCTGGGAACCATCATGGGAGTCTTGAAGTTTGTATGGTGGTATTAGGGTTTGTATGGTGGCATAAATGTTCTATGGTGGTACTAATGATTTCATAGTGGTATTAATGGCTTACGGTGGTATTCGGGTTCGTATAGTGGTATTGTGATTTTATGGAGGCATTAATGTGGTATGGTGGTATTTGTGTTTTTATGGAGGTATTAATGTTGTATGGTGGTAATTGTGATTTTATGGAGGTATTAATGTTGTATGGTGTTATTCGTGATTTTATGGAGGTATTAATGTTGTATGGTGGTATTAGGGTTTGTATGGTGGTATTAGTGATCTTATGGAGGTATTAATCTTGTAAGGTGGTACTAAGGTTTGTATGGTGGTATTTGTGATTTTATGGGGGTATTAATGTTGTATGGTGGTATTAGGGTTTGTATGGTGGTATTAATAATTTTATGATGGTATTAATGTTCGTATGGTGGTATTAATGATTGCATAGTGGTATTAATGGCTTATGGTGGTATTAGGGTTGCATGGTGGTGTTATGGTTGTATGGTGGTATTAATGATTGCATAGTGGTATTAATGGCTTATGGTGGTATTAGGGTTTGCATGGTGGTGTTATGGTTTGCATGGTGGTATTAATGTTGGTATGGTGGCATTAGGGTTTGCATGGTGGAGTTAGGGTTTTGCATGGGAGTTAGTGATCGTATGGAATCAGGGTTTGGAGTGATTAACTCTGGGGCGTTGTGATTAAGTAGGGATGGAGTAACCAATTGTGACTGTTGAGGATAATTAAGGTCTGGGATGGCTGAGTACGGTGGTTATGGGAAAATTAGGGATGAGAGTAGTTAACCACGGGTTGGTGTGGACAATTAGGGTTGGTTATGACTGCTTAAAGTTGTTTGGCGTTATCATGTGTATTATCGATTAAAGGGTAGTTATGAATGCGGAATTTTATTGGTTGCGATGTGTAAAGCATAAAGAGAATGATTTATGCGTATCCTTGGTGAAAACCTTTTGAATAAGATATGTTAAGACATTAACTACTTACAGAGAAAGATGTTGAGCCGGACCCAGACCGGTCCACCGGCAAATAATAGTGGCAGGGTATGTTACCCTCGTGACCGGTCCACCGGCAATAATAGTGGCAAGGCATGGCCCTCGTGACCGTTCCACCGGCTATAATAGTGGGGTTCCCGCACTCACACGAACTATTAAAGAATATGTGTGGAATGAACGCATTATTATTAATGAGAAATAAGAATAAGTCACCGGAAAGTATTCAGGCCTTATCTTGCTGGTTATCGCATGTTGTCTATATGATTATGATACGTACGTTATGTTGTATGATTGTATGCTTGGCCTTAGCGCACCAACGCCCTTACTCAGTATTGGACCCGTACTGATACTACCTTGATTGAATGGGTCCTGTGATGATCCATCAATGGTGGGGAGCAGACCTCCTATGCAGGTTTGATCGGTCACTATTGTGGGGTGGAAGGTTTGGCTTGAGTGAGTAGGCGATCCGGATATTGGTCCCTTGGGATCTGTGTTATTTGGTTATATTTCGTACTATGCTTCTTATTTTGAAACCGTACTCTAAGTTGTATTCCTAAACGATATTTTAACTGCTGTTGACTCGTGGTTTCCGTGAATGGTCTATGTTAATTATGGACCTATGTTTTGATGACTCTTACTTAATGATTGTTTACTTTAGCCTTAGCACTTAGTATCGGAACGGTAGGAGTGAACCGGTCTGGTACAAAGTGTGGCGGTAATACCCCCAAGTTTTCGGTTTTAATTCTCTCGCTTCCGCTAAACCTTTTGATTTAAACGAAATTTTTCAGTAGTAAAATTTGGGGGTGTTACAATCCTATTCTATCACTACCCACCCTGCTGCTCAGTTCCATCTTTCCCGCATGCAACCCAACTACCTCCTTTTCTTTCTTTCTTCTTCTTCCTTTTGTTGCTTTCTCTTCTTGCGTAGCTAGCCCAACCCCATCTCTACCATTGTACTCCACTTTCCTTCTTTCTCATCTTCTTAACTTGTCCCAGCCCTGCAATCATTTTTATTTCCCTGCTTTTGTGTCCATCCCCTACCCTTCTCTCAACTTCCCCACCCTTTATTTTTCTTATGCCCCTCAACCTTCTCCTCACCTTGCCCATTGATCTCCTCCTTCAAGCCACCTTTCCCGAGCAACCACACAGCCTACACCACCTTCACCAACCATTTACCACTGCCCACCATTGCATCTCCTTATCTCGACCGTCACCCTACTCCATCCACTTCCACCTCGACGTAGCCCCGGTCTAGTTTTTTACTGGAGAAACATCTAGAAAACACCACCAAACTACTAGCTCTTTTGTTGATCACCACCACACCATCGAACCAGTCAACCAAGCCCTCCGTCAAGCAACAAACCCTTTCCCCATCACCCTTCTAGACTCATTCTCCCTGTTTTCGATCAACTCCTTCCAGAGTCATTCCTACTGTAGATACAAAATACCAGTAAAGTATAATCACACATAAGAAGTGGAATAAAAGAACGAAATGAAAACTTATCAGTTTGATGGATTGTTGTGTTGCGATAGAAATCGCTGTGTTGAAGCGATATGCCAGCTGAACTGTGGTGCAATTTACATGAATTTTTTCCCCAAGGTTAACACAACGAGCCTTCAATATGTTCACTCAAAACTGGAAGCTATGGAAATCGGAGAAACAATGCCTAGAATTTGATGTGTGTTTATGCGAAGAGAAAAGGTTGAGAAGAAAGAAAATTTGTATTATTGTATATATATATAAAACAGAACCAAAATCCCTCTTTAAATAGATGATACACAGGATTAAAAAGAAATGGGAAGTCCCACTAGCCATAATCCTAGAATATTATCTCTACAAATAGAATGTTGCAAGATACGTTCAAGTCTTCTTAGAAAATTTTGAAATGAAGAAGACGAAGCCAGTTGAAGCAAAACCATTCAAAAAAAATTGTTCAACAAAAGAAATAAGGTAATTGGGCCTGTTTGGATTAAGACCCACATCCACACCGAACCCAGCTCGAACCGGACGGATGGACGGCGGGCGTGCATGTGTGTGGTCCAAGGATCAACCTAGGTCCAGCAACAAAACTCGGCCCAACCTTTTAACTCAAGTACAGCATTGGAAATGAGGGATTATAAACTACTTCAAAATAAACTCTCCCATCGATGTAGGATACAGGAAAGGAAAAGGCAAAGGCTTTATTTTGCCATTGCCTTCAACACCTACTTCATTTCATCCCTATGTCACTCTTTCTAGCATCGAGAAACACCATAATCATCATATCATTTTATCTCTCAAATTCCCTCTGTCAACCATCACCACCACCTTCTTACCTACCCTTCCACCTCAACACAAGCATCGAGTTCCTTACCGAGCAGGCACAACAACCAACACCACCTTTACTAATCAATCACCACCATTACCCTTATAGCTTCCTTCCCCTATAATTGAGTAACATCATCCACTGTCGCTTTATCTTGTCTCACCAACCAACCACTCTGTTAGGCCTTCCCTTCCTACAACCAGCCTCCCTTACATCGAGCCTAATCCCGATTGGTTTCTTTGTGCTAGTGTGGTGCATGGTTGTGCCATGCACCAATGACCCTTAGTTTTTAATTTTATAAATCTAATTTAGCCTTAATTCCTATTAATTCAGCCTAATTATTTTATCATGGCATAGATACTAATATGTATATATTGTGTGGGTTGTGTTGTTTATTTTAGGTAATTTCAATCTTGCTTGAGGTGTCCTTGGAAGATGCATGTTTTGTTGGTATTATCTGTGTAGCTTAGAGGTAAATCTAACTACCCCATAGATGGTAGAATTTTTTTTGTGTAAATATAATATGTTTAATTTTAGAATAAAAATCATGTTAAGTTGATGTATCAGAAATTTTATATTGTTGTCGGAATATGAAAGCTTGCATAACTTCACTTATGTGTAAATTTTAGGATGTATGGAATAATATATATTTCCATATTAATAACTAATTATTCATTTATTACTTGGTAGTATTTTTAATATGAAGATATATGCATATGTTGGTATATAAGTTATAGCTAGAAATAATACACATGTCTAGGCTTAGGGTTTAATCAAAGTTTTGTCTTGCCTTATGTAGGTTATCTAAATGAGTTTAAAATATGCATCACACATTTTGGATATATATAAACATATTACATGTTAGTTTAGAGCATAAAAATGATTAAATTATGAGTACTTTGTATTGTATGTTTTAGGGGTAAAAATATAAATTTTTACGTACTATGATTTGTATCTCAAAATTTGTTATGTGGAGTTAGTGGGAATATTATGATATGCTAGGGTTCTAGATGTGTATCATGTTATGACCATGCTTAGGGGTAATCTCATCTTTTTTCATAATGTAAAATCTCCTTATATGAACGTATTTTTAATTAATATACTTTTTATGACAAATATCCTGTAAAAATAAATCTAGTAATAAAGTGGGTAAAAATGTGGTGATTAGAATTCGGAGGGTATTTCGGTCATTATGACAAAAATTTGTCTTAAGATGAATAATTAGACTATTTGATTTGAGTGTTGGCCTTGGAATAAATTAGAACTAATTATATGAAAGGGATTAAGCTCAATGGAATTGAATAATTAATTTGGGTTACGATGTGATGCTTAACCCTAGGTCTTGCTATCTTCGAGATGTTGTGACTCTTGTGGTCCTTTGCATTTGGAATTTGTTGATTGATTTATTGCAAAAACCCTCACGATCCTTTGATTTCATTAATTGTTGGATAAATTTTTATTGTTGTGAACCTTAGTATTCTTAAGATAATGAAATTAAATTAAATAAAACACTAATCACTTAAAGAGGAAGACTTGAGTCGGAAAGGATCTCGTTCCTTGGATTAGGCCCCTACATATAGAGTTGGACCTTCAAGTTAAAGGGTAAACTTCTTCTCTATAGATATTCCATATACCCTATAGAGGGTACGTATACTTAAGGACTTAGGTGCTGAGATTTAGTATGGGCAACTAATATGTCATGTAACTTCCTTGGCGATCTTTACCATATAATTGAATGATCTGATTTGGTAACATCTCCTTGACAATAATTATCTTGGACATGGGATTGTATTCCACTCAAGATATAATTATTGATATATATATATAGTTGGATTAGACACCCACCATAATATATATGCAATAATCAGATTAGGTCTGGTTGATAGAGGTTGGATCATCTAGTGATATCAAAAAAATATCATGTTGTGTATGGAATAGGATTTGTTGATATATTGTAATTGCTGTACAACTCAAAACATGCCTTTCCTATGCCCTTGCTAGGGTTTTGATCTGATTAATATCATTGATTGAAATGTGGGATCATGTTATTTAGATGTTATTTCCTATTGTTGTCTCCTTTTGGTTATAATTTTTATTATTTGTATGTTACATGCAATGTGGTTATGTTGCCTCCTCGAAGGCATTATGACTTACTCGGTATGAGGAAGATGTACTGATACTATCACTTTTCAAAAGAGTGTATGTGTTGCATACAATGGCTAAAGGATTTTGAGGAGCAGCATCTAGATGTTTAAATAGACTAAGGGAGTGAAGGTTCCTACTCTTATAACCCTTGTTGGTAATATTTTGTGGAAGGGATGAATGTAAGGTAAAATCAGTGTCGCATCATTGCGTACTCTTTTGTGATCAACTTTTTGGACTCTTATATCCCTGGTGTATTTTGAATATTTCTATTACATGGAGAATGTCTTATCTATAAACCTTTATTTATATATTATATTTTTCTTCTGCTATTTGTTTTGAGCCTTAGCATTGAGCATAAGAAAGGTGAGGAAACTGGACTTATGCTAAGTGTGGTGTTAATACCCATTATTTTATAATTATCTCTTCCACAAAATAAAAATTTTAAGTACTAAATTTTGGGGTGTTATAACTAATCCATCAAAATTCTTTCAAAACTCATCCCCTCTGCCATGCCCCTACCCTCATCATTCCCCTATCAACTCTCAGATCATGCGTTGATATGTCGAATCATGCTTCACATCCCTTCTTCCTCTCAGCCAGTGCACACAAATGTACATGTATATATATATATACCTATAGAATTAGGCACATTTAATGCCTCCAAAAATCTCCTTTCCTCCTTCCATTTTCTATCGAAGCGTAGCAAAAAATGAATCCCTCTACTTTCTTTCCCTTCCTCCTTTTCGCTATCGCCAAAAATTCCATAACAACCAAGCAATGCCACCCTCCATCATTCCTTTCTTTCTTGCACCAGCTACCCCTACCATTCCTCCTCCATTTGCATTGGCCATCACCACTAAAATAACCCACCTAGATTTATCCATTTCCATTGAAGCCATCCCTAACCCTTTAACTATAACCACTAAAACAACCGCCCAACCATTAAGCCATTTCCACCGTTCCTCACCCACCACCTTTAGACCTTTCATTCATTCCTCCCCTTGAGCATCGGAGCTCCTTGCCATTTCACACCCCTAGCAATGACAACTAGTAGTGTTACTACACCCTTAGCTTTGACACCTTCAATTATTCCCCCTCCCATTGTTGCATGAAATTTTACCAAGACACTTTCAAGCCTTATGATTCATGTTTTCTCCACTCTTGCACTCCCCTTTTCCTCATCCTTTGTAACACCCCCAAATTTAATACTAAAAAATTTCATTTTAAGTGGAAGCGTGTAATCAAATATTTTGGTGTTACCGTCGTAATTGACATAAGTTTGGCTTACACCACCATCCTTACGTCAATTATAAGGCAAAATGATTAGAAAATTTAAAACATGATTAGAAAGAGATGAGATAACTTTTATACATCAAATAAGTGTTTGGAGTTTAACTGCTATTACAATATTAAAATATAACTAAAAAGAGATCCCTATGGAACTAAGAGTCCAAAAAGGTATCCGGGTAAAACTATTATCCGGATAACATGACTCTACGCCCAAATCCTACTATGAATGAATCACTCCACATTTATAGCATCAAAATCTGCGAAATCATCAACCTGGTCCTCATCAACCTGCACATAAACATCTGAGTCGTCTACTCTTTGGATTGAGCAGCACCCATGAAACGGATGATCGGTACGCTACGTACTGAGTAAAGTAATGGTACAGTCAAGTAGGTTTACACATAATATAAGAATTCTTATAAGCAATTAATACATGTGCAAAATAGAAGAAAGCCAGATAACTACTGATTCCAAGTATTTCATTAGATATTCCATATTTTAAATCTTTTATTTACCTTGAGTTCAGCGACCCCACTATCCTTAAATCGGTGGAATGGTCTAAAACACATCTCGCGGACAAGACACCAAAGCCACTATTATTATCCGATGAAATAGAGCCAACACCTCTCAAAGTAAAAATACTCTTGAGCCACTATTTATTAAACCGGTGGAACGGTTTGAAGTACCTCTCGGGGACAACACACCTAAGCCACTATTATTATTTGGTGGAACTGACTCAACACCTCGGTTCTGACTCACATAGTCTTTCACTTTAAATGATTAGTATATTTCCATTTATACTTTAACTATTAATTGTATTTTCATTCATATTAAGTATAGGGGCCCATTATTCTTCATCCGGTAGAACAGACTAGAGCACTTCTTAGGCACAACACACCCGAGCCACTATTATCATTCGGTGGAACGGAGCCATATAAACACCTTGGCTCGACTCAACTGATCTTTCACTTTACATGATTAATATCTTATTCAGAGTTGATTGTATATCATCATGTCAAACTCAAGACATACACTTAAAGACATAAGTATGCCCACATATTTATCCTCAAAAGACCATAATACCTTTAGAAAATTCAAGACAAGCGTATTCTCCTAAAGCATATACATTTCTACTTATTATCCGAAATACATATCTTTAGTCTCCCATAGATATTATGTAACCAATGTTATACCCAAACCTGTACTTACATAATTTCATTACTCCCAAGAACATCATCATATAGCATTTCTATAATTAAATTACTCAATACAATATATTCAACACAAAAGTATACATCAATAATACAAGGAAAATATAAGGAGTACATAAAACTCTAGCTATGAAATGTATCCTTATGACAAGGATACCGGATACTATGCACGTAAATCCTATACCTCCTATAGGATCACTAGAAAAATTACCTATGAAACAAGATAAAATATGATTAGGATCGGAGGTTAAAAATTAAGAGGGAGATTACAGTAGAGAAGGGTAAAAATGGAATTTACTAAACTCAAATGGAAACTTGAATTGTATGAAAGTGTATAAATATGTGTGGTGGAGCTATGGTTAAATTTTGGTGGTGTTTGGACAAGATTTGGGGTGAAAATAAGGTTGCACAACTAAAATGGTAAGTTGCACGACCAGGCGGTGCAAGAATTATACGGTCGTGCGGCAATAGTGCACAACACTTTAAAGGAAGAAAAGATGCACGGCCAGGCAATGCATGAATTACACGACTGTGTAGTACTGGCCGAGAGAAAAAAAATGCACGGCCTAACGGTGCAAGGGTTGCACGGCTATGTAGCAAGGTATTTGAGTGTTTACACGGCCATGCACCAAGCCACTCAGGTCTTTACAATGGACGAAGGGAAAGATAAGGGAAAAATGTGGCGGTCGGTGGTGATGGCTGACGACGGTGAAGAGGAAGGTCGGGACAACCTTGGTGATCAGTTCACCGGCCAAAAGGTGGGCAGTGGTGGCTTGGGTGGTGCTCAGTGGTGGATTTGGTGGCGCGTATGCTGAAAATAGGGAAGAAGGAGGAAGAAGAAGGAGAAATATTAAGGAAGAAGAGGAGAAGGTCAGGGAGATGATGGGTGATAATAAAATGGAGGGTTATTTATACTAGTAGATGGAGTGTTAAGGAAGAGAAAAAGGCAGAGAAGTGACGATGACGACGATGATGGAAATTTCCGCCAAGAAGAAGAAGAAAGAAGAAAGAAAATGATAAGGGTGATGGTGATGGTTGAGATATATGGGAGTCAGGTAGAGGCACGAGAGGGTGATGATGGAGAAGGAAACGTGCACGGGAGGTGATGGCAGTGAGAAGAAGGAAGAAGAAAGGTGGCAGGCTGGCAGGGTGATGGCTGCGGAAAAATAGGGCAGCTAGTAGGGTGAAGAGAAGAAGAAGGCAGCATGAGGGAATAGTAGGGCTGGCAGGGATGGTGAGAGGTACTTGTAGGAGGTGTAGAAGAAGAAAAACTCCATAGGCCATAAAAATTGGCACATGAGAAGAAATAAAAGAAAAGAAAAGGAAAAGGAAGAAAAGGAAATAAAAGAAGAAAAGAAAAGGAAAGGAGAGAAAGGTTTGGGAATTAGTATTAGATTAAGAATTCTGGGATTAGCCAAATAATTTAGATTAGCGAAAATTTTTGTGAGTTTCGGTTTCGGTTTACGAATATTTTATTTATCCAAATTAAGGTTTCGGTTGTTTGTTAAAGTTTTGGGATTAAAAAACTTGGTTAAGGCTAACAATAAGATTTCTTGAGATTAGAGTCAGATTAGGGCTAAAGATGTGAGATTAGGCTAAGTAAATATTTTGGGTATTATATCCTTTCCTTATTATATCCTTAAGTTATAATCGTGTTTTATTATTGTTTCTTAGGTGATTTTTTTAAGGTCTTGGAGGAGGTAGGATAGGACATATGTTCTTAGAGATCGATGTCCTTTTTGGTAAGGTTACAAGATGTAGTTAGGTTTTTGTGATAAATGTTATGTATGTTTGCGTGTATTATTGTAATACCCCGTATTTTTAAAATCCAGATTTATTAAGTTTAACGATTTTATTAGCGTAATTTGATGCAAATAATTAATTATTTTAATTTCGATTTGTTTTACGGATTTATCGATGATTTTGAATTCATAATTGAATGTAATTAATCATTGTCGTTGCGAACCATTCTAGACAAATTCGTTCACGACAGTGATTTTATTATATTCTTATGATTTCGATCTTCGGTTAAAAATATATATTCCCGTTCTTTCTTGTATTTTGATTTTTAATATTTTAGATTCGTTTGCGATTTTAACTTTGTCGTGTGATTACGACCTTGTTTTGAAGTTGTATTTCGTTAACGAAATATATTATTTAAATTATAGAATTTCTATTCAAATAGTTAAATTTATTTTAATAATTTTATCCGTAGAAAATATTTTCGACTTTAAATTTATTCGTTTTCGGAAATCTTTAATATTTGGGAAGTTTTAAATTAAAAAGATTTTTGGAGTTTATTTATGAAATTCTTTCTGGAATTAATTCTCTTTAGTTTTATGCGTTTTGGTTTACGGAAAACCGATTTCGGAAATTATTAAAATTAGTCTTGATTTATTAGAGTTCGACTTAAACATTTTATTATATACTTTTAAATAATCTTTCGAGGTCTTATAATACATTTCCGTGAATAATATAAATTTTTACATTCGTCAGTAAATTTTCCGAAAACACTTCCGAAATTCTTTATATAGCTTTTTATTAATTTTAAGCTTTCGGATCAGTTCGAAATAAATTTTTGATTAAATAAATTTTAGATAAAATCTTCTAATAATATTTTGATTTTTTTTCTTTTGGTATTTTATCCAATGTGTAATTGTAAAAAAAAAAAAAAAAAAAAAAAAAAAAACCCGCAACCCCTGCCCCGACCGGTGCCCCCGGTCTTCTTTTTCTTTTCCCTCTTCTCTCCTTTCTCTTCTTTATCTTTCCCCGAGCGCGCCCCTATTCTGCACCCGAAGCCCCAGCCCCGATCTCCCTCACCTCCTCCTCCTTGCTCGCCGACCTCCAGCCGCCATCGGCCGACCACAACTGGCGACGCCACGCAGCAGCCGCAGCAGCCACAGCAGTAGCAGCCGCAACAGCGACCGAAACGGCCACGCCCAGCAGCAGCAACCGCGCAGGTTGTGCCGCCACCGTCCGGCTCCGGCGAGCCTCGCTGACCACCGGCGAGCCGACTCCGTCCTCCGGCACAGCTTTCCCGACCTTCCCTTGCCTCGATTGCCGGTTTTTCGTTTGGTATAAATTTCGAAAACCCTAACCCTTGTTTTGGTTAATTGGGTATGAATTAGCTTATAAAAAGCTAAATTGATTGTTTGTTTGTGTATATATGTGCTGTAAGATTGATTTGGATAGGTTAATTGTGTGGTTGTGTTGGAATTTTGGAAAAATTGGATTTTTAGCCGGGTTATGCCCAAATTTTTCGGATCCGCCCGTTTTTGCGATATCGGATAAATTGATTATACAATATGTTTTAAAATGTATCCAATTTCATTTTGGAATCGGCAATTTGAGAAATTTATGCAGGTTTTATCGGAATTTGATTCCTAGGTTAAATTTTGGGTGTAATGAAATCGGGTTGTATAATTGAGCCGTTCCGCTCAATTGATTTTATAATATCGTTTAAAATGTATTTAATTTTATATTGGAAGTGTTGATTTGGAAAAAATTGTGCGTAATTAATCGGAATTGGATTTTTAGGTCAAAACTCTTGCGGGTCTAAATTGGATTATGTAACCGGGTCGTTTTATTCAATTGACTATATAATTTATATTAGGATATATTTAATTACATTTCCGAACCGTCAATTTATATATTTTAGCAAGAATTGATCGGATTTGCGTTCCGGGCTCAAAAACCCTAATTGGGCTAAATTGTGTATTTCTTTTACTAGTTTTGAGCAATTGATTATTTGATATGTTATAAAATGTGTTTAATTCCATTTCTAAACATTCAATTGGATTAAATTTATAGAATTTTAACGAGTTGTGTTTTCGGGCCTAAAACCCTAAATTTCAAGTTGTATTGTTGTTTTTCTAAAATTGAATGCATAGAAATAGTTGAAATGGTATTAATTTCTTTCTAATACCTTTAATTTGAACTAATTAAATGGAATTACTTGAGTTTGTGTTATGGGCTTTGAAACCCTAATTTTCGGGGATGATTTTATAAAATTGATTTTGTTATGTGTATTTTATCTAATCGAATTCTATCTTTGGGTTTTAAATCATTTAAATTCTGTTTTAACCTAATCGGGTTGGATTTAGTTCTATGTAAATGGTTAGATTACCGATTTAGTTGCAAAACCTAATAAATAAGTTATTTCCGATAAATTAACTTATGTTCGATTATTCTTTCTCGGGCTTTCCAAATTAAGTTGAAATGTCCCAAGTGATATTTGTATTAATCCGTTTTGATTTAGTTTTAACCTTAAATCTTAATAAAGCTATGCTTTTAAGTTCTAAGTTTTGGACACGTTTTCTAAGAAAGATCATTTGTGTCGTTTGTGTTTATTTAATTAGAATATGTGGATTATGGATTGATAGGATAATTTCTAATTTAGTTTTCGATTTCTATCGGGTCTAGGAAAGCTTTCTCGTGGACCCACGAACTAGGGATCCCTCTCCCTCTCTTTTCGCTTAGCTAGCTTCGGACCCAGGTAAGTCTCTACTTACCTCTACTTGTGGTTGTTTAGTAAGGACGAGGCTAAGGCCATCTGTGTGTATTGTATGTTTTACCTGCCTTGTATGCCTTATGCGGTTGTGTGTTTTAGTCTGTATATTATCTGTGTATTCATGTAGCGCATCTTGGAACCAAGGTACGTTCCCGTACTCTTGTTTATATGTACTAGTATGGTATGGTGCAAGGATGGTGTGGTGTGATGTGGCATGCATGCTAGAATGTTTTGATGAGGAGTTGTGGAGTGGGGGCTTTGAGGATAAAATAAGGGCACATAGGGACCGACTAGGGTTTGGGATGGAAACCCTAATTTGAGGAGGTGGAAAGGAAAAGGAAAATAATAAGAATTTATGAGGAAGAGTGAAGTATGTGGGGGAGTTGAGTTGAGGGTCATGATTTGGGTTTCCGATGCGAGAAGTATGTTAAATACAAAGGGTGTTAGTGGCTTAATATAAGCGTAGGAGACAGCTCGGTGACCTAAACCGAGTGAGGATATAGATAAGATTGGATGTGTGACCTGTGTCCTATGTGTTGTGGATGCCTTATATGAATGCTGTGTTGTACTCTTAATGTCGTTATCTTACTTGTTTCGTGGGTAATGTGGCTTGGAAACAAGACGTGTACTTATGTTTTTATTCACATGTGATAGTACGAGTATGTCGTCAGTTTTGATGTGATGTGTTGAGAACTCTGGCCATGCATGCCAAAGATATGTCCTCGAATAAGATACATTAAGACACTAACGACTTACAGCGAAAGATGTTGAGCCGAACCCAGACCGGTCCACCGGCAAATAATAGTGGCAGGGTATATTACCCTCGCGACCGTTCCACCGGCTATAATAGTGGCAGGGCATGTGCCCTCGCGACCGTTCCACCGGCTATAATAGTGGGGGATTTCGTGCTCAACAAACCAAACGTAAAAGTGATAAGACTTGGAAAGACACTAATATTTACAGTGGAATACCTTGTGAGTCGGGGCCAAACCGGTCCACCGGCAAATAATAGTGGCAGGGTATATTACCCTCGCGACCGTTCCACCGGCTATAATAGTGGCAGGGCATGGCCCTCGCGACCGTTCCACCGGCTATAATAGTGGGGTTCCCGCACTCACATGAATTGATAAAGACTATGATGTGAATCGACTATATTTATCAGAGATCTAAAGAATGAGTCTACTCGAACGGGGCTGAGCATGTCCCTAAGTAATGCTCGGGGCTGGACATGTCCCTAAGTAATGTCCGCGAGGCTAAATGCCCAATTGGTTTGGTTCGGCATTGTCCATAAATGCCTGGTTGGTTTATCTGAATCTCTTATCGGTTTAAGATATTACATATGTTTCGCATGTTATTATAGGTGTGTGGTAGGACTTGTGATGTGGGTTTGAGTATGTATGTTATTGTATTAGCGTATTGTACTATAATTTAATATGCACTTAATGATATCTCTCCTATAAGGTAGGTTAGCGAGACTTACTCAGTATTGGACCCGTACTGATACTACACTGGTTGAATGGGTCCTGTGATGATCCACCGATGGTGGGGAGCAGACCTTTGATGCAGGTTTTGATCGGATACTGTTTTGGGGTGGAAGGCTTGACCTGAGTGAGTAGGCGATCCGGATATTTATCCTTCGGGATTTATTTGGTTTAAGTGTATTCACCTTGGGAAGTTGCAAGTATTGGTTTCAGATTTCTAAGAGTTTTGTAATTGACTTTAAATTCCTCGTATTCTGATAAGTGTTTACTATTCGGATTTAATTGTTTGATGGGATTTGAAATTCAGATTTAATTGTTTGACAGGTTTTAGCCTTGCATCTAACATGAGATAGATGGTTGACATTTATCTTGTGTTAGATGTGGCGGTAACATTTCCCAAATTCGCTCCTAGCTTCCGCTTTAATCTTTCAAAATTTTTTTTTTCAGGAGTGAAATTTGGGGGTGTTACAATTATAATTTTGTTAATTTTATGATATGATGATGTGGACTATATAATGGAAAAAGAGTAAAAATGAGGAAATATGTGTTTATCTGATAATTCTTATGTTGGTAGCCCTGAGAAAATAAGTATGATGTATAGTATTGTAATGTGGGTTTGACAATGTAAGTGGAAAATGATAACATTCAATATTTTAGATGATGTAATAAACTGAAGATTTGAAAATAATGATATTGAGCATATATGGTTTTTGTGAAATAAGTACGATGTCTATCCTTAAGTGTATTTTAGTTAATATGGGCTTCATATGGAAATTTTAATATTTTAGTATGCTAAAAATGGTTTAAAATATGATAATGATATCATGTGAAATGTTTGGAGTAATTATGAACAGCCTAAGTCTAAATAAAATGAGAAAGTAGCTTAAGTTGAAAATAGTAACCCTAGAGGTGGTGATATTATCGCATGTATAAAACATTATATTTAGACCATAATTTTTGAATATGTTGTTAATATTGTAATTTTATTAATGTACGTTGAATTTTTTGATTATACGAATCTTATGGAAAAAGTTATACCCTACATGTAAAATTAGGGTTTTATAGGTAGATAGTAACTCTTAAGATAGGGTTATTATTGCATATGTAAGATATTGGAGTTAGAAATTAATTTTTAGATATTTTTATAATAATAATAATATTTGAGGAATATATGCTAAATTTTTTGGATAAGTTATCAATATAAAAGAAGTTATGCTTATAATATGATTAGGGTTTCTTAGGAAAATTAGGGATCTATTCCTTAAGGGAAGCCTTGATAACTATGTGATTGTACTTTGCGTGTTTTAATTATGTGTCGTGTATATCTACGTGAGTCCCATATGATGGTATAACCAATTATGAATAAGATACTAACCAATTAAAATAATAGATCAAATGAGTCGGACTAAGGTGTTTTATAGGTTAGTTCCATCGGATGATAATAATGACTCAAGTATGTTTTTCCTTGAGAGATGCATCAACCCATTCAACTAGATTAAGAATAGTGGGCCTCTAAACTCAATTTAAATGATAATATGATCTGAGAAGAGTAACTAATGGATAAGGCATTAATTACTTAAAGTGAAAGATTACAAGATTCAAGATAAAGGGGTTATTTTTGTTCTACTGGACGATAATAGTGGCTCAGGTATGTTCTTCCCTGAGAGGTGTTTTAGACCATTTTATTAGTTTAAGAATAGTGGTTAGGAGTGCATTGCCCTGGTATATGTTGGATGCGTTCCACCAGACGATAATACTAGCTTGAGCATGTTATCCTTGATAGGGGCTTCAATCCATTTCATCGGATTAAAAATTATGGAATCCTTGAACTCAACGTAAATAAAAGGATGGATTATGTTATATCTAATAATGAGATTTGAAATTGGTAGTTGCCTTACATCATTGTATGTTAATATGCATGTATGCTTATTCTATGTTGTGAACTTATGTTTTATGTGTAACCCTTTCTCAATTATATCGTTACCTTACTCAGTACATAGCATATTAATCATCTTTTTTTATGGGTGCTACTTATTCTCACAACCAGACAACCTAGATGCTTTTGTGCAAGTTGATGGGGACCCTTTGGATGATTTTGCTACTTATGATGCTCTTTGTGTGGAGGAGTGATCTTATGTATCAGGTTTGGGCATAGAGTCATGTTATCCAGATATTAGTTTTTACTTGAATACCTTTTTGGACTCTTAGCTATATGGTATCCCTTTCATGTATTTTAGATATTGTACTCATGGTTAATCTCCAAACTCGTATTTAAGTTTATAAAGTTCTTTCATTTTCTATTTATCTTATTTTATGGTCTAATTATTTTACCTTGTAATTGATGTAAGGATAGTATGCTAAGTCAGGCGTAAGTCAATTATGGTGGTAACACTCAACTATTTTAGTATTACATTTCCACTAAAATTGTATTTTTTTAGTAGTAAATTTTGGGGTGTTATAAAATTAACCAAGGAAAATATAAGGCAAATGATGGTGGAAAAGGGGAAAGGAACCAAAGTAAACAAAGCTTGGTACAAATGGAACTAGTTGTGTTGGAAGGTGATGCACCAAGGGGTGCGGCTATGTGGGAATGTCACACAACTAGGGGTGGCTACGTGAGAATGTGATACACTGAGGTTGTGGCTGCATGGGTGGCTAATGCAGCTAGGGGAGTAGTGGCATGAGGTGGTGGTGTGGTGCAAATGGGATTGGGATGTGTTAGGATGTTACACAGCTAGGATGGATATGGCTTGAGGATGATGTTGTGTGAAGTTGAGGTGCAGATAAAAGGTATTTTGTATGAGGATTTCATGCTGGGTGGCTTGAGTAACATGAGGTTCTCACATTGTGAGGTTGAGCAACGTGAGGTGTGACAAAAAATGCAAACCTCAATGCACAAAAATGGTAGAGCTTCAAATGGAATGATGCAAAATGAAGCTAAGAATGGAGAGGGGGAGTCTGGGGAGGGTTTGATGAGGTGTTAAATGAAGTAAGGATAAAATGAAAATATTATTTATGGTGTTAGATGGCATGGACGAGGGCTAGCACATGTGAATGTGTAAGGCATGGTGGTATGGTGTAGTATGGCGCGTATCAATAGGGCACGGCAGTGGATGACATGAAGGTTACTTGACTAAGGTTGGGATATAATGGAAGAGTGAAGGCTTGGTGATAGTTGGTATAATTAGGGAAGTTTGGTTCGATCAACCGAACCAAACATAACTTGGTTGGTAAGGAAGGGAAAATAAAGAAAATGTTCAGGATTAGGGTTAGAGTTTAGTTAAAAATATAGAAATATAGAATTAGGGTAGATTAAAATACTTAATTACTCAAGATTAGGGTTAGGTTAAATTTGGGATATTAAACATGGACATGGTCATAATGATTGATTTGTTATGTGTGTTTTGTGTAGTGGTAATTCAAATATGTATGATACTCGTTTATCATGTATTCAAATATTGACGCATGTGATAACACTCTAATTAAAAGGAATAATTAGGATTCATCCTATTTCAATTATATTTACATATTTTAAAATTCAAATACAAATAATATAACAAAAATCTTCTAATATTTTTAAAATGCATTATTGTCCATCTGAAAGTAAAGAAATTGGTTCTATTTGATGTGTGTCTTCATTATTTAACTTTAACCACAACTCAAACCTTGATTGATATGGTGTCGTCTATGTTGAGACACTATTGTCATGGAATACCAGCCGCATAACATGTATTGGTGGTAGTAGAAAATATTTTAAATTTGTACCTACTAAACAAATTATTATAGAAAATTTTTACACATAAATGATAATATTGGAATAAGGTGTAATTAAATAGATAATGATATGTAATGTGTGTTTTCCATCAAGAAACATATGCTAACTTCACTTTCATGAATTTGCATATCTTGTTGTGCCACTGATGGTAGAAATGAAGTGCTAGCTTGAAATAAGCATACAAGTAGGGTTGTTAGCAAATCGAGCTAGTTCGGCTCAACTTATTTGTGTAGGAAAATAAATCAAATCCGAACCTTATTTTTAGGATCATTTATTAAATGAGCCGAGCTCGAGACAAGGGAGGTTTGGCTTGTTTGTTCTCAATTTGGCACGAATTTGGCTCAAGCTTGTTCCAGCTTATTTATAAACTCGACTCCTTCATTTATAGGTTGGGATTATATATAATTTACTTGATAAATAAGACGAATAGTTACATAAGCCTTTAAACAAGCCAAATAATTAAATGAGTTAATTTAGTTTGTCTAACTTTCGAACGAACTAAATAGTTAAATGAGCCCAAACATGAATCAAATCCTAATAAACAAGTCGATTTGGTTCATTATTTTTTTTTAAATTAAACAAGCAAACCATGTTGATTTGCAAATTTTATTGAGTTGGGATCATTTAGCTTATTTCAAACTCCAATCAGGGGTATTTGGCTCAATTTGGCTCTTCAAAGACCCTGCATAAAAGTAATATATTGTATCATGTGTTAATTATATAATCAATATCTATCATTTCCATCTAGTGTCCCTCTGGAGCAGGCCCTTACTAGTGAGCAATATTATGAAGGAGTTGATCAATCGCATATATTAAAACACACTCTTATACTATTATCTCTTTGCCCGAACCTTGTGGTATAAGTCTATAAAGATTTGAACTCGCTCGTTTTCATCTACAAGCATATAATATACTAATAGTCTAAAGCTACAATTCACATCTCCCTACACATTATATCAACTATGAATATATGGTATTACACGTCGATTTAGTTTGCTTATATATGGGAATCATATATGGCCTGATGGCACAATAGACATAAAGCATGATCATTGTCCTTGACCACAACCTCGATTCAAGGATAACCTAACTCAACTTTCAATTGATCCCAAACGACTTAAATACATTTAATTTGTATAATCCCAACTCAAGGGATCCCTTGTAGTGGACTTTTGCCTTAGACGACCCCTTTGGTGTCACTCTTAAGGCTCTTACGGTAGCGTTCTCTAATAAATGTCTATATTAAATATTTCTTGAGCAAGCTGATTTTGTATTACATGTAGCTTGCTAAGAATAGATTATAAGGAAATATAGAGTAAATTAGGTGCATCCTCGATCGAATCCAATGGTGTCGGCAGACTACTTGGGCAATATATATGAAGCTTCTTCCAAAAAGAATGGATATATGATAAGGGTATATGAATGTAATTATGTATGTAAGTATTGATTTCATGGGTACATGGTATATTTTGCGTGCAATATATGTAATACCCACATAACACTGCATTAGTTCCCACATACAGCTAAAATTAACCCAAGTTCTCGATCAATAGTAATGGTGGTCAGAAGCATTACAAGATCCATCATTGTCTTCAACTTCTCAAGTAGCCACGTATAATTTTCTTCTTTTTAGGTGACATATAAGCAAATACAATGTTAAAATTTAGTCATATTTGTATTAATCCAACAATCTCAAGTAAATGCATCACATATCTATTTGTCTTATATGTGCAATCAATTATTGAGACAAAAGGATATGCTCGTAAAATATTAATAGATACATGGTGCGTAAATAGAATTTCACATAGAATATCTAACTCCAACCTACTTTGATGCCACTAAAAATAATGATTCTTGACTAATATAATCATGATGTGTTGTAAGGTTATTTTCCCATCCATTTCATTCAATCTAATATTTGTCATGTGTTATAAATATATCTTTTCATATTCATATTTCCCACAAACTTTTTTTGAAGAAGCAACTAGATGTGTTGCGAATTAACACAACTTTTGATAAGATCATCGAAAAAATTTACTTCTTTTTCTTTCAATTTCCCTACAAAAGCATGCCCTTCAATATTATTTACCAAATCATTATCATGTATTCCATTATTAATAACAGTATTTTAAGCACTAATAGCCTTGAAATGACAATCAATTTTCTTGAGATTCTCTAATACGTGAGGAAGTCTAACGTTGGTAGAGGAGGGTTAGTATAAGGGTAAAGTATTGTTGGAAGGGTTCTGCATGTGGTACTCACATTGGGAGGGTGTTACATACACTGCCATAACACATGCATGATGTAGTCATATTGTTAGCTATATATTGCGTTGGGACATCATGTTAATTTTACTATCTTGTGTGAGACCCTCATATTATTGTGTATAATTTTTCGTAATGAATAAGTGATTGTAAGAAAAATAAAACAAAGAACATGCATATATATGTCTATTTCTCATAAATTTATTTCGTCGTTGCACCTACCAACCTCTTTTTTTATAATTATGATGCTTCATTTTTATACACACGTTTAAAGTTGGAAAATGTACTTGGTAAAAGGAGAGAACCATAAAGGAGGGAAATGAATAGAAAATTCTTGGAAGTTTGAGAGTGAGATTTGAAATAGAAAAGTTGAAAGGTAGGGATAGATAAATTAGCCCAATTAATACCATTTTTTTATATAATAAATTTTCGTTTATCAAATAACAAGATTCATATAAAATGAAAAAAATTGAAGCCACAAAATAAAAAGGACGTTAGAAATCACAACAACAAGCATGCTTTATATATATATATATATATATTTGGCTTGTCCTGCTTTCTCTTATTTCAAGGAGTAAAATAAGAAACTATGTCGATGTGAAAGCACTCGCTTTTACGTTGCGCATTTTTTTAATGCCATTGCAATTGCATTGTCTGTTTCCCTCTTTTTCTCTCTCTCTCTCTCTCTTTTTTTTTTCCATTCCTGGTAGAAACTGATTGTTTTTCTCTGAAGGTTAAAACTTAAAACTTTAATGTACCCAGCCCCCTCGCACGCACTCAACGAGACGGTAAGAGCAACGGTAACTGGAGAGAGTGTGCACTGCTCAGTTCTTCTTCCAGTTCCTTAAGGGGTAATCTCGTCATCAACGAAAAATACTAACGGACCATTTTTCTTACTTCTAGTTTCGACCAGCCGAGAGGGTGGGTTTTAGCGGAGGCGGCAAGTGCCTTCCTGCTCTGTCTTCTTCTTCCTCCTCTGCCCCTCGCTCCCAACGATCACTTTATAAGGCTCCCTTTCTCGGACAGACTTCTTTAACTCTGTCTCTCTCTCTCTCTCTCTCTCTCTTACACCACCTTTTCTTTACTTTTGACTCCCCTTTCCTCTTCAACTAACTCTCTGCATTCATCTTAATCTCGTATCAATTTAATCTTTCTGAATATCCATCAAATTTTGGTTTATTTGACCAAAGATCCATAAAATTCTGTGAAAAAGAGGACCCGACTTCAAGACTTGTTAAGATTCGAAGTTGGGAAAGCAGAAAGTATAAGGAAATGGCAGGCGTAAAACCAGAAGAAATAAGCCATCCACCGATGGACCAACTTCAAGGCTTTGAGTACTGTATTGATTCCAATCCTTCTTGGGGTATGTCCAAAATCTCATCTTTAGCATAACCCAGTTTTTCATTCTGCTACATCAAACAAGTAGGCTGTCTTATTTCTCGAATTTGAGGTACCGAATGCTTTGAATGTTGAAACAGCGGAGGCAGTTGCTCTGGGTTTCCAGCACTATATCCTGGCTTTAGGCACTGTTGTTATGATTCCTTCATTTCTTGTTCCTCTGATGGGAGGAAGCGATGTGAGTCCATACTTCAATTTATTTATTTTAATAACAGTTCTATAACGTCAGAGCGGTATGTTACAGTTACAGACACGGCTCCTCCGAACCCAAACCTTTACTTTGTTATGGCATCAATAATTACTTCGCTCCACATCAAAATATATAAATAAATAAAACAATTCGCTCATTTTTATATATTATTGGGTTAATCAGTGGGTCCTAAGTTCAAATTTTATTTTATTTTTTGAAAATTTATATCGTATGTCCGATTGAGTAATTAGACATACTCTGCCTTCTCGTTCAATTAATTGGAATCTTCAAAATCTGTGGTGATCACAGGGTGATAAAGCAAGAGTAGTGCAAACTCTGCTATTTGTTCAAGGAGTCAATACACTTCTTCAAACATTATTCGGAACCCGGTTACCTACTGTAATTGGAGGATCCTATGCATACATGGTCCCAATTATATCCATCATTCATGACTCTTCTTTAACCAGAATTGAAGATCCCCACGTGGTTAGTCTTGTTCACCCCTTCTGTTACCTCTAATTACGTTTCAAATCTCATCAATTAGATTTATCTGCGTTTAGCTAATTAATTAAAGCTGAATTTCAATTTGCAGAGATCATAATTATGTTGCCTTGAATCATGATCTATTGTGTGTGTGTGACCCACACGTCTAATCAACTTATATACTTTGACTCCCTGCTTTACGGTTCATTTGTCCTCTTGTTGCCAGCTGTTTTCCTGGATATGCATTCTTGATTCAGTCTTTATGATGTGTAATGTTTTACGTAGAAATAAATAAGTAGGCACATCAGCTTATCTTCACTGTAGCCACTTTGTCAAAAGGGTACTTGATGTGTGGAGTGTGACTGACTAGCTTTTTGTTTTTGTATACACAAAAGTAAGCGAATCCTTCTACCAGAAGAAATAATGGGGGATTAGTAATAAGTTTGTTTGAATTTTTTTTTATTAAAATTAATTAATTTTTCAGTATTAAAAAATAATTTAATTTATTATTAAATTTTTATATAGAAAAAATCATTTTAAAAAATAAATTTTTATTTTTATTTTCTATTCTTATTTTTTTATTATCCATACATTAAATATTTTAATATTTTTTAATAAATAATATAAGAATAAATTTAAGATTGATAGAAAATTTTTTTCTTAATAAAAAAATATTTATTATCTAAAAATGTTTAGACTAAAAAATAAAAATAAATAAATATTTTTTTAATAAATCGCTCCAAATAATAAATACATATTATATTTGTGGGATCTGAGTTTATGGTGTTCACTTTTTCAGAGGTTTCTGCACACAATGAGGGCAGTTCAAGGTGCTTTGATTGCGGCATCAAGTGTGCAGAAGAAATAATGGGGGATTAGTAATAAGTTTGTTTGAATTTTTTTTACTATAATTAATTAATTTTTCAGTATTAAAAAATAATTTAATTTATTATTAAATTTTTATATAGAAAAAATAATTTTAAAAAATAAATTTTTATTTTTATTTTCTATTCTTATTTTTTTTATTATCCATACATTGAATATTTTAATATTTTTTAATAAAGAATATAAGAATAAATTTAAGATTGATAGAAAATTTTTATTCTTAATAAAAAAATATTTATTATCTAAAAAAGTTTAGACTAAAAAATAAAAATAAATAAATATTTTTTTAATAAATCGCTCCAAATAATAAATACATATTATATTTGTGGGATCTAAGTTTATGGTGTTCACTTTTTCAGAGGTTTCTGCACACAATGAGGGCAGTTCAAGGTGCTTTGATTGCGGCATCAAGTGTGCAGATCATTTTGGGGTTCAGCCAGCTGTGGGCAATTTGTTCCAGGCATGTAGCGACAACAAAAATAATACCAGTGTTTCTATTTGACATAAAATGTTTGCTCAGTGAAATTTTTTTTTCCCTTTCCACGTATGTAGTCTTTTGCTTAGTTAAGAGAATAACGGACAAAATAAATTTGGTATTTCAGGTTTTTTAGTCCGTTGAATATGGTTCCAGTGATAGCATTAGCAGGATTTGGCCTTTTCGATAGAGGCTTCCCTGTGGTAAGAAAAAGGCAACATAATTGACGATTTCGTATTCTGTAACTGTTTTCAAGACAAGGCGGTCTCAGAAACTTATTTTGCTCATTAGGTTGGACGATGCGTTGAAATTGGCATCCCCATGCTCCTATTGTTCGTCGGACTTTCACAGGTTTAATTTTGATCCCTATAAAAAGTGATGTCTCTAATAAAGTTGATGCTATTCTCATCTTAGTTATTACCATGCCGTCTTCCCTATCTTGTGCAGTATCTGAAGTACTTCCATTTCAAAAAGCTACCAGTGCTCGAGCGATTTGCTCTTCTTATATCTGTGGCGTTGATATGGGCTTATGCAGATCTTTTGACAGCTAGTGGTGCCTATAAACATCGTCCAGAGAAAACCCAATTGAACTGTCGAACTGACCGGGCCAACATCATCACAGCTGCACCATGGTATGGCAGATGTTAATAGACAGTAATATTTCTTGTGTTTCCCTTGTCTGAGTGCTAACCAAATGAGAAGAACGCTGCCCTGGTACCAGAGCCTGGATGATTTAACGGTAGCTGGCCTAAACCGGTGATTATGTGGTTTGCAGGATAAAGATCCCGTATCCATTACAATGGGGAGCACCCTCATTTGATGCTGGCCATGGTTTTGGTATGATGGCTGCTGTTATGGTGTCACTTATTGAGGTAAACTTCAGACCAAGTTTCATCCATCCTGTTCTAAATGTGAAGGAAGAAAATCAGGTCAGGGAATTTAGAATGCTTATGGCGTCAATGCCTTTGTTACAGTCAACTGGAGCATACAAGGCTGCAGCACGTCTAGCAAGTGCTACACCACCTCCTGCTCATGTTCTAAGCCGTGGTATAGGTTGGCAGGTATTCAAAATATTCCGTCACTTCCAAAGAACTGATTCTTGAACAAAATTCAACTGCATATGAAAACTGATTCCGACACTTTTGACAGGGAATTGGGATCCTATTGAGCGGAATGTTCGGTACAATAAGCGGCTCTGGAGTATCTGTGTGAGTACTATACTACTATTCCATGTGTGCATGCTTCTCCATCGAAGATGTATGTTTCATGCCTGGTCTAACGTACTTGCTGCGAATTGATAACAGAGAAAATATCGGCCTTCTTGGAAGCACTCGTGTTGGAAGTCGTAGGGTTATTCAGATATCGGCTGGTTTCATGATTTTCTTCTCGTTGTTAGGTGAATATTTTCCCCGACGAAAATTAATCTGGGTTTGTAGGTTATGTGCCTGGTTTTAAGTCTAATGGAATTGAATTTTTGGTGGCTGCAGGAAAATTTGGGGCTTTGTTTGCATCCATACCATTTCCCATATTTGCAGCTGTATATTGTGTTTTGTTTGGTCTGGTTGGTGAGTAATACTATCAGACTTTTAATTATACTTGATAAAGTGTACATTCTGTTTGTATTTTCCCATGTTTGTAATCTTTTCCTAGTCGTTTTTTTCCCGGAATCTTCCTAATTATTTTGTTATTAATATCAGGCTCAGTTGGCTTGTCATTCTTACAATTCACGAACATGAACTCAATGAGGAATCTCTTCATCACCGGTGTTGCATTGTTCCTTGGTTTGTCTATTCCCGAGTATTTCATGGAGTACTCGACTCTAGCTCTACATGGACCTGCTCACACTAAGGCTGGATGGGTGAGTAATGCTGATTTGTCAGTAGTGGCGAAGAAATCAACAACACTTGAGCGGGGTTGTATCTTCAATGGCTAGTTTTCAAACATCTAAACTGCGGACAAGTGCTTTTTTTTTTTGTGAGGTTGACTTGCAGATGTTCTGTGATGCAGTTCAATGATTTCCTCAACACAATCTTCTCCTCGTCGCCAGCTGTGGCAATGATAGTCGCTGTATTCCTCGACAATACACTTGACTACAAGGACACTGCAAGAGATAGAGGGATGCCATGGTGGGTCAAATTCCGAACGTTTAAAGGGGACAGCCGGAGTGAAGAGTTTTATACTTTACCTTTCAACTTGAATCGTTTCTTCCCTCCATCCTGATTTGGATTCTTCCCTTCAGAAGAAATCACTGAATGGAGTAGTAGAGGATAGGTTTTGATTGAGGGACTGAGTAAAATGCCGCTTTGCTCTTAGCCATCATTGGAAGTTTCCCTTTTGAACTATCAATTAATTATGTGTTCAACTCGAAATTTCGAGTTCAATTCAATAATAGTAGTTATGTTCCTTCTGAATCGCATACCTGCAAATTCTTCTAAAATGCATCGTCGGTTGAAAGACCACACAGCGCAATTTAAGTAATGAAAACTAAAATCACTGGACCAGGTAAAGTCAAGAAATTTTGATTCTAATCACAAAATGCGTGTGCAAAATCATAGCCGGATCCGTACAAGGAGGAGCCGCCTTCTTTTTACAGATGTGTTCATTATAACGGGAGAGGATATTAAGTCCCAACAAAAGAGGTATATTGTATATATACAGTGACGCCCTTTGATTTTTCGATCAACTACAGCACTTTGCACATGCACTGAGGACACCTTGGATGTCGATAGATGCTGCGGCCATAACCTCTAATATGCACCCTCTGACCCTCTTCAATCATCTTCCTTACTCTGTCTTCAAAACTGCTCCATCGTATGGTACTACTCTCCAATAAAATTTCTGCAAGTATTTTCTTGTTTGGTCGCAACGTAGGAGCACGACCTCCTCCGAAATATGTACGGAAACCAGAAACCAAGGATGATAGTTGACTTCCGGAGTCGGTCATTGCAAACACATCGGCAGTTGCACATGCAATGAAGTCCAATGCTGCCAGCTGCCACCATAAAGATCATTTTACTATAAAAATTTGAACAACTGCCGTCAATAGATATTAAGCTCGTATGAAACTCACTACCATCCTTGGGGGCACTCGAGAAAGTATATAAACGTGCGACCAACCGCAACCTAAACCCCTAATGAAGAGACCTTGCCGCCAATATTCTCAAATACATTTCTTATACTGAGTGAAAGTGCAGAGTTGAAAAATGACTCTCCAAATGGAAGAGCGATACTGTGCGGAAGGGATTAGCTTTCCAGGTTGGATCGATTTGGAAAGATCAAGCAACCAATTATGGCCTAAGAAACGCTTGACATAGATGTAATTGGTTTGTAAGATAATCAACATTTGGATGCCTAGCATTATGGTTCATGAGTTGAGTTTTATTAGAGCTGTGGTTCCGGGAAAAGATGCAGCATAGTGTGGCTGAAAAGTGGGATGCAATTTACCTGGGAAGAAAAGTTGCTGAACGGCCTAAGCTCATCAATGGTTAAGAGATCTTCCTTTGTGACCAAGTTGGGATAAAGGTTAGTGAAGGGCTGCATCCTTGATTGTCCACCATATATAAGTGACCCAGCGAGATAGATATATGTATCGTGCTTGAAACCAAGACCGGCAAGAACGAGTGCTGCTTCCTCTGGTGTCAACGGGCATCTTCCAGATAGTCTCAGCTCTGTCGGAGATACAGGTCTGCGAACATTACAAATTGTAAGAATATTATTTTGCACATACACTTATCGGGAACAAAATACCTTTGTAAAAGAAGAGAAGGTAAGACATACTTCAAGCTCTTTAACCGTTCAATTAGCAGCGGGAAATGGGCTTCTCTGTATGACTCTAGCTCTCTTTTCTCGACTTCTCCGCCTCCAAAATCACAAAGAGAATAAGCCACCATATCCTCTTCAAATCTCAAGTGCAGAGCAAGATACTTGGATGGACCCATATCCACGTAATTTCCTTTCAAAGGCAAAAACTTCCCAAGCAGTTGTTTATCCAACATACTCTTTTGGGAGTTGTATTTCCTTATTCTACTAACCAATAACGCACCAGCTTTTTGGATCTTGGGCACAAATTTCAAAGCATGAAAATTACATTTACATCTTAATTTCTGCAAGGATTAGAACGGAATTAATCAATATTCTTAAAAAACAATTTCAAACACATTCTGAATCCAAATCAGAAAAGGGGAAAAAAAATGTGAAATGCAAAACAGAAGATGAACATCCACCACAGCACCACCACCCACCCAGTAACGATCCCACTAGTGGCAATGACTGGAAATGCAACCTTACCCCAAATCAGGCAACAGCAGTAGAGAGTTTTTTTTCCGAGAAAGAAAAAAGAAAAAGAAATGAACATGTTATCAAATTGCTGGAGCTGGGATATAACAGATTCTTACTACAGAAATTACCCAAGGATTCACATATGAAGACAATATTAGTTCTTGCATTATCATTATATCAAGTATGACCACAAACAGTAAGAAAGGCCCAAGAGGGCTAGGTTATTCCGTGCTAAGATTAAGACAAATGATCGGCACTATGTATGAGGATGGTAAAATATAGTGCTAATTTTGATGAAGCCAGTCGCACGAATCCAGTTTCAGTATGAACAAACTAAAATACTAGAATGACTTTCCAAGTCTGCACAATAGAACTAAGAAACTATTTGTGATGCAAAACAACACATCAGTTTTTTTTTTTGGTGAACAAGATATCAGTGTTATACCTCCAGACACAAGTGAGATAATGCAGGCAATGAAAATGAGATTAAACTAAGCACAAAGAAAAGAAAAATGTGTCAAGTTTTGAAAGATGTCCTTTACCTGAAGCTGAGAAGGAACTGGATCAAAACCAAGCCGATTACCAAATCCAAGGAAATGTACAACACCATTTTGTAATAAAAGAGGAAGTACAAGCCTAATATAATCACTGGGTTTTGCCTCCTTAACAAGGTCTGCGTCAGTGATCTGAAAAGCAAAAGTGAAATAAGGAAAAGTCTACAAGCAAACTGCTCCTTGAACTGTGCAGGCTACATGTCAGGGATAAAAACTCACCACACTGCCAATTGTTTCCAAGTTTAGTGATTTCAAATGTGGAGGGATTTCTTTCACAATGTTTACATCGTTCTTCAACGTATTGATGAAATGCTCTTCTTTGTATATATCAGCAAACTGGCTGCAATTTACAGTACCAGAATTAAAGTGGATACCAGAGGCACAAACACATCAGCAGTACAGCATTACTGTAAACTATACGGTCAAAATAGTATCAAGAAGCTGAAGCATGTGGAATAAAAATCATCATTTTTTCCTCTCAATTTCTTGTTCTTATAAATATGTTGGTAAGAAATTGAAAATGAAGTTCACAAACTCATTTTATTATTTGTTAGCCTTTCTTCAGCATTTTTAAGATTAGAAAAGGCTGGGATAGGCAAAAGTTATTTAATTCATCATCTAATAAAATGGACAAGGGGCATTCAGTTATTACACTAGTCACATGTGTAAGAATTATCCAACAAGGTCTAGTTGCATACAAATATGACCAAATGTTGTAGGCAAGACAAACCAAACTGGAAAGAGGTATATGTTAGAAAACCATCTGAGAGTTTATGAAAGTTGAGCTTCCAAAATTCAACTTGCACAACAATATCACTGATTAAGACCTTCCATCTTTGCTTCTATCCATTGCTCATAGCGGAAAACAAAAAACTATAGGGTGCATTTACTTTTAGAGAAGTGTTTTCCATTTTCCACCACCAGTTTTCTATAGAAAATAAGAAAATAATTTTCCATGAAAAACTAGAAAAATGTGTTTGTTTGACATTTAACGATAGAAATTTGAAAACGTGCTCATGTTCGTCTAGATAGGGTAATAATAATGACAACAACATATAATTACTATTATAGTTATTGACATTAATTTTAATAATATGATCATTGTGTTATTATTTATAATGATAATAACAGCAATAATAATATTAATCTTAAAATAATAATATAAAACCTAATAATATCAATATTATTATTATCATCGTCATCATCATCATTATTATTATTATTGGTATCACCAACAATGATAAAAACAATGCCAGTATTAATATAAATGTTAATATTAAAATTAATTATGATAATAATAAGATAGAAAAAAATAATAAACACAAAAAAAGAATAATAAAAATGATAATACTATTATTATTATTATTATCCTAAAAAATATTGTTATTAAAATTAGTAATAATATTATTATTAATGTAAATAATAATAATATTAATGTTAGTAAGAATATTATCGATGTTAATTATTATTATTATTATTTAAAAATTGTAATAATAATTTTAATAAAATAGTATTATTAATATTATGATTATTATAGTTTTATTTATATTAATAATATCATTAATATTAATTTATTAATAATAATAATGTTATCAACAGTAATATTAATAAAATATTAGGTATTTATCATTATTATTATTATTATTATTCCAATTAGAAAAAATTGAAAAAAGAGAGATGTCAATTTTTATGGAAAACTTAGAAAATATAGTCCAAGTTGTTTTCTGGTTTTCCTTCACAGAGTTGGAAAAATATGTTGTTTGATTTTTTGATGAGAAAAATGGAAAATAAAAGTTATGAACATATTTTCCAACTGTCCAAAAAATTGGAAAATGTTTTATTTCCAGAAAACAACTTTATTTTTCACAAGGAAGCGCCCCTATAATATTGTAAAAGGTGTGGATGCTTCCTCCTATGTTGAGCCATTTACCTATTTTCGGCTAATGATAACAGCAACATTGACGCTGAATCTAAAATTGATCTATTGCGCAGAGAAAAACCCAAATATGAAGTTGGAAAACTAAAGATATCCGAAGGAGCAGTTTCAGAGTTGATGTTTGGTTCTCTTACTCATATTCGTTTTATCCCAATCCTGGATGGTTTGTGGTCATCTGTATGATATCCCAGATAATATCTAGTCCAAATTGTGCCAGATTTGGGGTTGTGAGGTTGAATAATTTAAATAATTAGGTCCGTGCCTCGGGGGAGCCCATCAGATTTGATCTTTGGGGACTATTTTGTCTCTCATCATTTTTTTTCCTAATATGATTTTACTCAAGTAGAAAATACATGTCAAGAGACTATGTCTATTTCAAGAGTTCAAACCATAAGAAAAACATAAAAGTAAGTTCAAGCTTCAAAGCAAATGAAAGAAGTGTATGTAAGAAGTACTCAACGATGATGTTGAAAAGAGAAATCACGAAGCACAATTGACATGCGTCATATGAGATGAGATATCAGACCTAATATCTCTCCAAACATTACTGTAGAGGAATCTAGGAATGACTAAAGTTGCATTTAGGAGAGATGCGACAGCAACAGCATTACAGACCTGCAGGCAACCGCAACACAGTTTGTACAAAATGAAAGGGCGCAGAGAAATATGACAAATAAAGGCTGAGCAAATTAGGCAAAATAGTTTACTCTAAAACAGGCTGCGTATATAAACATAGATGTAGCAGAAAAGAAAAGGATGAACCGGGAGTAAGAAAAGTGCCTAATAAAAAAATGAGCAGCTGTACAATAGAATCATTGCTGCTTTCATACACAATACACGGCACATGTCGAAAGTCTTCACTGGATAAACAATGGATTTTTCCTTCTTCACTGGGTATACTTAACACAACAGATTTCTCTTCAAATAATACAAAAAAAGTGGACCATGATATCATTCACAGGCTTCTGATTACATGTACCAGAATCAGCACCCTATGCAACTACATTGAAATTAACATGTGCTGTGTACTTGAAAGAATAAGATGAAATGGGACACCTTGGACTGATATAAGTTAGAAAATTGCCCAATGAAAAATGAAATGCGGTATAATGTGTCATTGCTACTATTTAACACAGCACTGAGGGAGAATGTTGAACATCTTCAACAGATGACATTGAATTAGTTTCATATTAAAGTGAATTAAACATTTTTAAGCCTACATATTTCTCTCATAGTTACACAAAAAAGTGGGTACAGGCTTCTCAGTAGGTCGGGTATCTCTAGATTCTTTTGCATCATTAGTTTCCCAGCAAAATTTCCAATCGTTTCCCAACCAGCCAGCTAGCCAAAATAACGTCTATTTTTTTCAAATATATCCAAACCCCTGCAAGCTGCCCGAAGAACTGAATATCAACCAGGGTGTGCACTACTGCCAGAAATTGAATGGGATGATAGCGTTATATTAGTCTAAGAGAGTCATACGAAGTCTAAGGCTTACATTTACACTACAATCTGCCTTTGCAGTGCTCAGTCTCATTTTCATTGCTTAAATGAATGTTTGCTTTTATGAAGAAATAATAGAGTGCTAGTAAAAAATTTATCTAACACATTGCGAAGTTAAAAACAGAGCAATGTGCATGAATAGTCTAACAGAATGAAGCATCCTCTATTGCAACAATGAAAAGCTACATCAAGTACATAAGAAAGGGATTGGGAACGTACTTACAGCAACTCGTTGCTGATTCAACCCACCGTTAGCACTGACCAATATATAGCCATTGCTTCTTTCAGGTCTTCCTGTAAATAAAATAAAAAAGCAGCAAGAAAGCAGGCAATGTAAAGTCTAAATAATTTATAATATTCCAGTTTGAGAATTTGAAGAAGATATCGAGAAGCATGCCACTGGAATATATCAGCAATAACAGCCAGTCATATTAAAACTTAAAAGTCAAAATTGGCTGGACTATTTTATCACATAACAAGCCATGCAGGAAAGGGTAGCATGCCTGATGGAGTCAAGGAAAGATTTAGCACCTGGATCATTGGGAATTTTCCTAAGGGCACAAGGCAGCCAAGATGCTTGTGAGGATGGTTCTTTCCATAACCTGCTAGTCCCAGGCTTTAATTCTTTCTGAATATTCATTAGAGCGTTCAATAACATAACACAAATTAATCCAAGAACAAAAAAGAAAAGAAAAGAAAAAGGGGACATGTACATGAATTGAAGCAACGTAAAATTGATCAAAACTCTGAAAGACGCACCTCCACAAGAGAGCTAGAGGCCAAGTTTAAAAGCCGGTCATACATGCGAATTGTTGAAGCCGTTTCGTTATGGCTAAGATGTATGTAATCCTTCATGAACCATGTGACAATTATAAGTTTATCGGAACCTAACAAGTCACGAAACGAATCCATGTATAAAAGAGACAACAGAGTTCAAACGACAGGAGAAAATTTCGTTGTCTCAAAACAGTAGTGAAGTAATAATGTCTACCAAATACCAGTATTTGTCCTCCAGCACAGTCTCTATGGCTGCATGTAATTTAGATGCTGGCTTCAATCCATGTGGAAGGAAATACTTGATAATGATGTTAAACATTCATCACGCTTTGTTTTGATATTTTCAATGGATGTTGTGTTATGGTATATAGTGATGATAAATGCAAGACATGATGGTTGTTCTCCAACACTCAATTTAGTGAAGCAATCCAGTTCTGCCAACATTACTAAAGAAAACTGCTAAAAGGCCAGGCATCGTTCAAGTGTTGTACTTCCGTAACTTTACAAAATCGGTGTCTCGGCAGTCTTGAACTACTGCATATCTACCTTTAGAGAGTTTTTATGTGATCGGACATGTGCATTGGCTTAACCAGTGCCTACTTTGTTAAAATCTTCAAAAGCAGCAACTTGCAGCTGGAGTAACTAGAAGATAGCTGAAGTCTCTTCGATGATTCACCTAGAACCTCCAAGGCTGCTATTTTGTTTTGATGGGACGAAACTTTATCCAAGCCCAGTTAAACAATAATTGGTCAAGTTGCAAATACTCCACTGAAATCTACTCCTCAAATAAGGGATTAACGAAGTGCCTTCAGCAAGTCACACAGCCATATGCGACACATAAGTACGAAAACGGTGGATGAAACAAAAGAAACTTAATGTTACCTTAGTCGATTTTAAGTTCTAAACTACAGTTACAAGTCTAATAGGTATCTGAATGGATGCCTAATTTGTCGCAAAAAAATCAGAGGAAATTAGTGTATTCTGACATCCGAATAAGCAAGTCAGTAACACCATCCAAGACCCTTAGAAGTTAAATAAGCAAAAATTATTCAATCCTTTACCTTTGGTACTGAACTTCTTCCTATAATTGAACTGCTTTGAATGGTTGGAGAATCAAACTTAGGAAAAATGATGGAATCCAACAACAAGAATAAACCCATTAGCCCAGTTGTAAAAGCAGCCAATCTCAAATGCTTACGAAACCAAAATTGCTTCTTACCACCACAACCACCTTTACAACCACTAAATTTAGCAGAATCGTAGTTCAATCCATGTAGATGAACAGATTTGCTCATAGTATACTCTCGTAACTCCCCCCCTGAAATCCTCCTACCAAGAGAAGGATCATTGCTTGATACAGTTTCCAGGCACCTAGTTTGATAATCTTTCATCCCAGAAGGTAATTCAACATTAACACGATCAGGACGAGGACTTCTAGGAGATGAAAATTTCCCCATGAAACTCCTTACACCCCAAAGATAAAACCACAACAATCTCAGAAGAAAATATATCGGACAAGAAGCTATTTCACAGTCCGCACTCTACTGCATCAGTTCTCTCTTTCTCATTTAATTATCCCAGAGCTCTATAGAACTGCTTGCTACTTTCTTAAAAAATAATCTATGATTAGTAAACTAATTAAAATATATCGAAAACAATAGCAGCAACCAGAGTGTTAACTCCTTTCTCCCACATTTTTATATTTCCTTGACTTTCAATCAGGGTTTGGTGAGGAAATTAGCTGAAACACAGACATCAGACTGAGCCAAGCATGAATTCAAAGTGAAGGCAGAACAACCAAGTAGTTGGACAACGATAGTTTTGAGTGAAACTTAAGTAACAGTGTTGTTTGAATACTCCCTCAGTGACAAAAAGTATATAATTTTTCACCTGTGCTAATATAAACATGATGATATCTACACCAGAATTAAACATATTCAAGAACCGAAATTTGACAAGTGGAACTTCTTACAAGATTTCAGTTTTTTTTTTTTTTTTTTTGACTGATTGACCGGTTGGATCTTCCTCTTTCTCGCTGGAATTGAATCGCGGTGAAGGAGAGACGGAGCAGAAAAGTTAATAACCTGTCACTGATACGATTGTATAGGAGCGAGAGTTTCCCCGCGAAATTCGAAAATGAGTTGTGAAGATGACGCGTGATGAAATCATGAAACCATTCGGCCATTGGCGGATTCCAATAACTCGCTCGGCCTGGCTCGTGTAATGTACAGTTTGGCGGCTAAGGTCCGTCTACATCGGCCCACCCACCTACGATGTGCCAACTGCCAAGTGCCACTGTGCCAACTACATTATAGAGCATTTTATTCTTCCGGATTTAGACTTAAATTTTAAAATAAATAGAGAATCTAGGTCGTTAAATTATTACCGAACAATAACGATTTTACATCTACTAGATAAGCAGAAAATTAAAATTCGCCATCTAGCTAATTCGATCATGCATTAGAGAAAAAAGTTGATTTTTTAGTTACATCATCTAATTATTACCTACTTAAATCGATATAATTAACTACTTCTTAAAATGTTATAAAATTATCATTATATTACATCATAATTTATTATATATCCAAAACTTTGTCTATCATTATTCCATCTATTTTTTTCTCAAACATAACCTATTTTATTTATACATTTACCTTTCCACTAAGAATAAAAATATTTATTAAATGAAGAATAACCAATAATTTAGTAGGCTACCACGAATTCTCAACAAAATAGTATTAACACAATATTACATAGTGACTGTCAGCGAATTTGATCCTAGGGTGGTCCTCTAAAAAATATAGGACATTGTTAAATGAAATAAAATAATTTATGTATAAAGCAAAAATTTGTATCATATACCTTAGAAAAATAGGTAATTATCAAAAAATAAAGATTGAGGCAATGGGTGGCACGATGATATGCAACCATCATGCGCTGCGCATGTGCTCAAATCAGCCATGCTGAACATAATACCTCTATGCTTAAGCTACCTAAACCTAAACCTTCAGTGCACAACTCCTCGGGATATAAGAAATACACAAGTTTTGCAACAACACAATATTCATTCAATTGAAGCACTCCATGATAACACCAACACCACAACAACACCAACATTCAATTGAAGGCAATAGGTGGCATAACGATGTGCAACGATCGTGCACAAGGCATGTGCGCAAACTAGCCATACCAAACGCAATACCCTTGGGCACTACTTACCCAAACCTAAAGCCTCTATGCTCAACTTCTCAAGATACCAGGAACACACTAGTTTTAATCAATTGAAGCAGCATAATATTCATTCAATTGAAGCACACCACAAGTACACTAACACCAACCTACTAATAGGTGAAATCCGCAAGTGTATGGATTTGTTGTAACATATCAAAATCATTTCCACAAAGACTTGATGTTAATTACTGGTGTTCATGATTATAACTATCTAAACTAAAATAATTAATTTTACAAAAATTCTTAGTCTAAGTAATAAAATAAAAAAATTAATAATAATTGATACGTTAAAGGTATAAAAAAGGATATCAAACCTAGAATTAGATTATCACTGCAATTTCAATGTTAAAGTCTGAATAATTCAAGTCTATCCAAGTATAAGAGGGCTGATTACCTAAGTAAACCAAATACCACTTTCATGGTTAAATGATCGTGTATAGTTAGATTCAATTACCTATTTCATGGATAAAATCTAACTAAACCTATTACACTTTTATGCAATTTTGATTTATACCCCCAAGAAATTTAAAATTACTCTTGTGATTTGATTCCCTTATTGATGTAAGGTTGAGAGAAGAGAAGAATAAATGGAGAAGGAAATCGAAAAATCACTCTGGATTAATAATATTCATTCATTCATGTTTCAAATAACAAGCCTAAGATCACTTTATATAGACTAAGGGCCACAAAATAACGATAGCAAAATTACTAATTACTAACTAAGATGAGACCGAAATAAGATAATTACTAAGGTTAATAAGATAATTACTAAGATAAGATAGCAAAGAATAAAAGATAAGATAGGAATCTAATTTTTATTCCTACGCTTATACTTATTCCTATAAAAATCATTTTTATCCACATCATTCTCTTCCATCGGAAAGGAACTCGACTCCGGTGAGTGAGATCGAAGAAAGTCATCAAGCAATGCTGGAGCCATATCTCGAAGATCATCCTCATGAACCTAGGTAGCATCAAAATCTAGGCGGTTCTTCCACGTGATCCAAAATCGGCAAAAATCTCCTCGAGAAGAAGCAACATACTCCACATCATCAATAGAAGCAATCTCATCACTGGGCAGTTGAACAGATGGCAACGTTGGCTCCTTCAAACACACTAGAAGGCAAGACAAGAGGCTCAAAGTTGCCTCTGTAAGGTGATAAATCACTCACATTGAAAACAGGAAGTTTATAATCCACATTACTCAACATAATCTTACGCCTAATCTCATCATGCAAGGAATGTATATGATTAGCAAAGGACTCAGCAGATGCAGACACATGTGCATGTGGGGACAGGGGGCCAAAATCAACAGGAGCACAAGGGGCATAACCATAAACAATTTCAAAATGACTCTTTCCCGTGGACCGATTAGACACATGGTTATAAGCGAACTCAGTCGTGGGTAATACTAAATCCCAAGTACGAGGTCAATCTCCGACAAGACAATGAAGAAGGTCACCTAAACCTCGATTTACCACCTCAGTCTGACTATCGATCTGGGGATGATAGGCAGTAGAAAACTTCAACTTAGTTTTACTAAGAGTCCAAAGTGTCCTCCAGAACCAACAGACAAACATAGAATCTCTATCAGACACTATGGAAGAAGGAAGACCATGTAGTCTGACTACCTCACAAAAAATCAATCTAGCAACGTGAACAACATAGGAAGTCTTACTACAGGGTATGAAATGGGCCATCTTGGAGAATCTATCTACTACTACAAGAATCGAGTCATGGCCTCTGGATGTTTTGGGGATACCCAGAATAAAGTCCATGCTAAGGTCCTTCCATGGCTCATGAGGAATAGGTAAAAGAGTATATAAACTCGTGTTTTGCTTCCTAGTTTTAGCTAACTGAAAAGTATGAAACTGGGATATGACTCTCTTAATGTCTTGCTACCAAGAAGGGCAGTAGAAATGATCACGTACCAAGGTGATGGTACGATCCATACCGAAGTGACCAGCAAGGGCACCGACGTGTAATTCCCATATAAGAAAGTCTCTATACTAGGATTGGGGAATGCACAACCTAGAAGCTCTAAAAAGATATCCATCATGGATGAAATAATCAATGAATTCCTTACGGTTGCCATTAGAGACTTATTGGTAGATATGACCGAAATTGGGACAAGAAGAGTAATCATCCTTCATTTATCAAAGTTAGTAGCCCTAACACTCCATTGTTGAAGGATAGAACCTATCCTACTAAGAGCATCAAATACCCTATTCTCAGTTCCTGAACAATGTTTTAGGACGAAAGTATATTCTCCTAAGAACTCAAGCCATTTAGCATACTTCTTGGGCAATTCTCGCTTTGAATGCAAATACTCCAATGCTAGATGTTAGAATAGACTACAAAGTCTTGGGGTAAAAGTTAATACTGCCAATGATGGAGGGACCTCACCACAGCATATAACTCCTTAAGATGGATGGTGTACTTTTGTTTAGACGCGTTGAGTTTCTCACTAAAATGCTATGAGATGTCCTTCCTGACCTAACACTCCTCCTATGCACGTCTCACAAGCATCACAATGAACCTCAAAGACCTTACTAAAATCGAGATGCCTAAGGACAGGGGCCTTAGTCATATATTCCTTAATTTCCTGAAAGGCTCTAGAGGCTTTAGAAGTCCACTGAAATGATCCCTTCTTTAAACAATCAGTGATGGGGACCATAATAGAGCTAAAATTGTAGACGAACCGATGATAGAAGGAAACTAGACCATGGAAGCAACACACCTATGTAATAGATTTCGGTTCAGGCCACTCCTTAATAACTCTGACTTTCTCAGGGTCAGTAGAAATTCCTCGAGAAGAAACAATAAAGCCTAGAAAAAGAACCTGAGACTGAAGGAAGGAACATTTCTTGAGGTTAGCATAAAGCTTGGCTTCTTATAAAGTAGTGAAGACTTGTCTAAGGTGGTCCAGGTGGTCCCCCTTAGACTTACTATAGATCAGGATGTCATCGAAATAGACAACGAGGAAATTTCCTATGAATGGCCATAGGATATGGGTTATAAACCTCATGAATGTGCTAGGGGAATTTGATAACCCAAAAGGCATAACTAACCACTCAAAGAGTCCATCTTGTGTCTTAAAGACTGTTTTCCATTTATCCCCCAGCCGAATACGAATTTGGTGGTACCCGCTACGTAAGTCGATCTTAGAGTAATAACTAGAGCCGGCTAGAGTGTCTAACATGTCCTCTAGTCTAGGGATAGGAAATATATACTTAACCGTGATTTTATTAATGGATCTACTATCCACACACATTCTCCAAGATCCATCCTTCTTGGGAGTGAGTAAGGCGGGTACTGCACAAAGACTCATACTATGTTTCACAAATCCCTTAAGAAGGAGTTCCTCAACTTGCCTATGTAATTCGACACGCTCATTAGGGTTCATCATATAATGGGGAATATTAGGTAACTGTAATACCCCGTATTCTTAAAATCCAGATTTATTAAGTTTAATGATTTTATTAGCGTAATTTGATGTAAACAATTAATTATTTTAATTTCGATTCATTTTATGGATTTATCGACGATTCGAATTCATATTTGAATTTAATTAATCGTTGTCGTTGCGAACCATTCTAGATAAATTCGTTTACGATAATGATTTTATTATATTCTTATGAATTTGATTTTCGGTTAAAAATATGTATTCCCGTTCTTTCTCGTATTTTTATTTTTAATATTTTAGATTTGTTTTCAATTATAACTTTCATGTAATTACAACGTTATTTTGAAGTTATATTTTGTTGACGAAATATATTATTTAAATTATAGAATTTCTGTTTAAATAGTTAAAGTTATTTTAATGATTTTATCTATAGAAAATATTTCTGACTTTAAATTTATTCGATTCCAGAAATCGTTAATATTTTCATTTTCGGGAAGTTTAAATTAAAAATATTTTCGGAGCTTATTTAAGAATTTCTTTTTGAAATTAATTTTCTTCTGTTTTACTCTTTTTAGTTTGCAGAAAACCAATTTCGGAAATTATTAAAATTAGTCTCGGTTCATTAGAATTTGACTTAAATATTTTATTATATGTTTTTAAATATTATTTCGGGGTCTTATAATGTATTTCCGTAAATAATATAAATTTTTACGTTCGTTGGTAAATCCTTCCGAAAACATTTCCAAAATTCTGTATATAGTTCTTTTATTTATTTTAAGCTTTCGGAACCTTACGAAATAATTTTCGTCTAATAAATATTAGATAAAATCCTCCAATAAAAATTTTAGATAATTAGTATTTCGTTTTATAATTGTATTTGAAAAAAAAAAAGAGTGAGAGAGAAAACCCATCCCGACCGGTGCCCCCAACCCCCTTCTTTTCCTTTTCTCTTCTCTTTTCCTATCCCTACTCCCAACCCCTATCCTTGTTCGCAGCCCCAGAACCCTAGCCCTCACCTCCTCCCTTGCTCCTCCACTCCAGCCTCCTCGCTAGCTACGACCGGTTGCTGCCGTCGACCACCGCCGTAGCAGCCACCACCAGTAGCATCAGCAACAGCCGCTGCAGCAGCGGCCGAAGCAGCCACGCACGCACAGCAGTAGTAACCGCGCAGGCTGTGCCACCACTTTCCGGCTCCGGCGAGTTGTCTCCGGCCTCCGACGAAGCTTCTCCGGCCTTCCCTTGTCCCGATTCGTTGATTTTCGTTTGGTATAATTTTATGAAAAACCCTAATATTAATTAGTTTAATTGAGTATGATTTAGCTTGTGATAAGCTAAATTAATTGTTTGATAATGTATATATGTGCTGCGAGAATGATTTAGATAGGTTAATTGTATGGTTATGTTGGAATTTTGGAAATTTTGGATTTTTGGCCGGGTTATGCCCGAATTTTTCGGATTCGTCCGATTTAGCTATTTTGGGGAAATTGATTATACAATATGTTTTAAAATGTATCTAATTTCATGTTGGAACCGTCAATTTGAGAAATTTATGCAGAATTTATTGGAATTTGATTTCTAGGTCAAAATTCATGTGTGATCATATTGGGTCATATAATTGAGTCGTTCCACTCAATCGATTTTATAATATTATTTAAAATGTATTTAATTTTATATTGGAAGTGTTGATTTGGGAAAATTGTGCGTAATTGATCGGAATTGGATTTTTAGGTCAAAACTCCCGCGGGTTTAAATTGGATTGTGTAATCAGGTTATTTTATTCAATTGACTATATAAATTATATTAGAATATGTTTAATTACATTTCTGAACTGTCAATTGATATGTTTTGGCAAGAATTGATCGGATTTGCGTTCCGGGCTCAAAAACCCTAATTGTGCTAAATTGTGTATTTCTTTTATTGGTTTTGAGTAATTGATTATTTGATATGTTATAAAATGTGTTTAATTGAATTTCTAAACATTCAATTTGATTGAATTAATAGAATTCAACCGAATTATATTTTCGGGCTTAAAACTCTATATTTCAAGTGAGATTATGAAATTGGTTAATTGTGTAGTTGTTTTTCTAAAATTAAATTTATAGAAGTAGTTGAAATGATCCTAATTGTGTTCTAATACCTTTAATTGGAATTAATTGATTTGAATTACCCGAGTTTGTGTCGCGGGCTTTAAAACCCTAATTTTGAAAACGGATCGTCATGAATTAGTTAATCGGAAGATTGTTTTGTTGAAATTGATTATCTAGATTTATCTAGAACTAGTTTGATTGTGCTTTAAAACTATCAATTTGAGGTAATCGAAGTGATGTGGTCGATTCGTAGTTTAGGGATTAAAAACCCTAATCTTCGGGGGTTGTTTTATAAAATTGATTTTGCTATGCGTCTTTTATCTAATCGATTTCTGTCTTTGGGTTTTAAATAATTTAAGTTATGTTTTAATCTAATCGGTTTGGATTTGGTTCTATGCAAATGGTTGGTTTACCTATTTAGTTGTAAAACCTAATGAATAAGTTATCTTCGATAAATTAACTTATAATTGATTATCGTTCTTGGGCTTTCCAAATTAATTTGAAATGTCCTTAGTGTATTTTTATTAATCCATTTTAATTTATATTTAAGCTTAAATCGTAATAGAGCTATGCTTTTAAGTTCTAAGTTTTGGACACGTTTTCCAAGAAAAATAGTTTGTGTCTCTTTGTATCGATTAAATTATATTAGTTGAAATTATTGATCGATAGGATAGTTTCTAACTTAGTTTTCGATATCTATCGGCGATCTAGGAAAGCTTTATTGTGGATCCTCGAACTAGTGATCTCTCTCTCCCTCTTATTTCGCTTAGCTAGCTTCGGATCCAGGTAAGTCTCAACTTACCTCTACTTATGGGTGTTTCGTAAGGATGTGGCTAAGGTCCCTACGTGTTATGTGACTTGCATGCCTTAGATGCTTTGTATATATACCATGTCCTGTTGTGTATCACATGATTATCCTTAACGTGTTTTATGCATAGCGCAGCTTGGAGTTAAGGTCTGTGGTATGTCTTTTTCTTATGACATGAATGTGATATCCATATGTGGTGATTATGATGTGTTGTGACATGATGTAACCCTCTAGGACATGCATGCTAGGGTGATTATTATTATAACATGGAGATGAAAAGAAAAGAAAAAAAAAGAAATAAATGGGAAGTGAGTTGCTAAAGGAGAGTGTAAGGGACCCGATTAGGGTTTTGGGAAGAATTAGTAATCTAAAAAAAAGGCGAAAGTAAAAATGATTAAGGGTGAGTGAGGTGCAGGTTGAGAATGAGAGTTTATGTTATAAGGAATGATTATGGGTGTTATGGGAGAGAAGAAATATTAGGTGAAAAGGAGAGGTTACTTGTGGGAGAATAAAGGTACTAGGGTTGAAGTGACCAACTAAGGTGTTAGGGTCACAGGTGGAATCGATGGGTAAAGCGATATGATTTGGGATTGGATCTAAATGAGATGAGGTGTGGGGCGATAAATGGAGTAATGGTAGTGTAAGTGAGAGAAAGTTGGGCCACATAGGTCGAATTAGGGTTTCCAAGGGAGAACCCTAGAGGGAGATAGCATGTGGAGTGGATGTCACGAGGTGTTGGGCAGGGCCGGCCCTGACACTCAGGGGGCCCTAGGCTGAAAAAATATTATGGCCCTATGTATATAAATTTTTTACTTAGATAGGGAATTGAACCCCTTACCTGCTTTAATAAGGCTTTCTTATTCTTATTATCTAACCAACAATGCTAGCTTAGATTCTTGTTTTTATATTAGATTTCCTTATATATATATAAATTTGGGGCCCTAGGCCCAGGCCTACTATGGCTATAGTCAGGGCCGGCCCTGGTGCTGGGCCTTAACCCACACTCTTAGGAGTTGGTTTTCATTATGTGTAAGTGTAAAGGGGAAGTAAACATTAAAGTGTGATAAGGGGCGCAAGCGTCCCAAGATATAGGACGGGCCCTCCTGGGAGGATAAGTGTGGATATAGTCAACCATGCATGTCAAGGGTAAAACACTTTCAAATAAGATATGTTAAGACACTAATCACTTAAAGAGGAAAATGTTAAGCCGGACCCATACCGGTCTACCGGCAAATAATAGTGGCCAGGAGTCGGGGTGCCCTAGAGACCGTGCCACCGGCAAACAATAGTGGTCAGGAGAGTTTTGCCTTGCATGATTTCTGGTCCACCGGCTATAATAGTGGGGGATTCCGTGCTCAACAAACCAAAGTAAATAAACTAAGCCATGGGAAATACACTAAGTACTTACAGTGAAACACCATGTGAGTCGGGGCCAAACCGGTCCACCGGCAAATAATAGTGGCCAGGAGTGTTCTGCCTTGGAGACCGGTAAACCGACAAATAATAGTGGTCAGGAGCATTCTGCCCTAAGTGTATGTATTCCGGTCCACCGACTATAATAGTGGGGTCCCCGTACTCACGTGAATTAATAAAGATTGTGATGTGAAATGACTACATTTAACAAAGATTCAAAGGAAATAAGTCTAATTGGACCATAGCTGACTTGTATTATCTGTATTACTACATGCTGCTTACATGAGTATGTCACGTATTAAGTTTTCAATAATATGGATTATTCCTACCTGAGGCGCATGAGCCACTTTACATTTCGGTCATACCATACTTATATATTTAAATAGGATGTTACATATGTTTCCCATGTTATTATATGTGTATGGTAGGACTTGTGATGTGGGTTTTGAGTATGCGTAATATTGTATCAACATATTGTATCACGATTTAATATGCACTTGATGTTATAGTTTACATCTCTCCCATAAGATAGGGTAGTGGGATTTACTCAGTATTGGACCCGTACTGATACTACCTTGGTTGAATGGGTCTTGTGATGATCCACTGATGGTGGGGAGCAGACCTCTTGTGCAGGTTTAAGATCAGATACTGTTTTGGGGTGGAAGGCCTGACTTGAGTGAGTAGGCAATCCGGATATTGTTCCTTCGGGATTTGTTTTGTTTAGCTGTATTCATCTTTGGAAGTTACAAGTGTTGTATTTAAATTTCCAAGGGTTTTGTAATTGACTTTTAATTTCTCGTACTCTGATAAGCTTTTAAAATTCGGATTTAATTGTTTGACAGGTTTTAGCCTTGCATCTAACATGAGATATATGGTTGACATTTATCTTGTGTTAGATGTGGCGGTAACATTTCCCAAATTCTCTCCTAGCTTCCGCTTTATTCTTTAATTTTTTTTTTCAGGAGTGAAATTTGGGGGTGTTACAGTAACTGAGACCCAAGAATGAGATTGATGGTATGTTGAATGTCTCTCATGGGTGGTAAATCCTTAGGTAACTCTTCGGGAACTACATCAGAGAAGTCACCCAATAACTTATGAACTTTAATGGGAATGGATGAAGTGGGGTTTGGGGAGACCTCTTGAGCGACTATGGCTAACAAGAAATCGGTTTTCCTGCTCTCTTGATGAAAAATACTAGGGGTGATAATTTGAACCCTATTCATAGGAGCTTCCTTAGGCGTAGAAGTGGGTTTAGGAGGTGAATGATCAGGTGGCTTTGTAGGGGTAAGAATGATACGCTTTCATTTAAAGAAGAAATAGTGAGTATTTGGCCGACAATCAATCTTAACTGAATGATCATAAAGCCAAGGTCTACCTAAGAGAAGGTGGGCTACATCCATGGGAAGCACGTCAAAATAAAGATCTTCCTTATAATGTGGGCCTACATGGAGGGGAACTAGGCATCTTTGAATAATGGGAAGAGTGGTCTTGTTGACCCAAGCTACCGTAAAAGGATTAAGATGAGGCTCAGGCTTAAGGTTTGGTCTTTTTATGGCGGCTTGAGATATGACATTAAGGGTATTACCGCCATCTATGACCAACTTAGCAGATTTTCCATTACACCTAAAGAAGGTGCATAAAATGGAAGTTTGTTTCCACTCATCGAGATGGATGCCTTGCAATAGAACACATCTAACCACATTAGAATGCTTTTCTAGTTGAAGGTTGATAGTCCTGACAAGGCTACAATGTGGTGTGTCATCCTCTTCTAGTTCCTCGTCATCACCTGAATATTCACATGGGTCAACTATAAGATCCTCAATAGGTGGCTCATCACCCTCATGCTCTAGGATCATAGTACGGTGAGGAAAATGAGATGCAATATGCCCTCGCTCATGGTAGTTATGACATTGGATAGAGTTAGCAGTTGACTGAATGGTGTTAGATCGACTACTAGGAGTAGAGTTATAGGTGTTGGATTGGGAAGCACTCTTAGAGTTAGACTTGGAGGATGTAGGCGTGAAGGACTTAGTCTGACTTGAATGATTATAATAAGAAGATAAATATCGAGTGGAGGAGCATTTGAAGCGTCTTTCAAATTCAAGAGCCAACTTAAAAGCATATTCAACACATGTAGGGCCATGGAGCTTAACATCTTCCATAATAAACTCCCTAAGACCATTAATGTACCTAAAGAGGGTAATGTCGGTAGGTTCGGGGTAGTCACACCTTACTGAATAATCCTCAAACTTCTGGGTATACTCAAAGAGGCTGGAGGAAGATTGTATAAGGTTGTACATTTTCTCTAGGAGTTTATTTCTATAAAAAGCAAGGAGATATTTTTCTTTCAAAGCAACCCATTGATGAATAGGTGGCTCTCCTAAACGATCCATCTGGATCTGGACCATTTTCCAATACCGCTTTGCAGCGCTAGAGAGCTTCATCTTAGTAAAATGGACTCTTTCTATATCACTCATATTATAAAATTCGAAATAATCCTCCATTTCTTCTGACCAATCAGTAAAAAGGTTTGGGTCAAGAGTCCCGTCATAGGAGTTCACATCAACTTTGACTTTCCGAGTAATGTCGTCCTCATATCTGGGATATGGTTGCCTGTCATGATGGTTGGAATTTCTACGATTTCTATGGCTAAGGGGTGCCATGTCATACTTAGAGGTTTCCTCATCTGAATAATTGAGATGAGGAGGGTCTACGGGGCCTTGAGACCTAAGGTTCCTATGGTGTGGAGGGATGTAACCAGGGGTTTGTTTGTAGGACCCGAGAACACTACGATTTGAGTCAACTAAATTGGAATGAGGTAATATGGGTTGTCTAACTAATTGAGGTTCAGGCTCATCAATGGGACGTTTTTCCATCATCCTTTCCATATTTGTAGCTAGCTTAAAAACCAATTGTTCTAGTTGGTCCATACGGGAAGGGTCGGATCAATCATCTGGCCCTTGACTCTTAGAAGATGAAGGTATTTTTTTTAATAAAGAATGTCTTCAAACTTTGGTAGAAGCTACAAGGAATCACTGCACATGTAGGGCATCACTTGTGTGGTGACCCACGATTCCTCTTCTACTACGTTAGTCTTCCAGGTAAGAAGGCGGAATGAGGTTCGCTTAAGTACCCTCAAACCTTTCGACAGTTTAGGCCTTGGTGACAAAGACTTTCGTAGGATAGCGACCACTTCGGTTCTAGTGGAATTAATTTTTTTTAAAGATGATATGATAAAAGAAATAATAATAATAAAATGGACACTAATAGATAAATATGAACGATAAGATAAATGCTAAATTATGCTAAGTAATAAAGATGATAAACCTAGCCTATGAACGTCACAAAGATAAGAATATTAATAAAAGAAACTAAATTAGATAAACAAGTATCTTGAATTTTAATTATTATTTTTTTGTAAATAAGTACCAAAGAAAATATACTAAATAAACCAAATAATTTAAATAAAAGTCAAGTTTCGGGTGAAAAATTTAACCTCTCATGACCTGAAAAGTCTCTGTCAAGACTCCGAGTTTAACTGCAAGGCTGAATTAGACTTCGTTGACTACTGAAAAACTAAAAATTCTTTCTTCCTTTTATTTTTTATGTTTTGGGTAATTCAAACACGGCCGGTCCCTAATGTAAAGGAAAAAAACTCAACGAAAAAAAACTTGTTTAGTACCTGTTCAACCGAACAACACACGGCCAGCCAAAACTCGTTCAGTTCGCTATTTGACTGAACAACACCAACCAAGGGGACAAAGCTGGCCCGGTGACGGAGGCTAGTGACGCGACAAAATTCGGCAAATGTCGACGACAACTTGTGACTGCGAAATTCGAAAGGTCGACTAGTGCTGCAACCGGCGAAGGACAGTGGCGGCGCTACTCGCAGATTCCCAGCGAAATTGAACAAAATTCCTAATCTATTGTGTTTAACTCCCTCACAAACACTCAAATCACTCTCTCACACTTGATTGCGATTGTAATTGATGTGTATTGCATTCTCAATCTTCTCCGATTCCTTCGATTTTTCGTGATTAGCGAATATAGGGTTAGGGTTCGAACGAATTCGGCCGATTGGGGCGGAAATTGATTGAGTTAGCTTTTGATTGGGTTTTTTTTTACGTGATTAATGCTCAAACTGAAGGGATTTGGCTTTGATTCGAGCGAATTTTGGTTTCTACTGAAACGATCTAGGACGAATTTAGATGAATTAACAGATCTGAGGATTATGGTGGTGGTCACGATGACGGCTACACCAATGGAGATTGGCCGAGGCCTCAGCGGGCCGGCGAGAGCGGTGGTAGGGTGGTGGTGGTGTTAGATGATGGCGGTGGCGGTTGGGTGGTGGAGGTAGGGTTTGGTGGTGGCTGGGTAGACGTGTATAGTTGCAGACTTTTTTTTTTGGATTAATCGTGAACAGTGCATCACAATGAACAGTAGGGATCTGATTTTGGGCTCTGATACCAAACCTGATGTAAGGTTGAGAGAAGAGAAGAAGAAATTGAGAAGGAAATTGAAAAATCACTTTGGATTAATAATATTAATTCAGTTGTGTTTCAAATAACAAACCTAAGACCCCTTTATACAGACTAAGGGCCACAAAATAACAATAGCAAAATTACTAATTACTAACTAAGATATGACCGAGATAAGATAATTACTAAGGTACATAAGATAATTACTAAGATAAGATAGTAAATAATAAAAGATAATATATGAATATAATTTTTATTCATATGCTTATACTTATTCCTATAGAAATCTTTTTTATCCACATTATCCACATCACTTATCCAATTGATATATATCCATAATAATTTTCACCTTCTAGTCCTTCAATTGATGACCTAAATTAATCTAAATTAGTGATCAAGCAAATTAGCTGCATTATAATATGCTAACAATTATATCTGATAAATATGTTGGTAAATTAGAAAATAAATCAATTAATTCTCTGAATAGCCAAAGTTGGGTTAAAATCTAATTCTGGAAAATATATCTACTTACAAATGGCTGAAAGAAATTGCATAGTCAAGTATAAAGCAAGCATAACAATAGAACTGATAAAGAGAGATTGAGAAGATCAAATCAGTTTTGATGTAATTGAAATCCATAATTGAAGATCCAAGTGTTACAAGAGTCATCAATTTGGAATTAGAATGAAGTGCTTTCGAATGTGAGAATGTGCATATATGTAAAAATTGGAGGTGATTTGCAAGGAACTTGAAAACTAATGGTATACTAAGATGGAAGTGCAATAGATTTGATCATAAAATTAGAGAGAATAATTTCCTCTCCTTTCTATCTCTAACAAAACCCTAAAAGACCCGCTAAAATAATGACAAAAAACATTCCTATTAATGTCAAGTTAATCTGATATAAGAGAAGTGTTGACATAAAGAATCCGAAGCAAAATACATGGAGCATGGGCATTGGGCACAGTCGTGCCGGTAGACCATGTACTTTGCCGTAATTTAATACATGACAAATTTTGGTAAATTGTTCATAACTTATTCGTTTGGAATTAAAACTATATGATTTTGAGTGCATTGGAAAGAAGAAAAGAATATCTATAACTTTATTATACGCACTTCTCCATATTCATATGACATCCGAGGCAAATTTCTTTGCTTTTCAAACCAAATGCTCTTATCTCCAAAATTAATAAGGCCATATCCATACTAGATTATTTACAATGCTTGCTCTAAGCTTTTATATTGCATTATCTTAGCCTTATTTGCATCCAAATAATGCACTGTAAAATAAAATACCAAATGACACAATATCCACATATCTAATAAAAAATATAACTATACATAAAGAAAATACATGGACACATGTATATATTAGTGTTTTAAAAACCATAATAGAAATTGACCCTGCAGGCCTCTTGATATATTGTTCAATTATTCCGATCATAGTTTGATTGAAAATTACTTTTATTTTAAAAAAAAATATCCGATATGACCTAGTATAACCTAGCCGATCGAGTTGAAATGAGTCATTTACCCTTGATTTTTTTTTTCTACCTATAACTAAAGTGACAATATTTAATACATACTAAGTCAACTTGGTTCAATAGGGGGTCAACCAATCCAACCTCAATTTTTTCGATTCAATTTTATTTTTTTCAATTAGTACACTATATTCAAAATTACATAACTTTGTATCGACCAACACCCTAACACCTTGCTAGAACAATTAAACCAGCCAGTCCAATCCAATTTTGTATTCACTAGTATATATTAAAAGTAAAAATGTCCCAATGATAGTATTTTACTAATTTATCACCTACAATCGCGCGCAAGCCACAAGTGATGTGCATACATGCCTGATATGTAAGCCATACTATATACCTATAATTAAATCAAATCTACAAATATATTATTTTGATCTATTTTCAATCCAGTATTGACCACGCCTCAACCTTCTTTGCATCTAACATTCAACTGAATACGCAGCTCTAGGTCTACTAATTAAATGAATATATTATAATCAATTGAATTACATAGTCCAATAGTGGTTACCTTAAAATTGAATAATTTACGCCTTATGGTTCTATACTAAAGGATTTTAATTTTTTTATTTCGCACATTGCAGCCTTTGTTTCAAATAACAAATAGGAAAAGATAAGAATTGCCACAACATCATTTCCAACATGTTATATTACTAAGGTTTTTTGGCTAAATAAACAATCAAATATAATATTTATTTTCTTTTAAGTTTATTATTTATTATTTTCTTAAATTTTATAGTATACAAAATATTTATAAAAAAATAAAAGAATCTAAACCATTTTTCAAAATAATTATAACACCCCTAAATTTTATGACTGAAAATTTTCATTTATAAGAGTTAATTATGAGAGCCAAAAAATAAAGATATGGGCGTTACGCCATATCCAACTTAGAAGAGGCACTCCTTATGCCTATCATAAGTTGAGTGCAATGCAAAACTAATATCGCACCTAGGAATTATGTGTGGGAATCACTTGATTCTACCATGACATAGAATACGAAATAAAGAGAATGAAAATATAAGAATATAAGCTTATTGAGAGATAAAGATATTTGGATATAATTATACCCTATACTAATTCAATTAGTGTTCACCGAAAGCAAGCACACTAAAATTAGTAATCAATAATCTTGCAAACACAGGGCATATTTACTTGTGAGAATGAGCGGTACCTGTAAAAAGGATGATCATTATGTTACGTACTTAATAAGGTAATAACATAGCCATAACCAGATACGCATAACACAAATCGTATAAAATCATAAGCAAGCTGTTATATAGTAAGACAATACTAATTCTAGAAATCCATCATTAATTACAATTATAATCCATGTTATTAATATGTTAAGTTTAGGGATCCCATTTTTAAACCGATGGAATTATCTGAAACACATCAGGGACGACGCATGCGAGTCACTATTATCATCTAGTAAAACCGATCCAACATCTCTTGGGTCAAAAGTTGTCTAATCACTATTCTTAAATTGGCAGAACAGTGTGAAAACACCTCTCAGAGGAAAAACGCACATGAGTTATTATTATTGTTTAGTAGAACAGACCTAACACTATAGTCCTCACTCATGTAATATTTCAATTTAAGTGATTAATATCATATTAATTATTCTTATCTTAATATCGTGTTTTGATTTATATTGAGCTCAGGAATCCCACTATTATTAAACTGGCGGAATAGCTTGAAACACTTCTCCATGACAATATACGTGAGCTACTATTATTATCGGGTAAAATAGACCCAACACCTCTCAAGGCAAAATGTACTTGACCACTATTTTTAAATCGGTCGGACTCTCAGAAGCATTTTTTAGGGAAAAACAAAAACGAGCCACTATTATCGTTTGGTGGAATAGTCCCAACACCTGGACCCTAGCTTACCTAATCTTTCACTTTAAGCAATTAGTATTTTATTCGAGGTGATATTTCTCAAGGTTTTCATCCATATGCATATATAGGCATGCAAAATACATAATATATCTAAGAATAATCATTTGGATCATATAAAGCATAACTACGTAAACTTTGACACACTTACTTAAAGAAAATGTTACACCCTTCTTGAGAAACCCTTATTTTCACAAGTCATCCATAACTTTTACCCCTGATACTCATTTATCACCAAATTCATTACCCATATTTAAAATGTTATTATTTATTACATAACTAAAATTCAAAATCTAACTCTAATATCTTACATGTATGATAATAATCTGCCATTAGGGTTACTATTCATATTTCCTATAAAATACGATTTTACGATTTAGTTATAACTTTTTGTATAAAATCAATAAGACTATCAAATTTAATATACATTTACAAAATATTATTATTGACATTATATAGAAAAATTGAGGTCCAACTCCCACATCTTACACATGAGATAGTAGCCTATCCTTAAGGTTACTACTTACCTTTCTCACTAAATCCTAATTTTACAAATTAATCATAACTTTCTCCATGACACTTATATAACCACCAACTTTAACACGAAAACTTAAAATTTCAATATCAACAACATACTTATATTTTAAGATCAAATTATAACATTTCATACATATGCTAATGATTCTATGCCTAAGGTTACTATTATCACTTAAAGCCACTTTTCTCATTTATTAGACTTTAAACCATTCACATTCCACTCCAAACATTCCATATAATATACTTGATCTATTTTTAACCATTTAACATAATTCATAATATTCCATTTTTAACTCATACTACCCAAAATTCTTCTAATCTAGCCAGTCACTCATTTTCACAAAAATTGATGAATCCCAATATGGATGGTTCCCAACTTCCATTATATAATCACGATAATACTTGCCACGTTATTAATCATCATTCCATGCTTAGACAAACCATATTGAAATATTATAGGTTGCATGATCACACTTAGGGTTACTAAGCGATATTACTACAACAACAATGTTTGAGGTTATGCCTTTTCACATATTCTAACTTTACATAGATTTGACACCACATCATCATACAATAACAACATCAACATAACATTATCATCAAAATAATATTCCGTATGAGATATCATACAAAAAGACTCATTACTTACACAAAAACCTAGTTATGATGTATGTCCTTACCAAAGAATCTCTAGTATCTACACATATATAACCTACGATCTCGACATACGTATAACTTAAGGTACCTCCTCCTAGATCATGAGAATAACACCTAAAAATTAATTAAAATACAACATTAGAACTTATGAAATAACCTAAGGAAAACATGAGGCAGAGGAGGAGAAAGAACTTAACCAAACCAAGATGAGGCTACGGTGGAAATGGTACACTGAGTTGAGGGGAGCGACGACACTTGTTGCGATTTCTATGGAAGGGGGAATGACATGAAGAGATGCAACTAATGGGGGAGGATCAGTGGTGGAGTCTGCAACAAGGGGGGGGTTAGTGGTTGTTGCCGGAGCTTGGGGGAGTTAATTATGGGTACGGTTAAATATTAGGGGAAGGAAATGATGGGGATAGTCGGAGCTTAGGGGTGATTTGAGGTGTTTAGGGTAGGTGGTAGGGTGCGAGTTGTGCCATTGAGGAACATTGTTGGGATGGTGTGGAGTTTTGGTGAGGGTAGGTGAGGAGAAAGGAAGATAAGGAATAATGAAAGAAGGCTTTGGTGTTGTTGCTCGTCGATAATGAAATGACATGAGAGGGAGGGAAGGAGAAGAGGTAGGCTTGCGTGGCTCACAAAGGAGATAAAGTAGAGGTGGGAGGTGGTATTTATAAAAAGCTAGGGTAAGGCGTGCGAGATGATGAATTGACTAAGAGGTTGAAGATCGGGAGAGTTGGCACGGGTTTATTTTATGCAACAAAGTTAGGGGGAATGGGATGGGTTGGCGGTGTAAGGTTATAGGGAGTACATGTCTGGTGTAGAGACATTGCAGGTGAAGGAGTGATAATGCATGTCTAGGAAGAGTAAAGAGGAAAGGGATGTGAACCATGTAGGGAATGACTTGTATGTCCAAAAAGGGAAGGAATAGAAGGGACCTATCGGTGTGGAGAGAAAAAGGAAAGAAAAGGCGAAAAGAAAGATTTTTTTTGGATTAGGTTAAAATATAAATGATTTGGATTAGGGTTAGGATTAAATTTAGGGTCAAGGAATTTTGGTAAGATAAATTATCAATTATCCAGGATTAAGATGAAGTTAAAATATAAAACAATCAAGATTAAGACTAGATATTTTTTTAGGATATTGCAATAATAGATAAATAAAATAATGAGTAATACTATACAATCAAATGTAAAAATTAAAACAACAACTATAGTATCGATATCATATAATACTCACTCAAAATAAATAAATAAATTTTAGATGTAGTTGTCTCTATAGAAAAATCATTTCAAAGAAGTTGATGTCTAATCTTAACTTTTATCCTCATTTATTATAGCCCATATTATATATATAAATTATTCTCCTTTTTTTTAGTAAAAATTATAAATAAAATATTAGGGATGTGTTCAATTAGCACGTGAAAAAGGTGTATAAATTATCAACAAATTATTTTTTGATACAAAAAAGTATGGTATGATAGCTTATAAAAATAATTACACTTATATACACATATTAATCAATACTAAAAGTTATATTTTGCATCAATGATGAGAGCTATATTGTGTATTAATGAGGTTAAATATAACGAAACATAGTTTATATATTTATTTACTTCTTTTGTTTCATAATATAATTTATATTAAGTTCTTAATTTTAATTTTAATTTATGGTATAATTCACTTTACAAAAAATATTAATAATTAAATATTTTATTTTTAATTATAATCTTATTTTATTTTCTTTCTAATCCAATAAGTAAACGACAATTAAAATTACTATTAAATTATAGTAAAAAATATACACTATTTTATTATCAATTTAAATCTTTTTAATATGTAAATATAAAAGGAAAAATAAAAATTATGTGGCGTCCAACTTTCCTCAATTAACTATTACCTCATTTTATGTACATATCACAAAAACTCTCTCTCTCTAAAAAAAAATTTATATACATATTACCACAGAAGATCGATTTGTCCAGGAAAAACAATAAAAATAATAGCAGCGACTCCCAGACATTTCCCCAATTTGAGGTGATTTCACTGTCCCTGAGCAAGGACTCCCGACTTCGATGTCCGTCCTTTATCAACAGACGGAGATTATTTCCCATTGAAACAGTCGCGCGGCGAATCATGGATGTTGCTGACATGCACGATGTCGACAAAGAATTAGCCCAGCTGAGCCAAGAAGAACGATATGCGGTGCCTGCCTGCTAGTCATTTTTTGTACCATTAGTGGACTACTCTTTATCTGCTGTCTCTCTCTCTTCAATTGACACGGCCAAAGCCGCCAGAATTTTCTAGTTCTTCCGTCGCTTTCTACCCCATCCTCTTCCCTGCCTTCTTCTGTCCTATAGAATTCCGAAATCGTGACTGTTGAATACATCGACTTTTCATTGAATCGAACAATCATTTCTGCACGTCCACAGAAGAAATTGGTTCAATAGGTATGAAGCTTCAACCCTTCGTTTTCGTTTGTTCCGTATTCTCAAGTAATTAAGGTGTATTATCACTTAAAGTTCTACTACATTTATGAAGGTTTTTCTTTTTTTGATCGATCTGTTCTATTTTGAGTGGTTCTGTAATGCGGTGTTCGAATAATAACACATTAATGTCCTTTCTCTATGTTAACTTTTATTACTTGTGGTATCTAGTAATGATTGACAGTAACGTTAAATTATTTTCAACTTTACATTTCAGAGATGGACGAAGGTTCATCAACAGATGGTAAGGAGTCGCTTATCGCTCGTATTCAGCTATTGGAGCACGGTATGTGATAGTTCACTTCGATTTTATTTTATTTGTAAAAACTCCTCACTTCGATGATTATTATTACAGTATTACTCCATCTGTTTTACAATAGAATAGGTATATATATATATATATATATATATAAATTTATTTTATAATATAAATCCTATTTCAACTTCCTACAAACTTTTGTTGTTAGTATTTTATTAATTTACTCTCTTCGATTTCATTAATGTATCTCATAGTTGTTAAATTGTTCAAATTTTCATAAGGATATTTTAGTCAATTTATGTATCATTTATTTTAAACTTTAACACTATAGACCCTCCGTCGTAAAATGGAGGGAGTTTATTTTAAATAAAGAATTTCTTTCTCGAGAGCGGGCATTGTCTGAAACAAGGAGAATGACATTCTTATCTCCTGTATATATTTTTATCTTAGGAGCACCCTAGTGCATTTACATTCACCAAACAACATTTCATTTTCCTTCTGAGTTTCCCATGGAAGACAAGAAGACATTTTTCTTTTAAAGTTAGGACATCATCTTCTTTATATTTACCTGAACGAATCATATTCATGGAAGTTGAACGCATTCAATCAATGAACCATGGAATAAGCTGGCTAGAAAGTCTAGAATTTAATGCTTGGTTGTGAACATAAGCTCATTTTCTGATAGGAATTGAAACTTTGTCCAGCTGTGACATTGTGATGTTCTCACCATGCCCAAGAGATAAAAGGTTGTCAAATTTTGAGTGCAAAGAAATTTGGTTTGATATGTCAAGTTCTGAGCATGAGTTATAGTAGAGTCCTCATTTGTGTTAGAGCACTACTAAGCATGCAATGTTATAATACCATATCCGAAGCAACGACTCACTAGCATCTTTGCATGCAAAAATTACGTCATTAAAACTAGAACTAATAATAATTCAAAAAAATCAAAACTTAATAACTATTGACTGTAAGAAGTAAAAGAGAAGGGAAAAATGAAGGGGTTCGGGGGCTTGTTTCGGCCAAACAATGTATGGGGGTCGTAGAGGAGGTTGCAGGGAGTTGAATGGTGGGTTGGGTGGCGGTAGAGGTGGCCGGAAGGCGGCGGAAGGAGGGGTTGCAGGGGGGCTGTCGAGAGGGGAGAAAAACAGGGAGAAAAAGAAGAGGGGAGGAAGAGGGAGTTGCGGGGTGGCTTGGACGGTGTTGGGGCGGTGCAGGGCGGTATTAGAAGGGTGTAGAAGGTGGTGTAGGGGCTTGGTGCGGCGGAGGGCGACGGCGTGCAAAACAAAGGGGAAAAGATGGAGGGGAAGAAAAATGGAGGGAAAGGGATCGGGTAAGAAATTGGGCTCGAAAAATATGGGGCAGGAGGGCTGAAGAGGAGAAGAAAAAGAAGAGGGAGGGTAGGGGTGCAGTTGGCCGGCCGGTGGCAGCGTGTAGGGTGGCAGGGAGGGGAGACGAAGAGGGGGAAAAAAACAGGGCGTGAGGGCTAGTTTGCAGGGCTGGCTAGGTCCAAAAAGGGGAAGAAAATGACGGGAGAGAGAGAGGGAGAGAGGGGGGTTGCAGTGTTGGCAGGTGGTGGCTGGCGTGCCCGAGGTGGCGGGCCTGGTTGACGAAGACAGGTTGGGGAAGCTGGGTCGAGGTGTTGGGAGAAGATGAAAAAAGAAAGGGAGAGGGAGGTGCAGGCTGGCGCACGGGGAAAAAAAAGGAATTTGGGCCGGCCCGCTCACTGGGGAAGGGAGGAAGAAAAGAAGATAGGGGGGCTGGGTTGGCATCAGTGTGGCTGGGGCGAGGGAGAATGGGCCAACGGCCTAGGCGCGCAAGGAGGGGAGGCCTGGCAGCCTGAAGCCAGGAAAAGAAAAAAGGAAAAAGAGAGGAAGGAGGAAAAAGGAGAAAAAGGAGGAGGAAAGGAAAAGGGAAAAAGGAAAATGGGAAAATAGGAAGAATAATTTAATTTAATTTAGAAAAGAATAAAATGCAATATTTTTGATAAATTATTTAATTTAATAATTTAATTCAATATAATTTAATATATTGGTTCAAAAAGGATAATTTTAGTAAAATATTAGTTTGGAAAGTTATTTAAATAAAAATAATATGATAAAATAACAAAATATTTATTTTTAATTTATTAAATACTCCTATCCACATTTATATACTCAAAAATCCCTAACATAATTAAACTAAATAATTTTAAAAGCTAATTTATTTCAAATAAAAGTTATTTATTAAATTATAGGTTTTCTAAATTTTTGGGGGATTACATGGGTACAGTTATGAGCTCTGATAGAGAGAGGTGGAATCTGATTATGGAATGACTGATTCTTTGCATATTTTAAACTCTTAATTGATATAATGATGTTGACAAGGATGAATCCTGGTTGTGACCCACTGTTAAACCTTACTGAACGTATGTTGGCCATTTATTTTCTATGGTTCTCTTGGTTATTTTTGTTGCCTCCATAGTGGGCGGGTTATAGGCTTTGGCCATGACAGTTTTATTTCTGGTTGCCTTTCTGAGTAAAAAGCCAATGGTTTGACATTCCTAGCACTATACAGCACCTCCTTCTGAAATCTCAATAAAATATTTGTTTAATGACTGATATTATTGATGTATTTTGCTGTAAGTCAGCCTTGGTTTTGTTTACCTGCTGGCTAAAATTTGTATTTAATATCATGGTTTGACATTTTTAGTTATGTTGAAAGGACAAGTTGTCAGTAATGTGCTAATATTGATCTGGTATCTGTTTTATAGAGAGAGACGAGCTAAAAAGGGATATTGAGCAAATATGCATACAGAAAGCTGGTCCTGAATACCTTAATTATGCAACTAAGATGCATTTCCAGAGGTACGAGTGATTGTTTTTTAGGCGCACAAATCAAGGATTCTCTATCAGTTGCTTTTTGATTCTATTATCACTCAAGGTTTTATATTTGATATGAGATGTGATGCAGTACGTCTAACAAGGTTGTTTTATGTTGAAACTATTGACCTATTAGGACAGCTGGCTTGGAGCAAGAGATTGAGAACTTGAAGAAGAAGGTGGCTTCATATGCCAAAGACAATTCAAACCTGAAAGAGGAGCTTTCGGAGGCTTGTTATATGAAAGTAAGTTTTCCCCCTTATACTGTTTGCACCTCGTGCTCCAGTTTCTCATGTATTCTCCTTTTCTATGGACAGAGTCAGCTGGCTGAACTACACAGTTCAGAGATTGCTAAGGTATTGCTCTTTCTAATTCTATTTCCGACATATGTAGTGAATTTGGCTGTCAAATTTAGAAATATTAGATTAGGGCGGGCAGAGTTTGCTGAGGGATTGCTGAAGTTTAGAACTGATAAAATCTTGTGTGTTATGATAGTTGTAATTTTTGGTACTAAAGAGGATTAGAGACATGTGAAAAGCCTTTTTTGGTGCTGTGTTGATACTGGAATTCCAAGTCCTGGCTGAATTTATTGGAAATACTGCTGTTGGAATGTGAATATGTGACGTCTCACGTCTCAAGTTGACTTAATTTTGTGGGAGAATTACATTTCTGTAGGCCTTTTCATTCCATCATGTTTGTGGTATGGACTCAGTTCAGAATATCTGCCCTTGAGTTGGTGTCTATTTGAGTAAGGGGTCGAGCTAGAGTAGGCAGTGAACAACGATTGGTAAGATAAGCTGCTATGTTGGTCTGGGTGCATCTATTTCCAGTTTTTGCACCCAGAAAAACATTGCGTATCTGGACAGCTTACAGGCATTGCTATGAACAAAGAGTGAAACAAATACTAAGCCATTCACTAGCTTAGTCTCAGCAGCCACTAAATCCTGATTGGGGCAGATGCGTGAATGATTTTTCCACTGCATCTCTTTAAATTTTTATCACTTATAGTTTGGTTGAAGAGTGGCGAGGAACAGGGAGGATGAAGAGGTAAAGGGAATAAAGGAAAAAAAATGATGAGAAGAGAAAGAAGAAGAAACTTAGGGCAAAAATTCACGGAACAGAATTTACTATTATCAAGCAACAAATGTGTTTTTTCAGCCCTTAAACAAGTATATGAATAGAATTTCTGTATTTATAAGTAGGAAACAAAAATGATGTATTGGCTTGGAAGTAAAGGCTAACTAAATTTTACCATATGATTTCAGAACATTTTGTTCATTTCAAATGTGTAGAAAATGTTACTGCTCAGAGATACTTAAGGCTGATTGATAGATGGTGTAGGTGATGTAATGGAGTGTTTGGGATGGGTTTCATTGTATGGTAGAGAGTCTAACGCTTTGATGACATCTTTCTATGAGATGTCATTCATTGGATGTAATCCCATGTTCATTTTGGTAATAAAATTAATCTATTACCAGAATAAAGGCTGACCAAATTCTTTTTGGCAATCTACTCCAAAAAATAAAAAATAAAAAAATCTGTAAATCTTATATCCTTATAGTTAGCCTATTTGGATGACTAATCCAAAAAGGCTAACTAATCCTATTTGTGATGCATATGCTGATAGAAATTGGGTCAAGCTAGGAAGTTATCAATGGGGGATAACTGAATAAGAAAACAGAGAAGAGGGTGAAGAAAATGGGTTGAATATGATCTTTGGTACCTCTTTAGATCATATACTAACAAGAACTACCTAAGGTTTCAACACTTAGGATAAATCTTGTGAGATTTTAGGATTCAAACTTCAAAGTTCAAACTCATGTACTAGAGTTGAAGGTGACTGATTTCTGCTGAGAGAAATAAGATAGCCAAATTCTAAGTTTTTTTTTTCCATTCAAGTGTGAGCCCAACACTTATAGGAGAGTGTTGGGTCTCATTTAGTTGTAATACAACTCAACAAAAAAAGGACTGGTTTGGTTAATTAATCAAACTAGTTAGTTGTCAAAGAGACTAACTTAAACTAGTTTAATCCTAACCAAAACTAAAGTTGACTTTGTACTAGCTGAAACAGAGAAATTAGAATTGTTTGAGACCTTCCCAATGTCTTACATCTGACTTGGGAGGTTCCTTACAAGTTGATAAGCTAAGTTAAGCTAAAAACATCATTAAAAGTAAAAAGTAAAAGTAGCTTTTATGCTAAAGACTAAAAGCATTATTAAAAGCATAAAGCAAAAAGTAACTTTTCTGCTGCAAGCCTAAAGTGCCATCATAGCTTGAGCATAGGTTTCTTTTCTTCCAAAAAAGGTCTGCCCCCTATGATACTTATAGCTGTTGCTGCTGCTAGTGCCCGCATCTGCCCAGAAAAGTGCTGTTGTGGCTGCTATTGTGGGACTTGAACTGTAGTCTATCTTTGGCTGGGTAGTGAGCTATTTAAGCCAAAAAAATGAGCCACTAAGGTGCAAAAGGTGGTGGCTGGATTGAAGTTTTGCATGGCTTTCATGGCTTGGGGTTTAGTTAAACTAATTAGTCCAAGTGAGGAGGTTTTTATGCCCCCCTAACTTAGAGAAATTAACAACTAAATTAATATCTTGGATAATGGATGCTCCTGCATCAATTTGGATTGCCACTCATCCTTCACTGCAAAGCCTTAGGGCTTTCCTTCGAATGTTGAATTCACAAGAAGCTGGTTTCACTTTTGAATTTGTGTCAATAAAGCTGTGTTTTAGCTTCTTTATGATCTTCTGTAGCAGTGGTGTTTGAGTTAGGTGTTCCGACTCATGTTGGAATTCGATATTTTATTGTAAGGTCTTTTGTTGTTTGCTCTTCTTTTCTTTGCCCCATCTTTGCTCTTTCATTTGGATCTTTTGCTAAAGTTCTAGATTATTCAGAAAGAGAAAATTGTGATGGAGTTGGAAGTCTGTTATGATATGCACTTGTATTTTGTACTGTCATTAGTTTTTAATTTTTTTTATTCACTATTAACTTCTCATCAAACAAAATAAGCTTCATACAGAAACCCTGCCTCCAACACCTTGAATTAGGCTGTGGCCCTAGATTGCAGCTTGCTGCTAAAGTTAGTATCAGGCTATCAGCCCTTAATCATGATAATTGTATTTGTCACTACTTTCAAGTCAAACTCATATCATGACTTCTCCATGCTGATTGAAGTGCCTAAACTGGATATTTTGATTCTAAAATTGTGAATAGCCCATTTTTGGTGATGTTGCCTGAATGCTATTTGGAATGCTTTTAGCAATTGATATATAGTGATAATTTGGCAAGCTCAAAGAGGGATTAAAGGGCAAATGGTTTTAATTTTGCTTCAGTGATCAAACAATCTAGGCTATATGAGGGCCTTGTACCTCCAATTCCCAACTCTCCTCCTCCTCCCCGATTACATAAGCGCATATAGTGACCCTTTCCCCCCTTAAGACATATAACTAACTATAATAAGAAAAGCTAAAATTAAACGGAGGGAATCTGATATTTCCCCTTTAACAGACTCCAAAGCTAAAATAACCGAAAGCAGTAACAAAATTGGTAGACGTGGAGCTTAGCCCCCCACTTCTCCCCATGTGCCTCCCGCTTGCTTATCTCCTTTAGTCATTTTCTTCCTCCTAGCATATATATATTTAATTAGGGGTCTATCAACACTTCCCTCCTAAAGTTTCACGTTGTCCTCAAGGTAGAATATAGGGAATTGCTTATTGAGAGTATCAAATCCTTCCCAAAAAGATTTGAAGGAATTTAACCCTTGCCACTAAATCAGAACCTCTAGTTGTCCCTTAGAGTTGTGTCGTAGTCCTTGGACTGCCTCTAGTTGGACCCTCCACTCTAACTTGTCAGTGAGAATGTCAGGAATAGACTGAGCTTGATGGCCTACTTGTAAAGCCTACTTCACCATGGAGACATGAAAGGTAGTAAGCCACCTTTCCCACTCAAGATTTCACCTGATAAGTCCCAAAATGCCTAGGAGATATTCTCTCATTTCCATGTTTGGCTAGAGACTTATGCCTATAAGGCCTAAGCTTCACATACACCCACTCCCCAATTGCCAACTCTATGTCCCGCCTTCTCCTATTTGCTGCTGCCTTCATCTTTTGCTGGGATTTTTCCAGGCGGCTCTTGAGTTCCTCTAAAATTAGATCCCTTGTCTTTAATTCCTCATCCACAGCTACCACTGAAGCCACAACCAAGTTGTATCTGATCAGGGATGGTGGTTGTCGGGTATATACATCTATAAATGGAGTGGTGTGGGTAGTAGTATGATATGAAGTATTATACCAATATTCTGCCCATGGTATCCATCTTACCCACTATTTTGGTTTCTTCCCTGTAAAACACCTGAGATATGACTCTATAGTTCTATTCACCACCTCTGATTGCCCGTTCGTTTGAGGATGGTAGGCTGAACTCTTCTTCAAGGTTGTGCCTTGCAGTTTAAACAATTCTGGCCAAAAGCTGCTAATGAAAGACTTGTCTCTATTAGATACTATCGATCGAGGCATCCCATGGAGACGAACCACTTCTTTCACAAAGATGGTGGCAATGGTGGGGGTTGAGAAGGGATGCCTGATTGGAATGAAATGACCATATTTGCTTAGTTAATCCACCACTACCAGTAAGAAGTTGTACCCCTCTCACTTGGGTAGTCCTTCGATGAAGTCCATAGCTATATCTTCCCAACTCCTCTCTTGTATAGGAAGGGGCTGTAATAATTGAGCGGCAAAGAGGGTAGAATTTTTATTCTGTTGGCAAACCGGGCATTTGGCTACATACTATTGGATTTGCTTTCTCATTCCTTGCCAATAAACTTCCCTTGCTATACACTAATATGTTTTTAGTGCCCCTCAATGTCCCCCTACGTTCCCCCCATGAAATTCTGCTAGGATTAGTGGAATATATTTGGACCCGACTTGTAACACTAACTTGCCCTTAAAGAACAAGTGTTCTTGATAAACACTAAATCCTTTCAAGTTTCAACATTTCCTTCTTCAGTTGTCCGAAGTAAGGGTCTTTATCAATCTCCTCAGATAACCCATCTCACTTCCTGGTCCATGTCACTGCTAGTGTTAGCACCGTGTTGTCTCCTTCCACGCTAAATTAGGCATCTTTAGCTCTGTTTGTGATACCTGGGCAGCATTCAATATCAAACCGATAACTCCATAGTTTAGCAACCCATTTTTGCTGTTCCTCCGACAGCTACCTCTCATCCAGAGATATTTTAGGCTCCTCTGATCCGTTTGGATCAAAAACCTCCTTCCCAAGAGGTAGTGCCTCCATTTTTGGACCAAGAGGACTATAGCCATTAATTCTCGCTTGTAGACTGACTTGACGTGTGCCCTCGGTCCCAATACCTGGCTATAATAAGCAATGAGCTGTTGTTCTTACATCCAAAGCATCAGTCTCTATGCCAACCCCTATATGCACCCCCGAAGCATCAGTCTCTATGACAATTTTTGGAGAAATCAGGGAGAGTCAATACCGGTATTGAAGACATAGTTGTCTTTAGTGATTCAAAGGCTTGTTGGGCTTGAGGGTTCCACCTAAAATTATCCTTCCTGTGTTGGTCTATCAAGGGTGCTGCAATTTGACCATATCCTCACACAAACTTTCTATAGTATCCTGTCAGCCCTAGAAACACCCTCAACTTCTTGATGTTTTGGGGAACAGGCCATTCCTTCATTACTCTAACCTTTTTTGAGTCAGCTGCTACCCCTTCTCCTGAAATTATGTGTTTCAAATATTCTAACTCGGCCTTACCCCATACACATTTCTTCCCATTTACAAAAAACTGATGTTGTCTCAAGATCTCGAAGACCCTCTGTAAGTGCTACCTATGCTCACTTTCAGAGGAGTTGAATACTAATATGTCAATAAAAAAAACCAGCGCAAATTTCCTCAAATAAGGCTTGAATACTTGGTTTATTAGATAAGGCATGATTCGAGACTCATAATGGCCTTCATGAATGTGGAAAGCTGTCTTGTGTGTGTCCCTGGGATCTACCCTGATCTGGTGGTAACTAGAACAAAGATCTAGCTTAGAGAATATGACAGCCCCATCGAGTTCATCAAGTAATTAGTCAATCACGGATATTGGGAACTTATCAAGGATGGTGGCCTTATTAAGTGCCCTATAATCCACGCAAAACCACCATCTCCTATTTTTCTTCTTTACCAATAGAACTGGACTAGAGAAAGGACTCTTGCTAGACTGTATTATTCCAGCCTCCAGCATTTTTCTTACTAGCCTTTCAATCTCATTTTTCTGATTATGTGGATACTTGTATGGCCGGACACTCACCGAAGTTGTCCCTAGCCGTAGGATAATCTGATGATCCAATTCTCGCGCGGGTGGAAGGCTTGTAGGCTTGCCCAGTATATCAGAGTATTCTTCAATCAACTCCATAATTCCCTTTGAAGTTGTTTGCCTTGCCACTTGTTCCTTTGACACCTCTACCTTGCAACACTCCAGGAGGACCCCCTGCTTTCCCTTAGCTAAGGTGGGCACTGGGCAGCATAGTCTTGAGAGAAACTTGGTGGCAACAGAGGCTAGGTTCCCCTCTCACACTCATTGGTGTCAACTCCAATGTGAACTTCATTACCAGAGTTTTCCACTTCACTTGCATCATACCCAGCTTCTCTCACCCTTGCATTCCTAGTATTACCTTGGCACGACCCATATCTAAGGGCAAGAAATCCTCCACCACCTTGACTTTTGGGAGCAACACTCAAACTCCCTTGTAGACCCCATTGGTAGTGATTGAATTCCCCGTTCCTAGAAGAACCTCATAAGAGGCTGTAGAGGATACTGGCAGCAAGAGTTTACTTACAATCTCCCTAGATATGAAGTTGTGTGTGGCTCCACAGTTAATGAGGACCACCATCCTTTCTTCCTGATTCTGCCTGTGCAGCTTCATGGTGTGGGGGTACTGATTTAGACCTTCGAGTTCAATGAGAGATCCATTGTCCCTTCGACCTCCTTTGGCTCATCTGCCTTGACCTCTCGTTCCTCACTGAAGCCTTGCCTATCTCCACTTCATCTCCGGTTTCCACTAGCAACACCTGAAGAAATCGATTCCTGCACACATGGCCCGGTGTGAACCTTTCTTTACATTTGAAGTACGGTCCCTTCTCGCATCTTCGTTGCAACTCTTCCTCACTTAGGCGTTGTGTGGTGACAGGCCTTTTAACTATCTGTTCACCACTCGTTTTAGTGGGATCCGCCACGTTTGGGCTTCGCTTAGTTATTGCGAATCTAGTGGGCCTAATTCCAATAGGTGTTGGCAATGTCTGTGGCCCAGGTTTGCTGATAGCCTTGGCTCAATTTCCTCCAACCCCCCAGTCCACCCCAACTGTAATATGATACCACCCTACTTTTTTTCTTCCACCATCTAAGCTACCTCCATGAGCTCATCCAGTCCCCTTGGTCGCATCATCCTTACTTCCACTCGAATCTAGGGCTGCAATCTGTTGAGAAATGTGCTCTCCAAAACCTCTAGGGGCAGGTGACCTTGAAGTTCTAAAGCTAGTAGCTCGAACTATGTGATATAAGTCTCCACCGAATCAATTTGCTTTACTGCCAAGAATTTTTCATAGAGTGATCCTTCATGGCGCGACCTGAATCCGACCAGAAGAGCGTCCTTAAAGCTCTGCCATAACTCAAAACGCTTGCTGTCCACTACATATTGGAACTAGGCTAGCACTTTCCCTTCCATGGCCATGGCCACGATCTCTAGTTTTTCCTCGTTTCCCACTTGGTTCATGGCAAAATACTGCTCCACTTTGAATATCCAACCATCCGGATCAACTCCATCAAAGAGCAGAAACTCCAACTGGCAAGGAGGTCTAGTTTCCATTCTTAGTTCTGGAGGACCTGCTGGCGATATAGAGATGCGCAGAGCCTCCGTCTCCTTCTGTTTTCTTGTGTCTTTGACAGACGAGTTGGGCGCACCAGGTTTGTAATACTTATCTAGCCTCCCTGCCAGTTCACCCATCCATTTCTCTATCAACCCGATCCTCTCCCCCAATTTCATATTCTCACTCTGCGATTCTCGTCCCTCCCCTACCAATTCCTCCTATAACCAGGTAAACTTCTCTTCCAACACATTGATCTTGCCAGGAGCCGTGGGTTGGATTGGAATGGAAGGGAGCGCTGATACTAGTTGTCAAGCTCAGAGAGGGACTAATGGGGAACTGGTTTTAATTTTTCTTTAGTGATCAAACAATCCAGACTATTTGAGGGCTTGGTACCTCCAATTCCCAACTCTCCTCCTCCCTGATTACATAAGCACAAATATATATAGTGACCCTTTCCACCCTTAAGATATATAACTAACTATAATCAGAAAAGCTAAAATAAAATGGAGGGAATCTAATATTCTCCCCCAACAAACTCCAAAGCTAAAATAACCAAATGGCAGTAATAGAATGGGTAGACGTGGAGCTCAGCCCCCTAATTCTCCCCATGTGCCTCCCGCCTGCTTATCTCCCTTAGTCATTTTCTGCCTTCTAGCATACTTATATTTAATTAGGGGTCTATCATAATTCTCTTAATATAACACATACAAATGTGATAAAGTGATGTGCTGCAACATTTTCATTGTGACTTTTTCCCCTGAAGTGATGGAAGTAGCCAGTGAATGTCATTTTTATCAATGTGCTTAGAGCGTTTCAAATGAAGTACTCTTATGCCTCTCATCACCTAGCCACCATTAGAATTAACCTGTTGGCCTTCTCATCACCTGACCATGTATCTAAGATATTATTTTGAATTATTTAAGTGAAGAATTTCTGGCTTTAACTTGTTTCCCTATTTTGACAGAATCTGGAGATGGATAAGCAGCTCAAATTTTTTCAGGGATGTCTTGCTGGTGCATTTGCAGAACGAGATCAGGCGATGTTGGAGGTTGTATATTTTATTTACATTTTAGCTCGTGTAATCAACATATATGATATATACTTACTTAAAGTTAAGGCAACTTAAGCTTTGCCATTGAATTCATCTTATGTTCATCGTAGGCAGAGAAAGCGAAGGAAAAGGAAGAGCGCATAGCTCAAGAGTTGTATGATTTTCGGGGAAGGTAGATGCTGATCTTACCATTAGTTTTGTCTTCATGTCGTCTCCAGCCATTCTTGAGAATGGGAGACCTAACTTTGATGGACTGTGCCTGAATGTTAGATTCTTCAATGATATTTTTTGGACCAACACCTTGTATTCTCTGTAAATCGTATTTGCGGTGGGTGTAGTCAACATAGTTTATTGGAGTTATGGTTTAGCCCATGATTGTTATTTGAGGTAGGCTAGGTAAGAAAGAGTGAGAGGAAGAGGAAGGAGAAGAGCAATGAAGAAGAGGAAAAAGAAGCTTGTTGGAGTGGAGAGAATGATTAGCTAGAGGAAGTAGCAAAACATGTATTTTATGTATCTTTAACTCAATATTGTATCCTCAAAATAAATGAAGGTTGAGGGCCCCTTTTACATCATAGAAGGGAAATGGATCAATAATTGAAAGCAAAATAAAATCAATAGGGACGTTTGCATTCTAGCCTTGGGAGAAGTCTGTTGAAATTTTTGCATCCTTAGTCACCTGGTCCATATGCTGCCATGCCATGATACTGCTATCAGTCTGCATCCAAGATTTTGTCTCTGTTGATTCTGTTCTTTCATGTCTAAAACTAAAAATATAACTGCACTGCTGAGAATCTGGTGTTAGAAAGGAAGAGGTAACAGAATGGTAAACTCATGATGTTTAATGCTCTATCAACCTTCTTTATCAAAGAAATTGATTTGCCTGTAGAAAAGAAAGCAAAGGTAAGCCAAATTATGGCATCGAGTTTGAATCCTATGAAATTGTGATCCCTGTAGGTGCACCTCAACCACCTCCATTGACTCCATTATATATACATATTGACAATAACTTTCTAACCCTGCTGGACTGTACATGTGTTTTTTCCTGCTTGCATTTTTTCTTTTCTTTTCTTGATAGTCTCGTTTAATATGGCAGGTGTCTCTTTCTTTCCTTGTGTCCCTACTTTCTTTCTATATTTTTCCTTCTTTTGACAATACTGAACTCTCCCTGTCATACATTTGACTTCAATTGTTGATGTAGGCTAGAAGAAAGTACCTTAGAGTTTACACGAGCACAAGAGCTTCTGAGGTCGCTACAAAAGGATCTAGTGAAGTTGGAACATGAATCTGAACTTTCAAAGAAGGCAACTATCCACTTAGTCCTGACGGTTATATTTATTTTTTCATCACCTTCTGGTGTTATGTGATAAGAAAATTCTTATGATGGCGTGCATTCATTCTGACAGGTTATTTATAAGTTTTATGAGATCAGACAGCAGGGTTTAGGTGTTGTGGCAAAAGGAAATGGCTGTTGGGAAGACATATGCACAAGTCTTTTAGATGATCCTGAAGAAAAGTGGAGTTTTGATTCTCACAGGGAAGCTTCTGCAGCTCGATGCATGGTGAGCTCTTACTACTCTAAATAATTTGACTCTTCATAAAAGTATCTGTAACTCCATTTCCGTATCATTAAGATAGATAATATAGTTGTTAACACTCAAATAGGTGCAAAATGATAGTTCTTTAATTTCTTTTAATTAGTTGAAGAAAGAAGAAACAATTCCATTTGCTGATATTTTTCCTCTGTTGATCTCAGAGAACCTCATCCAGTAACTTTTTTTATGGACTATATATGGCATATGTACAAGTGCTTGTTTTGTAGTTATGTGGTGTTGTTGCTCTTGTCATTGGCATCTTTTGTTGTTGTTGCTATCACTCTTGCTAGTATTTATTCGTTTCTTTTTATAATTATTATTATCATTTTGTATTAGTATATTCACTTGTATGGCTACTACTAATTTTTATTTATTTCTTTTATTGATTGTTATTATTATTATTATTATTTGTTACCTATTCTAAGATTTTTTTTTGCTTATGATATTACTTTATCTCCTTGTACAATTGCTAATAATTTATGGGGTCAGTTGGAAACAATCCATTACTTGCACACAAGTTTGTTAATGTGAGACTACGCACATTTGGACCTCCCTAGACCTTGCCAATGTTGGGATTCAACCTGGGTTAGTTGTTGTGAGGTTTAGAGAACTATTTGGAAGATAATGTTTTGAAAATAACTAATCAATTTTATGAACTTTCTGAATCTGATTGGAGTGGTTAAAAATTTTTGATTTTCAAATAGCCTGAAATGCCAGTGCAAATCCCATTAGAATTTTTATCTGTTCTGTAGTATGTTGCTGTCACTGGATGACATGTCGGCCCATGTTTTTGCATTGTGCGTTTGGTCCCTGTGAAGAACAGCTTTAGCATGTTTTTATCCCATATGGCTTGGAGTAACGGATAAATCTCTGAACATAACTTTTGATGAACTTACTGGTTTTTTATTTAGGTGGTTATAAAATGACTTTTAAATTACCAAGTGCCAGAGCACAACCCATCAGATTTTTGATTTTTCTTTTTTTTGGTGTGCTTTAGTATATTGATGTTACTAGGTCACCTGTCTACCCAAACTTGTAGTTCCATCTCAAAAGTTTTCATTTGCTAGCTCCGTTAGAGTCCATCATCAACCTGTGACTATTTCCTATAGTACTGTTTCTGGGCTTCTAACAGCATCTTCTTTGCTGGGTTTCATTGAGCGTGTTTTTCTCGGTGAATGGCTTATCTTATGACTAGTCATTATTGGTGGACCTGGTGGTCATAGCATTGGACTCAATCATGTGAATTGCTGAGACTTGAGATCTCCTCACTCTTTAACCATTTCTTTAGTGGATGTTGTTCATATTTTCCTCCCTCTCCTATTGCCAAAAACACCCCTTCCCCATAAAAATAAAATTAAGTGCATCCTGGTTTGAATGGCTTGTTCCTCGTAGTCTGAGTATACATGTGCTTGCTTGTTTTATTTATACATCAATTGTTATGGGCCTGAATGTAGGATCTAAGTTGTTATGGCGGCAGGGGGATTGGTGAACACTGATGAGGGGGTGGCATTGTGGTGTGTGGGCTGGTGACAGGTGATGCAGGGTTAGGGTTTGAGGGTTAAGGTTCAGCAAATTTGAAATGATTGAGGGATGAGAAGTGGTGGTGAGAGGGGGTAGAGGGCCGGTTAAACACTAGTAGAGGATTGAAGTTGAAAAGGCCAATGCCTTTGCTGTGGCTGATGCCATGTGCTGGAACTGTGAAAAGATCAGAAAAGTAAAGGGAGCAGTGGCTGGTGCTGTTGTGGGAGTGGGGTCAGCAGCAAAGGTTGGTGGTAGGTTGGCAAGTGGATGGGGACGGTTGCTGGCCAGCGGGGGTGAGTTGTCCGCAACGGTTCCCTATGTGCTGTAGTGGGCTCTTGATCCGGATGGATTTCATGCCAGTTTTCAGTAGAACCACCCTTTCTACTCAAAACCTCCATACAAGCTGTTTTGTGAGGCGCCAACAGCGGCAGCGGCAGCGGCTAATGTTGGTGGTAGCAAGAAGGTAGGCAACAATGTTGTTGAGGGATTAATTCAAGGGAAATTTTTTCAACTTAGTAGTTTGCCTCGTTATTTCTTCAGCCAATAGTCTCATATAAGACTACAATCTGTAAAAGTTCCCCCCATAACTTTTTGGCTCTGATGCTAATTGGGTATGGTCCTGAATTTAGGATCTATTATGGGGAATTGGGGGATTAATTTTATCCATGAGTGCTTAGAATTAGGGTTCTTGAACAAGAGAGAAGGAGAAGGGAGAGTTGCTGAAGGGGCAATGTGTGAGAGAGAGGGAGGAGAGAGTAAAAGAGAGGTCCGAGAGATTCTGTTAATTTTCCAAGCTGTTATTAATGAGGCTAATTCCTCTTGTTTATAGGAGAACATAACTTGGAGAATAAGCTAGGGTTTCTAGCAGACCTAGGGTCTATCAGGCCTTTATTGATTAGACCTATTAAATCCTAATACATGTATCACCTAATAAATTAGGGCTTGTTAAGAATTAATAAAAATTAAAACCTGCTTCTTATTAATGGACTAAAATCTAATAGACTAAGATTGAAGCTGGGCCATGGCCGGATGGACCCACTGGCAGGCCCAACGTGTGACAACCAATATTTTTTTAAATGAAAAACATGAAATATATGGGTTTCCAAGCTTTTTATCCCCCTTATGAAAGATCTGATGGTTTTGCTTTTGAGAATTATCTTTCTGGGAAGCTCCTGTTATTAGAATATAGTTTACGGAACTTATGTTTTTCGTTATAATACATTCATTTAAGAACCCAGGCTTTGCTTTTTCTACTTTTTTCATTTTTCCTGTTTGCTGCATCTTGATTCTTGATTTTTAGGAATACAGCAGTGAGAGGATTGACATCTCTTACTTGATGTGTTCTTATGCTGTATTCAAATGAGTACCATTTTTAGAAGTTGCAACTTTGTTTACTTATGCCACCTGTCAAGAAAAGGGGGAGAGAGGGGAGGAAGGCAGAGATAGACAATTTATATACAGGACCTCACTCGCTATTCCTGCTGTTTCATAATATATGTCATATTTGGCATATTAGGTTTTTATGTGCGTATTAAGAAACATCAAACTCTAAGAAAAAAAATCATCTATTTTTACAAATATACCCTTATATTAAATTAAATACTATTTGCTCATTTAGTTGGAAAGATAATAACATTAGGTTAGAATTGGAAATAAAGTATTTAATGTTGATACTTTTCATAAAATGACTTGTATTGAGAAGCAAAATTTAAAACCTGATATGCTTTATATTATGAACTACAGGGAGTAATTCATAAGTTAGTACTTACTGTACATGGTATGTGTATGTGTGTATCAGTTTCTGTCTGATTTTGCATATCCCATAGTGTAAGTTTCTTTTCATCAGACAGAGTGCTTTGCAAGAAGAATTGGCGGCTTCAAGGAGCTGTATAGCTAATCTTCAAAATGAATTACGGGTGGTAAGTCATCAATTTCTTGATTAAGATCACTGTTGTTGTTTTATAGGCTTCCTGTGTTTGCTTATGTTGTATTTAACATTGATATGTTGATTTTGGCGTGTGCAGGGTTTAGAAATTGAAAGTCATCTGAGGAAAAAAGTCAGCAAATTGGAACATGAAAGGGTGAGGGCATTTAGATACCAGTATTCATTTGTGTTTTTGGTGTGGTTGTTATGGCCATGGGAAAAAAATGCTTGTATATTGTGTTTGAATTGGAGGATAAATTTTTCAAGGGAAATGAGGTTAGTTTCTTATTTTGGGGATTCCCTAACGTGTCTGCATTCCATGCACTCGATACAAGAGAGATAAAGTACCACAATATTTTTGCCACCCCCATTGCTGCCATACTAAGCACCCAAAACATGTTGCTCCTGCTTCTAAAGCTTACATATTCTTCTTTTATGCAATTCAGAGTTTGATCAATGTGGGCATCTCAAGTCTGCGTCATTGTCATAATGAGCAGAAAATTCAGATCATGGAACTACTTCTTGAAGGAAAATCCTACATGAAAGTACTTACTGATGAACTGGAGGAAAAGTTTGGGCTATCTGATCTAAGCAGGGAGGAAGTGCTGAGTTTGTCTAAAGATGACGGAAAGAATGACAATAATGTTAAATTATCAATCCATGCAGAGGTTAGTTTCTTATTTTGGGTGTCCAGTATACATGCCCACTGTTTGGTTACTAATAGTTCAAATTTCAAGCATGACATTCTCTGTTTACAAGAGTGATTCTACTCATTTAATGTTGGTTGACATCTGAATAATTAAACTTTCAAATGTGGTAGACAGATATTACTTTTACCCTACCTGGAGCTAGTTTTTTGTTCTAAAAGTTTTAGCTTGTAAACAGAGAAAACTAAGAGTGATTCTACTCATTTTTGTTTTATCTTTTTTTCATCGTATCATTATTATTAATACTTATTATCTTCTGACAAAAATGTAGTTGACCTATTTACGTTTAACATGATTTGTGTAATTATTCTATAATATCACGTTGTTTCTTCTTATAATTCTCTTTTTATGTAGCATTTCCTCATGTGTTTAATTCTTCACTTCCAACTTATATTCAAGATTGTTACGAGTAGTATTAGGATTTGTATGGGAGATAATTATCTTCAGTGTGTGTGATAATTGACTTTGGGAGTACATTACGATATATTATCTAGTAGGTTTATATATTTGTTTAGATAATGATAAGTTACCAGTTATCTGGAGTACAGACATAATTATTGTGGTAACCATATGGTCAATAAATATTCTTTAGCAAGTCTACATATCTAGAAATAATATTTAGAAATGTTATCTATTTAGGCATTATTTATCTTCTAGTCCCCTTTCATGTGGTAAGTTCTATGAATAGGGGCTTATGTTAATGAATAAACCAAAGTTGGGGAACAAACAAAATAGTTTATTCTTAGCTATCCAAAACTCTTTTTGAGGCTGCCAAATTTTTATACTAAAGGTGTTCTATTAATAGAGCCTTATGTTAATGATGCTAGTTACATTCAGCTTCACGGTAGGCTGCACTTGTTGTTCGAGTTCTTTGCTGAGCTATTTGAAGGAACGTCTAGATTGTGATGCATCTATCTTGTTTGTAGATCCCACAGGCTTAGCTATTAGTTTTAGTTGCACCGATTTACTAGGATTGTTATTATTCTTGTTATTTAGTTGCCTTTGTTAGGACTTGCATCCATCATTTATGTGATTGAGGTTTCATTGTTTTGAGTCGTTTTGCTCATAAAGATGCCTATGCGTTCACATTATTATTTGGTGTTTTTTCATTAATGAATTGAAAATAAAATTATTGGTTTTGTGTGATAAACCTTTGGTTAAGTTACCCGCGTAAGATCATCATCATTGAAGAAATGAAGAAAGGGTGGCTGGCATAAGTGGGGGAGAGGGGAGTTAGGGTTGTGCATGATTGTAAAATTTTTATCTTGATCGGTAGAATTTTAAATGATCTTAAGATCTAAAAGTTGCAAAATGATTTGTATCATTGATGGATTTTAAAGTAACTCCATTATGACTATTAATTTTATTTATTTTTTCCTTAAAATATAGTATTTTTTTTATTGACACCATATTCCATTAAACCTCTAACATGTGAAAGATGTAATAATGAGATACCCCTAGGAAAATAAGGCTTTGTTTAACAGCGATACAATATCTATATTATCTCTTTTGTGATATATTACTTCTTTGCAAATTTCAAAATTATCCCTGCTTATCACAATTTACCATAATGTATCGTCAAATAAATAAATTAATAGCAAAGTACATACCTAAAGCCATCAATGCATATATCACTTCACATCATCATCATTTTGGATATTAATTTACCAAATAGAGGTTAAAGCTAGTTGTTATAATTGAGGATAGATGAAGTGTTAAAGGAGAAAACCCAAATTCTATCTTAAAAATTAGCATGGATAATGTGAATATATTGAAGTTCATGCAATTACTATTATCATTTGTGGTTAGTGTGGTTGTATTTAACACACAATTTAAATCTTTTTATTGTACAATTGTAGTTTTGGTGAATAAGTATAGTTCTAAGTTGAGGTGTGAAAAGAGCTCACATTTATTTGCTAACACAAATAGAATCAAATAAAATACTACGTAAGACTCTAGACTCACATAGAACCAACTATTGAGAAAATACAATTATGGAGGGTTTAAATTAGAAAACAATAAAAAGCTAATAAAATCAAATAACAAATACGGATGAATGCAAATATGATGAATGTGCTAGTGAATCGATTTTCACCACCGGATTAAATAAGGTAAAACAAATAATTCCTATGTCATCCATTAACCACGAGATAGAGATTGACTAAATTGTAAGCTGCCAACTTATCTATACATCCTAAATTACTTTCCTAAAGTGATTAGTATGAAGTGTTGTTGATATTAAATCTTATTGAATTTTAGTAGCCTAGTTGCACTAGCGGCGCCTATATTTAATTAGATTCAACACATTAAACATAAGTGGAAGGGTGTCAATCTAATTACCCAAACTAGTAATGCCAATTTGTCCCGTTGTATTCCTCATTTTTAGTTCATACATATCTAAACATTCCACTATTCTGGTTAGAATTACCAAACTATTAGGTGTATTGTTATTTAATCTAGATGTAATTTATACACATGACTTCTAGCATGATCATATAGTTATCTAGCCATCATATAATCCTCCATACGATAGAAAGCCCAAATAAGGCATGCACCATATAAATTACTTGATAGATTCACATATATAAATGATAACAAGTAAATTAAAGTTAAAGAGTAATCTTGTGACAACTAGGAAAATAAAGAAAATATTATTAATATTTCTAATATTTCAAATTATAGTCCAGGGTTTCAATTTCATCCTTAATAACAAGAAGTAAGTTAGCTATACATCATGTAAAAATTAATTACACAACCAGGTAGGTGGATAGTAAAAGAAAAGATCGAAAAACAAAGTGAAAAATAAGCAAGACCGGGTAGGTGAACGACCCTCGGTCGATTGTCGATCATCGAATTTGTCTTCTTTCTTGTGTGAACCGATCTTCTCCTTTGGTTGAATGTTGCCTTTAATTGGATGCTCCTTTGTGTGAATTGAACTAACATACTAAGGGCTTGTGGATATCACAATTGATGATTAAACCTCAAATTGAGGAAATTATTTAGGTGGATGAAGGTTTGAATATGGTGAAATTCTAACTTTGTAAATCCATGGAGATTAAATTGATAGAAGAGAATCACAAATTTGGTAGATGATGGAAGAATTGAATGAGTTATGAACGAATTGATAGTAAGGAAGCACGAATTGATAGAATTACGAAAGAGGGTCGGAGGTTGAAGAAGATAGAAACCCTAACTCTTGAAACATAAAGATGAAGGTTATGAACATGGATATTTATGTAGGTGTTAAAAGGGTAAAAGATTGTGCATTAGGTTGGTGGGAAGATAAAATAGAAGTTAGAAAGATTTAAAAAAATATTTGTGCAAAGTCAAGAGCGCCATGGCTAGTTTAGGTGCTCTGACCTCTGAACAAGCATTGAATGAGGGCCAGTTGACCGAACGTTTGTAGGGTGACTTTCAGCATCTTTTGATTGATAGCTTTGGCTTCTGGCGTGATTTTGACCATGCTCTAGTGCGATTTAGAAAAATTGGTAAACATGAAAATCTCTTAGCTTTTCAACGGAACTCGAATCACCTAAATTGGAGCTCAGATGAAAAAATTATGCTTGAAATATCCAAGGCTGTTTGTGCTATTTTTTGTAAATGATTTGGTTGACCTTTTAGCTTGTAAAACTCTCCAAAACACCTTGTTTTAGCTCTTTTTTTTTTTTTTTCAATAACTGATTTCAAATGAGTATCTATGGTTTAAGAGGTTAAATTGACATTTTTAAAGGAAAAGTAATGCAAAGTATGATATTGTTATCAGCATAGAATGCACTTATTAGTGGTAAATTATTGAGGATTTTACTATCCTAGTAATGATTCTAAGCACTCTTTCGATTCTATGTAGGATCTCGAATATGACAACATTGGTCAACAGTGGGACAAGAGGCTGACCAAGGTAGTTAAGAAGGGTGAAAGGAGAGATACGATGAATGAATAATCAATCAAAATTAGAAACTTGATATTATAATTGACTGTTGGGATTAGACATGAAATGAAGCATTATTGAGATTAACTATGTCCTATTCCAAATGCCCTAACCTTGAAAAACCCATATTCAATATGGAAATGACATCCAATATATGAAAGGGACATCCAATTTATGGATCTGGATACCAAATTAAGATTGAAAATAATAATCCAGACTTTGCATTTGGAATTTTTGGTCCAAATAACAAAGCCAAGACTTGAATTCCTTGAACAAATCCTTAGAGCATTCCTCCACTTGTCTCTACATTACGTTGATTGCTATTTTGGTTTAAAATGATTCTCAATATTGATAGCTAAGTTTAAATTACTAAGAGTGCAAAGCTGTTTTAGGTCTGCCTTCTTTTTAAATAATAAAGTATAGCAGTCATGGCACTGTTAACAGTATGGAGCCTGATATGGGATTGCTTTGCGTGAATGCATGCTTCCCTACCTAATTTCTTTCACCTATTGAACGAGCACAGTTGAATATGTGTAGTTGCATTGATCGATTTTATGTTACACCATCTTGTAATTTGCACTAATTACTTATATATATTCTAGTTTTTCACCCGTGCAATGCACAAATTTTACTTTATACTACTTGAATAAAATTTGAAAATAACTGATAAAAATATGAGTTGTTTGACTTTACTAACATATACTTTAGATTATATTTAACACTTTCTTTATATATGTAAAACTTTTATATTAATGAATTGAACACCTCTTCAACCTATTCTCCCACTAAATTATGCATATTTATTTAACTCTAGGTCTGAGGAATTTCAATAGCATTGCATAAAAGCATTTTATCAATTAATGCGTCCTTGAAATATGTAGTTTCCTTTTGGATTATAAATGCCCAGAGAATGCAAATGACAATTTTCATATTTCTGACATTGTAACGTCTTAGGTTATGAGTTCTTTGTTGGAAAAATTCAAAAAGAATGAAAAAATAAAAAAGAACAAAAATTTAAAAGGATGTGAACTTAAAAAAAAGATATATATATCTAATGTCTCAATCCTTATATATATTGCATTTAAGGAATTTTTTTAGAATATGATGAGAATGTGTAGTAAAGCTCACACAATTAAATCACAATACCCAAAATAATATTGAGTATGTTTTTTTAAACTCTACACATTATCAAAGAAAACATAAATAATTTGATAGTCTAATTTCAATGGTATAATTTAGAAAACTAAGAGAAGAAAATGAAAATTACACATAATATGGATTATATGCATGAAACCACTTTGTGGGTTTCACTGCTGCTTGTTGCTGGTGTTGCTTTGGGTGGTTGAGCTATTAAAAAGCATTGGCAAAACCCTAGTGTCCACATCATGGCTCTGAACCTTGGTAGAGATCATGCTGGTGTCTGGAGATGGTAACACCTGCACCCTTACAGCGATATTCTCCCTTATCCTCACAACAACCTTCGCCCTTGTCTTGGTGGATGAGATTAAAGAGAGGATAATGGTATTTTGTCCAGCTGGGTCTGAACCATCTTAAGTTGTATAATGCTATGATTTTATACTAATATTCAGAGAAGAGCACGCATTGGTTGCAAAGGGCTGTTAACAAATCAAGCTGGCTCGCGAGCTTTTTGGGCTTGGCTCGCTTCGTTTATTAAACGAGCTTAAAAATTAGGCTCGAGCTCGGCTCGATTATTAAACGAGTCAAGCTTGAGTATAATAAATTTGGGCTCGAGCTCGTTTACAGTGCAAAAGCCTGTGAGTTCGGCTCGTTTACCACCAAAGCCCAGGAGTCGGCTCGTTAAAAGCTCGGCTCGTTTATAAACGAGCCAAGGTCAAGCTTCATTTTTAGGCTCGTTTAGTAAATGAGCCGAGCCCAAGCCTACTCCGGCTCGGGTCGGGTCGGGTCGTTAATAGCCTTAGTTGCAACTGCAATATGTTTTCTGTTCTACATTTTGATGCCCAGAGTTTTCATCTTTTCAGAGCAGCATTGTAAGCATGTCAGTGATATTGTATGCTGTACATGAAGAACAATTGAATCATTTAATAGCTCCACAGCTTAAAGAGCTTTGTTCCTGGATCATTGTTATAAGTTGATACGCAGTTTCAGGATAATTTATGTGGGTTTTTTTTTTTTTCAGAAGAAAAAAGGTATAAGGAGAATATCAATGAATAACATAATATGCATACCAAATATTGCAACAGAAGATTGGCTGTATGATTAATTATTAAAAAGCAAATTAGCTACATGGAAGAACTGATGAACATTAGCAAAAGGAAACATACCTAATGGAAAATACTTCTGCAAATAACTAATGAAAGAACCGGGATGGAACCACAGTCATTCACATTATGCTCGTAGTGAAGATATCATCTAGGCTAAAAAGCTGTTGTACATTCCTATCAGTTAGGATTTAGGATAATTTCACTTTAAGAAAATTATCATACACAACAATAATTATAATATATACCACACTCATCTAAATTTTAAGTAGACAGTAACAATAACAACAACAACAACAATAATAATTAAGATCATTATCAAATTGTTTTTAAAATTGTAGCATCAGAAAGGATGCTTGCATCCATATTCAAAATATTTCTTTCAAATCAAAAGGGTGATCAGCAATTACATCCAAAAGCAATTGTCTTTATCATCACCGCAATAGGATAATTATGTCCAAAATACCAGCCAAAAGAAATTTATGCATCCTCCTTGTTAGTCGATTTCTACTCCTTTGAGCTTGAGGGACCAGCTGAGGAAAATCACCCAATATCACTCTTTTTCTTTTATCATCTCTGACATTTTGACTTGAATCGGATTCACTCTCCTCTGGCTTATATTATTTCCTTTAACTTTCATTTCCCATTGTCCGTTGATCCTTCTAATTGTGGTAAGACTGCTAGTATGTTTCAGGTCTCAATACAATACTGAAAGTGAGAGTGAGAACTGCATTTGCAGACCAAATGACAAAGCAGAAAACCTCATCAAATGGCTATTGTCATTTCCAGCCTTTCGTTTCCTAATGACATCTCATAAACCTGCAAGCAATATGATAGTCTACTAATTTAGTATGAGAAGAAATGTCGATCATAATTCATGCTGGTGATTAATATCATTATTTAGTTTGATACCTACACGGTAGGAAGAACTATACAATCCCACAAAAACAAAACATCAAACTGACTACAACCTAGAAACTGATCTCAACCTCCCTAGGTAGTATTCCCTACCCAAGTAAATAAATTACCTTTCCTTCCAACACCCAATTAGCTAAAAGGAGAAAGGAGAGAGAAGCCCATATAGAAAGTCATGTAAAATTTGCTACTACAGACTATAGCAAACCTAGTCAACTCATAAAACAGCAAGCGCACTGACTAAACAACAGTTTTTTTTTGTTAGTCTATGCATCGTCAGTGGCTAAACATAAAACAGCAAGCCATTGATCCATGCACACATACAGGGCAATGACTTCAAAATTGCTACTATTCAATGAAATACAAGTATAGGTTTTCATGGTCTTTCCTTCTGTCATGTCAATGTATAAGTATGTTTTAAGTGTGCCTGCACACTGCAGAGACCAGGAAAACCATGCAAAGACTTTGCTATGTAAATGATTCAATCACGCAACACGGCTGCCTATTTGACATTGTCTTTTTGGTTTTTTTGGGGGGGGGTGGGTGGGTTGAGAATTGGTTCTAATTTATTATAGGTTTTGTTGGTTAAAATTATTCCTATGAACAGGAAGGACTCTGCATATTCTATGGTGTCTGGTAGAAAATATTTCACCTGAAGAAATATATGTTAAATTATGCAGTCTGGCTGTCAGAGTATAATTTTTTTCCCTTTTTTTTTAAAAAAAATTTATATAATTTTTATTGGTCATCCTTCTGTTTTGCCTGTGTCCTACAAAAGACTGGTGCCAGCAGATCAAGTTTCGTGAGAGATGATAATGACTCTGAAGTTTTCTCACAGGCGTTGGAAGAAAAGGTTATATAAATTTGCATTCAAGTTCTCTGGTTCAATCTTTGGGTTCATAAGCTGCTTAAACAATGGTATGCATGGATCTTATGATCATCAAATTTATCTCAGGTCTCAGCTTTGGTGCTTTTATCACAGCAGGAAGAAAGGCATCTTCTTGAGTCAAATGTCCATGCTGCCCTTCAGAAAAAGGTGAATGAACTTCAGAGGATACTACTGCAGGTAATTGATAAGCCCCTCATTAAATACACATATGTAAGGAGGAACAAGTCTAAGGGTAGAGTGTGTGTGGCTGCACAGGAGGGGAATTAGGGTCATACACAGCTGAGTAAAGCCCATGCTGAGTCAGCCAATTCTGTTATTTCTTTTAGTTATTGAGTCTGTTATTTAGAATATCTTTTTTTCTTAATTTACTTTAATATTACTGATTGTTACGAGTCGGTTAGGGGAACATTTGGACAATATATAGAAGAGCAGGAGGGTAAGAGTAAGATGGTGGAGAGTAAAGTCTTGTAGGAGGTTCCGGGTCCTTATATAGGTTGGATGTTATGATTCTCTGAGAATTATAAAGCAAATTCCCTTTGTTCTTCAATTTTGATCTTACCAATCTGGTATCAGAGCTCCCTTTAATTTCCAAAACAAAACAAACAAACATGGCTCCCTACAAGGTGGAAATGCTAGAAGAAAAATTTGTGAAGATGTAGGAAGAGTTGATAATCGACAGGAGAGAGGCTAGAAGTGAGTGTGAAATTGGTACAAAGGATCGATTCCATTGAAAAATGGAAGGGAGATATAGCTGGAAAGTTAGATCAATACCTTAAACCAGGTGGCTTGAGCTCTTCCATCAAGGACGCAGGTAAGCAGAAAGGGGTTGAGGAAAATGAGGCTCCCTGAACTTCAGCCATGCCCACCAACATCCCAGAGCTGAGGATGGAGAACCGAATACACCGCTAGCTTGAGTTCCCCATCTTCGATGGTCTAGACCCTGATGGCTGGATCTTCAAAGTGGAGCGATATTTTACATTGAACCAGATAGGCGATGTAGAGAAGCTGGAGGCAGTAGCTATGGCCATGAAAGTTAAGGCTCTAACTCGATTCCCATATGCAGAGGATAGCCACTGCTTTGATTCCTGGCCTGGGTTCAAAGAAGCCTTGCTGATCGGATTTAGATCACGCCGGGAAGGGTCTCTGTGTAAAAAATTCCTGGCAGTGAGACAAATGGAGACTATGGAAGCTTACATCGAGCAGTTTGAATTGCTCATGTCTCCTCTTCATGGTTGGCTGACCAGATAAATTTTAGGAAGTACCTTCCTCAATGGATTACAGCCTCATATTAGAGTGGAAGTTCGAATGATGAGACTGAAGGGGTTGATTGAATTCATGGAGGTTGCGCTAATGGTGGAGGATAAGAATCGGGTGGTATTGGAAAATAACTGGGCTGGTGCTAGGGGATGGGGAAATCGGGCACAAGTAGTAGGGAGCCCAGGTAGCTACGCAACACCAACCCAGACTGGAGATAGGCCCACCGGGCTCACTGGAGCTGGGCTAAGCCCAAAATGGGCAGCCCCTGTAAAACAGTGCAGAAATGGCTATTCGAAAGCCTTCTAACACCCGCAGACTCAGGGAAGAAGAAATTCAGCAACGATGGGAGAAGGGGCTATGCTTCAAGTGTGAGGAGCGATTCACTGCTGGCCACGTGTGCCGAAATCAACTACTCTAGGTGCTCTTGGTGGAGGCTGAAGAAGAAATGGAACAAGAAGTGATAGCTGGGCAGGAGCTGGAAGTGGAAGAAGAAGAAGTAGGGTGGGTGGAAGGTTCAGTAGAGCTCTTAGTAAATTCAGTGGTGGGAATTAGCACTCCCCACACGATGAAGCTCCATGGGTAGATTAAGAAGGAGAAGGTGATTGTCTTGATTGATTGTGGAGGCATCCACAATTTTATTTCCCGGGATGTGGTGAAGCTCTCCCTGCCCATCTCTCCTACAACACCTTATGGTATTTTGTTGGGAACAAGGAGGTCCATTACGGCTAATGGGGTTTGCAGGGATGTCAGGGTGTTGTTGCAAGAAGTGGAAGTTGTAGAAATTTTTTGCCTCAAGAGCTGGGCAATGCAGAAATCATTCTGGGAATGCAGTGGCTCGAGAAGTTGGGAATGATGCAGGTCGATTGGAAGATGTCGGTAATGAGATTTTCTATGGGTTCGACCCTGGTGACTTTGCAGGGGGAACCTAGCCTATATTGTGTCAAAGTATCTCTCAAGGCCATGTTGTGAGCTATGACCAAGGAAAAACAGGGGGTTTTACTGGAATGTTGCTCGATAGGAGTTACAAAAGACGAGGGCAAGGAGCAAGTAGTTGTTCCTGCTGCAATATCAAAATGGTCCAGGGGTTTATGACCTCATGGCCACGCCCACAGGCCTGCCCCCCAAATGAGAGATGGGTCGCCAGATCAATTTGCAATCAGGGACAACTTCGGTGAGTGTCCAACCTTATAGATACCCCCATGTTCAGAAAAATGAAATTGAGAGGCTGGTAGGCCGTAGGGGAGATGCTGGCAGCAGGATAATTAGGCCAAGTAGGAGCTCTTTCTCTAGTTTGGTATTACTAGTGAGAAAGAAGGATTGAGGCTGGCGGTTCTGCGTACAGTACAGGGCATTAAACAAGGTGAAAATCCCAGACAAGTTGCTGATACTGCTAATAGATGAACTTCATGGTGCGGTGATCTTTTCAAAGCTAGACCTCTGTTTAGGTTATCTTCAGATTCGAGTAAACCCAGCTGATGTGCCCAAGACTGTATTCCAAACCCATGAAGGCCATTATGAGTTTCGGGTGATGTTGTTTGGGTTAACTAATGCTCCACCTACCTTTCAAGGCATGATGAACCAGGTATTTAAGCCGTATTTAAGGAGATTTTTGTTAGTTTTTTTTTTATTTTTTATGACATACTAGTGTTCGGTCCGTCTTTGATCAAGCATAAGAAACATTTAAAAATGGTATTGGAAGTGTTGAGGAAACATGAGTTGTTTGTGGGTGGGAAAAAGTGCATTTTTGGACAGCCGGAGTTAGCATACCTAGAACATATAATTTCTACAAAAGGGGTGGCTACAGACCCTGGGAAGGTGAAGGTAGTGGTGGAGTGGTCCATTCCAAAAAATCTTTAAGGAGTTGAGAGGATTTCTGGGGCTTATTGGGTAGTATCGAAAGTTTGTCCGTGTGTATAAATTGCAGCCCCACTAACTGATCAGGTAAAGAAAGATAATTTTGGTTGGAACTCTTAAGCTCAACAAGCATTTGAAGCCCTGAAATCAGCTATGACTTCAGTCCCTGTGTTAGCTCTTCCAGATTTTTCCAAGACATTTGTGGTTGAGTCTGACGCTTCGGGGGTGGGGATAGGTGCTGACCTGATGCAGGAGCAGCGAGCTGTTTCTTATTATAGCCAGTGTTGGGTCAAAGAGCATCCCTTAAGTCGGTTTATGATCGGGAATTAATGGCCATAGTACTATCCATGCAAAAATGGAGGCATCACCCCTTGGGAAGAAGGTTCTTGATCCGAACGGATCAAAGGAGTCTTAAATATCTCTTAGAACAAAGATTATTGCCAGAAGGTCAGCAGAAATGGATTGCAAAACTTTGGAGTTATCAATTTGATATCAAGCACCGAGCAGGGCATACTAATAAGGCAGCAGATGCCTTGTCAAGGCTGGAAGGCAGTGGTTTGGTGCTGGCAATGACTGTGACATGGTTGGAGGCCTGGGAGGAGCTGACCGCAGAAGTGGATAAGGACCCCCACTTAGAGCCATTGAAAAGAAATCGGATTCAGAATTTAGAAAAAAAGGGGGCTTCAGCCTACATCGAGGACAGCTGGCCTTACCTGCAGGATCCAATTATATTCTACTGATTCTTGCAAAATTTCATGGGGGCAAAATTGGAGGGCACTCAGGGGTACTTAAGACATATCAGCGCATTGCTCGGGGGTCTATTGGCTGGGTATGAAGAAGCAAATTCAGCAGTATGTATCAGAGTGTGCTGTTTGCCAGCAAAATAAATCTAACCAATCTCCAGCTGGGCTGTTGTAACCTCTTCCCATTCTCGAGTAAATTTGGGAAGACATTGCAATGGACTTCATTGAAGGGTTGCCTAAGTCAGAAGGGTATAATTGCTTGTTAGTGGCGGTGGTTTGCCTAAGCAAATATGCTCATTTCATTCCCCTAAGGCATCCATTCACAGCTGTAAACATTGCTGCCATATTTGTTAAAGAAGTAGTCTGCCTCCATGGGATGCCCCGTTCGATTGTCTCTAACCAGGATAAGGTTTTATTAGCAATTTTTGGGTAGAAATGTTCAGGCTGCAGGGGACTATGCTAAAAAGGAGTTTGGCCAACCACCCCCAAATAGATGGACAATCTGAGGTGGTGAATAGAACTATTGAATCATACCTCTGGTGTTTTGCAGGAGAGCAGCTTAAGCACTGGGTGAAATGGGTTCCATGGGCAGAATACTGGTGCAACACTTCGTACCATACAGCTATTCACACGACACCTTTCACAGCCATATATAAGCGAGTACCCCCTCCTTTGATCAGGTATGAGGGGGGGAATTGCTTCAGTGGCAGCTATGGATGAGGAACTCAGGGCTCGACATCTGATTCTGGAAGAACTTAAGCTTCACTTGGAAAAATCCCAGCAGAGGATGAAGGCCATAACAGATAAGGAGGAGGCGTGACATGGAGCTGGCAATAGGAGAGTGGGTATATGTGAAACTCAGACCTTATAGACAGAAGTCACTGGCCAAAAGAGGCAATGAGTAGCTCTCACCGCGATATTTTGTCCCCTACCAAGTGAAATCAAGAGTGGGTAATGTGGCTTACTGCTTGGAATTGCCAATGTCCATATCAATACACCCAGTCTTTCACATCTCTATGCTGAAGAGGGCTCTAGGGGCTGGACAACAAGCTCAACCTATCCCTGATATCCTCACTGATGAATTAGAATGGAGAGCACGGCCAGAAGCAGTTCAAGGGTTCAGATACTACTAAAAAGGGCAGCTGGAAGTTTTGATTCAGTGGCATGAGCTGCCTTCCTTTGAAGCATCGTGGGAAAAAATTGAGATCATCAATGAACAATTCCCTGACCTTGAGGACAAGGTGAAACTTTGGGAGGGGAATATTGATAAGCCCCTCATTAAATACACGTGGGGAGGAACAAGTCTAAGGGTAGAAGGCGTGTGCCTGCACAGGAGGGGAATTAGGGTCATATACAGCTGAGTAAAGCCCAGGCTGAGTCAATCAATTCTGTTATTTCTTTCGGTTATTGAGTCTGTTATTTAGAATATCTTTTTTCTTAGTTTCCTTTAATATTACTGATTGTTATGAGTCGGTTAGGGGAAAATTCGTGCGGTATATAGAAGAGCAGGAGGGTAAGAGTAAGACAGTGGAGAGTAAAGTCTTGTAGGAGGTTCCAGGTCCTCATATAGCCTGGATGTTACGATTCTCTGAGAATTATAAAGCAAATTTCCTCTGTTCTTCGATTTAAGTTCTGATCTTACCAGTAATTTTTATAATATGCCACGTAATTCTCAGTACTGTAGAAACAATGAAATAAAATGTTTATTGTCTATCAGCCAATACGTATAGGATTTATAGTCTGCCAATACAAGGTTGATTCACGAAGCTGAAACATGATGTCACTGATATGCGGCTGATACATAACTATTTATCTGATATAAGTGGTTACACTGATATTTACTGATAAAAGTCATGCTGCAACTTTGGCCGACACTAACCATTCGTCGGCCTTTTCATTATTGACCTGGTTCTTCCTGAGCTTGTACTATCAAAGGTGGTAGGTTTCAATCCACAATCACTTCTGTTGACTCCTAGGTTAATCCACAACCACTTCTGTTGACTCCTAGGTTATTACTGTTGCTGGGTAATGATGCGCCTGAGGCATTAGACGGATTGTCTGAATCATAATCTGTTTTAGCACTATAAATTATAGCTGGTGAAATTATATCAGAAACATTTGGTGTGGCTGAAAGAGTAGAAAAGATTGAACATGGGTTCTCAATGGTCTCCGACAGAAATCTGGGTTTCCAGCGGAAGTCCAATTTGTTATTTTATTTTATTTTATTTTATTTATGAGTGATTCTGAGTGTGGGATCTAACCTGTTAAGTTATTAAAATAAATACCAATGGTTGAATTTTGTGGTTATTTTGATCCAAAGTCCAACAAAAAGTTTAGCAAACTTAAGCACATCCAACTCACTTGGAAAATTTTGTTTCAGGTAACAAATGAGAAGGTGGAGGCACTAATGGAGGTTGCTCATCTCAAGCGAGAATATCAGCTTCTACTAGAGTATAATTCTACATCTCAGTGTGGTTATGTTACTAAACTATGCCATTTATATAGATAGTATTTCCATGTCATTGTAGTTTATTTGAAGTCTCTTTGTCTCTTATTGAGAGTATTTCTGGTCCTAAATTACCCTCTCTAATGATTTTAGTGGCCAGGCAAATATTTCTTAAGATATTTTGGATCACATGCAAGGAAGGTTTAAGCATTTGAAGATCATTACAATAATAAGAAAAGTTGTTGTGAAAGGCTTGAAGATAATTGGCTTAGGACCTTGTAATCCTGGGCAGTGTTTGAAAAGGCGTGCTTAAGGTGTAAGGCGCAAGGCAATGGGGGTGGGGACTTTTATGGTGCTAGGCGAGGTGAGGTGAGGACAGTGAGGTGGAGTTAAGGTAGAGGTAAGGCAGCTTAGGCACACTAAGGCACTGAGGTGCACGTCTTTCAGCTTTGATTGAGAGATATCAATTTAGGGACAAGATTGATCCCATTTCTTTGAAGGACATTGAAGTAAGTAGTGAATGGTTAACTTGGAGAACATAATTGAATGAAGAGGGCGCTGAAAATGATATTGATTTTGAGGATGATGATTTGAATTGGGGGATTGTTGCTGCTGGAGTTGATGAAGAAAGGTTTAACTAATATCTAGAGGCCATAGGCTTGGTGCAAGTGGTGGCAATAGTAGTAGCTCATAAATACATATGCCTAGACAAGAGATAGAGGAAGAAGAAGTGGATGATGATGATGAAGGTTATGATTCAGAATTAGATGTATTGGAGGATGAAGATACATTTATGGAAGATGATTTTTGAGTAGCTTGCTAGTATTGGCAGTATTAAACTTATAGGTTACTACTTTTCTAAGTGCTTTCTTGTTATGGTATTTTTTTTTCCTAAAATACTTTCATCATTTAATCATTTTTTTAGTTTTTTTGAGTAATTTGGCGCCTCACATCCCCTTGGCATGTGCCTAGGCTCTAGGACCCCTATCGCCTAGGTGTGCTTCAGGCCTTTTCAAACATTGATCCTAGGAAAATGAATAGGTCACTTCTATTTATCTTTGAATGATGAATTCTATTTAAGGCTGATGTACATCCATTCATAGACCCTCTTTCTAATCAGGCATTGCATCTTTGAATGTCTATTTTGGTAGCAATGGAGCCTTTTGTCATGAAAAAAAGAAAAGAAAAGGGTCATATTCTAGTGGCAATGCGCGTGTGGGGAAGGGGGGAGGGGAGGAAGTGGGGGTTGTCTCAGTTTGTTTACCTAATGGCTTTGTCAATATAATCTACTAATGTGCTACACAAACTAGGAAAAAGGAGAAAGATAAACAGGTGTAGTATAGAAGGCATCATAGCATTATCATTACAGTTCCCAACTCAAGCATTGGGATTACAATTATATGATGCTCGAGCTCTTTCCTTTATCCTTTGTGGGATTCTAAATGAGTTAAGGTGTTTGCGATTCGGATTGAGTTTGGCTTGACTCATTTGTTTGGTTAAATAAGCTAAATTCAAACTTTAGTTTTATAATTGTTTATAGCACTAAGGTTGCGAGCTTAGCTTGTTCATTTAGATAAACAAGCCGGGCTTGAACCTTAGTTTGAGACTCATTTATTAGATGAGTTCGAGTTTGAGCTTGGTGCTTATCTTGCCTTAACTCATTTACAATCCTAATCTTTGTTTTATCCAAGTTAGAACATATAGAATCTTTGGAGTTTTCCATATGGTAGGGCATTATGTTGACCGCCAATCCACTAAGGAAGAGAAGCAAGGTTTGAACACATGCCTCGTTCACATAAAAATGCATCTTCAATTAGGTGTCTGTTGAGGGCCTTTTGGAAGATGTTTTCTGTATAATTTTGACCAAGCAAGCAACATTTTTGAAGAATCAAGTGTGTAGAGAAAGAGAAGGGGGAAAAAAACCCCAACATAGATCTTATGGAGACTAATCAAATACCACGAAGGGTGAGAGAGAGCGCAATTGAAATCCACCCCAAGAAAAACATAAATTAAGTTAAAACTGATATTTATATTCTCCAAAGTAACCCCTAGGGCCAAAGCATGTAGCTTAAATCACCATTAGGTTAAAAAAAACTCTTGATGAACTAAGTGGCTACACACACATCCATACACCTCCCATCTAGTTAGTCAAGGCCCACAATCTTTTTTGTATTAGAATGGATGGGTTTGTTGTAGCTCCATGTTGCACGCCCACAACCTTTATGAGTATGACCCCTTACCATTTTGAATCTTTAGGAAGGATCTTTAATTTTGAGTAGATGGAGGGCCCGATGCGAATAACATGGACTTGATTTTGATTCAAAAATTTAAATCCGATTTCAACCTAAAATTGACCCAAAAACTAACTTGATAATAACTCGCAGTCTCACACTCAAGCTGACATATTTTTCAATCAGTTGATCCAAAATAAACCTGAAATGGACTTTGGGTTTGGGTTATTTAGGTTGGGTCTTCTAGGTTTGATTCACTTTGTTAGGTTTACATAAATTTGAAATTGATCCAAAATAAAGTCAAATTTGATCCAAAAAATAATATTTTACTTCATATAAATTGTTACTTAAACTAATAGTTAGACTAAAATAATAAATAACTATCATAGAAAATACATAAATATCAATTAATTATCTTTTGAATAAAATTTTGTGTAGAAAAATATGATACTCAACCCTTACAACAGTAAATTATATTAAAATAGTAAGATTGTCATTCTCACTTTATTTCATGTCAATTTAGCATCGAATAAATCATATTCGATTATACTAATTATTATTATAAAAATAAAATTATAATTATATTCATATTTATTATAATTATTATTATAATATACATTACTGTTATAATAACAAATTTTATATTTTTACATGTAACAATAATAACAATAGTTATTATAATTAATATGATAATTATAATTATTGCAACAACTATACCAGTACTTATAATTATATTTATAGTAATGGTAATTTATGATTAATATTACATATATTTTAGTTGCATTAAGCATTACTATAATATTAAATTAAAAAAATTATACTTATTTGTTATATTAAATTGATAACAAACAATTATAATTTGAATTTTGAATTAAATTTACCCGACCCAAGGTTTGTGACCCAAATTAAACCCAAATGGTCTTGAGTTTTTGGATCCGAATTCAAATAAACTATTAGTTAGGTCCTAACCTGATCCAAAATTCATTCAACCCGGGTTGACTTGACTCGGATCATACCGAACTCACTCCCGAAACATACTTGACCCAATTGTGTTGCAAACCTAAACTAACCCAGACTTGACAAAGCTAAACTGGCCTGACATGAAACCCAATCTAGACCCAAAAAGGTAAACTTGAAAACCTAAATCAATCTGAATCCGAACCCTACTCAAAGTTAGCTATTCTAATAGTGATTTGTATCTAAGGTAACCCAAATCAAAATAATCCAGCCTGAAAAGAACTAGACCCGAACCCAGATAAAAATCTAATAGTAATCCGATGAGAACTTACTCAACCTAAAATGACCTGATTCGAACCCGACCTATAAATAAACATAATTTAAAACTTCATCTAAACTAAAGTAAAATTAGATCCACTAAGGTAATATTTTATCTCAATACATAAATACTAATAAACTATTTTATTAATGAAATTTTATGTAAATAAAAATTTGCAACCCATATAATCACAAATAAAATAAAACTAGTAAGATTGTGTTCTTCTTACTTTATTTTAATATCATATTAGCATATCATAGAAATTTCCATTATGTTATTATTATAATTAGAATTATTATAAACATAAAATTTATAATCATAAATATAATAATTGTAATATATATTATTATAATAACAATAGTAAAATTTATATTTATATTTCTAGTAATAATAATGATTATTATATTTATAAAGATGATGATGATGATAATAATAACAATAAAAATAATTGATATGATAATTATAACTATTTTAACAAGCATTATAATTATGTATATAATAATATTTAACTGTATTTATAGCAATAACTATAAAAATAATACTAATAATGATAATTTATTATTATTATTACATATTTTATGATAACAATTTATTATATCTCTACATATATTATGATAAAAATTACTAAGATAATCATAAAAATAATAACAAATCACTAAATTTAATTTACTAAATATATTAAATTGATAATAATCGATGTCAATATAAGTTTTAAATTGAATTAACTTGGCCCAAATTCAATATGACCTAATGTTTGTACAAAATCTACCTGATCCAAATCCGATCTAATCTGAAATCAGTGGACTATAATTGAATCCGAACCTGAAAAAATCCGATGGGTTAGACCTAGATTCGAATATGAAACGTTTTGACCCAATATAGGTCCAACTTGAATCATAGTTACCTGAATTGGACCCGAACTTGAAAGACATCCGAACCCAACTTGATTGCATAGTAAGCCGATTTTAGTTTGATCCAAATTGACTTGACCCAAACTTGACTTCTATGATCCATTTGCCACCTCTAATTTAACCAAACTTAAAATGAACCGACTCAAATCCGCCCTACATGACCTGTTTGCTACCTTTATTTATGAGCCATATGTTTGACATTGACAGTTAATAAATATATCTCAATTTTGAGTGTATGTAGCATAGCTCCACTCGTTCAGGTGATGCTCAGACCAGTATTGTAGTTTTGACAAGATACATAATACTTGGTTCAAGACAGGGAAGGATAGATCGTTACTGCTTGGGCCCAGGGTTTTACCTTCAGAAACTCAAATCCTGTTAGCTTCTCTGGTTGACTTAGATAACCCCTGAATTCAATCCTGTATGGTTGCAACTTGTGGCAGGCCCAAGAGAAAATATGTTTATTCATCATCATGCAGGACTACTTGAATCATGCTCTGCCTTTGCTTCAAATTTACTGATTTCTTATAGCTTTGGTAGGTAGTTTTCTTCCATATATTAAGTTAGCCAAACTATGCAAAGCACGTGAGTATATTCTATGGCATGAGCTTTTTCTTATCAGTTCTATTGTCGCTTGCATGATTTGATTCTGCAGGAGATCCAATCCTTCTCCTTGGAAGGAAGGGAAGCTAAAAAATGTGATGAAGAAAACTTCCATTTTAAAACGTTGGATGGACTCTAAGTTTGATGGGACCGACTCTAGTTCCCACTCAAGTCATGAGGGATATGTGTCTGGAAGATCTAGCTCTGGCGTGGATTTTGCAAGGTCTGTATCTTTCTGAAATTCTTTTCGGTAATGATTCCATGGACCTTTTTTTGTGTCATTCTTGTGAAGGGCATCTTTTATATTTTCAGATTGCAGATTGATTATGTAACCCTCAAGGAGAACCTTGCAAGCCTAGAGCATCTTACCTCTGTAATTCGCAAACTTCGACTTAATTTGATGAAGGTAACTTCGACCTAATTTGACGAAGACGTATAATTGGTCATACGGACATTTGGGCAACAATAAACTTCCACATGGACCTGTTTTTTCTTTTGTGCTCTTTTAGATCCCATTTCTAGAGAAAATAGCAGTCTAAAATTTTCATTTCTAGAAAAATGTCTTCAAATAAGCTAGCCTTGCTCCTTCGAAAATGTCTGATACGTCATATGACGTCACTATATCGTTCTGCCTGCTTGATATGTCTTAGCCTGACATATTTCATATTCCCTTGTATGTGTCTCTCCTGAATGTTGGTTGGTTAAAGGTACTCCTTTGAAAAAAAATTCGTCTCTCTTTTGTCCAGTCATCTCAGCCACAACACCTTTTGCTTGTTATTTAGACCTAGTGTGGAGCAATCCATGTGAATTATCTTCGATTGTCTTCGTTGTTGATGTGCCCATATTCTACATAATCTTGATCGAACTACTTTATTCATGAAAGTAACATCTAAATAATTGTATACTAGTGGGAAAAATATTTTCCTCCTGTTGTCTGCTTTTTGTTGTTACTTGTTATCAATATTCTACATAATCGTGGTCGAGCTACTTTATTCATGAAAGTAACATCTAAATAATAGTATTCTATTGGGAAAAATATTTTCCACCTTTTGTTGTCTTCTTTTTATTGTTATCTATAGTTTATTGATATGTTATCTTGTTTCTTATTTAAGGCTGAAGAGGCACTCACACCTGCAGCTCGGGGTACTGCTCGTAGCTTGTCAAAAAGTCTCGATGACATCATCAGTGAGGCACGGCGAGTGAAGACCGCTCTTAGCAGTTCTCTTCCTGTTAGTTGGTCTGCTGGGAGAGATTCTAGATTATCTGGTGATGACACGACCGACAAGGTTGGCGATTCTGTGGATTCCTCAAAGATCAATTCCGTTTCTGCTGCGGGTTTTGAGATGGTGGAGCTTTTGTTCTTGGCTGCCAGAGTGATGAAAGACAATATCCATCAGGCATTTAGCCCTGGAAGCTGACCGATTTCATCCGCTGTCTTCAACTTGTTCCTGGAATGATGACGTCACTGTTGCCATTTCAAAATTTGTTATGGCCGTTCCATGATTTTGTCCTGATTCATCAGTTTTATTCTAGTTTTTTGAAATGAAGACATCGGGCTTGCATGTTGCTATCAATTACTAGAATTTCAGCTGGTGGTTTTTCTGCGGTTGATTGTGCATGTAATGTTCTTCCCGTGTTTGCAGCAGCTGCAAACTTAAATAAGTTATATATATATATATATATATAGTAATATGGGGCATTCGTTTACGGTAGTTAAAGGGGATGTTAAAACCCGTGTCCTGCAGGTCTGAGAGGTCTTTTATTTATTTATTTTTTTTCTTTCCTAAATGTATCTATTCTTGTACTCCAAGCATTATTGGAGCAATGTTGATCCGAGTTGGGATGTTTGTCCTTATTTGTGTGTGGTAAGTGACAAACTGACGACACTGGACTAGCATGGTGCTACTGATTCAATAAAATGGGAATGCAGCCCACCTCTGGGTCTCGGGTGGGTGGATTGGTATCAGGCATATGGCTTAACATGCAATCTGGGGGGGCAACACGGGCCGACGAAATTACCGAAGAAGAAATTCTCTGGGCATACTCTTTAATGTTCATGGGTTATTTTTGAGTTTTACGTATTTTATATAGTCTCTTTAAAATTATCCTTTTTAGATAAATACTTATTTAATATTATAATTTAATCTAAAGTAGATAATTAATTAAAAATATTATTATTACTATTATTAAATATTTGATATTAAAAGCATAAAATAGAGGGAAATATTTTTTTTGTTTTTATTATCTTCGTATCAACCAAGCATTATAGTTTATCTTTGCGGGTCAAATTAGATTAACCATAATAAAATTGTATTATATTAATATAACAATTAATAATTTTAATTTAATAATGTAAAAAACAATTAGAAGTTAATTAATAGATATATCAATATTATTATTTCTATAAATAATAATTATGATAATGATTACTATAAAGATTATTATAACACGTATTATTAATATAATTATACTAATACTAATTATTATAATTAAAATAATAATTATTATAATAATTCTCAATACCATTTTTGTGATTATAATTAATTATATAATTATTATGATATCAATTATTAATATTATTGACATTATTAATATAATTATCAATGTAATTATTATTATGATCTATAATATTATAACTATTAATACATTGATTATAATAATAATTATTATTATAACTAGTAATATTAATAATATTATAAATATTTATATCATAATAATTGTTCTCATAATCACTTCTTCGATCAACTAAGATTAAACTAATAAGATAAGATTAGCAAAAATAAGTTCTAGAGAATAAATCTTTTGTTGTAAAGTGTAAAATATCTTTCGTCAAAATAAAAAAATGTGTGAAATATCATGTTGTAATACCCAAAAATTTAAAACTAAATTTTTTTTTAAAGAAAAGGTTTTGTTAAAGCGAAGTCATAAAAACGTAAATTATGGGAAAATTACTGCCACACTTAGTACTAGACCAGTTCATTTCTATCGTTTTAATACCAAGTGCTAAGGCTGATTGGGATAGACATCAAACATGAGTCGGTAATTAAAACGAGCATTTATAAAAGAAATGAATCATTAACCGTACAGAAAATCAGAGTGTGGTAATCAAAAGGTATAGCCACAAAAGTACAATTTTAAAGTACTAAACTACATAAAACATCATACAACATAATAAAATAAAATATGATGATACAGGAAAGACAAAATGGATGATAGACTCCGAGCATGTCACTCTCGACCCCTAAGCTAGGTCCAAGCTCAAATCTCAGCCCCGCTCGATGCCTAGTAAGTGTCGCAGGCATCGAAGATAGAATCACTAATCTATACCAAGTCAGAAGGGCCTTCTGCTCGTGGGAATGAGCAACAGCTATGAAATGGGTGGTCAGTACGCTACGTACTGAGTAAGGTAACCATGCACTAAGACCAACATATTAGAGCACATAACACAATCACAACAACATCATAGCATACAATTTCTCAGGTAAATAAAGGCCAACAGCGATCCGGATAAACTGGTTATTTAATCTCTAAATAGTACTCATTTCACACCATAATTTTTATCAATCCATACGAGTACGGGAACCCCACTATTATAGCCGGTGGATCGGTCACTTACAGGACAAAACGAACCTGACCACTATTATATGCCGGTGGATCGGTCTCCAAGGTAAACGCTCCTGGCCACTATTATGCCAGTGGATCGGTCTGGCCCCAACTCTCATGGTGTTTCATTGTAAGTACTTAGTATCTTTTACGTGTCTTAAAAAATTAGGGTTTGGTTTATTGAGCTCGGGATCCCTCACTATTATAACCGGTGGATCGGTCACTTATAGGGAAGAACGCACCTAACCACTATTATATGCGGATGGATCGGTCTTCAAGGCACTCCGACACTTGGCCACTATTATACCGGTGGATCGGTTTGGACCCGACTCAATAATATTCCACTTTACATGATCAATGTTTTACTGTATCTTATTCAACATATTCCACCCTAGATATGCATGGTTAACTCCAACTACACTTATCCTCCTAAGAGGGTCCGTCTCATATCTTGAGACCTTTGCACCTCCTAACTCGTCCCGACACCCTTCCCGCAATCCACTTACTTACAGCGGGAGCCCAACTCCTAAGTGTGGGGGTCGAGGCCCACACCTTATACCCTCAAAGTCCACTCACTGCCTTACCCTTGAGTTTTCTCCACAAACCCTAATTTGGGCTTATGTGGGACATCCTTCTCTACCTCACACATCACAACCCTTATATTCAACCCTCACTTCATGCCCCACTCATTCTGGTTAATTTTTATTATTTTCTTTTTCTTCTTCCACCTCCTCAAATTAGGGTTTCCTCCCAAACCCTAGCCCGGTCTCCTACGCACCCTTATACTGTCCCACGTACTAGCCCACAATCACCCAAACGACACTCCTATTACCTTCCTCATGCCCCGAGGCAACTTTCCATACATAAATTTTTCCCCCATGCAGACTCTAACCATCCCATGCAAAACCCTCAATATTTATCATGCCAAACCCTAAAATTCCCATGCAAACCCTAGTTCCTCCTACTCTTTCATGTTATTTAAACCCCCCTTTTTATTCACCACTCATGGATCATATGTTATTTAGGTCATTCTTACCTACGTTAGCCAACTTACTTCCCCTTAGTTATCTTATTTTCCCATTTTTCTCTTTCATGCCTCCATCACACATCACTAAATCAAACACTCTTGCATGCATGTCCTAAGGGCTACATCACATCACGTCACAACTTGCAGCATATCCATATTAGCACATACCAGAAGAGAGCACATGAACATACCTCTACTCCAAGCCGCACTACACATGAAACGGTTAAGATAATAGCATATAGAACACGACATGTAATTATATAGGACATCTAAGGCATGTAAGACACATAGCACACATGCGGCCTTAGCTACACCCTTACCTAACATGACGCCGGGCTTGGATCACGCTCCTACGCCGCCTTAGGTTTTTGACTTTATTCACATATAAGAGGGAAATACTATGGGTTAATCTCCCTTTACCAGAATTACCATAATTTCCTATCTTACCCCTATCATGGCCTACTACTAAGGCTAATAATGATAATAGTAGTTTTATAATTAAAAGTAGGGTCATTATTCTCAAAATAATTAATCATGCCACTACTAACCAAAGTAAGTCTTAGTAATATTCATAGTATTAAAGTAATGGTTTCAATATTACTAATAATAATATTATTGTTAGTTTTTATAACGATACTAATATCGACCCCAAATTCTAGTAATAATAATAATAATAATAATAATAGTGATGAAATTAATATAAAAGTAATGGCCATAATGATACTTATATTAATAACGCTAGTAGTAGTAATAATAATGATGATGATAATAGTAGTAGTAGTAGTAGTAGTAGTGATAATAGTTTCAATCTTGATAATAATGCTAATAAGGTTCTAGAAATCATAATAGTAGTAGCCTTGGTGATAATATGGCCAAGTGTAATAACATAATAGTAATAGTAATAATAATAATAATAATAATAATAATAATAATAATAATAATAGTAATAATAATAATAATAATAATAATAATAATAATAATAATGCTAGAAATGATAATAATAATAATAATGCTAGAAATGATAATAATAATAATAGTGGTAATGATAATATTAACAACAACAACAACAACAACAACAACAACAACAACAACAACAACAACAACACCAACAACAACAACAACAACAACAACAACAATAATAATAATAATAATAATGTTAAGCATGAAAAGGGGTAATAGTATTATAATGGCCAAAGTTAGTATTAATGTCATTAGTAACAAAATAATGATAATAATAATAATAATGATAATAGTAGTAGTAATAACAACAACAACAACAACAATAATAAGGATAATAATAGTAATAATAATAGCAAAGTTGTAGTCTTTTAAATAATAATACCATTAATTAGAAATCTTTCCAGAATAAGAGTTAGAACATAATAATAATACCATTAATATTAAAAATCATTAACACTTTATAAAAAGGTTTAAGGGTTAAAAAATTGGGATACCACCTAGGCTTGGTGGTGGAGCCGGCGGCGGCGGCGGTGGAGGAGGAAGAGAGGTGGAGAGATGGGTTTTGAGGCTAGAGGAGAGGGAAGTAGGGAAGATGGAGGTGTGGGAAGGTAGAGTAAGGTCCTCTAGTTTTTTTGGGGGGTAGAGGTGGCGTTATAGGTGGCTGAATCGGCGGCAGACGGCGGCAAGAGGGGCGGCGTAGGGTTGAAGTGGGTTGTTCGAGAGGGGGACTTTCCATGGCTGGGGTGGCTCGTGTAGGGCAAAGGAAGGAAGGAGGGTGGCTTATTTGCGTAGAGGGCGGTGCAGAGAAGGTTTTGGTGGCCGGAGTGGGTGGTGGTGATGGCCGACGGTGGAGAAACAACGGTCTGTTTGGGCAGTGGCGTGCGGTCAAATTTTTGGGCTGCCAAAATCAAAACCCGATTATGGCAGCCTTCGGGGATATATATAGATCAAGTGGAAGGGAAAACGACAAAGGGGAGCGGGAAAGTAGGGGTGTAAGGGTTATGGGGCTCCGACCGGCGAGGGTAGGCCGGAGTAGGTCTACCTTCGTAGGCCATTTTTGACGGGGAAAAAGGGGATGACACACGCAGGAGAGGGGATGGCCGGCCATGATGAAATGACTGGGAAGACGATGGGGAAGAGAGGATGAAAATGGCGGGTCAACTAGTGTGATCGGTGGCAGAAATCTCGACGCGGATTGAGGTAGTTGCAGGCGCCGCGAGGAAGAAGACGACGCAGTATAAAGGGGGAGGGGTTGGACCAGCGATCTAGGAGAAACGAAAGAAATAAGGAAAAAGATGAACCGGTGATGTGGGCCTGGGCCGCGTAGGGGGAAGGGGAGGAATTGGGCCGAAGGCGGGCCGACCCAGGTCAGGGAAAGGAGAAAAAAGGGAAGAAGGAAGTGAAGAAAAGGAAAGAAAAGGAAGAGGAGAGGGAAAAAGAAAAAAAAAAGAAAAAGGAAAAAAAAGAAAGGAAAAAGGTGGGTTGGGATTAATTAACATATTTTGGGTATTTTGGGTTATTTAAAAAATATTAATATTAAAATAATAATTACATTCTCTTTTTATGTTAATTTAGGGATTTTAAAAGATTTTTCCTAAATTCCATTTTAATTAGCAAAATACTCAAATTTTCCTATTTAAATTATTTATTAATTTCTCCTAGATTTTCCTTAATTAATTCCCTCTTATTTTAATAAAAATAATTTATTTAATTAATTTTCCTAATAAATTCTTATTTTGCCATAATTTTTTAAATTAGGATTTTGGAGTATTTCATCACTACCCCCTTAAACAAAGACTCCGTCCTCGAAGTCACTTGCAATGTCCTAGGGTTAAGGCCAAGGTATCCCAATCAGATAGGGACACCACTCTTACATCAATAATCATCTCAACTACCCCCTTAAATAAGAAATGGTTGTACCTACAGCAAAGGGTTTTGGGTACGCTTCCCGCATGTCCTTATCAGTTTCTCAGGTAGCTTCTTCAATTCCATGCCGACTCCATAGGACCTTAACGAGGGGAACTGCACTGGAGAGGGTCTTTTGCAGCTTGGTATCAAGGATCCGCATTGTTCTCTCTTCATAGGTTAATGAGTCATCCAGTTCTATCTCATCTAGTCGGATTATGTAGGAAGGATCAGCAACGTACTTTCATAATTGTGAAATGTGGAATGCATTGCGAACTCGAGCCAACTCTGGAGGAAGAGCCAAATGATAAGCAACCTTTCCTATACGCTCCAGGATCTCGAAGAGGCCGATGTACCTCAGGCTTAACTTACCCTTTCTGCCAAACCTCTGAATGCCCTTTGTGGGGAAGACCCTCAACAACACCTTTTCTCCACGCCCCAAGTCACTATCCCAGCGTCTCCAATCAGCTTAACTCTTCTGCTTGCTCTGGGCAGCTCTCATCCATTCCTAAATCTGGCGGACCTGCCTAGTCATTTCTTCGATTATCTTGGGCCCCAATACCACCGTCTCACTGATATCATTCTAGCACAAGGGAGTTCAACATTTCTGCCCGTACAAAGCTTCGAAGGGAGTCATCCCAATACTGGCGTAGTAGCTGTTGTTGTACGAGAACTCTATCAAATGAAGGTGCTCCTCCCAACATCCCTGGAAATCTAGCACATAGGCTCTCAACATATCATCTAGAGTTTGTATGGTTCTTTCTGGGCCCATTGGTGGCGAGGTGGAAAGTTGTGCTCATCTTCAACTTTGTTCCCAAGGCCTCCTGTAGCTTTCCCCAAAAGTGAGAGAGGAACCTCGAATCTATATCTAACATGATGTCCCCTAGAACCCCATGACGACTGACCACATACTTCATATAAGCACCCGCTAGCTGATCCATATTCCAGGTGGACCTCATTGGGATAAATATGGCCGACTTAGTCAATCTGTCCACAATAACCCAAATGGTGTCATAGCCGCCCCGAATCCTTGGTAAACTGCTGATAAAATCCATGGAGATTGACCAGTCTGCTTCTTTTTTTTCTTCCTTCGGCCGGTACACCCGTCACGCTCAGCAGCACCCTAACCCTTTCTTCTTCTTTCTTTCTTCTTCCTCCATCACCGGTGATAATCCCAGCCTTCCTCCACCATTTTTGCCGCCTGACCTGCAGCTCCATCTCTCCCGTTGACCTCCCCTATCTCCCTCCCTCTCCTTCTCGTCATTTACCGGCCATATTGGTCCCACCACCCTTGTCTCCCTCTCCCTCTCCCCGTCGTCACCTTTCTCTCCCTCTCCCTACAACCCCCATCCCCCTACCGCCTACCGCCACCCTTGAGATCCCTATCCCTTCCCTTCTCTTCCTCTCCTATTTATACCTCCTTCCAGGTTCACTCTGCATTTTTTTTCGAGCCTCACATGCCCCCGAGCCTCTCTCTTTTCCTTCCTTTCTTCTCCTTCCCTCACCCTCTCTGTTTTAACTTCGTTGCCCAGCTCCGCCACTGCCTCCGCCTCAACCACCACCTGCACCACCTCCTGCCACCCTCTGCCTCTCCCCCCGACTAATCATAGCCCCATCAAGCCACCCCGCAGCCCCCATCCTTCCTCCTCTCCTCTTTTCCTCTTCTTTACCCCCTTATCGGCAACCACCTTGCAACGCCTCATTCCGCCGCCGTCCCGCCGCCACCTGAGCCACCTTATTACTCCCTGCAACCCCCTCTACCATCCCCAATCCTCCTTTGGTCGAAACCGTCACCGAAAGCCTCCATTTTTCCTCCCCATTTTCCTTCCTCGCCAACCCCATCTCGACCTCCCTCCTCGGCCGCCACCTTCGCGGCTTCGCTGCCGCCGCCGCCGCCACCCTTAGCCACCATCAACCCATCCCCGACCACCACCTACACCCCCTCTCCACCTCTGTACCCTTCACTTACCCTAAATCCTCCCCCAACCACCTTCTTTTCTAGCCCCAAACCACCAACCCGAAAATACATATCCCTCCTATTTTCACCCCTCCTTCGAGCCCCTCCTCCCCATTTATTTTCATGCAGCTCATGTTGCATTAGTAGCATGAGTTTTTGGGTTTCTTGACCTATTTTTTTACTAATTTTAAGGTATAACTATATTTTAATTTAATTATTTGATTAATTAAGCATTATAAAGTTTTATGCCTTCATTTTATTGTTTCTAATGTAATATATCTTTATATTATTTTTAGGTATTTGTTTTGGTAATCAAAGCTTGGACCTTTAACCGGAATACCGGTAAGGATCGTTTTTGTGAAAACCGAGGTAATCGTTAAATCCCGCTTAAACTCATGAATTAACGTATGTTAGCACATTAGGCATTTTTAATGTGTATTATGCTTGATATATGTTGTTAATATATTATATATGTTTTCTTGTGTTGGTTGATGAAGAGGAAGTATGGCAGATTATGTGCTATGTTTGGAGATATGGTTAAGGTAGAAGTTGGTTATTAATGAAAATGTTTAGTATTACCTATGTTGTATGATGCTATTGTGATCTTAATGTATGATTAGTATTCCATGAGCCTTAGGGGATTTTATTAATATATCTTGTACAAGATTATGGCCTAGAATATATATGGGTGCTAATAATGTTACATTAATTATAAGAGTTGAAAATGAGGGATTAAAGTTAATATTTTATGTAGTAATAATAATAATTTAATATAAGTGGAGTAATAAGGGGTAAGATGGTAAATTTGTAAGTGGAAGGATAAATTGGAAATTTTGTAACAAAAGGGAAAATTGGTAATTTGTAATAAAAGGGCTATTTTGTAATTTTGTAATAAAAGGGGGAAATTTGGTAATTTATAATAAAAGGGCAATTTTGTAATTTTGTAATAAAAGGGGCAAGTTGGTAATTTGTAATAAAAGGGCAATTTGGCAATTTGTAATAAAAGGGCAATTTGGTAATTGGTAATAAAAGGGTAAAATTGTAATTTTATAATTAGAGGGTAAGGTAGTAATTTTGTGATTGATAGGCAGAATGATAATTTGGAAATGAAAAGAGGTAAGATAGTAATTTCATAATTAAGGATAAATGAAAATTTTATAAGTAAAAGGGTGATGTGGTAATTTTTGGGAGTTTAGGGGTAAAATGGTAAAGTTGAAGGTAAAGGGGTAAAACGGTAATTTTGTAAATCAAAGAGGTAAAAGTGGAAATTCGAAGGGAGTAAATTGGTAATTGATAAGGGTAAAATAATAATTTAAATAACTAAAGGGTAATTTGATAATTTAATAATGGAGTAGGGTAGTTTGGTAAGCATGACAATTAAAAAGGGCAATTTGGTAATTTAAATGACCAAGGGTAATTTAGTAAATTTGATGAAGGAGAAGGGTAGTTTGGTAATTAAGATCATATAAAAGGGCAATTTGGTAATTTAACCAACCAGGGGTAATTTGGTAATTTTGATAACGGAGTAGGGTAGTTGGTAATTGATAATAGAGGACGGTAAGTTGGTGATTAACTAAATAAAGGATTAATTTGATAATTAGGATAAGGAGGAAGGGTAATTTGGTAATTTGACCAACTCAAGGATAGTTTATTAATTATAGTAAAGGAAAAAGGGAAAATTAGTAATCTAACCAACTAAATGGGAAATATAATAAGTGTAACGATTATAAAGGGCGTTTAGTGGCTTAATTTATGTGAAAGATAGCTCGATAACCTAAACCGAGTAAGGGTGTAGCTAAAGTCGAATGTGTGCTATATGTCCTACATGCCTTAGATGCCCTATATAATTTTTATGTCGAGATCTATATGTTATTACTTTAATTGTTTCACGTGTGGCATGGCTTGGAACGAAGGTGTGTTCATGTGCCCCTTTTGGTATGTGCTGATATGGATATGCTATATTTTATGATGTGATGTGATGTGGCCCTTAGGGACATGCATGCTAGGATAATTAATGTGGTAATCGGGTGTGGAGGCATGAAAAAGAGTAATGAGAGAGAAAGATGACCAAGGGGAAGTAAGTTGGCTAATGTAGGTATGGGAGAGACTAGGGTTTGCATGGGATGGTTAGAGTCCGCATGGGGGCAGACTTTACGTATGGAAAGTTACCCCGGGATGTGAGGAAGGTAACAAAAGTGTCGTTCGGGTGTCTGGGAGCTTCGGGCGAAAAATAGTACATGGGACAGTATAAGGATGCGTAGGAGACCAAACTAGGGTTTAGGAAGAAACCCTAATGTGAGAAGGTGGAAAAAGAAAAAGAAAATAATAAAAGTAAAAGAGAATGAGTAGGGTAGGAAGTGAGGGTTGGATCTAAGGGTCGTGACGTGTGGGGTGTTGAAATAGTCAGGATGTGTACGACAGAGAAGAATGGGCCACATAGGCCCGAGTTACGGTTTTTGGAGAAAACCGAGTTAGGAGGTGCAGAAGTCTCAAGATATGGGACGGGCCCTCCTGGGAGGATAAGTGTGGATATAGTTAGTCATGCATGTCAAGGGTGAAATACTTCCGAATAAGATACGTTTAAGACACTAATCACTTAAAGAGGAAGATGCTGAGCCGGGCCCAGACCGGTCCACTGGCGAATAATAGTGGCCAGGAGCCGGGGTGCCCCGGAGACCGACCCACTTGTGAATAATAGTGGCCAGGAGCGTTTTGACCTGTATATATTTCTGGTCCACCGGCTATAATAGTGGGGGATTCTATGCTCAGCAAACCAAACATAAAATCGATAAGATATGGGGAATATACTAATCACTTATAGTGGAATACCTTGTGAGTCGGGGCCAGACCGGTCCACCGGCAAATAATAGTGGCCAGGAGTGTTTTGCCCTGTATATATTTCCGATCCACCGGCTATAATAGTGGGGTTCCCGCACTCACATGGAAATTTAAAATCCGAGATGATTGATTAATGATGGACTAATGACCTTAAGGCCCTAAAGTATCGATTATTCATTATGGCCTATTAGTATTCGGTTAACTTGTTAAGTATGCGAATGGACAAAGGTGAATGTTATGTATACACCATTAATATCTGATTGACCTGTTGAATATGTGAATGTATGGATCTGATTGTTATATTTACATATGTCGTTCTGAACGGATATCCTAGTATATCATGTGTGACATTGTGTATCTGTTTTTAAGTGCGTTTTTAAAGGGTTACTCAGTACCGTAGTACTGAAGGGTTCCCTTCATGGGGCCCCTGCCTATTCAATGGGCAGTGCCCCTTTCAGGTCGTGTTCGGTGCTATTCGAGTGGGCTTTCGAGAAAGAGCGTAAGGTACTATCCGGTAAATTCTAGGGTTTTGATTTATCTCTTTTAACTTCAATGTATTTGTTATTTTGTAACCATCGTTGTTGATTTTACTCTCGTAAATTATTTACTGTGCTTCTCTGATTTTTATATGCTTCATTTTCTCGTAAAATCGTCTTTTACCTTTTTAGCCTTAGCACTTGGTACCGGAACGGTAGGAGTGAACCGGTTTGGTACTAAGTATGGTGGTAATATCCCCAAAGTTCACGGTTTATTAATTTTCTTCTACTGATTTTCTTTTAATTAACGAAATTTTTCAGTAGTGAATTTTAGGGGTGTTACACCAAGGCTCCCCCCTATGGTGCCTGACGAGACTGATACTGTAACACCCCCAAATTTACTACTGAAAAATTTCGTTTAAATCCAGATGTTTAGCGGAAGCGAAAGAATTAAAACCGTAAACTTGGGGGTATTACCGCCACACTTAGTACCAGACCGGTTCACTCCTACCGTTCCGATACTAAGTGCTAAGGCTAAGCTAAACAATCATTAAGTAAGAATCATCAAAACATAGGTCCATAGTTAACATAGACCATTCACGAAAACCACGAGTCAACAACAGTTAAAATATCGTTAAGATTGCAACTTAAGAGTACGGTTTCAAAACAAGAAGCATAGTACAAAATATAGCTAAATAAAACAGATCCCAATGGACCAATATCTGGATCGCCTACTCACTCAAGTCAAGCCTTCCACCCCAAACTAGTAACCAATCAAACCTGCATAGGAGGTCTGCTCCCCACCATCGGTGGATCATCACAGGACCCATTCAATCAAGGTAGTATCAGTACGGGTCCAATACTGAGTAAGGGCGCAGGTGCGCTAAGGCCAAGCATACAATTATACCACATAGCACACATAGCACAATCATATAAGTAACATGCGATAACACACAAGATAAGGCCTGAGTACTGTCTGGTGACTTATTCTTTATCCTCGTTAATAATATGTCCATTTCACACATATTCTTTAATAATCCATGTAAGTGCGGGAGCCCCACTATTATAGCCGGTGGACCGGAAATCAACACTCAGGGCAAAACGCCTATGACCACTATTATAGCCGGTGGACTGGAATCAACACCCAGGGCGGATGGCCTCTGGCCACTATTCTAACCGGTGGACCGGATTGGCCCCGACTTACATGGTGTTTCGCTGTAAGTACTTAGTATTTTCCCATGGATTACTTCATTCATATTCATTCAAAGCATTCTTCATTAATCCATGTGAGCGCGGGAGCCCCACTATTATAGCCGGTGGACCGGAAATAAACACACAGGGTAGAATGCCTCTGACCACTATTATAGCCGGTGGACCGAAAATAAACACCCAGGGCAGAACGCCTTTGGCCACTATTCTAACCGGTGGACCAGACTGGCCCCGACTCACATGGTGTTTCACTGTAAGTACTTAGTATCTTTCCTGTGGATTAACTTATTCGTTTGGGTCTGTCGAGCCTGAGTGCCCCACTATTATAGCCGATGGACCGGAATAAACACTCAGGGCAGAACGCCTCTGACCACTATTATAGCCGGTGGACCGGAAATAAACACCCAGGGCAGAACGCCTCTGGCCACTATTCTAACCGGTGGACCGGACTGGGTCGGACTCATCAGTCTGTCGCTTTACGTAATTAATGTCTTATCCGTGTATTATTGAATCACATCACACCCTTGACATGCATGCGGTTGATACTCTACTTCTTCCCCTCCAAAGGGATCATCCTATATTTTGAGACTCATACCTCTTCTCACACCCGACATCCACCCCCGTAGACTTAGGTAAAGTAGCATAAAGTATGACACAAACTCCAAGGATATAGGTCATCCCAACATATATGATATCAACTCCGCATGTCCTCATCCCTCTAGGGTTCCTCCTTGGAGGCCCTAATCGGACCTATGTGGCCCAACTCTTTCGTACTTACCTAAACGTCACTTTGTTCTCCATCTCGCACCTCATTCTTATTAGAAAATTCCCCAAATGTAATACTTTATCTCCCTAGTTCACATGTGACCGACAGACCCCAATTGACCATCCAAAACCCTAGTTGACCAGGCCAAACCCTAGCACTTTACTTCCTCAACAAGTAACCTCCCTCTTTCACCCCAAAACCTCTTCTCTCATTTAGAAACCCATACTCGTCCTTTATATAAGTGAATTATCATTCTCAACCTCATACCCCCTCCTTCCTTGATCACTTTTACCCTTGTACCCTCCAAATTCCCCATTCTCTCTCAAACCCTAATCAGGCCCCTTAGACACCCTTACATCGACCCACGCAAAATTTTGCACCCAAGTCTCCAATCACTCTTAGACTCTCCCAACTCTTACTTACAACCCAAATCAACTTTTCCCACGTAGGGGTCACGCCCATGCAAGATCTAGTTCCCCCATGCAAACTTCCCAAAGGTCCACTTTCCCGTGTTCTTTTATTATCATTTCATGCTACCAACCCTATCATGCATGTCCTAGAGGGCCATATCTTGTCACATCATCAACATCAAATATCAACATAGAACATGTCATACTCATATAATGTAAGGCACACACATCATACTTCATTATCCACGCTGCGCTACACAAAACGGGTTATTCATAACACATGCATAATACACATTATCATGGCATACTCATCATTCATCAACACATTATATTACACATAGCACAAGGCCATAGCTTCGTCCTTACCTAACACGACACCAGTCTTGGAGCACGTTCCTACACCTCCTCCGGATGTCGACTTGATTTGCCTAGGGGTGCTGGTGGCACAGGTGGCGGTGCACGACACACGGCGACGGCGGCGACAGCGACGTTGGGGGGAGAAGAAAGGTGGAGAAGTGGTGGAGGGGGAAGGAAGGAAAAGGAGGGGTTGGCAGGGGAAACAGAGGGTCTAGGGAGGTTGGGGAAGCTCCCTTGGTGGTTTTGGGAGGTAGAGGGGGTGCTGGAAGTGGCGGCACGGCGGTGGGCGGCGGTGAGAAGGGCGGCGGAGTTCGAGGCTGGCTTGGTCGGGAAGGGTACTTTGCACGCCTGGGGCGGCGCGTGCAGAGCAAACTGAGGGGTGAGGGAGGCCTGCGTCGGTGGAGGATGATGCAAGGAAGGGTTTCGGGGGTGGATCGAGCGGTGGCGATGGGCAGAAGCAACGGGGTGGCTATCTGAAGTAGGGGCGGCGCAAGGTGATTTCTGGGCTTTTGGTTTCGAAAACCCCCAAAGCTGGATCCTTGGGGGGTATTTATAGGCTCAAAATGGGGGAGAATCGAGAGAGGGGACAAGGGAAGGCAGGTCAGGCGGTGATTCGGGCATGCCGGCCGGCGATGGCAGGCCGACGCAGGTCTGCCATGGCAGACCTGTGGGCTGGTCGGGAAAAGAAAGGAAAACGTGCAGGGCGGCCTAGGAGTGATGGGGGGTGTCGGCTGGTCGAGGGAGGGTGGCTGGAAGGGCAGGAAGGGGGAAGGCGGCGACGCAGACAGGCGGTCGGCGCAGAGGGGGATGGCGGCGTGTTGCAGGTCGTGCGCGGGAGGAAGAAAAGGGGAGGAGGCCGGACCGATCGGTCCAGGGGAGAAAAAGAAAAAGAACCAGTCGGGCGGTTCGGGCGAAGGTGCAGCGGGGCGGGCCTGGCGTGCGAGACAGGGGGGAAGAAAGCTTATCTGGGCCGGTGGGCTGGCCCAGTCGGGGGAAATGGGGGAGAGAAGGGAGAAAGGAGAGAGGGGGGAAGAGAAAAAAAGAGAAAAGGAAAATAAGGGAGAAAAAAAGGGATTAAGGAAAATAATTAGGGAAGAAAATTAAAATGACTTATGGGCTGAGTTATAGTATTTTTGGTAGATAATTAAAATTTTAGTAATTTATCTTAATATGTCTTATTATATTAGTTTAAAAAGGTAGCTTTTAGAAAAATATTGGTTCGAACCTTATTTAAATAAAATGAGTATGATAAAATAGAAATTTATTTATTTTAATTTATTAAACACTCACATCTAATTTGGTATACTTAAAACCCACAAAATAATTAAGTTAAATAAATTTAAAAGGCAAAATCCTCAACTTAATTAAATTAAATAAGTTTAAGAGTTAAATTATCCCTAATAAAAGTAATTTATTAAATTATAGGCTTTTAAAATTTTTGGGGGATTACAGATACTACTAAGTACGCAGCGGCCTCCAACACTCGATTGCTCTGTGGCCCAACTTTCCACAGTTCATGTAGGTTTCCAACCTGCCTATACAATTCCTCCCCGGGTGGTTCCGCCCACACCGTCTGCATGAGTTTCCTCTCAGGGGTCCTGGGCCTCTGGTGCGATCTCTCGGTGGAGGTCTCATCGGTCCCCCTGACCCTGGTTGGGTCCTACCCCCAGAACTCTGGCCCTCGAGTTTCCTCTTCCCGAGGATGGTGGACTGCTCTTGGACTAGGGTGGCGGTGAGGCAGGTGCACTCATATAGTGTAGCGAGATCAGTAAATGATACTGCCCAAAGTTCAACCCCTACTCAAATTGAAACACCACTGTGGACTCGTTGGCAGTGATCCCGGGGGCAAAACGTAGCAGTTCGGTGAAGCGAGCGTAGTATTGTTGTACTATCTTCGACCTTTGGGGGAGCTGCATAAATTCTCGAAACTTGTCTCTCTTCAGGCTCTTAGGGTAGAACTGGGAGCGAAGTATGGTTTTGAACACCTCCTAAGTCACCGGGGGACCGTCCCAGCTATGGTACTCTACATACCAGGTGTCTACCACGCCTCTCAAGAAGAAGGCAACTATGTTGGGCTGTCGAGCTACGAGTGTAATACCCCATATTTTTAAAATCCAAATTTATTAAGTTTAATGATTTTATTAGTGTAATTTGATGTAGAGAATTAATTATTTTAATTTCGATTCATTTTATGGATTTATCGATGATTTCGAATTCATATTTGAATTTAATTAATCGTTGTCGTTGCGAACCATTCTAGATAAATTCGTTCACGACAATGATTTTATTATATTCCCTTTCCTTATCATGTTTTGATTTTTAATATTTTAGATTCATTTTTTATTATAACTTCGTCGTGTGATTTTGACTTTATTTTGGGGTTATATTTTGTTAACGAAATATATTATTTAAATGATAGGATTTCTATTTAAATAGTTAAATCTATTTTAATGATTTTATCTGTAGAAAATATTTTTGACTTTAAATTTATTCATTTTTGGAAATCGTTAATATTTTTGAAAAGTTTTTAATTAAAAAAATTTTCGGAACTTATTTATGAATTTCTTCCCGAAATTAATTTTCTTCTGTTTTATGTTTTTTTTTCTAGTTTGCGGAAATTGATTTTGGAAATTATTAAAATTGGTCTGGGTTTATTTGAATTTTATTTAAATATTTTCTTATATAGTTTTAAATATTATTTCGGGGTCTTATAATGTATTTCCGTAAGCAAAACAATTTTTTTACGTTTGTTGGTAAATTTTTCGAAAACATTGCCGAAATTCTTTATATGGCTCGTATATCAATTTTAAGCATTCGGATCCTTTCAAAATAAATTTTCATTAAAAAATAGTTATATAAAATCTTCTAATAATATTTTTAGTATTTAGTATTTTATTTTATATGTGTATTTGTAAAAAAAAAAAAAAAAAAAAAGAAGAAGAAGCCCAAACCGGTTGGTGCCCCCGACCTCTCTCTCCCTTTTCCTTTTCTCTCTTATTCTCTCCCTTCCCTTCTCTGTCTCCATTCCCGACTCCCCTGCCCTGTTCTTTGCGCAGCCCTAGCCTCCCTCTTCTCTTCAGCTCCTCCCTGCTCCAGCCACCCCACTGGTCGACCGCCACCGAAGACGCCACAACAGCAGCCACCGAAGCAGCGCAACAGTAGGCAGTAGCCACCGAAGCAGCGCAGGAGGAACAGCAACAAACGACCATAGCAGGGATGAGCCGCGTAGCTCGTGCCACCGTCCGGTCACCGGCGAGCCTGGCTGACCACCGATGAGCCACCCCTAGCCTCCGATGAAACTTCTCCGGCCTTCATTTGTCCTGATTTGTGTTGGTTTCATTGGTATAAATTTCTGAAAACCCTAATATTAATTTAATTAATTGGGTATAAATTAGCTTATGAAAAGCTAAATTGATTGTTTGATTATGTATATATGTGTTGTAAGAATGATTTGGATATGTTAATTGTATGGTTATGTTGAAATTTTGGAAAAATTGGATTTTTGGCCGGGTTAAGCCCGAATTTTTTGGATTCGTTTGATTTAGCTATTTTTGGATAAATTGATTATACAATATGCTTTTAAATGTATCTAATTTCATGTTGGAACCATCAATTTGATAAATTTAAGCAGAATTAATCGGAATTGGATTTTTAGGTCAAAACTCTTGCAGGTCCAATTGGATTGTGTAATCGGGTCGTTTTATTCAATTAACTATATAATTTACATTAGAATATATTTAATTACATTTCCAAACCGTTAATTTATATATTTTAGCAAGAATTGATCGGATTTGTGTTCTGGGCTTAAAAACCCTAATTATGCCAAATTGGGTATTTCTTTTATTGGTTTTGATCAATTGATTATTTCATATGTTATAAAATGTGTTTAATTGCATTTCTAAACATTCAATTTGACTAAATTAATAGAATTCAACTGAATTGTATTTTCGGGCCTAAAACCCTAGATTTCAAGTGAGATTATGAAATTGATCATGTGTATAATTGTTTTTCTAAAATTAAATTTGTAGAAATAGTTGAAATGATCCTAATTGATTTTTAATACCTTTAATTTGAATTAATTAATTTGAATTACCCGAGTTTGTGTTGTGGGCTTTAAAACCCTAATTTTGAATATGGATAGTCTTAAATTGGCTACTAGGAAGATTATTTTGTTGAAATTAATTATCTAGATTTATCTAAAATTAGTTTAATTGTGTTTTAAAACTATCAATTTGAGGTAATCGAAGTGATTTGGTCGATTCGTAGTTTAGGGATTAAAAACCCTAATCTTCGGAGATTTTTTTATAAAATTAATTTTTGCTATGGGTCTTTTATCTAATCGATTTCTGTCTGTGGGTTTTAAATCAGTTAAATTATGTTTTAATCTAATTGGTTTGGATTCGGTTCTATGTAAATGATTGGTTTACCTATTTAGTTGTAAAACCTACTAAATAAGTTATTTTCGATAAATTAACTTATGATCGATTATTCTTTCTCGGTCTTTCCAAATTAATTTGAGATGTCCCAACTGGTATTTGTATTATTCCGTTTTGATTTATATTTAATCTTAAATCTTAATAGAGCTATGCTTTTAAGTCCTAAGTTTTGGACGCGTTTTCCAAGAAAGATCGTTTGTGTTCGTTTGCGTTTATTTAATTATAACATGTGAATTATTAATTGATAAGATAGTTTCTAACTTAGTTTTCGATTTCTGTCGGCGATCTAGTAAAGCCTTATTGTGGATCCTCGAGCTAGTGATCTCTCTCTCCCCCTCTTATATTGCTTAGCTAGCTTCGGATTTAGGTAAGTCTCTACTTACCTCCACTTATGGGTGTTTCGTAAGGACGTAACTAAGGCCGCCTGTGTGTTACGTGTTTTACTTGCCTTGGATGCCTTGTACGATTTATATGTTGTGTCCTATATGTTATCTGTTTTTATTGTGTAGCGCAGCTTGGAACCAAGGTATGTTCTCGTGCTCTAGTCTGGTATGTACTAATATGGGTATGATGCAAGTTATGATGGATGTCGTGTGGCATTTTAGGACATGCATGTTAAGGGTAAAATTCTTTCGAATAAGACACGTTAAGACACTAATCGCTTAAAGAGGAAGATGTTGAGCCGGACCCAGACCGGTCCACCGGCGAATAATAGTGGTAGGGTATGTTACCCTCGTTACCGGTCCACCGACTATAATAGTGGCAGGGCATGTGCCCTCGTGACCGTTCCACCGGCTATAATAGTGGGGGATTCCGTGCTCAACAAACCGAACATAATAACAATAAGACATGGGAAAGACACAAAGTAATTATAGTGAAACATCATGTGTGTCAGGGCCAGACCGGTCCATCGACAAATAATAGTGGCAGGGTATGTTACCCTCATGACCGGTCCACCAACTAAAATAGTGGCAGGGCATGGCCTTCGTGACCATTCCACCGGCTATAATAGTGGGGTTCCCGCACTTACATGAATTGATAAAGACTATGATATGAATCAACTATATTTATCAGAGATCTAAAGTATAAGTCTACTCAACGGGGGCTGGACATGTCCCTAAATAATGTCCGGGGCTGAGCATGTCCCTAAGTAATGCTCGGGGATGGAAATGTCCCTAAGTAATGTCTGTAGGGCTAAATGCTCGATTGGTTTGGTTTGGCATTGCCCATAAATGCCCGGTTCGGCTTGGTTTGGTTTGGCGTATTCCAGAAATGCCTGGTTGGGTTATCTGAATCTCTTATTGGTTTAAGATGTTGCATTCGAAATTGTGTGGCCATGTAATGTTTCACATGTTATTATATGTGTATGGTAGGACTTATGATGTGAGTATTGAGTATGCATACTATTGTATCAACGTAATTCACCATGATTCAATATGCACTTGATGTTATAGTTTACGCCTCTCTCATAAGATAGGGTAGTGGGATTTACTCAGTATTGGACCCGTACTGATACTACCTTGATTGAATGGGTCCTGTGATGATCCACTGATGGTGGGGAGCAGACCTCTTGTGTAGGTTTGAGATCGGATATTGTATTTGGGTGGAAGACTTGGTTTGAGAGAGTAGGTAATCCAGAATTTGATCTATTGGAAATTGTCTTGTTTGATTGTATTTATTTTTGGAAGTTTCAAGTATTGTATTTAAAATTTGAAGGGTGTTGTAATTGACTTTTAATTCCTCATACTCTGATAAGCTTTTAAAATTCGGATTTATTTCACAAGTTCCGCTGATTCATTCAACAATGATTTTATTTAGGGAAAATATTCACTTGCCATCTACCTGTGGATATCTCCTTGTGGGAGTTTATCCTCACGGCATAGATGTTTGAAATTTTGTTTGATAGGTTTTAGCCTTGCATCTAGCGTGAGATAGATGGTGGAAATTTATCTTGTGTTAGATGTGGTGGTAACATTCCCCAAATTTTCTTCTAGCTTCCGCTTTATTCTTTCAATTTTTTTTTCAGGAGTGAATTTTGGGGGTGTTACAACGGGGCAGTCCACTGCCTCCAAGGTGCGCTCCATATCTCGGATCCACCCATCGAGGATCAAGGAATCCTCTTCGCCTGAGTACGTCGGAGGATGGTGCCCTGTTATCCTCCAAAGCCAATTTTCACCGGCACCCTCTGAGTGGTGGGGGTGCGAGGTTGGTACCAAGGGTTAGAGCTGAACGAATTCCATAAAAGCCTTGAAGGCCTCCTCCAGATGCCCGATTTGGCCGTTCATCGCCATTGGAAGCTGCAATAGAAAAGATGGGGTTAAAAGCGAACCCACTGGTTCGTAGTAATCATATCACACTATTTCCCCCTTTTGGAAAAAAAAAATCCTAATCTACCCTTACGTTCCTCACCATGGCCCGGACACATAATCATTAAGACAGAAGGGTTTCACTAAGGTATGAAAATACTTCAAATTAGTTAAAACTTGTAAATTAATTTCTGTTTTGAAAAGAAATAGGTGTGGTTTCGAGGACCAATGCTCTGATACTAACTTATAATACCCCAAAATTTAAAACTTAAAAAAAATTTGTTTAATGAAAAGGTTTAGCCGAAGCGAAATCACAAAAACTTAAATTATGGGGATACTAACTTGTAATACCCAAACATTTACAACTAAAAAAAATTCATTTAATGAAAGGGTTTAGTTGAAGCGAAATCACAAAAATGTAAATTATGGGGATATTACCGCCACACTTAGTACTAAATTGGTTCACTTATACCGTTCCAATACCAAGTACGAAGGCTGATTGGGATATACATCAAACATGAGTCGGTAATTAAAACAAGCATTCATAAAAGAAATGAGTCATTAACAGTACATGAAATTAGAGTGTGGTAATCAAAAGGTACAGCCCAAAAGTACAGTTTTAAAGTACCAAACGACAGAAAACATCATACAACTGAATAAAACAAAATATAATGATACAGGAAAGACAAAATGGATGATAAACTCCGGCCATGTCACTCTAAACCCCTAATATAGGTCCAGACTCAACTCTCAGCCCTGCCCGATGCCTTGTAATTGTCGCAAGCATCGAAGATAGAATCACTGACTTGCACCAAGTCAGAAGGGCCTTCTACTCGTGGGAATGAGCAGCAACCATGAAACGGATGGTCAGTACGCTACTCACTGAGTAAGGTAACCGTACACTAAGGCCAAAATATAAGAGCACATAACACAATCACAACAACATGATAGCATACAATTTCTTAGGTAAATAAAGGCCAACAGCGGTCTGGATAAACTGGTCATTTATTCTCTAAATAGTACTCATTTCACACCATAATTTTTATCAATCCATGCGAGTACGGGAACCCCGCTATTATAGCTAGTGGATCGGTCACTTACAGGACAAAACACACCTGGCCACTATTATGACGATGGATAGGTCTGGCCCCGACTCTCATGGTGTTCCATTATAAGTACTTAGTATCTTTTACGTGTCTTAACAAATTAGGGTTTGGTTTATTGAGCTCGGGATCCTCCATTATTATAACCGGTGGATCGTTCACTTATAGGAAATAACACACCTAACCACTATTATATGCCAACAGATCGGTCTCCAGGGCACCCCGGCACTTGGCCACTATTATACCGGTGGATCGGTCTGGGCCAGTCTCAATAATCTTCCACTTTATATGATCAGTGTTTTACCGTATCTTATTCAACATATTCCACCCTAGACATGCATGGCTAACTCCAGCTATACTTATCCTCTTAAGAGGGCCCGTCCCATATCTTGAGATCTCTACACCTCCTAACTCATCCTGACACCCTTCCCGTAATTCACTTACTTTCACCGGGAGCCCAACTCCTAAGTGTGGGGGTCGAGGCCCACACCTTATACCCTCAAAGTCCACTCACTGCCTTACCCTTGATTTTTCTCCACAAACCCTAATTTGGGCTTATGTGGGCCATGCTTCTCTACCTCACACAACCCAAACTATTTTAACACCCCACACATCATGACCCTTAGATTCAACCCTCACTTCATGCCCCACTCATTCTCATTTATTTTTATTATTTTCTTTTTCTTCTTCCACCTCCTCAAATTAGGGTTTCCTCCCAAACCCTAGCCTAGTCTCCTACGCACCCTTATATTGTCCCACATACTAGCCCACCGTCACCCAAACGGCACTCCCATTACCTTCCTCATGCCCCGAGGCAGCTTTCCATACATAAAGTTTTCCCCTATGCGGACTCTAACCATCCCATGCAAAACCATCGATATTTATCATGCCAAACCCTAAAATTCCCATGCAAACCCTAGTTCCTCATACTCTTTCATTTTATTTAAATCCCCCCTTTTTTATTCACCACTCATAGATCATGGGTTATTTAGGTCATTCTTACCTACATTAGCCAACTTACTTCCCCTTGGTTATCTTATTTTCCCATTTTTCTCTTTCATGCCTCCATCCCACATCACCACATCAAACACTCTAGCATGCATGTCCTAAGGGCCACATCACATCATGTCACAACTTGCAGCATATCCATATTAGCACATACTAGAAGAGAGCACATGAACATACCTCTGTTCCAAGACGCGCTACACATGAAGTAGTTAAGATAATAACATATAGAACACGGCATGTAATTATACAGGACATCTAAGGCATGTAAGACACATATCACATATGCGGCCTTAGCTATACCCTTACCTAAAATATCGCCGGACTTGGAGCACACTCCCACGCCTCCTTAGGGTTTTGACTTGATTCACATATAAGAGGAAAATAGTATGGGTTAATCTCCCTCTACTAGAACTACCATAATTTCCTATCTTACCCCTATCATGGCCTACTACTAAGGCTAATAATAATAATAGTAGTTTTATAATTAAAAGTAGGGTCATTATTCTCAAAATAATTAATCATGCCGCTACTAACCAAAGTATGTCTTATTAATACTCATAGTATTAAAGTAATGGTTTCAATATTACTAATAATAATATTATTGTCAGTTTTTATAATGATACTAATATCGACCCCAAGTTCTAGTAATAATAATAATAATAATAATAGTGATGAAAATAATATAAAAGTAATGGCCATAATGATACTTATATTAATAACGCTAGTAGTAGTAGTAATAATAATAATGATGATGATGATAATAGTAGTTGTAGTAGTAGTAGTAGTAGTAGTGATAATAGTTTTAATCTTGATAATAATGCTAATAAGGTTCTAGAAATCATAATAGTAGTAGCCTTGGTGATAATATGGCTAAGTGTAATAGGATAATAGTAATAATAATAATAATAATAATAATAATAATAATAATAATAATAATGCTAGAAATGATAATACTAATAACGGTGGTAATGATAATAATAATAATAATAATAATAATAATAATAATAATAATAATAATTATAATAATAATGTTAAGCATGAAAAGGGGTAGTAGTATTATAATGGCCAAAGTTAGTATTAATGTCATTAGTAACAAAATAATGATAATAATAGTAGTAATAATAATAACAACAACAATAATAATAAGGATAATAATAGTAATAATAATAACAAAGTTGTAGTCTTTTAAATAATAATACCCTTAATTAGAAATATTTCCGAAATAAGAGTTAGAACATAATAATAATACCATTAATATTAAAAATGATTAACACTTTTATAAAAAGGTTTAAGGGTTAAAAAATTGGGATACCACCTAGGCTTGGTGGTGGAGCCGCCAGCGGCGGCGGTGGAGGAGGAAGAGAGGTGGAGAGATGGGTGTAGAGGCTATAGGAGAGGGAAGTAATGGGAGATGGAGGTGTGGGGAAGGTCCTCTGGTTGTTTTGGGGGGTAGAGGTGGTGTTATAGTGGCGGAATCGGTGGCAGACGGTGACATGAGGGGCGGTGCAGGGTCGAAGTGGGCTGTTCGGGAGGGGGACTTTGCAAGGCTGGGGTGGCTCTTGTAGGGTAAGGGAAGGAAGGATGTTGGCTTAGTTGTGTAAAGGGCGGTGCAAGGAAGGTTTTGGTGACCAGAGTGGGCGGTGGTGATGGCCGACGGCAGAGAAACGACGGTATGTTTGTGCGGTGGCGCACGGTCGAATTTCTTGGATGCCAAAATCAAAACCCGATTATGGCGGCCTTTGGGGCTATATGTAGATAGAGTTGAAGGGAAAACGACAAAGGGGAGTGGGAAATTAGGGGGAAAAGGGGGATGTCACACACATGAGAGGGGATGGCCGGCCATGATGAAATGACAGGGAAGACGACGGGGAAGAGAGGATGAGAACAACGGGTCAACCAACATGATTGATGGCAGAAATCTCAACGCTGATTGAGGGAGTTACAGGCGGGGCGAGGAAGAAGACGATGCAGTAGAAAGGGAGAGGGGCTGGGCCGGCGGTCCAAGAGAAAATAAAGAAAGAAGGAAAAACCCGGACCAGTTGGGAGAAGAAGTAAAAGAACCGGCAAAGCTGGCCTAGGCCGCCCTGGGGGAAAGGAGGAATTGGGCCGAAGGCGGGCCGACCCAGGTTGGGGAAATGAGATAAAAGGGAAGAAGGAAGAGAAGAAAAGGAAAGAAAAGAAGAAGAGAGGGAAAAAGGAAAAAAAAAAGTAAAAGGAAATAAAAGTAAGGAAAAATGTGTGTTGGGCTTAATTAACATATTTTGGATATTTTGGGATATTTAAAAAATATTAATATTAAAATAATCATTAAATTCTCTTTTTAGGTTAATTTAGGGATTTTGAAAGATTTTTCCTAAATTTCATTTTAATTAGCATAATACTCAAAATTTCCTATTTAAATTATTTATTAATTTCTCCTATATTTTCCTTAATTAATTCCCTCTTATTTTAATAAAAATAGTTTATTTAATTAATTTTTCAAATAAATTATTATTTTGCCATAATTTCCTATATTAGGGTTTTGGGGTATTTCACATGCTATGGGATTTTATTCAATTAGGAACTTCAGTAATCCCACGTGCATGGTCTCGGTGGCGACTTTCTAGTAAATTATCTCCATCAATTCCGAAGTTGGCCGTAAGCATGCCATTTAGCAATAGCCAAACCCCTTGACACTTTCTAGAACGAGAAAATATGTAATAAAGCAATGAATGAAGGTGGTATATTACAGGTGAGGTGGTATTCATGTGTGCTTCCTTTTCCTCATAGAAGCCAATTCATTGCGTCCGAGAATGATTTCCCCAATAACTTATCTAGACAGGCTGTGCTTGTCCAAGTACCTTGAATTGCATATAGAATGTACTTTGATGGGTTTAAGAGGGTCAGAGTGATCTCAAAGCTCTCTACCATGAAGGGTTGGAATGTACTCTTACAATTCTCAAAAAATTTGCAATTTGTGTCAAAGCTATTCAAGAAACTATCGGTAGGCTGATGGGTTCACTGCAAAGTAATTTGGTATTAAGCCAAATTCCCTAGCTAGGGTTGTGGGTATACAGCTTGTGAGAATTGATAAGCTAGAGATAAGGCTACCAACATGGTGACATTTGCCTAATGATAGATGAACTAACTAAAAAGACAATTGAATTGAAGGTCTTACTTTATAATTGTGGAGACCGAAGAGACTGTTATTATTAGTTTTCTATTTTACAATGCCTATTTTCCTCGAAAATGTGTATATGGCTTGCAAAGATTACCCTGTTTGCTTAAATTGGGTGGGATATGACCACCTAGATGATTATGGATGGTAGGGATATGATTTCTAAAATATAAAATAATATAGAACCATAATCGATAAGGGCAATTGCATATAAAGCATGTGAGTGATATAGGTTTAAATTCAGTTAGTTTAAACATTATTATCTAAAATACTATTTCATAGCTTTTGAAATATCACAGAAGTTTATAAAGGCATTACCAATGGCATAAATTACATAAAAAAATAGTAACATAAATAGCATAGTGAAAAAAATGATGGAACACCACAAATTATCAATGACATAAATAATAACATAATAGTAGCATAAATTACATAGCTTTTGAGATAACGATTCAATATAACATATAATTTGACAAAGAAAAAATACATAAAAACTTTATTTATTTTTGGGTGAAATATACAACATAATCCTGAATTTGTATAAAAACACTAAAGTTTACACCTTTTCTCGATTGATAGCCCTCTTATTTTTGCATTAACATTTTGAAAATTTGTTGACAATATAAGAAAAGGTGAAGGAAATAATTACAATACTTATACTTCTATTTTATTAATTTTCTTCCTTTTTCTTAGCTTGTAACACCCCCAAAATTTACTACTAAAAAATTTTGTTTAATAAAAAGGTTTAATGGAAGTGAAATAATAAAACTGTGAATTCTAGGGATATTATCGCCACACTTAGTACCATACCGGTTCACTCCTACCGTTCCAGTACCAAGTGCTAAGGCTAAAAAGGATTATCGTCAAATTTAAGTCAATACTTAAACCAATAATTCATATAAGAATTAGAAATTTCATAACATAGAAATCATAGTATGCGTAAAAAGTTTACAACCCAGAGTACATAATTAAAATTCCTTGAAAGAAATTTTGATTACAACATAATAAAAATCAAGTCTGAGAAAATTGGTACGACGTAAAAGAACATGAAAAGTAAATCCGGCCACGACGCTCTCGAATTCCCAGTCTAAGTCCATGTTTAACACTTTGCCCCGCCTGATACCTCGTAAGCTTCAAAGGCATAAAAAATGGTATTACTGACTTGCACAAAGTCAGAGGAGCCTTCTGCTCATGGAAATGAGCATTACCCATGAAACGGGTGGTCAATACACTATGTACTGAGTAAGGTAACCCTGCACTAAGGCCAACACGTAAGGGCGCATATTACAAGCACGACAACATGACAACATACAATCTTTATAGATAAATAAAGGCCAAGCTGTAGTCCATATAAACTGATTATTTAATCTCTAATTAATGCTCATTTCACACCATGCTTATTATCATTCTATACGAGTGTGGGAACCCCACTATTATAGCTGGTGGATCGGAAACATACAGGACATAAAGGCCCTAACCACTATTATTGTCGGTGGATCGGTCTCCAAGGCAAGATGCTCATGGCTACTATTATTCACTAGTGGACCAATCTAGCCCCGACTCTCATGGTATTTCACTGTAAGTACTTAATGTCTTATCATAATTATGATCGGTTTGTTGAGCACAAAATCCTCCACTATTATAGCTGGTGGACCGGAAATATACAAGGCATATTGCGCCTAACCACTATTGTTCGCCAATGGACTGGTCTGGGCCTAGCTTAATAATCTTCCACTATAAATGATTAGTGTCTTACAATGTCTTATTCAACAGCTTCCACCCTAGACATGCATAACTAGCTCCATCTATGCTTATCTTCCCAAGAGGGCCCGCCCCATATCTTGAGACTTCTGCACCTCTTAACTCATCCCAACATCCTTTCCATATTCTACTACTCACACTAGAGGCCCAAATTCTAGGTGTGTGGGTCAAGGCCCACTACCTAACACCACTAAGTTCATTCACAGTCTTCCCTAGGGTTTTCTCTAGAAAACCCTAATTTGGGCCTATGTGGCCCATCCTCCTCTGCCTCACATAACCCATATTGTTTTAACATTCCACACATCACTCTTCTTAGATTTAACCCTCATAATCTCACTTTACTTCCCAAATACATGTGTGCCCACGAAACCCTAGATAACCACACTAACCCTAGCTGGCCATGCCAACCCTAGCATCCTCCTTTCCACATGTCTCCTCTCCATTTCTCACCTTCCACTCTTGCTTTCCTATGATACCCCTACTTGCCCCTCATATGATAATCCTCCATCCTCATCTCATACTCCACTCACCCTCATTTTTTTTCCTTTCCCCCCTTCTCAAATTAGAGTTTCTTCCCAAACCCTAGCTCGGTCTCCTATACACCCTTGTACTGTCTCGTGCACTATTTTTCACCAAAAGCCTCCAATCACCCAAACAACTCTTCCATTACCTTCCTCACACCCCAAGTCAACTTTCCGTACGTAAATTTCGTCCCCGTGCAGACTCTATGCATCCCATGCAAACCCTCAAAGTTTTCATGTGGAACCCTAGAACTCCCATGCAAACCCTAGATTCTCCCATGCACCCTAGATTCTCCCATGCAACTCTAGAATCTTCCATTCAAACCTCATATTCTTCTATACAACCCTATATTCTCCCATATAACCTTAGAATATTCCATGCAAACCTCAGATTCTTCCATACGATCCTAGATTCTCCAATGTAAACCTCAGAGTCTTCCATACGACCCTAGATTCTCCCATGCAATCTTAGATTCTCCCATGCAAACCTTAGATTCTTCCATACAACCCTAAATTCTCCTATACACAATTTACCCACTCTTTTATTTTGTTCATCGTCCCTTTTATTTTTCCTCTAATGGATCATGGGATATGTAAGTCAATCCCACATACGTTAGCCAACTTACTTCCCTTTAATCATCTTACTTTCCTATTCTTCTTTTTCATCTTTCTATCCCACACTACCACATTAAATATTCTTACATGCATTTCCTAAAGGGCCACATCACATCATATCACATTTCACCGCATATAAATATTAAACACATACCATAAGAAAGCACATAAGCATACCTCAACTCCAAGCTGCGCTACACATAAAACAGTTAAACTAATAGCACATGATACACAATATATCATTAAACATGTCATCCAAGGCATATAAAATACATAGCACAAATAAGGCCTTAGCTTCATCCTTACCTAGCACGTCATCGGTCTTGGAGCATGCTCCTACGCCTCCTTAGGGTTTTGACTAGTTTCACCTATAAGAAGGAAAACTAAGGATTAGTTTCCCTCCTACCAAAAATACTATTATTTCCTATTTTATTCTAAGATTAGAGTTACTATTATTAAAGAAAACTTTACGAGTGAAAATAGGGTTTTTAATAATATTTATAACCATATTTATATTATTAAATCTAGTAGCTTTATTTCCTCTAATAATAGTACTAACACTAGTTATAGCAAAAATAGCGATATTAATAATAATAGTAATACTAATACTCCTAGTAATAGAAACCCTAATATTTTTAAGGCTAAGGCTAATAATAGGGTTAGGGATAAAATAATAATGTAACAATAGTAACACTAACAAAATACTAATATTGATAAGGATAATAATAATAATATTAATATTTGAAATAATGATAATATAAGGGTTTGAATATTTTTACCATAATAATAATAATAATAATAATAATAATAATAATGATGATGATGATGACGACGACGACGACGATGATGATAATAATCAAAATAATGGTAAAACACGGTTTTGACCCTTCATAGTAATAATAATAATAATAATACTAATAATAATAATAATAATATAATACAATTAAAATGAATAAGGCTTGCATAATTAGGGTTTAAGGGTTGAGGGTACTACCAAGGGTTGGTGATGACTGGAGGCACTGACAGCGGTGCACGGCGGTGGGGAAAGAGGGAGAAAAGGAGAACAGTTGAGTGTTGGGAATAGGAAAGGGGGAATGATGGTGGAAGTTGGGGTGATTGAGGTTGCCCAAGTTGAGAGGGTTGGAATGAGGGTGGTGGTGCGGCAAAAGGTAGTGGTGCAGGCGGTGTTGCTGTGGTGGGTGAGAGTGGTGGAAAGGGAGAAAGGAAGGAGGAGAGGGAGGAAGGGGAAAAAGAGGGTAGGGGAAGGTAGAGGAAGTTCTGCAAGGAATTTTGGGAGGTGTAAGAGGTGGTGGTTGCAGCGGGAGTGGTGGAAAACGGTGCTGCAAAGGGCGGCGAGGGTAGAAGTATGGTTGTTCAGGAAGGGTACTTTGCACGGCGAGGGTGGCTCGTGCAAGGCAAATCAAGGGTAGAGGGTGGCGTTGTTTGGTAGAGGGTGATGTAGGGAGTGGTACTATAGGTGGCTCGAGCGACGGTGTTGGGCGACTACGACAGCGAGGGTGTCTGATAGGGCGAGGGCACATGGGTGGGATTTTCTGGGTTGTGAAATCAAAAGCTCGATCAAGGGTGTCTATGGGGTATTTATAAGATCAAAGGAGGGTGATAGGGTCAGAGAGAAATGGGAGAATAGGGGGTAGGTAGGATAGGGCACATCGATTGGCAACGATAGGCCGACGCAGGTTTGCCATGGCAAGCTGTGATTGGCTAGGGAGGAAGAACGGCGCGCGAGAAGAGAAGAGGGTTGGTTGGGTTGAAAAGGAAGGTGAATCAACGATGAAGAGAGGGGAGGAATGGCTGGTCAATCGGGCGTGGTTAGCCGCAAAATTCACGGCGGAGGTTAGGGGAGAAAGTTGTAGGTCGCGAAGGGCTGGGGAAGAAGAAGAAGAAGGGGGGTTGGACTAGTGGTCCAAAAGAAAAGAAAGGAAGAAAAGAAGAGGGGGAAAACCGGACTGGCCGGGAAAAATAAAAGGGGGACACAGGCCTGGGCTATGCCGAAGGAAAAGAAAGGAAGAGGGGGGTCTTGGGCTGCAAGGGTCAGCCCAATCGGGGAAGGTGGGAAAAGAAGAAAGAAAGGAGAATGGGAGAAAAGAAAGAAAAGGAAAATAAAGAAGAAAAAGGAAAAAGGAAAAGGAAAGAAAAAGAAAATAGATAGGTTGGGGTATTTTGAGACATTTGGTATTTTTGGATTATTATTTAAAATAATAATGTTTAGAAAATAATAATTAAATCCCTTTTTAGATTAATTTGGGCTATTTTAAGTAAATTTTCCTTAACTTCTATTTTAATTAGCAAAACATCCTAATTTTTCCTAATTAAATTATTTATTATTTTCCTCTTGATTTTACCTTTTTTACACCCTCTTATTTTAATAAAATAATTAATTTAATTAATTTTCATAATAAATCCTTAATTAACTATAATTTCTTAAATTTAGGATTTGGGGGTATTTTATAGTTATTTTCCCTACTATTTTTAAGTCTAGTTACTTATTAAAATTTCCTTAACTAATTTATACCATTTTCTCACCTGATTATTAATGGAGAAGTAGGAAAAAAAACTTTCAATTGATTAAAAATTATGAAAAAATCTTCAAATTTCAACAAAAAAAATGTCTTCAAAATATCTTAAAACATTTTCAAACTCTAAGAAATGTTCTAGAATCTTATATAAAAATTCTAAAATTTTTGAAATTCAAGAAAAGAAAAATAATATTTATAATCTTCTTAAAAAAATTATGAAATTTATCATGAATGTATAAAAACTTATCAAATTACATAACGAGTTAAAAAATAATATCAGGAGACTAAATAAAAATTTAGTGAATTTAAAATGATATATATATACTTTTCACCAAAAATCCATAATGGGTACCCAATTTTCTTGAATAGCATACAATAACAAAAAATGAATTCCTAATGGTTATGATGAAAGTAGAATGACAAAAATATCCTTTGCACTATATAATCCTTTACTAAATGTTCTAAGGTTATTGTGTTCAAAGGGTATTTTTGATATTTTAGTTCATTGAAGAAAATTAAATATTTAAAATATAAAGTTATATGGTGCAAAGGGTATTTCTGCAACACCCCAAAATTTATTATTTATTTTTAAAAAAAATATTTTTGCATAAGTATTAATAATTGAATATCAAGTGTTATGCTATATCCAATATGGAAGATATACTCCATATACCTTGTCTATATCAAATGCATTACTAAAAAGTAACTTGTATTTAGAGATTATGTATAGGAAACACTTGATTTCATGATCATGCAATATTATAAAAAAAGAGAGAGAATAAATATGATAGAAAATAGAGGACTAAAATTATATATATATATATATATATATATATATATATATTCGGATAACCATACACTTAACCAACCCATAACCACTCATCAAAGACAATAACCTCAAAGGCATTAATCAATGGTTACCTGCAAAACAAGAGATTATTTGCTCGTGAGAATAAACAACGCCTATGAAAAAGATGATCATCATGCTGCATACTGCGTAATGGAACAATACACATCCATAGAAAAGGCATATGCATGACACAAACAACCTAATGATAAGATAGATACTATACATACATAGATACTTAAAATACGAGTTGATCCATGAGAAAATGGTATTAAAAATTTTCATTAGGTGATCACACATATCCATTTATTTAGTTACATTAAGATCAATGAACCACTTGTAACATAAACACTCTTCTCATCTTTCCCCTGCAAAGAGGAAAAAGATAGCCAACCTCACTAATATGTAATATTTACTCTCTCCTTTTCTCATGGATGGGAGAAAGGTAGCAAATCTAATTGATACTCTCACATCTAAGGTAGAACAAGCTCTTGCCACTAGTAAACCTCTAATACTTAAATATGCATATCCTCTATGGGCCGATGGGCTGGTCAAATCAAGTGAAATAGGGTCTTTTAGTTATGTTAGGACTAGGCAATACTTATTTTTTTAATTATATAATTTCAACACTTGGAATAATTTTGGTCCTGTATAATGTGATCTTTCACTTTAAGTAGTAGTGATTTATTAAATCATTAACCACCATTTAACATGTAAAAGTGCATCATTTGATTTACTTAATGTCATTAAACTTCCATTCTTATTACCATTGACTTACCATGAAAAAGATGTTTATTAACTTCTTACAATAATATATGATGATGATGAATATATTCCAACAACTCTAGTTATAATTTAATTTTTGCTCTTCACCCTTTTCCCTGCCTGATTAATTTCAAACGTCACCCCCGATCTCCTCTTTCTCTCATTTTCTTCCTCTCCCATTTCCACCCCTATTTTTGCATCGCCACCGCCCTCCGCTACTCCAGCCGCCTCACCAAACCTCTGCACCACTCCCTGCCACCCTCCACCTTAGCCTTACACCACCACAATATCCCTCTCAAGCCATCCCACATCCCTTCTTCCTCCCCACCTATTTTTCTCTCTATTTCCCCCCTTCTCGGCAGCCCACCTACAACCCTGTCGTCCGGCCACCTTTGCCGCCACCCAAACCACCTCTCCACACCCTGCAACCTCCTCTACCACCCCATACCTTGTTTGGCTGAAACTAGCCCCCGAACCCCTTTATTTTTCCCTCCTCTTTTCCTTCCTTCTCAGCCCCTCCACCTCGACCCACCTCGGTAGCCACCTTCGTGGCCTCACTGCTGCCGTCACCGCCCTTGGCCACCGTGAACCCATCCCCGACAACCACCTATACCCCCTCTTCACTCCTGCACCATTCCCTTGCCCTAAATCCTCCCCCACCTACCCTATTTTCTAGCCTAAAGACCCTAACTCGAAAACACCCCTTCCACCCTCTTCTTCATGCAACCTTTAACCCTTCCACCCTTATTTTTTACACACAGCTCATGCTGCATATGCAGCATGAGTCTCTGCATTTATTGGCCATTTTTATTAATAATTTTAAGGTATGATAATATTTGAATTAATTATTTCATTGAGTAAAATTTATAAAGTCTTATGCTTTGATTTTCTTATTTCTAATATAATAAGTATTGATATTATTTTTAGGTATTGGTTGTGCTAATCAAAGCTTGAATCTTTAATCGGGATACCGGTAAGATTTGATTTTTGTGGGAATTAAGGTAATCGTTAAACCCCACTTAAACGTATGGATAAACGTATGTTTGCACATTAGGAATTTTAATATGTTATTTTGTTTGATATATGGTTGTTAGTATAATTTATATGTTTGCTTGTATTGTTTAATAAAAAGGAAAGTATACTCTTTTATGTGCTATGTGTGTAACTGTTGTCTAAGGGAAGAACTTGATTATTAATGAAAGTGTTAAAGTACTTATCCATATCACATTATGTTATTGTGACCATTTATGCATGAATATTATTATTGTGAGCCCTAAGGGCATTTTGGTAATATTCTTGTGCTAGATTATGGCCTAATATGTGTGGGCGCTAATAAGTATTATATTAAAATATAATGGTTGGTGGAGTTGGATATCATCAATGGAGTATTAATATTATTATTCCATGTGGTAATGTTAATTTAATAAAAGTGGTGTAATAAAGGGGGTAAAGTGGTAATCTTGGAGGTAAAGGGGCAATATGGTAATTTTATGATTAAATGGAAAATGGTATTTATAAGTAAAGGGGTATTATGGTAATTTTGGGAGTAAAAAGGGTAATATGGTAATTTTGGAAAAGAAGGGCAAAATGGTAATTTTGGAAAAGAAGGGCAAAATGGTAATTTTGTAAGAAAATATCGAAATGGTAATTTTGGATGTAAAAGGGTATTATGGTAATTTGCAAGCAAAAGGGTAATATGGTAAATTTGGATGTAAGGGGGTAAAATGGTAATTTTTATAAATAAGAGGATATTATGGTAATTTTGGTAGTAAAGGGGTAAAACGGTAATTTGTAAGTAAAAGGGGTAAATTGGTAATTATAATTATGGAGAGGTGTAAATTGGTGATTATAATTATGGAGAAGGGTAAATTAATAATTATAACTATGGAAAAGGGAAATTAATAATTATAAATTTGGAGAAGGGTAAATTGGTATTTATAATAATTGAGAGGGGTAAAATGATAATTATGATAATGAACAAGGGCAATTTGGTAAATTTTATCCAACTAAAGGGGGTAATTTGGTAATTTAACCAACTAAAGGGTAAATTGATAATTATCTAACCAACTAAAGGGGCAAGTTGGTAATCATGATAATGAAGAAGGGTAATTTGGTAATTTAGCCAACTTAAGGGCAATTTAGTAATTATAACAAGGGAGAAGGGCAATTCAGTAATTTAACTAACCAAATGGAAAATACGTTAAAGGTAACAATTATAAAGGGTGAATGGTGATCTAAAAAGCATAGGAGATGGCTTGGTAACCCAAACCGAGTAGGGATGTGGCTAAGAACAACAATGTGTGTATTATATGCCTCGTGTGCCATGTGTTATACCGTATTATGTACTTTATGCTTAATGATTAATCATTTGTAGTACAATTTCAAGTGATGTATGCTTGTGTGACTTCCTTACGACATGTGGATGATGATTATATATGTCGTGCGTACGATGTTATCTGATGTGACCTTCTAGGACATGCATGCTAGGATATTTAATAATATGATATGGGGTGAAAGGATAAAAAGGAATAAATGGGAAGTGAGTTGACTAAGGGGACACGATATTGACCTTAATATCTCATGATCCATGGGGCAAAATAGAAGGAGATTATGATCAAAACGAACGAGTGATGCAACTCTTGCATGGGAGGTTTCTAGGGTTTGCATGGGATAATCCTTACGTAAGAAAGTTGTTAGGATTTGAGAGGCCAACTAGGGTTTTACGGTCACATGTACGATTGGTGATTAGAGTGATGGGATTTGGGTTGAAACTAAGTGAGATGAGGTGTGGGACGATAAAAGAAAGGTTGGGCCACATAGGCCTAAATTAAGGTTTTTGGAAAAAGCCCTAGGGTAAGGCGGTGAGTTGACCTTGGGGTATAAGTTGGTGGGCCTTGACCCACACAGTTAGAAGTTGGGCTTCCGGTGTGAGAAAGTGGATTAAGAGAAGGATGTCGGGGCGAGTTAGGAGGTGCAACAATCTTAAGATATGGGACGGGCTCTCCTAGGAGGATAAGTGTGGATATAGTTAGCCATGCATGTCAAGGGTGAAATATTTTTGAATAAGATACGAATAAGACACTAATCACTTAAAGAGGAAGATGTTGAGCCATACCTAGACCGGTCCACCGACGAATAATAGTGGCCAAGAGCCGGAGTGCCCTAGAGACCGGTCCACCGGTGAATAATAGTGGTTAGGAGCATTCTAACCTGTATGTATTTTCGGTTCACCGGCTATAATAGTGCGGGATTCCGTGCTCAACAAACCAAACGTAATAACGATAAGATATGAGAAAGACACTAATCACTTACAGTGGAACACCTTGTGAGTCGGGGCCAGAACGATCCACCAGCGAATAATAGTGGTTAGGAGTGTTCTGCCCTGTATGTATTTCCGGTCCACCAGCTATAATAGTGGGGTTGCAGCACTCACATGGACATTTATAATCCGAGATGATTGATTAATGACAGACTAATGACGTTAAAGCCCTAAAAGTATCGGTTATTCATTATGGCATGTTAATATTTGGTTGACTTGTTAAGTATGCGAATGTACGAAAGTGAATGATTTGTATGCGCCATTAATATCTGATTGACTTGTTGAATCTGTGAATGTATGGATCTAAATATTATGTTTACACCTGTCGTTACGTATGGATACAGTAGTATATCATGTGTTACATTGCAAACCTGCTTTTAAGTGTGTTTTAAAGGGTTACTCAGTACCGTAATATTGAAGGGTTCCATTCGTGGGGCCCCTGTCTATTCAATGGGTAGTGTCCCTTGCAGGTCTTTTCAGGTGCTACTCAAGTGGGCAACGAGAAAGAGCGTAAGGATTGTCCAGCTTTTAGGGTTTTATCCTTCCTCTTCTAATGTCTGGTTTAAATGAAATCCTTGTTCTTGTAATCACCACTGGTGGATTATATTCTTGTAAATGCTTACTTGCGCTACTATGATTTTAAATATGATTTGAATTTCTAGCAATTGATATTTCATTCTTTAGCCTTAGCACTTGGTATCGGAATGGTATGAGTGAACCAGTCTGGTACTAAGTGTGGCGATAATATCCCCGAAATTCACAATTTGTTATTTTGCTTCTGCTAATCTTTTAATAAAACGAAATTTTTCAGTAGTGAATTTTGGGGGTGTTACAAATCACCTAGGAATTAGCGTTAGAAAACAATTTGGGGTGTTATAATTTCTTTCATTTCACTTTTATCATGGTTGTAGGGATTTTTTTGTTTGTTTGTCATTTTAACTTATTCAATAAAATTGGGTATTCAAAGTACTAGAATTATATGGTGCAAATATTATTTATGTCATTTCAACTTCATGAAAATTTTATTCTTTAATTTGTTTGTAATTTTCAAATTTATCATAAAAATTTACAAGCATTTATACATTTATGAAAAATTTATAATAATTTAAGAAAAATATTGATATTGTTTAATTTTTTTCTCAAATTTTTAAAAATATAATTTTTTAAAATAAAATTTTAGTAATGTTTGTAAACTCTGAAAATATTTTGAAATAATTTAGACTTTTTAATTTTTTTAGATATTTATCATCTTTAGGAGTTTTTTATAATTTCTAATAGAGAAGAACCTTTTCTTTTCACAATTTTTAGGTGCATTATAGGTATTTCTTCTTCTTCTTTTTAATAAATGATATTAGTCTTAGAGTATATTTTTCCCATTTTATAGACTCAATTAAATGGAGGAAAATAGGTGTACTATAAATAGGAGTATTGTGGCAATTTTTAGGCTACATTTTGATTTTTTAACAAATTATCATATGGATTGCCAAAAAGTTAATGATATAAATAAATTAATGGTTATCTAGTACAGAAAAACATAAACTTAAAATTATATGATACTTTATCATAAACTAAAAATTATTTACCCTATGCGTATAAAAAAGAAAATAATTTAGAACTAAAATTTTATATATAAAGAAGGCCATTTAGAAAAGTTAACATTTAATTGTTGTGGAATGCTATCACTATCTCATGACATTGGTTTCACTTATTGCTTGTTTGTCATCAACGCCTTTTCACCAAAGATCGCATGTATGTATTGAGTATGGATGTGGATTATCTTTGTGTGTTGTGCAAACAACACCTTTAGATGGTAGACCATTTATTGTTTCACTTCGACTTATTTAATACAGGGATTTGGATGCACTCATTGTGCAAACTCTCACTTCAGTATCTTGAGCTAGATGTAAATAAGAGGACGAGGGTCTCTTACTTGGATTGTTATTTTTCGCTTCTTGTTCGCTGTACACGTCTACCATATTTGGAAGGAAAGGAATGTACAAGTGTTTTATGTCAAAGATAGAACCTCAAGGCACGCCATTAGACTTATAGTTATAGAGCTACTTATTAAGGTAGAGAGTATCTATAGTTGTAAATTGTTTAATAAGTTAGTTAGCCATGTTAACACCATAAGATAATAGTTTGTAATTTTTTTTTTTGAAGTTTGTACCCTCAAGTTTTACTTGGTAATATAGTTTTATATATTTAACAAAAGAAGTTGACGCTTAATTTTTAATTTTATCATTACATTTTTTATTCATTATCTATATATTAAATAATTTTTTTATTTTTAATAAAAAAGTGTTAATAAAATTTTAATATTAATTCTATTAATTTTTTTAAAATGAAAATTATTTTATTTTATTTTTAATATACATTTCACGTAAATGGTTGTTTGGTATTTATATTTTTTATTAATAATTTTCAGGGATTTGATTAATATTCGGAGAAATAGTAATTTTCGAGGACAAAATTCTCGTTGATTGCTAAAAATGATACTGTATCCTTGCGCCTTTAAACATGATAAGCATTTCAAAGGTCGTTCTTGTACTTCAATTGATTCTGGTCACATTTGAGAAATTAAAAAAGGAAAAGGAGGGAAGGTAGGGTCCATGGGGAAGACCGGAAGAGAGGGAAAGAACGAAGAGGACGGAAAGGCAAGAGAGAAATGAGAAGAGAGTGAAAAGAGGGGAGCTGGATTCACATGGGTTTTGTCGTAGCTGGGTCCTCTTTCCTTCCTTGCCTTCTCTGACTTTCTCTCTCCTTCCTCATCCACCAAACACTCCCTATGACCCTCTGACCCCCTTCTCTCTCTTCCTTCTCTCTCCTTCGGCCATGGCTGACGACAAGGTATCATCTCCTTCCCCTTTCTTTTCCCTCTCCTTTTCCTTTTTTCTTTTCTTTTTTCCAAGATTTGTATCCCTTTTTCCTATGATATAGCTCTAGCTGAGATCTGAAAGGCATGGCTGTGTGAAATGCTTTTCAATTTCATGCCTTTAATTAAATCTGCAATGTTCTTCTCTGTGGATCTTGCGCTTCTTCAAACCTTAGTTTTTTTCCCTGTTGTTTCTAAGATGGCGGTTCTGTGGTTCGTTATCTTGGTTTGGTAGGTATAACATGGAATGCTGTTTTTTTGGTTATTTGGCTTAGATGCTATTTTTTACTTTATTTTCCGTCTGGGAATGATATGATCCTGGGGTTCTGATCTCATTTCTCTGAGCTGTTAATACAACCAATCTTTTTTCGATTCCTTGTTTACGCGTAGCTAGATCTTTAGTATCCTGAGTACTATTGGGATCTAGCTTAGATAGTTAGATTCTTATGATTCCTCGGTCTGCATTTGTACATATTGAGTCTTTTATGTGCTTTCTTGAGGTGTTCTTCAAGGGAATAGTATGATGAGACTTGAGGGTGGTTTGAAGAGCTTAACATTACGTTATTGCAGTTGTGCCATTTGGGTTCATATGATTGCTTCGTGAGGCTTCTAATCTTATGGGTTGCTGCAACTTTCCTTGTATCAAATTCTAACATCTTGTATTCGTTCGGTTGCAGCAATTATCTGCCCAGGTGATAGACACAAATGATGCTCTTACTGGGCACATTATTTCCACCACAATTGGTGGAAAAAATGGGGAACCCAAGCAAGTAAGTGAAAGCAGATCCTATCATTTTTCTGTTTTCTTAATGATCTAAGAATTGTACTACTGTGCTAGAGTTTCATCATTCTTTTAGAAACCTGGATTGGTATTCATGCTTTGAGGTGCTTTTTGTTCATCAAATTTTAAATTTAAAATGAACATGATGCAGTGTGGGATCAGGATTGCTTTTTCTAGTAGTCATTTTAGTGTCATTAGAGTGTAGCATAATTGATGGTTATACCAATTTTGGTTATGAATAGCTTTACATGGTATGATGTGTTACAAGTAGCAGTATCTTTGAGCTAGAATCTGGATTTCTGTGGATCCTCCATATTGGGGATAGAGGGTTTCAACCAATCAAGCTGCAGCTGTGTATATTTATTAGGAGAAGGCAGTTTCCAAGTCTAGATTGGCTTTCAATGGTTGTGGGAATGCATACTATGTGGTTTGATTCTTTAGCTACATTTCTGAATGGCTGTTCATAATTGATGCAGTGTATTTAGAGTTTGGTTCTGAATATTTCTATAATTGGAGAGATCCTTGAACAATTTTGGACTTGTTTGAAATGATTTGTCTTTGAACCAAGCTTCTCTCTCTCTGTCTCTCTCTCAATCTAACTTTTTCTCCTTTGACGGGATTGTTGTGTATGTGCACGTTTATGAAGGAAGGATAGCATCCCTGGTGAACCAGTGCGTTTTTGAGTTTGATCTTTACAATCTTGTGAACTAGGAAGGATGCATCGAAAATGTTGGACTTGTTGCACCTGAATTGCATCATTACTCATTTGGCTATTCAGAGTTGCATCATTTGAGTTTTCTTATATGATGTTGAGTATTTCTTGATTCTTTATTGCTCCTGTTGCAGACAATCAGTTACATGGCTGAAAGAGTAGTGGGCACCGGATCATTTGGAATTGTATTTCAGGTGAAATCATTTGAAACTAGAATCTATAGAGTATAGATCTTTTGTCCGTTATATATCTCGTTTCTGATTTTTGTTTTTTCTTAGGCCAAATGCTTGGAAACTGGGGAAACTGTGGCCATAAAAAAAGTTTTACAGGATAGGAGATACAAGAACCGTGAGTTGCAACTGATGCGCCTGATGGATCATCCAAATGTAATCTCACTGAAGCACTGTTTCTTTTCCACAACCAGCAAGAATGAGCTTTTTCTGAACTTGGTGATGGAGTATGTTCCAGAATCTATGTTTCGGGTTTTGAAGCACTATACCAGTGCTAACCAAAGAATGCCACTGATATACGTAAAGTTATATACGTATCAGGTAAGTTTATGCTGTTTTATATTCTAGTGTGAAATTATCGCTTAAATTTGTGATCAGCAGACGAGATTTAGTGTGTTTTTTTTTGGCAGATCTTTAGGGGTTTGGCATATTTGCATGCTGTTGCTGGAGTATGCCATAGGGATTTGAAACCTCAGAATGTACTGGTACGTGTGTGTTTTCTTGTATTAGTCTTTTTTAGTGTAATTGAGATAAAAATGGAGATGGATAACTAAATATGTTCTACGAGATGATGCATGCAGGTCGATCCATTGACACACCAGGTTAAGATATGTGATTTTGGGAGTGCAAAAGTCCTTGTATGTCTTCCTCCTTGCTCTCCCTAATATATCTTTACTTTGTGTAGTATCAACACTCTTTTACATTCTAATTTAGCTCACATTGTTTCCATCTTGTTATTTTGTGTTTTTACTCTTGTATCTATTGCTTATAAAATTTAACATGAATTTTAGTTGGGCTACTATTTATTAGTCAACTATCTCATCTATTTCTTTGTTTTGGTCAATTGTGTGGTGTTGATGGTGGTGTGGTTTAGTGGGTCTGAGTATCATGATGTTCATATTTTGGAGGGTTTGAGTACCTTGTAAAATTTAATTTAGATATATCCTTATTAGCTGCAGCTTACACAATACATGCAACTTTTGATTCTGTTTTTACCATTTCTCAGTGGGGAGAGGCTGGAAGCATGAAATATAATATTGGCTGAGACATGGAGTGTCTGCATGTACATCACACTATTTCGTTCAGCCAATATGTATCGCAGCCTATGTAGCAGTGCTACACAACAGATACCCACCTTGTGGATAGTTACTGCTATTATGTTGTAAAAATTAAAATTTCTGACGCCACAACTATAACATATTTTTTATTTTATTGTCTGTGATACTGCAATCCTAGGCTCAATTGCAATTTTGTTGCCTGCTTCATGGTGTTCATTACATCCCTACTTGTAGGGGTGAACATAATATAGTTCAAACCATAAACCCTACTGAACAAAAAACTATAATTTTACAATTTAGTTTGATTTAAAGCTTAAAAACTTAAAGCTGGATATACAATTTTTCAAAATGGTTTGGTTACGGTTTGAAAAATTAAATTATTGTTTACAAACCACAAAATATATATATATATATATATATATATATATATATATATATATATATATATATATATATATATATATATATTGTCATCAACAAGTGAATATTATTCAATGGAATTTTAACCATTAATTATGTTGTAAGTATATGTATTTATTATGAATCATCCTTTGTTAGTTTTTCTCTTCATTATATTTTTATAAGTATTCATGTTGAATTTTTTTTTCTTACACACTTAGAATAGTTAGAAAGTTGCTTAAAAAATATTATATGATTTATGGATTACTTGAATTGTATTTCTGTTATATTTTTCTTGCAATTACAAATATTATATATATGAGCAATATTTATATATAGGCAATCATATCTACGTAAGTATATAGCACATTAGATATTACTATATAAATAGCATTTTTAAATCACAATTTAGTATTGAATTTTTATTAGTTCTAATTTCTGTAAGAATAATAAAGTGTTTTTTTTGTTAAGTATTTAATTTTGATATTTAAGATTTAAAATGCGAAAATCGTAAACCAAACCGTTAGCCGCTTATGTGGTTTGGTTTGGATCATTCGAAAAAGGGTTTGATTTGGTTTAATTTGATAGTTTTTCAAACCACAAAAAAATGATTTGGTTTGGTGTGGGAGCAAAACCTGACCAAAGTGAACTGTAATCTTTTGAGCTCCAGGGATCCATGATGTGACATTTTGAGCTATTGGATTTCAATGAAGATGATTTATCTAATTATCAAAAGAAAAAAAAGAGAGAGGATGATTTATCCTCCCATGGTTCTTATTGCTAGCTGTATTTTCTGCCCCATTCTTTTCTTTTGCTTGTTTTTAGTTGGATTTATTTGGGATAATCTTTTGTCTGGGACTTAGATTTTTGTGTCTCCACTTCAGTGAATGGATGTTCCTTTGATTGTGAATGTTTTTTTTTTTTTTTGTACAGTGATTCAATCATGAGATTTTTACTAATGCCAATAAGTGGGCCTTTGAATTCTGTATTGTTTTCAACTGCGTCATATACTCTAGCCTTGATAACTGTGCTTCTGTCTATTTATCTAGTAATTTGTGCATTGAAAATGATATGTATTTTTCTTTGGAATATCAGGTTAAGGGTGAAGCCAACATATCATACATTTGTTCCCGTTTCTATAGAGCTCCTGAGCTTATATTTGGTGCCACTGAGTATACATCCTCAATTGATATATGGTCTGCTGGTTGTGTTCTTGCTGAACTTCTGTTGGGTCAGGTTAGTTATGAGCAATAAACAATATTTTATGCTTGCTCAATTTCTCTAGCTTATATCTGCCGTCACCATTGTGTTTACTGGACTTAACCTCTTAACACTTGGACAGCCATTATTCCCTGGAGAAAATGCCGTGGATCAGCTTGTTGAAATCATTAAGGTTGGTTTGGTACTTTTGAATTATGGTACACCATGCAAAAATTACTTGCAGGTGTTTGACTTATTTGATGATGTTCTTTAGGTTCTTGGTACGCCAACCCGTGAAGAAATACGGTGCATGAATCCAAATTACACCGATTTTAGGTTTCCACAGATCAAAGCACACCCCTGGCACAAGGTACATAATATGATATATCTGCCTTAATTGTGCAGCTGTGCTACAACTTCTAATAGTCACGGGGGCTATAAAATGAATTTAAAGTTACAATGGTTGATAAGTAATTAGCATTTTGCCCTATGGGTAGTCAGATGGTAGTGGTAGAGATTCAAGGTTGATGTTTGACCAGTTACGTTATTTTCTCTTCCGGAGTCAGCTAATGGTTTTAACTGGTCTGAATCATGTTCTAGAGCTACGCACACACACACGTAATGGTTTCTCTGCTGATCCTTTCAATGAATTATGCTCTCCACTTGATAGATGACAAATGAACCTTTCCCTTCTTGATTCAGGTTTTCCACAAACGCATGCCTCCAGAGGCAATTGATCTCACTTCTAGGCTACTTCAGTATTCTCCAAGTCTTCGTTGTAGTGCTGTAAGTTTATATATTATCTATGTTATTGGGTTATGATGATCACCTATGACCTGTCATTTGGTGGGCTATGGAAAGATACGGGCTCATGTGGGATCTGATCTTCCATCAAATTTGTAGCTGTATATATGGCTTCTAAGGTCAAAATAATTATGTTTCATTTATTTGTTTTGATTTTCTTTTGCCAGTTAGAAGCATGTGCACACTCTTTCTTTGATGAGTTGAGGGATCCGAACTGTCACCTACCGAATGGACGTCCATTACCTACTCTCTTCAATTTTAAACAGGAAGTATGTGCTATGGAATATTTATTAAAACCCCATACATTCGTTTATTTAATTGCCTTGGAGTGTTTTATGCACACAACATTTTCGGGCTTGTTCCATTGCACTTTGAATTGCCCCTGTCGTTACCTGCGAGGTTTCTTTCCTTGCTTTCAAACATGTCAGTTTATTTTTCTCTTTGTTTTATTGTGCCGCAGCTGGCAGGTGCTTCTCCAGAGCTAATCTGCAGGCTGATTCCAGAGCACATGCGGCGACAGTATCCATTAAATTTGATGCAACCGGCAGGGAAATAAAAGCAACGAGCGAACATGGATAAGGTTTTTTGTTGGCTGATGAGCGAGGACCTATAAATCGTATCTGACATTCTTCATTCGACGGGGAGCTTGGAATCAGCAGCCATATTTATTATATATGGGGAGAAAGTACATAGCTGAAGGTTTAATTTGGACGAAATCACCTCAACCATGAATCGTCTTTTAAGCCATTTGGTTTCTGTAAATGGGTAGTCTTTGTTATGGATCAAACTTGTTTGTGGAGGAGATGGGAAAGGTTGTATTTGCCTGGTTAGGAGGTAAAAAGAGTTGCAGAAAATGGGGTGGGGGGAGAGCTGGTAATGACTGGTGGTTTTGTTTTCTTTCTTTTTTTGGGGTTCACTGTCTGTATGTTGTTTGCACTCGTAGTTTTTGTGATTAGCATATGGTAGATTCCGAATGGGGTAGAATGTTGTTTTACACCCCCCACCCCACGGGTTTCTCCTGCCAAAGTTATATAATGATCATCCCATTTCTCCTTTCACCTTTGTTTCTAAGCTACCTCTCCCTTTGGTACAAACCCATTAACTTTCTTAGCCAGTCATAGTTGAAGAACCAAACTCACACCTGTGACTTGGAATTTCACCCGTTGCTGTCCATGGTAAGCATGAAATCAAATTGCGAGCACATATGATATGCCTTATTAGGCTTTGATGAACCTGATCACATCGTGGCCTTCAACCACAGTTAGCCAAAATTCGTGCTTGGGTTTAAGTTAACTAAATTATGGACGGTTCATAACAAAAAAGTAGAATACAAAGAGACCATTTCTAGCTTCTGCAGCAAGGTGTGGTACCAAGCTACTGAGACAGCGATGGGAGGAGGATTACTGTATCAAGGGCATAAACCAGGCTGGACAATGATTCGAGAAAATCTTACCGTACTTAAACGGTTCGATTCTGCCGTCTTCCATGCTGTAAGAACCGACTGTGCACTTTCTCATCCCTTTATAATTACGATAATCGGCATCATTGAAGTATATGCGATCGGGCTTGAAATTGTTGCTCTTTGATGCACGAGAGACGGATACGGAGCCCGTTGCACCCACAAACAATGCGACATCACCCAAAGAATTCATTGATTTCCACTCCTTAGTTGAGAGGTCAAGCATGTAATCTTCAAATCCTCGAGTTGTCCTGCAATCTTGGGTCACTCCGCATATTCGAGCAGAAGTTGTCTTTACATATCTATTAATCATAAGAAGATTACCAGATTCTACCATATATAAACGGGTCCATATATTTCTTTCTTCTCTCAGAGAGGAAAAGAAAGATGGGTTGATCCTTGGCTGGCTAGGACGTGGTAAGTAAACTCTTGTCTCGATTGATGAGCCTCGGCTACCCTGCAGACCCTCTATTCATGATATCTCAGTATGCCACTGAACCACCTCTGTGCATGACGAGCAACAAACCATTCCAACACATAACATCAGCTACTTCAACGTCTTTGTTCCTAACTTGATGGGAATCCAAGCCTCATCGCCGGGTGCGGCAAAATAGAAGCACTTCCAATTGTAAAACCGTGCCACGACCAGATACTCATGCTCGGGCATCTTTAGTACAGAAATTTCAGTCGCCAAAATGTCATATTCTTCCAATCACGGTAGGGCATTCCCCTTAGCCTCTCGCATGACCCTGGAAGAGTTTCCAAGCTGGGAAATCCGAGTTGATTCCGGCTTAAAGGATCGTATTAGACGAACCAAAGAACTTTTGTTAATCATTGTGATCCAACCATAAGATGAACCCCACTGAGCTTGGTGGTGTTGTTCTGGTTATAGAATCTTGCCTTACAATTCGAGCGAAGAGTCGGTCGTCATTATCCAAGGCAATTGATGGCCTCTCGGGCTCCATTGTTTTATAACCATGGTTGCACCACGACGCCAGGAGCGGCAAACCATGTAACACGCGAAAAACTCTTCAATTCGGTACTGCTTGAGAAAGATTTCGCCTAATACATCGCACGGGAGTTGTGACCAATCACGATCACCTGCTGCAGATTCTGGATTCGGGTGATGAGTTTCTAATAGATCATCGCCCATGTTTGTTGACGTAACACATTTTCTCCTCAACGCCAGCCGCTCTTAGTTTTCCGAAGTTTCCAACTCTTGAGTACTTCTAACGGAGTCATAATATTTAATAACGAATTTTATTAAACTAAATTAGATAATCAGAATTAAAATTATAGTTATGTTTATTTTAATTAATTTTATTTTTATTAGCATTTAATTTCAAAAGTAACGGAGACTAAAGTTAAATAGTAAGTAAATTTTACCATTTTAACTTTAATTCAACTCAGTTCAAATAAAATTTTAAAAATATTTATCCAAATTTAGTAAACTTAGATTGATATCATTTAAATATTCATTCTAATTTATCTTTATTTTATTCATTTAGATTAATTTTTAATATTTACGTACGTTCATGGAGTAGATTAGGTACTCTACCCTGATGATGTATATACCAACTTACCCAAACCAATCGGACCTCACCACAAGGATTCAACCATCATGTCGAGGCACACCAACAAACATTCCTGCTTCACGAACGCTTGGATTCAAACCAAATCCACCTTCCCAGCTAAAACCAGGTCTGGAGGAACGACGGGCGAGAGAGAACTCCGAGATTCATCTCAAGCCAGCCGCACGAACCACCAAATATCAATACTTCAAAACTGGAAGATCTTACGCAACGCAACCCAAAATTGAAAGCCAAGTGAAATCCAGATCTAGATGGACACAAGCGAATCTTTAAACGAATAAGCCAGAACCATATCAGGAAGTTCGACGGTCAGGAGACAAACGAATCTTCAAAAGGAACAGCTAGATCGAATCACAGAGGATCGATATCCAAAAAGAGCCTAATTATTGAGATCCGGCTTGAATCGCATAAATAAAGCTCAGATCCAAAACAGTTTGACTTGATCCGACGCACATCGAACAGTTCTGAGAGAGAAGCGAACAATCTGGAACTAAGAACACCTCGAATCCGAGATCCAAAATACCAGACGATCCAGAACAAGTTTTTTGGAGCTTTGGCTGTTCGAATCTAGGGCATACACACCAGAAAAACGAAAGCTTTAACTCATCCCAGATCTGGAAAGATAAGGAGAGAAGAAGCGAACCCGAAGGACAAATCACCGTCATAACCGAGGGAACCCAAGTAGAGACATTGTCGAAGACAAACGAAGTTTTTGAACTCGAACAGGAAGTCTCGCCTAAGACCACCTACAACGGGTCTTTGCGGGCATCAAAAGAATTTCTGGAGCTGCCAGCTTTATTGAAGCATGAATATAAATACATGATAAGCTTTTTCACGAACTGGATCACTTATCTCGGTACAACTTGCATCTGGCGCAGTACAAAATCAACTCGCACGACATAGACTTTGAAGACGATTCGGTTGCCTTGTGTATACGCAAGTTATAGGCTCCATATTAAAGCTGGCAGGTTAATCTATGGACGTAGTCACGTAGATGTATGGCCGTGCAAGTTCAACGTTATCACTTCCAAGACATTAGCTAGTGTCGTTCCAATGGCCGGCCATTGGAATCACATCATGTATCTCAAGATGACAACTATGGTTATGTGTATCCGGGTTCGGCGGTATGATGCTAAAACGAATCCCATTCTTTTAACGTAATAAATTAATAATATACGTACGTAAGAAAATGGTGGCGGTGAAATACTACATTAAGGATCCGTTTTAGTTGGAATAAATTAGGATGCGATAAATATTAAAAATTAAGTAAAAGAAATATAGATAAAGTAGAATGAATATTTTAAAATATTATTTGGATAATATTAATCTAATTTAGATAAATTGAGGTGAATATTTTAAAAATTCTATTTAAATTCAGGTGAATTAAGGTTAAAAAAAATATACTTTTGTATTAAGTTGACAACCCTATTTTAAAGCATAACTTAACTTCTTATATAAGCTGGTGTACCAATGTGATGCTTTTAGACATATATATACACGTATATATGTATGTATGTATGCATATATATGTTACAACCATTAATAGTTAGGTATCACATCCTTATTTTGTACATCTAAACATTTTTATTTACAAAATAATATAGAATCCAAAATAGAAAACTAAAAATATTACTGCTACAATAAGCATAAGATAAATATCCATTATTTATCTGATGCTAAATCCAAAACTAAAATCTTTCTAACTAAAACTTAAATATCATATATACTGAGATAATAAGCTTCCACGAAGAGATATCTAATGATAAATTAAAAACGAATGATTTTATTAAATAAAATCATAATTGATAAAATTAGAGGAAAACTTGTAAAATAATTATGGATTTTAAAAACTTAGCGAAGTAATGATAATATAAAATTTGGTTACAACACCATTAAAAATTTTATACAACACTTGAAAAATTTTAAAATATGTATAGACAAATAAATAGAAAATCCCAAGGCACAAGAACTTCGGTTGACCTAACTCTCTCAAAGCTTAAGTTTTCAATCCAACAATGTAGCATTTGATATCAAGCTTGCATGAGAGGTATGCTCCCTACCATCAGTGGATCATCACAATACTCATTCAACCAAGATAGTACCAACATTGAGTAAATCAAGACTACCTAACTCATGGAGGGTACTTGATACATATAAAGTCATGGTATTCTTCAACTTATGATTTTCATATGAACATGCAGTGCATAAACATTCATTATTCACGCATAAGATATCAAGAAACATTATACATGCAATGATAAGAACACAACACACGTGTGATTATATGAGTAAGGCATATTCATATGGAATATCATAGTTATAAATATCAATGGTATACAGGGGTACATGTGATAATACAGGAGGACATGTGATAACATATGATAAAACATACGATCACGGACTCATGCTTATAAACACATGATTGTAAATGGCAACACATAGCGGTACGAGTATATAACAAATTCAAACCCGTACTAAGTAATGCAACTATATTAAAAAGATAACATTCTACACCTAAGGCCTATATGCGATTAAAATAGTAGACCATGTGATAACAAAATAAGAACATACATCACATGGCAACGCAATTATAAGGAAGACAACTAAGTGACATGTGTAGGATAATAAGATATAAAGTCCATGAATAAATGAGAACTATCGATTATTGTATTTCATTATCGTGATCACAATCACTTGATTATATTAACTTGAGGAAGGAGACTCAAAAAAACCATAAGAACTAATATAGTATGTGAATGGTATTAGCCCTATTTGACCCACCTGAATACATAACCACACCACTAATAAATATGACACATAATCACTTAAGTATGCATATTTATTATAGGGCCAAAATATATCTAGACACCTATAGAGTAGAAGACGACCTTTCCGGACCTTGTATGACACATGGAATCTCATAATAGAAAATATCAGAATAGTACAAAGTGAATACCAAATCTAATTTGGATAGTAAATCAAGATCTTTTACTTTAGTATTTTATTTAAGAATTTAACCAAAATGAATCAATCTCATGTAATAGCAGTTAAAGTATTCCCATCAATGCAATACAACTCCATTATTACATTTCAATATTATCAACACACTTGATCTATAAGGGATCAAGGCTCAAACCATGTAACATTAAAGCTAAATATTTCCAATGGTATTAATTCCGATAAATTCTACGTTGCATTAAAGCTGAGAAATTCCAAGTGACATTAAACCCAAAAAAGTTCATGGCATAAAAGCCCCATCTAAGGCATCATACCATTTCAACCTATACTTAACCAATTGTATAAATTTCCAAAACCAATTATAATACATCAGAACATGTTATAGAATTACCAAATATTTTAAAATTTAACTAAATATATTAATCGCATAATTATGCTCAACCCTTCACATAATTAAACTCATACAATAATCAAAAGGCATACTAACATATGTTTTTTTAAAAGCATACTAAAATTATAAGCTCATATGTACATAGAAGTACCATACAAGACATGGTATACGCTTAACATACTTAAATAACATAAAGCATGCTTATCACTTTCAATTTCAATAAGCCATACATTTCATGATTCTACCATAAGCAAAGGTAATTAAAGACTTACCTAGGTCTGAAGCTAGCTAAGTGAAATAAGAAAGAGAAGGATATTAGTAACTTGAGGATCCATGAGAAAACTTTTCTCGTCGAAAAATAATTCAAGTGCCACCATTTAATCAAAAAAGAAAACATAAATGACTTTACTGAAAAAATATATCCAAAACCTAAGAATAGAGAGCATAACTCCATTAAGATTCAAAATTGAGTATTTACCAAATTGAGTTCAATAAAGATCACCTAGCATTTCAAATTGATTTGGAAAACTAAAGGAAGAACTATAGATGATAAGTTAATTTTATTGAAAATGACTTACTGATTATGTTTTGCAATAAAAAATATGAACAAACCAATTTTTTGAGAACTAATCCAAACCGATATGATAAAAACACAATTAGAACGCTTTTTATCAAAGCTAGTAGTTGACTAGGTAAAAGAAGCATAAACAAATCAATTTTATAAAACTATCGCAAAAAAATAGGGTTTCTAGGCCCGAACTGAAATAAAAAAAATTCACTTCAATTACCTCAAATTGATAGTTTAAAAATATAATTAAACTAATTTTTAATAAATCTATATCATCAATTTCAATAAGAATAATCTTACGAATAGCCAATTTAAGATAAGCATTTTTTAAAATTAGGATTTTGGCCTAGAATGCAAATTTGGTCAATTCTTGATCAATTATTCAAATTGATGTTCCAAATGTAAAATTAATCATATTCTAAAATATATTATATAATTAATTAGATTAAAAACTATAAAGATATGTCCTAATTTAATAAGATTAGAGTTATAACATAAAAATTCCAATTTGATTGATTCTCATAAACTTTATTAAATTAACAAATTGAAAATATAATTAATCATATTCTAAAGTGTTTCATAAAACTAATTGGAAAAAATGACTCAAAGATCAAATCCACTCTAAAGATATGGCTCTTCGATTAGGGTTTGAGCCCTAACATTCCAATTCAATCAATTTCATTAAGTTTATCAAATTGAAGCTAGCAATATGAAATTAGATACATTTCAAAACATATTATATAATTAATTAATTAATAAAAAATAGCTTAGCTGGACAAATTCGGGTTATCCGAACATAATTGAGTTAAAAATTTAAATTTTACCAATCAATAACATACAATACAATTAACTGCTCCACATCACTCACATAACTCATATATACATAATCCAACAATTAATTTAACTTAATTAAACCCAATATATACAAAATCAATTAAGATTAGAAGTTAGAGTTATTAAAATATACCACACAAAAATCTATGCAATTCGAAATTGGAAAGGTTGTTGGAGCATGTTAAGGCTACTAATATCGGCACCCTCCATCACTTTTCATCAAGGATTTGGGTTGTTTTGTTGATTGCTGAACCGTAGCTTTATTGTGCAATGTTGTGGCAGATGATTGTTGTTGCTTTGTGTTGCTGGCATCATCATGAGTGGTGGGTTGTAGTGGCCTGTGGTGGAGTTGTGGTGGCGTAAAGGAGCCATGATGCATGAAGGGGGAGGGAGATGGCATTGCAGTAGGGTCGAGCAATCTACTCCACTCCTCTTCTCACATTGGTCTGCTACTGCACTGCTTGTCTGTGTGTCGCTCTAGTGGGGGTTAGGGTTAGGTTTTGCACATGTCAAAAATCGAATCAGACTAGAATCCGATTAAGGATCCAATTTTTTTAAAGCTAGGACCAAGAACAGGATCGAGACAAGATTGGAAAATACAAGAATAAGTAAATTATATATTTTTTAGGTAAAATATTAATGAAATTTTAGGCGGGACCGAAAGACTGGACCAGAATCGGTTAATGAGCAAAGCTTTTTTACTTTAGGACCAAAATATGGACGGGAGACCCTGATTTATTTAACAGCCCAAAATTTTAAAATCTAAAATTTGATATTTAACACTTTATTTGGAATAATTAAATTATTTTGTGGACCTTTGATTTACAAAAACAGGTAGAATTATTTAATAAATTAATATAATATTTTTATCACGTTATCTTACCATTTTTATTTAAATAAACCCCTAAACCCATAATTTTACCAAAATTATTTTCTTAAATTAATAATTTAAATTTTGGATAAATTAATTTAATATTTTTCCCTTGAGCCTAATTTCTAATCCTAACTCTAAAATAATTTTCTTTTTTCCTTTTCCTTCTTTTTTGGGCCAGCCCGACCCTTCTTCCCCTTTTCCTTCTTCCTTTTCCCACCGGGCTGACCCTTCTTCCCTTTTCTTCCTTCCTTCTTTTCCCACCTGATCCAATCCAGGACCTTCTTCTTCTTCTTTTTTTCTTTCTTTCCTTTCCCCCCTTTCTCCTTTGGGACAACCCACCTCCCCCTCTTCTTTTTTTTTTCTACTTCTTCTCCTGCACGGGCTGGCCTGTCCCATTTCCTTTTCTTTCCCTCCCCGCTCGACCCCTTTCCCTTCTTCTTTCTTCTTCCCCTACACCATCCCGAGACAAACACCCCATAATCCCCCTCACATGTCTTTCCCCCTGCGCCCTTGCACCCTTACCTGCATCACCCCACTACCGACCAACCACCTACACCTACCTACCCTGTAGTCATTTATTTCCTTTTTTGGCCCCAGCAACCCTGGTCCCCTCCTCCCTGCATACCCTTCCTCCTTCCCATTTCATCCCTGTCTCCCTGCCATGCCAACCTATCTATGACCTTACCCCCTACACCACCTAAGCTCCTACATCATACACCTCTCTCCTCCTCTTCTTTTTCTTCTCCTTCTCTTCTTCTTCTTCTCTGGTTATTCTCCCCTGGGCTCTCCCTTCTCCTTTCCTATTCTCCCTTTTCTTTTCTCACCCATTTTTTCCCTATTTTTCTTTCGCTGCCCCTCTCTACTGTCTCTACCGCCCAACCAGCCACCACATCAACCTCTCCTACACCCTACCTCCTCCTGCATCACCCCAAGCAGCCACAACACGCGCCTTGCAACCTAATCCCCTCCCTTTTCTCTCTTTCTCCCCTCCACTCCCCCTACAATACCACCCTTCGCCACCTTTCTCCCCACTTCCGCCACCGCAACAACCTCCCCTCGGCCACCTAACATCACCCCCAACACCCCTCACCTTACCCAAACTCCCCCTTCTCTTCCTTTTCTTTTCCTTTCTTCCTCTTCTCCCTCCCTTCTCCGCACCTTCTTCCTATAGCTACAACCATCGTCTCCACTGCCCCTAAGCCGCGACACTTCGAACTCCAGCCACCACCTATACCCTACCTCACCCCTACACCCAATGTTCTGCCCCAACTCCTCTCTACCACCTCCCTCAACCCTCTTACCCAAGCCTCCCCCTTTTTCCATTTTCCCCTCCCCTTACCCTGACACTCTTTGCATGCTCACGCTGCATGGGCAACCTGAGTTATGTTGCATAAATCTGATGCATTTTTAGCTAAAATTGAGGTATAATATAGTTTGGTGATATTATGTATTTAATAAATATTTTAAATAAAAATCATTCTTTTACTCATCTAATAATGATATATTACTTGTGGAATTATTTTAGGTACACAATTTTACTAAACGAAGCTTAAGAATTTTAAATTGGGATACTAGTTAAGTGTAGTTTTTGCTGGAAATAAGGTAACTGTTATATCCCACTAAAATGTATGAATTATCGTATGTTAGCACATTAGGATTTGGGTATGTGATTTATGTGAATATAATGTGTTACTAACCATCTCATGATTGTTAATGTTATATTAAAAATAAGAAGAAAAGCATGCTATATTGTATATGTTATGATATGTGTGAAAGGGTGATTAAGAAAGGGGTTGATGTGGATAATGGGCGTTATATGTATATATATGCTATGATGAGTGAATTTGGATACTTATAGTGAAATTAGTACTAATATGATCCCTAGGGATAATTTGGTCATTTTGGCACATCATGATGTTTAGACCTAAATGAGATGCCTAATGTGTTATATATGATGTTAAAAATGGATATGGGAGTTTAGTGGAGTGTAAATATAAGTGTTAGTAGAAATATCAATATTTATGGCCTAGGGATAATTTGGTAATTTTAAAGTATAGTGTTGCTTATCTTAATAAAAATGCATGTTAAGAGTTATGTGAGGTTGAAAATGATAATGGGGGTTTGTGGCATCGAAAATACATGTTCCATCATCAATAATGATATTTTATGTGCTAGGGACATTCTAGTAATTTTGTATGTAAAATGGAGGTTGCTTAAATAAATATGCATGATATGTGATAATTGGTGTTAAAAATAATAATAAGGATTTTTTGGAGTTAATAATGCATGTTGGGCATGAATATTAATATTTTATGTCCTAGGGGCACTTTAGTAATTTAGAATGTGCAATGGGAGTTAATTTAATAAATATACATGATAAGTAGTAATTGGTGCTAAGAATGATAATAGGGGTTTTGTGATGTTAGTAATGCATGTTGGGTATGATTATTAATAATAAATGACCTAGGGGCATTTTAATAATTTGGCATGTGTAATGGGATTTAACTTAATAACCATGCATGATAAGTGGTAATTGGTGCTAAGTGTGATAATAGGGGTTTATGGTGTTAATGATGCATGCGGGATATGATTATTAATGTTAAATGACCTAGGGGCATCTTGGTAATTTTGCATGTAATATGGTGAGTAGACTAATAAATATGCACGGTAGGTATAAATTGATGTTAAACATGATAATAGGGGTTTATTATCTTAGTATCACTTATTTAGCATGATATTTGATAAAATATGGTCTAGAGGTATTTTGGTAAATTCACATGCAAAATGGTGGTTGGGATAATAAACATGCATGAAAGGAATAAATTAATGTTAAAGATGATAATAGGGGCTATGGCCTTAATATCACTTGTTCAGGCATGACCATGAACATTATAAAGCCTAGGGGTATTTTAGTAAATTGGAGTGTATCATAAGGAGTATCCATGATTTAGGGTTAACTTGGTGAATTAGGGTGTGTTATGATATTATTTTCATAAACATGTAGAAAGTGCATGAATTGTTGATTAAGCATGAGAATGTGTGTTAGTTGTTCTAGAAGGGTATGTCAGGGTTTTATGTGTAAAATGATCGTTTGGGGTTTTTGAGTAACTTAACTTCATAATCAACAATATAATTATGGTGTGTTACTCTTTTATGGCATGTCAATAAATAAAAGTGAATTATGTGATGGAAGTGAATGGTAAAGAGGTAACCTTATCCTTAGGGGCATTTTGGTCATTTTGACCTAAGGTGCCTAAGTATGAGTGTTAAAACCTAGGATGGCCTTAGTGGACTACTTAAGTTAACATTGACAATAATCCTGATATTGATTACTTCATAATAATGGAAACAAATAAAAATGGTTAAGTATGTGATGGATGTATTTCTCATGGTCACCTTAATTAAGATACTAATACTTAAAGTGAAAGATCTCGAGATCAGGAATAGTTTCTCTTGAGGGATCGCTACCCTAAAGATGTGGTTTTGCCAACGATTATTTTGGATTTTTCTTGTGTGCCTTAGTGCCCTAGCCAGTCCCTACATCTTAATCTATTTAGCTCTACGGACCTAATTATGGGGTATGCATACTTATAGATTATGTGTGCTTGTTAGTTGGGTACTGTGTGTCTTCGTACACCAATACGACCAGTGTACCTTTGTATCCATGGGTTGATAATCAGTAGGATACTGTGCTGCTCTTATGTGCCAGTATGACTGATGTACCTTTGTGTCTTCGGGTTTATAATCCCCCCTCGAGTAAATAAAGTGGAATGACGTGATAATTAAGGCCTTGTTTAGTTTTACTTATTTTTAATAACTAATTTTAGATTAAAATTACTTTTAGAAATCTACTTTTAAAAAAGTACTTTGATAAGTAAAATATATGTTTGTTTTTACTTTTATTGTATAAGTTATTAATACTAAAAAACTACTTATGGTACCTTATTAGTGTTTGGTTTTCATTTTTCTATAAATTTACTTTTCATTTTCCATCTTTAATTTTTATCTTCCTATATATATATTTTGGTAATAATTATTATATAAATTATGTAATATTAAATATTAAAAAGCATATGAAACATTAAAAAGTATTTAAAAATATGAAGATATTACAAAGTACTAAAAATTGTAAAATAAAAATTATAAACTTATTAAAAAAAATTATGAACAACCATTTTATCTAGAAATATCAATGGAGTTTGTGAACTCATCATCATCCCATAATCCCACGTCATAGCGGTGGAAGTTGGTAATGGTAGTATTAGTGCTGCTGCTGCTGTCATTATGGATGCTGTGGTTGTTATTATAGTAATCATAAGGCTAGTCGAATAATTCCTGTGGTTGTGAGAGAGAACCTCCCAAACGAGCAGTGCTCGATGATGAAGAAGTTGAATTGGTGGATGTCGCTGCCGTTGGAGCAAGAAGAGAAGCTAAGTTATAATCAAGCTCTTGTGGCTGAAGCAGCGGTACTTCGTCTACACAGAAGCTGTCCACGACCTCCAGTTGATGGTCCGTCGCTACTTTGGCCATCTCATACTGGTCCTTATCCTCGGCGATGGAAATGGTCCCGTCCATCGTCGTCTCGATGCCTGCTGCAGGGATCGATGGATCCATCATGTATGTCAGAATAATTACATGAGACGCTCAGGGAGTGCTGCGGTTCCTAGCTCAAGTCACCATCAACCACTTGCAAACCTTGCTGCTAATGAATCATTTTCAGGACTAACTTGTTCCAATACTTTACTTTTCAATGCCTATACATGTCTGGTTGGTTCTCGTGTATTTCTATAAAAGGTCGTGTTCAAAACGATTGCCCTCCATAGTATAACTCCTCCTCTCTCTCCTCATCTAAACCCACCACCTCGGAACAACATCCCAATTAGAGAATTTCGTTTGCACGGACAGGGGCCTCCTAATCCTATAGGAAAAATCAAAACATTTCTATCCGCACAATATATCTACTCACTACACAAACCCCTGGACATCGAGAAACAAGGCAATTTCTGATCATCCTACCCACCGCGATATACGGACAAGGATGAGTTTGAGAAGATCCGCTTGCTTCAAGAATGTGCTTACGGTGGGGGTAGACTACCTGCATTCTATATCACTCAACTCGGAATAAGGAGATCAGAAACTGAATACACAGAGAAGCGTGCCGCACCATACATCGTTGAGAGCAAAGAGTGCTAGGGTTGTACTCGTCCAAGAAGACTCGGTCGCTGATGTAGAGGCTGGGACCCTTTCTCCGGATCATCAAAATGAATCCTCGTCAGATCATCATGTATGTTTGGTAATTGGTAAGACTAATTGGCTATAATAGAGAGAGGATTGGAGGATGAAGATGGAAAGAAACAAGGTTCGGGGGAGGAAGAAGAAGGGTGCCATGGAAGTGCTGGCTAGGAGGAGGAATGTGTGGACAGATAAGGAGGAAGAGAGTACAGTGCATAAAAGATAGAAATGGGTATATGCATTTTACCACCGTAGACTCAGGCTTTGGGAAATAAACAAATTTTTTTATAAAAAGATACTATACCGCGGGGTGGAGGAGGCTGTAGAAGTAATTTTAAAAGTAGGTATGAATTACTTATAGATAATTATCTTTAGAAAGAAAATTTTACAAATCAATTTTTTATAATTACTTATTAAAAGTAAAACCAAACACTTATAAAAAATCTATAATTACTTTTTATAATTGATTATTTAAAAAACTACTTTTCCTAAGTAAAATCAAACAAGCTCTAAATGGAAAGACACTAATCACTTATAGTGGAACACAACGTAGGTTGGGACTGTGAGTAGCATATGTATTGGTCCATCGATTATAATAGTGGTCAAGAGCGTTCTGTTCTAGATTATATCATATGTATAGGTCCACCAGTTATAATAGTGGTCAGGAGCATTTTGTTCTAGATTATATCATATGTACAGGTCCACCGATTATAATAGTGGTCAGGAGCATTATGTCATATGTACCGATCCATTGGTTATAATAGTGGGGTCCCCAAACCTATGTGGATATAATTCGAGAAATGATTAATATCTAAACGAATGGCTTGAGTCCAAATAATAATGAATGAATTATTATGACCTACTAATGTGATATAGTAGCGGCCTTGGTGTCTACTTGGATGGGTTGGTGTATGGTGTTGTGCTGATGGGCCTATGGGCCTGCCTTTGAGTTGAGTGGTGGTGTGCATGGTTGAGTATGATGTTGGCTCTTTAAATATACTACAAAAAGCATCTCTTGGATGCTCCATTAGTAAGTTCTATTATTCCTAAGTGAATGAGTTTTTTTAACATATAATCTTGATGCATGTAGCCATTCGAATGTTTATTGTATTTCCATTAAATGTATGATCCCATGTTCATGTGTTTGATGTGTGGGAAATGATGTGTTGTATGCGGGCCGTACATATTAGTCCTATATAAAGGGTTGTTCAGTACCATAGTACTGAAGAGTTCTTTTCATGGGCTCCTACTTATTCAATGGGCAGCGACTTTTGCAGGTTAGCTCACAAGTGTCATTCAAGATTACTCTCGAGTTAAAAGCGTAGGACTATCAGGAAAGATTTCAGTGTTTTTCCTTAAAACTCTTATAATCCCTTTTTTAATGATTTTATTTTGGAACCACTATTAATTGGTTGTAATTCTTTTAATCTAACTAATGTGTTACTCTATTTTATGATTGTAACTTTGATTGTGAAAAGTACGTTTTTAGCCTTAGCACTTGGTATTAGAATGGTAGAATAAAATCGGTCTGGTAGTAAGTGTGGCGGTAGCATCTCCAAAATTTACCATTTTTACTTCCACTTATAATTTTAAAAACAAAAATTTTCAGTAGTGAATTTTGGGGGTATTATAATATAGGTTAGGTCTTAGACTGAAATTAGAAAAAACTGGTTGGTCTAGTCTAAAATTTTAGTCCTGACCGATTTTTGAACACCCTAATGGTGGCAACTAGGGACAAAGGGAAAAAGGAGAGAGCGTGGTGGAGCCTTGGTGGTCTGGGTCAAAGGGAAAGGATTAGGAGGTTAGGGAGAAGGGAAAGGAGGAGAGACAAGCACAAAGAAAAGGGACAGGATACATATATGTATAAGAGGATATAAAATATCTAAAATATATTTATGGACAATTTTTTTAAGATTCATTTAAAAAAAATCATTTCGTAAATACCTAAAACTATACAATTAATATAAAGGATATTTAAAGGATTTTATAACATTTTTGGATGAAAATGCTAATGATTGCTAGAATTTGTATTATTTACAAAAATACATGATACAAACCCAAAAATAATATTTAAAACTATATGGAAAAGTATTTAAATTAAATTATAGGAATATGTGATTAATTTAAATAATTTCAAAAAGGCCATCTGTAAACCAGAAAGGAAAAAATAGAAGAAAATTAATTTCAGAAATAAAGTCATAAATAAGTCACCAAAACCTTATATTTAAAATTTTTTAAAGATCTTATTAACTTCGTAAAAATAAATAAATTCAATGAAAGAAATACTTTCTATAGATAAAAATCATAAAAATGATTTTACTACTATAAAGGTGATGCAAGAGCAACCCCTTCACACCCATCACTAAATCCAACATTAGCCACTATTCTCCTCAAATTAGAAGAACAAAAAATTCTTATAACTTGGGAATGACTCCACTAGATCATCTCCATTTTCTCACAACCAAGGGGACCATCCAAAACTTACAAATGGGCTTCCCGACCTATCCTTTTTGTATCCTAACTTAGAGAAAAACAATAGCCCTTTAAAGCCCCCCTTCCATGTAAATATGAGCCATGTAAAATCACCCCAGGCCACCATATTTTGCAGCCCATATACCAATCCATTTGTATCCACTTTTCTAGCCACCTTTTTTCCTCAAGCCTAAACACTTTGTAGCCATCTTAAATCCCCTTGTCACGACTTTCCTCAAGCCATAGATCATATCCCTCCTTGCCACCTAACCAGTCTACAGGCACACTAAAAAAGGTCCCCATTCTTGACAACCTGCAAAGATAAAATGAAGGAAGAATTTGGTGGCCTGCAAGTGTAGAATTATGGAAAATTTTGGAGTCTTAAAGTCCACACCTTTTGTACTTGTGGCAGCCTCATTGTAGGTTGAATTTTGTGTTAGCATTTTATTTATATTTAATCATGTAATACATGTACTTAAGGAGGTGTACTTGCACTCAACCCCAATCGGTTGAGCATGGGTTGGGGGAAGGGTAGGATACATGCCCTCATTTGGGTGGGGGAAAACTAGGTAAAGTCTGGTTAGAATTAAACTAGGATAGTTAGTTAATGAGCAACTAGATAGTTTAATTGCTAATCAACCTATATATCTTGTTGGGGATGGCTACTTTGTAACTAGGTGAATGTAACACTATGTAAAGGTATGGAATGGTTGATTGAGGGGGTCTTTGGCTGCCATTCCTTCCTTTGTGGTCATAACTCATAACCTCCATGGTTAGCGCATACCATTGGTTGATTCTCTCTAAAATTTGTAATATGAATTAAGGGGTACTTAGTTCATATATCTTCTCATAACCCCATTGGTCAAAAATCTTGTCTCTTTTATCTTGAGTGATGCATAGCTTAAGTGGTAAATTCAAGTATATGAATTAAGGGGTACTTAGTTCATATATCTTCTCACCTTCTCCTCATTTCTCAACCCTTATTTTTGGTGGTTCTCCCCTACTACCTTTTTCTATCCTAACATAACCCAATTTGTATCCATCATGCATCAAAGCTTAGGTTGTTCTAAATTGGGTTACCTATCCTCGTTTATCATCCTTTGTCTAAGCTAAAAAATCACAACTTTTTATTTATTTATTTCTAAACTAGCCAACTAAGGCTAAAAACCCCCTGCAAACCAAAGAAGAGTTTCGACTTCCAGCAATTTCTTTTGGTGTTGTGCAGCCCCTTTGAACCCCTCCCTATAGTAAGAAAAAAAACTTTCCTTCATATCCAGCCCTTATTTTTGGTGGTTCTCCCCTCCCACCATTTTCTATCCTAACTTAATCAAATTTGTATCCACCATGCATCAAAAGGGAATTTTATAATTTAAAAAAAATTATTTTATTACTAAAATATAACTCAAAAACAAACTCAAAATCACAAAACAAATTCATGATATAAAATAAATTTTAAATATTAAAAATAAACATACAGAACATAAACATATCTTTAAATAAAAATCGAAATCATATGAATATAATAAAAATCATAATCACGAACGAATTTATCTACTATAATTCGCAACGACAATGATTAACTAAATTCTAATATGAATTTAAAATCATTAATAAAACCACAAAATGAATCTCAAATAAAATAATTAAATGTTTTTATCAAATTTTATTAATAAAATCTTTAAGCTTAAGGAAATTAAATTACAAATATATGAGGTATTACATTAGGCATAAAACTTGTTTAAAACAAAGAAAAGTACATAGCTGAGCAACATATTTTTTCTAACTTGCAAGAAGAATAACTTATTAACTCCTTCATTATATCTGATCTCCAATTCTTGCTTTTCTCTTTGAAGAGTGTTAACTCGTTGGATCAATACAGACTAGAGCCGTAAATAAGTCAAGCCAAGCTGAATATTCATAGACTTGGGTTTGGTTTGTTTAATTAAAAGAATAAACCAAACCAAACTTTTAACAACATAAGCTCAGGAGCCAAAGCAATAAAATGTGAGCATCACTTTTTCGTATTCGAATTTGGTTCATTTAATAAATAAGTCCATAATTGAGGTTCAGACTCAATTCATTTGACTAAACAAGCAAACTGAATCGATTTTTCAATGAGCAGAATACCGACTTGAATTGGCATTTAAGAGAGGTGTATTCAATTGTCTTACTCTATTGTTGAGGTCATCGTATAGAGCGCAATATCAAGATAAACAAGCGACACTAGATAGTCAATCCAAACAAACATGTTACTTACCCCCCAACACTATATTATAATGACGTCACACGTAAAATCGTCTCATTGGATTTGCTGATATTTTGGATAACCTGACGTATGATGAATCACCGCAATAACATGTATTTGGAATCTCTAGATCTCTAACCCGATGAGACCTTATTGATGAAGTAGTAATTGTCGAAGCCATCTTTGAATTGGATGCGTCTGTACGTACAATTTAATTTAGAAATGCATTAATTTATACATTCATCTAATCTATAATATACCTTGATTTACAATCTTTACATATAATGAAATCTAAGTTTGGAGTTGGATTATTAACCACGTATGTAGAGACTAGGGATGGCAACAGGGCGGGTCGGGAACGGGGACCCCATCCCCATCCCCGAACCCGACCCGATCCCCGATATTTTTTTATCGGGGATTCCCCGACCCGATCCCCGCGGGGATCAAGTCCCCATACCCGACCCGATCCCCGATATTTTTTTAATCCCCGATTTATTCCCCGTTCATAAAACCCGACCCGATCCCCGAAACCCGACTTTATACCCGATCCCCGATCTCATCCCCGATCCTCAAACTATTTTTTATATTATATTTTTAATTTATATTCTATAAAAAAATTATATATATTATATATATATAATTATATAAAAATATATATATAAAAAAATTTTGGGGTGGGTTCGGGGATGGGGACCCCAAACCCGTCCCCGCCCCGTCCCCGAAAAAATCTCCGTTAAGAATCCCCGAACCCGAACTCGATCCCCGAATTCTCTCCCCGAACCCGAACCCGAACGGGGAATCCCCGACGGGGCCCCGAACCCGCGGAGAAAATTGCCATCCCTAGTAGAGACACATTCCCTCCCACAACAATGATTCATTTACACACACACACACACACACACAGTCGTATATGTATATAAAAGTGGCAAATTGGACAAAAAAATAACCTCCATTACCCATTCATTTATGAATATAAGGTACAATATTTGCCCAAATTTTCTTGGTGGTTGTTGAACAACTTAAATAATACATAACCATATATTGGCTACATGCAATGTTGGGTAACATGCACATGAAAACAACCATAACATATTCGATAGGTAATATGAGGACTACAAACGTATGACATGTATGTTCCTCGTTTGGCATGATGGTTATATTATGAGTAACCCAACAAAGATGTGGATGGCTATGTATCGAATTCTGATCAATGGAATGAATGAAAAATGAACAAAAGTTGTAAGTGTATCAAGATACACATATTTTCCGCCAATATGATACAAATCTCATATTAATGGGATCTAGGTCCATAGTGGCACCCGGGCATGTTCTATATGTCATGCCTATATGTGGGCCACATATAACATAATCATGTGGAGTGGACAACTAAAGACCATATAAATGACATGGGTACCCTATTGGCATAAGTAGGTGTATCTTCATGCATATGCAACCGAAACATGTATCGTTGTGAACTCATTATTGGGATAATCATCTCCATGACACAAAGCCACATTTGTTTGCTGATAATCATGATGCAATCATCTCCTCCAAAAAAAATAGTTATATCACAAAACAATGTGCTTCGAACTGTAAGGGATCATACCAAAATCGTTGAAGTGTAAACGCCCGGAAGTAGCTTTGATGGTTGAAGTTGCAATTTGTGTGTTCCTTCAATCTAGATTAATTAAAGGAGAAAATGATATTCATAGAAATTATAACAACCGCATGGAATTTATGAAAGGGCTACACTAAGATCGTAAGGGGGGGGGGGATGGAAGGGATCATCATGTGTTAATGGGTTTTTACCTCTGAGACTCAAAACTTGTACCTTCAGCTTCTTATGCTAACAATCACCATCATAAGAGGGTTTTGTGTTCCGGAAATGACGACGACGTAAGAGGCACGGTGGTTACTTTATAAGACTACATAGACGGTAAAAGAGGTTAGACGGAAGGATTGCGAGTCGGCTACATCAGACAAATAAGTGAAAAAAAAAAAAATCTTTCGACAATAAATTAGGTGGTGTTACTTTGACAATGATACATATTACGACCATTTACTAATGCGTACAACACAGAATAAGACTTGGACTCCCATGTGGACAATTTATGAAGTCAGTAGATGTAACACATAGTAGTTTGTTAAGAATATACTATTATAAGTTCTCCAAATAGGTTCATTTAAAATAAGAATAACACTACTTACCTAAATTATAAATCCAAACTAACAATATTATTCTTCTAAAATTATTGTAGTCATAATACCAAAAATAAGTTTATCATATTTTTGGTGCCATAAATTTATTTTATTTCCTATTGTTATTAGTGTTTATGACATCAATAATGACGATGAAGATCTGTGACATGGGCGGTCATCCTTATCTCACATTTAAATAAGCATACCTAGATAAAGATCATGATTGCCTAAATTCTAGAACCTTGCTCGCTATATACATTTGCCCAGTAAGAGTCAATTTGACGGTGGTAGCGGTATAACATGTCAACTCATGGTGTGCAATTTGTGTCAAATCATGCCCCGATCAAGAGAGGTGTGTACAATGACCGAGTATACTCCCAAGAAATGAGACTTGGGGGAAAAAAAAAGGAGAAAATAGATGGTGATTCATTTGGATCAAAATAATTAAAGTTGGTCAATTTATTTAGTATTTAGTCTATTTTTTTTAGTATTTTAATATATATGTACATATAGAGAATATTATCTATATATTTACATATAATTAGGTGTACATATTAATATAATTATATATACATAATATTTTATACTTGTAATTAAATACTTTTGGACCATTTTAACTTTTATCTAATTACTTTTACCTAATTAGACTTCACAAAAAAAATCCCTCAAATCCAGCTTTTAACTCTCGGCCGCTTCTTCCTGGATTGAAGGTGTAGTTATGATACATCAGATCATACATTAAACCCACGGGTGTTCATTATAACCATATGTTTGGCATAGTTTGACTTGCGTGTTTGCTAGACCGTCTGAAGTTGTTTATATTCAAGAGTAAACTGATGAAGTACATATTGCTCATTAAGTAATAGAACTTAATTAGTTACTAAAAAAAATCTATCGTCTTCTTTTCTATCGTTTGATGAGATGTGAAGAAAATGAAATAAAGGCACAAAATAATGATATTTGGTATATGTTATGTATTGTGAAAATGCCTTGAAGAGTTTTGAAATTGCAACAAGAGTCTCACTAAATCAACATAATTTAAAAAAAAATTTAGGATGTTTTGCTGAACTCATCTTTTCCTTGATTCATTAAACCCATAAACCTCGCTTCATCAAAATCCTTTATAAGGTCCTATTTAATTTTTGAGATGACCAACCATTATATGTTAGAGATTTTTTTACAAGAATCAAACATATGATTCAATTCATTCTGCAAGCAACTGATATCCCTCATAAGGTTTTATCCACATAATTATTATCCTTTTTTCTTGTTATATATGAAATACTTACTATACATTCATTTTATCTATCATATACTTAAGTGAAAGTACTTTTATAATTTAGCCCTAATTTTGTTTGAAGAAAAGAAACTACAATTGTATTGAGGATAACTCAAGACTTGATGAGGATGTTTAACTTATGTACATCCTTCATATCTTTTATATTCATGTGTAAACCAAATGTTTAAATTAACATTTGAAATATTCATTGAAAGGAGTCTTAGTTGAGTGAAAAGCTTAAATTTTATGAAAGTAAGGAATTCCTGAGATAATTGGTTAAGGGCATTAGAGTTGTGTGTTTTTATGTCCTTTTATTTGTTTTTGAGTCATATGGTTATGGTTTTTCTAAAGAAATAGCCAAAGGTAAGTATTGTAGAACTAGATAAGTGTATTTTATGTTCTATTTTTATGGTTTAAATTTCTCTCACTTATGCATATTTTCCTTTTAAAAGGGTAATTTAACCTATCACAAAGAAAAGAATTGAAAACAAGTGCTTTTTTGAGAAACACAAGTAATAATGAGTTGAGAAGCATGGTTTGGCAAGAATAATAATGTATGACCGTGAAGAATCAAAATTTTGACCATTATTAAATATATATATATACAAAACAGTTATAGAACTATGTGTGTGTGCGTGTGCGTCTATTTTATATAAATTTCCAAAATATGTAATCAAAATTAATTGTTGGAGAATGAAACACTCCCCAAATATACCCTAACTAATTTCATCATTGTTTAATTATGCAGTGTTATTTATTCATCTTTCTGGTGATCTTGTTTAGCCTCTTCTTCATTTTTCTAATTTTATTTTTTTCTATTAACTTATATATATATAAGCAATATGCATGGTAATTTTAGTTATAAATTAAGTAATTATACTCTAGAATTCATAAGGGGTCAAAGTATCATTTTAAAAGTTAGAGTTCTTAAATATTTTATCTTCTTCATTGGACGAATTTTTGGACAAAAACACTTACACACTAAGTTACATAAAAACAATAATACGTTAGTATTTGGGTAAGTTAGTCATTTTTTCCCTTTAAAGTCATACTTATTAAACTTCTATTTAATATAAGATCTAATGGGTTTGACTCTAGGTCTAGGATTTTGAGGCTCGTTGAATTGATGAGAAGTACTATAAAGTAGCATAGGTCTAGGTTTGTCTAGTCGTTACACAGTTGGGGTCCTTGAAGCTTTTCAATTTTTTTTATGATATTTTATAATATCTAAATATTTGATTAATTATATTTACTTATTTAGTGGAAATTTTTTTAGTTAAATTTAATTAAATGATATTATTAGTAAAAATGATTGTGGTGAAAGACGAAACAAAGAAGAGACAAATGTGGGTAAGGGATTCAAGGCTTTGTGAACTAATTGCTGAGAATCTTGGGCAAGAAAATCATGGTCGCCGAATACTTTTCTCAGTACCACATTTCCATCCTAAGCATACTAAAAGTTAATAGTATTTATTCTTGCCCATCCTTTATTTCTTGCAATTCAACCTTCAAATGAAATTAAGATTTGAAATATCTTTATCCCACTTTTTCTTATCCCAATTTTTAGGGTCATCACCAATGGGACCAAATTTGTACATGATTTCAAAAGCTAAACATTAAAAAAAAAACCTTAATATCTCAAATAAATAGAAAACGATATAGGGACTACATATTTAGAATTGAAAATTAGTTGGATTGAGAAAAAAAAATTAGGGGAAGAGAGGATTGAATAATTAGCAACCTCATACATCCCTTACCTGGCATTATTCTGATGTGAGAATTACCATTGTAAATGCCCAACTACCTCAAGGAGTAGCAATAGAGAAAATAAGTGATGCACATGAATAGGGAAAGGATTGAAGACCTTAGGAATAAATTGATATGAAAGGTTTAGCATTAATTTCTATGGGGCAGAGTTATTTTAATTGTGGGAACTTTAAACTCATCTTATGGAATTTTGTTTTAGCTTTTATGTTGGCTATTCTCAAAAGACAATTATTCCATTATGAAATGACAAGAATCTCATTGCTTGCATTTGTATTTCTTTACTCTAATATAAAAGCAAAAGAATTCTTTGCTTCATAGAAGTAGATAAATAAAAATAAAAAGCAAGTCATTGTGTATTGGTTTAATAGAATTGCATTGGATGCGATGCGTGCAATATCATACTTGGTCAAATCAAACATAAATCAAATTGGGGGTAGAGAAAATTACATTAAAATTTAGCAAACATGAATTATACCCAAAAATAATACTTTTAAATATAAATGGCATTCATCATTTTCCTAATATGAATAAAATCTAATTACACATGTGAAATAAGAAATTAGAGCCAATGTAAAAATAATTGTAGACATGAAAAGACAGATGTTTATTACTTGAAGAGGAAAAATAAGGGATAAGAGGAGTGATTGGTTGTTCGATCTATAGTAGGATGAGAAACTGGAAAAGTTTGATAATGGAGGCGATCTATCTTGGTAGTGTGAATGTTGAAAACATGGCAGAAAAGCTAAAAGCTAGGATCAAGAATTGGGAGAAATAAAATGCCTAGAACATTATTTATTTATATAAAGCAATTATCATTTCTTTTTCTCTTTAAAATTACATACACATTGAGTAGGTAATACATAGTATAGATTTTAATACTTTTTGTGAACTAAATATGTGACAATATAAAATTATAAATAAATGGATAATTATTTAAAAGTTTAAAACATAAAATATATTTTTTTGTTTAACAGATAGTTACCTTAATTTCTAAATATAATGCCTTCCTATCTCTTTGGGTTGCGTATTTGGGTGTGGTGATGATTTCTCTTAAAATGTGAATATGAAATTAAGTTTGAAATTTCAAAAAAGCACGTAAGAGACTAACTAAATTAGTTACTAGATTCATTATTACATTTGTGTCCTTAATTAAAAGTATTAGTATTGAAACATAAAGGGTAATTTGGGAAGTATATAAGTTATGTACCATTATTGGTCTTCCCTTAACAATATAGATCCCTTAATAATATTGATAGAAAAAAGAAAACTGATTAAAAATAAATAGTAAATCTTTGTTTAATGCTTTACATGTTTTTCATTTCATAACTTATCTGTACTTTTGTAATGAATAAAAATTAACATAATAGTGTTGAAAATAAGATAAGTAAAATAGATGAACACATACTAACGTTGCTATAGAATATGAAAAAAAATCATAGAATTGTGAATAGTTCACAAAGTGAACAAGGGAAAAAAGAAGAAACTTTTTCATCACCAAGAATTAGAGAAATATAATGAACCACAACTAATTAATTATGGCTATTATTATGCAGGTAAGAATTGGATCTCATGACCAAATTGATGTGTGTGGGAATAGGAAATTGTCAAATTAGTAAAACTAAATCTCAATTAAGTTGTAATTAAGAAGATGAAGTTTTAAAGATGATGAATTAAGGATATAGATATTCTAACAAGGTAGGATAATGAAGGTGATGATTTAATGATGGTGATGATAATTCAATGGTGATGAGATGATGATGCTGATGATTCAACAATGATGAGATAATGATGATGATGATTTGATAATGATGATGATGATGATGATTCGACAATTAGGGTTTGAGAATAGTAGGGACTGTGGGTTAGGTTTAGGGTTTAGTTTTAAAAATTAGGGTTAGGGTTAAGGTTAAGGTTTGGTTCGAAAATTAGGGTTAGGGTTTTGAATATGATGAATTTGGATGTTAATTATGGCTAATAATGGGGTGGATTATGGAATTTAGAAAGATAGTAATTAATCTCTAATTCACACAGATGAAGAGATTAAGGGTTTTAAGATTAAGTGTTCACACTGATTCGATTAAACTTGAGATGAACTTACACATAATTTAATACTTGCAATTTGCATTCAACTTAAATTCAATAAATGATCTATCTCCAATAGTGGGTTCTATGGATTTATATAGCTAATGATACCGATTACAAAATGCTAGCTAAAATGTATAATTCTTTAAAAGATACTTAGCTAAAAGATACTAGAATATAGAATATGCTAAAAGATACCATAATATAGAATATTCTTAAAAAAAGTAGATTTATGCTACTTTATTCTCTAGCTAATCTCTAGCTATACTAATTAATTAACTAAATCAACTAATATGCACGTCTAAGGTGCATATTATTTCCCCCATGAATGTAGCCATGCACTCTATGCATGCCATACATACACACATACACGTACGTCTAGTAGCTTGTATGTCATGTTTCATCTATAATTAGTAACGTAACTATCCGTTTGTCTTCAATTTTGTAGGAGATCATTTCTAAATGTAAAATAATTGGTTCGAAAATGATGAATGCCAATTCTTTAGTGTTTGCTCCTGCATCACCAATTTAATCCCAACTTTTGAAACCACTTTAGATAATGGTTTTTTCTCATAACCATTATTAGAACCCATATTTGACAACAAAATTTGAGGGTTAACTTCCCCCTTTTTTTTTTTAGCATGATTTTCAAACTTTTGATGATGATTTTGTTAAGAAATAGTTGTTATATGTCCCTCTTTTCCTCCTTTCTTAGCACATTTTTGGCATTTGTTGACGATTTTGGAGCCATTATTAGATATTTGTAAACCCCATTTCCATTGTGGTGCAAGTTTTGCATATTTTTATGCAATTTCCCATGCTTTCCAAACTTATCTTACACCCTTCAACTTCTTATATATGCTGGTGGATTTGATATATATACCGAAGAATTTTATATGTAGTTCTGCCATTGTCTCATCAACTTCATATATATACCAATGGGTTTGATACATTAGGAGTCATGGGTTCCATAAAATCCCGCAAACATATTATCATCTATAATTTGAAATTAAACTTGGCGCTAAAACAGGTGTTTGAAGCCTTGCTAAAAGATCCTTAAGAGTTAAAGTTAGTATGTATCATTAACTTTTCAATGCAATTTCCTAGAAATCTTGACATCCCTATAATGCACTATTATGGATAGTCAACCTTTACCTGTGCATCATGATAATTGGAGAAAATTTTAGGGCCAGGTCCACCAAAAAAGGACATTTTATTTATTTATAATGTTTTGCAATGTAACTGGTGGACATAATTGCATATGACGTTTACTTCCAAGTAGATTTAATATAAAAATAATTAGCTAAGCTAATACCTTAACAACTAATTGATCTAAAACCATTCTTGGCCGCTTTACCCTTTTTAAAGGTATGATTTTAGTTGGAAAAAGAAAGCAACCACTATTGGGGTGAGCCATAGGTAGGAGGGGGTTTCATGGGTTTACAAGTTTTCTAACTAACCGTTGAAAATTTAGTTCCTTGAAAATGTGGGTTCTTGAACACCTCGCTTCAAAATTTTGACATATGAGATAAAGATCTGAACCATGGAACATTGCCCTTTCTAATCCTATTTTTTACCACATGATTTGTAATAAAAAAGACCAATTTTGTAGAGCATTTCTAAACACATACATTCATAGGAATTAAATTAAAAATAAAAATAAAAATAAATGCTACAAAATTTTGGTAGAAAATAGGGAATAGAAAATGGATAGTTTGGTATTGAAGAGAAGTTGCATATTGAGCAAATTGACCTAATATAAACCAAAGATTTGGAGGGAGGTGACTAAATAATCACCAACCAAATATGACACTTACCTGCCATTAGTATATAAATGTAATATTGAAATGACACAAAAAATTTTAACTTCTTGGGAAAATAAAATAAAAAATTACCAAGGGATTCGTGTTTGGCCTAACGGTCAGAAACGATGGCTGCACACTACATGTCTTAGGTTCAATCCTTAACCCTGTAATAACCTAATCTTTAAAACCCTAATTACCTTATGTGATTGGTCTTGTAATTTTCTTCTAATTTTTTTTATTGAAATTTATACTGTTCATAGCAAATTTGAACTTTCCATCATTCATTTCATTCTTTAGTGGAAAACAAATTTTTTGTGATTTTTTCAATCTTTTCATTTTCATTTATTTTGATTCATTCAACACTCTAAAATATTTTTATTATATCCATCCATTCTACTGATTCATCATTTATTCCTTTCAAATCAATATATCGCGAAAACATTTGTTCACACGATTTGATTATTTTAGCCATTATTGCTATTTTTAATATGTTGGCCATCAAACCAACTACAATATCAAATATTTTTATATATTTGATTTTATAAAAATATTTTGCATCCATTTATGCCAATTTACACTCTCGTTATTATTTTTGTTCATTTGTGTAAAATACATTTTTATGACTTATCTTCTTTTCATGTACATTTTTGTGCAATTTATCCTCTTTATTGATCTTTCCACCACTAAAAATAATCCATAAATCCTAAAATTATTGTTCATGTACGAAATTATTTCCCTAAATTTCCAAGATCATATTTTTTTTTATCAAGTTAGCTATTGTCTTATTCTATTCATTCAACTAAATTTTGAGCTAAAGTCACTTTCATACACTTTTTATTTATGCTACTTGTGTCATTTTAGTTTTTCTCTCACTCAACCTTCTTCACTTGTATTTCCCATGCTTAAATCCGAACTTTGACCTACACACCATCACTTCCCCCATACCTTATTCGATTGTTTGGTTTTTATATGTTCATTCAATCTATATATTCTCTGCCATCTTACACACTTAACCATCTTATACTTTTTCATTCAAGTGTTTAACATGCTACCTCTCCCCCTTTTTTAGCAGCAAATTTTTTGTTTCTCCAACCCTCATTTATACCCCATTTGTCTTGCCTTTTTTTTTCTTTTCATTTAGTCTTTTCGTCATTTGCTCCTCTTAGTTGCTCCCAGCTCTCTCTTCATTTTAATTTTTTTTACTAAGTGTTCTTAAGCTATGTTAAACCTATAACCAAAATTCATCCTCCTCTCTTTCTCCTTATTCTCTTGTTTTCACTTCTACATTTTCTTCTATCTAGCATTTATTTATTTTTAAATAAATAAAGAATGTTAGATTTTTGGTTAAGTTATGAAGTTGCCATCTTTCGTATCCTCTTCATGAGTCTCCATATTTTGAAGGTGTTGAAAAGAGGCAACCCATATGCTCGTACTAAATATTTAAAAATCATGTGATAGCATGTTGGGGGTTTCTTATGTTATGCTTAAATGTAGTTTATACTTTCTTGTAATCTCACAAATAAATATGCATGTGCCATGAATTGTTATTAATTTCTCTAAGTTTGCCACCATGTATTTTTATGCAAGGTTATTTTAAATTTATGTATTTTAATATATGTATAAAAGCATACTAGAATAGGGTTGTTGTGGTAAAATAATTATGCGTGATTAATGTTTTATGTGCTAAATAAGCTTCATTGTGTTTTAAGGGTAAAATGGTAATTTTTTCACTTCTAAAGTTTTCTAGAATTTTAATTTTATATTAATGTACTTATTTTAAGGTGATTTAGTCATCCCATGAATTTTTCTTAATTCTAATAATAATTGGTATTAAAGTAAAAAATTATTAAGTAAAGACCATATAAGGGCATTTTGGTCATTTATAACTTATCATTCCTAAAAGTGTAAATAATTGGACTAGTATGACTTTGATGGATTCCTAGGTTGACCTTAGTGTTGACTCTTGACATCTATCTTGAATTGTTGACCTTATAGCTGACTTGAATAATTAGAAATAAATGGTTAAGTTTGAAATTGGAATCGTTGTATATTATGTGATATTTTATAATCACCTTATTAAGATATTTATATTGAAAGTGGAAGACCTTGAGGTTTAGGAATGATTTTTATTTAGGGTTAGCTACCCTAGAGACGAGGTAGAAGCCATCAATTTGGCTTGGTGGTTTTGTTGCATGCCTTGACATTTCGGCTAAGGACCTAATCTACTCTATAGGTGACCTATGATCCCTATAGGAGGTATTGATACTTAATGATTATATGTTATAAGATGAGAGGATATTTTCTTGTCTTATTGCATCAGCATGAGTGGAGTACTTGTATGTCTCTATGTTACACGTTGGGAGGATACTATGTTGTTTTAGTGTACCAGTATAACTGATGTACTTTATATGTCTCCAAGTTATTATTGTATCCCATCAAGTAATAAATATGGAAGTAATTGTTGTATAATGATTTAAACAGATTGTTGTGGTTTGTCAGTTTAGTAGTTGCCTTTGTGCACTACTTGGTTTTGGTATATTGGTTTGTTAGTTGCATCCGTGTACAAATTGGATTTGGTATAATGGTTGGTAATTATTTCTATGATTTTCTTATCATGTTATAAGTAATAAGGTGGTTATGTGATGAATATGTGGCATATGATATGATATGAGTTATGGTATAAATGTGACACTTGTCTATGGTATGTAATATTTAAAGTTTTAATTCATAATACTTTGTGTTACCTTCTTTGTGCTCCATGTCATATTTACATGCTTATTATTATATAGTGGTTTACTCAGTATCGTTGTATTGGTAGGTTTTATTTTATAGTCCCCTACCTATTCGATGGGCAATATTTATTTTGTAGGAGTATTTTGATAGTCCAACTTAATGGATTTTGGTAGGAGTTGAGAGTTAGGACTATCCGGTGTCCATTCTAGCATCTTTTGATCTGGATATTCCTTGGACTCTTATGTTCCCTTATGTGTTTCTTTCTCTTACCAAGTGTAACTCTTTTGTTCTATCTTTTGTTATCAAAACAGTTTGATATTGTAATGAAATATTTATATTATTCTTGTCAATTGCAGTTCTTAATTTAAGTGGATCAAAGTTTTAGCTTTAACTCTTGGTGTAAGAAAGATAAATGAACCAAAATTTTACTAAGTGTGGGGGTAACACCCTATATTTTTAATGGCTTAGCTTCCGCAAACAATTCTTTTTATAGAAATTTTCAAATACTAAAAAATGGAGGTGTTACAATATATATATATATAGGTGGATACTATTGGTTTGGAAATATTTAAACATACAACTGTTTATGGTGTTAGGAAAAAAAAATACACACACACACATATAAACATAAGATAACAATTTTGGGTTAAAATCATTGTCTAAAGTTCCCAGGAAAAAAAATATACCACATTAGATAAAAGTGTTTATACAAGTTTTGAGAGAACACTTTTTTCTTAGGTAACAAAAAAAAAAAAAAAATTAAAAATGAAACCACTTTAGATAACAATTTTTGCTCAACACCGTTATCAAAACCCATATTTGACAATGATTTTGAGTTAAAACAATTATCCAAAGTAATTCATTTCCCCTTACTTTGGCCTGTTTTTCTTACTTTTTATGATAGTTTTGTTTTGAAACCATGGTTAAAACTCCCATTTTCCTCTCCTTTTCCAATGTCTTTTTAGACTTGATGATGATGTTAAAACTATTATTAAATATTTGATAAGAAATTGTTTATAAACAATTCAAAATTGTTATAGAAATCTTATTTTAACCATTATTAAATCCCATTTGTATAGTGGTGAAAATACCACAAGCTTTGCACATTCCCACATAATAGCCCATGCATTTCTAACTTCTCTCCTACCCTCCAACTTCCAATACTGGAGGCGTTGTGCTATCAGTTAATTATTTTGCATGTGGATTATTACATTCATTACATTTTTTTTGACATAATTTCCTTGAGTTTGAAATTAAGGATATCATTACAAACTATATAGTAAAGTTTCATGTAGTAGTCAGAAATGGTGCTGAAATGCAATCATCATTGATAACTTAATTAAACATAATAATTTATCAATTATAAACACATGCTTCATAGTATCAGGCTTTATAAAAGACTACTAGAAGTGTCATTATTAATATCGTGTACTCAATAAAGAGCATTTACTTGGTTGAACTAGCCTCATATCAAATGTCTCATAGATATATAGTATAAATCATGTATTTCCTAATATTGTTTTGAGTCAATCATAAATGATACAAAAATACATAGAAGGAGTATGAGGGGTTGTCATCGACTTAGTACAAACCTATTCGAATCCAATGTGAAATGTTTGGGAATGATACGTCTAACACTATTAAACATATGTAGTTCTGTCATTGGCTTCAATTATATACCAATGGATTTGATACAGTGTGAGTCATGGGTTTGGTAAAATCCATCAAACATATTATCATCTCTAATTTGAAATTCAAACTTTCCACTAAAACTAGAGTTTGAAGACTTGGTGAAAGGTCCATAGGACTTAAAGTTGGTATGAAATGTTAACTCTTCAATGTTATTGCCCCGAAATCCCAACAACCTTCTAATGCAGTCTAATGGATAGTCAAGATTTACCTATGCATTATGAAAATTGGAAGAAAAAATATATTTAGGACTAGGTTCAACAATAGAGGATTTTTCCCAGTAATGTAAGTGGCAGAAAAATTTACGTCTAAAGTTTGTCCCAATTATATTTAGTAAAGAGCTAATTAGCTAAGGTAAAACATTAACAATTGATTCATCTAAGACCACTCTTTGCTGATGTACCCTTAATAAAGTTAAGATTTCAATAGGAAAAAGAAAGCAACAACTATTGGAGTGAGTTGTGGTGAAGAGAGGCCCGCATAAGTATAGTGTTTTCCCAACTGATCGTTGAAAATTCAGGGTCGTAAAAATATGGGCTCCTGACACCTCGCTTAGAGCCAATTTTCCATTCTCAAAATACCAAAAGAAAACGGAGATTATTGGCTCCTCCCCTTGGTGGCCAGCACCTCGATTGATATATGATGTAAAGATATGAACAACATAACTTCGACCTTGCTAATCCCTTTTTTGACCACGTGATTCATAAACGTGATCAATTTTGTGTAGTGTTTCTAAACTTATACATTCACAAGAACTATATTATTATTATTATTATTATTGTTATTATTATTATTATTAATTAGTGCTTCAATCTTTTACAGGAAAATGGGAAGCAACAAATAAATAGTTAGTTATCAAAGACAAGTTCATTTAGCATAAAAATTTGACATAAACCCAAGATTTGAAGAAACGTGACTAAATAATTAGCAACCAAGTATCATCATCATCATCATCATCATCATCAAAATTAGTATTTATTGTATATGATTTGATATGAAAAAATATAATATAATTAGCTATTATAAGTCCTTAAAATAAGTTAAGGAGAGCATAGTCTTATTCTTAACATTTATTACCAAAAGTAGAACTAGTAACAAGTCATTGGAGTTGTGACATCATCAAATCAAATTATTCTTTTATTTATTTTCAATTTTAATTTAATATAATAAAAATGGTATAATGTTTTAGTGATAATAGTATGCCTTTAGTGATATTTCATCATGTTAATTATATTTTGTTGATCTAACTATGACGTAGTGGAAATGATAATGAAGTAGGTAAATTTGGTATTTGTGTGATAAGTGTTGAGTTTGATCCCTTGAATAAAATATTAATATTTAAAGTGATTGATGTTTGAATTGAGACTAGGATCTTCAATCCTCGGGATGGCCTTTGAAATAGGGTTGTGTATTATATACCTTCTTGGTGTATTAATTGTTTAAGCTAGGTACCTTTGAGAGCTAAGGTGGCTTATATCTATTCTTTTAGGATTCTACAGATTACTTATAGAGTATGCATAGGATTGAGTGACCTAAGTGAATGTAACATTAGTTTGCTCCACGGTAAGTTTTATTTTAGATGTTGTATAATTTATAACAGGTTCCTTGACAACCTTTGTCTCAGAGAGAGATGTACATCCCCTTTCTCTAAGTTGTTGTTATTTTGATTTTGTGTGGTCACTATTAAAGGAAATAATTATTATAATTTTAGGTTTTATTATGCTTTTATTTTTGTTATTATATATGGGTGTTGTAATCATTTGCGATCATATATCATCCTTGTTATTGTATGTAAATCATATGATTGAATGTGATTGCACACTTTTTTATATTATCATATGTTATCATTTATTATTATTATTATTATTATATGTGTGAACACATGATCCTTTAATTATTTTGTGTCATAAATTGTATTATTGCATGTTCCTTTATGCCATGTACATTTTATCAGTGTGAGTATGTTATTGCTATATGTTGGGTGTAGTTTACTTAGAGTGTCACCATACTTATACTACACTTTTGTTGATGATTATGTGTAGGTTACTAATGATGATCAAGTGTAATATTTTGGGGGACCGATGATGAGTGAATTTTATATGATGTTATTATACTTTTAATCCTCTCACTTATGCATATTTTCCCTTAAAAATGTTAATTGAACCTAATAATTTTCCTTTTGATACCTTAAGACATAAACAATCAACATGAGAAATTCTTTGATAAAGTATTACCTAATTTGGACCGATCCCCCTTGACAATATTGTATCTTCTGAAATCATGACTATTAGAGAATCACAAAAATAGACTAACATGGATTGTGTTTTCTATATGTTAATTTTTATGTGATGAGATGTGAAAAAAAAAATAGAGATGTTCCATAAAGTTTAAGTATAATGACACATGTTGAGATTCATGCATGACCTTATGTGGGATTTTAAGCAAAAATATGTTTCTTTCATGAGTGCTTCAAATAGAAATTTAGATGTTTCTTGAATTCATTTTCATTTCTAAACCTCAATCACACTTTACTTTGATCTATTGCTTTCCATTGACATACTATTGTACTATAGAAATTACTTGGACTTGTTCATATGTTAATCGAAACTCTTAAGTCATAATCGACATAATTAAGAAAATGATAATAGCACGTTAGGATTTACTACCACATAGCTAAATAGAATTCTACTAATTTTTTTTTTGTGTACACAAGATGTGTAACCCTAAGTTAACTCCTTTTAGCATTTTACATTAAGGTTTAGCAAACGTGAATTATACCCCAAAATTATACTTGTAAAAATAAATGCCATTCGTTAGATTCCTAATATGAATAAAATTTTATTACATGTGTGAAATAAGAAATTAGAGAAAATGTACAAATAATTTTAGACATGAAAAGATAGATGCTGATTACTTAGAGAGGAAAATAAGGGATGGGAGGAGTGATTGCTTATTCGATCTATAGTAGGATGAGAAACAAGAAAAGTTAGATAATGGAGGCGATATATCTTGGTAGTGTGAATGTTGAAAACATGGAAGAAAAGCTAACAGATAGAGCCAAGAAATGGGAGAGATAAAATACCTTGGGTATTATTTATTTATTTATATAAAGTAGTTATCTTTTCTTTCTGTTTTTTAAAATAGTATAGATTTTAATAATTTTTGTGAACTAAATGTGTGATAATATAAAATTATAAATAAATATATAATTATTTTAAATTTTAAAAGAAACTATATTTTTGGTGTGACAGGTAGTTACCTTAATTTCTAAAGACAGTGCCTTCTTATCTCTTTGGGTGGCGTATTTGGGTGCGGTGATATTTTCTCTTAAAAGAAGAATATGAAATTAAGTTTGAAATTTTAAAAAAGCACGCAAGAGACTAACTAAATTAGTTATTATATTCATTATTGCATTTGTGTCCTTAATTAAAAGTATTAGTATTGAAATTTAATGGGTAATTTGGGAAGTATATAAGTTATGTACCATTAGTGGTCCTCCCTTAAGAGTACAAAGCCCTTAATAATATCAATAGATAAAAGCAAATGGATTAAAAATAAATAGCAAATCTTTGTTTAATGCTTTACTTGTTTATCACTCCATAACTTAACAGTAATTTTATAATGAATAAAAATTAGCATAATAGTGTTGAAAAAGAAAATAAGTAAAATAGATGAACATATACTAACACCGCTATAGAATATGAAAAAAAAATCATAGAATTTCGTATAGTTCAGAAAGTGAATAAGGAAAAAAAGAAGAAACTTTTCCATCACCAATAATTAGAGAAATATAATGAACCACAACTAATTAGTTATATTTGTTATTATGTAGTTAATAATTGGATATCATGGCTATATTTACTCCCAAATTGTGAAGCTACTTTAGATAATGGTTTTTGCTCATAACCATTATTAGAACCTTTATTTAACAACAATTTTGGGATAACTTCCCTTTATTTTAGCAAGATTTTTAAACTTTTGATGATGGTTTTGTTTAGAAATACTTGTTAGGCATCTATCTCTTTACTCCTTTCTTTGTTTATTTTTGGACTTTTGTTGACGATTTTGGAGTCATTATTAAATTTTTTATAACTAATTGTAAATCCTATTTCTATAGTGGTGCAATCTTTGCATATTCGCATGCTTTTGCCCATGCTTTCCAAACTTCTCTCACCCTTCTACTTCATATATATACCGATGGATTTGATATATATACTTATGGATTTGATATACAGTTCTTACATCATCTTATCAACTTTAGATATGTACCAATGGATTTGATACATTATGAGTCATGGGTTCCATAAAATCCTACAAACATACTGTCATTTGTAATTTGAAATTAAACTTGTTGCTAAAATAGGTGTTTAAATCCTTGCTAAAAGATCCCTAAGAATTAAAGTTAGTATGAATCGTTAACTCTTTAATGCAATTCCCCCAAAATTCTGACATCCCCATAATGTTTTATGATAGATAGTCAAACTTTACCTATACGTTATGACAATTGGAGAAAATTTTAGGGCTAGATCCACCAACAAAGTAATTTTTATTATTTTATTATTTTTTGCAATGTAAGTGATGGACATAATAGTGAATGAAGTTTTTTTAAAGTAGATTTAGTATAAAACTACTTAGCTAAGCTAATACCTTAACAACTAATTGATCTAAGACCACTGCTGGCTACTTTACCCTTTTTAGTGGTCTAATTTTAGTGGGAAAAAGAAAGCAATGACTATAAGGACAAGCTGCAGATAGGAGGGGTTGCATGGGTTTATAGATTTTCCAACTGACCGTTGAAAACTTAGGTCCGTGAAAATGTGGGTTGTTGAACACCTTGCTTCAAAATTTAACATATGAGATAAAGATCTAAACCATCGAACTTTACCCTTTCTGATCCTATTAACACATGATTTGTAATCAACACAACCAATTTTTTAGATTGTCTCTAAACACATACATTCACAATAATTAAAAATAAAAATCAATGCTATTAATTTTTTGGAGGTAAATAGGGAATAGAAAATACATAATATGGTATCAAAGATAAGTAACATATTAAGCAAACAGACCTAACATAAACCTAAGATTTGGAGAGAAGTGACTAAAAAATCAACAGTCATGTATGACACTTACCTGCCATTGGTATAGAGATGCAAGATTGAATTGACACCAAAAATTCTAACTTCTTTGGGAAGCAAAATAAAAAATTACTAGGGGATTCGCCTTTGGACTAATGGTCAGAAACGGTGGTGACATACTACAGGTCTTAGGTTGAATCCTTACCCTTGTAATAACCTACTCTTCCAAACCCTAATTACCTTATGTGATTGGGATTGTAATTGGATTATAAAAATTCTATTATTTAATTTTATACCATTCGTAGAAAATTTGAACTTTCCATCATTCATTTCATTCTTTAGTGGAAAACGCACTTTTTACAATTTTTTCAATCTTGCCATTTTCATTTATTCTGACTCATTCAACACTCATAAATGGTTCCTAATTTTTTATCTGATCCATCCATTCTGCTCATTCATCATTCATTCATTCCTTTTCAAATTGATATATCGTGGAAACGTTCCTTTACACGATTTGAAGATTTTAGCTGTTTTACAATTTTAGTATGTTGGCTATCAAATAAACCCTGAGAAAAAATATTTTTATATATTTAATTTTAGAAAAATATTCTGCATCACTCTATGGAAATTTAAACTCCCGTTATTATTTTTGTACATTTTCGAAAAATATGTTTTTATGACTTATCCGATTTTGTCGTTTTCGTCCATTTTCCATCCATTAAGATTGAAACTAACCTAGTGCTAAATATTTTCATATATTTTAGTTTCTTTAGGTAATCCACACCCTCCCATAAACTATTCTATTTTAAAATGGCAATTATCCTACCACTTACAGTTGTATTTCTTTACTCTAATATAAAAGGAAAACTTTGCTTCCTAAAAGTAAAAGAATTCTTTACTTCATAGAAGCAAACAAATAAAATTAAAGAACATGTCTTTACATAATGCTTTGTGTGTTATTATAACTGATCAAAGATAACATAAATCAAATTTATGGGGGGATATATTGAGATTTAACAAACATGAATACTACACCGTAATATTAAACTTGTCAAAATAAATTGCTATCATCCTATTATTAATGTGACTAAAATTTAATTATACATATAAAATAATAAATTAGAGCATATATAAAAATGGTTGTAGACATGAAAAGATAGAAGTTGATGACTTGAAGAGGAAAATAAGGGATGTGAGGAGTGATTGGTTGTTTGATGTCTGGTAGGATGAGAAACCAAGAAAGTTGGATAACAAATATCTATTATGATAATAGAAATATTGAAAACATGGTAGAAAAATTACAATCTACAACCAATAAGTGAGAGATATAAAATACCCAAAACATTTTTATTATTAAAATAAATGATTATCTTTTTTTTAAATGCATACACATAGAGTAGGAAATATATAGTGTATATTTTAATTATATTTTGTGAAATAAATTTGTGATATTTTAAAATTATTAATAAATATGAAATTATTCAAATTTTAAATGAAAAAATATTTTTTGTTTGATGGGTAATTACGTTAGTTTCTACAGACAACAATTTTTTTTTTTATCTCTGTGGGTGGTGCAGTTGGGTGCGGTGTTGTTTTCTCTAAAAACATGAATTTGAAATTAACCTTGAAAATTTTAAAATGCATGAAAAAAGATGAACTATATCCGTTATTAGATTCATGATTACATGTTTGACCTTAATTAAAAGTATTTATATTGAAATTTAAAAGGTAATTTGGATTAGCCTTTATAAAAGAAAAAATATGCATAAGTGAGAGGACTAAAATCATCAAAATATGACATAAACTACACTCATCACATATAAGGTTCTTCTTGTAAAAAACCTCTCAAAAATATGGTTTGTGTGACATCGGTTTTGTGCTCAATGTAGTCTATGTGTTTGACTTCTTATCCATAGAAAAAGTCAATTTTGATGAAGCTCGATTTGAAGCCAAGCTCCCAATTGACACATTAGTGTAATTTTTCTATTCATTAGCCAATGTATGCATATATTGTACTTTTTTTGATATAGTAAAGTTGAATATCAATTTATTAGGGCACTATGGATGGCATACGCTCTTAAAGGTGGTCGAAGTCCAAATAATGGCATTCATTAAGTTTTCCATGTTCAAAATGTCTTGATCATGCATTTTGTTTTAATTCTAATTAATAGCTATAGTTTGAGCTAACATAAGCTTGAAAGTTGAATAACTCCATTGATTTAACAGTGTCCAAGACAACTTAAAAAGCATAGTGTGGCTACTATGTATGCATATCCATGTATAAAATAGTATTTAAAAGATGTTTAGACATAGATAAAAATAATATACCTTTTCTTTTTCTTTAGTTTTAAATATTGAATAGTGACTGTTTGATAAAAATTAATTAAAATTGATATGTAGTTTTCTCCCACCAGATCTACGATGAGGCCATACATAGTATTAGGTTTTTAAATTAAGAGTTCAATGGTAAAACTCGTACATGCACACATCACTCATTTGCTTATGTAATATTAACTACAATTAAGTTGTACAGGCTAATTTTGGTTTTATGTTGTTTGGTTCTTTGACATGACAATTTGACATTTTATCAGCTTCTTATTAGCACGTTTCTTTATTTAAAAGAGAATTGGATTTTTGTGTCTAGATGGTGCATGAATTGCTTAGGTTTAAACTCTCCTTTTCCTTTTTTGGTCCTTTTGGTTATGGTTGGTTAATTAGTTTGTATAAACAAACTATTGTGGTCAGTATGTCTCCTTCTCTAATCTATTGATCATTAATTTTTAACGTATTGCATGTATATACTTGTATGTATTATTGAGGACTATTTTTTGTAAGATTGTAATAATAAAACAATCTCATGCTAGCCGATGATATATTTGCTTGTATGCACATAGTTGTCTTATTTGTATTTGAAGTAATGCACATGTTTGATTGAGATGCATTATAGGTGTAAATTTTGATCTCCTATATATGTATGTATGTATGTATGTATGTAATACCCCATTCCTAAATAGTTATAGTTATGTGTAACTAATTACATAAATTATTGTAGGATATTTTATGGATTCAAGATTGTTTGGGTTGATTCTATAGTAATTGTGATTTTATGGCTAGACACGCTTTTTTTTATTTATTTATAAAATACTATTTATATCTATGAACTTTTAAGTTAAACCTTGCAAAATATTCTTAAAAAAAATTTATTTGGGTCCTAAATTGGTTGAAATGCAAATCTAATAATTTTGGTTTGTTTTTATTTGTGTTCGTTATCCCTTTTGAATTTTATACGTAAATTATATAATTAACATATGCTAGCTAAAATTATATCAATTGTGTATTAAAAATTATGAAATTTTTTATTTAGGTTGGAAATGAGTAAATAAAAGGATGTGGAAATTTTATGATTTTAGGAATTGTTTTGGTATTTATTTTTATAATTACCTTATAAGCTTGTTAATTCATCGTTCGGTCGGTGTTTTATATATCAAACTTGATTGTAAATTCATGAAATTTTACATGTGTGTTTAAAATGTTATTTTAAGGTTTTTTCTTATTTTTTTTGTAATTATATAAGCCTGCTTGTTATTTTTCTTTATATTATCCTCTTTATTGATCTTTCCACCACTAAAAATAATTCGTAAAGCATAAAATTACTGTTCATGCATGAAATTACTTTCTTACACTTCCATAATCATATTTTGTATCAAGTTGAAATACCAAATTTTGAGTCAAAGTCACTTTTATAGACTTTCTACCTATGCTAGTTGTGTCATTTTGGCTTTTCTCACACTCAACCTTCTTCACCTGTATTCCTCATGATTAAATATGAACTTTGACCTTCACACCATCATTTCCTCCATCCATTGGTTGATTGCTGAGTTTTCATAACTTCATTCAACCTAAATATACTCCACTACCTTACACACTCAACCACCTTTTACTTTGTCATTCTAGTGTTTAATAAGCTACCTCTGACCCCTCTTTTGGCTGTAAATTTTTGGTTCCTCCATCCCCTATTTATACCCCATTTATATTGCTTTTTTTTTTCATTTAGCCTTTTCTCATTTTCTTCTCTTGGTTGCTCCCACCTCTCTCTTTATTTTTGTTATTTTTACTAAGTGTTATTTAACTTTTTTGAGCCTATAACCGAGACCCATCCTCCTTTCTTTCTCCTTATTATCTTGTTTTCACTTCTACATTTTCTTCTATCTATCCTTTATTTTTTTTAAATACATAAAGAAGGTTAGATTTTTGGTTACATTATGAAGTTATCATCTTTAGTCTCTTCCTCTTGTATCTCCATTTTTAAAAGGCGTTGAATTTCTTTTGGAGGTTCTTTGTGTTATTTTTCTATTTGTTCTTGGAAAGAGGTAACCCATATGCTCTTACTAAATTTATCCTTTATTTATGCTTTCTAAGTATGACACCATGTATTTTTATGAAAGGGTATTTGAAATTCATGTATTTTAATATATGTATGAAAGCATTCTAGAATATAGTTCTTGTGGTAACATAATCATGCATGATAAATGTTTTATGTGCGAAATGGGTTGATCTGTGTTTTAGGGGTAAAATGATAATTTTATCACTTTTTAAGTTTTCTAGAATTGTAATTTTATATTAATGTACTTATTTTAAGGTTATTTAGTCATCCCATGAATTTTTCTTAATTATAATAAAAATTGGTATTAAAGTAAAAATTATTAAGTAAAGACCATATAAGGGTATTTTGGCCATTTCTAAGTTATCATACCTAAAAGTGTAAATAATTGGACTAGGATGACCTTAATGGATTCCTGGATTGACCTTAGTGTTGACACTTGACATCTATCTTGGATTGTTGACCTTAGAGCCAACTTAAATAATTGGAAATAAATGGTTAAGTTTGAAATTGGAATCGTTGTGAATTATGTGATATTTTATGATCACCTTATTAAGATATTTATATCAAAAGTGGAAGACCTCGAGGTTTAGGAATGGTTGTTATTTAGGGTTAGCTACCCTAGAGACGAGGTAGGAGCGATCAATTTGGTTTGGTGGTTTTTTTGGATGCGTCAACATTTTAGCTAAGGACTTAGTCTACTCTAAAGGTGACCTACGAGCCTTATAGGGGTTATCAATACTCAAAGATTAGGTGTCCTAGGATGAGAGGATATTATGTTTCCTTGTTGCGCCTATATGACCAAAGTACTTGTATGTCTCTGGGTTATAAGTTGGGAAGATATCGTGTTGCTTTAGTGTGCCGGTATTACCGATGTACTTTATATGTTTTTAGGATATTTTTTTATCTCTTGAGCAATAAATATGGAAGTAATTGTTTTATAAGATTTAAATGGATTATTGAGGTTTGTCGGTTTGGTAGTTTCTTCCATGCATTACTTGGTATTGTTTTGTTGAATTGATAGTTGCATCTGTGAACTATTTGAATTTGGTATATTGGTTGGTAATTATCTCAATGCTTTCCTTGTCATGTTATAAGTAGTATAGAGGTGGTTATTGTAAAAGAAATTAATTATGGTTTGGTGTTTTCCCCTTTTTGAGACACCCTTGGTATACTTAGATTAATAAAATAGTTGTAATGTGGTTAAGTTGGATGTGATGAACATGTGGCATATGGTATGATATGAGTTATGTTAGGAATGTGACACTTTACTATGGTATGTACTATTTAAATTGTTAAGTCATGATACTTTATGTTATCCTGTTTGTGCTCCCTCTTATTATTGTGTAGTGATTTACTTAGTACCATTGTACTGATAGATTTTGTTTTATGCCCCCCTACATATTTAATGGGCAGTCTTTACTTTGGAGGAGTAATTTGAGAGAATACCTTGATGGATTATGGCTGGGATTGAAAGTTAGAAATATTTGGTGTCCATTTTGGCATATTTTAATCTAGATATTTTCTAGACTCTTATGTGCCCTTATGTATTTATTTCACTTTTCAAGTGTAACTCTTTTGTTATCAAAATAGTTTAATATTGTAATAAAATATTTATATTATTCTTATCAATTGTTGTTCTTAATTTAATCGGATAAAAGTTTTGTCCTTAACACTTAGTGTAAGAAAGATGAACCAAACTTATACTAAGTGTAGCGGTACCACCCTACGTTTTTAATGGTTTAACTTCCGCAATAAACTTTATTAATTTTTTTTTCAAATGCTAAAAATGGGGGTATTATATATATATATATATGTGGATACTATAGGTTTGGGAATATTAAAACATACAATTGTGTATGTGGTTAGGAAAATAAAAACAAACAAAATACACACACACATATAGACATAAGATAACCGTTTTGGGTTAAAACCTTTGTCTAAAGTTCCTAGGAAAAAAATTTAAGCAACATTATATAAAGGTTTTGAGATAAAACCTTTACCTAAAGTAACAAAAAAATGAAACCACTTTGGAGAATGATTTTTGCTCAAAACCGTAATCAAAACCCATATTTGATAATGATTTTGAGTTACAATTATCAAAAGCAATCCTTTTGTGCTTGCTTTAGTGTGTTTTTCTAACTTTTGATGACAGTTTTGTTTAGAAACCATAGTTAAAACTCCCTTTTCCCCTCCTTTTTCAACATCTTTTTAGAATTGATGATGGTCTTAAAAAAGTTATAAAATATTCGATAAGACATTGTTTAATGACTATTCAAAATTGTTATTGAAATATTATTTTAACAATTATTAAATCCCATATGTGTAGTGGTGAACATACCACAAGCTTTACACATTCCCACATAATAGCCCATGCATTCCTAACTTCTCTCCTACCCTTCTACTTCTAAGTTTGGAGGTATTGAGCTATCTATTAATTACTTTTCATGTGGCTTATCAGAGTCATTGTATTTTTTTTGACATAATTTCTTTGAGTTTGGAATTAAGGATACAATTACAAACTATATAGTAAAATTTCATGTTTGGCGCTGCAGTATGAACTTCGTTGACAACATTATTAAACATTATAAGTTCTTAATTACAAATACATGCTTTAATGTATCATGGGGCAAAAAACTTAAAACATTAAAGACCCAGACTTACAAGATTGAAAACCCAGAGGGCTTGGCATTGACTTAATACCAAACTTATCTGATTCTGACATGAAATGCTTGGGAGTGAAAAGTTTGGCACTACTAGACACATGTAGTTCTTTCATTGGCTTCATATATATACCGATAGACTTGATACAGTGTGAGTCATGGCTTCCGTAAAATCCATCAAATATATTATCATCTCCAATTTGAAATTCAAACTTGCTACTAAATCTAGAGTTTGATGCCTTGCCGAAAGGTCCATAGGACTCAAAGTTGGTATGAATTGTTAACTCTTCAATGCAATTGCCCTTGAATCCTGACAACCCTGTAATGTACTCTAATGGATACTGAAGCTTTACCTGTGCATCATGAAAATTGGAAGAAAAAAATATATTTATGGCTAGGTTCAACAATAGAAGATTTTTTCCCCGTGATGTAAGTGACATGTAAAATTATGTCTAAAGTTTGTCCCAATTATATTTAGTAAAGAGCTAATTAGCTAAGGTAAAACATTAACAACTAATTCATCTGAGACCACTCTTCACTGCTCTACCCTTATTAAGGTTAAGCTTTCAATAGGGAAAAAAGAAATCAACAATTGAGGTTAGTTGCAGAAAAGAGGGGCCACATAGGTATAGTATTATTCCAACTTACCGTTGAAAATCCAGGGCCGCTAAATTGTGGGCTACCATATACCTCACTTAGTGATAATTTTCCATCCTCAAAATACTGAAAGCTAATGGAGATTATTGCCTCATCCCCTTGGTGGCCAACACCTCAATTGACATATGATATAAATATTTGAACCACAGAACTTCGACCTTGTTGATCCCATTTTTGACCACGTGATTCATAATCAGTGGGACCAATTTTGTATCGTGTTTCTAAACATATACATTCAAAAGAATAATAATAATAATATTATTATTACTAACAACAACAACAATAACAATAACAATAATAATAATTAGTGATTTAATCTTTTAGAGGAAAATGGAAAATAACAAATACATACTTAGATATCAAATACAAGTTCATTGAGCATACAAACTTGACATAAACCCAAGATTTGAAGAGATGTGACTAAATAATTAACAACCAAATATGATACTTATCAGCCATTATTATAGAGATTCAAGAGTGAATTGACACCGAAAATGCCAACTTCTTTAGGAAGCAAAATCAAACATTGGTAGGGGATACCCCTTTGGCCTAATGGTCATAAATGGTGGCTAGACACTAGATGTTCTAGTTTAGATCCCTACCCTGAGAATAAGGCTCCTAATGCAAAAGCATCTAATAACTCTCCTAATGAATTTTAGAAAGTTCAAGAGTTAGCTTAGTTAGAGATGGAGTCCATCATTCTTGAAATAAATCTTCAAAACCCTAATTGTATTAATGGCTTCTTAAGTAATTTTTGTAGGTATTTCGTGTGTTTTCAAGAAGGAGAATTCACCTAAAACACCTATTGTATGATATAAAGACGAGGCAAGGATGCACAAGTGACATAAAAGACAAAGCCACATGATAAAGTATGGTTGCATGGTTTATACGTTTGCATGGCTTGAGTTTTGTTTAACTTTGTTATTTTATGTACAATGTGTAATTATTGTCTTGTAATTGTGGATGGTGGTACATATTTTTTTTGGATGTGTGTTGTAGGGGATTGTAGGAATTGTTTGTATTAGTTACAACTATTACTAACTAGTTACTAACCTAGTTAACATTGGTTATTATCTCTATTCCAATGTTAATATAGTTATTAGCGCCGAATAAGTTTGTTGGCAATGGATGGTTTAGTTAGATTTTAAAAACTATATTAGTTAGGAAGTTGTTAGTTAGTTATTAAAAGTTGTAATAAATGATGACTCATGTATGCAACCTATCTACCATCCATGTACAGAAATGAATTGAAGTTGAATGATAATCATATAATTTTCAAAATTCTCCCTTCTTATCAAAGTGAGTGAGTGATTGAGATTTGAATATATTCTAGGAAGAAAACTGGTGATTTCTTTTTAGAACCATTATAGATTCGTTGAATATTAACAACATAAAAAAGGGGAGAAGATCAACTAATTCAAACCAAGACATGCCTTCAAGGAAGATGAAAAGATTTTGCCATGTGTGTGATTGATTTTTTTTTTTATCAACATCCACATTAGCTCCTATTCTCTACCTAACAAAAAAAAATTCAAAAATTAGCAGCACATTTAACTTAGAAAAAGAGTGTGGAGTTTATACATAAATTAAGATGAAAGTTGTGCAATAATTTATAGGAAGATAAATGAGGTAGTTAACTAAATCATGGGAATTTAATTTTCATCTCACATCATTTCATCTGAGCTTATCCCCACTCTTGAGAAGATATACACATGTTCGTATAGGAGTGCCACTTTCTTGTTCAATAAAAATATTACTCTCATAAAAAAAATATTACTCCCATTTAATTATTAATTGAGAATTAGGAACTTTTGGTATGTTATTTTTTTTTCCTAATTTAATATGACTTACTTTTATTTAATAAAATTAATATTTTTTTAAATTTTAATTTTATAATTAAAATATTTACAATTTATTTATAACTTTCTCACAAGATACATTAAGTATGCCCCACATATAAACCAATATAAGTATAATCCACACTTTATAATATAGTTATTAAAAATTATAAACTTTTGGTTGTAAGTCTACCATTAATGTTGTTGTAATTATTATTAAAAGAAAAATTTTATGGGTATCATAATTAATATATTTTATATTATTACTATTACAATTATTATCATTATTGTAGATACTACAATATGAATAATCTTTTATTATTATTATTATTATTATTATTATTATTATTATCAAAGTTATGATTTATTATATATGATCTAATATGAACAAATATAATATAATTAGATGTTATAAGTCCTTAAAGTAAGTCAAGGAGAGCATAGTCTTATTCCTAACATTTATTACCAAGAATAGAACCAAAAATAGGTCATTGGAGTTGTCACATCATCAATTCAAATTATTATTTTATTTATTTTCAATTTTAATTTAATATAATAAAAATGGTATATTTTTTTAGTGATAATAGTATGCCTTTAGTGATATTTCATCATATTAATCATATTTTTTTTGATCTAACTATGCTATGGTGGAAATGATAATGAAGTAGCTAAGTCTATTATATACGTGATAAGTGTTGAGTTTGATCCTTTGAATTGAGACTAGGATCTCGGAGTAATTGATATCCTTCATTTTTTAAGTTTGAAAACATGAATTTGAAATTAAGTTTGAAAACTTTAAAATACATGATAGAAGACTAACTAAATCCGTTATTAGATTTATTATTACATTTTTTACCTTAATTAAAGTATTAATATTGAAATTTAAAAGGTAATTTTGATTGGCCTTCAAAAAAGAAAAAATATACATAAGTGAGAGGATTAAAATAATCAAAATATGACATAAACTGCACTCATAACATAAAAGGTTCTTCTTGTACTACACCTCTTAAAAATAGGGTTTGTGTGACATCGGTTTTGTGCTCAATGTAATCTATGTGCTTGATTCCTCATCCATATAAAATGTCAATTTTAATGAATCTCAATTTGAAGCCAAGCTCTCAATTGATATATCAGTATAATTTTTATGTTTATTAGCCTATTTATCTATATATTGCACTTTTTTTTTATATAGTAAAGTTGAGTATCAATTTATTAAGGCACTATGGATGGCCTACACTCGTAAAGGTGGTCAAAGTCCAAATAATGGCATTCATTAAGTTTTCCATGTTCAAAATGTATTGATTATTTATTTTATTTCAATTCTAATTAATATCTATAGTTAGAGCTAATATAAGCTTGAAAGTTGAATAATTTCATTGATTTGACAGCGTCCAAGACAACCTGAAAAGCATAACATGGCTACTATGTATGCATATTCATGTATGAGATAGTATTAAAGACATGTTAAGACATAGATAAAAACAATGTACATTTTATTTTTCTTTAGTTTTAAATATTGAATAATGACTGTTTGATAAAAATTAATTAAACGTGATATGTAGTTTTCTCCCACCAGATCTATGATGGGGCCATACATAGTATTAGGTTGTTGAATTAAGAGTTTAGTGGAAAAACTTTTACATGCACACATCACTCATTTGCTTATGTAATATTAACTACAATTAAGTTGTACCGGCTAATTTTGGTATTCATGTTGTTTAGTTATTTAATATGACAATTTGAAATTTTATTAGCTCTTTATTGGCATGTGCCTTTATTTAAAAGAGAATTAGATTTTTATATCTGGATGGTTCATGAATTGATTAGGATTAAACTCTCCTCTAGCCTTTTTTGGTATTTTTGGTTATGGTTGGTTAATTAGTTTGTATAAATAGAATATTGTGGTCAATGTGTCTCCTTCTTTAATCTATTGATAATTTATCTTTAACATATTGCATGTATACACTTGTATGTATTATTGAGGACTATTTTTTGTAAGATTGTAATAATAAAACAATCTTATGCTAGTTGATGATATATGTGCTTATATGCATATAGTTGTCTCATTTGTATTTGAGGTAATGCATGTGTTTGATTGAGATGCATTATAGGTGTGAATTTTGATCTCCTATATATGTGTATGTATGTATGTAATACCCCATTCCTAACTAGTTATAATTATGTGTAACTAATTACATAAATGATTGTAGAATATTTCATCGATTTAAGATTGTTTTGGGTGATTATATAGTAATTGTGATTTTTTAGCTAGACGCACTTGTAAAATACTATTCATATCTGCGAACTTTTAAGTTAAACCTTGCAAAATATTGTTAAAAAATTTGGGTCCTAAATTGGCTCAAATATAAATCTAAAAATTTTGGTTTGATTTTATTTGTGTTTGTTACCCCTTTTGAATTTTATATGCATATTATATGATTAACATATGCTAGCTAAAAAATATATTAATTGTGTATTAAAAACTATGGAAATTTATATTTAGGTTGGAAATAAAATTAGAGGATGTGGAAATTTTGTGATTTTAGGAATAATTTTGGTATTTATTTTTGTAATTATCTTATAAGCTTATCAATTCACTATCAGGTTGATGTTTTATATATCAAAATTATTATGAATTTATGAACTTTTACATGTGTGTTTAAAATGTTGTTTTAAGGGTTTACTTAAATTTTGGTAATTATATGAGCTTGTTTGTTATTTTTCTTTGTTTTATCCTCTTTATTGATCTTTCTACCACTAAAAATAATTCATAAAACCTAAACTTACTGTTTATGCATGAAATTATCCTACACTTCCATTATTAGATTTTGTATCAAGTTGAGTATTTTCTTACTATTTATTCAACCAAATTTTGAGTCAAAGTCACTTTCATACACTTTTTACCTATGCTAGTTGTGTCATTTTGGCTTTTATAGCACTCAACCTTCTTCACTCGTATTCCCCATGACTAAAACTGATCTTTGACCTGCACTTCATCATTTTCCACATCCATTGGTTGGTTGCTTGGTTTTCATAACTTCATTCAACCTAAATATACTCCACTACCTTACACACTCAACTGCCTTATATTTTATCATTCAAGTATTTAACAAGCTACCTATCACCCCTCTTTTAGATGTAAATTTTTGGTTCCTCCATCACCTATTTATACCCCATTTGTATTACTTTATTTTCATTTAGACTTTTTCTCATTTTCTTCTCTTAGTTTCTCCCACCTCTCTCTTTATTTTAGTTATTTTTACTAAGTGTTATTTAGCTTTTTTGAACCTATAACCGAGACCTATCCTCCTCTCCTTCTCCTTATTCTCTTGTTTTCACTTCTATATTTCCCGCTATCTATCCTTTATTTATTTTTGAATAAATAAAGAAGGTTATATTTTTGGTTAAATTGTGAAGTTGTCATCTTTTGTCTCTTCCTCTTGTGTCTCCATTTTTAGAAGGCGTTGAAGTTCTTTTGGAGGTTCTTTGTGTTATTTTTTTATTTGTGCTTGGAAAGAGGTAACCCATATTCTCTTACTAAATATGTAAAAATCATGTGATAGCATGTTGGGGGTTCCTTATGTTATGCTTGAGTGCAATTTATGATTTCTTGTAATCTCAAAAAAAAAATATGAATGCGCGATGAATTTTTATTAATGTCTCTAAGTATGCCACCATGTATTTTTTATGCAAGGGTATCTTAAATTCATGTATTTTAATATATGTATGAAAGCATGCTAGAATAGGGTTCTTGTGGTAAAATAATTATGTGTGATTAATGTTTTATGTGCTAAATGGGTTGACATGTGTTTTAGGGGCAAACTGGTAATTTTTTCACTTCTTAAATTTTCCAGAATTGCAATTTATATTAATGTACTTATTTTAAGTCTATTTAGTCATCCCAAGAAATTTTTCTTTGTTCTAATAACAATTGGTATTAAAGTAAAAAATTATTAAGTAAAGACCATATAAGGATATTTTGGTCATTTATGACTTATCATTCCTAAAAGTGTGAAATAGCTGGACTAGGATGACCTTAATAGATTCTTGGGTTGAACTTAGTATTGACTCTTTATATATATCTTGGATTGTTGACCTTAGGGCTGACTTGAATAATTGAAAATAAATGGTTAAGCTTAAAATTAGAATCATTGTGCATTATGTGATATATTATAATCTCCTTATTAAGATATTTATATAGAAAGTGGAAGACCTTGAGGTGTGGGAATTATTTTTATTTAGGGTTAGTTACCTTAGAGATGAGGTAGGGGCCATTAATTTGGTTTGGTGGTTTTGTTGGATGCCTTAACATTTCGGTTAAGGACCTAGTTTACTCTATAGGTGACCTACGAGCCCTATAGGTGTTATTGATAGTCAAGGATTAGGTGCCATAGGATGAGAGGATATTGTGTTGCCTTATTGCACTAGTATAACCATAGTACTTGTATATCTCTGGGTTACAAGTTGGGAGGATACTGTATTACTTTAGTGTGTCGGTATGACCGATGTACTTTATATGTTTCTGGGATATCATTATATCCCCTTGAGTAATAAATATGGAAGTAATTGTTTTATATTGATTTAAATGGACTATTGAGGTTTGTTGGTTTGGTAGTTACCTCCGTGTATTACTTGGTCTTGGTATGTTGGCTTGATAGTTGCATCTGTGTACTATTTAAATTTGGTATATTGGTTGATAATTATCTCAATGCTTTCCTTATCATGTTATAAGTAGTATGGAGGTGGTTATTGTAAAAGAAATTAATTATGGTTTCATGTTTTCCCTCTTTTTGGGACACTCTTGGTATAATTAGATTAATAAAATAGTTGTAATTTAGTTAAGTTTGATGTGATAAACATGTGGTATATGGTATGATATGAGTTATATTATGAATGTGAAACTTTGCTATGGTATGTGCTATTTAAAGTGTTAAGTCATGATACTTTATGTTACTTTCTTTGTGCTTCATGTGATATTTGCATGCTTATTATTGTATAGTGATTTACTTAGTACCATTGTACTGATAGATTTTGTTTTATGCCCCTTATATATTTAATGGACAGTCTTTACTTAGGAGGAGTACTTTGAGAATATAACTTGATGGATTTTAGTTGGGGATGAAAGTTAAGATTATCCAATATCTATTTCAACATCTTTTGATCTAGATATTTTTTAGACTCTTATGTCCCTTTATGTATTTATTTCGCTTGTCAAGTGTAACTATTTTGTCCGATCTTTTGTTATCGATATAGTTTAAGATTGTAATGAAATCCTTATATTCTTCTTATCAATTGTTATTCTTAATTTAAGTGGATAAAATTTTTAGCTGTAACACTTAGCGTAAGAAAGATAGATGAACCAAACTTATACTAAGCGTGATGGTAACAATCTATATTTTTAATGGTTTAACTTCCACAATCAACTCTTTTTAACAAAATTTTTAAATGCTAAAAATGGGAGTGTTATAATATATATATATATATATATATATATATATATATATATATATATATATATATCTATGTGTGTGTGTGTGTGTGGATACTATTGGTTTGGGGATATTTAAATATACAACTGTATATGTGGTTAGGAAAATAAATACAAACAAAATAAACACACACACCCTATATAGACATAAGATAACAGTTTTGGGTTAAAACCTTTTTCTAAAGTTCCTAGGAGAAAAAATTTAAGCAACACTAGATAAAGGTTTTGAGATAAAACATTTATCTAGAGTAACAAAAAAAATGTAACCACTTTCGAGAATGATTTTTGCTCAAAACTGTTATCAAAACCCATATTTGACAATGATTTTGAGTTAAAACAATTATATAAAGCAATCCTTTTCCCCTTGCTTTAGTGTGTTTTTCTAACTTTTGGTGACAGTTTTGTCTAGAAATCATGGTTAAAACTCCTTTTTTTCTTCCTTTTTCAACATCTTTTTAGACACGATGATGGTCTTAAAAAAATTATAAAATATTTGATAAGACATTGTTTAATGACAATTCAAAATTGTTATTGAAATCTTATTTTAACAATTATTAAATCCCATGTGTGTAGTGGTGAATAGACCACACGGTTTGCACATTCCCACATAATAGCCCATGCATTCCTAACTTCTCTTCTACCCTTCAACTTCCAAGGTTGGAGGTGTTGTGCTATATATTAATTATTTTTCATGTGGCTTATCAGAGTCATTGTATTTTTTTAACATAATTTCTTTGAGTTTGGAATTAAGGATACAATTACAAACTATATAGCAAAATTTCATGCAATAGTCAGAAATGGTGGTGCAATATGAATTTCATTGACAACATAATTAAACGTTATAAGTTCTTAATTACAAACACATGCTTCATAGTATCATGCTTTATAAAGTATACATAAAACGCGTAGAAGGAGGCTGAGAGCTTGGCATTGACTTAGTACCAAACTTATCTGATTCTGACATGAAATGCTTGGGAGTGAAAAGTTTGGCACTACTAGACACATGTAGTTCTTTCATTGGCTTCATATATATACCGATAGACTTGATACAGTGTGAGTCATGGCTTCCGTAAAATCCATCAAATATATTATCATCTCCAATTTGAAATTCAAACTTGCTACTAAATCTAGAGTTTGATGCCTTGCCGAAAGGTCCATAGGACTCAAAGTTGGTATGAATTGTTAACTCTTCAATGCAATTGCCCTTGAATCCTGACAACCCTGTAATGTACTCTAATGGATACTGAAGCTTTACCTGTGCATCATGAAAATTGGAAGAAAAAAATATATTTATGGCTAGGTTCAACAATAGAAGATTTTTTTTCCCCGTGATGTAAGTGACATGTAAAATTATGTCTAAAGTTTGTCCCAATTATATTTAGTAAAGAGCTAATTAGCTAAGGTAAAACATTAACAACTAATTCATCTGAGACCACTCTTCACTGCTCTACCCTTATTAAGGTTAAGCTTTCAATAGGGAAAAAAGAAATCAACAATTGAGGTTAGTTGCAGAAAAGAGGGGCCACATAGGTATAGTATTATTCCAACTTACCGTTGAAAATCCAGGGCCGCTAAATTGTGGGCTACCATATACCTCACTTAGTGATAATTTTCCATCCTCAAAATACTGAAAGCTAATGGAGATTATTGCCTCATCCCCTTGGTGGCCAACACCTCGATTGACATATGATATAAATATTTGAACCACAGAACTTCGACCTTGTTGATCCCATTTTTGACCACGTGATTCATAATCAGTGGGACCAATTTTGTATCGTGTTTCTAAACATATACATTCAAAAGAATAATAATAATAATATTATTATTACTAACAACAACAACAATAACAATAACAATAATAATAATTAGTGATTTAATCTTTTAGAGGAAAATGGAAAATAACAAATACATACTTAGATATCAAATACAAGTTCATTGAGCATACAAACTTGACATAAACCCAAGATTTGAAGAGATGTGACTAAATAATTAACAACCAAATATGATACTTATCAGCCATTATTATAGAGATTCAAGAGTGAATTGACACCGAAAATGCCAACTTCTTTAGGAAGCAAAATCAAACATTGGTAGGGGATACCCCTTTGGCCTAATGGTCATAAATGGTGGCTAGACACTAGATGTTCTAGTTTAGATCCCTACCCTGAGAATAAGGCTCCTAATGCAAAAGCATCTAATAACTCTCCTAATGAATTTTAGAAAGTTCAAGAGTTAGCTTAGTTAGAGATGGAGTCCATCATTCTTGAAATAAATCTTCAAAACCCTAATTGTATTAATGGCTTCTTAAGTAATTTTTGTAGGTATTTCGTGTGTTTTCAAGAAGGAGAATTCACCTAAAACACCTATTGTATGATATAAAGACGAGGCAAGGATGCACAAGTGACATAAAAGACAAAGCCACATGATAAAGTATGGTTGCATGGTTTATACGTTTGCATGGCTTGAGTTTTGTTTAACTTTGTTATTTTATGTACAATGTGTAATTATTGTCTTGTAATTGTGGATGGTGGTACATATTTTTTTTGGATGTGTGTTGTAGGGGATTGTAGGAATTGTTTGTATTAGTTACAACTATTACTAACTAGTTACTAACCTAGTTAACATTGGTTATTATCTCTGTTCCAATGTTAATATAGTTATTAGCGCCGAATAAGTTTGTTGGCAATGGATGGTTTAGTTAGATTTTAAAAACTATATTAGTTAGGAAGTTGTTAGTTAGTTAGTAAAAGTTGTAATAAATGATGACTCATGTATGCAACCTATCTACCATCCATGTACAGAAATGAATTGAAGTTGAATGATAATCATAGAATTTTCAAAATTCTCCCTTCTTATCAAAGTGAGTGAGTGATTGAGATTTGAATATATTCTAGGAAGAAAACTGGTGATTTCTTTTTAGAACCATTATAGATTCGTTGAATATTAACAACATAAAAAAGGGGAGAAGATCAACTAATTCAAACCAAGACATGCCTTCAAGGAAGATGAAAAGATTTTGCCATGTGTGTGATTGATTTTTTTTATCAACATCCACATTAGCTCCTATTCTCTACCTAACAAAAAAAAATTCAAAAATTAGCAGCACACTTAACTTAGAAAAAGAGTGTGGAGTTTATACATAAATTAAGATGAAAGTTGTGCAATAATTTATAGGAAGATAAATGAGGTAGTTAACTAAATCATGGGAATTTAATTTTCATCTCACATCATTTCATCTGAGCTTATCCCCACTCTTGAGAAGATATACACATGTTCGTATAGGAGTGCCACTTTCTTGTTCAATAAAAATATTACTCTCATAAAAAAAATGTTACTCCCATTTAATTATTAATTGAGAATTAGGAACTTTTGGTATGTTATTTTTTTTTCCTAATTTAATATGACTTAATTTTATTTAATAAAATTAATATTTTTTAAAATTTTAATTTTATAATTAAAATATTTACAATTTATTTATAACTTTCTCACAAGATACATTTAGTATGCCCCACATATAAACCAATATAAGTATAATCCACACTTTATAATATAGTTATTAAAAATTATAAACTTTTGGTTGTAAGTCTACCATTAATGTTGTTGTAATTATTATTAAAAGAAAAATTTTATGGGTATCATAATTAATATATTTTATATTATTACTATTACAATTATTATCATTATTATAGATACTACAATATGAATAATCTTTTATTATTATTATTATTATTATTATTAAAGTTATGATTTATTATATATGATCTAATATGAACAAATATAATATAATTAGATGTTATAAGTCCTTAAAGTAAGTCAAGGAGAGCATAGTCTTATTCCTAACATTTATTACCAAGAATAGAACCAAAAATAGGTCATTGGAGTTGTCACATCATCAATTCAAATTATTATTTTATTTATTTTCAATTTTAATTTAATATAATAAAAATGGTATATTTTTTTTAGTGATAATAGTATGCCTTTAGTGATATTTCATCATATTAATCATATTTTTTTTGATCTAACTATGCTATGGTGGAAATGATAATGAAGTAGCTAAGTCTATTATATACGTGATAAGTGTTGAGTTTGATCCTTTGAATTGAGACTAGGATCTCGGAGTAATTGATATCCTTCATAAGGTTTAATCCATTCTCTAAGTAATTGATATCCTTCATAAGGTTTTATCCCACATAAATATTATCCTTTTTCCCTATTATATATGGGATACTTGTTCTACATTCATTTTATCTCTCATATACTTGAGGGAATGTGCTTTTATATTTTATGCCTAATTTTTTTTGAAGAAAAGAAATAATCTTTCTGAGGATAAATCAAGACTTGATGAGGATGCTTACCTTCTATACATCCTTCATGTCTTTTATATTCATATGTAGACCAAATGTTTAAATTAACGTTTGAAATATTCATAATAAGGGGTCGTAGTTGAGTGAAAATCTTAAATGTTATGAAAGTAAGGGATTCCTGAGATAATTAGTTAAGGGCATTAGAGTTGTTTTCTTTTATGTCCTTATCTTTGTTTTTGAGTCATATGTTTATGGTTTTTCTAAAGGACTAGCAAAAGGTAAGTGTGGAAAAACTTGATGAGTGCATTTTATGTTCAATTTTTATGGTTTAAATTTGTCTCACTTACGCATACTTTCCTTTTAAAAGGGTAATATAACCTATCATAAAGAAAAGAATCGGAAACAAGTGCTTTTGTGATAAACACAAGCAATGATGAGTTGAGAAGCATGATTTGGCAAGAACAATAATGTACGACAATGGAGAATCAAAATTTCAACCATTATTCAATATATATATATATATATATATATAGTGTTAGCTTTAGCTATTAGCTGTTGACTATTGCGATTGTATTTTTGAATTTATTTTGAAAATAAACTTAACAAATTTTGTATAAATTTCCAAAATATGCAGTCGAAAGTAATTGTTGGAGATTGAAACACTCCCCAAACATATCCTAACTAATTTCGTCATTGTTTAATTATGATGTGTTATTTATTCATCTTTCTTGTTATATATATATTTTTTTTGCTTCTTCTTCATTTTTCTAATTTCATTTTTATATATTGACTTATATATATAATCAATATGCATGGTAATTTTAGTTATAAATTAAATAATTATACTCTAGAATTATAAGGTGTCAATGTATCATTTGAAAAGTTAGAGTTCTTAAATATTTTATCTTTTTTATTGGATGAATTTCTTGACAAATAAAATTATATACTAAGTTACATAAAAATAATAACATATTAGTTTTTGGGTAAACTAGTCATTTTTTTCCCTTTAAAGTCATACTTATCAAAGTTCTATTTAATATAAGATCTACTGGGTGAGGCTCGCCGAATCAATGACCAAGTACTTTAAAGAAGCATTTATCTCGGTCTACCCAAACCCGACCCCTTACAATTCCTAGTCATTTGAGTTACACAAGTGATTTCCTGAGACTTTTTTTTTCCAAAACTTTTATGATATTTTATAATATATAAATATTTAATTAATTATATTTACTTATTTAGTAGATATGTGCTTAGTTAAACTGAATTAAATGATATTATTAGTAAAAGTGACCGTGGTGAAAGACGAAACAAAGATGAGATAATTGTGGGTAAATGTTGCATTCTGGGCTTTGTGAACTAATTGCTGAGAATCTTGGGCAAGAAAATCATGGGTGCCGAACAATTTACTTAGTACCACGTTTCTATCCTCAGCGTACTAAAAGTTAATAGTGTTTATTCTTGCCCATCCTACATTTCTTGTAATTCCACCTTCGTATGAAATAAATATGTGAAATATCTTTGTCCCACCATTTTGATCCCATTTTTTAGGGCCCTCGCTAATGGGACCAATTTTGTACATGATTTCTAAAGCTAAACATTTTAAAAAAATAATCTTAATATCTCAAATAAATGGAGAACAATATAGGGACTACATATTCAAAATTGAAAATAAGTTGGATTGAGCAACAAATTTAGGGGAAGAGATGATTGAATAATTAGCGACCTCATATATCACTTACCCGACATTATTCCGATGCGAGAGTTGCCACTGTAAATGCTGAAATTCCTCTAGGAGTTGCAATAGAGAAAATTAGTGATGTGCTTGAGTAGGGAAAGGCTTGGAGACCTTAAGATGAAATTGATATGAAAGGTTTAGCAGCAATTTCTGCGGGGAAGAGGTATTTTACTTGTGGAAACTTTAGTCTCATTTTATAGAATTTTGTTTTAGCTTTTACGTTGGGTATTCTCAAAAAGAAAATGATTCCATTCTGAAATGGAAAGCATCTAATTGGTTGCAGCTGTATTTCTATACTCTAATATAAAAGCAAAAGAATTCTTTGCTTCATAGAAGCAGACAAATACAAATAAAAAGCATGTCTTTGTGTATTGGTTTACTAGAATTGCATTGGATGCGATGCGTGCAATATCACACATGGTTGAAGCAAACATAAATCAAATTGGGTTAAGAGTAAATTACATTGAGATTTTGCGAACATGAATTATACTTGTAAAAATAAATGGCTTTCATTCCTAACATGGGTCAAATTTAATTACATATGTGAAAAAAGAAATTAGAGCAAATGTAAAAATAATTGTAAATATGAAAAGATAGAAGTTGATTACTTGAAGAGAAAAATAAGGAATGTTAGGAGTAATTTGTTGATCAATCTATAATGAGGTGAGAAACATGGAATGTTGGATAATGGAGATTATTTAAATTACATACACATAGAGTAGGAAATATGTAGTGTATATATATATATATATATATATATATATATATATATATATATATATATTTTCTTTTTATTTATTTTTTTGTGAAATAAAATTGTGACAATATAAATCTATAAATAAATAGATTATTATTCAAATGTTTAAAATAGTATATATATATATATATATATATATTGGTCGGCAATTACCTTAATTTCTAAAGACAATGCCTTCCTATCTCTTTGGTGGTGTTTTTGGTGGCGGTAATGTTTTCTCTGAAAACATGAAAATGAAATTATATTTGAAATTTAAAAAAGTATGTAAGAGATTAACTAAATTAGTTAATATATTCTTTATTACATTTGTACCCTTAATTAAAATTATTAGTATTGAAATTAAGGGTGATTTTCTGTCCATGATTTTAGAGATTACACTCATAGAAAGCTTTTTTGACATCAATTACTCCCTCTTGATTTAACCTAACCATTTTTTTTCTCAAAATGAATGGATTTGGGATAATATCAGATGCACGTATATTGCCACCAATAACTCTCAAAGATGGGCTTAGGTTTTTATGTGTGCCTATTGGTATCTTTGGACTTAGAGAAATCATATCATCTTTGAAAATGATTCTTATATCATTGGAAGCAAAATCCATTGGTTCAGAGATTTTCTTCTTAATGAAGTAGGGAGGGGGGTAGAATAGGCTCCAAGAACTTCAACATCCTTCATTGCAAAGGATTACCCAGTCTTTGTCATGGTCACCTCCACCTCATGGCATGATTAAAATTAATGTTGATGGTAGTGCTATCTCTAACCCGGGCATTATTTCCTCAGGTGGGGTTCCTTGTTATTTTATTGGGAATTGGATTTTTTATTTTGTAGCCAACTTAGGCATAGGTAATATTTTGATCTCAGAATTATGGGGCATTTTTTATGGCCTACATGAAGCTCACAAAAGAGTTTTTAGACATATTATTATGTGCTCAGACTCTCGCATTATGTAGAGTTATAGTAGGGCACTTCTTGATTTCATCATCCTTATAGCTCATTGATTGAAGCTTGTAGGGACCTTTTGTCAAAGTTTCTTTCTATTGAGGTCGTCCACAATTACTGTGAAGAAAATCAATTTGTATTTGTGATGACCCACTTGGATCATTGTTTTGATTATTGTGTCCACTACTTTTAAAGTCCTCCTATAGTAATGCATGATAAGTTGCTCTATGATATTGTTGGTGTAACTAGCTGGAGATGCTACTCCATAGCTAGATAATTTCTTTGCCTCATAATTGATAATTTAGTTTTATATCCTTCCCATTTATCCAAAACAAAAACACACACAAACACACACACTACTATCTATCAATGTTGGCATAGGATAAGCTATTCTATTGTTTTTAGTTATGTAGCATATCTTATGGGGTCATCAATATTGTTTTTGTTCATTTCATTATATATAGATATTTCCTTCGATAATTATTTTAGGAACAAAAATTATTAAAAGAATTTGACAATTTAGAGGCCGTTGATCGAGACACATGTTGTAATTTTTTTTTAAGAAATATATTTAAGTATTCATGATTTTTGACCTTCTAAATTATTGAATGAATTATACCACACATAACATAAAGTAACGACACTTTGGTCCATTAAAATATTGATGGTTCTCTTTAAGTAGTGGTATTCAGTTACATTGATACTGAAAATCATTAATGTGCCAGCCACATTGATAAAAATATTTAAATTTGGTCTAATTTTAGTTTAACCATTCCGACGGGATTAATCCTGATCATTTGTCCCTTAAATTTTTTATTTCTATGACTAAAATGACCCTATTTAATATGTACCAGATTTAATCAATTCCATTGAATTTTTCTAGTTCAATCTTTTTTTTTGGTTTTTACACTCTTTTTAAAATCCGATTATTTTGTATCAGTATATACCCTGATATTTGGTTAGATCGGTTCAACTGGCCGAACTGGTGCATTTTTTATTTAGCACCTAAAATGATATAAATACCAATAGATATTATGTTAAATCATTAAATTCCAAGATAAAAGTGCTTATAAAGGTACCATCTAAATACAACATATTTATTTCTCTAACTTCACTATTTTGCTAGGGAAAATTTATTCAACACTTCTTTAAGCCTATACAAGTCTACTAAATAGATCATCCTAGCTGTTCATTTGAGTCCTAGAATGCCAAGGCTTACTGAGTCTATTACTTTATCCAATAAACGATTAATAGAGAATGCTACATCTACAGGATGTGCTTTATTTGTCCCTTTCTTCACAGATAGAAGTATCCGTAATTATGAAAATGCATTATTTTCTGTGTGTGTATTTTGAAAGCACAATAATGACAAGGTTAAATTATGTTACTACCTAAATTGACCCATTTATATTTCCAACCAGTGAAAATTTCGACCTTATCAAGTAAGATTCAATGCAATTGTCAGCCAAGCAATCTAAAAAGTTTTACGTCTTCGGTAAAATATACCTATTAATAAATATATGGATAACAAATAATAAAGGATGTTTATAAGTATCAAATTATTATTCTTAGAGATTAATTAATAATTTAAAACTTCTAATAAATGAAATTAGATCTAGGCCATCTAAATATAATAAAAAAAACATGAATATAAGTTAACAAATTTAGATAAAGTTATCTAAGCTAAAATAAATAAAATCTAATTAATATCAAAATAATTAATAAAAATCACCAAGAAATTCAGATCCATCACTATACAATTATAAAATTTAATTAACTAATTTTTTTAATTGTCCCATATGTGTCAAAAAAAAATATATAACTCACATGCTCTCTCAAGTTATGCAGTTTTCTTGTCAATTATCAATTTTGTTATTTCTAGTTAAATAATTTAAAGAAGGAATGGTGTTTTATGTTCAATTAATTAATTAATTATCCTCATCTTTATTGTTGTAGAAATTATGTAATTATTCTCCCAACCTATTCAATTCATATTTATACTATTCAACTATTATTTCTGGCTCTCAACTCAACTTGTTAGATGCTAATCAAAGATGATTGATCTATTGATCAGACACGACAAAAATAGCATCATAAAATATATAGGGTAATTTGATAATCAATCAATCAATGAATTAAATAATATAAATAATATGACTTTCCCATATCCCCTATAAAATAAAATTAGAACATAACAATAGTTAAAATATATATAATTAAAATTTGAAAAACCTAAATTATACATTAAAATATTAAATCTAAAAAAATTAGAATATAAAATTATAAGACACTGAATCTAAAATAGGATTTAAAACTAATCTGATACATGACTTCATCCACTGTCGCTCATCGTGCAGATCTAATGTACCGCCGAATCCTCATTGTTGTGCACACTTATAGGTGACATTCAGGTCAGGCGGTTTACTTTCGGGTCAGGATATAGCAAAGTAAGTTGGGTCGTTCATGGGTCAGGTCGTTTGAAGATCATTTTTCTTTGTTGGTTGGTTGTGGGTTAGGTTAGGTCATTTTGGGCCACTTTATTATTTAGTTTTGGTTGGGTCGAGTTCAGATCATTACAGATCTGTGGTTGTATCAGGTTAATTTACTGAGTTGGGTTGGGTTTAGGTTATTTCGGGTTAGCTTATCAGGTCGGCTTGAGCCATGTTTGAACCAAGCATGCTCGTATTTGAGTGTTTTTGTGTTCGAATTATTTTGATAGGTCAGATTAGGTTTAGACTGAGCTTATCCTCGATCGAGTCACTTTGGATTTGGATCAAATTGACCATTGTCCCCCAACATTAATGTAACTCAATAACCTCATAAGAAGGTTTTACGTTTAACTTTATTTAAGCATGCAATTAATAATGTGTTATTAATTGTTATTTATTTATTATTATGACTTTTTAATGTTTTATTTTTATGCAAAAAAACAAGTAAAATTATAATATCATTGGTGAATAAGTAAGTTTGCAATAAAAGTAAGAAAAATAAATATAATTTAAATAATAACCTATTTTTAAGAAATTTAAATAAATAATAAGATATGTATAATTTTTATTTTATTTTATTATCATAACTAGTTAATATCGAATTTTATTTGGTCGGGTCAGGTCGGGTTGATATCGGATTATGGATTTGAGTTAGGTTGGGTTTTGGTCAGATTAGATCACTTATTTTCAGATTAGTTTAGGATCGAGTTAGTTTCGGGTCAAATTTAGATCAGATCGGATTGATAAATCTCTCGGATTATATTAAATCGGGTTTTATATTTGGCGGATTGGGTTGGACAGGTCAGATTAGGTTTTGAGGCTCTAGAGACCTCGCTCGTGAAGCAAATCATCACACCTATGGTCCAACCAATTTAGAAAGAATCAATAGATTCCTTTTTGGGAGTGATTCATCCTTCCCGAATGTAGCATACAACTCTCCGTTGTATTGCACTCTCCAAGTGTGCTTGTTTCCTCCTTCTTCCTTCTTATTATGGCAAGTCTTTGTGAAAGAACTCCGATGAAAAGAGAAAAGAAGATGTTAAGAGACCCTCCTAGCCCAACCCTAGAAACTCTCAGATCCTTTTTCAAAGCTGCTCCCATTTCAAGCTAAGAGATAGATAAATAGACACATCCCATTTCCCTAATTGAAGGGTGTTCGTAGTGACTAAGGGGGTTGAAGACCAAAAAGTGAGTCATTTATACCAAGCATTCTTATTATGGCTAGATCAATTCTTATGGTCCCTACAGAAAGGAAAAAGAATTTCATGTTCTTCCTTTTGGGAAGGGAGGATTAGGGAAATCCTATCGATTTCAGCTTTCCCTAGACCTTCGAGAAAGCATTCAAAAAAAGGTTCGAATAATAAAATCCTTCCATCACCCTAGAATGAAGGGGGCGATCTCATAATTCTTGGTCTGCAAAGATGCATTTTTAGGTGCTCTGTTTTTTCCCATTGAGGCTAAACCTAAACTTATGCTTGAGAGATAGCTATCCATACACTGATAAAGGATGTAAGGATTCTCGAGAAGAGAGGAGCGGCAGTAGTCCCCCCTTTGACCGCCCGAATCCCACAAGTGAATTGAAAGTTGTATGTACATTAGATCTCACCTGAATTGCCACATCTATCCTCTTGAGGAGAAGTTTGGTTTCAAATCCAAGTTCGAATAGGAGGAGTATGCGATGCTATGTATATTGGATGATCCACATCTCAAGGTCAGGCACTGATGGGCACATTGAACTATCCATGTGGTTGACAGCCTTCACAACCCAGGCATAATGACACAATTATTAGGGGCGCGTTCTACCGCTGAGCTAATATCCCATCGTACGACCCCCCAATGGTAGGCATGCTATGCCAAAAGTGAGAGAAACCTATACCTCTCTTTCTTTCCTTTTTCACCCCTGTGTGGCGATATAGGGTGAGAAAAAGGAGATTTTATCAACCCGCTACTACCTAGGATAATAAGCCCATGAGCTTGGTCTTAATTCATCATCAAGAAATAAAAGAATACTTTCATCTCCAAGTTGAACTTAGACGTCACTTGCTTCTTTGACTTCACTCCAGTCACTAGCCCTGACTTTAGCATCCCCCTCCTTGCAGTTAAGGTGATGACTTTAGGCATGGTCAGCTGCTATAGTGTGATAGGCGGTGTGTACAAGTCCCGGGAATAAATTCACTATAGTATGGCTGATCGAGGATTACGAGCAATTCTAGCTTCATGCAGGTGAGTTGCAACCTATAATCTAAACTGGAGATGGGTTTTAGGGGTTAGCTTGCCCTCATGGGATCGTGAACCTTTGTCTCGTCCATTATAGCATGTGTGTTACCCAAGGCATAAGGGGTATGATGACTTGATGTCATCCTCACCTTCCTCCGACTTATCACCAATAGTTTATTTAGGGTTCCAAACTTAACATTGGCAACTAAATACGAGGGTTGCACTCTTTGTGGGACTTAATCCAACACCTTATGGCATGAGATGTTTATAACCATGCACCACTTGTGTCTACGTTCCCCAAGGTACCCCTCTCTTTCAAGAGAATTAGCGGCATGTCAAGCTCTGGTAAGGTTCTTCGCTTTGCATTGAATTAAACCACATGCTCCACTGCTTGTGCAGGCCCCCATCAATTCCTTTGAGTTTCATTCTTGCGAATGTACTCTTTAGGTGGGATAATAAACGCGTTAGCTAAAACACTGCATGGGTTGATACACACAACGCCTAGTATCCATATTTTATGGCTAGAACTACTGGGGTATCTAATCCCATTCGCTCCCCTAGCTTTTGTCTCTTAGTGTTAGTGTTGGCCTATTAGTGTGATTTCACCGTTGGTGTTCTTTCTGATCTTTATGTATTTAACTGCTCCACCAGAAATTTCTTCTTCCCTTGCAGTACTCTAGCTTGGTAGTTTCCACAATCTGTCTAGGGTTGAGCCCTAGGATTTGACGGTGGACTTAAAAAGCCACCTATGAACGCTTTATGCCAATCATTTCAGATAACGCTTGCATCCTTTTTCTTATTGCGGCTTTTGGCACAGAGTTAGCTGATGCTTATTCCCTAGATACCGTCATTGCTTCTTCTTTGGGAGTCTGGATCATTGCTTAGGAGGGCCAAAGTCCTTTCCCTCTCAGGGTGTCCTACCTATTGAGAATTGTGTACATCCTTGAGAAGTTCCAACCGAGTCTTTCTTGCTGGTATATATAAGCATCTCCCTTTTGTGAATAATAGATCATCTTCCTCCCAAAACCGATGAACCAACCCATCTTTGACTTGTTAGATGATCTTTCCATACCACTTATTATTCTGGGATTCTTCTTTAATGCTTGCCAGAAAATCTGTCTCAATTCTTACTAGGGTTGCCACCATAGCAACACATCTTCTACTTAGGGAATTTGGAACAGAGATGTGTCTTCTCGGTTTATGTTCCCAAGTAAAGTTGTATTCCTATAGAAATTCCTACCAATAAGCCTGCTTTGGGGACAATTTCTTCTATGCTTGAAAATAAGTGTTGGCCACATTATTTTTTTTTATCACAAATTAGGTTCCCAATAAGTAATGTCTCTAAATATTGAGACAATGGACCACCGCCAACATTTCCTTCTTATAAGCAGAATATCTTTGTAAAATACCCCAAAATTCTAAATTTAAAAATTATGGCTAAATAAGGATTTATTAGAAAAATTAATTAAATTAATTATTTTATTAAAATATAGGGGAGTTATTTAGGAAAAATTAGGAGAAAAATGATAAATAATTTAATTAGGAAAAATTAGGGATTGTTGCTAATTAAAATGAAATTTAGAAAAATTATTCAAAAATAGCCCAAATTAATCTAAAAAGGACCTACTTATTATTTTCTAGATATTATTATTTTAAATAACCCAAAAACACCAAAAATACCCCAATCCCCCCATTTTTCCTTTTTTCTTTTCTTTTCTTTTTCTTCCTCTTTTCCTTTTTCCTTTTGTTTCTCTTTTTCCCCTTTTCTTTTATTCCTTCTTGCCCCTGACCTAGGCCACCCCCTCCCTGCGTGACCCAGCTCTCCTCCCCTCCTCCTGTGTGGCCTGGGCTAGTGCCGCACCTCCCCTTTTTTTTCCCTTTCTTTCCTGGTCGGTCCGATTTTCTTTTTTTTTTTCTTCTTTCTTCCTCCCTGGACCACTCGGTCCTATCTCCTCTTCTTCCCCGTGGCGTGGGCGGTGACTGAGGTGCTGCAACCCTGCCTTCCACCGGCCACCACCGCTGCGTGCCGTCCTTCCCTAGCTCTCCCGTTGCTTTCTTTCACTTTTTTGACCCCAACCGACCCCTTCCCCTCTCTTGAGTGCCTTTCCCCTTTCCTTTTTCCTATTCCCTCGACCTTCTCACCTTGCCATGGTAGAACCGCATTGACTACCACCACCGGCAGACATGCCAGGCACCTGCACCCCTCTTATCTTCTTCCCCTTGTCATTTCCCACCCAATTGGACTATTAATACCCCATAGGCAGCCTTAATTGGGTTTTTGATTTTAAAACCTAGAAATTTTCCCCCTTTTCGCCGCCGCCCCATCAGATGAGCATTCTGACACCGTCACCCATCGCCGCCAGCCGAACCACCCATAGAACCGTCCCTTGCGTCACCCTCTACTTAACTAAACCCCCATCCTCCCTCGATTTTCCTTGCAAAAGCCACCCCGGCCGTGCAAAGTTGCCCTCCCAATCAACCCCTCCTCAACCCTTATCGCCCTTCACACTGTCGTCCTCCACCATTTCCGTCATGACCACTACCCCTCATGCCTCCCAAAAACACCTACAGACTCTCCCCTAACTTTCCCTGCCCACCCTTTTCCCTTCCTCCGTCTCCTTCTCCTTTCTCCTCCTTCCACCACCTCCAACCACCACATCCGCCGTCGCCGCCGCCCCCCACTGTCCCTAGGTGGTGCTTTGACCTTCCTAACCCCTAAAACCATTTTATACAAGTATTAGCTATTTTTAATAATATTAATGGTATTATTTATAATAATAATAATAATAATAATAATAATAATAATAATAATAATATTATTATTATTATTATCATTATGACTATTAATATTATTATTATTATTATCATCATCATCATCATCATCATTATTGTTACTTAACCTTACTTTAGAATTTTCTTAATTAGTAATATTATTATTATTATTAATGGTTTACAACTTTAGTTTTATTATGATTATGATTTTCAGTATTGTTACTACTATTATTGTTATGCTAGCTTTGACCTATTATTATTACTCTTATTATTATGATAAATATTTGAACCCTTATATTATTATTACCATTTTGATTATTTTTACTATTAGTGTTATTCTCAACACTATTATTATTATTATTATTATTATTATTATTATTATTATTATTATTATTATTATTATTATTATTATTATTATTACTATTATTATTATTGTTGTTGTTGTTGTTGTTGTTGTTGTTATTGTTATTAATGTTTTTGAAACCGAAGTTGGCATGTTATCATTTTTGTTACTATAGAATAAGAATACTCAATCCTTAATATTATTATTAATTATTATTTGAATATTGCTAATATTATTCCTAATGCCTTTATTATCAACATTGTTACTATAGTAATGTTATTACTACTACTATTATTGTTATAATTGTTGTTACTATTATTATTGTGGTAAAAACATTCGACCCTTATATTATTATTATTTCAAATATAACTATTATCATTATTATCTTTAGCAATATTAGTACTTTGTTGGTATTACTATTATTACAATATTGTTTTATCCCTAATATTATTATTAGTCTTAGCCTTAAAAATACTAGGGTTTCTATTACTAGGAGCATTAGTATTACTACTATCACTATTTTTGCTATAACTAGTGCTAGTACTATCATTAGAAGAAATAAAGCTATTAGATTTAATAACATAAATATAGCTATAGATATTAACATAAATATATTTTAACTAGTAATAATCTAGTAGGCTAACCTGAGGATAAAAACTCTAGTTTTCACTTATAAAGTTCCCTTAAATAATAGTAACCCTAATCTTAGACTAAAATAGGAAATAATGGTATTTTTGGTAGGAGGAAAACTAATCCTTAGTTTTTCCCTCTTATAGGTGAAAACAATCAAAACCCTATGGAGGCGTAGGAGTGTGCTCCAAGACCAGTGCCTTATTAGGTAAGAGTGTAGCGAAGGCCTTATGTGTGCTATGTGTTTTTATATGCTTTGGATGCCATGTATAATGATATGTTCTGTATCTTGTATTATTGTTATATCCGTCTTATATGTAGTGCAGCTTGGAGTTGAGGTGTGCTCTTGTGTTCTCTTATGGCATGTGTATAATATGTTTGTGCTGTGGATGGTGATATGATGTGATATGACCCTTTTTAGACATGCATGCTAGGATAATTAATGTTGATGCGGGAGTAGAGTCACAGAACATAACACCGAGGAAGACGGTTATGCTACTCAGAGTGGGCGCATGAATATGGGGTATGCATGGCTTCATGCAACGTTTGTTAGCTAGCGTAATATTTATTTTTAATTACTAGTTATTGTTATTTACTTTTAGTCAACGTTTGTTAGCTAGCGTAACGTTTATTTTTAAGTACTAGTTATTGTAAATAGTTAACGTTTGTTAGCTACCGTAATGTTTATTTTTAAGTACTAGTTATTGTTATTTACTTTTAGTCAGTTAGTAACTGACTATTAACTAGTTAGTCTTAAGGGAATTAATACTTTTGGGAGGGAATATGCTTGTAATATTTTGAGAAGATGCTTGGTTCCTTGGCTATATAAACCATAGGAAACCGAGTAGAAACACATAACTTGAATAAGAAGAACAACCTTAAGAATTGCTTAAACCCAAATTATGTGCGGATTCGTCTCAAAACAAAACCGAATCTGTGTGAACGGTTTTGTTCTTGAAACCTTAATCTTTATTTCTATATGGTTTAAAGATTAATTTATCCTTCTACCTCATGTTCCATCGTCATCAACCCCTTCGAATCCCCATCATCAACCTCCATACTCCATCCTCATCGAATACTCCCTATAAACTCCATCCAAGTCCAAAACTCTAACCATACATGCATCAAATGTAGTGATATGGGGTGGAAGGATGAAAAAGGAAAATAGGGAAGTAAGTGGACCAAGGGGAAGTAAGTTGGCCAAGGAAAAATAAATTAACTAAGGAATGTGTGATTAACCAAACATCCCATGATTATGAGAGGAAGAATAAAAGGAGACTTTAAGCAAAATAAAGTGGATGAACTTTGCATGGGAGAATCTAGGGTTTGCATGGGAGAAACTAGGGGTTTTGCATGGGAGTTTTAGGGTTTTGCATGAAAAACTTTAAGGGTTTGCATGGGATGGAGAGAGTCCGCATGGGGGTAAACTTTATGTATGGAAAGTTACCTTGGGGTGTGAGGAAGCTAATGGAAGAGTTGTTTGGGTGATTGGAGGCTTTGGGTGGAAAATAGTACATGAGACAGTATAAGGGTGCATAGGGGACCGAGTTAGGGTTTGGGAGGAAACCCTAATTTGAGAGGGGGGGGGGGAAAGGGAAAATAAATGAGGATAAGTTGGTTATGAGGTGAGAATGGGGGATTGTCATGAGTGGGGCGAGCATGGGTGTCATGGGAAGTAAGTGTGGAAGGTGAGAAATGGAGGGGTAACATGTGGAAAGGAGGATGCTGGGGTTGGCATGGCTAACTAGGAATTAATGTGGTCACCTAGGGTTTCGGGTTATTCGTGTATTTAGGGGAGTAATGTGAGATGATGAGGGTTGAACCTACGGGATGTGATTTGTGGGGTGTTAAAATAACTTAGGTTGCATGAGGCAGAGGAGGATGGGACACATAGGCCTAAATTAGGGTTTTCTGGAGAAAACCCTAGTGAGGATTGTGAATGGGCTTAGTGGTGATAGGTAGTGGGATAGGTAGTGGGCCTTGACCCACACATGTAGGAGTTGGGCTTCTAGTGTGAGTAGTGGAATAAGGAAAGGATGTTGGGGCACTTAGGAGGTGCCAGAGTCTTAAGATATGGGACGGGCCCTCTTGAGAGGATAGAAGTAGAAGATTGGTGACATGCATGTCAAGGGTGAAAAATTATCGAATAAGACACAAATAAGACACTAATCATTTGAAGAGGAAGATTGTTGAGTTGGGCCCAGACTGGTCTACTGGTTAGTAATAGTGGTAAGGAACCGGTGCCCTGGAGACCGGTCCACCGGAAAATAATAGTGGCCAGGAGCGTTTGCCCTGCATGATTTTCGGTCCACTAGCTATAATAGTGGGGGATTTGTGCTCAACAAACCAAACATAATGAAGCAAAGACATGTGAAATACACTAATTACTTACAATGGAACACCATGTGAGTCATGGCCAGACCGGTCTACCAGCGAATAATAGTGACCAGGAGTGTTTTGGTCCACCGACGAATAATAGTGGTCAGAAACATTCTGTCCTATATGTATTCCGATCCACCGGCTATAATAGTAGGGCTCCCGCACTTGTATGGATTAATAAAGAGTATGTGTGGAATGAGTATATTGTTAAGAGAACCAAAGAACAAGTTTATCTGGAACGTAACCCGGCTTCATTATCTGTATTATTGTATGTTGCCTATATGATCATGCTTATATTATGTGCCTTATATGTTTGGCCTTAGTTGCATGGTTACCTTACTCAGTACGTAGCGTACCGACTACTCGTTTCATCGGTGCTGCTCATTCCCACGAGCAAAAGACCCTTCTGACTTGGTATAGGTTGGTGATACTATCTTCGATGCTTACGACACTTACGAGGCATCGAGCCTGGACCTAGCCTAGAGATCAAAAGTGACATGGCTGGAATATATCTTCCATTTCATTTTTCCTGTGTTGTTATAATTTAGTTTAATTCCGTTATACAATGTTTTCAGTTGTTTGGAACTTTAAATCCTTACATTTGGGTTGTACCTCTTTTGGTTACCACACTATGATTTTCTATATGGTTACCGGTTCATTTCATTTATGAATGCTCATTTTTATTATTGACTTGTGTTTGATGTTAATCCCATTTAGCCTTAGCACTTGGTACTGGAATGGTAGAAGTGAACCGGTTTGGTACTAAGTGTGGCAGTAATATCCCTATAATTTACATTTTATTATTTTTCTTCTACTAAACCTTTTTATTAAACGATATTTTTCAGTAGTAAATTTTGAGGGTATTACACTTTGCTCTATTTCTTTTAATTTCTAACTCTCGAACGCCATTGGATGGCCTTCCTGCACCAGTACTTCTCCAATAGATTGATCCAAAGCATCCGTATGTAACTCAAAAGGCTTCTCAAACTCCGACAACTTGAGAACCGGCTCTGATTCCACTAATCCTTTAAGATCTTCAAAGGCCCTTTTGCAGGTAGGGGCCATTCCCACTTCTTTTCCTTTTTGAGTAAGTCCGTCAAGGCTACAACTTTCTAGGAATATCCCTAAATGAACTTCCGATAATAATTAGCCAACCCCAAAAGTGATAGAAGCTCTGTGACTTTCATGGGTGTAGGCCAATCCATGATTGCCATCACTTTATCTTTATCCATAAGAACCGATCCTTGGTAGATTTTATGCCCCAAAAAATTTATCTCCACTTGGGCAAATTCACAATTTTCCTTCTTTATATATGATTAATGCTCCCTCAATCTATCAGACACCTTTGTTAAGTGTTCAAGGTGCCCTTCGAATGCCTTGTTGTATATGAGAATGTCATCCAAATACACCACCAAAAACTTATCGAGGTACTCATAAAACACATCACTCATTAGATTACAAAAGGTAGCCAGAGCATTAATAAGCCCAAAGGGCATTATAAAAAATTCACACGACCCATATCTAGTAACACATGTTGTTTTTCCCTCATCACCTTTTGCAATCTAGACTTGCCAATAACCCAAACATAGGTCTAACTTAGTAAAATAGGTAGCCTTGGACAATCGATCAAAAAATCATCTACTCAAGGAATCAGATACTTATTTTCGATTGTTACCTTATTCAAAGCTCGATAGTCTATGCACATCCGAAGAGACCCATCTTGTTTTCTTTGGAAGAGAATGGGTACACCATAAGGGGTTCTTGAGGGTTTTATCATTCCTGATTCCAATAATTCATTCAGTTGCTTCTTTAACTCTGCCAATTCTGAGGGACCCATGCGGTAGGGTGGTTTAGACGGGGGTCTAGCACTTGGTTCGAATTCGATCCATTGATCTACTACTCTCTGGAGTGGTAAAGCCTTAGGTAATTTAGGAGGCATTATGTCTTTGACTTCTTCTAGAATGCTAACCACTTTATTTGGTACCTCCATGAATCAATCTTCTTTAATTTCTAACAAAGTAGTCAAATAGGTCTCCTGGCCTTTCCGAGCTTGCTTTTTGAGTTGCATGGCCGATAACAAACCTACTTCCTTCTTGCCTTCTTTCACTTGGACAGGGCTTAGAGCCTTTACAAAGCAAGACTGTACCTCATCATAGATCATAATGCCACCCAAGTGAGGACTTACGATAACTTTTGCTCGCTTGGCAAATTCATTTCCTAATACCAAGTCAAAATCATCAAGAGGGGCCACCAACAGATCACATGTGCCCATCCAACTCCTAATCCAGACATTTACGTTGTTAACTAAGCCCTTCTTCAGACGAGCACTAGATTTTACCGTCTTTAGTTGATGCTGACATGCTATCAACTTGAAATCATGCCTTCTCACGATCTTTTCACTGATGAAATTATGAGTTGCCCCAATATCTACCATAGCCATAATATCCTATCCATTGATGGAGATATTAAAATACATCAATCCTTGTTAAGCTCCGATTGATCTACAGTAACCACATTGAGGAGATGCAGAGGATTTAGATGTGCCTTCTCATAATCTTCTTTGGATTCAAAAACTAGGGTAGCCAATTTCTCCCTTTTATGACATTTTCTATAAAAATGGGGACCTCCACAAATGAAGCATCCATCTGTTTGAACCTTCTTGATCGGGGGCCCCTTTATTTGATGGTTAGGAGCCTTTGGTCTCTTCCCCTTTTGAACTTCCTTTCTCTGACTCTTTTGAGGGTGTTGGAGCCCTTTCTTTCTACATCCAGACATCTTTCTTTCTTTCCCATGGGACCTGCCATCCTTTGAGGGTCTGGTGGCCTTGAATTCAATTAGAGATTCTGCCGTAGCCATGGCTGTTGAGATGTCTCCAACTCTTTTCCTTATAAATTTATGACCTGCGGGCCTTCTACCTCCATGCAGCATTGCTTCATTAGGCTTTTGCCTGCTGTAGAAAATTCCCCAATGCTGCCTTCCATAGGAGTCTGGGTCATATCTTAGTCCTAGTGTGGTTGATTATCCTCTCGGACTAGCTACTAATCATCGCCTTGGTAAGCTATTGCCTCACCAACTAGCTAATCAGACGCCAGCCCCTTCTCGAGTGGATTCCTCCTTTTCTTTCTCAGCCTATGGGGTATTAGAAGCTGTTTCTAGCTGTTGTTTCCCTCCCAAGGGAAGGTTCTTATGCATTACTCACCCATCTGCCACTGGAAACACCACTTCTTGTCTGACCTGCATGTCGCCAGCGTTCATCCTAAGCTAGGATCGAACTCTCCATGAGATTCATAGTTGCATTAATTATAGCTTCCTTGTTCGTAGACAAAGAGGATTTGGAATTATCTTTCATTCCAAGGTATAACTTGTATTCATGCGCTTCATATTCACCTGGAGTTTGTTCCCAGAAATATAGTCGCACCTACCCCCTCACGTTAATCCCATGAGCCTCTTATCTATTCCCAGTCAATCACAATGGGGCCCCCATTCAAAATAGAAAAAATCACATTGGGTTTAGGGATAATCAAGCTCAAACTGATGACTTCCACCACGTCAAGGTGACACTTTACCATTAAGTTATATCCCTTCCCTATCAACATCGATAAATAGACTAATCTTAAGTTAAAGGGTCGAGAAACTCAATACCACTATTCTACTATTCTTAAAAAACTTGGAGCCGAGCCTTCTTTTCGCACTATTATGAATACGAAAAATAATGGGAAATTTTGGATTCAATTGTCAACTGCTCCTATTGTAAATTGGACTGACTTTGGATTCGAGCCATAACACATGGTTTCATAAAACCGTACGATTTTTTTGATCTAAATCAAGCGAGTTTCACATGAACAAGATTTTGCTCAACATGTTCTATTCGATATAGGTAGGAGAAGATCCCGACTCGGTATTAAAAAAAAAAATAGAGGAAGCATAACCAAGTAAAGATGATACGAATTTGTCATTCCAAAAATATCCCCACCATTAACTACTTCATTTATGAATTTCATAGCAATAGAAATATGTGTCCTACCGAGACAAAATTTGTAACTTGCTATCCTCTTGCCTAGCAGGCAAAGATTTACCTCCGTGGAAGGGATGATTCATTTGGATCAACATGAGAGTCCAACTACATTGCATTATTAGAATCGATGTTATATGTTTGAAATAGGTTGACTTCCTTGCTTCTCTCATCATACAATCCTCTTTTGGACGAGCCCCCTTTCTCCTCGGTCCATAGAGAAAAATCGTAGGACCGGTGCCAACAATTCATCATGGAAGAAAGGACTCACCAAGCTAGGACTACTAACTAATACTAATCTAATAGAAAATAGAAAAGAACTATTTTTTCTGTATACTTTCCCCGGTTCTGTTGCTACCGCGACCTTTATGCAACTGATCAGCCCATAGAGATATCTCTTCAACGTAATATAGGTCATCAAAAGGATCTTAGAGACCCTTCAAAGCATAAAAGCTAGGATGAAAATGGATTCCTATTTGAAGAGTGCATAACTACATGGATAAGCTCATGCTAACTCATCAATTTTTGATCCAATTTGGCATTTTCCTTCAGAGGTTTCGGGAAGGAATTGAAATGTAATAATATCGACTCATATAGAATAATAGGTTCTCTATTTCTATTGATTTAAACATGAGATAGGGATAAAGGAAGAGGAAAACTGAAGATTTCACATATTTGATCAAAAAAATCCCAATCAACGTGATTTATTTTATACTCTTCACTCAATGAGAAAATGGATCAGATTCTAAGGGAATAAAAAAAGAAAAGAGAGGGAAAAAATCAAAAATAATTACAAAGTAGAAGAACCCAGATTCTAAATGAAAAAAAAAAATCAAACTTGAAATGAAAAGGATCTTTCTGATTCTCAAAGAATGAGGTGCATAGGGATTGATCAAGCAAGATCTATTGTTCTTATTGTAAGTTATAAGATCATGATTGGATCTATATATGTTTGTTAAAAAGAATCATATTCTCCTTTTAGAATAATCAAAAATGGAAAGTGTTCAATTAGAACATGAAAACATGACTGAATTGGTCCTAGTTACTCTTCAAGACAGAGTGAAATAAGGGAGTAGATTCTCGAATGAGGGAAGGGATCCAATGACTTCAAAAGAATTGAACGAGGAGTTGCATGAGGTAAAAATCTCACGTACAGTTTTGTAGAGTGGCAGTAAGGTCAACTTTTCCACTATCACACCCAAAAAACCAAACTCTACTTTACGTAATGTTGACAGAGTACGATTAACCTTTGGATTTGAAATCACTACTTATATACCTAGTATTAGCCATAATTTACAAGAACAGTCTTTATTCTTAGTAAGAGGGGAAAGGGTTAAGGATTTACCTAGTGTGAGATATCACATTATTCGAGGAACCCTAAATGTTGTTGGAGTAAAGTATAGTCAACAAGGACATTCTAGTGCATTGTATTCTTATCCAAGACTTATATCATTTGATGATGCCATGTGAATCACTAAGAACATGTGAAATGTATGGCTAACCCAATAACGAAAGTTTCATAAAGGGGATTGGAGTAGGCTACCATGAGACAAAAAATCTTCTTTTTAAAGGGATTCAATTTAGAACTCTTATATGTCCAAGGTCTAATATTGAAATAATTTTAGAGGTTTTCCCTTAATTTGTCCGTGTTAACAAAATTTTTTTGAAATACCTTGAATTTTTTATAACAAGTCTGAGTCTCGAAGCACTTCTTTTTGCACTATATTTCGTAAACCCAATGACTCAATCATATGGATATGGAAAATACAAGATTTCCAATCCTGGCAAGAAAAAGAGGGATACAGATACCTAATTTAAAGTGAGTAAACATAATTCCACACTCGATCTCATAGATTCATATAGAATCCTATGGAAATCCATATTCAATGAAAGTTATACATACGTCTTGGAGGGAGATCTTTCATATCTTTCGAGATCCACCCTACAATATGGGGTCAAAAGCAAAAATAAGCGCTTTTAGCCCTTATAAAAATAAAACTAATTCTTTAACCCCATTCATGCTCATGTCACGTCGAGGTACTATAGAAGAAAAAGCTATAAAATTTTATCATAATTGATTAGTTAACATGTTGGTTAACCATATTCTGAAACATGGAAAAAAATAATTGGCTTATCAAATTATCTATTGAGCCATAAAAAAGATTCAACAAAAGACAAAAACAAATCCACTATCTGTTTGATGTCAAGCAATATGTGAAGTAACTCCTGATATAGCAGTAAAAGTAAGACGTGTAGGTGGATCAACTCATCAAGTTCCCATTGAAATAGGATCCACATGAGGAAAAGCACTTGTCATTAGTTGGTTATTAGGTGATAGGTCAGATATTTTTTTCTTATTTTATATTTTTTCCTTTTTTCCTTTGTTTTCTCCTTGTCTTACGTATCTCTGGTCCATTGCTAATTGTTGAATTTTCTACTCCGTAGATGACCTTCGGATGTACTCATTATACATATAAAAAGATCAAGAAATAACTTCATAAAAAGAAAGCCTTTTGTAGCAAATCATTATCTTAGAAAATATTATTAGAAGTAACTTTAAATTAATTTATGATCCTAATATAATTAGATTTAGAAAACATCACTAAAAAAAAAAAGTTACAGATCTAATTTTTATCTTTATAACAAAATTGAAATCATCTAAATTCGAAATCAGACATTAAATTATGATCATAATACCTTAGGCTATCAAAAACTATACAAAAATCACTTTAAATTCAAAATAAATTAAATATATAATATTATCATAAATTCAACACATAATTATAAATAATATAAATAATCTCACATATTATTTAAATAAATAATATAAACTTTAAATTAAAAATATATGAAATAGCTACAAATATTCCATGATTATTTTATTATCCCCGACATTAATTGGTCCTTTTTTGTCAACTTATAGGGATTAATTTGAGGGTAGGTTGATTCTGTAAGCAATTTGCATTGGATTAGTAGTTCTCTCGTAATATGGGTATTCAAATGAAATTAATCATTTTTATTTATCAATCAATGGCACTATTTCTAAACATAATATATAGGTAACCAATCCTTTTGTTGGCCGTAATACCATTGAGATGGTATCATGCATTATTAAGTATAGTGGCACCGCCAATAGGAGAATGACCATTGTGATTATGATGACACCAATGGTGATATACCCACCTATTCTAGATTAGTTTGTGCATTTGAAAATTGTAAGGTTATAAGTGTAATCTTCCATTCCTTTATTGCAGGATGTTAATGTATTAGGAATCTTGGTAGAAGCATCTGATATGCCTTCCAAATTACCAATCTTAAATACAAGAGCATCATTTATGTTGATAGCTCATGTTATGTTGTAATCTTATTTTTAAAATTCAAAAATCTTTATCAAATAATCATTAATCATCTTGGTAGAAATTAATTTTGTTAACCTATAGAAATACTAGGGGTCAAATATAGGGATAGATTAATTGAGGTTTTTACAAGATGTAGACAAACAAATCAACTAAATGACTATAAAATCCTAGCTATATTAAGAAATTAGAAGATCTTTATCCATTATAAAGGGCTTAAATGAATTTTTCTAATAAATCATCCAACAAAAATGATTGCTCACCCTTCGGAATTAGGCCGAAATCTGAAAAAAAATAAATCAAAATAACTAACCTGATAATTACTGTATTTATTTTGAAAAATTTTTAGGTTACAAAATTTAAAAAATAAGTAATTATCTTAAATAATTATTTTAATAAGTAGCTCCAAATATGTTCTAAGATATCAATTTAGGCCTTGAAGATTCATACAAGATGCAATTCATGAAATTGGATGAATTGATTTCTGTTTGGTTTATCATAATCAAAACAAAAACAATTTAAACATGATTCAAATAATGCTAGATGGTACCTGAGAACCGCTAAGAAATTTTGGCAATCAACTAATTAGGTTTAATTTTTAAAAACACCATTATTCCGAAATAATTTATGTGGCGTATTTTTTTTCTTCTAGAACTTCAATTTTGCTTGAAATAATAAGGTAGATGATTAACTTCAAGTGAGATACGTAAATGGAAGAGAGACGCAAAGCATTAAGAGTTGGGGTATAGGTTCATGTTTTCTTGTGAAGAGAATAGACTATTGATGGGAAAGAGAATAGCAGTACAGACAGAGGAAGGATCTAGAAACATGGAATATGAAAGGTTTACTGTACATTTATAGTAGGATTAGGTGGCACTTTATTTTTATTTATTTTTTTGCGGGAAAAATGCATTCTTCTAAATTAAAAACATGTAAGCGATAAGGTATAGTGAATTATACCATCTCGCATTTGTAGTACAGATTAATAAATAAAAAAATAAGCTAGCACATGAGCACTATGATTAGCTTCACATATATCGTATACGGGCCTTTGACATTGATCTACTCTTGTTTAGCTATAAATATCTTCCAATGATGGTGGTTAAAAAATAAAATTTGGGTCAGATTATATGGAACAAAAGTAAAATGGGACAATCCTTAACTGTGTCAAACTCTAGTACAAGTTTCAATATTTTAATCATCAATATTTTTTTGTTATGGTTGAATATTATCAATTTAAGTGTTGAATTGTCATTGTTTCACTATTGATAACATTTTCTACTCATACCTTATTTTAAAAATGCTGGGAATAGGAAAAAAAGTCACCTTTTTCATAAGTCTACTTATTGCCACAATATAACTTTTGCATATTTTATCTATTTTTATATAAAAAAATAGACTATATAAAAATAAATGATACTTTTTTTTAATAATTTCCAGCTTTGTGTTGCACATTTCTTATTTGAGGAGCAAGTGTAAAAAGAATGCATGTCATATCGTTCGCAATTTTCATTGTGTTGTGTTCATAGAAAAATCAGGCTACCCCCATGAGAACATTTCCAATGGTATTGCATGAATTTCTATCTGGTTTAGATAATAGGACAAAGCACTTCCACAAGATCATGCCAGCATATGACAACATGTTTTGTTTTACTTTTGTGGGTGAGAAAATTGACTCTACCTTCAATATGGGTAATTCCCCTTTGATATTTAGATTACATGGATAGAACTACCGTTTGATTGGAAGCCTATTCCTAACGGAAGGTTCCACGCCTAAATTTTTCCATTTATATTTATTATGATATCGATAATGAAGTCTCTAACATATTACAATCCTTTGGGTACTTTCACGATTTCATCCAACTACTTTCAACTTCATGACTATGTCACATTTGTGTTATTGCTTTTGCAAACTTATCAATTTTTAGGCATAATGTAGGGAACAACACTCTCCATTAAAGTATTGTTATGTATTTACAACAAATGTTGGATCACTAAAATGTATTAGTCAAGTCATTTTGTGTTGCAAACGAGGAAATGAGGGAAGGGATGTTTAGTAAAATAAAAATACGGTTAATTGGTAGGAGAGATACAAATGCCCAAACATACATCCTTCCCACTATTATTAGTGAAATCATCGGCTTGACTGATGGTGATTTTGACACTACCTTCGTACCTTCCTTTACGGTACCCATTATTGTTTCTATATGATGAAGATGGTTATAGGAAAGACATTCCATTCTTTAAGCACAGACAAAGAGATTACAGGGGTAGGCAGAGGGTAAGTATATGGGAATTTTTTAGATATCTCCTACAAGAACGATATGTTGAACCTCCAACTATTCTACTATCAAAGAGGCTATTCGAGCAATTTGTATTTGATGCCTACACTATGATGGAATCTTCTAGACTTACATATATTTGTACCCACAAAAAAAATTATGATGTGAAATATACTAAGGTTTGGCTGGTGTGTTTTTCATGTAGAAACTAATCGAACAACACAAGGAAGGCAAATAATGTTGTCATCATCATTTACTGGCACTGCTTGCTACATAATCTAAAATTATTAGGATGCTATGGTGATATGCAGATGGGTGGGTTACCCAAATATATTTATTACATTCACATGTAACTCCAAATGGCTTGAGATTAAGCATTATGTTGATTCTAAGAATCTTAAAGCTGATGATTGTCCAGACGTTATCTCTCGCATATTCAAGATTAAGTTGGGCATGTTAATTAATGACTTACGGCATAATAAAATATTTGGGAATGCTGGAGTTGAAAGTAGTGAGTAGGAGTCAATCACACAAAGACTGTAATTTAATTCATAGATATCTATTATCATATAAATTCCTCTGGTCTATAGGGACATCCGCAAGTGCACGTATTTGTTGTTGCTGTCAAGGTCAATCACATAAGGACCTAGGGTCAATTATCAAAATTTACGTTTTTGATTAACTAAACTAATAAGTAAGATAATAGAGAATAAAATTATAATATTAAATAATAATAATAATAATAATAATAATAATAAAATAAATAGCTAAGTGGGTGGAATTCAATATAATGAAGGGTTGGGATTGGGTTTTCACCACAACTTCAGTACTCAATGTCGAATTATTTAAGCTCTCGTTGTTTAATTAAACTAAAAAGAGTAAATTAGCCTACATTAATCTAAAGCCTATTTTGAAGTCTAAAGATCATGCCTAATTAAGCTCAAATACTTACTTTTATGGAATTAAGATTAAATTAAGCCTATTAAGCTTCTTGCTAATCTACTATAATTTTTAAGGAATCTAGCTTACTTTTGTGGTTCAAATTTTCTGCTTAATTTTTAGATGTCTAGTGGTAATTTTAAACTTTTAGTCCTTTAGTTAATTATCTATGATTGCTAATTTGGTGATCAAGAAAGTGAACAAAGTTCAATCATAAGAAATCAAGTTTAAAATTTTAAACTTTCACTAAGAACATATACGAATTCGTCATCAATTACTAAAAAGTTAGGTTCTTTCCCAATCTTGGGTAAAGAATCTACTCACTCATGATTGGCAATAAAGAACACATCAAATAAATATGCAATTCAATCATGGAAAAAAAATTATTAAAGAGAAGAAAGAAAGAACATGTCTTTTGATTAAAATCTTCAAGGTAGAGAGTTATAATCCTATCTTGCATAATAAATTCTTTATTTTCCATCAATACTTAAGTTCTAGATCTAGATAAAGATCCTCCAAATCCTAAGATAAAATACAAGTATATAGGTCTTAAAAATATAGAAAGAAATAAATAAGTTTTGTAAATGTCATAACCAAACCAAGTGTGTGGCACATGTTGTTTTGCTTAATTCTTGCTCGTTTGGACAGTCTTTGGTATTCTTGCTGCAACTTTTTTTTCCGACCTTAGATTGATGTGATTCAAGTTGTATTCAAAATATATTGAATATACCTAAAAATTTAGTGTTTAGGTTTTTTTAGATTCTTATTTAATCATTGTTGAAATTTTATTTATTTATATACATGCATCCATTTTCTTCTTGAATCATGCATTCTAAATCTCACTGTAGGTCCAAACTCTTATTTAACTTCCAATGATCATCAAATCATTTAATCTTGAGCCAATAATTACATATAATAATACAAACCAAAGTATTATCATTGATCTGACACGAAATGTGCATCAAACATCCATAAATTATGCTTAAAACACACTAAGATAATGTATATTTTATGTGTTTATCAATCATCCAGATATTATCTCTCTCTTATTCAAGATTAAGTTGGGCATTTTAATTAATGACTTATCATATAATATATATTTGAGATTTCTAGAGCAGGTATTTTATGAGTCTTCAAGTATTACCTTATTCTCTTAATTTTTTGTGCGCTTTTAATTTATATTAGCATAATATGGTTTATTGTTATAACACCCCATTCCTAAAAATCCTAATTATAATAGGTAAATGTGTGTATTAGTTATAGTAATTATTTTAGGATAATTGATAATAAATATATTATTAATATGTGTAATATTATTTTTACGTATTAGCTATAAAATTTAATTAGGTTAAAATATACTAGAGGATGCGTTTTAATATTTAAACCTAAGATGAGTCATAACGGGTATATGTTTCATCAAATAAACCTAGCTCAGTAAACTTAAATTATACTGAATATTTTATCCTAAATATTTACCTAGATTTTCCACTCTAATCTATCCCTAACCTATGCTAGATTTTCCCTTGATCATCACCCTACCATCCTTAGCTAGCACCTTACCCTATAAACCCATGCCTCCTTTCTCCCCATGTTATTCTCTCTTGGTTTTGTTCCTCATTTCACTACATGAAATCCTTGCTTATACACTTCTTATAGCCTCCTGTGTTGCGTCAAAAACCCTCAACCATCTTGTAATTCGTACTTCTCCTAAGCTTCCTCACACATAATTCTCCCCCAACCTTTATTCCCTATCTTTTGCTCCTTCCACCACCATTTTTATTTGCTACAATGCAACCCTCCATAGGCCTCCTTACCTTACCATCAGTCACCTAACCCATAGCCTTCCCAACACCTGTGCACATGCTAAAATAAATAAAATGATAGAACTAGGGTTTTGAAGAGTATTTGGGTAATTTTAATTTAAGGTATATTTTATAAATAATTTAATGCTAGGATAACCTTAGACTTTTTATACGTTGACCTTAGCTTTGACTTGGCTTGATTTAGACCTGTGAAATTATGGTTTACCTAAATAATTAGAAATAAAGGAAAAAATGGTTAAGTATGGAAAATAAAAACTTCTGTGTCGTATGTGAATTATGTGATCACCATATAAGATATTAATACTTAAAGTGAAAGATCTAGAGTTGAGAATGCTTGCTCTCTAGGGTTCAGTACCTTAGAGGTGATGTATTAGCCCTCTTTTTTGGTTCACTGGTGTACCGCTGTGCCCCAGTTTTTAATGCCTTGGGCATTGCATGCAAAGATGATCCGCATCTCAATGCTAGCTCCACAGAGAACACACTGCAAATTAATACTTATCCATGTTTCCCTCAGTATCTTTGGGGTAGGGGCCTATTTTGCATGATAAGCCATAAAGGTATGCGATGCCTAGGGAGGATAAGGTTATGCCAAACCAATCTTGCCCCCATTTCTTTGGCTTTCTGTCTCTCAACACCTCATAAGTTGATTTAATGGAGTATTCCTGAAGCCTTGTATCCAACTAACTCTAAAGGAGAGGGTGAAGCTTACCTCGAAGCAAGAGCAACTACTAGAAGACCCTTGATGTATATGATGAAGGTCTATATGTCAGCACATCCCCCCTTTTGAGGTAAATGGCATGAATCCATTTAACCTAGAAAGATTCCTTCTTAATGCAAATATTCTAAGGCAATCTCCTTAATGTACAACTATTCCACAACTCCAACTAGAGAAAATCCAAGTCACCTTCATCCTTGGGCAATCATAACTGATCCCTAGAAACAAGATTTCTCTTCCTTGTAGTCAACTTTCTAGACCACAAGAAAATTCAACAGAGAATGACAAACTTATGCAGAATTTTCTTCGATAGAAAAATTACTTGGCTAAAGTACACTTTTAAACTAAACATCACAGATTTGTAATTGCATGCTTCCCCATAAAATATTGATTATAATCTATCTTCATAAAAAGTTGTAAGGTGACATAAAATATTGTATCTATTTCAAATGAATAAAATCTATCAATTTTATTAATACCTCTCTCTCTCTCTCTCTCACACACACACACACACACACACACACACTCCCATTTGTAATTGCATGCTTCGCCACAAAATATTGATTGTAATCTATCTTTACAAAAAGTTTTAAGGTGACATAAAATATTATATTTGTTTCAAATGAATAAAATCTATCGATTTTATTAATCCTTCTCTCTGTCTCTCTATCTATCTCTCTCTCTCACTCTTACTTATATTCCAGTTCTTACTTATCCTTATAAATATTATCTTTGTTGCTCTTTGATCTTGATTATACTTTCCTAGATCCATGGGCATCCCTGGCATCAGAGCCTAGGGGGAAAGGCAGTGAAGGTTCGTTATTTCATTGCTTGTTTTATCCATTACTGCCTGCTCTGATTCATTTAGAGTCTATCTATTTTGGTAGTAAGTCAATGAAAACATAGTTAATATTGAAGAGTAAGAATTTGAAGAATTTTAAGGATCGGATGATACCTGAAAACTTCCTAAAATTCAAAAAGAACTAATTTACAAAACTTCAAAATGGTATGGTTTTCAAAATAATTACATCATCAAAACTAAAGGATAAGATATTCAAATTTCAAAATCCTTTGAAACAATCAAACTTCTTTCAAGAAAGTCAATCAAAAAACATCTTAGCAGTGACTTTATATATATATGTATATATATATGGGCCTCGTCCAATTAGGATTCAAACCCCTACCTAGGGAAGGATTGAACACTTCAATCCTTGCTATCCTACGTGATGGTAGACTCAAAAAATTTGAGTATTCAATTTTAGGAACCATCTAATCTAGTTTATGCAATAGTCCTATTTTCTTCAATTCCTTTACAAATTTCTCCACTTTTTTATTTGATCTTAACCTTATGCATTCTCATACCCTTCAAGTAAAAGTATATGGGTATGAGATGTTTAAAGGATTAACACCAGTAGCTATGACTTATCATATCCACTATAAAATTATGAAAGCTGCGTTCAAAACAAACATCAAAACCCAGAGCATTAAGGCCAAGACCCTTCTACTCCAAACTGACCTAAGCAAAGCAAATGTGGCTATTCCTCGAACAATCAAATGAAGGGATATTACCCTTCTAGAAGATTAGCTTCTGAAAAATGTTGCTCTATCTCAAGATGAGTAGTCTTAGCCCTCTACAGAACCAAATATAAAGTTAAGTCAAATCATCTAGTTCTTGGATGGAATGGTAAGACTTAGCTTCCAAATTTCTTAGAGTACAAGATACCCTAGCACAACCTCAAACTCATCTATTCTAGACTTAGGTAGAGTATCAAATCTCACACCTATTATCAACCTTCCATATGACCAACATAGAAACTCTATTTTTGACCCCCATAGTACATCCTTTCAAATGATAAAATACAATACAAGAATTCCTCATTCTGACCATACAAGACAGAGTCAACCAAGAAATGTTGAGGACCAAACAAAGCTGGAATCTCCATACATTTTTGAATAAATCTCAAAACTCCTTTAGGAAGTAACTTCTCCTCTTGAGTCACCTAACTTTTTTGATATTACTGAGAACCTAATAATTGTTCTTGAGAAAGATTTTAAAATTAATAAAAAATTCCTTCAACAAGATTTTTACGCCAAGTATAATTTAGGAAAAAGAAACTAAATTTTCAAACATTTTCTTAACTAATGTCAAGATATTCAAATAGAATTTTATACTTTTCTTGAAAACAAAAAGGTACACGTTCTTTTCTTTGATTATTTTAGGATGTATGCTCAACAAAATAATATTAGCTTTCATTTTCAAGATATAAGTTCTATTACAACTTGAAACAAAACCAAAATCTGGGAAACTGACAAAGGAATGACCAAATTTGACAATCCTCCCTTACAAAACATTAAGCTCACTTCTGGTGAGAATTCACCAGAATTAAAACCACTTAGGATGCCAAAAGAAGAAGAACATGAAAATATAGAAAAAATTCTTCTTTAATATAATTACACCAACATCCACTTAAGCATAATTGGTTCGTAGCTAATAAAACTAGATAAACCAATACAAAAAACTATCCTCCCTAAATTCCAAGCTACCTCTATTCCCTAGGATTCAGAGAGTAAAAAATTGCCAGTGTTCAAACTATTTGAGGTTTCAAATACAAGCTAGCAAAACATCTAAGCTAAAAAAAAAATAATTCTTCCAAGCCATTAAAACGCAACTTAGCTATATAAACCTAGTATCTCCATCAAACTAGGTGTAAATCCCTGTTACAACTGACCTAAATACAAACTTACAAATAAACACTATAGGATCATCACAACAAATATATGATGAAGAGGTTGAAGAACCATTCCTCTCATGCATTTATGAAAGGATTGTATCCTCCTGGATGATCATTCCTAGATATACAACCCCTGAATTTAGATGAGACCAAACAAAATGGTCCAACAGAATTACAAGGCTTCCTCTCTATACGAATGGAACATAGATGGCATGTTAGAATATCACATTCTAAACCTCCTTCAATAAATGAGTATGGTAGCTAATGCCCATAAAACTCAGACATGCACCTCTCATAAGGCCATTGCAGAACTCCTCATTGTAAAGTTCTCTTGCCAACTCAAAGGTTGGTGGAATTTCCATCTCACCCTTGAAGAGAAAAACTTCATTCTTGATGTTGTTAAGATGGATGAGAACGACAACATTGTATGCAAAAATAATGATGTTTGTTCTGATGTTGTTACCTCTTTGATTCTTTTAATTTCCCAGCATTTTGTTAGAGATCCTTTGCATCTCAAAGACAAAATTGCATAATTACTTTCAAATCCCTGCAGTAAACACCTTAGTAATTTCTAGTGGTATAAGAATTCCTTTTTAAATAGAGTTATGCTTCATGGTGACTTTAACTAGCCTTTCTAAAAAGAAAAATTCCTGCTGGTATTCTGCCACTTCTTGGTGAAAGGGTCAGAAATAAAATCAAAGAAGCCTATGGTGACTAAATTCCTTATAATCGGTTTTCCTATTGAGAACTCATTAGCTTGACCCAAAAGGAAGGTCTTATGATCTATCAAGACCTTAAACTTTGAAAACATCTAAAAATGAACAAAACCAGACAAGAGCTTGGTTTCTTCTGCAAACAATTTGATATACTTGGTACCTCTAATAAACCTAAAACTTGTGATGGTTCTTACAAACCAAACTATCACCATTACAAAAAAAAAAAAATAAAGAAACAATTGCCTGCTCCACAAACACAGCATCAAATGCCTTAATATAAAAAATTTCAACCCTGTAGAAAACCACCTCAAACCATCTCTTATAGATCTACTCATAAGGAATACCTATTATAAGAGTGGTAGGCAAGGCCACATCTCAAGATATTTCCAATTAAAGAAACAAATTTGAGAATTAAATCTCGATGAACAAATATTAGGGAAAATTCAAAACCTCTTAATTGATTCTTTTGAAAATGATTCTTAAGATGGACACCTCTCTGAACCATGTCTTCAAATTGATGAAATTGCTTCATCTTCTTCCTCTACAACTAACTGTTAGGATGAATATTTCTTAAAATAAGTAAATGTCCTCACTAAAGAGCAAAGGCTTATACTTGAAGTGATCCAACTTATAGATAATCCATTAAAATAAAAGTAGTATCTTGAGAGGCTTCGTGAATCACTTGAGAATGAAGATTCAAAACCATCTTCATCAAAACTCACGGCAAAACCTGCAAATACATATGACCTAACTTTATTCTCAAATGACAACATAAATTAAAACACTCTATTCCCATAACTTCTAAGCTTCAAATTGAAATTAACGAAGTCAAGGTGTTAAAACAACTCCAATAAAAATAGGAGAATGATAGCAATATCATTTAGATTCTTTTTTCAAGAACCATGGAAAAATATTCTCTTGTTTCCAATGAAATTGATGATTTAGAAGATCAATCCTTTTAGCATTTACCAGCTTCCCCATACTTCCTTAATGTTCTAAAGGAAATAACATCATAAAAATATATTATAAACATTAATCTCAAAATTTTTGATAATTTTTAGATCAACACCATCGCTCTCTTTGACACAGGTGATGATCTAAAATGCATCAAAGATGGAATCATTTCAAAATGATTCCTCTTCCCAACTTTTGAAAAACTCTCTGTAGCTACAAGCTCCAGACTCAAAATCAAAAGCAAATGCAAAGCATATTTTCTTTGCAATAATCTCCAAATAAAATCAACTTATTTGGTAACCCAAACATTAGTTATAGCATAATATTATGAACTCCTTTCATAGAATTGATTACTCCATATCAAGTTGATCCTTTAAAGAAAAAGGAAAAACAAATTTACTCTCTTGTTTTGAAATATCGAGAACCATAAATTTGAACCGTCTCAAAGAAAATTCAATTTACTATAACCCAATAAACCTCCTTATTCAGAAAAAACAAACTCATCTCTACTTTCTCAAGCTAGATGTTAGATGTTACCCTTGCAAGAATATAAAACCAATTAGAATCCAAATTTAGTAAAACAAAGATTCTTGAATTACAAAACCAAATCAAGAGAGAAGTCTGTGTAGATCTACCAAGAACTTTCTGGTTAAGAAAACAACATATAGTGGATTTGCCTTAGGAAGATTCATTTTTTGAAAAGAATATTCCCACAAAGGCTAGGCTAATTCAGGTGAATACTAATTTAGAAAAACACAGCCAATTTGAGGTTATTAACTTGGAAAATAAAAATCTCATATCCAAGTCTAGATCTCCTTGGTCTTGTGCAGCTATGTCAACAAATAGTCTAAAATTGAACATGGAACTCCTCGTCTCGTCATCAATTACAAACCTTCAAACACTGCATTAAAATGGATTAGATACCTAATAACTAACAAAAAGGATGCTCTCCAAAAACTATACTCTACACTTATTTTTTCAAAGTTTGATTTAAAATCGAGATTTTGGAAAATTCAAATTTCACCAAAAGATTAATACAAAACTTCTTTTACTGTCCCCTTTGGTCAATATCAATGGAACGTAATGCCTTTTGGATTAAAAAAAATGGTCTTTCTGAATTTCAAAGAATTATGAATGATATTTTTAATTCATACTCAAAATTTTTCATTGTTTATATTGAATGTTCTCATATTTCCTCATTCCATAGACTTGTATTACAACATCTTAGTACATTTATTTCAGTCATAAGATGAAGCAATCTCATGGTCTCAAAATTAAAAATTTCATTGTTTCAAACCTGCATTAGGTTCCTAGGTCATTACATTTCCTAGGGAACCATTACTCTAATATAAAGGTCTTTATAATTTGCATCTAAGTTCTTAGATAGGATCTTAGATAAAAAGAAATTACAAAGATTTTTAGGAAGAATGAATTTTTTCATAGATTTTTTTCCAAACATAAATCAAATAGCAAAACCTGTACATGAGCCTCTTAAGAAAATCCTTGCTCCTTAGTCATAGAAACATACTAATGCTATCATGTGCATTAAAAATAGGTTAAGCAAATCCTTTGCCTCCACCTTACTGATTCATCCCTTCCAAAAATTGTCGAAACTGATGCCTCCGATATTTGTTAAGCTAGCATACTCAAATAAATACAAAATTAGTAGGAGAAAATAATTTAGTTCACTTCTACTTATTAGAACGATATTCAAAGGAATTATTCTACAATAAGAAAAGATATCATTTTGATTGTCCTCTGTGTAAAAAATTCTAATATGATCTTCTTAATCAAAAATTTCTCCTTCACATAGACTACAAATTTGCAAAAAAGAAAAAAAAATCCTAAAAAAGGACGTCCAAAACATTGCCTCTTCCAAACAAATATTTTTCAGATGGCAAGCCATTCTCTCTCTTTTTGATTTTAACATAGAATACATCCATTCTCTCTCTTTTTGATTTTCAGATGGCAAACTCCATACTAGATTTTCTGACAAGAGAGTTTCTCTAGGCAAAACAAGAGTATGGCTCCAAAGAAGGGTAAGTAACTTATTTCATAGGCCATCTCAAAACCTTAAAACTCAATCAAAACATAGTATGAGGAAACACTTGAAAATGAAGCCTCTTCCTCACAAAAACCTGAAACTAGCAAATAGAGTGAAGTCCAAATTTGGGTTTTTACCTTAATAAAATTCCCCTAAAGCCTTCATAGTGCTTCAGCAACTAATATAAAACATTCCATCTCCAGACAATGGTATAATTTCTTCCTCTATTTTAAAAATCAAGGAGGGTTCTTCAACTAAAAACTCCCCCTTCTTAAAAAGTTTTGAAAATATAAGAGGGATCTTCCTAAAAAACCCCTCCTAAAAATTTGATTTCATCCTCAAAAACCCCCTGTCAAAGTCTGATTTCAAAACTATCTTTGCCAAATTTGACCATATTGCCAAACCTTTCATTGAAATAAATTGTTAAAAAATAAAATTATTTTCAAAAACCTTATGAATATTTTATAAAACCCCATTTTTAGATTATTACCAATTGTGAAGATGAATTTCATCACTATGATCCTTTTTTATCTTTCCAAAAGATGTTTTCTGGATAGTTCTTCAAACCATGGGATGTTACAAAACTAGCGCCATATTACATGGACATCCTAAAAGATATCGGTTCTACATCCTTAAAATACTTTATCCACCATGACACGTAAAATGAAATAGCCTATTAGACCTATAAATCCACAAAATCCTCCTCCCTACGGATTGGGGTAAGGCCCTCGAATTACCCAAATATCTCCCAAATACAAAACTTCCCTAAATTCTACCCTCATTTATAATTACTAGGACTATCAGTTTAGTATAACACCTTTTATACCCAAAATAGAAGGAAGGGCCATTCATGGTTAATTTTCTTCCAAAAATTTTCATAATATAATGTACCTATTTGGTTCATCAAATGGTGGAAGGATTTTGGATCTTCTCTTGCCATTTTACCTCCCGAGGTATCTAAACCATTAGATTCCTTCAAAACCCTTTTTTTTCCCTCTCTAAAAGATAGAAAGTTACTGCCTATCTTTCATTTATGTAGATTTTTATTCTGTCCTTGGCTATTTTCTTGGACAATTGAACAACATGATATCGATGGTATCCCAACACTTGTTTGCCGATTTAAAATTAAATGGTGGAACATGTTTCAAGCCTTTGAAAAAATCTCAAAACATTTTATCTAAAAATAGAAAAAAAACCTATGAAGTTGGAAAACTAATCTCCTAAATTTCTTTGAGCCCCTCATTTACTCAATTCTTGGCTCAAGAGTTGTCATAGTAGCATGACTTGTTGCAGCCAAAATTGAGGAAGAATATTGACCATCCTTAGCCAAACCCTTCTACAAAACAAAACCCAATCACCATATTCATTAGAATCCCTTGATTATGATGGCAAAAATGAAGATGACTGTTTCCAAATACTACCTAGTATTCCTTAACTCTCTATATAAGTATCATACCTCAAAACAGGGTAAAACATAGCCCCACAAAGGCACATCGGTCAAAAGAAAAATCAAGAAGGATAAAAGGCAGCCCCGTAAGGACACTTCAATCATAAAAGGAGAAAAAGGACAATCACTGTAGCAACCAAAAATAAAAAAGATAAAGAATCTTTTAACCTTCAAATACAAAGGAATCTGCTTTTGGTTATTTTACCTAGCTCTACTTTTTAAAATTATTTCGGTGCATTAGTTTTCAAAAGATGTAATTATTAGGTTAGAAGCGTATTTTTCAAAATATGTAATCATCATGTTTGCATGACTAAAAGATCCTCAACTCTAATAAATGGAGGACTTAGCCTCCAGAGCCGATCATCGACTTTCGATTTTTTAATTTTCTCCCATTTTTAATTTCATGCTTCCCCACAAAATATTGATTGTAATCTATCTTCACAAAAAGTCGTAAGGTGACTTACAATATTGTATCTGTTTCAAATGAATTAAATCTATCAGTGTTATTAATTCTTCTCTCTCTCTCTCTCTCTCTCTCTCTCTCTCTTACTTATATTCTAGTTCTTACTTATCCCTGTAAATATTTTTCTTTCTTACCCCTTGATCTTGATTGTGCTTTCCTAGATCCTCAAGCATCCTTGGTATTAGTTTTAATCTTCTAGTTATAGGAACTAATTTACCTAACTAGTTACCTAGTAAAAACCAATAAAATGAAAATAAACCAAATACCATAGGCATATCTAATAACTACATATAGGTCTTCCCATTAGAATAAGCAACTGAGGACTACTAAAAGTCTTAGTCATTAAGTGTACATGTAAGATTGCAACCTTAGATAGAGTAGATCTAAAACAAACCGAAATTGAATATATACAACTGTAACTTATTTAATATAAGCAGTCAGTACAACTAAATCAAAAGCGAAATATATATATATATATCATCGTAGTTGATTCAATATATATAGCGAACATAACTAAACTTCTAGAAACCACCCTGAAGGATCCTAAACCCAACTCAAGTCTTTCACTTAATTTTTTCTATATTATTCAAAGTGATCAGATAATGGAATTAAGGTGCACGACCATATATAAACATTTTTATACATTACTTAAATATCTACCTTTCCACATTTTTATACACCTTTTATATTTTATAATTTTTAAAAATATTCACTATAATAGCTCTTACATAACTAACATATCCCATAAATAATGCTTAAGAAAAAGATCTTTCCATATATAGTATTTTCCAAAAAATGTGACATTCCACAATATAATGTTTCATAGAAAATTGTAGGTCACTCAGGTCGACCATCAACCAACAATATACTTTAAAACCAAATAAGCCGTCAAAGCTCATGAATATATAATAAGATCTTAAAATAACATGAACCACAATTTTATTTGGTACTAGTGACACATAAAAGAAAATAAGCACCCACATGTTTCATATAATTACTAAATAACACATGAAAACACAATAACTATATAGAAAAGCGACCTATATAAATACATATATTCATAAAGCTCATAATTTCAAATAGATGACAACTAATATATAATTATTTATATATATTGATGTAAAAGCATGTCTAGAACACTCTTAATCGTATTCTTCAAATGATTAAGAACAAGAAGAATTAGCATACTTAGAGATGGAACCTATTGTGCTTAAAAATTCTTATACTTCTAACGTTTTGTCAAGTAATTCTTATAGGTATTGTACATGTTTGCAAGAAGTTCACGTTGATTGAAGATCTTTGATGTATAAGGTAATGTCAATGAAATTGCAAGGATTACAAAGTGTAAGGAAGAACAAGACTACAAGACTACAAAGTTGAATTACATATTATTACATCTATGTATTATATTATTAAAGTTGTGTAGCTTTGTTATTTTATTGTATGCTTTGTAATCCTTGTAAATTATCATTGTACTTTTTTAATATGTATTATACCATTCATTAGAGGTTTATTTCATTAATAAGGGCTACTTAGTGGGCTTATTAATGAAAGGGCCTGCATGGATTCACGCATATATAAAACCTTGTACTCATTAGACATGACATAACATGAAAAGTTCATTTATGAATTCGAAAGAGAGCATCATGAGATAAAAATGAGTTCTTTTTCTTATCTTCTCCTTCTTCAAATGAGATTATTTAGGAGTAGAAAGATTTTTCTATCAAGAAATAAAATATTTCTCATTAGAAGACATTAGATCTTGGTATAGATCTAATCCACCCTATCAAAGCATTCAAGAAACATTAACATCAAGCAAAGAGTCAATCGGTTGGTGCATTTTTGTGACTTTGTAATCCTTAAAAAAAGTTCTTGGTTGTAGAATATTGTTTGAAGATAATATTTTTCATCAAAATTTGTATCAAAGCACGTTTTGAAGTCCGAAATGCAAGGGCACAAAATATTTCCTAGTTCGACAACCATAATCTACCACTTTGAAGTTCAAATAAGGTTCTTAATAAATCTTGATAGAATTCTTTGATTCTTGATGTGTTCTTGTTGAGTCTTTGTGAAAAGTTGCATATTACTCATGAATCTTGCATAGTATAGTAGGATCTTTCATGGTTCTAGAATGAATCTTGAGTGATGATGCATGTTAGGTTCAACACGAAAGTATGAAATTTTGTGTTAAATTTATATGCAAAAGGTTATACATGTAATGTGGATGATTTTTAATGTGTGAGTTAAAAAAATTTTACATGATAATGTGTATGTTTAGGATTCATTTTCTTTTAGTTGGTCACGTGTGATGATCACATATAAGAGTTAATAAACCTAAGTGTACACGGTGTGAAGGTTTACTTGGTTTGGGTTCATCGCCGAGTAGTGTGCATGTGTTTTTGTTTATTTTAATCATGTGTTTTGGTGTGAGTGTGTTCGAGTATTGTGATTCATTATCAAGTGGAATTAGTGCAATTTGAGGTATTACCTTTCCCTGCATGAAATTTTTCTTAGCACATTCGAATGCATGTAAGTGTTGTAAGTGTTTTCAAATAGGGTTTTTCAAAAAAAAAAACTCACATAATTCAATAAAAGAATTTAGCAAGATTGGTTTTAGTGTATTAATTTTTGTATTGTGATTTGTATTTTGTTTGATTATTGTGTATTTGATTCTTTGAACTCAAATTAGTATACAATAATCAAATAAGAACCATATAGTGGGGGTGAAGTGATTCGGTTTTAATCAATTAAAACCTAAAGTGAAACTCGAGTGTGGTATAAGTGTTGGGATAATTAAATCATAGAGGGGTAATAAAATTTTCATTACATGTTTGAAGGTATTCAAAAAATATCTAATAATTGGGATGCCACTAATGTACTACTTAGACAAATACCTACTATACAAACATAAATACAAAGGTTATAGTCTAGGTTAGAATTCTATGAAATCAAATAATCCAAATAAGGGAAGGTATTTGAATTCAAGAATAGACCATGACAAAGAATCTATAGGAAGTGTAAGTAATAGAAATCTCCATGACCATTAACCTTAGTATCTTCAAAAGGTGGATAAGGGCATTAAGCTTGATCTTTCTGACTTTGATGGTAAACTTGATAAAGATTCATTAATTGAGTGGTTACATGAAGTAGAGACTATCTTTGAGTTTAATTATTATCAAGATGAGCAAGTGTAAACTCACTACTCTTATGTTTAAGAAGTTTGCTAGAATATGGTATGATAATCTAAAGAGGACTAGGGAAGGTGATGGTAAATCAAAGATAAAATTTTGGGAGAAACTTAAGAAACATTTAAGGAAGAAATTTATTTCTAAGGAGTATGTGAAACGCCCTAAAAATTTTTAATTTTAAATATTATTTTTAAATGAGGTTTTATTATAAAAATTTATTAGATTAATTATTTTTATTAAAATAAAAGGAAATTAATTAGGTCAAATTAATAAGAAATTTATAAGTATTTTAACTAATTAAGGATTTTATTTTAAAAAATAATTAAATAAATTAGTTTATTTAAAATAATAAAGATAAAATAGTTTCAAATTAATATTAATTTTATAAATTATTTAATTGTAGAAAAATTGGTTGTTCTACTAATTAAAATATAATTTATGGAAAACCTTTTAAAAATCTTAATTTAGCCTAAAAAGAGATTTAAATATTTTTTTTGCTTAAATATTATTATTTTTAAATATCCCAAATATCCCAATTAATTTAATTAACCCAACCCACTATTTTTCTTTTTCCCTTTTTCCTTTTCTTTCTTCCTTTTTCCTTTCTTTTTCTTTCTTTTCTTCTTTTTCTTTTTCCTATCCTTTTCCCCGACCTGGGCCATGTTGCAGCCCAGTTCTCCTTCTTCCCTCCTTCGTCATGGGCCATTCCCGCTGCCCAAACTCCCTTCATTTAATCTTCATGCCGCATTTCCCTATTTTCCCTGTTGAAACGCTGCATCTAAATTTTTTTTAGTAGTCGTTGCCGACCGGCCCGGCCCAGCCCCCATCTTCTTCTTCCTTCTTCCCCCCCCCCCCCCCCCCCCCCCCCCGCGCGTCGATGCCGTTCGACCTGCAACCTCTGTCGCCCAGCCGAGATTATCGCCGCCGGTTATGGCAGTTTTGACCGGCCGTTTTTATTCCTATCTCTTCTCCCTGAATCGTCGGCCCTTCTGACCCAACCAAATATCCATTTCTCGTGCGATTTTTCCCTCTCCTTTCCATGCGTAACCCTTGCCCAGTTTTGCTGCCACCGGTAAGCCTGAACCCTACTGCATTATCTCCTCGCCGACCCACATAACCTTAACCTCTCCTCTAACTCTATAAATATCCCCATAATTTACCCTGTTTTGAGTTTTGATTTCCTAACCCAGAAAACCTATCTTGTCGCCGCCACTCCTTTAGATGCCTCATCCGCCACCTCCGGCCAACTTCGCCACCTACTCCGCCTTCCAAAATATTCCTTGCATCGCCCTCTAGCTAACCAAACGTTCCATGTACCTCGATTCTTCCTACACAAGTCTCCTCGGCTGTGCGAATTCCCCTTCCCAACCAGCCCTTCCTTCCATCTCTGCCACCCTTTGTGTCACCCTTAGCCACCTCTTCCGCCGCTCCTTTCACCTCCCAAATTATTCTTCAGGCCCCCCTCTACCTTTCCATACCTCTCTTTTCCTTTTTCTCCCTCTCCTCCTCTCTTTTTCTTCTTCTCTCCCATTCAGCCACCACCTCCGTCACCATGTGCCACCACCGTTGGCTGCAACACCACCTCCATCCTATCCCTCTCCTTCTGGGCAACTCAAAACACCCCAACTCCCACCTTAATTCTCCCCATCTTTTTCCCAGCATTTAACTTTTACCCTTTTCTTCTCTTTTTCTGGCCACCGCCGCCGTCGCCGTGCACCATCGCCAGTGCCACCCATCCCCACCAGCCTAAGATTGAACCCTAGACCCTCTCAACCCTTTTCCTTATTTTTACAACCCTTAATTTAATTTATTTGAGTATAAATACTATTATTATTATTATTATTATTATTTATATTTTTAATATGTATTATTATTATTATTATTATTATTATTATTATTATTATTATTATTATTAGTTTTAATGTTTTTATTATTATTTCTGTTGAGGGCTGAAGTTCTATTGTATTTTTATTTCGATTTTATTATTATTCTTTTTATTATTTCTATTATTACTATTATTAATATTAATATGTTATTATTATTATTATTATAATTATAATCATTTTATTTTTACTATTTCGAATTACTACTATTATTATTCCATTATTAATATTACAAACAATTTACTATTAGTTTTACTATTATTATTATTTCATTATTATTATCATTACTAAATTTGGTTGTTTATTTTACTAACATTATTATTAGTATTGATTTATAAAGGGGCCGAAGCCATTATTTCACTTTGTTTTTAAATAATGTCCTTTTTATTGTTACTATTATTATTATTATTATTCTTATTTATAAATATTATCATTTATATTATTTTAGTATCATTTTTATTATTATTAGGGTGAAGTCTTTAACCCTATATTATCAACTTATATAATATTTCTATTATTTCTATATCTTTAGCAAAGTTAGAGTTTTATTAATATTATTTTTATTAGTATGTTATTATTTGGTCAAAGCCCTAAGAAGGCATAGGAGCGTACTCCAAGATCGGTGTCATTTCAGGTAAGAGTGTTACTAAGGCCTTTTATGTGTTTATATGCATTATGTACTTTGCATGCTATGTATCCTATGTTTATCATTATTAATTATGTCATGTGTGGTATGATGTGGAGTTGAAGTATGTTTTCGTGTATTTGCATGGCATATGTATTATGTATATGTGATGATATGTGTTGTAACCCTGAAAGATATGCATGTGAGGATGTTGATGTGGTTTGTGTGGGAGAAAGGATGAAAAAGGAGGATGGAAAAAGAATTTAACTAAGGGATGTGAGTTGACCTAAGTATTTTAATGATTCCTGAGTGGAAGAATAAAATGGGAAATTTAGGGTTTTGTGTGAGAGGATATAATTTATGGTTTTCCATGGGAGAATCTAATTTATGGTTTTATGTGGGAAAATCTAATTTATAATGTTATATGGGAGAATCTAAATTATGATTTTATATAGGAGGATCTAATTTATGATTTTATGTGGGAGAATATAATTTATGGTTTTGAACGGAAGAATATAATTTATGGTTTTGTGTGGGAGAATATAATTTATGGTTTTGTATGGGAGAATATAATTTATGATTTTATATGGGAGAATCTACTTTATGGTTTGTATAGGAGAATCTAATTTATGGTGTTATGTGGGGGAATTTAATTTATGATGTTATATGGGAGAATCTAATTTATGATGCTGTATGGGAGAATGTAATTTATAATGTTATATGGAAGAATCTAATTTATGGTTTTGTATGGGAGGATCTGATGTAGGGTTTTGTATGGATGAATCTTTGGTTTTATATGGTTTGAATCTAGGGATTGGTGTGGATGAATCTTTGGTTTTGTATGGTTGGTAATTAGGGTTTGGTATGTATGAATCTTTGGGTTTTATATGTCTTGAATCTAGGGTTTGGTATGGATGAATCTTTGGTTTTGTATGGATTTAATTCAGGGTTCTATATGGAGAAACCTTGGGTTTTGTGTGGATAAAATATTAGATTTTTCATGGTTGTATTATGATTTCATATGGTATTAATGGTTTTATGGTGGTATTAATGGTTGTATGGTGGTATTAGGATTTGCATGGTGGTATTAATGGTTGCATGGTTGCATTAATGGTTGCTTTGTGGTATTAGGGTTTGCATGGTGGTATTAGGGTTGGCATGGGATGTATAACGAATGCATGGGAATGAAATTTACGTATGGAATATTGGTTTGGGATGTGAGGAAAGTAATATAAGTGTTGTTTGGGTGTTTGAACATTTTGGATGAAAAATAGTACGTGGAGCAATATAAGGTAACGTAGGAGACCGAGCTAGGGTTTGTGTGGATAGTTAGGGTTTGTTGTGGCTGCTTGGAGTTTTTGTGGTATCATATGTGTTTGGTGATTAAAGTGTAATTATGAATATGGAATTTATGATTTGTGATGTGTGAAGTGTAAAGGAAATGATTCATGCATGTCCTGGGTGAAAGCCTTTGAATAAGATACTTAAAACACTAATCATTTAAAGTGGAAGATTATTGAGCCAGGTCTAGACCGATCCATCGATCAGGAATAGTGGTTAGGGCATGATGTCCTATATGTAACCGGTCCATCGGTAATAATAGTGGTCAGACTTTGTACCTATGCGTTTTTGGCCTACCGGCAATAATAGTGGGGTGACTCGAGCTCAATAAATACAAACCAGATTCTGCCAAGACACTTAAAAGATACTAATTACTTACAGTGGAACATCATGTGAGCAGGAACCAGACTGATCCACCGGTCAGAAATAGTGGTGTGGACTATTGTCCCGCAAGTGACCGGTCCACCGTCGAATAATAGTGGTGTGGACTTTGTCCCGCAAGTGACCGGCCCACCAGCAATAATAGTGGGGTGTTCCTATACTTACATGTATTTGATAAAAGGCATGGTGTGAAATGAGATTTGATCAGAGATTAATTAAGTAAATAATCCGAACTATAAATGGGCCTTTGTACTTTTACCTGAATGATCGTATGCCTGTATGTTATGGTGTTGATCTTTATGATCTTTTATTATCCTGCATGATTTTATGTGACTATGTGTTGGCCTTAGTGCTCGGTTACCTTGCTCAGTACGTAGCGTACTGATCACCTTTTTCATGGGTGTTGCTCATTCCAGCGAGTAGTATGCCCTTCTGATTTTGTGTAAGTGGGCGAGACATCAGCCGGAGATGAGTGTTGAGCATATTTTGGCTCGAAGTTCGAGAGTGTCGTGGCCATATTCATTCTTTATGTGATTTAATTCCTTTTGTTATTTCTTTGGTATAGTATTTACCATTTTCTGATTCATTACTCGATTGAGTACTTTAATGAACCTTTTATCGGTTGTAAGTTTAATTCTCTTTTGGAAATGAATTGTAATTCTTGATGCGTACTCTAATTTTATTTTACAACCGTTTAATGGTTATTTGAAGTTCAGTTTGTCTTAATTTTATAATTGATTATTAATCTTTTCTTAGCCTTAGTACTTGGTACTGAAACGGTCGGAGAGAACCGGTTTGGTACTAAGTGTGGCGGTAACATCCCCAGAATTCACGGGTTTTAATTTAAATTCTTCCGCTTTAAAAAAAAGTAGTGAATTTTGGGGTGTTACAGTATGAACAAGATAACTACATCAAATTAACTACTCTTAGGTAGAGACTACTAAGTGTCGAAGAGTATGTTAGGAAATTCGAAAGGCTGGCACTAGTATGTCATATCCATGAAAGGAAGGAACAAACTTGTACTAGATTCTTAGGAGACCTTAACATGATGATTCAAGATAAGGTAGAAACTTGTCTTTATGATTAATTTAGATGACATGATTAAACTTTCCTTAAGATTTGAGAAACAAATTAAATCCACTAAGCCTCATGCTAAACAAAGTGCTCCATCTACCAAGTACTACTCAAGCAATTAAACTACAAAAATTTGAGCAAGTAGTTTAACTTCTACCAATCTTGATAAAAAAATAGGGAATTACTAAGAGTAAAAAGGTAAAAATAAATCGAATGAAGTCTTTATCGGGAAATGTTTTAAATGCCGAGGGTTACAATACTTTGCTTATGAATGTCCTAATCAAAGGGTACTATCTGTAAGAGAGATTAAAGCCATGAAGACATGTGAGGAAGATCCTAAATTTGAGCCTTTTGAGAGAATATCTAGTGAATCTAAGGAAGAGGAGACTTCTTATTATGTCTTAGAGAAAGTACTTCAAGCACAAGCTGCTGAGCAATCTACTCAGAGGGAGAAGATATTTAAGATAAAAAGGGAGAGTAGGAGATACGGTTTGTTATATTATCATTGATAGTGGATCTTATACCAATGTAGCCAATAATAGGATGGTTAAGGATTTGGAGTTGAAAATTACACCATATCCAAAGCTTTATTCTCTTTAATGGTTGGATAAGGACAAGGGATTAAATGTAATAAAACAAACCCTAGTATCATTCAAAATAGGTAACTACCATGATGAGGTACTATGTGATATTTTACCTATGGATGCATATAGAATCCTATTAGGTAGACCATGGTAGTATGCTAGAAATGCTATTCATAATGGTATTATTAATAAATATCTAATTGAGAAGGATAAGAAAAAGCATTAAATTAAACCTTCTAAATGTGATAATGAGAGTATAGTCGAGAATAAAAAGATTTTGTTCTTGCATGAAAAGGATATGGTCAAATGTATTCAAGAAGAAGGAAGTTGTTATGCTATGGTCATGAAATATAATCTACAAAGGGAGAGAGATAATGACAATCCTCAATTAGATAAAATCCTTGATGAGTATTTCCACCTAAGAATTACCACCTAAAAGGGGAATAGAACATACCATATATTTAATTCCTAGAGTCTCATTACCTAATAAGCCCGCATATCTATATAATCTGGAGGAGGCTAAGGAGTTAGAAAAATAGATATAAGAGCTCATAACTAAAGGGTATGTGAGGAAAATTAGGAGTTTATGTTGTGTACCAGTATTACCAATCCCTAAAAAGGATGGTGCATTGACTCAAGGGATGTTAATAATATCACTATCAAATATCAATTTCCAATGCCAAGATTGGATGATACTCTTGATGAGTTATGCAGAGCATGGGTATTATACAAGATTGATCTGAGAAGTGAATATCATCAAATGAGAATAAAAGATGGGGATGAGTGGAAAATTGCATTCAAAATTAAATATGGTCTTTATGAATGGATGGTGATGTCTTTTGGCTTATTTAATGCACCGAGTTCATATATGAGACTGATGAATGAATTTCTTTGACATTTTCTTGGATTTTTCATCGTAGTGTACTTAGATGATATACTTGTGTATATTAGGAATGAACATGACCATCTTATTCATCTAAGAAAATTATTTGATAAACTAAGGGAGAATAAACTCTATGAAAATTGGAGAAATTTGATTTTACACTTTTGAGTATAGTTTTCCTTGGGTATATAGTGAGCAATGAAGGTATTAAAGTTGATCCCACCAAAATTAAGTATATTAAGGATCGGTCGATGCTGGAGAATATTCATGAAGTGAGGAGTTTTCATGGATTGGTAAGTTTCTATAGGAGTTTCATTAAGGATTTTTCTATTATTGCCGCATCAATAGCCTAAATTATGAAAAATGGTGAATTTAATTGAGTGATAATGCAACTAGGGCCTTCCAAACTTTGAAGAATAAGCTATACAATGTACCCATACTTTCTTTACCCGACTATGATAAATTATTTGAAGTTACATGTGATGAAATTGGGGTAGGAAAGGAGGTGTACTCTCATAGGAAAAATGAGCTATTGCATTTTTTAGTGAGAAATTGAATGGAGCGAGGCTGAATTATTCCAGGTTTGACAAAGATTTCTATGCTATCATATAAAGTATAGAGATATATAGTTATTGCCTAAGGTCTAAACCATTTGTTTTGCATTCGGACCATGAGAGTTTGAGGTATTTTCATAGGCAAAAGAAAATTAGTCTAAGGCATGTAAAATGGGTTAGTTCCTTACATTCCTTTATATTTTTTGTCAAACATTTTGATGGTAAAGAAAATATCGTGGCAGATGCTTTATCTCATAGATCCATGATATTAGTTTTATTGGATGTTAAATTATTGGGATTTTAGATATTAAAGGAACTATATAATAAGGATGAAGATTTTGTTGACATCTATAATATATGTAAAAAAATGGTGGTTGTGGTAATTATTTACTACAAGATAACTCTTTCTTCAAACTTAATAATTTGTGTATACCTTATTTTATTGTATGAGATTTACTTGTTAAAGAAGCACATGAAAGAGTTATTATTGTTCATTTTGGAGTTCATAAGATGATGGAAATACTACAAGAAAATTTTTATTGGTCATGGATGATAAAACTAGTACAAGCAATTATAGGAAGATGTGTAACATGTTAAAAAAGTAAAAGTTTCTTCCATAAGGGGTTGTATAATCCTTTATGAGTGTCTAGTCAGCCTTGAAAAAGTGTTAGTATGGATTTTATTTTGGGATTACTAAGGACACAAAGGGGTACAAATTCTATTCTTGTGGTAGTAGATCGATTTTAAAAAATGACACATTTTATACCTTATAACAGGACTGATAATACAACACATGTCGCAGACTTATATTTCTAAGAAATAGTGATGTTACATGGAGTTTTCAAAAGTATAGTATCGGAGAGATATGTAAAATTTGTGATCTACTTTTGGAAGATACTTTAACACATGTTAGGTACTGAGATATTGTTTAGTATTTCTCATCATCCACAAATGGATGGTCAAAACAAAGTGACTAATAGAGCTCTAGGTAATTTGCTACAAGCATTGGTGAATAAGAGTACCAAAGATTGGGGTATAAAGCTTACACATGATGAGTTTGCATATAACATGAGCCCTTCTAGTATAACTCAAATGAGTCATTTTGAGTTTGTCTATGGGGTTACTCCTAATCTACCCATTGATATATTGTCATTTAAGAGAGGAGATATAAAGAATTATGATGCCAAGGAAAGAATCAAATTCTTTAAAAAACTTCACCAACAAGTTAAAGACAACATTGAACAATCAAATACTAAATACCAAACTCAAGCAAATAAAAATAGAACTCAACAAGTATTTAGACTAGGATATTTGGTATGGTTGCATTTGAGAAAAGAGAGATTTCAAAACTTAAGAAAGAATAAACTAATGCTAAGAGCTGATGGATCATTCAAAATCTTAAGAAAATTTGAAAATAACGCATATAAATTTGAATTACCTAAACATTATGGAGGAGTATTTAGGACTTTCAACATTGGTAACTTATCTCCTTATAATAGCGATGCTAATTAGAAGGAAAATTATTCTTTACAAGGGGAGAATGATGCCAGGGAATCTATATAACACTCTCAATATCATTCTTCAAATGATTAAAAATAACAAGAATTAACATACTTAGAGATGGAACCCATTATACTTGAAAATTCTTATGCTTCTAATGTTTTGTCAAGGAATTCTTGTAGGTATTGTACATGTTTGCAAGACATTTATGTTGATTAAAGATATTTTATGTATGAGGTAATAACAATGGATTACAAAGTGTAAGGAAGAACAAGGATACAAGACTACAAAGTTAAATTACGTATGATTACAACTATGTATTATATTATTAAAATTGTGTAGCTTTGTTATTTTGTTGTATATACTATAATACTTATATATTATCATTGTAAAATTTTTAATATGTATTTTACCATGCATTAAAGTTTTATTTCATTAATAAGGGATACTTAGTGGACTTATTAATGAAAGGGTTTGCATGGGTGCATGCATATATAAACCCTTGTACTCATTGGACATGTCATAACATAAAAGGTTCTTTTGTGAATTGGAAAGAGAGCACCGTGAGAGAAAAGTGAGCTCTTTTTCTTATATTGTCCTTCTTTAATTGAGAGTATTAAGGAGTAGCAAGAGTATTCTATTGAGAAATAGAAGATATAATACCCCTTTTTTAAAAACCTTAATTATAAATTAATAATCGTATGATTTGTTATAATTATTATTTTAGGAATTTTAATATTAAATGTATTATTATTATTTGTATTATTATGATAATTTTGATATAAATTTAATTAGGTTAAAATTTGATAGAAATTAAATTATTTGATTTAATTCTAGTTTATACCCGAAAATCTTATCCTAAATTATTTTACTAATAATCTTTTGATTCGTAACCCAAAAAAAAATTCCTAAAATTTATTTCCAATTATTTTATTCTTTTCAATCCTTTTTAAACCAATCCTAATTTGGATTATTTTTCTACCCAGTACCCTAATCTATGCAAACTAAACCTAAAAATTAAATAAAATTTACTTACTTTATCCTACTATTTTTACCTGACTGAACTTACCCATTGGCTGCCCCAATTCCTTCCCCCAATCACTCTCCCCGTCTCCCTCAGCTCCTTACCTTATGCTACACCCTCGGCATAATGTGCATATACATGCTACATACACTCACCCACGCATGCAACCCACCTAACCATAACATACGCCCAAAACCCAGCCCCTTCTCCTATGTACCATTTTGCTCGACCAAAAGCAACCCAACTGCAATACTCCTAAAAAATCATAGTTAAAAATTTTCATTTAAACAAATAATAGAAGTATAGGGGGGCTATTGCCGTAATTAATACAAGCTAGCCCCTAACTAGTCTCGTACTAACTAAAAGGTTAAAGAAAAGTTTTATGAGGCATTAGAAACACTTAAACAAGATTCATAAAAATCAAAGTAATCATAACATGAAAATTAGAGTGTGCGACAAAAGTTATTACAACTGAAAATGCGCACATAGTTAAGTTTCCGAAAGGGATAATAGGTACAAGACGATAAAATAAAATGGAAATACAACGAAAAAAATCAGTACAAATCGATAAAAGAGAATCTAGCCTATATTACTCTCATGCCACCATATCAAGTCCAACCATCAATACACATCCCCGCCTGACACATCCAGTATGTCATAGGCATCAAACATAGTACCTCCTACCTGTATAAATTTAGAAGGGCTCTCTACTCATGGAATAAGTAGCAACCATGAAACGAGTGGTCAGTATGCTATGTATTGAGTAAGGTAACTATATGAATAAGGCTAGCAAGAAACAAACAAGTAAGACCATGCAAGAAAATAAACACATAAGGCATACAAAGCATGATTCAAGTTTATAATATCAGGCCAGAATTAGACTAATATTATGTCTTACACATTTCTTATATTAATTTCATGTGAGTACGGAAACCCCACTTTTATTGCCGGTGGACCGAAATGTAACACCCCCAAAATTCACTACTGAAAAATTTCGTTTTATTAAAAGAAATAGCGGAAGCAAATTGTAAAATCGTGAATTTTGGGGATATTACCGCCACACTTAGTACTAGACCGGTTCACTCCTACCGTTCCAGTACTAAGTGCTAAGGCTAAAATGTGTAAAATGTAATTTACAATCCATACGTAAATCAGAGTAGTGCATCAAATCATTTACAAGAATAAAATCCACCAGTGGTGGTTACATTAACAATATTAATATTAAAACCACAAATTTAAAAGAGAAGGAGGGAAAACCCTAACGGTTCCGGAAGATTCCTTACTCTCTTTCCCGTTGTCCACTTGAGTAGCACCTGAAAAGACCTGCAAGGGGCACTGCCCATTGAATAGGTAGGGGCCCCACGAATAGAACCCTTCAGTACTATGGTACTGAGTAATCCTTTAATACTACACTTAAAAACTGGCCCGCAATACAACACATAATTTAAACTATATACATATGTAATGAGAAGTGCATACATAACATTCATATATATAACAAGTCTGTCATATATCAGCAAGTTACAAAGTACGATCGATACTTTTGGGCCTTAAGCCTCTGGTCCATCATTATTCCATCCACTGTTTATTTATTGAGTTCGGGACCCCCACTATTTTGGCCGGTGGATTGGAATACATATAATCATCCTCCAGGGCAAAACGCTCCTGGGCCACTATTATATCTGGTGGACCGGTACTCAATATCATCTACCAGGGCAACAATCTCCTGGGCCACTATTAGAACCGGTGGATCGGTACTCAATATCATGCGTCAACTGGGCCCGGCTCTTTCATCTTTCACTTTCGTGATTAGTATTTTTTTTTCCTTTCTTTAATCAGTACAACCATTCCATTTATTTGCCTCGGACGGGAGATCAAGAGCCCGTGATACAAAGGTACACCGGTTGTACTGGTGCATATAAGTTACTCAGCACCCTTCAACCATGAACCCAGGAACACAAAGGTACCCTGGTCGTACTGGTGCATAAAGCTAACTCAGTACCCTACCGACAAGGACACCTAATCCATAAGTATGCATACCCCCTAAATAGGTTCGTAGAGCTAGATAGAGTAAGATATAGGGCCTAGCTAAGGCACAAAGGTACACTAGTAAATACCAGAATAATCGTGGGCTAAATCACGTCTTTAGGGTAGCGACCCCTAAAGAGCCACCATTCCTGATCTTGAGGTCTTTTACTTTAAGTATTAGTGTCTTAATTAAAGTGATCACGAAAAGCACAATAATAAGATACTTATTCACTTTCAATCGTTTGATATCATTAGTCGTTTCTTATCCAAGCGGTTATCCAAGATAACACAGAGAAATAATAAGGCCATCATAATCTCACCTAATTCCGATTTAGGATTCGTTCTCGCGATACTTACTAATTATCAAATGCTCTTACCTTGCTAATCAGCATTATTTGAATCATATTATAAAATTCCACATTCACAACAACATGCCAGGTACAAATTACTCATTTACCCCTTACTTATACAATTGGTAAGTCGTTCCTTCCTTACTTGACAAATTACCCTATTACCCTTCAAGTTACATAATTACTAAATTACCCCTTACTCAGTTTAGGTTACCAAGTCATCTCCTACACTTTTTAGATCACCATCCACCCTTCATAATTGTCACACTTGTCATATTTCTCATTTGGTTGGTTAAATTACCAATTTACCCTTTTCTTTTATTACAATTAACAACTTGCACTTTAGTTGGATAAATTACTAAATTACCCATCTTCACTATCATGATTACCAATTTATCCCTTTAGTAGGTTAAATAATTACTAACTCACCCTTTAGTCAATTAAATTACTAGATTGCCCTTCTCCATCATTATAATTACCGAATTGCCCCTTAGTTGGTTAAATTACCAAATTACCCTTTTCCATTATCATAAATACCATTATACCCTTCTCAATTATTATAATTCCCATTTTACCCTTTTCCATTATTGTAAATACCAATTTACACTTCTCCATAATTATAATTACCAATTTACTCCTTCTCCCTAATTATAATTACCAATTAACCCTTCTCTATTTTTATAATACTATATCGCCCTTCTATAATCATAATTTAATTACCAAATAATCCTTCGTTGTTTCTATAATTTCCCAGTTATCCCTTACTCCCACGTTTGTCATAAATATCTTTTTATTTACAAAATTACCCTCCTACCCCTTACTTCCAAATTACCATAATATCCTTTTATTTATAAAAATTACCATTTTACCCCCCTTTACATCCAATTTTACCATATTACCCTTTTACTTGCAAATTACCAGAATACCCTTTTATATCCAAAATTACTATTTTACCCCTTACTTCCAAAATTACCATCCTTACCACTTATAAAATTACTATATTGCCCTTTAACTCTAAATTTACCACTTTACCCTTTTTCTCCAGAAATTACCATGATACCCCTTTACTTATAAAATTATCATTTTGTCATTAAATCATAAAATTATCATATTGTCCTTTTGCTTCAAAGATTACCATAATACCCCTTTCTCTTACAACATATAATTTTATCCTTTTACTATAAAATTTTCATTTTGCCCCATTCTTTCGAAATTACCAAAATATCCTTTACTTATAAAATCACCGTTTTACCCTTTTCTTTCAAAATTACCAAAATATCCTTTTGCTTACAAAATCACCGTTTTACCCTTTTCATTTCAAAATTTCCTAAATACCCTTTCACTTATAAAATGTCCACCTAACCCCTTTATTCCCTATTTTTATGAATTTACCACCACTACATACAATACTAATATTAGCACTTCATTCTTAACATCTAACTCCACCAACTTGTCATTATTCAACATAATACTCATTAGCAACTACATATATTAGAGTACATACTTACATAGGCATATTACTAAAATACCCTTAGGCTCACAATAATATTATTCAAGCATTAGCAACATAATACATCATAGACAAGCATTTAACATTTCCATCAATAATCAAGCTCCTTCCTTAAGTATCATCTCTACACATAGCACAAATGCTATCATACTTTTCTTTTTTATAAATCAATATAAGCAACCATATATATATCATACTAGGCTCACAAAACATGCATAAAATCATACTAAAATCCCTAATGTGCTAGCATACGTTTTTCCATGCGTTTAAGGGAGGTTCAACTATTACCTTAATCCAGCAAAAATCGAATCTTACCGGTATCCTGGTTAAAGATTCAAAGCTTAATTAGCAACTCAACACCTAAAAATAATATCAATAATTATTATATTAGAAGTAGGAAATTAAAAAGGATAAAACTTTATAAAAATTTATTTAATAATAATACACTTTGATTAACTATTAATATACCTCAAAATTTAGACAAATAAACTCCAAATCAATGTGGAGCTCACGCTGCATGAACATCGTGAGCCATATGCAGATTAAGGGGGGGAAGAAAAGGTTTGAAGGTAATGAGGTAGAAGGGAGGGGAGATGGCTCGGTTTAGGGACTTTAGGCTAGAAAAGGAGGTAGATAGGGAAGGATTGGAGGCAAGGGAAGGGTGCAGGAGTGAAGAGGGGGTGTAGGTGGAGGCTGGGGATGGTTTCACCGTGGCAGAGGGCGGCGGAGATGGCGGCGGCAATGCGGCGAAGATGGCTGTCGGGTTGGGCGTGGCTGAGAAGGAAGGAAAAGAGAGGGAAAAAACGGAGGGGTGAGGGGGGGCTTGTTTCAGCCAAAAAATGTATAGGGGCGCTAGAGGGCATTATAGGGTGTGGATTGGTGGTTTGGGTGGCAACATAGGTGGCCGGACGGCGGAGAACGGGGCGGTTGCAGGTGGCTTGCCGATAAGGGAGAAAAGAGGGGAGAAAAAGAAGAGGTGGAGAAGGGAGGAACTACAGGGGCTCGAGGGTGGTTTGGGTGGTCTCGTGGTGGTGCAGGGTTGAGGTAGAGGGTGGCAGAAGGTGGCGCATGGGTTGGTGAGGTGGTTGGAGCGGCGGCTGGCGGCGGCGTGGAAAAAAACAGGGAAAAATTGGAGGAGAAGAAATGAGAGAAGAGGGAGGTCGGGGAAGGGGAGAGACTCAAAATATGGGGCAGAAGAGAGGTTGGGGAGGTGAAGAAAAAGAAGAGGGAGAAGAGAGGGGGCAGGTGGCCAGTCGGTGATAGGTCGAAGGGTGGCAGGGAGGTGTTGGTTGGCAGGGGAAATGGAGGGAAGAAGAAGGAAAGGAAGAGGGCATGTGAGCTGTGGTCCAGGATTTTGTTTGGTTCAAAATAGGAAAGAAAATGACGGGGAAGGGAGAGGGAGTAACAGGGAGGTAGGTGGTGGCCAAGCATGGCAGTTGCAGGTGGCGGCTGGCATGCTCGAGGTGTTGGGCATGGAAGAAGAGAGAAGGAAGGGGAGGGGTGCTAGCAAGCGGACCGGAGCAGGAAAGAAGAATAGGCTGGCCGGTCCGGTCTGGGAAAAGAAGAAAAGAGGGACGGCTGGGGTTGGGCTGTGTCGCACGGGCCACGCGGGAGAGGGAGGAAGGAAGGGGGAGAGATGGGCCGAGGCCCAAGGCGCATGGGAGAGGAGGAAGGGCTGGCCGGGCGGCCCGAAGGAAAAAAAGGAGAAGAAAAGAAAGAAGAAAAAGGAGAAAAACGAGGAGGAAAAGAAAAAGGAAAAAGAAAAGAAAAATGAGAAAATTGGGGAGAATGATTTAATTTAATTTAGAAAATAATAAAATGTAATGCTTTTAATAAATAATTTAATTTAATATATTGGTTTAAAATTGATACTTTTAGTAAATATTAGTTTGAAAAATTATTTAATTAAAAATAATGTGACAAAATAACAAAATATTTATTTTTAATTTATTAAATACTCCTATCCAAATTTTTACACTCAAGAATCCATAAAATAATTAAATTAAATACTTTTAAAAGCTAATTTATTTCAAATAAAAGTTATTTATTAAATTATAGGTTTCCTAAAATTTTGGGGGATTACACGAAAACACTCCATAGGATAGAACGCACCTGACTACTATATAACCAGTGGATCAAAATCACTTAGTAGGGCAAAACGCATCTGAACATTGTTATAGCTGGTGGACTGAACAATCAACCTCACTGGCCCCGACTCACATGGTGTTCCACTGTAAATAATTAATATCTTTCCATGCCTTATATTTCTAGTTCACACATTTCTTATATTAAATCTGCGTGAGTATGAGAACCCCACTATTATAGCCGGTGGACTAGAAACACTCCATAGGGCATAATGCACTTGACCACTATTATAGTTAGTGGACCGAAAAAATATATCCTCACTGGCCCCGACTAATGAGGTGTTTCATTGTAAGTAATTAGTATCTTTCCATGATTTATTACCATGCAAATTTTAGTTTCAAGCCCATAATCCCCCACTATTATAGCTGGTAGACTGGAAATACTCAACAGGATATCACGCTCCTAACCACTATTATATCCTATGGACCAAAAAATCACTCAATAGGGTAAGATGCACCTAACCACTATTATAGCCGGTGGACCAAAAAATATATAAACTCATTGGGCCCGGACTTGATAATCTTTCACTTTAAGTGCTTAGTATTTTATTGTATCTTATTCCACACACAACCCCGACTAAACATACACGACCCACTCGACTTCCCAAAAATCTTGTCCTATATCTTGGGACTTCTACTTCCTTTAGTACATCAAGATATTCTTTCCTACTCTTTCCTTATTACCATGAATACTCAACTCCAAGGCCCACTTTTCATATCTCTGAGTCAACTTAATATCGCTCTCTAGGGTTTTCCTCTGGGAAACCTTAGTTTGTCCTATCTAGCCCAATCTTCCTCTATCCCACACAACTCATGCTCCTCCAATTCGTTACCTCACTCAATTCATCTCCAAGCACCTATTTTACTTCCCATATAACACATGCAGCCACGAAAACCTAGTTGGCCATCCTAACACCTTATCACCTCTCTTTCCTCAAATGATGTTACCCTTTCAACAATCTTGCTTACCATCTCTTCTTCCACATGACACATATCCAACACGACCTATGACCTCAAGACTTCCTTCCCATCATTTCCACTCACCATGAGAACCTAAAACTTTTTTTTTTTACCAAATCTATCACTTCCCTTAATCACACCTAATCATTACAACCTCACCATCCAAATCCCATGCATGATCACCAAAAACCCTAGTTCGCTCCTTGAAACCCTATTACTTCTCCTTTCTTTTATGTCACTCCCTCAACACCCAAATACATTTTCTCAATTGGCTTACTTTTCCTCCATGCTATACCCTTCCATATTTTATTCCTCATTCTAACCATGTACATTAGTTTTCCCTTCCTTACACATTTCTCTCACTTAGGTTTTCTTCCCAAAACCCTAGTTAAGTCTCCTATACATTCTTACACCAACCTACGTACTATTTTTCACAAATGGACTTTAATTACTCTAACGAGTCTTCCCTTACCTTACTTAATCCTCAAATTAACTTTTTCCACGTTAAAGTCATACCCATGCAAAGGCTAACCATCTCATGTAAACCCTAGACTCTCCATGCATGTTTTGATCCACTCCCTTAATTTATTCCCATTATTCCTCCTTCTATCCACCCATAGGTCATAAGATAATAGGGCCATCATTACCATTCCCTAATCAACTCACTTTCCTCATTCTTTTCCATTCCCCTCACAACCACATCATATTATTTAGAGCTTCCTATCATGTATGTCATGAGGGGCAATATTACATAGGCACAATTCAAGTACAAGTAATAATATTACATTACACATATTATAAACACATGCAACTTACCTTAGCTCCATGCTTAGCAAGCTGCGCTACAAGAACTTGATAATATAATATATAAAGCACACACATTAAACCAGCACACATAGCACATTCTCACACATAAAAGGTCTTAACCATATCTTTACCTAAAATGACACCGGGCTTGGAGCACGCGCCAACGCCTCCTTAGGGTTTTGACTTGGTTCACCCATAAGAGGAAAATACTAGGGTTAACTTTCCTCTAACCAAAATTATCATTATTTCCTACCTTACCCTTATCATAGCCTAATATTAGAGTTAATAATAATAGTAGTAGTTTTATAAATAAAAGTAGGGTAATATTATTAAAGTTGCTAATCATACTATTACTAGCCAAAATAGGTCTTGGTAGTTATATTCGCCCATGTTAAAGTATTATTAGTAATATTTGTATTAATAAAGATAATAGCTTTACTACTACTACTACTACTACTACTACTACTACTACTACTAATAATAATAATAATAACCAAAATCATAGCAACAATAATAATAGTATTAGTAATACTAAAATGGTGACAATAATGATACTAATTATAATAATAATGCTAGTAGTAATAGTAATATTAGTGATATAGTTAATAATAACAATAATGATATAATAATAATAATAATAATAATAATAATAATAATAATAATACTGATGATGGTGATGATGATGATGATGATGATGATGATACTTCAAATCTTAGTAATAATAATGATATGGTTCGAATAGTCATATTAATATTAGCATTAGCAATAATAGTTCCCAATTTAATAATAATAATAATAATAATAATGGTTTAAATCTTAATAATAATAATAATACTGACAACAACAACAACAACAATAATAATAACAACAACAATAATGATACTTATAATAATAATAATAATAATAATGATATTAATACTAATAGAATAATAAAAATTTCATTAGTAATATTCAAGGGTTAGAGGGGCTAGGGTACAACCTAGAGGTGGTGGTGACTAGGTGGCATCAGCGGCGGTAGTATAGGAGGACGAGAAAGTGGAGATGTGGTTTTCTAGGCTAGAAGAGGGGGAGTGAGAGGGTGGTTGTGGTGGTGGTGGATGCTGTGGATTGAGAGGGTTAGAATGGTGGTGGTGGTGCAACCAAAGGTGTGGGGCATGTGGCCACTGCTGTGGTGGCCGAAGGTGGTGGAGGGGTAGAAGGGTGAAAAAGAGGCAGGGGAAAGAAAGGTAGAGGGAGGTAGAGGAGACTTTGTCAGTTATTTTGGGGGGTAAGAGGAGAGGTGCTTGCGGTGGGGATGGTGGTGCATGACAGCGGAAGGGCGGCAATGGAGGAGATTTGGCAGTTTAAGCAGCCAATTTGGCACATTTGTGGCGGCTCGTATAGGAAGAATTAGAAGTGGTGGGGGTGTGGTTTGGTGGAGGGTGATGTAGGGAGGAGTTCAGCAGGTGGTTCATTTATAGGAGCTAGATGACGGTGGTGATGGAGGTGTTTGAAGGGGTAGTGGTGCAAGGGGTAATTTCTGGGCAGGAAAAAAGGGGGCTTGATTAAAGGTTAGGTATGGGGTATTTATAGGCAAATGGGGACGAAAATGATAGAAGGGGAAGAGGACAAGAGAGGGCAGGTATAGTAGGGTCGCGGGCCGACGATGGAAGGTCGGTATAGGTCTGTAAGGTTGCAGCTTGTAGGGGTAGGTTGGTTCAGGGGAGAAGAAATAGAAAGGGAGGGGAACGCATGAGGGGGGAGATGTAGGGTTGTTTAGGGTCGAAAAAGGAAAGAAAAATGATAGGGAGAGAGGAGGAAGGTAGGTTGGTTGGCAGTTGGTAGCAGAGGAGGGAGCGGTGGTAGATCGTAGGTGCGGTCTGTAGAATGGGATCGGGGAAGAAAGAAAGGGGGAAGAAAAGGGTTGGGCCGATCGGTCTGGGAAAGAAAAGAAAAGAAAGAAAAAAAGAGAGGATAGGGCGGGTTGAGTAGGGAAAGAAGGATGGCGCAGGCCTAGGCTGTGCGGAGGATAAAAGAGGGGAAGGAGAGTTGGGCAGCGAAGGGAAGGGCTAGCCCAAATCCGGGGAAGAAGCGGAAAAAAAGAAAAAGGGGAAAGGAGAGAAAGGAAAGAAAAAGGAAAAAGAAAAGGGAAAAAGGAAAAAGTAAAAAATAAAAATAGGTTGGTTGGGGTATTTAGAATATTTTGGTATTTTTAAATATTTAAAATAAAAATATTTAGTAAAATAATAAGTAAATTTCCTTTTTTGTTCAATTTGGGATATTTTAGATAAATTTTCCTAAATTCCATTTTAATTATTAAAACACTCCAATTTTTTCTAATTAAATTATTCATTATTTTTCTCTTGATTTTGCCTTAAATATTCCCCTTATTTGAATAAAATAATTTATTTAATTAATTTTTCTAATAAATCCTTATTTTAACGTAATTTCTTAAATTAGGGTTTTGGGGTATTTTACCAACCTACTTCCCTTCTGCTCCAGCTTCAGCCCTCCATCACAGCCTCTGCCTGAAGCCCCCTCCCAACTCCCTTCCTGCATCACCACAACCCCAACTCTAATCAACCCAAATAGTCCCTTGTTACCCAGCTTCCTTTTCCTGCAGCTCCCTACCCTCCTCTACATGTTGCCTTTAACCACAACCCCAACCTCGATCAACCTAAATAGTCCCCCATCACCCCAACTTCCTTTTCCCACAACTCTCTATCATTCTCTCCATTTTGCCTTCAACCACAACCCTTCCCCCAACTAAACAGTCCCTCATGCACCAACTACTACCTTATAGTGCACACTCCTAACCATCACCATCATCACCATTGCCCAACTCCTCCAACCCACTTCACCAACCCATCCTTTCCTCCTAGCACCCACAGCTCCCCCAACCATTTTCGTGCAGCCCACAAACAACCATCCAGCACCAAACCCACCATCACAACCCAACCATCTACCCTTCTTATTCTCTGCTTCTCTGCCATTCAAACCATCACCCAACCCCTTACTCCCCTTCATTTTTGTCCATATACTAGCTACCACAACCCTCTACATGCTTCCATCCCGCAACAATGAACCACCACCATCACCCAACCCCAGCCTACACAGCGCCACCCCATCATGACCATCGTAGCCGACTAGCACCACCCAACCACAACCTCAGCACCCTACATGCACATCACCTCACCACCAACCCTTCCTTTCTCCCTCTGCACTCCAACCGAGCCATCCCTAGCAGCTAACCTCCTCGCTACCCCTTTTTCTTTCCCTACGTTCATGGCTCACGCTGCGTATGCAGCATGAGTTGTGTCTTCTTTATAAAATAATCTTGGTACCTATATCAAATGTAAGGGTAGTTTGGTAATTTTAAAAAATAAATATATTATTATTATAATTATTATTTTACCTGATAGATATTAATTCGACAATTTCAGTATTATTTTTAGGTACGAAAGATTGACTAGTGGAATCCAATAACTTTAATAGGATACCGTTATTTTTACATTTTTTTCTAGAATTCAGGAAATTGCTATACTCTCCTAAAATGATAAATGTTATGTGATACCATATTAAAGTTTTTATGTGTGAAATGTGTTAATCGTGATTCGTTATGATATAATTATGCATTATTAATCATTATCATGAAAATTAGAAAAATGAACATGTTATTTGATATAAAATATATCAAGTACGAATGTGTGATAAAAATGATTATTATGTTTGGAAAATATTTCATATAATAGGTATGTATAAAATAATAAGTTGAGCATGCTTTAACATACTTTTGGAATAATTAATACGGATAAGTGCTCTAGGGGTAATTTATTCATTTTGAGTGTGGTATACTTTTTATCCTAAAAAACCTATCTCATATGTATTATCTATTGTTGAGTATGCGAGCTTATGTTTTGGATGGACTAAAAGTGAATAATAGGATTTTATGCGTAAAATTATGTATAAGGTTAAAATAGTCATTTGGCATATCTAATAATTTAAATCATGTAATGAATAATTTATTTATGGTGTTTTAGGCTTTTTATAACAAGTTAATAAATAAAATGGAATTAGTGTTTAAATAGATGATAATTTGGGAATTTTGGTCTTAGAAGTATTTTATTCATTTTTGGCCTAAAGTGTCCAGATGTGAGTAATTGAGCCTAAGATGACCTTAGTATATTTTAATGTTGGCCTCAATATTGACCTTTATTATGGTTGTCTCTAATGATTGAAAATAAGCAAAAATGGTTAAGTATGAAAATTGAATTTATTTGTATTGTACGCAATTTCGTGCTCACCTTAATTAAATACTAATACTTAAAGTAAAAGACCTTGAAATTAGGAATGGTGGCTCCTCAGGGGTCGCTACCCTAAGGACGTGGTTTATCCCATGGTTGATATTATAGATTTTTGCTGATATACCTCAGTGCCCATTCAGGTCCTACATCTTACTTTATTCTGTTTTGTGGACTAATAGGTGATATACATACTTATGGATTATATGTTATTATCGATAGGGTATTGTGTTACTTTTATATACTAGTGCGATCAGAGTACCTTTGGGTCCTTGGATTGATAGTCAGTAGGATACTGTGTTACCTTGGTGCACCGGTATGACTGGAGTATCTTTGTGTCTCCAAATTAATTGATCTCCCCTTAAAAAAGTATATAAAAATGGAAATAATATGACTTGATTGAAATAATGATTATCGGATTGTTTGGTAGTAGTCTTCATCCCTACCTGTGGTTATGTAGTAGCTTTTGTATCTACCTGTGGTTTCGGTAGTAGCCTCTGTGCCTACCTGTGATTTTAGTAACAACCTTCTTGCCTACCTATAGTTGTAGTGGCAGCCTTTGTTCTTACCTATGGTTTTAGTAGTAGCCTTTGTACCTACTTGTAGCCTATGGCTTCAATAGTAGCCTTTGTGCTTACCTATTGTGTCAGTAGCAGCCTTTGTGCCTACCTATGATTTCTTGTAGTTTCTGTAGTAGCCTTTATGCCTACCTGTTGTTTAATTAGTAACCTTCGTGCCTACCTGTGTTGGTATTGTGTTTGTGAGCATACCTGTGATGTCATAGATCTTATTATGCTATACCCATAAGTATACCTGTGATGTTATAGATTTTATTATGCCGTACCTGTAAGTATACGTAGGATGATATGGATCTTAGTATATTATACCTGCGAACGCCCATGTGATGTATGTAATTGGTTAGGATTGATGCTGAGTTATAAATTATGTTGTGAAGGTTAAAATTGTGGTGTAGAGTTGGGTTTTAATTATTATTTCAGAGAGTATCTTTGGGATATTCATTGGTAAGTTTAGTTATTTCAGATGAATGAATATGAGTAGTACGTGACCTTGATGGAATTTGATTATCTAAATGATTATCATATCTCAATCATCGTATGTATATGTATATGTCTTATGCCATGTTAGTTGTATGCCTTGCATGTGTTCCATGGTATTTTATCATATTAGTTTTGTATAAAGGGTTGCTCAGTACTGTAGTACTGAAGGGTTAGTTCTCGTGGGCCCTTACCTATTTAATAGGCAGTGGACTTTGCAGGTCAGCCTCTGAGTTCAATCAAATACCGGTACTTCAGATTTGAGAACGTAGGACTATCCAATGTCTCTGTTGCTATCTTATTTCTGATTATATTTGGACCTTTATGTCCTCTTGTAATTTCTCTATTGAGTTTTGTAAACTATTGATGTTGTTTTTAATTAGCATGATACTTATCTAAAGTTCTCTCTATTCTTATTTCTGTAATCATGTTATTAATTTAAGAGGAGTAATAATTTTGGCCTTAGCATTTGGTATGAAAATAGTAGAGGAACCAAACTTGTACCAAGTGTAGCGGTAGCACCCTTTGTTTTAATTATATAAGGCATTAAAATTTTTCAGCTTTAGCACCCTTCGTTTCAGCTTTAGCACTTAACTCTGCATATAAAAGTTTTCAGTAGTAAATTTTGGGGGTATTAAAAAAGATTTCTCATTATAAGGCATTAGATCTTCTTATAGATCTAATCCATCTCATCAAATCATTCGAGAACCATAAACATCAAGTGAAGAGTTGATCGATTGGTGCATTTTTGTGACTTTGTAATCCCTAAAAATACATTCCTAGTTATAGAAGATTATTTGGAGATAATCTTTCACATCATATACATTTATATAGATAGAGTAAGTGTGTTTGAAAGGAGTGCCATCTAAAAAACAATCCACTCAATACCAATTATGAATTCAATGCTCTTATCACAATTTTTAACCTATTATTAATAATAATTAAATACAATACATATATTAAAACTAATTTACTACTTAAGTTGTACCGATTAATAATTACCCAATCTACTTAAATAGTAATGGTTTGAAGCTTATTTTATCAATGGCTAAGTTTGTTAAGTGGTCTCATAATTTGGTTCGCTAATTTAGTTTGCATTTAGCTAACAATCGTGGAGAAAAAAAATTAGATAATGATTAAACCTTAGCTAGCCACCTAAAATTAAACTAGCATGTCTTAAATATTATTGATAATAATCATTACTATGAACCTGTGAGCTTGGATTAAGACCTAGAATTGTGCCCTCATCCTAATTGTTGTACTACGACATCATGTTGATTTGTGGTACACAAATGATTTACAGGGTTAATATGACCGATCAAACTAAAACTTAACGGTCTAAGATTATTTTACTAACTAATTTAATTGACTAGAAAAATGTCTTATAACTATTATTATGTATTAAAATTTTATTAACTAACCTATTACTTACTATATATATATAGGGATAATAATTAAAATTCAAACTTCTCATTATTATTATTTCTATTAAAATTACGAGGTGTCTTGTAACCTTTCTTATCCCATTTTTCACCACCATTATTATGATTGAGACCAATCTTGCATATAGGTTTTGAGCATAGACAATAGAAGAATACTCAGTATTGCAAATTAACGGATAAAAATTAAGGAAATATGTATTTTGACATTGAAGATTGTTAGGAAGGCAGGCATCATATGTAGTAACAAAAACTGAAATAAAAAGTAATAAATTGAACCTATCACTTTGTCTAATTAGAATTATTTATTTATTTATATGTAATAAAATGATATTCTTGGTAAAATGGATTGTGGAAAAAGATTGATCAAGGAAAACAAAGGGGAGGGTTGTATTCATGGCTTTTCGAACTAAGCATGGAAGTTTTGGTTTCTAGCAAATCCACCAACATATGGAATAAAGATTTGAAATATTTATGGCCAACCTTTCTAATCCCATTTTTTAGCACTCTCACCAATGCCACAATTTTTATATATGGAATCCATATTTGGAGTAAAAAATAATTTGGATTGAACAATAAATTTAGAGGGAGAGAGGACTAAATAATTAGTGACCAAATATATCGCCTGCTTGATATTATTTTGATGCAAGAATTACCATTATAAATGCCTAACTAATTTAAGGGGCCATATTAGCAAAACTTAATGATGTGCTTGAGTAGGAAAAAACCTAGAGACCTTAGGAAGAAATTGAGATGAGAAGTTAATAAGCAATTTCTACAAAGCCAAGGTATTTTTATAATTGAACTCTTTATTCTCATCTCATTGCATTTCTTTTCAATTTTTGTATTAGGTATTCTCAAAATGCCAATTATTTCATTTTGACATGGAAAGTATCATGTTTCTTGCAATTACATTTATTTACTCTAATGTAAATGCAAATATGTGCTTTATAAAAGCAAAATAACTATTTGGTTCATAGAATCAGACTAATAAAATTAAAAATCATGTATTTACATAATGCTTTACTAGAATTGCATATTGCATGCAATATCATACCCAATCTAAGTAAACATAAATCAAATTGAGGGTAGAACAAATTATACTAAGATTAAGCAAACATGAATTATACCAAAATATTAAACTTATAAAAATAAATTGTATTCATCCTATCCCTAATATGAATAAAATTTAATTATGCATATAAAAAATTACAGAAGATATAAAAATCGTCATAGATATGAAAAGATAGAAGCTGATGACTTGAAGAAGAAAATAGGATGAGAGGAATGATTGGTTGTTTGATTTATAGTTACATGAGAAACTACGAACGTTAGATAATAGAGATGGTCTGTCATGGTAATGTGAATATTGAAAACATGGTAGAAAAATTACAATTTAAAACCAAGAAATAAGAGATACAAAATATCTAGAGCATTTTGTTTTATAACTAAGGTGGTTTTATTTTCCTTTTAAAAAAAATTATACATACACATATAGTAGGAAATATATAACATATATTTTAACCATTTTTTTGTGAAATAAATTTGAGATAGTAAATATATAGATAATTATTTAAAATTTAAAATAAAATATTTTTTTCCCATTTGACAAGCAATTATCTTAATTTTTTAAGGCATCACCTTCATATCTTTTTGGGTGGTGCATTTGGGTGTGGTGTTGTTTTCTCTGAGAACATAAATTTGAACTTAAGTTTGAAAAAAAAGCACGTAAGAATATCAAATAATAGATTTACTCTTACATTTGTGTCCTTAATTAAAAGTATTAGTATTAAAATTTAAATAGTAATTTCAATTAGCCTTTTGAAAGGAAAAAGTATGCAAAAGGGAGAGGATTAAAATCATCAAATTATGGCATAGAATGCACTCATCACATATAAGGTTCTTCATGTACCACATCTCTCAAAACTACATCAGATTTTGTGTGTTATCTGTCTTGCGCTCAATGTAGTCTATATGCTTGAATCCTTGACTACAATAAAAAGCCAAACTTGATGAAGTGTGGTTTAAAGCTAAGCTACTGATTAACACACACACACACACACATATTCATTAACTTATTTATGCATATATTATACTTTATTTTTTCCTAGTATAGTGAAGTTATGTATTAATTTTATTTAGTCACTAGTCACTATAGATGGCCTACACTCTTAAAAGTGGCCCAAGTCCAAATAATGGTGCTTATGATAAGCTTTTCATATGTAAAATGTCTTGCTTTTGTATTTTTTTTCTGTTCAAATTAATATATATAGTTAGAGCTAATATAAGCTTGAAAATTGAATGATTTTATTAATTTGATAGTGTCCTAGACAATCCTAATAGCATAGTGTAGCTACCACATGTGCAAATTCATGTATGGAATAGTCACAAAAAGATGTTGAGACATAAATAAAAGTAATGTATATTTACTTTTCTTTAGTTTTAAATAATGAATAATGACATATTTGATAATAATTAATTAAATGTGATTTGTAGTTTTCACCCACCATATCTGCAATGAGGCCATACATGCAGGTTAAGTTTGATAAAATAAGAGATTAGTGGGCAAATCTCACTTATGCACACATCATTCATTTGCTGAGGTACTTACGATGATAATTAAGTTGTATAAGCTAAGTAATTTTAGCGTTCACATTGTTTACTTCTTTGATATGATAATTTGACATTTTATTGAATCTTTATTGCCAGGTGTCTTTATTTGAAAGAGAATTAAGTATTTGTGTTTAGATGATGCATGAATTGTCGAGCTTTGAACTCTCATCTTGCCTTTATATATATATATATATATATATTTCATTATGTTTTGTTTGTATAAACAAACTTTTGTGGTGTGTGTGTCTCCTTCTTTATCCTATTCATCATTTATCTTTGACACAATGCATGTATACGCTTGTATGTATTATTAAGGATAATATTTTATAAGATTATAATAATAAAGCAATTTTATGCTAGACGATGATATATGTGCTTGTATGCACATAGGTGTTTTATTTGTATTTGAGACAATGCATGCATTTGGTTAAGATGCATTATAGGTGTAAATTTGATCACACACACACACACACTCTTATATATAGGTGAATACTATAGGTTTGGGAATATTTGAATATATAATTATGTATGAGGTTTGGAAAATAAAAACAAACAAAATAAAAAAATATATATGGAAATAAAACAACAATTTTTGGCAAAAATTATTGTCTAAAGTGTTAGATTTTTATCTAACATTAGGCTTATATGTGAATAATATGAATTGCCGGTTGGTGTATAAGTTAAGCCTGTATACAAGTGATCAACTTAAGTTTAAATTATTTGGGCTTAATATGTCTAATTGGATGTGGACCTATATGTGTAGAAACATTAGAAGTCATAGGTTATTGATGGACTGAACTAGGATAACCCAATAATAATAAATCATTTATCTATCTATCTATCTATCTATATATATATATATATATATGACTGTGGCCCCCTGGTCACATGTACTTCATTTTAATCAATTTTCATCAATCGTTAGAGACAAGTGAGCGAGTGACCCGGAAGATCAAAGTACCACTCGTTCGGATCTCACCAAATATATAATTGTAATTCAATCAATCCTTGCTATGGATTTAGGTACGCTTCTGTACATCTATTTTGGTTATTATTCTTGATGAATCAACATGTGATCCTATTAAATAAATTCTATCAAGTGGTATAAGAGCCTACATGGTCTAATCATCATGATTCAATTTTCTATTACTTATTTGGTGTTATTATTGAATCAGATCCGGTATATATTTTGTTTTAATTTTTAATCAATCTAATTCGATTGGATACATGTATTCAATTTCTTCTACTATTATTACCTGGTTTGAGCTATTATCGATCGATCAAGTTTGATCTTTTGATTCATGTTGTTGATTCAATGGTGCCATAGCTATTTAAACGGCTTGAAAGTGTGTCTGGATTGCTTTTGTCTTATCTAGTAGTTGAAATTATAGATATAATTTTTTTCTCTGTTGGTGTGGTTTCTCTAGTAACTTTATTTGGTTAGATCTAGTCCCACCACATCTAATTCAGGCCCCCATTGTCACCATTTGGTTTTGTTGGTTTTTGGAGACCAATAGTAGGAAAGACATTAGTGTTGGGAAGTATTGGTAGGCTATTATGCTGGTTGTTGTTATGTTCACTTCTACTAGTGGTGACATTGGGGCAATGCAGCGGCGGTTTAGGAAAAGTTAGGGTCTGGCGGCTTTAGTAGTCATTTGGCAGTTACATCTCTACTTTTACTTTGTATAATAGATAGAGTTACACGTCTTCTTTTACATTATTATTAATAGTTTTTTAATAAAAGAAATAAGGAAAAGATGGTGGATTGGAGAATTAATTCATTCACTGGTAACATATGGTAATTAATGAAAACTTAATTTTACATTTAAATGTAACGGTTTGCATAAGGACACTATTAAACTATTAAAATATAATAGTTTAATTAATGATGCCATTAAATATTATAATTTGCATGATGGTGTTTATGATTTATGATTATGGTTTTGATCGTTACATAGATTAATTAATGGTTTTATTTAATGCTAATTATTATGATTGTGTTAGTTTTTTATTATCATATTAAGTTAGATTTAATGTATTATTATTATGTATATTAAATCTAAATGAGGTAGATTTTAAGGTTTTAAATCTTCAGACCATATTATGAAATCAATTTATTTAAATAAATGGTCATATGATATTTATAGATAAATTATTTGACATGATATGTCACTAAAGTGACTTCTCTTATGAAGATTAGTTTATTGAAAATGTTGAATGTTAGTGTATATGTTTATTTATGCGAGTATTTAGTTGGTTCAAAGGAAGGCAAATATCTTATAGAAATTCATATGCACCTACAGTGACAGGTATGTAATGATTATTTAGTTGAGATATGGATAATAAGTCAATCTAAAGACGAGCTTATTATCTGGCAGGCCTTATGATCGATATTTGATCACTGCAACAAGATTATTACTCTTAGTTAATATTAATGTCAAAAGCCTTGATATTAATATTGTACTGATATCTTGTGATGGGAGTACCATTATTTGAATTTATTGATTCATATTTATGTATATTGATGTGAGCATGTTAGTTTTTTTAACTTATATTTTTTGTAGGTTCGTATATCTATCATTATAATATCTACTAAAGTTTAATTTTCATGCATAAAGATAACTTCAAGGATTAAAAGATAACATTTCAATCATTCTTAGTTATGTGGGTTTAGACCTTATTCTCAAGATTGGACAACCTACTCCTCATAGAGATAAAAGTTCAAGCAATGATAAATAAAGCTTTGAGAAGTGAGATTACCTAAATTTCATAAGGCTTATGACCATTAAGTGTAACACTCCAGAAGTGTTTAAGGGTAACGTGTCAAAAGATGACACTAATATTAAGGAGTTACTTACTAGAAAGTCCAAGGATGAAACAAGCATATTGTTGCAAAGCTTGATTTCAATGAGGTTAAAAGGAAAATGGAATATAAGGGAGTACATCATTGGGATGTCTCACATCACTTCAAAACTTAAGGCATTAAAGCTTGAGTTGTCATATGACTTGCTCATGCATTTTGCACTAATTTGGCTTCTTACACAATTTAGTTAGTCTAAAGTCACTAATCGACAATAAGAGAAATTAGCTTGATGTGGTTTTATCAAAGAAAAAGAAAGGTTGGATCAAAGATTGTATGAGAAACGATCACCTACGAATTAATTCAAAAGAAATGAAGTAATTTGTTGGAATATAGGTGAAGAAATTGAGTAATCAAGTAGGAGATATTCGACAGATTTGGAAAGCCTTCAACTGTATCGAGTTTTGAAGATTGATTGAGGAAGGTTGAATCTAAGATTTTCCTTGCTCAATGTCAAACCAAAAGGGAGGATAGACTTTATCTAACTTTGCTCAAAGTTTGATCAAAAGATTATGTTTCATTCTCATTCAATTCTGCATATAATCATGCGCACAAAAGGTATATATAGGGGAAGGAAGTAGTCGGTGGTTAGCTAGCCTAAACCATCCGATTATTCCCTCTTAATCCAGCCCATTAATCATGGTTGAATTAAGCCCATATTAACCTTAATTAAAGCATAATATCATTGGTTAAATGATACTAAGGATTAATATTACAAAGCTATACAATTGACTAAGATACATACATGAAATTATAGCAATACCCTAACTTACATAAAATACACTTAGGGTTAGGGTTTACAATAAGTTAATACAAATAATGAATATCATCACTTTATCTTATTTTTGTAATGTATCATCCCATGTATGTCATAGTCTTGCATGCCTTGAATACTTATACACATTAAAGTGTATGGACATCTTCTTCTTGCAAATATGTAACATACCTACAAGAATAACTTGAATGTTTTTCAATATCAAGCATATAAGAATTGTCAAGAATATTTAACATGATAGGCTCTAACATTAAGAAAGATAAATCTTCCTTACCTTGAGGATTAATATGAACATGACAATCATTAGGTTCATTAGATTCTCCTGAATCATTCTCCCCAAGTTGAGAAGAATTTGCCCTCAAATTTTCATCAGAACAATAAGGAGACAAATCACCAACATTAAAATTTCTTGAAATTCAACCATAAGAATCTAGAAGTTCAAGTTCATAAGCATTATCTCCAAAATTTCTTAGTATTTTAAATGGACCATCGGCTCTTGGCATTAGTTTATTTTTACATAAATTAGGAAATCTTTCTTTACACAAATGTAACCAAACTAAGTCACCAGGATAAAACATATAGGAGTTTCTATGCTTATTTGCTTGAACTTTATACTTGGCATTGGCTTTTTCAATATTATGTTTGATTTTCTCATGAAGTTGTTGAAAAAATTGTATTCTATGTTTAGCCTCATAATTTTGCAATTCACCTTTTTTCAATAGAATCATGTTAATAGGCATGTGAGGATTCACACCATACACCACCTCAAATGGACTAGTTTGAGTAGTACTGGAAGGACTACGATTATAAGCAAACTCTACATAAGCTAACTTAACATCCCAATCTTTTGTACTTTTATTAACTAAACCTCTTAATAATGTACCAAGAGTTCTATTAGTTACCTCAGTTTGACCATCAGTTTGGGGATGATGTGAAGTGCTAAATAACAATTTAGTACCAAGCATATGCCATAAAGTATTCTAAAAATAACTCATAAACTTAATATCCCGATCAGAAACTATGCTTTTAGGTATTCTATGAAGTTTAACAATCTCTCTAAAATACAAGTCAACAACATGTGTGGCATCATCGATTTTATTACATGGAATAAAATGAGCCATTTTAGAAAAAGATCTACTACCACAAGAATAGAATATTTACCACGTTGCGTTCTTGGTAACCCCAGGATAAAGTCCATACTAACTCCTTTCCATGGTTTATCAGGAACGGGTAAAGGTGTGTATAAGCCTTTATGAAAGTAACTTTTACTTTTTTGACATGTAGAACATCTACTTATCATGGCTTGTACATGTTTAACATTCTTAGCCAATAGAAATGTTCTTGTAATAGTTCTTGGTAACCCGAGGATAAAGTCCATACTAACTCCTTTCCATAGTTTATCAGGAATGGGTAAAGGTGTGTATAGGCCTTTATGAAAGTAACTTTTACTTTTTTGACACGTAGAACATCTACTTATCATGGCTTGTACATGTTTAACCATTCTTGGCCAATAGAAATGTTCTTGTAATAATTCCATAGTTTTATGTTTACCAAAATGTCTCGCTATACTACCTTCATGTATTTCCTTGATAACTAAGTCTCTAATACTAGATTTAGGAATACAAAGTTTATTTAGTCTAAATAAAAATCCATCTTGTATGACATAATTTTCATGGTATCCAATTTCTTTACATGCACGAAACATATCCTCAAAATCTTCATCATTAGGATATAATTCTTTAACCATTTTAAAACCTAAGATTTTCACATCCATCATAACAAGTAATGTGGACAAACGAGAAAGAGCATCAGCGACTACATTTTCTTTACCATCTAAATGTTTGACAGAGAACATGAAGGATTGTAAGAAATTTACCCATTTTGCATGTCTCAGATTACTTTTTTTTTACTATGTAAGTATTTTAAACTTTCATGATCCGAATGTAACACAAATGGTTTTGGTCTTAGATAATGACCCCATGTCTCAAGACTCCGTATGATGGAAAAAAATTCCTTGTAATAAGTTGAATAGTTAAGTTTGGCTCCATTCAACCTTTTAGAGAAAAATGCTATAGGTTTCTTTTCTTGGAAAAGTACTCCTCCTATTCCAACTCCACTAGCATCATAAGTCACTTAAAAAATAATATTAAAGTTGGGTAAAGATAGAGCAGAGGCATGACAAAGTTTATCTTTTATGGTTTCAAAGGCTTGAATAGCTTCTTGTCCCCAATAAAATTCACCCTTTTTCATGAGTTGAGTAATACGTATAGCTATAGTAGAAAAATCCTTAATGAATCTTCTATAAAAACTAGGTAATCCATGAAAACTTCTCACATCATGAATATTCTTAGGGGTAGGCCATTCTTTTATAGCCCTAATCTTATGAGTATCTACGTTAATACCTTCTCCACTAATAATATAGCCTAGGAAAACCACACTTGGAAGCATAAAATTACATTTCTTAAGTTTTTCATATAGTTTAGCTTTCCTTAGCTCACCAAATAATTTCTTCAAATGCACTAGATGATCATAAGTATTTTTGCTATGCACAAGAATATCATCCAAACATACAACAATGAAATCACCAAGGAAAGGTTGGAGAACCTCATTCATAAGTCTCATAAATGACCTAGGTGCATTAAATAACTCAAAAGGCATACCCATCCACTCATAGAGACCATATTTTATTTTAAAAGCAGTTTTCCATTCATCTCCATCTCTAATCCTTAATTGATAATATCCACTTCTCAAATCGATTTTGGAAAATACTTGTGCTCCACAAAGTTCATAATAGAGCATATCATCTAATATAGGCATAGGAAATCTATATTTGATAGTAATATTAGTCACAGCCCTAGAATCTATGCACATACGCCAAGTACCATCCTTTTTAGGCACTAGTAAAGCAAGAACACTACAAGGACTCATATTTTCTCTTACAAATCCTTTATCCATAAGTTCTTGTATTTGTTTTTGTAATTCCTTAGCTTATTTTGGGTTACATCTATAAGCTGGTTTATTAGGAATAGGCATACCAGGAACAAGATTAATAGCATGTTCTATACCTCGTTTAGGTGGTAATCCAGGAGGTAAGTCATCAGGAAATACATCATTATACTCATCCAGCAACTTAATCAAATTAGAATCTTCAAGTTTTTTTTTTAGGTTTAGAATCTTTAGAAACTAAAGCATAACAAATTCCTTCTTCTTTTATACATTTTTCCATAGCCTTTTCATGTAAAAATAATCTCTTTTTATCATCACTCAAGGGCATATGATCATATAAAGAAGGTGTGAGCCTATACAATTGTTTTTCCTTTTTCACCACATATTCATTAGTTACCCCATCATGATTTGCCTTTATATTAAATTTCCATGGTCTACCCAAAAGTAATCCACAAGAATCCATAGGTAAAAAATCACATAGAACTTCATCATGATAGTCTCTAATAGAAAATGTGATTAAAGCTCTTTTGTTTACTTTAGCTCCTTTATCCTTATTTAACCATTATAAAGAATAGTGTTTAGGATGATTAGTAGTTTTCAAACCAATCTTCTTAACCATTTCCTCACTAGCCACATTAGTACATGAACCACTATTAATTATGAGTCTACAAACGATATCACCTATTTTACACATGGTTTTAAAAATCTTTTCTCTTTGAGTAGGTGTAATATTATGTTGTATTTTCAAAACTCTTTGAATTACAAAGCAGGGGTCTCCTTCTTCTTCTTCCATAGTTAATATTTCATTAGGAGATTCAACTTCTAATTCATTATCATCACTACATGGTTCCATATTTTCTATTTCATGTAAGGTTAAGGCTCTTTGGTTAGGACAATGTCTAGAAAAATGTCCATATCCTTTAAATTTAAAACATTGTTTATTTGCCATTTCAACCACCTTATTTTTACCCTTATCATCTTTTTTATTCCTTTTATCATATGAAAATGTTGATTTAGGTGTAAAGGTGTTAGAATAGGGTTTGGTTGAAGTTGAAGCATTAGACTTAACATAGGCTTTAGTTGATTTAGTTTGTCTTTCAATTTTCATAGCCAATTTTATCAAGTCATCAAGAGAGTCATAAGAGTACATATCAACCTTGTCTCTTATTAACTTATTCAAGCTACCTAAGTATCTAGCACATTTTTGTTCTTTTCTTTCATGAACATCGCAAATAAGGGCTAGTCTTTCAAATTCTCTAGTGTATTCTTCTACACTAAATAAGCTTTTCCTTAGAGTATTTATTTTAACATACATATCTTGTTTATACTCTCTAGGCACAAATTTATTTCTTAAGTGCTTTTTAAGTTTTTCCCAAGATTTTATTTTAAACTTTTGTTGTCTTTCTCTTGTTCGTTTTATTTTAGAGTAGCTAATTTGTACTTTCTATCATCGTCATATTCTCTAAACTCAAAAATAGCCTCAATCTCATGCAACCATTCAAAAAATGACTCCACATTCAAATCACCATAAAATTCAGGAAGGTCAAGTTTAATACTTTGATCTTCATGATGTGCATTTCTTACATGAAATGTAGGCGCTCTTCTTTTGTTGCTTGATCCAAAAGAATTTGTCTCTTCTTCTCCATCTTCATGATGAGATAAATTGAAATGTTCGCATCCAATATTGGCATGGTACATAGGCTTCATTCTCCCTTCCACACTATCATGTGTGGTTTCCATTCGAACTTGCCATGGTTTACACTTCTCTTGGTCGACCAACTTAGCTTCCCCACTTTGGAGTTGATGTTGCAGTGAGTTTGTAATTGGGAATCCATGTGTGTGGTGAGGCTTTTGGTGGAATCTACCAGGGCACGTACCTCTTCACTAGCCATGTTGAAGGTTGACACACAACCCTATATGTTGCACACAATATGTTCCACAAAGTGTAGGTGTTGGATTTATTTTTCCTATAACCAAACAAAGCACAAACTAATTGCTAATTCTAAAAAAAATGTTAAAAACTACTTGCACTCTTTTTTTAGGCCCAAAGGAGATATTTTAGCCCCAAGAATAGACACTTCACGCAAGTACACAAAAAAATGATAGTTTATTCTATAAGAGATGTGAAATTCATTCACATAAAATCATAGAACGTGATTCTGTGTCTTCAACAAATTCTTGTCTTTCGGTGGGAGATTCGTGTTGATATCTTCATAGAAGATGTAGAGGATATCCAGAGGTAGATGATGGAGTGATTTATTGAGAGAAAATGATGAGAAACGAGTTGAATGAAGGGCATACAAGCTCCAGCTCCGTTCGGGCGATTGAGAAGTTGTCCAGGGGTTTCGAGTTCTTTGCTGCTTCCCTTGCTTGTTGCATGAAGGAAACTTGAAAAGGATTGCTACACACTTTATCAAGCACCAATGGAGAGTAGAATGCAGTAGGAATGAAGTGATGGAGAGACACAAATGGTCGTGGCAAATAGACGACTCAAACTGGTGCACTATTGGGGATGAAGTGCTGGTCGATATTTTATGTGAAAATGTTGGGAAAAATGCAACAAGATCGTTGCAAGATTGCAAGAACTTCTAGCAAGAAATTCAAGAACAATCAAAGAAGTTCATCAGGAATCAAGAATTCAAAGAAATGGTTGAGTAGCCGTGGAGTTCTTGGTGCAAGAACACACACGTGATTTCATGCTTGTAGATTGTTGGTTCTGCGATAGCTTCGAACAAATGAAGCTTTGATACCAAAAATGATGTGGTTTTATCAAAGTAAATGGAAGGTTGGATCGAATATTGTATGAGAAAATATCACCCATGAATTAATGCAAAAGAAATGAAGTAATTTGCTAGAGTATAGGTAAAGAAATTAAGTAATCAAGTAGGAGATACTCGACTGATTTGGACAGCCTTCAAATGTGTCCAGTTTGAAGATTGATTGAGGAAGGTTGAATCCTAGATTTTCCTTGCTCAATGTTTAACCAAAAGGGAGGATAGACTTTATCTAACTTTGCTCAAAGTTTGATAAAAAGATTATGATTCCTTCTCATTTAATTCTGCATATAATCATGCGCACAAAAGGTATATATAGGGGAAAGAAGTAGTCAGTGGTTAGCTAGCCTAAACCAAATGATTATTCCCTCTTAATCCAGCCCATTAATCATGGTTGAATTAAGCCCATATTAACCTTAATTCAAACCATAATATCATTGGTTAAATGATACTAAGGATTAATATTACAAAGCTATACAATTGACTAAGATACATACATGAAATTATAGCAATACCCTAACTTACATAAAATACACTTAGGGTTAGGGTTTACAATAAGTTAATACAAATAATGAATATCATCACTTTATCTTCTTTTTGTAATGTATCATCCCATTTATGTCATAGTCTTGCATGCCTTGAATACTTGTACACATTAAAGTGTATGGACATCTTCTTCTTGCAAATATGTAACATACCTACAAGAATAACTTGAATGTTTTTCAATATCAAGCATATAAGAATTGTCAAGAATATTTAACATGATAGGCTCTAACATTAAGAAATATAAATCTTCCTTACCTTGAGGATTAATATGAACATGACAATCATTAGGTTCATTAGATGCTCCTGCATCATAGCTCTTAATAAGTTTATTTCATATCCAGTGCAAGAGGAAGAAATATTGAAGCAAGTTAGGGAATAAACCACCAATTTGGTTACCACCCTTAAGGATAAGGACAAGAAAGGAGAATAATTGAAACAACATAAGAAAAATGATAGTTGTTTCCTTTACACAATTTTTGGACATATTAAGAATAATTATACAAAATAATACATTGGACTTGTGAAGAATGTACAATCCTTGCTTAGGTTTATTTTGAGATAAATTCCACATTAGTTGTAATACCCTAAATTTTTTGCTTAAACTGATCCTGTATCATTAATATCTTAATTCGATTATAATCATGAGAAAATCTTAACCATGATCCGAAAAAATATCAGATAGTTTGCTAATTATTTCAATAATACATCATAATCTTGTAATTTTATTGTTACAAGTTTTTAAAATTTATTTACTTTTGTATTTCAAACTTTTATAATAATATTTTAATACTTTTTTTAGGGAAAAATATGATACTTATATGAATATTAACTAAGAATCCAGGATCATGGTTGCAAGACACTTTATCTAATACCACATTTCTATCATCAGGATACTAAAATTTAATAGTGTACCCATCCTTGGTTTCTAGAAATCCCATCTCCTTATGAAATGAAGATCTAAATTATTCTTCTTTGGCCTTTTTTATTCTATTTTTTAAGGATCCTCACTTACAAGACCAATTTTATAAATTAATTATAAAGTTCAACATTAAAAAAAAGTCCTCAACATCTAATGTACATAGAGAGAAAAATAGGGACCAAATCAACACATTTGGGACTGAAAATAAATTTGATTGAATAAAAAATTTAGAGGATAGAGAACTAAATAATTAGTGACCAGATATATCATTTACCTTACATTATTTTGACGCAATAATTGCCACTATAAATGCCCAACTAAATTGGGGAGCAACAATAAAGAAGATTAATGATATGCTTAAGCGGGGAAAGACTTGGAGACCTTAGGAGGAAATTGAGATGAAAAGTTCACCAGTAATTTCTTTAAAATTGAGGTATTTGAATTGTAGGTGCTTTCTTCTCATCTCATGGCATTCATTTTTAAGTTGGTTATTCTCTAAAAGACGATTATTCCCTTCTCAAATGCCAATTATCTTACTGCTTGAGGTAATATTTCTTTACTTTAATATTAAAGCAAATCTTTTGTTTATAAAAGCAAAATAATTCTTTGATTCATAGAAGTAGATTAAATAAAAATAAAAAGCATATATTTGTGTAATGCTTCACAAGACTTGCATCGCATGCTATGCGTGTAGTCTTATACATGGTTAAAGTAAACATAAATCAAATTGATTGTGTCTTAAATTATATTAAGATTTAGTGAATATGAATTATAAATAAAATTTATTCTTATAAAAAAAAAGAATAAAAATTAATTACATATATGAAATAAGAAATTAGAGGAAATGCAAAAATAATTCTTGATATGAAAAGATAGAAGTTGTTAACTTGAAGGGGAAAATAAGGGATGGGAGGAGTGATTGGTTGTTTGATCTACATTGGGGATGAGAAAATAAAAAAATTTGGATAATGGAGATGATGTATCATGGTAATTTGAAAGTTAAAAATATTGTAGAAAAATTAAAATTTTGAGCTAAGAAATGGGATATATTAAATACTTAGAGTAGTTATTTCTTTTTTTGACTAAAACTATTATCTGTTTTTTTTATAAAAAAAAAAGTTGCATACACATCGTGTAGGGAATACATAGTATATATTTTATTTATTTGTGAAATAAATTTGTAACAATATAAAACTATATATAAATAGTTAATTATCTTGAATTTTAAAGGAAAATAAGATTTTTTATGGATATTTACTTTTATTTCTGAAGACAACACCTTCCTATCTCTTTGAGTGAGGCATTCTGATATGGTGGATTTTTATCTATAAACATGAATTTGAAATTAAGTATGAAATTTAAATAAATAAAAGCATGTAAGGATATTAACTAAATCAATTACTAGATTCATTGTTACATTTGTACCCTTGAAATTTAAAGGGTAATTTGTGAAGTGTATAATTTGCATATCATCCCTTAATAATACGGATAGATAAAAGCAAACAAGTTAAATAATAAATAGAAAATTGTTGTTTTATACTTTTCTAGTTTATCATCCCATAACTTATTGGTATTTTGATAATAAATAAAAGTTAATATAATATTATAGAAAATAAAATAAGTAAAATAGATGAATAAATAATAGCACCGGTATAGAATATGAAAAAAATTCACATAATTATAAATAGTTTACAAAGTGAATAAGGAAAAAAATTCATCGCCAAAAATGGAAGAAATATAATGAACCATTACTAATCAAATATGGTTCTTATTATGCAAGTAAGAATTGGACCTCATGGTCAAATTCACTCACAAATTTTGAAACCACTTTATTGCCTATTTGGTGTGGTCTTGAATCTTATGTTTTAGTTCTTTAAAAAACTAAAAATAACTTTAATTTTTTACTTACAATTATTTATGATGACCTTTTTGAATTTCTATTACCAAAGCTACATTGTATTATTTATTATTATTATTTTTACAATGTCACTATGATACCATCAAAATTTAATTTAGTTTTACTTGAGTATCTAAATAAAATTAGAAAAAAATAAAAATAATCATTTAAGTAGTTAAGTGAACCTAAATTAAAATATAAATGTACCTGAGTAGAATTATCAAAAAATAAAATATTAAACTAAATGTTAAATATAATAATAATAATAATAATAATAATAATAATAATAATAATAATAATAATAATAATAATAATAATAATAATAATAATAATAATCAACTAGTAGAAATATTATGCGTCATACATAAGCTAAATGCAAGGTGCATGATGCACATCATCATGAGTGCAAATGTAATGTGCAAGCATAAGGATGAATACATGATACATTTTAAAATGATACACGTGTACTCTTATAAGTGAGATTTTTTTAAGTAAAACACAACACCATCTTCCTTTCTTCTTTTTTTTTTATTTATGGAAAACAACAATAGTAGAAACCTTTATTTATAATTTTTGTAAATCAGTTTCTAGCTAGGTAAAAAAAAAAGTATATATTCGAACATGTTCCTTGATTTTTAGAACATGTTTCAAATTTTAAAATCACTTTTCTTCCCAAAACCATTGAAACCACCACTGTACCAAATAGGGATAATAGGTTTTGCCCAAAACCATTATCAAAATCCAAATTTGACAACATTTTTGTGTTAAAGTTATCTAAAGCTATCCATTTTTTCCTATTTCAATGAAAATTTATAACTTTTTATGATGATTTTATCTAAAAACCATTACAAGAAGTCCCTCTTTTCCCTCATTCTTCAACATATTATGGACTTTTGCTGGTGGTTTTAGAAGCATTATTAAATATTTGATAATAGTTGTTAAATCTCATTTTCTATATTGATGGAATTTTTACACATTCCCACATATTTGCCCAAGCTTTCCAAACTTCTTACTCAAGTCTCACCCTCCAACTTCCAAGGCTAGAGGTGGTAATTTGTTAGGTATTTATTTTAAATGTGGTTTATCAAAGTTGTCATATTTTTTGGACATAATTTTCTTGAGTTTGAAATTAAATGGGCAAGCATGAACTATATAGTAAAATTACATGAATCAGCCAGAAATGGAATTGAAATATGAAATCCAATCACATAAATAAATATAATCAGATTTGAAATGTAAACACATGTTTTATAATATCATACTATATAGTAGACTACTTGCTATACTATTTTTGATATATTTTCTCAATAAAGAGCATGAACTTGATTGAATTAGCCACATATCAAATGTCCCATAGATATATAGTGGAAATCATGCCTTTTTTTTAGATCAATTGAAGCTATGCAGGTGTCTTGCCATCGGCATAAAAATAGAAATGGATGGAATGAACTTGACACAATAGCAAACCTCATTCTAAATATCAACCAAAGCTATTGGGACATGTTGTTCTATCATTGGTTTCATACACACACACACACACACGCACACATATACATACATACATATATTAAATATATATATACATATATATATATATGTATATATATATATATATATATATATACTACAAGTCATGGGTTACATAAAATCCTACAAGCATATTGATATTATCATCTCCAATTAGAAATTCAAACTTGTTGCTAAAACAAGGGTTTGAACTTTGAGGCCTTATTGAAAGGTCCATAGGACTTGAAGTTGGTATGAATCGTTAACTCTTCAATGCAATTGCCCAAGTAAGTAGACAACCCTTTGATATACTTAGATGGATAGCCCAAGCTTTACCTATGCATCATGATAATAGGATAAAATATCCATTCAGATATCGCCAGATATTCGATGGTAATTTAATCAATTCCTACTAAGGATTTAGGTACGCTTTCATATATCTATTCTTGTTATTATTCTTGATGAATCAACATGTGATCCTATCTGATAAATTCCATCATAAAGTACCAAAAAAATGGAAGAAACATTAGATGAATTTTTTATCTAAAGTTCCCCCAAAACCACTTCAAATAATAGTTTTTACACAACACTGTTATTCAAACCTGTCTTTGATAACGATTTTCAACTAAAACTGCTATCTAAAGTGACCAATGTCCCCTTATTTTATAGTGTTTTCTAACTTTTGAGGATGGTTTTGTCTAGAAACCATGGATAAAAGTCCCCTTCCCCCCTCCTTTTTCAGCATATTTTTAGACTTGATGAAAATTTTAGAACCGTTATTAAATATTCAACATACCATTCATTAATGACAATTCAAAACCATTATTGAAATCTTATTTTAAATCTTATCAAATCCCATTTGCCTAGTGGTGAACATACCACAGGCTTTGCATATTCCTACATATTAGCCCATGCATTCATAACTTCTCTCTCACCCTCAAACTTGCAAGGCTGGTTGTGTTGTGTTGTCAAGAAACTATTTTGCATGTGGTTAATGAGATTCATCCTATATTTTTGACATAATTGTCTTGAGCATTATGGATATAATTATAAACTATATAGTAAAATTTCATGTAGTAGTCATAAATGGCTCTCAAATATGAAATTCATTGATAAAATAATTAACTTAATTAGTTTTGAACTCCAAATACATACTTTATAGTATCATATTATATAAAAAAATACTAGCAATACCATTATTGATATTATTTACTCAATAAAGAGAATGTACTTGATTGAGTATACTGACATATACTAGATGAGGATAATCTGACACAGTAGCAAACCTATTTGAATCCAAACTGAAATGATTATGAAGTATTTGTTTGGCGCTTCTAGATACTTATAGTTCTTTCACCGGCTATATATATATTCCGATGGATTTGATACAGTGCGAGTCATAGGTTCCATAAAATCCATCAAACATATTATCATCTCCTATTCGAAATTCAAACTTGCCACTAAAATTGGAGTTGGAAGCCTTGCCAAAAGGTCCATAAGATTTAAAGTTGGTATGAATTTTTAACTCTTCAACATAGTTTCCTTGGAATCTTGACAACCCTGTAATATACTCTAACGGATAGTCAAGCTTTACCTGTGCATCATGAAAATAGGATAAAATGTTAGAGCTAGGTTTCAAAAAAGAGGGGTTTTTTTTTTTTTGTAATGTGACTGATAAAATTACGTCTAAAGATTTTCCCAAGTAAATTTAGTAAAGAAGTAATTAGCTAAGTTAATACATTAATAGCTAATTCATCTAAGACCACTCCTTACTACTTTACCCTTAATAAATTTATTCTTTAATGAGAAAAATAAAGCAACAACTTTTGGGGTGAGTTGTGGAGAAGAGGGGGTTGCATGGGTATACAGTATTTCCAACTAACTGTTCAAAATGTGGGTTGCCAAACACCTTGCTTAAAGCTGATTTTCCGTCCTCAAAATACTGAAAGCTAATAGAGGTTATTAGCTCTTCCCTTTGATGACCAACATCTCGATTCACATATGACATAAAGATCTGGATAATAGTACTTCGACCTTGTTGATCCCATTTTTGATCACGTGATTCGTAATCAGCAGTACCAATTTTGAATGGTGTTTCGGAACATAGGCACTTATGAGAATTTCAATAATAATAATAATAATAATAATAATAATAATAATAATAATAATAATAATAATAATAATAATAATAATAAATATTTAAATATTTCAAAGGAAAATGGGGATTAGCAAATATATGGTTAGGTATCAAAAACAACTAGCATTGGGCAAACAAACATTACTTAAACCCAAGATTTGGATAGATGAGATTAAATAGTTAGCAGCCAAATATGATATTTACTTTCCATTAGTATAAAAATGCAAGATTGAATTGACCTATTGGCCTATTGGTCAAAAATAGTGTTTACACACTAGAGGTCCTAGTTTTAATCCCCATCTTATACATAGGGTTCTTGTTTATCATTTAAAAAAAATTAAAAAAAATTATCTATGCATTTAACCTATAAAAAGAGTGTAGAGTTTATAGAGAAATTGAGATAAAAATTTGTGCAACAATTTGTAGGGTGATGAAAAAATTTTATGCGCTGTTTTTATTATTTTAATCCTCTTATTTATGCATAATTTCCTTTTACAATGCTAATTTAACCTAATATTTTTTCTTTTAACACCTTAGGATACAAGTGATCAACATGAGAAAGTCTTTGGTGAAGCAATACTTAATTGGACCAATACACCTTAACAATATTGTATCTTCAGAAATCATGACTATTAGAGAATCACAAGACCAGGATGACATTAATTGAGTTTCTTATATGATACAAGTGAGAAATGTGTTGAAAATATATGAAGCAATAAATGTGGGGGAAGGGGCTAGCTATAAAAAGAAATGAAAAAAAAAATAAAAAAAAGAAAATGATAAATCCTAAAGATTCATAAATTATAAACATTTGTTTCATAGTTGTTCTTCCTTTGTTCTTTAAAGCCCATCTCAAATCTACTTCGCTTATAACATAGAATATTGGCATATCTGTAGGCACCATTAGAATTGTAACCAATGCCAAGAAGAGTAACTACTACTATAAGAGTATGAGAGAGGATGAGAAAGTTTAGATTCTTCGATACTTGCAATTTAATAAATGCAAGTTCCTTTTTCGATATCAAAAGGTTCCCTTAAGTAGTTATTCATTCTCTTTTAGGTAATAATAGCCTCTTATATTGAGAATTTAACAATAAGACTCAAATCATAGACTTTAAAAAATTTTGAGCTATGGTAATACCCCAAAATTTTCTACCCTAATTTCTAGGTAATTAGTTTTTAATTCCCACTTTAACCTTTAACCCATAAATTATCCACTCAACCCTTAAACCTTTTCTTTTTATTTACCCCTCACCCTCATATGAGCTATTTTCTCCTTATTGTTGTTTTTCTTTTCCTTAGGTTGTTCGCCCAATCATATCCCTTTAGAAAATAACGTCGAATTACCTTCCTTAAGCCTATATTACTTTTTTTTTTGACAATTCACTTGACGTTATGGAACCATCCCACACATCACCAATTGTAGGCACCCTAGCACTTAAATCCTTCCCTCCTCTTATCTGTTGTCATATGCTTTTAAACGCAACCAGAAATTTCTTTACCTTACTCTGGAACTCTTCCCCAACCTTCCTCTATCTTTTTCCCTAGTTCACCATTTTTCCCATTCACAACTACATCATTTCTCTTCTTCTTCTCTAGCTAAAACAATCCACACTACCATAGCCACCCTCAACTTCTCATGAACCAACATCCCCATCTCCACCAATTTCTCATGTTACTACCTTCTTTGATAATACCAAAGCCAACTAATGTGCAATACCCATGAAGCCACCACCACATTACAGCTCTAGCACCACACAATTAGCCTACAACAATGCTACACATTCACACTCAACCATCACACCACACATAACCACCCTTGTTTAGTCTCAACCTCTTAGGCTACGTGCATGACTCACACAAAATTCTCCCCTATTGCACCGTAAACTCACACACACTGATCTTCGCTACATCACTCCTACATATAGATTCTCTTACACCTTTCTATCTCGGTTCTCTTTAGATTGATGTATCCATTACCTTATATTTCCTTATTTTCCTTGAGTTTTAGGTGATGATACAGTGGTTTTAGGGGAGGATACTTTAGGTCTTTTGCTTTCTTAGCGATCAATGAATTTTTGTGTAAAGGTATACATCTATTGATTATGGCATTCTTGGTGATATGTGTTTTTATGTATATATCATGGTAGATTGTTCACTATTTGAAATTATGCTTTGATGTTACTTATATTATATTTTTGTATTACTTTAGGCAAAACATGGTTTTTATGTGTGATTATGATTTTACATGATATTGTTAGTATTAGGGCTTACTAGGATTTGTGACAAAATCATAAGCACGTTAGTTTATTATTTTTTTGTAATAAGTTCATAGTTGAGAGAATATAACTATGATGATGTATTTAAGTGGTGAATTATGCTGAGGTGGATGTTTTAGTAATGTTAAATCATGTAGGGTTTTGTGAATCCTTGGAGAATTATTGGCCCTAAAAGTAATTGGGCCACTTGATGAGTTTGGTGGTGAAATAAATATGACATTGTAATATTTTAGGTTTTTAATTTAAATTTCATATACAATGTGTTAGGGTTTGGTAGAGTGTCCAACAAGTTATATTAAAAAGAAAATTTTGAGTTATTTAGGAAGATTGGGGAAAAGATGATCACTTTTGGATTAATTTTGAAAATTTTAGGTTGATTAAGTATCAGTGGGGTAAAAATATGATAAGTTTGTTATGTGTATATCTTTGGTTAATTATGGTTAAAAGAAGTATTAATGTTTTGTAAAAATGGTTTAAAATAAATTTAGAAACCCTACAAACATGATTACTATTTTATGTGTCAATCATTAGATTTAATTCATGATTTTTAAATAAGTTATTTATAATAATATATTGGGATGATATGTCAAATAATTGGATTTCTAACTCTTATGGGAAGATTTTTGATGTAGTTGTGAATTATGATTTTATATGGGCATGTTAGTCTTTTTGTTTGTGATTTGTTCCCTTTTAGCTTAGTTTTGCTTCGCTTATATCTTATGGTAATAGTATGTGATCGTGCCATGTTTAAATTAGTTAACCATAATGTAACTCTATGTGTTCGCTTATTATTCAATTGTTAGAATGAATTAGATAATATTAATGTTTCAAGTAACAAAGATGAGAAATAATTCATGTGGTATGACATTAATATATAAAGTGAAAGATCACTAAGTCAGAGTCAAGTTATACCAGTCCATTCCACTAAATAATAATATTGGTAAAGAGAATTTAGCCATTGGAGTGGTTTATGATGGTACTAGTTCACTAGATATAATGCTGGTTTCCAGGTACTTTTTACCTTAGAAGGAACGTTATGTTGCTACCATTCTATCAATTATAAATAGTGGGGTATCTAAAATAAAATGACTAAGTATTTGGAAATACATGGTCACCTAACATTAAACTCTAAAGTGGTTCTCCTAGAATTATATCTTATAAAAATATTGCACATGTATAGTCTCCCTTCATGTAACCTAATGTGTTATACCTATCCTATTCGTGTGATGTATATTTCTCCCTTACTAAATACACAAGTATTGATCATATTTTTATGGGTGGTACTCTTTTGTAAGCGAAGACCACCTAGTTTGATGATGTACAGGTCTCTCATGACTACTTTGAAGTGTTTGATAAAATTCTTATGGAGGGGTGATTATATTGTTCAGTTTAGGCATAGTGTATGGGTTATTCGGTAGCTAGTATTTTTGTCCAAATACTCTTTAAACTCTTGGTCCCACATAATCTCTTTTGTTGCATTTTAAATATCTTATATTTGGATTTTATCTCCAAACTCTTCTTTAATTTATGAAATCTATCTCTAATTCTCTTGGTATCTTATTCTACGTGCTTAATATTTTTCCTTCTACCATATATGATAATGAAACTATAAATTGGATTTGTAGTTGGTATGGTGGTAACAATTAATTAGTTTATCTTTAGCTTATGAAAGAATATAAAAATAGCAAATTTTAGGGTGTTAAAGTTATGCTCAAAAAATATAGTTCCTACAATAATCCATTTTTGCAATTATGAAGTTTTAGATGTAAGTTTTCTATCACGTAAAGTAGTTATCCATAAACTAGATTCCCTATGCCAAAAATGCTTTTGGTCTAACCTAGAGGACAATAAGAGGAAGACAACTATAGCTTGGGTAATGATCTACCAACCTAAAAAGGATTGAGGTCTAGGGTTGTGGCAACTTGAAGCTTGGAACTCAATTTGCTTAAGTAAATACTTGTGGAGATAAAATTTCACAAAGCAACATTATATGTTAAATCAATGCATGGTAAATTCTTGAATCATGATGGGATTTGGTAGATATTTCCTAAAATGAATGACTCTCTTTTGATGTTCAAGCAACTCCTCAAAACTAGAGAGGTTGGTAAGGAGGGTTTCTAAAGGAGTTAGATTAAAGATAGATTCAACGTTAGATAGATGTACAAAGAATTAAGAAGTTAGATCCCTCAAGTACCATGTTACAACCTTGTCTATTCCCATAAAGGTATGCCTTGACATATGATTATTAGTTGGATTGCTTGTCACCGAGACTTTTCTATGAAGTCTAAACACAAGAGATGGAATGTTATGTAATCAACATATGAAAAGTGTTTTCACCTTTGTATAAAATATATTAATCACTTATTTAAATAGTGTGTTGTAGCTATCCAAGTATAGAGGAGGGTTCTGAATTGGAAAATAATGGCTCATGATTTTGACAGTTGGGATACTTGGTTGTAATAAATGATCCAAGTGACCATAGACAACATAGGTAAAGCCCGGTTTTAGAGAACATCATTCACCTTGATTATATATAAGATTTTGATATATATAAATGTTGTTATTTTCAGAAAACTAGGAGGTGGTGGAAGTTATGGTACATTAGATCATACAAGAAGTTTTCATCAAATACAATGAACCTGAAGATATTAGGGTCAATAAATATCTATAATTGAATGACTATTGGTGCTCATCAAAAACATGTGTTTGGCATTAGTTTTCTTAAGTGTTTAGATCTCCAAGCCTTTGTGCCTAGGAGACTATTTGAGGTTATTTTAACTGAGGGGTAAACTACTGTAGTATATATTGCTCATTTGGTAATAAAATTTAATTAACCACTAAAAAGAGAGAAACAAAGAGAAATCTAGCTTATGTTCTTTCTTATGTTTTGATAAGAAGTGAAGAAAATGATGTAAAGTCACAACATACTATTATTTCATTCATGTGATTGCCTTGAAAAGTTTCAAAATTTCAAGAAGGGTCTTTCTAAATCAAGAAAATTATACAAGGTTTAAGGATATTTTGTTGAATCATTCTTTCCCTATATTCATTAAACCCAGGGTCGGCTTTGAACTTTCAGGGGCCTTAAGCAAAATTTTTGTATGTGTGTATACATATAGGAACAAAGGGAATAGAACTTAATTAATATTACTATAATATATAAACTAAATCAATTATTAGAGCAAATACCTTCTTGATTCAAAAACTCAATGGAACAAAAACAATATTAAAAATTTAAGCGAAAATTTAGAATAAAGAGAAAAAATCAAACAAATGTTAGAAAACTAATGAAATAGAAGAAGCATAAAACTAAAGCATAATTAAAATAGTTTTTCTAGTAGTTTTCATGGAAGAAGAAGAAGAAAAAAAAAGTAATTTTTTTTCTTAACTAAAATAATTTGTGTAGTAGTAAATACTACTACGTTCTATATTCTACATCCCATAAACTCATGTCAAATAGAAAAATCAAACTCATTGTTCTATCAATCCAGCTTTGGCACTGCCATATCATGCTATCTATTTAACTTTTTTAGTTCATATATAATAAATATATTATCTAATTTGGGCCCTAGGATCGGATCTACATATGTTATACCCAAGGTAACCCTAATTAAACCCCTAGACCAAGCCATATTGGAACCTTTTATGAAGTCCAATTTGAATATTAAGATGGACAACGTGGATGTGCCAGAGATTGGTTACAGTAATAAAGCATAATGTTTAGTCCATTCTAAAATTAATTGATATTTTCATGAGTTTTCATCACATAAATGTTACCTTTTTTTTGTTCTTGTTGTATGTGAGATACTTGTTATACATGCATTGTATCTCTCACACATTTGAGTGAATGTGATTTTATAATTTAGCCCTAATTTTAAGGGATGAAAAGAAACTATAATTGTGGTAAGGATGAATTAAGACTTAATAATGATTCTTACCTTCTATGCATCTTTTATATCTTCTATGTTCATGTGTAAACCACATATTTAAATTAATGTTTAGAATATTCATAGTATGGAGTCTTTAATAAGTGAAAATCTTGAATGCCATGAAAGTGAGTGATTCCTAATACAATTGGTTAAATATATTAGAATTGTGTGCTTTTATGTCCTTATATTTGTTTTTGGGTCATATGATTTTTTTTAAAGGACCGGTAAAAGTTAAGAGTAGGAGAATTCGATGAATGAATTTTATTCTATAATTCTATGATTTTAATTAACTCACTTATGCATAATTTAAATTTAAAAGGGAAATTCAACCTATCTTAAACCATAGAGATTAATTTGTGATCAAGCACAAAGAAAAAAGATTAAAACAAGTGCTATTGAGAGAAATACAAGTAATAATGGGTTGAGAAGCATGGTTTGACAAGAACAAGAATGTGTGAGAATTAATCCTTTTCATCCTTCGTTCATCTTCATAATTCAATTCAATTTTCATCACTCCTACATCAAGACTTAATATTTCCTTCATAAATTCATCAATCCATCATTCATCCATCCTCTACATTTTTTTTGTACCCTAAATACAAAAAACTTTTTCAAGATTCAAGTTTTATTCAAACTTTATCAGTAGACGATTTTGACCAAATAAGACTATTGTTTTCTTTTTCAATTCATTCTTTTCTTGAACTTTATCTATGCTTTGCGTGATTATTTTTCCCATGATTTGTGGATAAAATCATATTTGTTATGGATGAGATTGAAACCCCAGACTATGGTTAGATATTATAATAACAATTTCTTTATTTTTCTATATGTTATGGGATTATCTTTTGACTCTAATTTTATAGCTACCATTTTATATTTATGGTTCTATCTAATGTGATTTATAAGGTGCATGCCTATTTTGGTTTCCTTATAGTGATACTATATAGGATACTATACTTTGTAGGTGGCTATATAAACATGCTAGAATTCATATGTATAATATTTGGCTAGGTTAAATAACACTTCACCTAAAAGTTTTTTCATTTTATTCAAAATAGTAAGATGTTTAGATATGGGGTCAAAGGTGGGAAATATAGCAAGACACACTTGAAGTACTAGTTTTAATACTTATATTGTTATCTTTTCGCATGTGATTAATTCTTTGAATCTAGATAAATAAGGAAGATTCTTGTTGCAACTATATTTCTAGAATCTAATCGGATTTAATATTGGTTCTTTTTTATATTGATCACATAAGGAAATTAATATAAGGTATCGAAACTTGCTTGTGGCTTTTAACTAGGTCTATCTCTTTCTAATGACTAGAAGGTGATATATGAATTATTTACTTTATCTTAACCTAATCCATTGCTAGATATTGACTGCTCTAACACTTCCATCATATTTGTTCTCACCCATATTAGATAATTGCCTTTTGTTTGCTTTATATTTTTTCCTATTTTAAACACCCCCACAATGGTGTTTTCATTATTATTTATGTTTTCATGAGTCTAGAGTCTTAGTTAGTATCTTATTTTATTTTACTATGAGTTGGCAAAATAACAAGTGATTCATCTCAATCCCCATGCTAGAAAAGAGGGTTTAAATTGTGTCGGCTATAGTCATACCAACAGGGGCTAATAAGTAAGGTTATCTATATGGCTGCTCTGAGTAGTGTCTTTTGGTTTTTTTTTTAGGATATTCTTAGCCTCTTATATCTTTTATGTATTTATATGTGATCATCGTACTATATTTTGTTTAATGAAGCATTAGAAAGTCACTACTTTTTAATGTTCACTTTTCATTGATTTCATAATTTGATATTTCTCACTCATTGTTGTCATTTAAGTTGAAATATTGTGGCCTTGTAATTATTTTAAGAAAAGTGTAAATGCTGGAGTTAGACTAATTGTAATGGTAATATTCTTTAAAATTTTTGTTTAGCTTACGCAAATAAATGAATCTGAACAAAATTTTCTAGATATAAGTTTTAGGTTGTCAAAGAATAATAATATTTCAAATATAATCTTATTATTTAGTAACATATATTGGAAATCATTAATAAAAATATATATTAATGGTAAAAGTATTTATTAATAACAACAATTATAATAAAAATAATAACAACAATACAAATAAATAATATTCTTTATTAAATGCCATAAACTTGAAAAGAAAGTCATATAACCATATACATGTTTTGATAAATTTATAATACTTCTAGTAATAGTAAATAGCAATTTATCATGAATCACACATAAACAACAGCAAAAAGATTCATTACTTGCATATATTATTGTTATTCATATATTAATGTTATACCAAAGTAATTGTTAGAGTTTAAAATGCTCCCCAAACATAACCTAACTATTTTCATTATTGTTTAATTATGTTGGGTTATTTTTTCATCCTTTATGTGATCTTTTTTAGCATTTTGTTTATTTTTCTAATTTTAATTTATCTATTATCATATATAAAAGCAATATGCATGGTAATTTTAATTATAAACTAAATAATTCTACTTTAGAATTCATAAGGGGTCAAAACATCATTTGAAAACTGAAAGTACCTAAAATTTTTAACTTCTTCCTTCGATGAGTATTTTGATAAAAAATATATATACTAAGTTATGTAAAAACAATAATACATTAATATTTGGGTAGGTTATTCAATGTTTTTCTTTAAAGCCATACTTTTCTAGCTTTGTTTAATAGAAAATATGATGGGTCTAACTCTAGGTGTAGGCTTTGGAGATACAATGGATCTATGCCCATCACTATAAATAATCATGGGTCTAAGTCTAGCCATACCTAATCCATTATCATTTCTCGTCACTTAGCTTACACAATGTGGTCCCCAAGGTTTTTTATGTAAATTTTTTATGATATTTTCTAATATATAGATATTTATTTACTTCAATTTAATAAAATGATACTCTTAGTAAAGAGGATTGTGGTGAAAGATGGAAAGAAGAAGAGACATTTGAGTAGTGCTATACAAATAATTTAGGATCCAAAAATTTGATTCAGTAATTGATAAATATGATCGGACATTTAGGATATCCTATCCAGTTTTAGTCAAAAGATATCCCTCATTTAGGATATCTGGTTTTTAACTTGAGTATCTAATTCGGAAAAATATCCGATATTTTGTTGATTATTTCAATAATACATCATAATATTTTAATTTTATTTTTATAAGTTTTTAAAATTTATTTACTTTTGTATTTTAAAATTTTATAATAATATTTTAATACTTTTTTTTAGAGAAAATATGATACTTATATGAATATTAATTGAGAATCCGAGATCATGTTTGCCAAACACTTTACCCGGTACCACATTTCTATCATCAAGATACTAAAATTTAATAGTGTACCCATCCTTGGTTTCTAGAAATCACACCTCCTTATGAAATAAAGGTCTGAAATATCCTTCTCCGACCTTTTTTATTCTATTTTTTAGGATCCTCACCAACGAGACCAATATTGTACACAAATTATAAAGTTCAACATTGAAAAAAGTTCTCAACATCTAATATACATAGAGAGCAAAATAGGGACCACATATTTGGGACCGAAAATAAGTTGGATTGAAAAAAAAAAATTAGAGGGACAGGGGACTAAATAATTAGTGACAAGATATATCACTTACTTGACATTATTCTGATGTAAGAATTACCACCGTAAATGCTAAACTAATTTGGAAAGAAGCTATAGCGAAGATTAATGATGCACTTGAGTGTGTAAAGGCCTGGAGACCGTAGGAAGAAATTGAGATGAAAAGCCCACTAGCAATTTCTATGAAATCGAGGTATTTGAATTATGGGCACTTTCTTCTCGTCTCATGGTATTATTTTTAAGCTGGTTATTCTCTAAAAGACAATTATTCCATTCTCAAATGTTAGGTATCTCAATGCTTGAAGTAACATTTATTTACTTTAATATTAAAGAAAATCTTTACTTTATAAAAGGAAAAAGAATTCTTTGCTTCATAGAAGTAGATAAATAAAATAAAAAAGCATGTATTTGCTTACTGCTTTACAAGACTTGTATTGCATGCTATGTATGCAGTATCACACAAGGTTAAAGAAAACATAAATCAAATTGGGTGTGTCTTAAATTATATTAAAATTTAGAAAATATAAATTATACTTAAGAATTATTCTCGTAAAAATAAATTACATTCATCATTTTCCTAATATGAATAAAATTTAATTACACATATGAAATAAGAAATTAGAGAATATGTAAAAATAATTGTTGATATGAAAAGATAGAAGTTGTTAACTTGAAGAGGAAAATCAGGGATGGGAGGAGTGATTGGTTGTTTAATCTATATTGGGGATGAGAAACCATAAAAGTTGGATAATGGATATAATCTATCATGGTAAGGTGAAATTTAAAAAGATGGCAAAAAAATTAAAATCTGGAGCTAAGAAATGGAATATATTAAATACCTTTTTTTTTAATTACATACACATCGAGGAGGGAATTTTTTTTGAAATAAATTTGTAACAATATAAAATATAAATAAATATATAATTATCCTAAAGTTTAAAAGAAAATAATTATTTTTTATGGATAATTACTTTAATTTTCAAAGACAACACCTTCCTATCTCTTTAACTGGGGGATTTTTTTTGCGGTGTTGTGTTTTTCTATAAACATAAATTTTAAATTGAGGATGAAATTTATAAAAAAAATTATGTAAGGAGATTAACTAAATCAATTATTAGATTCATTGTCGCATTTGTACCCTTAATCAAAAGTATTAATATTGAAATTGAAATGGTAATGTTTGAAGTATACAATTTGCATACCATAAGGTGTTCTCCCTTAATAATATGGATAGATAAAACAAAACAAGTTAAAATATAAATAGAAATTTATTGTTTTATGCTTTACTATTTTCTCATCCTATAACTTATTGCTACTTTTATAATAAATAAAAATTAATATAATATTATTGAAAATAAAATAAGTAAAATAGATGAACAAATACTTGTGCCATTATGGAATATCAAAAAAAAATCACATAAGTGTAAATAGTTTACAAAGTGAACAGGAAGAAAAAGAAGAAAATTTTTCATCATTGAAATAAGAAGAAATATAATGAACCATAACTAATTAAATATGGTTCTTATTATGTAAGGAAGAATCAGACTTCATGATCAAATTGACTTCCAAATTTTGAAACCACTTTAGTGCCAGTATGGTGTGGTTTTGAGATTTATGTTTTAGTTGTTTAGAGAACTAAAACTAACTTTTATTTTTACTTACCATTATTTATGAAAAAATTTTTGAATTTATATTACTAAAGCTACATTGTATTTTTTACAATTTCACCAAGATACCATCAAAATTTAATTTAATTTTACTTGAGTATCTAAATAAAATTTGAAAAGATAAAAATAATCAATTAAGTAGTTAAGTGGACATAAATTAAAACATAATTGTACCTAAGTAGAATTATTAAAAAAAAATAGAATATCAATCAATAGAATATTAAAATAAATATGAAATGTTTAAATGATAATGATAATAATAATAAATCAACTACTTGAAATATTGTGTGTTATACATAAGTTAAATGCAAGCTTCATGGTGCACCCCATCATGTATGCAACTGCAATGCGCAAGCATAAGGAAGAATAAATAATACACTTTAAAAAGAAACACATATACTGTTATAAGTCCCTTTTTTTAAGTGAAATACAACACTGTCTTTCTCATTTTTTATTAAAAACAACAACAGTGGAAAATTTCATTTATAGTTTTTATAAATCGATCTCTAGCCAGGCAAATCAAATTTCGAACATGTTCCTTGATTTGAAAAACTTGTTTTAAATTTTAAAATCACTTTTCATCCCAAAAACATTGAAACCGTCACTTTATCGATTAGGGATAATAGGTTTTGCTCAAGCACCATTATCAAAACCCAAATTTGAGAACATTTTTGGGTTAAAGTTATTATCTAAAGTGGTCCATTTTTCCTTTTTCGGTTTAATTTTTTAACTTTTGATGATGATTTTGTCTAAAAACTATTGCCATAACTCCCTCTTTTCCCTCATTCTTCAACATATTTTATACTTTTGATGGTAGTTTTAGAACCATTATTTAATATTTGATAATGGTTGTTACATCCCATTTTTTGTATTGATGAAATTTTTGTATATTCCCATGTATTCGTCCATGTTTTCCAAACTTCTCACTCTCCAACTTCCAAGGCCAATGGTGTTAATTTGTTTGGTATTTATTTTAAATGTGGTTGATCATAGTTATTGTATTTTTTGGACATAATTTTTTTGAGTTTGAAATTAAATGTGCAACCATATGATATATTGTAAAATTACATGTATTAGCCAGAAATAGAACTAAAAATTAAATCCGTTCACATAAATAAATATAATTAGATTTGAAATGCAAACACATGCTTCATAGTATCATACTATATAATAGATTAATCGCTATACTATTATTGATATATTTTCTCAATAAAGAGCATGCACTTGATTGAACTAGCCATGTATCAAATTTCCCATATATATATAATGGGAATCATGCCCTTGCTTAGATCAATTCAAGCCATTCAGTTGTCTTGCGATTGGCGTAAAGATAGAAACTAATGGAATGAACTTGTCGCAATAGAAAACCTCATTGTGTGTGTGTGTGGGTGTATATATATATATATACCAATGGACTTGATATAGTGCGATTCATAGGTTAAAGGAGGAGAAGTTTGGTTCGATGTTGTTGGTTAAGGGAGGGTGCATGTCAAAGATGAGAGAGGATATGTGCTTATTTGAGCTCTTGTAAAGAAGGAGGAGAAAGGTGGTGTTCTTACTAAATTAAAGGGTGGAATTAGAAAGAATTGATTATAAGAACAAAAAGGAAGAGATAAAGAGGAATTAATTAGAAGACTTAACTAGATATTTTTTTTTAAAAAAATTTGGGGATATTTTAGGAATTTTAGGCTATAAAAAAAGAGACAAAATGAAATAATAATAATAATAATAATAATAATAATAATAATAATAATAATAATAATAATAATAATAATAATAATAATAATAATAATAATAATGAAGGAAACGAGATCATTAGAGTTAGGGGTAAAATTAGTATTTCACAAATCAAATTTGAGTGAGTGAGTGTGTGTGTATTGAAATCTGACAGATAGTCAATAGATATTATACCTATAGTACTATGTGATATGATACACCCAAAACTTAGGGTTATCTGGTGCATTTTTAAAAACTCGGTGTTATATCATGTAATTTCCCTTATTATTATAATCATCATAGTCGTCGTCATCTCATAGGATCATATTTGATGTGATTTGATGGGAGGTTGGTTTCATTTGATTGGTGCTGATATAATTTGATCTTATCTTTTCTTATATGAAATTCAAGTGAGAAAAATATATCCTAAGACTCACATTACTCAGTATTCTTACTACTATTAATTTCATAATTAATATAATTTATATTAATACTTTTAACATTTTTTAATCATTATTATGGTTATTATAATAAAATTACTAGTATATTATTGTTGTTGTTATCAAAATTTCTAATATTTGGTCTGATATGAGCTAATATAATATTATTTGATGTTATAAATCATGAAAATAAGTTAAAAATACTATATTTGTAATCCTAAAATTAATTACCTAGAGCTGGAATGGTAATAGGTAACTAGAGTTTTCATGTCATAAATTTAAATTATGTATTTCTTTACTTTTATTTCTAATTTAATATCTTAAAATTGGTAAATTGATTAATAAATAATGATGAGATTTTAATCTATTTGCCTATGTCAAGGATCATTTATTGATGTAAGTGACGGAAATGATAATCATGTTGCTAACAGTGTCAGTCTTATATGCGTAAAAATTATTGAATAAAACATTAATACTTGAAGTGAAAGACATTTTAGTTGGGACAAGAGCCTAAGATTCTCATATGGCATATTGTTGTTTTATTTCCGCAAGCGTATGGATTTGTTATAGTAATTCAAGGTCGTATCCCATAGGGACTTCGTAATTGAGTACACTTCTTTAGTATCTTAATTATCTAAAATGATATGAATTAGGAATATGCAAACGGATAACAAGAATAATTATGAAAAGCATTATAATTGTAAGTGCTAAAACAATAGGAGTGAAACGTAGGATCGAACTTCGGTCTCCAAATTAGTAATCAATGATGAAACAACGAATATGTTGTAGTTTAATTTGTTAACTATGAACGATTGGTCTAATTATATCCATTAGCCTCTTTCAAGGACTAAGAACGTTCGTGACTCACAATTAAACTAAATCCATTAAGTTTTACCAATTTTATAGTCCCTAAGAATTAAACATCTACTTTTGTGATTGCTTAAATTCCCATACACATGCCACTTTCCGATAATAATTTCAATCTTTCAATTGTAGTTATTATTTAAGGAGGTCGAATATAATCCCCCGAAATTTTAAAAGCCTATAATTTAATAAATAAATTTTATTTGGGATAAATTACCTTTTAAAATTATTTAATTTAATTATTTTATGGATTTTTGAGTATACAAAATTGGATATAAATATTTAATAAATTAAAATAAATATTTTGTTATTTTATCATACTCTTTTTATTTAAATAAATTTTCAAACTAATATTTTACTAAAATTATCCTTTTTAAACACATATGTTTAATTATATTACATTAAATTATTAAATAAATGTTTTAATCAAAAATATTGAATTTTATTATTTTATAAATTAAATTACTTTATTTTGTCCCATTTTCCCTTTCCTTTTTCCGTTTTTCCTTTTCCTTCTCTTTTTTCTCCTTTTCTCCTTTCTTTCTTTTTCCTTTTTTCTTCCCTTGGGCCGCTGGTACCCCGGCCTACCTCTCCCCCTAGCTCTTGGGCCGTAGGCCCACTCCTTCTCCTCCCTCTTCTTCTCCCGCTTGCATTGCTTGGCCCGTCCTCCCTTCTTTCTTTTCTTTCCTTTCTCCCCCGACAGGGCTGGTCCACTTCCCTCTTTCCCTTCTCCAGCCTACATGTAGCAAGCACCACCCACTCTTTCTTTCTTCTTCTTCTTCCTTTCCCCAACACCATAATTGACCACCTCCGCCATCTCTGCCCGCCCTACTTGTAACCCTCCTCCCCCTACTACTCTCCCTATCTCTCTCTCTCTCGCCATTTTTCCTGCCCCATCTCGGCCCCACCACCTCTCCCTCTCCTCACCCATGCCCTGCCATTCCCCTCCTTTCCTTTCTCTCTCCCTGCAAATCCCATGCTCCTACCACCTTACCGCTGCCCTATCGAGCCCCCAATGCCCTCTTTTCTCTCCCTCTTCTTTTTCTTCTTCCCTCCCTGTCTCATCCTATATTTTCGAGCCTCCCATGCCTTTCCCCAATCTTCTTTCTCCCCCTTTCTTCTCCTCCCATCTCCCTCCCTAGTTTTACATCACCGCCAAACCAGCCACATGCACCACCCCTACCACCCTCTACCTCACCCCTACACCATGCCGCCCCTTGAGCCACCCTACTGCCCCTTTCTTCCTCCCCTCTTCTTTTTCTCTTCTTTTTCTTCCTTCTCGGCCGCCACCCTACACCTCCTCTTTTTTCCACCTCTGTGGCCACCTGAGCCACCAAACCAATCCCTACAACCTCCTCTACCACCCCCAAACCTCCTTTGGCCGAAACCACCAACTGCAGGCCTTCATTTTCCCCCTCCCTTTTCCTTCCTTCTCAGGCCCCTCTATCTTGGCTCATCTCGGCAGCCACCTTCATAGCCTCGCTACCGCCACCTCCGCCACCCTTAACTGCCGTCAACCTATCCCCGACTACCACCTACAACCCCCTTCACTCCTGCTCCCTTCCCTTGCCCTAAATCCTCCCCATCAACCTTCTTTCCTGGCCCCAAATCCCCAGGCTGAAAATAGCCAATTTTCCCTTTCTTTCACCCACCTTCGAGCCTTTCTCCTTTTGTTTTGCATGTAGCTCATGCTGCATGAGCAGCATGAGCTGTTGCATGCCTTGGTCATTTTAGTTAATAAATTTTAAGGTATAATAATATTTTAAGTTAAGTATTTCATTAATTAAGTGTTATAAAGTATTATGCTTTGGTTTTTCTTATTTCTAATACAATAAATATTGATATTATTTTTAGGTATTAGTTTTGCTAATCAAAGCTTAAATCTTTAACCAGAAAATCGGTAAGGTTAAATTTTACAGAAATTAAGATAATCGTTAAACCCCACTTAAACACATGGATAAACGTATGTTAGCACATTAGGCTTTTTAATATGTTATTATGCTTGATATATATTGTTTAATATAATATACGTAGTTTCTTATGTTGATTGATAAAAAGGAAAGCATGCTAGTTTATATGTCATGTATGGAAGAAATGCTTAAGGAAGGAGAATTGTTATTCAAAAATATGTTAAATACTTATCCATGCTATATTATGTTGTTGTGATCATTAATGCATGGTTAATATTATCGTGAGCCCTAGGAGTATTTTAGTAATATGTCTTGTACAAGAATGTGCCCTAATATGTGTGGGTGCTAATGAGTATTATATTAAATATAATAGTTGTGGAGTTGGATAATGAGAATGGGGTATTAATATTAATATTAATATTTTATATAGTGATAATAATATAGTATAAGTGGTGTAATAAGGGCCAATATGGTAATTAGTAAATGAAAAGGGTAAATTGGTAATTTTAGAAGTAAATGGGTAAAATGGTAATTTTAGAGGTAAAGGATAAAATGGTAATTTAAAATTAAAAGGGTAAAATGGTAATTTTGGACTTAAAGGGGTAAAATGGTGATTTTGGAGGTAAAGGGTAAAATGGTAATTTTATAAGTAAAGGGTAAAATGGTAATTTGAAAGTGAAAAGGGTAAAATGGTACTTTTAAAGGTAAAGGAGTAAAATAGTAATATTGGATGTAAAGGGAAAAATGGTAACTTTATAAGTAATGGGTAAAATGGTCATCTCAGATGTAAAGGACAAAGTGGTAATTTTGTAAGTAAAGGGTAAAATGGTAATTTTGGATGTAAGGGGTAAAATGGTAATTTTGTAAGTAAAGGGTAAAATGGTAATTTTGGAGGCAAAGGTAAAATGGTAATTTGTAAGTAAAAGGGTATTATGATAATTTTGAAAATATAAGGGGTAAAATGGTAATTTAATAAAGTAGAAGGGTAAAATAGTCATTTGGTATAAAGGAAGGATGAAATGTTATTTTGTAACACCCCAAAATTCACTAAATTTTTTTTTTAAAACGGAAGCAATTAAGATAGAAACACTTAAAACCTGTGAATTCTGGGAATGTTACCGCCACACTTAGTACCAGACCGGTTCTCTCAAACAACCATAAATTTGATTATTCCATATAACCTCATAAATTACCTTCTCTCAATTAACATCCTAATTTAAATTCTCCCAAACAAACCATAAATCCGAATCTCCCATATAACATCATAAATTACCGTCTCCCAAATAACATCCTAAATTAGATTCTCCCAAACAAACCTTAAATTCTGTTCTTCCACACATAAAATCATACATTAGATTATTCTTTATAAAACCAAAAAATTAGGTTAACTCACTTCCCTTAATCAAATTCTTTCCCCATCCTCCTTTTTCATCCTTTATCTCACACAACCACATCGACATCCTCTCATGCATGCCTTATAGGGACACAACACAAATTACCATACATAAATAATACAAATGCCATACAAAACATACTTCAAATCCAAGTCATACCACATATAAAACATTTAATAATAATAAACACTAGATACATAACATGCGAAACACATAATACACATAAGCACATAAACGACCTTAGCACTCCTTACCTAAAACGTCACCGGTCTTGGAGCACGCTCCTACGCCTCCTTAGGGGTTTGAATGGGCTCACCTACTATGGGGAAGAAATACTAGGATTAGCTTCCTTCCTATACTACTATTAGTTTCTAATTTATCTTAAGTCTTGATTCTTAATTAATTATGCCCAAAACCACTAAAACATTAATACATACTATTATAATTTAAAGTAAAAAGGTAATATAAGGGTTTCTACCCTTTACCGAAATAAATTTAGTAAAGGTAATAATAATAATGATATTTATTATAATAATAATTTTAATAATAACAATTTATTACTAATAGTAGTAATATTAATAGAAAACTTAATAATAATAATAATCTAAGCCTTAAATTTACAAAGTGGATTTCGAAACCTCCCATTTAATGATAATACTATTTGAAATATAAAAAGATATTAATATTATACATATACTTATTATATAAAGTTAATATGGTTAATAATAATAAGATAATTAGTAATAATGTTAAAAATAATAATAAAAGGCAAAGCTCCGAGACTTAATTAAAATTTTAGGTTTCTAATTCTCCTGAAATAATTGCAGTATCAAATAACTAATTATACTAACAATAATAATATTAATTATATTATTAATAATATTATTAAACATGTAATAATTACATTAAATAGGCAAAATTCGAGAATAATGATTTATCTTACTCAATAATACTCCCAGACCTTTCAACCAAATTTAGGAATTAAAATAAAGTTGATAACAACAATAATAATAATTATAATAATAATAATTAAACTCGAATTAGCATTAAAAATTAGAATAAAAGCATAATAATTATCAATAAATCGAAAGTAAGTATTTAAAAGTTCTAGGGTTTCACCTTGAGTTGGAGGGTATTGGTGGCACCGGCGGTGGTTCCCGGAGGTGGCCGGAAAAGTGATCTAAGAGGGGTAAAAATGAAGAAAAATAGGGAAGGGGAAAGGAGAAAAATAAAATAAGCTTATGGTTCGGTGGAGGAGACTTAGTAGAAGATTTTGAGTGGTTTATAGGGTGGCAGAAGCGGCGTATGTGGCGGCGGGCGGTGGTTTAAGGTCTCGGGGTCAAGATTTTGGGCGAGATGAGAAGCAAACTTTGCACGGTTATGGACGCTCGTGCAAGAAGATTCGAAGTTTGAAAATGGTTTAGTTAGATAGATGGAGTTGCAGGGAAGAGATTGGTAGCAAGAGGAGGTGTTGAAGTTGGCCGGGGAAGGAGAACGAGGCGTCTGAAGTGGCGACGGTGGCAAGGTCGGGATTCTGGGTTGGGGGATTAAGAGCTCGATGCAGGTTACTATGGGGGATATTTATAGGGTTAGAAGGGAGGATAGGGTTCTGTGGGTCGGATAGGGAGTAAGGAAGGTAGGGTTAGGGTCAACGGGGGCGAGGTTGCCCGGTGGAAGTCAAAACGGGGTAATGGATATGCGTAGGGAAAAAGGGGAAGAACGCGCGAGAAAAGGGAGGTGGATGGGTCTGTGTGATCACCGAATCAGGGGAAAGATAAGGGAAGAAAAACAGTCGGTTGAATCGGGCGAGATCGCCGGCGAAAAACCAGGGCAATGGCGGCGGCGAGTTGCAGGTGCTCGACGTCGAACGGGGCTGGGGAAGAAGAAGAAGATGGGGGAAAAGCCGGGCGGTTCGGGAAAAAGAGAAGAAAAGAAAGGGAGGCAGACCGGGCGGTCGGGCGCGAGGGAGGGTGAGTTAAATGAAACACGGCGTTTAGGGCGTAAAAATGATAAAACGCAGCGCTGAGAAGTAAGGCAGAAAGGAGCTGCTGCGCGGCGCGGGCTGGGCTGCGCCGAAGGAAGGAGGGCGGGAAAAAAAACTGGGCCGCGGGAGGGCAGGCCCAAACGGGAAGGAGAGGAGAAAGAAAAAGAAAGAAAAAGAAAGAAAGAAAAGGAAAAAGGAAAAGGGAAAAGGGAAAAATAATTAGTTTTGGTATTTAAGTTAATTAAAATATTTGAGATATTTAAAAAAAAAATAATAATAAAATTTGAATAAAATAATATTTAAATCCTATTTTAGTCTAAATTAGGATTTTTAAAAGATTTTCCATAAATTCCTTTTTGATTAGCAAAATACCCTAATTTTATCCAATTAAATTATTTATAAACTTATTATTAATTTCAAACTATTTTCTCCTTCTTATTTTAAATAAAATACTTTATTTAATTAATTTCTAAATAAAATCATTAATTAGTTAAGATACCCGAATTCCTCCTAATTAAAATACTTACAAATTTCTTCTTAATTTACCTAATTAAATATCCTTTTATTTTAATAAAAATAATTTATTTAAATAAATTTCTAATAAAACCTCATTTAAATATAATTTATAAAATTAGGAATTTTCGGGGCATTTCATCACTACCCCCTTAAAAACAGACTTGGCCCCGGAAGTCTCTAGGAGCGCCTAGGGTTAGGGAAAAATGTTCTAAGTGGATAAAAAACCAACTAACCCTAATACCCATATAAACTACCCCCTTAGGAATAAACTTACTAAGGAAAATTTAAATTAACGAAAATAGGGACACCATACGAAAAATAATACTTATAAAAAAAAACTACCCCCTTAGAGACGAACTATGGGTTGTTGTACCTGGGTATAAGTTCTATTTAAATACTAAATATTAAATATTAATATTGGGAGAATTTAATAAAAAAAATTTATTGATCGAAAAATCTATTTCGAAAAGATCTGAAGGCTCAAAATTAATAAAAGAGTTATATAAGAATTTCGGAAACACTCTCGGAAGGAATAACCGATGAACATATAAATATGTATTATTTATGGAAATATATCATAAGAACTCAAAATTTTATTTAGAGTATATAATAAAATATTTAAGTTGAACTCTAACACCCTGAGCCCAATTTAGTCATTTCCGAAATTATTTTTCTGTAAATCAAAAAGCATACAACATAATAAAGCTGATTTTGGAAAGAAATTCCTGAATACGTCTTCTAAATTTAAAACTTCCCAAAAATATTAACGATTGAAACGAATAATTTAGAGTCGAAAATATTTTCTACTGATAAAATCATTACAATAAATTTAACTATTCAATAGGAATTCTATAATTTAAACAATGTATTTTGTCAATAAAATATAACTTCAAAATAATGTCGTAATCACATAACAAAGTTATAATAAAAAATAAATCTAAAATATCAAAATACGAGAAAGAATAGAAATACATATTATTAACCAAAAATCGAACTCATAAGAAATTTAATTAAATTTAACTATGGATTTGAATCGTCGATAAATCCATAAGACAAATCGAAATTAAAATAATTAATTTTTTTTACATCAAATTACGTTAATAAAATCATTAACTTAATAAATCTGAATTTTAAAAATACAGGGTATTACATCATTACCCCCTTAAAAAGGAACTTCGTACCCGAAGTTCAGAGAAAATCTAAGTAGCGTAAACTTAACAAACGATTGTATAAAATATTGATTGCAATAAATAGGGTAAAAGTAACTCCGAAGAAAATAAAATGATGTCTTACAAAACTAAACCAAGCAAAGTTGAAACAAACAAGGCATAGGAAGCAAAATAAAAGGAGGAGAATCAATGCTTAGCAGATCAAATACAATGGAATTCAAATAAGGAAGAAGTACATACTTAAAGTCAAAACAAGTTACGAAAATACTATTCTTTAAAATAAAATCTTACAAGAGAGTAACAACAAAAATTTATAACGTGAAGTTCAAACAAAATAAAGGAACGAAAGTTTTAAAGAGTACACAACTCTAATAAAAATATATTACAATTTATATCATATCGTATCTATTCCGGCAAGGTACACACTAAGGTTATCAATTTACTAAACTTGTAGGACTAGGGTAAACCTAGTGGGGTTACTACCCCTTAAGAACAAACTAATTACAAAACCATAATAATCGCAACACATAAAATACAAAGTTAACACAAATTAAGCATGTGAAAAACCAAATGACTATATACAAAGACATAATCACAACATTAAATCACAAGGCCACTTATACTACCCAATCACACTATCCTCACAAGATAATCCGGATTTAAAATTCACTTGAAAGAAACTAAATACATTTTCATTTAAAACATTTAGGATCGTGAGAACCGAATCTCTAACCGAAACCCGATTCTCAACAACCAAGAGCTCTGATACCACTTTGTGGTATCAGCTTAAAAAGTTTAAAAACAAATAGAGGAGCGGTCAAAACGCAATTCAAAATCAAATACAAAGTCCGAAAACCAAATTTATTTCCAAAAACGAGCGTGGCCGAAGGACCAACCGCTCTGATACCAACTTGTGGTATCAGCTTAGAGAAAAATTTAAAAATGAAGGAGCTTGGTTGAAATCAACTTCGATACCATCCTGTGGTATCAATTTAAAAGTTTTAAAGAACACGGAAGAGCATGGTCGAAACCTGCTCTGATACCAACTTGTAACAACCCAAAATTCACTAATTTTTTTTTTTTAAAACGGAAGCAATTAAGATAGAAACACTTAAAACCTGTGAATTCTGGGTTACATTCTCTCAATTAACATCCTAATTTAAATTCTCCCAAACAAACCATAAATCCGAATCTCCCATATAACATCATAAATTACCGTCTCCCAAATAACATCCTAAATTAGATTCTCCCAAACAAACCTTAAATTCTGTTCTTCCACACATAAAATCATACATTAGATTATTCTTTATAAAACCAAAAAATTAGGTTAACTCACTTCCCTTAATCAAATTCTTTCCCCATCCTCCTTTTTCATCCTTTATCTCACACAACCACATCGACATCCTCTCATGCATGCCTTATAGGGATACAACACAAATTATCATACATAAATAATACAAATGCCATACAAAACATACTTCAAATCCAAGTCATACCACATATAAAACATTTAATAATAATAAACACTAGATACATAACATGCGATACACATAAGCACATAAACGGCCTTAGCACTCCTTACCTAAAACGTCACCGGTCTTGGAGCACGCTCCTACGCCTCCTTAGGGGTTTGAATGGGCTCACCTACTATGGGGAAGAAATACTAGGATTAACTTCCTTCCTATACTACTATTAGTTTCTAATTTATCTTAAGTCTTGATTCTTAATTAATTATGCCCAAAACCACTAAAACATTAATACATACTATTATAATTTAAAGTAAAAAGGTAATATAAGGGTTTCTACCCTTTACCGAAATAAATTTAGTAAAGGTAATAATAATAATGATATTTATTATAATAATAATTTTAATAATAACAATTTATTACTAATAGTAGTAATATTAATAGAAAACTTAATAATAATAATAATCTAAGCCTTAAATTTACAAAGTGGATTTCGAAACCTCCCCATTTAATGATAGTACTATTTGAAATATAAAAAGATATTAATATTATACATATACTTATTATATAAAGTTAATATGCTTAATAATAATAAGATAATTAGTAATAATGTTAAAAATAATAATAAAAGGCAAAGCTCCGAGACTTAATTAAAATTTTAGGTTTCTAATTCTCCTGAAATAATTGCAATATCAAATAACTAATTATACTAACAATAATAATATTAATTATATTATTAATAATATTATTAAACATGTAATAATTACATTAAATAGGCAAAATTCGAGAATAATGATTTATCTTACTCAATAATACTCCCAGACCTGTCAACCAAATTTAGGAATTAAAATAAAGTTGATAACAACAATAATAATTATTATAATAATAATAATTAAACTCGAATTAGCATTAAAAATTAGAATAAAAGCATAATAATTATCAATAAATCGAAAGTAAGTATTTAAAAGTTCTAGGGTTTCACCTTGAGTTGGAGGGTATTGGTGGCACCGGCGGTGGTTCCCGGAGGTGGCCGGAAAAGTGATCTAAGAGGGGTAAAAATGAAGAAAAATAGGGAAGGGGAAAGGAGAAAAATAAAATAAGCTTATGGTTCGGTGGAGGAGACTTAGTAGAAGATTTTGAGTGGTTTATAGGGTGGCAGAAGCGGCGTATGTGGCGGCGGGCGGTGGTTTAAGGTCTCGTGGTCAAGATTTTGGGCGAGATGAGAAGCAAACTTTGCACGGTTATGGACGCCCGTGAAAGAAGAATCGAAGTTTGAAAATGGTTTAGTTAGATAGATGGAGTTGCAGGGAAGAGATTGGTAGCAAGAGGAGGTGTTGAAGTTGGCCGGGGAAGGAGAACGAGGCGTCTGAAGTGGCGACGGTGGCAAGGTCGGGATTCTGGGTTGGGGGATTAAGAGCTCGATGCAGGTTACTATGGGGGATATTTATAGGGTTAGAAGGGAGGATAGGGTTCTGTGGGTCGGATAGGGAGTAAGGAAGGTAGGGTTAGGGTCAACGGGGGCGAGGTTGCCCGGTGGAAGTCAAAACGGGGTAATGGATATGCGTAGGGAAAAAGGGGAAGAACGCGCGAGAAAAGGGAGGTGGATGGGTCTGTGTGATCACCGAATCAGGGGAAAGATAAGGGAAGAAAAACAGTCGGTTGAATCGGGCGAGATCGCCGGCGAAAAACCAGGGCAATGGCGGCGGCGAGTTGCAGGTGCTCGACGTCGAACGGGGCTGGGGAAGAAGAAGAAGATGGGGGAAAAGCCGGGCGGTTCGGGAAAAAGAGAAGAAAAGAAAGGGAGGCAGACCGGGCGGTCGGGCGCGAGGGAGGGTGAGTTAAATGAAACACGGCGTTTAGGGCGTAAAAATGATAAAACGCAGCGCTGAGAAGTAAGGCAGAAAGGAGCTGCTGCGCGGCGCGGGCTGGGCTGCGCCGAAGGAAGGAGGGCGGGAAAAAAAACTGGGCCGCGGGAGGGCAGGCCCAAACGGGAAGGAGAGGAAAAAGAAAAAGAAAGAAAAAGAAAGAAAGAAAAGGAAAAAGGAAAAGGGAAAAGGGAAAAATAATTAGTTTTGGTATTTAAGTTAATTAAAATATTTGGGATATTTAAAAAAAATAATAATAATAAAATTTGAATAAAATAATATTTAAATCCTATTTTAGTCTAAATTAGGATTTTTAAAAGATTTTCCATAAATTCCTTTTTGATTAGCAAAATACCCTAATTTTATCCAATTAAATTATTTATAAACTTATTATTAATTTCAAACTATTTTCTCCTTCTTATTTTAAATAAAATACTTTATTTAATTAATTTCTAAATAAAATCATTAATTAGTTAAGATACCCGAATTCCTCCTAATTAAAATACTTACAAATTTCTTCTTAATTTACCTAATTAAATATCCTTTTATTTTAATAAAAATAATTTATTTAAATAAATTTCTAATAAAACCTCATTTAAATATAATTTATAAAATTAGGAATTTTCGGGGCATTTTATATTTAATAAAGAAAAATGGCAAAATGGTAATTTTGTAAGTAAAGGGTAAAATGGTAATTTTGAAAATAAAAGGGGTAAAATGGTAATTTGATATAAAGGAAGGATGAAATGGTATTTAATAAAGAAAAATGGCCAATTGGTAATTTTGATGATGGAGAAGGGTAGTTTGGCAATTATGATAATAGAAAAGGGTAATTTGGTAATTTAACTAACGAAAGGGTAATTTAGTAATTTTGATAATGAAGAAGGGTGATTTGGTAAATTAACCAACTAAAGGGCAAATTGGTAATTATTTAACCAACTAAAGTGTAAATTGGTAATTATGATAATGTAGAAGGGTACTTTAGTAATTTACCCAACTAAAGGGGCAATTTAGTAATTATAACAAAGGAGAAGGGCAATTCGGCAATCTAACCAACCAAATGGGAAATATGATAAGCGTAACAATTGTGAATGGTGATTAGTGACCTAATAAGTATGGGAGATAACTTGGTAACCCAAACCGAGTAAGGGTGTGGCTAGGAACAAATATATGTGGGTGACGTGTCTTGTGTGCCATGTGTTATGCCATATTGTGTATTTTATGCTTAATGATTAATCATTTATAGTGCAATTTAGAGTGGATGTATGCTCATGTGAATTCCTTATGGCATGTGGCTGATGATTATATATGTTGTGCGTACGATGTTACATGATGTGACCTTCTAGGACATGCATGCTAGGATGTTTAATAACATGATATGGGGTGAAAGGATAAAAAGGAAAAAATGGAAAGTGAGTTGACTAAGGGGACATGAGATTGACCTTATTATGATCCATGAGGGAAAAATAAAAGAAGATTATGATCAAAATGAATGAGTGATGCAACTCTTACATGGGATATTTCTAGAGTTTGCATGAGATGATCCTTACGTAAGAAAGGTGTAAAGGTGTTAAGGTTTGAGCGGCCAACTTAGATTTCACTGTCACATGTATAATTGGTGAGTAGAGTGATGGGTTTTGGGTTAAATCTAAAAGAGATAAGGTGTTTGAAGATAAAAGAAAGGTTGGACCATATAGGTCCGATTAGGGTTTTAAGGGAAAACCCTAGAGAGTGGTAGTGAGAGAATTTGAATGTCATAAGGTAATGGGCCTTAACCCATACCCTTAGGAGTTGGGTTTTTGTTATGAGTAAATATAAGGGGGAATGGATGTCGGAGTGTGATAAGAGGCACAAAGGTCTCAAGATATGGGACGGCCCCTCTCGGGAGGATAGAAGTAGAGGTCAGTGACATGTATGTCTAGGTTGAAATACTTTTGAATAAGATATGAATAAGACACTAATAAGTTAAAGAGGAAGATTGTTAATCCGGACCCAGACTGGTCCACTGGCGAATAGTAGTGGCCAGGAGCCGGGGTGCTCTAGAGACCGGTCCACCGGCGAATAATAGTGGCTATGAGCATTTTGCCTTGTATGATTTTCAGTCCACCGGCTATAATAGTGGGGGATTATGTACTCAAAAAACCAAACATAATAACGATAAGACACGGGAAAGACACTAAGTACTTACAGTGGAACACCATATGAGTCGGGGCCAGACCGGTCCACCGGCGAATAATAATGGCCACGAGTGTTCTACCCTCGAGACCGGTCCACCGACAATAATAGTGGTCAGGAGTGTTTTGCCTTGTATGTATTCCGGTCCATAGGCTATAATAGTGGGGTTCCCGCACTCACATGGATATTCATAATCCGAGATGATTGATTAATATTGGACTAATGGCTTAAGGCCCTAAAAGTATCCATTGTTCATTAAGACCTATCAATATTTGATTGGCTTGTTAAGTATGTGAATGTACGAAAGCGAATATTATGTATGCACCATTAATATCTGGTTGACTTGTTAAGTATGTGAATGTACGGATGTGAATATCATGCATATACCTGTCATTATGAACGTATATAGTGTTGTATCATATATTACTTTGCGGGCTTACTTTTAAGTGTGTTTTAAAGGGTTACTTAGTGTCGTAGTACTGAAGGGTTCCATTCGTGGGGCCCCTGCCTATTCAATGGGCAATGGCCTTTGTAGGTTGTTTTCAGGTGCTATTTAAGCGGGCCCTCGGGAAAGAGCGTAAGGATTATCCAGAATCCTTTAGGGTTCATCTCTCTCTCTTTTAACTCCTGGTTTTAATGTAACTTGTATTCTTGTAACCACCATTGGTGGGTTATATTCTTGAAAATGGCTTACTACACTACTCTAATTTAAATATGTTTGAGTTTCTCATAAGTTGTACTTTTCTTCCCCAAAATTTTGAATATCCCCATCATGGTAGGAGTAAACTAATCCGGTACTAAATGTGGTGGTAATATCCCCAAAATTCACAGTTTTTTTTATTTTTCTTCCGCTAATTATTTTGAGAAAATAAAAATTTTCAGTAGTAAATTTTGAAAGTGTTACATTGGATTTCATCAAATCCACTTTACAACAATTAATCCTAGTATATGCAATAGTATAGATGAATCAAACATATGACATAATACTTCAGTTCATCATATTAACCACTAAAATAAACCTAGTTCAATCCTAGCAAAGAAGATCACTGATTCATATCTTTAAGGAAAATCAATGAAATAAATAGCATGATAAGAGTAACAACAATATAAAGATACCAAGAGGAAGAATTAGATTGAATTAACTGTAAACCGAAAGGAAAAAATTTCATTCCAAGTTGATCATACACGAATATGCACTTGAATCTAGGAAAAAATCAAACTAATAGAAACAAACAAAATACATGAAGCTATTGCACGGTAATGAAAAGTAAAAGTTCTCTGGGATCCCTCCTCGAACTCTCTAAGAAGTCCCTGAAGTGTGCCTTAAATAATCCCCATCACACCAGGCATCTTATGCATGACGATGGGTGTAACTATCACTGCATGGTCATGCGGTACCTGCACGGCCTGGTGTGTGGCATCTCAGCTCTCGAACATATAGAATTTTGGATCTTCCATAATAGTGCGAGTCTTGCATTACCTGACCATGCAAGGTCTGGAGCCTCATATTTTCAGCATAAAATTCCACACAATTGTGTAATTCATACACTTCCTAGCAGTGCGGTTTCTTTATCTTTGAAAATGACAAGGAAGTGTTACACGGCTGTGTAGCTCTCTTTTCTTATTTCTTCTAGAATTCTTGGCACATATCCAGCTCTATTAGCTTTAAGACTCTTCCATAAATATGTTGGGTAGACTTACTTTCCTCCAAAGCCTTCCATGCTTGGTCCTATGTTTTAAAAACACGTAATTTTTTCTCAGATTTGGCGTTCTTATGAAAATTCCTGAAACACAAAACTCAAGAAAGAAGTAGTGCAAATAATAGACTAAAACCATATCAAAATATGTGAAAGAGATTAAATGAAGTCCCAAAGTGAAGGCAAAAAGAGGTAAAATATAGAAAATATTCACTTTATCACATATGAGGTAGGGTTGTGCATTGTATACCTTCCTAGAATGTCTGTGATACTAGCTTGGCTAACTTCTTTCCCTTGCACCCTCCAATGATGTGTTTTATACATGATTTTACACCTTTTTGTGTTGTATGACTATTTAATCATGTTACTTACTCTAGGTTAGATGTGTTTACACAATAATTTTTTACTCAAGATATTATTTTTTAATGGTTAGGTGCAGATGATCTGGATATTGTTAGAGCTGGAGTAGGGTTTCTAGAATTTTTATCATACACTGAGATTTTTTTTTTTGGTTTTTGTTCTATTTAGTATGATTCAATTGTGTAACCTTGTTTTGAGACATTATATTTTATAAAGAGATTTACCTTATTATTTGTTTCATATTGTCATTGTTTTTAAGGATGTAAACGGGGCGGATTTTACCCGAAACCGGATGGATTTTATCCGACGGATATTTGAACGGATATGGATGATAGGAAAAAATGCCCGTCGGGTTTGGGTATGGATACGGGTACAGGTATGGAATATCCATACCTGTACCCGTATCCATACCCGTATCCAGTTCCATACCCGTTTACCCGATATATAATTACCTTTTTATCCTTAATTTTAAAATAAATATAGTATAAATTAAGGTAAAAATTATCATTTAGCTTAACTCTAAATGGGTTTATCCGTCAGGTAATGAATTTATCCGCCAAATAATATCCATTAACGGGTAAACAGATAATTCGTCGGATAACGGATATCCAATGGATACAGATATGGATGTGTTTGCGGATATGTAATCGGGTTTGGGTATGAATTTAGGTACGGATTTTCTTATCGGATATGGGTACGAGTATGGGTATACCTGCCCCGAACCTGCCCCCTTCACATCCCTAATTGTTTTTGTTTGCCTAACCTTAAATATTTCAAAGGTTAGATGAATGCTTACACATCTCTTCATAATAGATATAGTGATAGCATCCCTCATTTCTTATTTTAGCTTCTATAATGCTCTTTTAAAATAGTAATGCCCCCATTTTCATAGCTAGAAAAAATAATTTCAAAAGAAGTTTGTGGAAGCAAAGTAAAAAAAATGTAGGTTGTTACTATTACATCTAGCATCGAGAAGGTACAGTTAATACGTGAATTATAACGAGAGAAATGCTACAATTAAACCTCAAGGAATCAGGCATGACTGACACCTAATCTGATAAGGGTATGAGACTTACTAACCAATAAATTAGAGTGAAGGAAAACTATTTTAATAAAAGATTCATGGATCAAACGGTAAACATAGTAGCATTAAAATAGATATAAGGAAATAGTGAGGAAAATTAAGTGCAGGCAACCTACACAAGAAAAAATGTTGATCCTTTGGGTAAAGCTTTACATGAAAGGATTACCTACAAGATAAGGCTAACTACTCCTTTGATATGATGGGATTGACAAAATGCCACAAAAGGCATCGGTCTAGTTAAGCACTTAGTAAAACCTAGCTCTGATGAGTACTTAAAACATAACTCATGCAATCACTTGGTACCACCCTTCTTCTTTCCTCCTGCATCACCCCAGCCTCTGCACACACCACCACTGCCTTTCCTCCTCTCCTTCCTTCGCAGCTATCCCTATCGAGACTTCTTCCAACCTTCACCTCCGCGCCATTGCAACCCTTCCCATTTTCCCTGCACCCTCCATCGAGCTAACACCACCTTCCACTATAGCATCTACCAGTCACCAACTCCTCCCAGCTTAGCCACTCTACAGCCAACCTAGCCACCCAACCAGCAATTCACCTCTCCACTACCCTTTTTTCCCCTACTTGTATGGCTCAGGCTACGCATGCAGCGTGAGTTATGCTTATTTAAAATTTATTTTGGTACCCATTATTAGTAGGTAAGGGTATTTTAGTAATTTTTGAAAGATAATTAGTTTATTATTATAATTATTATTTTACTTCATATATATCAATTCAGTATTTGTGGTATTATTTTGAAGTACTAAAATTTGATTTGCGGAACCTCATAATTTTAGTAGGATACTGCTATTTTTGTATTTTTGTAGGAATAATCATTATACTTTACTAAAATGATAAATATTGCATGACAACACATTATAGTTTTTATGTGTGAAATATGTTAAGCATGATTCGTTACATTAAAATTGTGTGGTATTTATTGTTATCATGAAAATTGGTAAAATAAGCAGTTATCTTATGTAAAATATTTTGGGTATGAGAGTATGATTAAAATAATTCTCATGTTAGGAAAATATTTTGTATGATATGTATGTATAAAATAATAGGTTGAGAATGCTTAGAAATATTTGTAGTATAATTATTATTGATATGCACCCTAGGGGCAATTTTATCATTTTTATACGTTATAATTTTCATCCTAAAAGGTATGTATATATATGTGTATATATATATATAATGATATTATGTGATTCTAAATGTATTAGACACGCATGTTAGGATTTTATGTGCAAAATTATATAAGGGCAAAATGGTCATTTGGTATACCTAATAATTTAATTACATGATAAATAATTTATTTTTGGTATTTTATCCTTTTCATGACAAATTAATAAATAAAATAAATTTAGTATTTTAAATGGATGATAATCTAGTAATTTTGGCCTTAGGGGTATTTTGGTCATTTTTTTACCTAATAAGCCTAAATGTGAATAATTGAGCCTAATATGGCCTTAGTGTATTTTAATGATTGACACCAGTATTGACCTTGATTAATGTGTTCTCAGATGATTGAAAATAAGTAAGAATTGTTAAGGATGGAAATTGGATTTATCTATATTGTATGTGATTTCATGGTGACTTTAATAAAATAGTAATACTAATAATTTATTGTAGTTATGAAAGCTGGAAATTATGATGCTAGTAATCTTTAGAATCATGAATTACAAGAAGTAAATAAGAAAAAGAGCTTAGTTTGGAAAGAATTTCTAAGGCGTAAAGGAACCGATACCAAGGATGGAAAAGAGATAGCACTTTGCAGCTATTGTAAGGTGGCTTCTCTCATTACTAGTTCACATTATGGAACAAAAAATCTAAAAAGACATCTTGATAAATGTCCATCATATCAAGAAACTGTGAAAGTAGAATCTAATGTTTATGACCAAAGGATTTATAGAGATCTATTAGCAAGAGCTATCATCAAATATGGGTATGCATTCTCTTGAGTTGAACACAAATGCAATAGAGAAATTCATGCAACTTGAATAATCAAGTTAGAACCATTTGTATAAATAATGCAAAATCGGGCGTATGAAAGCTTAAGAACTATCTTCATAGCATCCCTGGTCGTATTTATCTGAATTTTAATATGTGGACGTCTTCTCAAACCAAGGGGTTTATGTGTTTGACTGCTCATTTTGTGGATGCTAATTAGAAGTTGAATAGTAGAGTACTAAATTTTCATTATATAAAAACACCACATATGGGACAAATCTTACATAATTCAGTGTTAAGTTTGCTTCAAGATTAGGGTATTGAGGATAAGATTTTCTCTATCACAATGGATAATGTTTCTAGCAATGATAGAATGCAAGATCATTTGAGAAATACACTAAACGATCAAAAAATTTTATTGCATGATGGCATTTACTTACATGTTCGGTGTGGTGCTCATGTTTTGAATCTCATTTCTAAGGATGGTCTTAAGGTGATAGAGGATATTTTTATTAAGATTAGAGATAGTGTAAAATACATTAAGTGGTTAGAATCGAGGAAGACTACATTTGAAATTTTGTGAAATTAGCTTGGATATCAGATACTAAATCATTATGGCTTGATGTTCCCATAAGGTAGAACTTAGCTTATTTGATTATTGATAGAGCTATTATTTATCATAATGGATTGAAGGAGATGGTGGTTGTTTACCCATTATACAAGCATTTCCTATGACCTCAAGAGTGGGACATGCTTGAAAAAATTCGCGATGTTTAGGAACCATTTTATGAAATTACTAAGTTATTTTCTGGTAGTCAGTATCCCACGGTAAATTTATATTTTGAAAACGTATGGAAGATTGAAATGCTTTTAAATGAGTTGGTAAAGGGTGATGATGAAGTGTTAAGGAAAATGGCTATAGAAATGAAGATTAAATTTGATATGTATTGGGCCAACTTAGATGGGAATGAATATGGTTGGATTCTTGATCCTTAATCCTCGATGTAGGTTGGATTTTCTAAACTATTGCTATCAAAAATTATTTGAGGATGGAACAAGGGCTTCTTTAATGATTATTGATGTGCGGTTTAAGTTAGGGAGGCTCATAGTGGAGTATCCTTCAATTAATGATGGAGGAGGTACTTACAATAACTTTTGTGGAACATCATCAACATCACACTAACACCATTAGTTCTACTTGCAAGCGCAAATTTGATTTCTCTGTTGTATGTTTACATTTCTCACCTTCCCTTAATCTTTTATGCCTTTCCTTTTAATTTGATTTGTTATTATATTTATATTCAATTGACTATTATATATATATATATATATATATTATCATTCTTACTTTTTTATTATATATATATATATCCATTTGTTTTTGTAATTTTTAGGGTTTTGACGAAAATGAGACTATATACACTTATAATGAAAATATAAACTTGGAAAAGTATCTAGATGATCCTAGAATGGACCGCAAAATCAAGCTGAATATTCTTGACTTTTGGAGAGAGAATGAGTCTCAATATGGAGAGCTTTTACATCCAGCTAAGGATATTTTAAGCATGCCCCTCACAACTTTTGCATCATAATCAACTTTTAGCATTATAGGTAGGGCTTTAAATAAGTGGAGAAGCTCATACTTTCCTGAAAATATTGAAGCATTGATAACTACTCATCGTTGGTTGTATGATTTTGAAGGTAGTGTTTTTAAGGCTTTTATTAGCTTCTTTGTGTCTACATTATAGTAAATTTCTAATGTGTTATTGTTTCTCTAGAAAGTGGAAAAGATGAATTTGTTGGATGCAATGTGGGGTGGGATAGAGCTAACTCCCCTACTAGATGCCCTTAATAAAGTCCATGGGTATACCTTTACTTCTTCATATAATTGATAGTTGAGTATGTAGCTTTTATCCAGATGGAGTGTATTTAACTACATGCTCTTTCACTACAGGGAGGACTACACTTATATTTTTGAAGAGGTTGTAGGAGTTTTTAATATTATAAGTTTCATAGGTTGCTTTTAGTAGTGATATTAACTTTAATAGGTGAAAGTTTACTTCTTTATATATTGTAGTGAGAAGGTTTTTAGTGTTACAAGTTTTATAAAAATAAGTCTTTGATTTAATGATGTGGCTTTTTTTATTTTCTACAAGTTGTATTTTTAGCCATTGTCTTGTTATTATCTCACACAGATCTTCCCTTAAAAAATAAAGGATTTAAGGTTTAATTTGGAGTTAATATGGGTGATATTATCTTCTTTTTTTACTGTTATATAAACCTTAGATTAAGGTGTGTGACTTGGTGTGATGTTTGTGTAACAACTTATATGGTGATGGTTATGTAATATCTTTCTCTTAGTATTATAACTATCCCATACGGCATCTTTTGCCTTATAAATTTCTTTCTTTCTAGTTAGTGTTTTTTGGTTACTTAACGCAAGGCCAGGGCTTCAATCAAAGAGAGGTATTCACCTTCATCCATTAAAGGGAGGATAAAGTATTCATTATAGGCATGTTATCAATGCTCTAGTTTTCTTATTTACACTTATTTGGACTTATATTATATTTATTTGTTAGTAATTATCAGCATATTTGCATATTATTGCATATTTGGTATCATGCATTGAGTGTATGCTAAAATGCTGAATTTAATTGTCGGGTCCTCATGAATCATTAATACAATGCCATATCGCTTTTCGTCTTCTTCTTCTTCATTTGGTATCACTATTTACTTGAGTTTTTCCTTATTCTTTATCATTTACATTTATAATGTTTAGAAAATTGTTTGTAAATAACTAGATTTGAGGATCAGTTATCCTACATTAATTTTTTTTATTTCATTTTATAGGAATGCGACTTGGTACATCACCTCACATGGCATAACTACACAATATATTCCATCATATTTGAAGTATTCTATGAGTTCAAGCATTGAAACTATTTAAGATCTATTCTTTGTGGTCTTTCACTTGCATGGTTGGTTATATAATGTATTTTGTGCTAATTTTGTTCTGAGAGATGAGAATGGAATGTTACTAATGTAATAAAGTAATACAATAGATTATGAAGGTTACATTTGAGGATCTAGCCACCTTTTATCATGGATATTCATTACTTGGACTGTAGATCTCATCCAAGTATACTTGTTTTAATGTAGATTATATATATACCACTATAATATATAATGGTTTTGAAATTGAGTTGAAAGGTTATGCTCATATGTTCTTGATTTTATAAGTTTATTGATCTATCATTAAGTTTTTACTATTATGGTCCAGAGTTTTGAGTTTCAGTTGTAGGAAGTTATCAAATAAAGTGAAGCAAAAATATAAATTTATGCTTATAAATGTTTGCATTCATTTACATTGTTTCAAAAATTGATAAGTATATGGAGTTAAAAATATCATATATGAATAAGAATAACCAATAATCGGTTCAAGTTTGGTTTGGGTCAGTTTGGGTTCGGGTTAGAGTTTGGGTTGTCTCGGGTTTGGGTTAGAGTTCGGGTTCATGTTAGAGTTTAGGCCAGTTAGGGTTCGGGTTTTGTTCGGTTCGAGTTATTATTGATTTGGGTCAATTCGAATTTAGGTCATTATTGGGTTAGTTGAATTCGGGTTGGATCCAAATTGAATCGGGTTGTTTTGGGCTTTCGGGTTGGGAATGGGTTTTATTTTTTGGGTCACTATCGGGTTTCAAGTCAGGTTATTTGGGTTAGATTGGTCGGGTTGGGTCAACTTTGCCAAGTCTAGTGGTTACATGCTATAGCCTCTAGGTTGAATCCTTACCCTTGTAATAACCTGCTCTTCCAAACCTAATTACCTTATGTGATTAGGCTTGCAATTGCCTTATAAAAATTATATTATTGAATTTTATACCATTTGTAGTAAATTTGAACGTTCTATCATTCATTTCCATCTTTAGTGGAAAATGCATTTTTTGCGATTTTTTTGATCTTGTCATTTTCATTTATTTTGACTCATTCAACACTCATAAATGGTTCCTATTTTTTTTTTTATCTTATCCATCTGTTCCACTCATTCATCATTCATTCATTCCTTTTTAAATTGATATATCGTGGAAACATTCATTTACACAATTTGAAGATTTTAGCTATTTTACCATTTTAATATGTTGGACATCAAATAAACCCTGAGAAAAAATATTTTTATATATCTGATTTTATAAAATATTATGCATCACTGTATGGCAATTTAAACTCTTGTTATTATTTTTGTACATTTGTGGAAAATACGTTATTACAACTTATCATATTTTGACGTTTTTCCTGTTTTCCATCCATTAAGATTCAAACTAACCTAGTACTTAATATTTTCATATATTTTAGTTTCTTAAAATATTCCACACCCTCCCATAAATTATTTCATTTTAAAATGGCAATTATCTCACATCTTACGGTTGTATTTCTTTACTCTAATATAAAAGCAAATCTTTGCTTTCTAAAAGCAAAATAGTTCTTTGCTTCATAGAAGTAGACAACTAAAATTAAAAAACACGTCTTTACACAATGCTTTGCGTGCAATATTATTCGTAATCAAAGAAAACATAAATCAAATTTAGGGGGGATATATTGAGATTTAGCAAACATAAAACCTATACCCTAATATTAAAATTGTCAAAATAAATTGCATTCATCCTATTCTTAATGTGACTAAAATTTAATTACATATATAAAATAATAAATTAGAGCAGATATAAAAATGGTTGTAGACATGAAAACATAGAAGTTTATGACTTGAAGAGGAAAATAAAGGAAGCAAGGAGTGATTGGTTGTTTGTTGTCTAGTGGAGTGAGAAACCACAAAAGTTGGATAACGAAGATCTATTATGATAATAGAAATACTAAAATCATGGTAGAAAATTTACAATCTACAACCAATAAGTGAGAGACATAAAATACCCATAACATTTTTATTATTGAAATAAATGATTATCTTTTTTTTTTACATAAAAAATGCATACACATAGAGTAGGAAATACATAGTGTAGATTTTAATTATATTTTGTGAAATAAATTTGTGAAAGTTTAAAATTATTAATAGATAGGTAATTATTCAAATTTTAAAAGAAAAAATATTTTTTTTATGGGCAATTATGTTAATTTCTATAGACAACAATTTTTTTTTATCTCTTTGGGTTGTGTAGTTGGGTGCGGTATTGTTTTCTCTAAAAACATGAATTTGAAATTAAGTTTGAAAACTTTAAAATACATGATAGAAGACTAACTAAATCCGTTATTAGATTTATTATTACATTTTTTTTACCTTAATTAAAGTATTAATATTGAAATTTAAAAGGTAATTTTGATTGGCCTTCAAAAAAGAAAAAATATACATAAGTGAGAGGATTAAAATAATCAAAATATGACATAAACTGCACTCATAACATAAAAGGTTCTTCTTGTACTACACCTCTTAAAAATAGGCTTTGTGTGACATCAGTTTTGTGCTCAATGTAATCTATGTGCTTGATTCCTCATCCATATAAAAATGTCAATTTTAATGAAGCTCAATTTGAAGCCAAGCTCCCAATTGATATATCAGTATAATTTTTATGTTTATTAGCCTATTTATCTATATATTGCACTTTTTTTTTGATATAGTAAAGTTGAGTATCAATTTATTAAGGCACTATGGATGGCCTACACTCGTAAAGGTGGTCAAAGTCCAAATAATGGCATTCATTAAGTTTTCCATGTTCAAAATGTATTGATTATTTATTTTATTTCAATTCTAATTAATATCTATAGTTAGAGCTAATATAAGCTTGAAAGTTGAATAATTTCATTGATTTGACAGCGTCCAAGACAACCTGAAAAGCATAACATGGCTACTATGTATGCATATTCATGTATGAGATAGTATTAAAGACATGTTAAGACATAGATAAAAATAATGTACATTTTATTTTTCTTTAGTTTTAAATATTGAATAATGACTGTTTGATAAAAATTAATTAAACGTGATATGTAGTTTTCTCCCACCAGATCTATGATGGGGCCATACATAGTATTAGGTTGTTGAATTAAGAGTTTAGCGGAAAAACTTTTACATGCACACATCACTCATTTGCTTATGTAATATTAACTACAATTAAGTTGTACCGGCTAATTTTGGTATTCATGTTGTTTAGTTATTTAATATGACAATTTGACATTTTATTAGCTCTTTATTGGCATGTGCCTTTATTTAAAAGAGAATTAGATTTTTATGTCTGGATGGTTCATGAATTGATTAGGATTAAACTCTCCTCTAGCCTTTTTTGGTATTTTTGGTTATGGTTGGTTAATTAGTTTGTATAAATAGACTATTGTGGTCAATGTGTCTCCTTCTTTAATCTATTGATAATTTATCTTTAACATATTGCATGTATACACTTGTATGTATTATTGAGGACTATTTTTTGTAAGATTGTAATAATAAAACAATCTTATGCTAGTTGATGATATATGTGCTTATATGCATATAGTTGTCTCATTTGTATTTGAGGTAATGCATGTGTTTGATTGAGATGCATTATAGGTGTGAATTTTGATCTCCTATATATGTGTATGTATGTATGTAATACCCCATTCCTAACTAGTTATAATTATGTGTAACTAATTACATAAATGATTGTAGAATATTTCATCGATTTAAGATTGTTTTGGGTGATTATATAGTAATTGTGATTTTTTAGCTAGACGCACTTGTAAAATACTATTCATATCTGCGAACTTTTAAGTTAAACCTTGCAAAATATTGTTAAAAAATTTGGGTCCTAAATTGGCTCAAATATAAATCTAAAAATTTTGGTTTGATTTTATTTGTGTTTGTTACCCCTTTTGAATTTTATATGCATATTATATGATTAACATATGCTAGCTAAAAAATATATTAATTGTGTATTAAAAACTATGGAAATTTATATTTAGGTTGGAAATAAAATTAGAGGATGTGGAAATTTTGTGATTTTAGGAATAATTTTGGTATTTATTTTTGTAATTATCTTATAAGCTTATCAATTCACTATCAGGTTGATGTTTTATATATCAAAATTATTATGAATTTATGAACTTTTACATGTGTGTTTAAAATGTTGTTTTAAGGGTTTACTTAAATTTTGGTAATTATATGAGCTTGTTTGTTATTTTTCTTTGTTTTATCCTCTTTATTGATCTTTCTACCACTAAAAATAATTCATAAAACCTAAACTTACTGTTTATGCATGAAATTACTTTCCTACACTTCCATTATTAGATTTTGTATCAAGTTGAGTATTTTCTTACTATTTATTCAACCAAATTTTGAGTCAAAGTCACTTTCATACACTTTTTACCTATGCTAGTTGTGTCATTTTGGCTTTTATAGCACTCAACCTTCTTCACTCGTATTCCCCATGACTAAAACTGATCTTTGACCTGCACTTCATCATTTTCCACATCCATTGGTTGGTTGCTTGGTTTTCATAACTTCATTCAACCTAAATATACTCCACTACCTTACACACTCAACTGCCTTATACTTTATCATTCAAGTATTTAACAAGCTACCTATCACCCCTCTTTTAGATGTAAATTTTTGGTTCCTCCATCACCTATTTATACCCCATTTGTATTACTTTATTTTCATTTAGACTTTTTCTCATTTTCTTCTCTTAGTTTCTCCCACCTCTCTCTTTATTTTAGTTATTTTTACTAAGTGTTATTTAGCTTTTTTGAACCTATAACCGAGACCTATCCTCCTCTCCTTCTCCTTATTCTCTTGTTTTCACTTCTATATTTCCCGCTATCTATCCTTTATTTATTTTTAAATAAATAAAGAAGGTTATATTTTTGGTTAAATTGTGAAGTTGTCATCTTTTGTCTCTTCCTCTTGTGTCTCCATTTTTAGAAGGCGTTGAAGTTCTTTTGGAGGTTCTTTGTGTTATTTTTTTATTTGTGCTTGGAAAGAGGTAACCCATATTCTCTTACTAAATATGTAAAAATCATGTGATAGCATGTTGGGGGTTCCTTATGTTATGCTTGAGTGCAATTTATGATTTCTTGTAATCTCACAAAAAAATATGAATGCGCGATGAATTTTTATTAATGTCTCTAAGTATGCCACCATGTATTTTTTATGCAAGGGTATCTTAAATTCATGTATTTTAATATATGTATGAAAGCATGCTAGAATAGGGTTCTTGTGGTAAAATAATTATGTGTGATTAATGTTTTATGTGCTAAATGGGTTGACATGTGTTTTAGGGGCAAACTGGTAATTTTTTCACTTCTTAAAATTTCCAGAATTGTAATTTATATTAATGTACTTATTTTAAGTCTATTTAGTCATCCCAAGAAAATTTTCTTTGTTCTAATAACAATTGGTATTAAAGTAAAAAATTATTAAGTAAAGACCATATAAGGATGTTTTGGTCATTTATGACTTATCATTCCTAAAAGTGTGAAATAGCTGGACTAGGATGACCTTAATAGATTCTTGGGTTGACCTTAGTATTGACTCTTTATATATATCTTGGATTGTTGACCTTAAGGCTGACTTGAATAATTGAAAATAAATGGTTAAGCTTAAAATTAGAATCATTGTGCATTATGTGATATATTATAATCTCCTTATTAAGATATTTATATAGAAAGTGGAAGACCTTGAGGTGTGGGAATTATTTTTATTTAGGGTTAGTTACCTTAGAGATGAGGTAGGGGCCATTAATTTGGTTTGGTGGTTTTGTTGGATGCCTTAACATTTCGGTTAAGGACCTAGTTTACTCTATAGGTGACCTACGAGCCCTATAGGTGTTATTGATAGTCAAGGATTAGGTGCCATAGGATGAGAGGATATTGTGTTGCCTTATTGCACTAGTATAACCATAGTACTTGTATATCTCTAGGTTACAAGTTGGGAGGATACTGTATTACTTTAGTGTGTCGGTATGACCGATGTACTTTATATGTTTCTGGGATATCATTATATCCCCTTGAGTAATAAATATGGAAGTAATTGTTTTATATTGATTTAAATGGACTATTGAGGTTTGTTGGTTTGGTAGTTGCCTCCGTGTATTACTTGGTCTTGGTATGTTGGCTTGATAGTTGCATCTGTGTACTATTTAAATTTGGTATATTGGTTGATAATTATCTCAATGCTTTCCTTATCATGTTATAAGTAGTATGGAGGTGGTTATTGTAAAAGAAATTAATTATGGTTTCATGTTTTCCCTCTTTTTGGGACACTCTTGGTATAATTAGATTAATAAAATAGTTGTAATTTAGTTAAGTTTGATGTGATAAACATGTGGTATATGGTATGATATGAGTTATGTTATGAATGTGAAACTTTGCTATGGTATGTGCTATTTAAAGTGTTAAGTCATGATACTTTATGTTACTTTCTTTGTGCTTCATGTGATATTTGCATGCTTATTATTGTATAGTGATTTACTTAGTACCGTTGTACTGATAGATTTTGTTTTATGCCCCTTATATATTTAATGGACAGTCTTTACTTAGGAGGAGTACTTTGAGAATATAACTTGATGGATTTTAGTTGGGGATGAAAGTTAAGATTATCCGATATCTATTTCGACATCTTTTGATCTAGATATTTCTTAGACTCTTATGTCCCTTTATGTATTTATTTCGCTTGTCAAGTGTAACTATTTTGTCCGATCTTTTGTTATCGATATAGTTTAAGATTGTAATGAAATCCTTATATTCTTCTTATCAATTGTTATTCTTAATTTAAGTGGATAAAATTTTTAGCTGTAACACTTAGCGTAAGAAAGATAGATGAACCAAACTTATACTAAGCGTGATGGTAACAATCTATATTTTTAATGGTTTAACTTCCACAATCAACTCTTTTTAACAAAATTTTTAAATGCTAAAAATGGGAGTGTTATAATATATATATATATATATATATATATATCTATGTGTGTGTGTGTGTGTGGATACTATTGGTTTGGGGATATTTAAATATACAACTGTATATGTGGTTAGGAAAATAAATACAAACAAAATAAACACACACACCCTATATATACATAAGATAACAGTTTTGGGTTAAAACCTTTTTCTAAAGTTCCTAGGAGAAAAAATTTAAGCAACACTAGATAAAGGTTTTGAGATAAAACATTTATCTAGAGTAACAAAAAAAAATGTAACCACTTTAGAGAATGATTTTGCTCAAAACTGTTATCAAAACCCATATTTGACAATGATTTTGAGTTAAAACAATTATATAAAGCAATCCTTTTCCCCTTGCTTTAGTGTGTTTTTCTAACTTTTGGTGACAGTTTTGTCTAGAAATCATGGTTAAAACTCCTTTTTTTCTTCCTTTTTCAACATCTTTTTAGACACGATGATGGTCTTAAAAAATTATAAAATATTTGATAAGACATTGTTTAATGACAATTCAAAATTGTTATTGAAATCTTATTTTAACAATTATTAAATCCCATGTGTGTAGTGGTGAATAGACCACACGGTTTGCACATTCCCACATAATAGCCCATGCATTCCTAACTTCTCTTCTACCCTTCAACTTCCAAGGTTGGAGGTGTTGTGCTATCTATTAATTATTTTTCATGTGGCTTATCAGAGTCATTGTATTTTTTTAACATAATTTCTTTGAGTTTGGAATTAAGGATACAATTACAAACTATATAGCAAAATTTCATGCAATAGTCAGAAATGGTGGTGCAATATGAATTTCATTGACAACATAATTAAACGTTATAAGTTCTTAATTACAAACACATGCTTCATAGTATCATGCTTTATAAAGTATACATATAACGCATAGAAGGAGGCTGAGAGCTTGGCATTGACTTAGTACCAAACCTATCCGATTCTGACTTGAAATGTTTGGGAACGACTAGTTTGGCACTACTAGACACATGTAGTTCTATCATCGGCTTCATATATATACTGACAGATCTCATACAGTGTGAGTCATGGGTTCCGTAAAATCCATCAAATATATTATCATCTCCAATTTGAAATTCAAACTTTCCACTAAAACTAGAGTTTGAATCCTTGCCGAAAGGTCTATAGGACTTAAAGTTGGTATGAATTGTTAACTCTTTAATACAATTGCCCCTGAATCCTGACAACCCTGTAATGTACTCTAATGGATAGTCAAGCTTTACTAGTGCATCATGAAAATTGGAAGAAAAAATATATTTAGGGCTAGGTTCAACAACAGAGGATTTTTTTTTCCCGGTGATGTAAGCGATAGACAAAATTATGTCTAAAGTTTGTCCAAATTATATTTAGTAAAGAGATAATTAGCTAAGGTAAAACATTAACAACTGATTCATCTAAGACCACTCTTCGCCGTTCTACCCTTAATAAAGTGAAGCTTTTAATAGGAAAAAAAGAAAGCAAAACTTGGGGTGAGTTGCGGAGAAGAGGGGCTCCTGCATAGGCATAGTATTATTCCAACTAACCGTTGAAAATACCGGGCCGCCAAAATGTGGGCTACCGAACACCTCACTTAGAGCCAATTTTCCATCCTCAAAGTACTGAAAGCTAACGTAGATTATTGCATCCTCCCTTTGGTGGCCAACACCTCGATTGACATATGATATAAATATTTGAACCACATAACTTCGACCTTGCTGATCCCATTTTTGACCACGTGATTCATAATCAACAGGACCCATTTTGTATTGTGTTTCTAAACATATACATTCAAAAGAATAATAATAATAATAATAAATAATAAATAATAAATAATAATTAGTGATTCAATCTTTTAGAGGAAAATGGGAAATAGCAAATACATAGTTAGATATCAAATACAAGTTCATTGAGCATAAAACTTGACATAAACCCAAGATTTGAAGAGATGTGACTAAATAATTGGCAACCAAATATGATACTTACTTGCCATTAGTATAGAGATTCAATATTGAATTGACACCAAAAATGCCGACTTCTTTAGGAAGCAAAATCAAACATTAGTAGGGGATCCCCCTTTGACCTAATGGTTAGAAATGGTGGCTAGACAATAGAAGTTCAAGTTTCGATCCCCACCCCGAGAATAAGGCTCCTAATGTAGAAGCATCTAATAACTCTCCTAATGAATTTTAGAAAGCTCAAGAGTTAGCTTAGTTAGAGATGGAGCCCATCATTCTTGAAACCCATCCTAAAAATCCTAATTGTACTAATGGCTTCATAATTAAATTTTTGTAGGTATTTCATATGTTTGTAAGAAGGAGAATTCATCAAAAAACACCTATTGTATAATATAAATACAAGGCAAGGATATAAAAGTGACATAGAAGACAAAGCTACATGATAAATCATGGGATCATGGTTCATACATTTGCATGGCTAGGGTTTTGTTTAACTTCGTTATTTTATGTACAATGTGTAATTATTGTCTTGTAATTTTGGACAGTGCTACATATTTTTTTAGATGTGTGTTGTAGGGGATTATAGGAATTGTTTTTATTGGTTAAAACTATTACTAACTAGTTACAAACCTAGTTAACATTGGTTATTATATTTGTTCCAATGTTAATATAGTTATTAGTGTTGACTAAGTTTGTTGTCAATGGCTGGTTTGGTTAGATGTTAACAACTATATTAGTTAGGAAGTTGTTAGTTAGTAAATAAAAGTTGTAATACATGTCAACTCTTGTATACATCCTCTACTGTTCGTGTACAGAAATGAATTTAAGTTGAATGATAATCATAGAATTTTTAAAATTCTCCCTTCTTATCCAAGTTACTGAGTGCTTGAGATTTGAGTATATTCTAGGAAGAAAACTGGGTGATTTCTTCTTAGAACCATTGTAGATTCATTGAATATTAACAACAACATCAAAAAGGCCAAGAAAATCAACTCATTCAAACCAAGACATGACTTTGAGGAAGATGAAAATATTTTTCCATGTGTGTGATTGATTTTTTTGTCAACATCCACACCAACTCCTATTCACCATCTCAAAAAAAAATTCAAAAATTAGTAACACACTTAACTTAGAAAAAGAGTGGGGAGTTTATAAAGAAATTGAGATGAAAAGTTGTGCAATAATTTCTAGGGAGATAAATGAGGTAGTTAACTGAATCATGGGCATTTAATTTTCATCTCACATCATTTCACCTGAGCTTATCCCCACTCTTGAGAAGACATACACATGTTGGTACAGGCATGCCACTTTCTTGTTCAAGAAAAATATTACTCATAAAAAAATATTACTCCTATTTGTTTATGAATTGAAAATTAGTCACTTTCGGTATGTTCTTTTTTTCCCCTGATTTAATATGACTTACTTTGATTTAAAAAAAACTGAAATTTTTTAAAATAATTTAATTTTATAATTAAAATATTTACAATTTATTTACAACTTTCTCACAATATACATTAAGTATGCCCCACATATGAACCAAGATAGTTATTAAAAATTATAAACTTTTAGTTGTACGTCTACCATTAATGTTGTTGTAATTATTATTAAAGGAAACATATTATAGGTATAATAATTAATATATTTTATATTATTTCTATTATAATTATTATAGCTACTATAATATGATTAATCTTTTACTACTACCACTGCTGCTCCTACTGCTGCTGCTCCTACTGCTGCTGCTGCTACTACTACCTGCTGCTATTGCTACTACTACTTAAAATATAATATAATTAGATGTCAAGGAGAGAATAGTCTTATTCCTATCATTTATTACCAAGAATAGAACCAAAAATAGGTCATTAGAGTTTTCACATCATCAATTTAAATTATTCTTTTATTTATTTTCAATTTTAATTTAATATAATAAAAATGGTATATTGTTTTAGTGATATGTCATCATATTAATCATATTGTGTTGATCTAACTATGATGTGCTGGAAATGATAATAAAGTAGCTAAGTCTAGTATATATGTAATAAGTGTTGAGTTTAATTCCTTGAATAAAACATCAATATTTAAAGTGAATGATGCTTGAATTTAGACTAGGATCTCTGATTAATTGATATCCTTCATAAGGTTTTATCACACATAAATATTATCAATTTTCCTTGTTATATATGAGATACTTGTTCTACATTCATTTTATCTCTCATATACTTAAGTGAATGTGCTTTTATATTTTAGCCCTAATTTGTTTTTGAAGAAAATAAACAATCTTTCTGAGGATGAATCAAGACTTGATAAGGATGCTTACCTTCTGTACATCCTTCATATCTTTTATATTCATGTGTAAAAAAATGTTTAAATTAACTTTTTGAAACATTCATAGTAAGGAGTTTTAGTTGAGTGAAAATCTTAAGTGTTATGAAAGTAAGGGATTCCTGATATAATTGCTTAAGGACATTAGAGTTGTGTGCTTTTATATCCTTATCTTTATTTTTGAGTCATATGGTTATGGTTTTTCTAAACAACTAGCCAAAGGTAAGCGCGGGAAAACTTGATGAATGCATTTTATGTTCTATTTTTATGGTTTAAATTTCTCTCACTTATGCATACATTCCCTTTAAAAGGGAAGTTTAACCTATCATAAAGAAAATAACTAAAAATAAGTTCTTTGTGAGAAACACAAGCAATGATGAGTTGAGAAGCATGATTTGGCAAGAACAATAATGTATAGCTATGGAAAATAAAATTTTTAACCATTATTCAATATACATACATACATAGATATGTTTGTATGTATGTATATAGTGTTAGCTTTAGTTATTGGCTGTACTATTGCGATTGAGTTTTTGAACTTATTTTGAAAATGAACTTACCAAATTTTGTATAAATTTCTAAAATATGAAGTCAAAAGTAATTGTTGGAGACTGAAACACTCCCCAAACATATCCTAACTAATTTCATCATTGTTTAATTATGATGTGTTATTTATTCATCCTTGTTGTTATCTTTTTTTAGCTTCTTCTTCATTTTTCTAATTTTATTATTATCTATTGATTTATATATATAATTAATATGCATGGTAATTTTAGTTATACATTAAATAATTCTACTATAGAATTCATAAGGGGTCAAAGTATCATTTGAAAAGTTAGAGTTCTCAAATATTTTATCTTCTTCATTAGATGAATTTTTTGACAAATAAAATTATATACTAAGTTACATAAATACAATAACATATTAGTATTTAGGTGAGCTAGTCATTTTTCCCTTTAAAGTCATACTCATTAAAGTTCTATTTAATATAATATTTGATGGGTACAACTCTAGGTCTAGGCTTTTGAGGATCGTCGAATCGATGACCAAGTACTATAAAGAAGCATATGTCTTGGTCTATCCAGACTTGACTCCTTACTATTCCTAGTCATTTGACTTGCACAGTTGGAGTCCTTGAGGCTTTTTTTTTCTAGAATTTTATGATATTTTGTAATATATAAATATTGAACTAATTATATTTACTTATTTAGTAGATATTTTTTTAATTAAATTTAGTTAAATGATATTATTAGTAAAGGTGACCATAGTGAAAGACGAAACAAAGATGAGATAATTATGGGTAAGGGTTGCATTTAAGGCTTTGTGAACTAATTCCTGAGAATCTAGGGTAAGAAAATCATGGTTGCTGAACACTTTACTCAGTACCATATTTCCATCCTTAGCATACTAAAATTTAATAGTATTTATTCTTTCCCATCCTCCATTTCTTGCAATTCCACCTCCATATAAAATAAAGATTTGAAATATATTTGTCCCACCTTTTTTATATCATTTTTTAGGGCCCTCGCCAATGGGACCAATTTTGTACATGATTTATAAAGCTAAACATTCAAAAAAATGTTAATATCTCAAATAAATGGAGAACGATATAGGGACTACATATTCAAAAGTGAAAATAAGCTGGATTGAGCAACAAATTTAGGGGAAGAGAGGGATCAATAATTAGTGACCTTATATATCATTTACCTGACATTATTTTGATGTGAGAGTTACCACTGTAAATGCACAACTACCTTCAGGAGTGGCAATAGATAAAATTAGTGATATACTTGAGTAGGGAAAGGTTTGGAGACCTTATAAAGAAATTAATATGAAAGGTTTAGTGGTAATTTCTATGGGGTAGAGGTATTTTAATTGTGGGAACTTTAATCTCATCTTATGGAATTTTGTTTTAGCTTTTATGTTAGGTATTCTGAAAAAGAAATTATTCCATTTTGAAATGGAAAGCATCTCATTGTTTGTAGTTGTATTTCTTTAATAAAACATACAAGAAAAAAATTATTTGCTTCATAGAAACAAATAAATAAAAATATAAAGCATGTCTTTGTGTATTGGTTTACTAGAATTGCATTAGATGCAATTTGTACAATATCATACATGGTCAAAGCGAACATAAATCAAATTGTGGGTAGAGAAAATTACATTGAGATTTAGAAAACATGAATTATACTTGTAAAAATAAATGGCTTTCATAATATGAATTAAATTTAATTACATATGTGAAATAAGAAATTAGAGCAAATGTAAAAATAATTGTAGATATGAAAAGATAGAAGTTGATTACTTGAAGAAGAAAGTAAGGCATGATAAGAGTGATTTTTTGATCGATTTGTAGTGAGATGGAAAACATGGAATGTTGTATAATGGAGATTATTTAAATTATATACACATAGAGTAGGAAATACATAGTATATATATTTTTTATTTATTTTTTATGAATTAAATTTGTGACAATATAAAGCCATAAACAAATAGATTATTATTCAAATGTTTAAAATAAACTTATTTTTTTTGTTTGATTGGCAGTTACCTTAATTTCTAAAGACAATGCCTTCCTATCTCTTTGGTGGTGTTTTTTGGCTGTGGTGATGTTTTCTCTAAAAACATGAATATGAAATTATATTTGAAATTTTTAAAAATTATGTAAGAGATTAACTAAATTAATTAGTATTGTAACACCTCGAGTAGATACGACCATGCAGGGGCTACCTTAGAACGCTTTTGGATTGATCGAATGGCCCCATAGATCAACGCAAGTCCTTTTAGCACACTTTGTCCTCACTTGAGAGTTTTTCGAGAAATTTTAAGAAAATTTCTGAAACTTCCTAGGAGGGTCGCCATCCTAAAATTGTTCCATGGCCAACACGCTTAACTGTGAAGTTCTTAGGATGGAATCACCAAAAGGATAGTATACCATTTTGATATAAGTAGCCATATCAATCCTTATAACACTCCACTCAATTTGGGGTATTACAAGTATTGAAATCTTATGGGTAATTTTGGGAATTATTTAATTTATGTACCATTAAGTTCCTCTCTTAATAGTAGAGATCCCTTAATAATATCGATAGATAAAAGCAAACATAATAAAAATTAATAACAAATCTTGGTTTTATGCTTTACTTATTCATCATCCCATAACTTATCAATACTTATATAATGGATAAAAATTAATATAATGGAAAATCTCAGCATAGATGATGATGACCAAAGGGGATGCCCTCTGGATTTTGATTCTTTGTGAAAAACATATTCATAGCAATGATCTATGGGGTTATAATCCCCTCTTTGGTTGCTCATCGTTGTGGAGGGATATTTCAAGAATGATGACTGTTCTCTAGATGGGAATCAAGTGGATCATTTGGTCAGACCAAGAATTACTTTTGGTTAGATTGGTGGGTAGGCGACTCACCTCTTATCGAGTATATCACTGCTATTTTGGATGAGGATGCTAGGCATCAATCTATTTTCAATTATTCTGACCCATTTTATGGTTGGTCTAACTTCCAACAGTTGTTACCTACACAAGCCTTAGCTAACACAGTGAGCACCTTTGTGGATCCCTACAACACTATTGAGGGTACCTTTGGGTGGGGTTACTCTTCATATGACCATTTTTTTTCTATTAAATCAGCTTACCATTTTATGTCCTTGGATGATACTCCTTCTTCCTCAAATTAGAAAATAATATAGAAGATTGAAGTTCGTGAGAAGATTAAAACTTTCATTTGGCTAGCTGCTTGTAATAGATTGCTTACCAAGGATCATCTTTGGTGTCACCAGATTTCAGCTAGCAATATATGCCCAATTTGTCACCAATCTTGCAAGAGTAGCATCTATGCTTTTAGAGATTGCACTCGTAGAAAGCTTTTTTGTCATAAATTGCTCCCTCTTGATTTAACCCAGCCATTTTTTTTTCTCTTTCCCAGGGTGAATGGATTTGGGATAATATCATGTACACATATACTACCACTAATAACTCTCTAAGATGGGCTCAGATTTTACGTCGCTGTTGGTACCTTTGGACTTAGAGAAATCATATCATCTTTGAAAATGATTCTGATATCATTAGAAGCAGAATCCATTGATTCTAAGATTTTGCTCTTAATGAAGTAGGGGTATGGAATAGGCTCCAAGAACTTCAACATCCTTCATTGTAAAGGATTACCCAACCTTTGTCATGGTCACCTTTATTTCATGGTGTGATTAAAATTAATGTTGATGGTAGTGATATCTCCAACTTGGGCATTATTTCCTCAGGTGAGGTTTCTTGTGATTTTATTGGGAATTGGATTTTTTGTTTTGTAGCCAACTTGGGCATGGGAAATATCTTGATCTTAGAATTATGGGGCATTTTTTATGTCCTACATGAAGCTCACAAAAGAGGGTTTAGAAATATTATTGTGTGTTCAGACTCCCGCATTGCAGTGAAGTTACAGTAGGGCACTTCTTGCTTTCATTATCCTTATAGCTTGTTGATCGAAGCTTGAAGGGAATTTTTGTCAAAGTTTCTTTCTGTTAAGGCCTTCCATAACTATCGTGAAGATAATCAAGTTGCAGATGCGATGACCCACTTGGGTCATGATTTTGATTACGGTGTCCATTACTTTGAAAATCCTCTTATAGTAATGCATGATAAGTTGCTCTATGATATTGTTGGTGGAACTAGTTGGAGATGCTGCTCCATAGCTAGATAATTTCTTTGCCTTATAATTGATATTTTAGTTTTCTATCCCTCCCATTTATCCAAAACAAACACACACACACACACACTACTATATATCAGTATTGGCATAGGATCGACTATTCTATTGTTTTTAGTTATGTAGTATATCTTATAGGGTCATCAATATTTCTTTTGTTCGTTTCATTATATATAAATTTTTCCTTCAATAATTAATTTAGGAAAAAAATTATTGAAAGAATTTGATAATTTAGAGGCATTCGACTAAGACACGCATCAGTAAAATTTTAAAAAAATAGATATATTTAAGTAATCATGATTTTTGACATTCTAAATTATTTATTGAATTGTACCACACATAACATAAAGTAACGAAACTTTGGTCCATTAAAATATTGACGGCTCTCTTGAAGCAGTGGTATTCAGTTACATTAGTACAAAAAAATCATTATTATGCCAGCCACATAGATAAAAATATTTAAATTTGGTCTGATTTCAATTTTACTATTCCGACAAGATTAATTCGGATCATTTGTCCCTTGAATTTTTTTTCTTCCTATGACTAAAACAGCCCAGTTTAATATGTATTGGATTAAACGGATTCAATCAAAATTTTCTAGTTGTTTGTACACTATTTTTAAAATCGGATTATTTTGCATTGGTATATACCCTAATATTTGGTTAGATCGGTTCAACTAGCCAAACTGGTGCATTTTTCATTCATTGCCAAAAATGAGATAAATATTATTAGATATTAGGTTAAATCATACAATTCCAAGATAAAAATGCTTATAAAGGTACTATCTAAGGACAACATATGTATTTCTCTGACTTCACTATTATGCTTGAGAAAATTTATTTAACACTTCTTTAAGCCTATATATGCCTCCTAAATAGATTGTCCTAGCTATTCATTTGAGTCCCAGAATGCCAAGGCTTACTAAGTCTATTATTATATCCAACAAATGATTAATAGAGAATTCTACATCTATAGGTTGCGCTTTATTTGTCCCTTTTTTCACAGACAAAAGGATCTGTAATTCTAAAAACATGCCATTTTCTGTGTGTGTATTCTAAAAGCACAATAATGGTATGGTTAACTTATATTACTACCTAAATTAACCCATTTATATTTCCAACCAGTGAAAATGTCAAAACCTTATCAAGGAAGAGTCAATGCAATCGACAACCAATCAATCCAGAAAGTTTATGTCCTCGGTAAAATATACCTATTAATAAATATATGGATAATAAATAATAAAGGATGCTTATAAGTATCAACTTATTATTCTTAGAGATTAATTAATAATTTAGAAATTCTAATAAATTAAATTAGGTTTAGGCCACATAAATAAAATTAAAAAAATAAACATTAATCTATATTAAAAAAAATTAGATAAAAATATCTAAAATAAAAAAATAAATAAAATGTAATCAATATCAAAATAATTAATAAAAATCACCAAGAAATTTAGATTTATCACTATCCAATTATAAAATTCAACTAACGTGATCTCTCGAGTTACGCAGTTTTATTGTTAATTATCAATTTCGTGAGTTCTAGTCAAATAATTTAAATAAGGAATGGTGTTTTATGTTCAATCACTTAATTAATAATCCTCATCTATTATTGTAGAAATTATGTAATTATTCTCACAACCTATTCAATTCATATTTATACTATTCAACAATTAGTTTTGGCTCTCAACTTAACTTGTTAGACGCTAATCAATGATGACTGATCTATTAATCAGACACAACCAAAAATAACAGCATAAAATATATAGGGTAATTTAATAATCAATCGATCAATTAATTAAATAATATAAATAATATGACTTTCCCATATCCTCTATAAAATAAAATTAGAACATAAAAATAGTTAAAATAAATATAATTAAATTTTAAGAAATTTAAATTATACATTAAAATATTAAATATAACAAAGTAGAATATAAAATTACAAGACTCGAATCTAAAATGGGATTTAAAACTATAGCCATACAAATAGATTAATTGAGGCTTTTATAACATGTAGACAAATTGATCAATTAAATGACCAAAAAATCTGAGCTAGATTAATAAATTGGAAGATACTTATCCATTATAAAAGGCTTAAATGATTTGTTCTAAGAAATCATCTAGAAAAAATGATCATTCACCCTTCAGAATTAGGCCAAAATTTGTAAAAACAACTAACCTATTAATTACTGTATTTATTTTGAAAAATTATTAGGTTAAAAAATTTGCAAAATAAGTAATTATATTAACTAATTATTTTAATAAGTAGCTCCAAATATGTCCTAAGATATCAATTTAGGCCATGACAATTCATACAAGATGCAATTCATGAAATTAGAAGAATAAATTTCTATTTGGTTAATCATAATTAAAACAAAAACAATTTACACATGAATCAAATAATGCGAGATGGTACTTGAGAACCGCTAAGTAGTTTGGGTAATCAACTAATTAGGTCTATTTTTTGAAAAAATCATTATTCCAAAATAATTTATGTGGTGTATTTTTTTCCCTAGAACTTCAATTTTTCTTGAAATAATAAGGTAGATGACTAACTTCAAGTGAGATACGTAAATGGAAGAGAGACGTAAAGCATTAAGAGATGGGGTATAGGGTCACATTTTCTCGTGAAGAGAATAGACTATTGATGGGAAAGATAATAACATTATAGACGGAGGAAGGATCTGGAAACATGGAATATGAAAGGTTTATAATACCTTTTATATTAGGGTTGGGTCACACTATATATTTTATATTTTTTTTACAGGAAAAAAATGCATTCTTCTAAATTGAAAACATGTAAGCGATAAGGTATAGAGAATTATTCCATCTAGCATTTGCACTATAGATTAATAAATAAAAAATAAGCTAACACATGAGCACTGTGGTTAGCTTCACATGTACCATATAAGGGTCTTTGATATTGATCTACTCCTGTTTAGCTAGAAATATCTTCCAATGATGGTGGTTGGAAAACAAAATTTGGGCCAAATCATATGCAACAAAAGTAAAATGGCACAATCCTTAACTATGTCAAACTCTAGCATAATTTTCAATATTTTAATCATCAGTCCATTTCTATTATGGTTGAATATTATCAATTTAAGTGTTAAATTATCATTGTTTCACTACTGATAAAATTTTCTACTCATACCTTATTTTAAAAATTCTAAGAATAGAAAAAAAAGTCGCTTTTATCATAGGTCTACCTATTTTCACAATATAACTTTTGCATATTTTAACTATTTTTTATATAAAAAAATGGACTATATAAACATAAACGATACTTTTTTTAATCAATGCTAGTTTTTTGTTGCACATTTTTTATTTGAGAAGCAAGTACAAAAAGAATGTGTGTCATATCGTCCACAATTCCCATTGTGTTTTGTTCTTGGAAAAAATTAGACTGCCCCCCATGAGACCATTCCCAATGGTGTTGCGTGAATTTCTATATGGTTTAGATAATAGGACCAAGCACTTCCACAACAACATGCTAATATACGACAACATGTTTTGTTTTACTTTTGTGGGTGAGAAAATTGACTCTACCTTCAATATGGGTAATTCCCCTCCAGTATTTAGATTACATGGATAGAACTACCATTTGATTGGAAGCCTATTCCTAACAGAAGGTTCCATGCCTAAATTTGTCCATTTATATTTATATAAAATATTGATAATGAAGTAACTAACATATTACAATCCCTTGGGTACTTTCATGATTTCATCAAACAACTTTCAACTTCATGATTGTGTCACATTTGTGTTAATACTTTTACTAACTTATTAATTTATAAGCATGATGTAGGGAACAACACTCTCTATTAAAATATTGTTATGGCTTTACAATAAATGTTGGTTCACCACAATGTATTAGTCAAGTCATTTCGTATGGAAAATGAAAAAATGAAGGAAGGGACGTTTAGTAAAATAAAACTATGGTTAAATGGTAGGAGAGATACAGATGCCCGAAGATACATCCTTCCCACTATTATTAGTGAAGCAACTAGCTTGATTGATGGTGATTTTGAGACTACCATAGATAATAAAGACATTTTTGTCAAGATAAGGATTGTCGTTTAAAAGTGCATCAATGAGTTACATCCTTCATACCTTCCTTTACAGTATCCATTATTGTTTCCATATAATGAAGATGATTATAGGGAAGACATTCCATTTTTCAAGAATAGGTAAAGAGATTCTAGGGGTAGGCAGAGGGTAAGTATATAGGAATTTTGCATATATCTCCTACAAGAATGACATGTTGAACGTCCAACTATTCTGCTATCAAAGAGGCTATTCTAGCAATTTTTAGTTGATGCCTATGTGATGATGGAATCATCTAGACTTACATATATTTGTACTCAAAAAAAAATTATGATGTGAAATATACCGAGGTCTGGCTTGTGTGCTTTTTCATGTAGAAACTAATCCAACAACACAAGGTAGGCAAATAATATTGTCATCATCATATACTAGCATTGCTTGCTATATAATCCAAAATTATCAGGATGCTAATTGGTCACCTAAGCCATAGCCTTCCCAACACCCATACACATAACCTCCTAAACCATCCTGCCCCTTATCCACCTTCTCCCTTTCCCTTATCTTCGGCCTTTTCCACCGATACAACCACACGATCACGTGCCATTTCTATTGTTCCTTCCCCTCCACCTTTGGAAATTCCTACCGAAACTACCCCTAACCTACACCTAAAGCCATCAAAGTGACACACCCATATTCATCCATTTTGGTCGAAGCTCCACCATTTCCCTACACCTATTTATACCGAAATACTTCTCCCTCTTTCAGCCTTTTTGAGCTACACTCTCCTTCTCCCTTTTTGCTGCACCATTGCTTCCATTCTCCCCTCCTTATCTTTGACCAATTCCGCTATTCCTTCTTCCTTTAAGCATAGTCCATTTTCACCATTGCCACCTTAAAAGCTTCCCTCTCTTATTGACTCCCTTAGCTTTCTTTTTGCCAATTTAATTGGTTAGTAACCCTAAATTGTTTTAGTAATTGGGATTATTATTGTATAATATTATACGCTAATATATGTATATGTTTCAATGTTAAATTCCTAGGTATTCCTTAATAGATTTGGAGAATACCTCTTTTGTATAATCTTGGGTTAGGTAAATCCAATTACTCATAGGACAGTATAAATTATGTGTGAGTATGGTAGACAATTTTAATCCTAGATTCATGCTAGGTTTTATGGTTTTCGATTATTTTAGCATACATGGTATAATGATAATATGTTAAGGGGTTGATATGTAGGATTATTGATAATTGAGTTCTATACATGGAAATATATCAAATGTTTTACATCTACATGTCTAAGATTTTGTTAGGGTTTCCATTATTATCAAGTTATGATTCAAATTCCATACTATATGCCTCATGACTGCTCATGCATGAAAGTAGGTTTATAATAATTCATATGGATGCATATGCATATGTTAGGGATAACTTATGATAAATTCTATTCGCATGGCCTAGGATTATAGATAATTTCCTGCGTGTACTGTGATGATAATATTATTATTTAAATGATTTTTTATGCTTTGAATGTGTACGTATATGCTGTATAAAAGATGTGATATGTGATAGTCGCTTGATTAGGCTTTTGGTGAGCATAACCTACTAAATGCGTAAAATGTGGAAAATATAGTTAATCACTGAAATACAAAGATTACCTATATGCTAAAATATTGTGGAATATTTCCTTTTTGCTTGCTCATGACAAATCTCTCGTAGTGATAATGTCTGGTACAAAAATAAATAAAATGGTAAAACTAGGGTTTTAAAGAGTATTTGGGTAATTTTAGCCTAAGGTATCTTTTACAAACAATTGAATTCTAGGATGGCCTTATACTTTTTCTAGCTTGACCTTAGCATTGACTTAGCTTGATTTAGACCTATGAAATTATGGTTTACCTAAATAATTAGAAATAAAAAAAAATGGTTAAGTATGGAAAATGAAAACTTCTATGTCATATATGAATTATGTGATCACCTCATAAGATATTAATACTTAAAGTGAAAGATCTCGCGTTGAGAATGGTTGTTCTCTAGGGTTCGCTACCTTAGAAGTGAGGTATTAGCCCTCATTTTTAGTTCACTAGTGTGCCATTGTACCCTAGGTTTTTAGGACCTATTCTACTCTATAGGTTACCTATGGGCCCAATAGGGGTATCAATACTTAAGGACTTGGTCATTGATTTGGGAGGATATTGTGTTACTTTCGGGTGTTGGTTTGACCAAGGATACCACTGTGTCCCTACATTCAAGGCAAGGGTATTGTGTTTATTTTAGGTATCAACATGACCAGGTGTACCGCTATGTACCTAGGTTTATTTATATCTCTCTTAAGTAAGGAATTAAAAATGGGAATGTTATTGTGTAAATGAAAGGAATGGATTTTTAGTTCGGTAGTTACCTCAGTGTCCTACCTTGGTATTGTGATGGATTGTTCGTTTCGGTAGTTGCCTCAGTTCCTTGCCTTGGTATTATAGTGGATTGTTAGTTTGGTAGTTGTCTTAGTGTCCTACCTTGGTTTATGTTGGATTCATTGGTTCGATAGATGCCTCAGTGCTCTACCTAGTATTATTTTAGATTGTTGTTTTGGTATTTCCTTCAGTGCTCTACCATTACTTTTGAAATGTATTTAACTAGTCAGATATGTCTATGATGAGAAGTTAAATGGTATGTTTTACTATTAAGTTAGAGATTAGATGTCTATATATGTTGTTCCATGAATATTGTTGTAGTTATGGTTCATGCGTTATGCTCAGGTATGCTTTTTGAATTTTTGTGTGACTATGTGACATGTGGGTATGTTGTCTCTTGTGAGGTATTGTGATTTACTCAGTATAAGAAAGTTGTATTGATACTACTTTTGCAGATGACTATGTGAGGGCCATGCTATGGCATGAAGCATATAAGCATGGGTAGGACAAGTGGAGTCTTTGGGAAGATGTTCTATTTTCAAAATGGGTCATTGGATCTAAGACTTAGGGAAAACTAGAGTTGTACCCTTAGGTACTAGTTTTGATACGTTTGGTTTTCCTTTGGATGCTTTTGTCCCTTGTTGTATTTAAGTTATACTATTTTATTATGATTTATTCGCAACTCTATTACATATTATTTCTATTTTTGCTGATTTGCTCTAGTTGAGTTTTGTTATAGCCTTAGCACTTGGCATAAGAAAGGCGATCAGTCAAACTTATGTTAAGTGTAGCGGTAACAGCCAATAATATAGTAATTAACCCTTTTGTAAAAGAGAAAATTTTTAGTCGGTAAATTAAGGTTGTTACAATTGTACTTTTCTTCATTCTTCAGCGGTGTACACCATTGAATTCTAGAAAAAAGGTCTATCATATGCACACATTCTTCTATTTCTCACCAATGAAGATAAGTATCCAACCTATGTTGATATTGATAGGATTAAGTAGAAATCTCATATGAAAGTGTTGATCCTGTGTATTATTTCGTAGTATGTGATTTCATGACCCATGGATCATATGGAAGTGTAAGACCAAACTCTCCTTGTATGTTTGATGGTCGTTATTCAAAGCATTTCCCAAAAAGATATGTTAACTCGGTAATCAATGATGATGATGGAAACCTAGTATATAGGCGAAGAGATAGTGAAAGCATTGTGGTGAAGAATGGTGCCCATCTTGATAACAAATATGTTTTACCTCATACTCGATATTTATTACTCATGTATGGTGTACATATAAATCTTGAGTGGTGCAATCAATCTTGCTCCATCAAATATCTTTTCAAATATGTTAACAAAGGGCACAATCAAGTGACAACATCTTTTTATTATACTACTTCTGGTGATGATTATTATCATCTTATTTAAGCTAATATTATTTATGGCAATAATTGTAATTATAAATACAACTATAACTACTATTATAATTATAATAATTAGAAAAAAAATTATTATAATATTTATACCAATAATAATAATTTTTATTTATACTAACAAAAATAATAATATTATAATTATAAATAATAAGTGGGGTGGGTTATTCATGCAACTGCAGTCACAATAGAGTACAATAAACTCTATCATCACCTTATTTTCCCTAAAAAAAGAAAAGGTTTGTCTGATGCCAAATAGTTGACATGTACACTCCAAATAAGGCACCAAGAACTTCTTTCTTTATCCTTAGTTGTTTGGTTCACAAGACCAACATCTAAGCCTATATCTCCTAGCTAATCACTACATCCCATTAGTTTGCTGCAACACAAATCCTTCTCTAGACATGAAAAGGCCTTGGGCATTGCATGCAAAGATGATCTACCATCTCAATGCTAACTCCACAAAAAACACACTGCACATTAATACTCATCCATGTTGCCTCCAATATCTTTGGAGTAGGGGCCTATTTTCATGGTAAGCCATAGAGGTATACAATGCCTAGGGAGGATAAGGTTATGCCAAACCAATCTTGTCCACCATTTCTTGGGCTTTCTATCTCTCAACACCTTATAAGTTGATCTAATGGACTAGTCCTGAAGCCCTGTATCCAACCAACTCTAAAGGAGAGGGTGAAACTTTCCTCGAAGCAAGAGCACCTACTAGAAGACCCTTGATGTATATGACGAAGGTTTATATGTCCACACATCCCCCCTTTTAAGGTAAATGGCATGAATCTATTTAACCTAGAAAGAGTCCTTCTTAATGCAAATATTCCACAACAATCTCCCCAATGTACAACTATTCCACAACTCCAACTAGAGAAAGTCCAAGTGACCTTCATCCTTGGGCAATCATAACTGATCTGAAGCAACAAGAGTTCTCTTCCTTATAGTCAAATCTCTATACCGCAAGAAATTCAACAAAGAATGACAAACTTATGCATAATTTTCTCCGATAGCAAGATTACTTCGCTAAATTACACTTGTAAACTAAACATCACAGATTTGATGAGTTGGATTCTACTTGCATAAGATGTATAAGGGTAATCCAATGCCTTAAGTGTTTTGTTACTTTCTCCAAAATAGGTTGCAAGTGTGCATAAGAGGGATGAGAAGAAGAGACTAACATGCCTATATATGTGATAAGAAATGATCCCTCTTGAAACCCTTGAAATTGCAAAATAGCAATTCTAACATTTAGCACTAGTCCTCCATAGTAAAATGTGCACTTCTTTGGATTAATGAACAATCTAGAAAGAATAAAAAAACATTGCACTCTTTGTAGCTCACCATGGAAAAATAGAAATAAATCATCAGCAAAATCGATGTTAACTATCGTCAGTGACTTACATCTTGGGTGGCCCTTAAAACTTAGATTTGTCCAAAGTCTCTTGGAACACTAGCTAAGATAATCCATCACCAAGACAAAAAGATAAGCCAAAAGGGGATCCCCTTGTCGCAACCCACACCGGACCTTGAAAGGTTGAGTCATATATTCACTAACACTAATGGAATACGACATAGATAAGACATAGACCATAATCAAGTGTACAAAATATGGTGAAAACCCATAATGCAACAACACATCCTTCAAATAGCTCCAACTCACCGTGTCATAAGCCCTTTTTAAAATCCAGCTTTATCATGCACCTAGGCAATATACACCAAGTTGAATACATGTGCACTAGTTCATGGGACAACAATATATTTTTGCTAATATTCCATCCTTTGATAAATAAAAAAAATCCAATTACAACAAGTCCACTAGAGAATACATCATGGGTTCTAAGTGGTGGGTCAGGAATTCAGAGATAATCTTGTAAAGTACATTGCAACAATCTATGGTTCAAAAATCTAACACACAACAAGCATTGCCAACTTTAGGCACAAGTGTGATGGATGTGGTATTAACTGTGGATGGCATAAAAGAAGTAGTAAAGAACTCTCAAACCACAAATAAGATCTCATCACCAATAGTGGCCCAATATTTTTTTTAAAAAAAAAATCCAGCATTGTAACTAACAATGTCTAGAGCTTTCATGTCACTAATACCAAACACTACTCACCTTACCTCCTCCATTGTCATAGACGCACCTAACAAATGTTGCTACTCAACTGTCATTCTTCCTCTATCTAAAACTTCACCCTCATAAAAGGCACACATACATGTTGCTTCCATTTCCAACAAGCCACTATTGAAAGTAATAAAAGGTTGATTCACTTCCTTATGTCCCTTAACCTCAGCCCCATTTGTATCATTAATTGATGCAAGGAATTTATGTTACTACCTTTCCTTCATATGAGTATAAAATTACTTGTAGTTGCTATCTCCACATTAGAGCCATTATATACAAGCCATTTGCTTGAAAAGCATCTCCTCGTACCAAAGGAGATGATTAATTTTTTTTGTTTGAGTTTTTTTATTATAGACTTTTCTTCTAGGCACGTAAGGGTGTGAAAGAATTTGAGGAAAACGATTGGCACTAAAAGTAGGGGTATTCAAGAATAATTCTGACCTAGACCTGATCGACCAATTATTCTAGGTTTTGGTCTAAGATAGGACCTGTATTTCAGTCATTGATCTGAGTTTTTGTCTTGAATTAAAAAAATTTGGTCCTTAACCAGTTCTGGTCCTATTCGATCCAACCCAAAATCTCATTAATAGTATATCTAAAAATTTAAAATTTTAATATAAAAAATATATAATTTACTGATTCTTATCCTACTTGGTCTTAGATTGGTAATTCTAGTCCAGTCTTGATTTTGTCTTGTCCCGGTTCAGTCTTAACTTAAAAAAATGTTGGTCCTTAACTAAGTTTCAGTCCATTTTTAGACCCGTGCATACCCCTAACTGTAGGTCCATCAAGGCATCCCTTGTTGTGATAAATCTCTACAAAATTGATCCATACTTCTATTTACTTAACTACTTCAAATCATGATTTAATAGTTGAGGTCTCATACACACCCAGAGTAAAAAATTCCCCTGTAGACATCAGTCCTAATGGCTCATAACCAACTGCTAAAACAAGTCATCTTCCATCCAAAATTGGAAGAACTTAAATGGCTTATTCCCCATTAAAAAATTTAAATGTAGATCTCTAATGACTGGGTAGTGATTAAAGAAAAGTGATGGCTTGAAATCAACCATTGTTATCGCAAAACTATCCATCCAATGAATATTCCCTATAACTTGATATAGCTTGTTGCAAACCTCCTCTACACCTTCACACCAACTAGACAATGTATAAAAGCAACCCTAAGAATAGATGTCTTTTATACCCAAACTTTGGCAGCAATCTACTTGAATCCTTTTAGCTATGCTAAGAACCACATTGAAGTCACCTAACATAATCCAAGGCTCACCATCAACCTTGTTATGTACAAGCCAATCCCATAATCCCCTTCGCTCACCTCTTGTAGTGAAAGCATAAACAAAAGTCATTTTAAAGACTATGTTGAGCTAGAGATGCTTGGCCAAACAAAGAAGAGCTTAATCACAACAGCCAAGAAATTAAATATCCTAAACACAAGGGTCCCGCGCCACCCAAATGAAACTATTATGGCGATGGCTATAATTATCCTGAAGTTACCAATTGGGAAACACTATATCAAACACCCTTTTTTTATTATGATGTTTGACTATAGTATCCAACAAACTAATTAACCCCGAACCACTACTCTTACAAAAATGCATAAGCCCCTTGTGTTTTTAGGCCTTATTCAATTCCCTAACATTCCAAGAGTTAATCATGTCTACCCTATTTGGAAGTAAGGCTAACACCTTTTGTCTTCATTACCCCCTCACTATTTGTAGCATCCTTTGAATTATTTAAAGCTACACAAATTCTAGTTATTCTCCTAGCCCCATGCATGCTCACATATGGAACACTCCATGCCCATGCAAAGAGGTGGACGCTTCCCCCGATGCCAAAGATAACATCCTTGATTCAATTTGTCACTGCTACTCTTTTGCCTACTCAACTTCTGAAGAATCTTGTCCTGCACACCACCATGCAACCACTTGGGAAGGAGTGTCCATCACAACATTGCTTTAAGGTTGCTCTAGACCCTTGAAAAGATAATCAAAGTGATTGGTCATAGCAAACACATCAACACTCTCATGGTTCCCACCTTCAGATGCCACTTCCTTCCCCTTTCGGTTGTCCCACACCACTTTCCACTTAGAATTTCCATTCCCCTCCATTTGTTTATGCCTTTTGTAATTAGTATATTTATGTCCAAATATGTCACATAAGTGATAATATAAAGGCTTCCAATCATAGCACACAAGATGAGACACTACACCTCCCTATAGGTCTAAAATGTACACTTACTCAATCAGTGACTGTTTGACATTCATTTCAATAAGCACACAAGAAATTAGACTCATTCTTTTGTTAAGATAATTGCATTAGTACACAATGGTATTCCAACCACACTAGAAAATCTACTCAACAAGTCTATATACCAATATTCAAGGGGTAAGGTGGGGAATGTAACCCAAAGAGGGATACCATGTAATTCATACCCATCAATCTTTATCTATTATTGCCATATTTTAAGCACTAAAGGCTTACCAAAATAGGGTCAATGATGCTCCAAAATAGGCAAAGCATGAGCGTTCTTCTCAAATTTAAAAAGGAAATACCCTTTAGAGTGAAGAATAACTTGAGGGAGGGGAGCATCAATCCAGTGTGCTTTCACATAGCCACACATATGATTGAATGTAGGGTAAGCACCAAAAACAAAGACCACTAAATTGTTTTCCCATAATTCATCTTCTTTCATCAGAATATCTATATCAAGCTTTACTATGATGGCTCCTTGATGGATTAAAGAAGGAATGTATTTTAGTTTGGCCCCTTGATTTAAACACTGAATCCCTGCTACCCTATCCCTCCAAGAGAACTTATGATTGTTAACTTTATGCCCTAATATTTCCAACATAGAATTTGTATTTGGCCATTCATCTAAGTGTGCATGTCCAATAATTTGATCTCCATCAACAAAATTGTCATTGATTTGGTCTGTGACTGATGCATAAAGTTGCATGGGGACGTCTAACAAACCATCCTTGCTCTGTTCATAGATATTCGAAACTTCTTCAACAATCACATCAACTACCACCGCCTTAAGATCGCAGAGGACAAGAATAAGATTAGTGTTCAAGTTGTCCTTTGAATTCTTCTCCTTCATAGAGCTATCACAAAGGGCCTCCTAATCAAGTCCTAAGAACCACCGACCATAGTTGGGTGACAATAATCGGTGAATACAATTGCGTCTTGCATTTTCTATAGTTGTTATGACTCCTATCTAACCCTAAGCTAGGAGAGAGGAAAGACAAGATGCTCATAGTTAACATTAAACATATAATAAGCTTTGGGGTCAATACTTAATGGTTGTAAAAAAGCATAATTTTTTTTATACACATAGGTCCCAATATTTCTCCCTTGCCTAAGGCCTGCTAAAAGTTAGGGTTGGCCTTACCAGAGTTTATATCATCAATCCATCCAAGTGTAAGTTTATTCAATGAGAGCACCTACAATGCTGCACCATTTACAACATTCAAGTATATTATCTAATAATTTTCTCTCTTATCTCTCATCCTTTTATCAATTTACACTAAATTTAATTATCTACTCTACATCAACTATGTTAAATTTATAACTTTAAACTACTTGTACCAATTATATCACCAATTATTTATACTATACATTATTTAATTTTTAATTTATTTTAATATATACATGTTATTTAATTAAATATAAGTTTACAAATTATTTTAATGATTATTTCTTATTTTAAATTAGGATTGTTAACAATATATTTATGATTTGAATAATTTATTTGATCTTTTATATTACAAAATCACTAATTAATAACATATATAAAGCGAACAAAATATATTTGAATATTATATAATTATTATAATGAAAACACAAATACAACGTATTATCTTAATGAATATTTGGCACAATGATAATCATAATTATTAGAACATATATAACCAAATTAAGTACAAAGTCTAAGAAAAAATCATTAAAATTTTAACTTATTTTATTACCATTACTCTTTTAGAAAAGAAAATTTTGTCTAATTAAAAAAAAAACCTAGATGACAGTGCCATCAAATAATATTACCATTCATTTGGTACTGCTTAGCAACAAAATAAACTAAGTGCACACCTTCATGGGACATATAGGTAGACCTACCAAAGCTAATTCAACCTGACTGACTCGACCTGAATAATCTAACCTAAAATCCTATCTAGACCCAAAAAAGTACACCCAATCTCAACCCAAAAACATGAAACAACCCTAATCAATATGAACTCGACCCGAATTTTATTAACCCGATAATGACCCAAACTGAAAAAACTCAACCCAAAAAGAACTTGATATAAACCCAACCCATATCCAGACAAAAATCCAATAATGACCCGACCTAAACATACCAAATCTGAAATGACCCAACACAAACCTGACCCATACCCGGACACAATTTCAGACTTTATCCAAACTAAAGCCAAATTTGATCCACAAATGTAATATTTTATCTTATATAAATTGATACATAAATACTAATAAACTATTTTATTAATAAATTTTTATGTAAAAATAAATATGCAACCCATATAACAATAAATGAAATGAAATTTGTAAGACTCTGTTCTTTTCACTTTATTTTAATGTCATATTATTATTATTATTATTATTATTATTGTTGTTGTTGTTGTTGTTGTTGTTGTTGTTGTTGTTGTTGTTGTTGTTGTTGTTGTTGTTGTTGTTGCTGTTGCTGCTGCTGCTGCTGTTGTTGTTAGTGTAATTATTATTATTATTACACCCCTATTTTGAAAACATAAACTACTTAGAAAATAATGCAAAAGTTAAATATAAATAAAGGTATTACTGTCACATCTAGTACAAGTAGACACTATTGTTCTGCTTACACTAGATGCTAAGCCCAAAACTTAAAATTGAAACCAAAATAAAATTTCACATCATTCTTAATATAATAAGACACTCTAATAAAGTCAAATAATAATTTTTAAAGTAGTTAACAACATATCAGTAAATTAAATAATTTTATTACATCTAAAATCCATTAAAACTTAAATATCATAAAAATATAGAACTTTGAAAAGAAATTACTCTCTCAACTTATCTTGCAAACATGCATCCATCTTCAAGTATGGCCATAATTTACCCGCACAAGACTATCTGCTCACCATGTATATTATGGATGACTGCAGCCTCATTTAATATAATAAGTTAGTTAGGGAAATATCTAAGTAACGCACTATTTAGAAGGAAAACATCATAACGTATATAATCACTATAGTACATCAAATACAGCCACATAGGAATCAAATGATAAGGCAAATATTAGTTCACCACTTATAAAAGCCTTTTAAATTAGTGATCACATAAACACATAATCCAATTTTATTTATTGAGTGGGCAAAACGTAACTATGAGGGTCACTTTTCAAATAAGTTTGAAGACATCCAATAACAACCAAAACCAACCATGGGATATCCACCTCCTAGGCAATCCCGGTGGTCCTAGTACCAAAGGGAAAATTGAACCTCAGTTATCATGTCCTTAAATATGCACACTATAAGTCCAAAGATCTTAATAGAGTAGACAATGAGCCTTATTGGCTCTTGGTCAACTAAATAGAGTAAGTGATTATACATCACTATAATCTAAGGAAAGGTTATTGTCGATCCCCAACTATAGGAGGTGAACCCCAGAGGATCCTATCCAACTCTCATCTTCCTCTTTAAATTTTAGTGGTTTATTCAAAGTGTCCATATAACACATCCAAAATACACAACCATATCTATTCCTTAATTAACCACATTTCTAAATCTAGGTACCTTTAATATTTGGTACTTTCCAAAAATAGCAACTTCCATAAATAACATTTTTCATAATTTACACATCCTATAAATAATAAATTTATAAATAACATTTTTATTAAATAAGGCTTTTCACAATACCACTTCCTAATTTGAATAATTTCCATAAAAATTTGACTACATCTACTATAGGTCATCATAGAAAAAACTAACCACGTTAACTTGAATATAAATAGATTGTATAGTAATCTGATTTTAACTCGATCCAAATTGACCTAACCCAAACCCAATGCATATGACCCCGCTTGACACCTCTACCTATGGGTCACCATAGAAAAAAGTAACCACATTTTTTATTGGCAGGCCCATTCATGCCTTTATTCCCTCAAATTCTACACAACATATATTTGCTAGGCGTCACATATATGATATATATCCTTATCGAATTAAGATCTTAAACAGTTTCAAATGAAATATCCCAGTCATGTCCAATAAATCCCCATCAATGACAATAGAATTCTTAAATGCAAGCTAGGACATAAGTAATAGCCATTATAAATGACAATACCAAGGGAATAGGATTATTAGAATCACGAAGAACTCAACAAACGACCATTGCCAAATCAAATTGTTGTCTAAAGGAGTGGAATAGCTGCTAACCCCTCTCTAGACATTGTAACCCTTGAATAAATATCTTGAAAAATCACTATTGCAATCTAAACTTAGAATTGAAACATTTGAATCCTGAATCAGATACAATCGTTGTTGTTTCTTCCTCGGTCATCACAAGAAATAAAATTATAGATTTTTTAATTTTCTTTTTCAAACTTTATAGGATACACAACGATAACACAAAGGATGAATGGGATATTAACTATATGAATGTTAATGGAGGCGAAAAGGGAGAAGATGGATTAGCTTCACACTATTTATGCACTATACTCTTCTACATATACAAATCTCAATTTTAGGATGTTGATGCTTTCTAGTAGAAGATTAGCCTAGGTTTTGGCTCTTCAACTCTTCTCAGGGAGACTCTTCTTTTTCTCTCTTTCCATTTTTTTTAGATAAAAGTAAGATGAAATTCTTGAAGACACCAAAAGTAGAAAACAAATGAAGAAGTATGGGCTTTAAAGTGCTCATCCATGTCGAAGGTGGTGAGACTAGCATCAGCATAACAAAGCATGGCCTCAATAGCATTATGACAAAATATTTGGTCCCAACCGCCTCTCATCTGCCATATTCAGTTCACGAATTGGCATATCTCTAGCAAATCATTCCTGTTAGTAATCGTTGCTCGGCGACCATCCTCTACACTTGTTAACTCATATTGAACATACCTCGGTCCGAATTTATATTCTGATGAGAAGTGAAAGGTACTTAGGTTCCAACGGGCTGACATCATTTGTTAAACATGTACATCAAGCAACGTTATGATATTGTGTAAAATATATAACGAGTTAGGTAGAAAAATAATTGAGCAATATGGAATATATATACAAGAGGATATTATATAAACTAATTATATTTAATAGAAGAGTCCAAATATACTAATAAACTTTTTATGAAATCCCACATCTTATATGGCGATACAATATCACTACCTTGGTAAAGATCAAAGGGCATACCTTTTCTCCTTATCTCTCTTACTCACATTTTTAATTGCATGCTTCCCCACAAAATATTGATTAAAATCTATCTTCATAAAAAGTTATAAGGTGACTTAAAATGTTATATTCGTTTTAAATGAATAAAATCTATCGATTTTATTAATCCTTCTCTCTCTCTCTCTCTCTCTCTCTCTCTCTTACTTATATTCCAATTCTTACTTATTCCTGTAAATATTTTCTTTCTTACCCTTTGATCTTGATTGTGCTTTCATAGATCCGTGGGCATCCCTGGTATTAGAGCCTAGGGGGAAGGTAGTGAAGGTTTGTTCTTTCATTGCTTGTTTTATCCATTACCATCTATAATTTTGAGTCATTTAAAGTCTATTTGTTTTGGTAGTAAGTCCTAAGGTTGGTAGTAAATCCATAAAATATAATTCCATAGGAATTCCATATAGTTTTGTATAGAGCAAATATGAATTAATTTTTCCGATCTATATCTTCTTCTTCCTCTAGTAGTAGGATTTCTGCAAAATCTGATGAAAACATAGTTAATATTGAACAGTATAAATTTGAAGATTTTCAAGGATCGGATAATACCTAAAAACTTCCCAAAATTTAAAAAGAACTAATTTATAAATCTTCAAAATGATATGGTTTTCCAAATAATTACATCATCAAAACTAAAGAACGGGATATTCAAATTTCAAAACCTTTTGAAACAATCAAACTTCTTTCAAAAAAGTCAATCAAAAAACATTTTAGCGGTGGCTTTAGAATCTCAGCCTCATCCAAGTAGGATTCAAACCTCTAACTAGGGAAGGGTTGAACACTTCAATCTTTGCTATTCTATATGATGGTAGACTCAAAAAATTTGAAGATTCAATTTTAGAATCCGTCAAATCTACTTTATATAACAGTCCTATTTTCTTCATTTGCTTTCTAAATTTCTCCCCTTCATTATCTAATCCTAACCTTATGCATTCTCTTACCCTTCAAGTAAAAACACATGGGTATGAGATATTAGAAGGATCAATACCAGTGGCTATGATTTATCGTAGCCACAATAAAATTATGAAAACTACGTTAAAATCAAACACCAAAACCCAAAGAATTAAGGGTGAGACCCTTCTGCTCCAAATTAACCCAAGCAGATCAAATGTAGTTGTTCCTCAAATAATTAGATGGAGAGATATTACCCTTTCAGAAGATTGGCTTTGAAAAATGTTGCTCTATTTCAGGATGAGTATTTCCAGCCCTCTACTGAACCAATACTAAGCTAACTCAAATCATCCAGTTCTCGAATGGAACGATAAGACTTAGCTTCCAAAGGTCTTAGGGTACAAGATACTCTGACACAACTTCAAACTCTTCTAATCTAGACTTAGGAAAAGTATCAAATCTCTCAACTATTATCAACCTTCCATATGACCGATGCGAAATTCTATTTCTAACCCCCAAAGTACATCCTTTCAAATGATAAAATACGATAGAAGAACCTAAAAATGTCGAGGACTAGAAAAATCTAGAATCTCCATACATTTTTGAATAAATCTCAAACCCCCCTTAGGAAGTAACTTCTCCTCTTGAGTCACCTAACTTCTCTAATATTATTGAGAACATAACAAACATTCTCAAAAAATACTTTAAAATTAATAAAAAAATTCCTTCAACAAGATGTTTATGCTCAGCATAATTTAAGAAAAAGAAACTAATTTTTTAAACATTTTTATAACCAACGTCAAGAAATTTAAATAGAATTTTATACTTTTCTTGAAAACAAAAAGGTACACGTCCTTTTCTTTGATTGGTTTAGGATGTATGCTCCACAAAATAATATTAGCTTTCCTTTTCAAAATATAAGTCCTATTACAACTTGAAACAAAACCAAAACATGGGAAACTAACAAAGAAATGATCAAATTTAAAAATCCTCCCTTATAAAACATTAATCTCACTTCTGGTGAGAATTCACTAGAATGAAAACCACTGAGGATGCAAAAAGAAGAAGAACATGAAAATATAAAAAACATTCTTCTTCAAAATAATCACACCAACATCCACTTAAACACAATTGGTTCACATCTAATAAAACTAGATAAACAAATACAAAAAACTATCATCCCTACATTCCAAGCTACCTCTGTTCCCTAGGATATAAAGAGTAAAAATTACTAGTCTTAAAACCATTTCGGGTTTTGAATACAAGCTAGCAGAACATCTAGACTGAAAAAATTGAATTCTTCCAAGCCATTAAAACCCAACTTAGCCATTCAATCCTGGTATCTTCATCAAACCAGGTCCAAATCCCTAATACACCTAAACTAAATACAAACTCATAAATAAACACTATAGGATCATCACAACAAGAAAATGATGTAGAGGTTAAAGAACCAGTCCTCTCATGTGTTTATGAAAGGAATGTATCCTCAAGGACGATCATTCCTAGACATACAGCCCCTGACTTTAGCCTTGAGATGAGACCAACCAAAATAGTTCAACCAAATTACAAGGCTTCCTCTCTATACGAATGGAACATAGTTGCGATGTCAGAATATCACATTATGAAATTCTTCAACAAATGACTATGGCAACTAATGCCTATAAAAATCAAACATGTACCTCTGATAGGGCCATTATAGAACTCCTCATAGTAGGGTTCTCTTACCAACTCAAAGGTTGGTGGGATTTCCATCTCACCCCTAAATATAAAAACATCATTCTTTATGCTATCAAGATGGATGAGGACGACAACATTTTATTCGAAAATAATGATGTTTGTTGTGATGTTGTTGCCTCTTTGATTCTTTCAATTTCCCTATATTTTGTTGGAGATCCTTCACATCTCAAGGATAAAATTGTAGAATTACTTTCAAATCTCTGTTATAAACACCTTAGTAATTTCCAGTGGTATATTAATACCTTTCTGACTAGAGTCATGCTCCATGGCAACTCGAACCAGCCTTTCTAGAAAGAAAAATTCCTTGCCCATCATCCACCACTTCTTGGTGAAAGGGTAAAAAAAAAAATCAAAGAAGACCATGGTAACTAAATTCCTTATAATCGGTTCACATATGGAGAACCCATTAGCTTGACCTAAAGGGAAGATCTTAGGATCTATCAAGACCTTAAAATTTAAAAACATCTACAATGGGAAATGAACAAAACTAGACAAGAGCTTGGTTTCTTTTGTAAACAATTTGATATACTTGTTACCTCTAATAAACCTACAAATTTTGATGGTTCTTACAAACCAACCTATCGCCATTACAAAAAATCAAAGAAACAATTACCTACTCCACAAACACAGTAGTAGATGCCTTACTATAAAAAAATCTCAACCCTATGGGAAATAACCTCAAACCATATCTTATAGATCTACTCAAAAGGAATTTACCTACTACAAGAGTGGTAGGAAAGGCCACATATCAAGATATTACCGATTAAACAAAAAAAATTAAGAATTAAATCTTGATGAATAAACATTAGGAAAATTTTAAAACCTCTTAATTGAGTCTTCCAAAAATGAGTATAAGGATGGAGACCTCTCTGAACTATGTCTTCAAATTGATGAACTTACTTCATCTTCCTCCTCTACAACTAACTGTGAGGATGAAGATTTTGCAAAATAAGTAAATACCCTCACCAAAGAGTAAATACTTATTCTCAAGGTGATCCAACATATAGATAATCTATTAAAACAAAATTAGTATCTTGAGAGGCTTCATGAATCTCTTGAGAATGAAGATTCAAAACCATCTTCATCAAAACTCCTAGTAAAACCTACAAATACATATGACCTAACTTTTATTCTGAAATGAGAACATAAATCAAAACACTATATTCATACAACTTCTAAGCTTCAGAATGAAATTAAAGAAGTCAAGAAGGAGTTAAAACAACTCAAACAAAAATAGTAGAATGATAGCAATATCATTCAGATTCTTCTTTCAAGAACCATGGAAGAATCTTCTCCTGTTCCTAGAAAAAATGATGACTCAGAAGATCAATCCTTTCATCATTTTCCAGTTTCTAATTTTCTCAAAATAACATCATGAAAATATATTATAAACATTTATCTTAAAATTTATGATAATTTTCATATCAACACCGTGGGTCTTTTTGACCTAAGTGCTGATCTAAACTGGATCAAAGATGGAATCATTTCAAAATGATTTATCTTCCCAACTTCTAAAAAACTCTCTATAGCTAAAAACTATAGACTCAAAATCAAAAGCAAATGTGGAGCATATATTCTTTGCAATAATCCCCAAATAAAATTAACTTATTTGGTAACCCCAAACATTAGTTATAGCATAATCTTAGAAACTTCTTTCATAAACTTGATTGCTCCATATGAGGTTGATTTGAAAGGAGTCTCCTTTAAAGTAAAAGAAAAAAAAATACTCTCTTTTCTAGAAATACTGAGAACCAAAAATTTGAATATTCTCAAAGCAAATTCAATTTACCATCACCAAATAAACCTCCTTATTCGAGAAAAACAAACTAATACTTGCTTTCTCAATTAGGATGTTACCCTTGCAAGAATCCAAAACCAATTAGAATCCAAATTTATTAAAATAAAAATTCTTGATTTACAAAACTAAATCAAGAAAGAAGTCTTTTCAGATCTACCAAGTGCTTTCTAGTTAAGAAAACAACATATAGTAGATTTACCTTAGGAAACTTCCTTTTTTGAAAAGAATATTCCCAAAAAGTCTAGGACAATTCAGATGAATACTGATTTAGAAAAACACTACTGATATGAGATTACTAACTTGAAAAATAAAATCTCATATCCAAGTCTCGATCTCCCTGGTCTTGTGCTACTTTCTATATCAACAACCAATCTAAAATTGAACAAGCAACTTCTCATCTCATCATCAATTATAAACCTTTAAACACTACATTAAAATGGATTACATACCCAATACCTAACAAAAAGGATGTTCTCCAAAAACTGCACTCTGCACTTATTTTTTCAAAGTTTGATTTAAAATCAAGATTTTGGTAAATTTAAATTTCACCAAAAGATAAATACAAAACCGCTTTCACTGTCCTCTTTGATCAATATCAATGGAACATAATACCTTTTGGATTAAAAATATGCTCCTTCTAAATTTCAAAGAATTATGAACGAAATTTTAATCGATACTCAAATTTTTACATGGTTTACATAGATGATGTTCTCATATTTTCTCATTCCATATACCAACATTTAAAACGTAGTAGGATATTTATTTCAGTCACAAGAAAAATCATTCTAGTGGTCTTAAAGTAAAATATTTCATTGTTTCAAACCCGCATTAAGTTCCTAGATCATTACATTTCCCAAGGAACCATTACTCTAATAGAAAGGTCTTTAGAATTTGCATCTAACTTCCTAGATAGGATCTTAAACAAAAAGTAATTACAAAGATTTTTAGGAAGAATGAATTATATCCAAGAATTGTTTCCAAACATAAGTTGAATAGCAAAATCTCTACATGAGCATCTTAGGAAAATCCCCGCTCCTTAGTCATAAAAACATAATGATGCTATCATGCACATCAAAAAATAGGTTCAGCAAATTCCTTACCTCCACCTTGTTGATTCATCCCTTCCCAAAATTGTTGAAATAGATGCCTCCGATATTTGTTACGATGGCATACTCAAAGAAATGCAAAATCACTAGGAGAAAATAATTCTATTCACTTATGTTTATTAGAACGATACTCAAAGGAATTATTCTACAACACAAAAAGAGATCATTTTGATTGTCCTTTGTATACAAAAATTCTAATATGATATGCTTAATCAAAAATTTCTCCTTCATATAAACTAAAAATCTAAAAAAATGTCCTAAAAAAGGACGTCCAAAATATTATTTCCAAAAAAATATTTGCTAGATAGCAAGCCATTCTCTTTATTTTTGATTTTGATATAGAATACATCAAAGGAGAATCAAACTCCATACTATATTTTCTAACAAGAGAGTTTCTCGAGGAAAAATAGGAGCATGGCTCCAAAGAAGAAGGGTAAGCAATCCATTTCATAGGACATCTCAAAACCTTATAATCCAATCAAAACATGGTATGAGGAAACACTTGAAGATAAAGCCTCTTCCTCACAAAACCCTCAAACCAACAAATAGAGTGAAGTCCAAATCTAGGTTGATACGTTAACAAAATCCCCTAAAGCCTTCACATTGCTTCGACAACTGATGCAAAACATTCCATCTCAAGATAAAGATATGATTTGTTCCTATATTTTAAAAATCAAGGAGGGTTCTTCAACTAAAAAACCCCCTTCTTAAAACGTTTTGAAAATAGAAAAGGGATCTTCCTCAAAAACCCCATCTCAAAATTTGATTTCATCCTCAAAAACCCCCTCTTAAAATCTAATTTTAAAACTATCTTCCCAAATTTGACCATATTACCAAACTTTTCATAGAAAAAATGTTTAAAAACAAATGATTTTTCAAAAACCTTTTGAATATTTTATAAAACCCCATTTTAGATTATTACCGATTATGAAGATGAATTTCATTCCCACGATCCTTTTCTATCTTTCCAAAAGATGTTTTCTGGATGGTTCTTCAAACCATGGGATATTAAAAAACCATCACCATATTATATGGCCATCCTAGACCAAAAATTGGTGTGACCGTAGCCGGCACGCAATTTAAACCCTCTTGTTGTCAATTGTAGCACTGGTAAATAAGGGTATCATTCTAGGTCGGGGATTGAGAGGGCTCACCTCTATTTAACTAGCTTGAAAATAAAACTAAAACTAAAACTAAAAATCCTAAATAACACAGAATAAATGAATAAGAAAAATACTAATGGGGGTTTATCAAAATAATAAAAGGAATAAAATAAAACAAACTAATAATGAAAATAATGGAAAACGATGGGAAGTAATGGAAAACCCATAGATATGAGAAACATGTTAAGGAAATAAAAATCCACCACTAGATTAGGTCGTAATATAATATTTATTTCTAAGTCATCTTTTAATCGTGAGAAAGAGATCGACCAAGTTGCACACCAAAAGCATGTCTATATATCTTATATTACTTCCCTTAATTAATTAATACGACAAAGCGCCAATATTAACCCTATTAAATACTAGCAGTATAGCAGCAACAAGCGGCTCCTATATTTAATTAGATTTAATGCATTAAGTGTAAGTGGAAGGCTGTCAATCTAAGTACCCAAACTAGTACAAAAAGCATGTCTAGCTGTATTTCCTTTCCTTGACCCACACGTATCGAAACGTTTTACTACTTCGGTTAGAATCACAAAACGATTAGGTGAATTGTTATCTAACCTAGCTGCAATTTATACATATAAATTCTAGTATATTTAGATGGCCACCTAGCAAGCAATTAATCCTACATACTGTCACTTATGAGGTACCAGAACAAGGCATGCACCAAATAAACTATACTTGATAGAATTATACATATAAACGATAGCAATTAACATAGAGTCAAGAAACAATCTCACGAAACAAAGAAAATAAAATTATAATTCAAATCATAATCTAGGGTTTCAATTTATTCCCTAACAATATATAATCATCCATCCATAATTAAAGAATTAATTACACAAAAATATATATCTAAAATATAAATTAAAAATAAGAGAAAGAAATAACCGGAATTAATTTTAAATAAAAGATCAAGAATTTATTCAGATAAAAATTAATTTTATCTGAATTAAATTCTACCGATATTAAATTCTTTCTCAAATTTCTTCCTTCTCGGTCTTGGATTTCCGTGCAATATTCTTTCTTCTTTTTCTTTTTCCTCCCGGCTGACAGCTGCTCCGTGCGTCGCTGTTTCTCGTTCCGTGCGCTGAGGCTTCCGTGCGGCGTGTTCTCATCCTTTCTCCTCTAAAGACCGTCCTTTCTCCTCTGAAGACTCTGTCGAGCCTCTCCCGAGCCTATAAAGGCTCTCTCCTTTACCGCACGCCTTCCTCCCGAGCCTATGAAGGCTCTGCCGCCGCCTGCCTCGAGCCTGTTGAGGCTCCCTCTGCGCCCTCGTCTAATTAATGCGACCTCCTCTCTGCCTCTCGCGTTTCTCTTCTTTTTATAATTTAATTTTGCTGCCTCCTTTCCACGTCAGCCCTCGTGCCCTTCGTTCCGTCGTTCGGCTCCGTTTGGTTTCGTCTGTTTGTTTCGGTTTTCCCTGGCCTTTGGGCCGTTGGTCCAAAGGTCAAATTTCTTTTTTTTTCTTTTATTTAAAAAAATAATACCTGCAAAATAAAATTAAACAAATATTAATAAATAATATTTTATTCTAAATTTACTTAATTTATATTATTTTAGCTCAAATAATAAAATTTATGCAATTTTTACCACTTAAGCATAAAACAATAATTATTCCCCTATATTGGTTAAATAAATTACCAAAAACTAAGATTATAGGGGCATAAAATGTGTCAAAATATGAACTCATCACATACCAGTTTTGCATCCTTCAAACACTTTATCCACCATGACACATAAAATGAAATAGCCTATTCGACCTATAAAATCTACAAAATCATCCTACCTACGGACTGGGGTAAGGCCCTTGAATTACCCAAATGCCTCCCAAACACCTACAAAACTCTCCTAAATTCTATCATCATCTATAATTACTAGGACTATCAACAAGTGTAGTATTACACCATTTATACCTAAAATAGCAGGAAGGGCCATTCATGGTTAATTTACTTCCAAACATTTTCACAATATGATGTACCTATTTGGTTCATCAAATGGCGTAAGGATTTTGGATTCTCTCCTTCCATCCTACTTCCCCAAGTATCTGAAGCATTAGATACTTTCAAAATCCTTTTTCCCCCTCTCTAAAAGATAGAAAGTTACTACCTATCTCTTATTTCTATAGATTTTTCTTCTATTCTTAGCTATTTTCTTGTACAGTTAAACAACACGATATTGATGGTATCCCAACACTTGTTCGCCAATTTAAAATCAAATGGCAGAACAAGTATTATGCCTTTGAAAAAATCTCAAAACAATTTATCCAAAAATGGGTAAAAACCTAGGAAGCTGGAAAACCAATCTCCTAAATTCCTTTAATCCCCTCACATACTCAATTCCTAGCTCATAATTCCATCACAACAACATAACTTGCTGAAGCCAAAACTAAGTAAGAATATTTACCATCCTTAGCCAAACTCTTCTATAAAACAAAATCCAATCACCATCTTCATTAGACTCCCCTGATTACGATGACGATAATGAAGATGACTATTTCAAAATACTACCCAGTATTCCTTACCTTTATATATAAGTATCATACCTCAAAACAGGAAAAAGATATCCCCACAAAGGCACATCAGTCAAAAGTAAAATCAATAAGGACAAAAGGTAGGCTCGTAAGGATGCATCAGCCATAAAAGGAGAAAAAGGGCAATCACTATAGCAATCAAAAATAAAAAGAGAAAGAATCTTTTAACCTTCAAGGATAAAGGAATTTGCTTTGGTGATTTTACCTGGCTCTAATTTTTAAAATTATACCATTGAATCTACTTTCAATGCATTAGTTTTCAAAAGATGTAATTATTAGGTTAGAATCATACTTTTCAAAATCTGTGATCATCATGTTTGCACGCCTAAAATATCCTCAACTCTTTTAAATGGAGGACTTAGCCTCTAGTGTTGATCATCAACTTTTGATTGTGCAATTTTCTCCCATTTTTAATTGCATGCTTCCCAATAGAATATTGATTGTAATCTATCTTCGCAAATTGTTGCAAGGTGACTTACAATATTGTATCCATTTCAAATGAATAAAATCTATTAGTTTTATTAATCTCTCTCTCTCTCTCTCTCTCTCTCTCTCTCTCTCTCTTATATTCCAATTCTTACTTATCCCTGTAAATCTTTTCTTTCTTACCATTTGATCTTGACTGTGCTTTCCCAGATCCACACGCATCCTTGGTATTAGTTTTAATCTTCTACGTAAAAAAACTAATTTGCCTAACTAGTTACCTAGTAAAAATTAATGGTTCAAATGATTACAATCTAACTAAGGGTTAGAGCCAAATAACTAATAAAATAAAAATAAACTGAATACTATAGGTCGATATAATGACTACATATAGGTATTCCCATTGGACTAAGCTAATGGGGATTATAAAAGTATTAGCTTCCTATTGGACTAAGCCAATAAATATTACTAAAAATATTAGTTATTAAGTGTATATGTCCCCTATTAAGATTGCACCTTTAGGTAGAGTAGATCTAAAACAAAACAAAATTGAATATATACAACAGTAAATAATTTAATATAAACAGTCAGCATAACAAAATCAAAAGCGGAATATATATAATCATAGTTGATTCAATATATATAGCCAACACAACCAAACTACTAGAAACCACCCTAAAGGATCCTAAACCCAACTCAAGTCTTTCACTTAAGTTTTTTTTTGTATTATTCAAAGTGATATTATAATGGAATTAAGGTACACAACCATATATAAACATTTTTATACATTACTTAAATATCCACCTTTCCATATTTTTAGTCACCTTCCATATTTTATATTTTTAAAAAATAGTAACTCACTATAATAACTCTTACATAACTAACATATTCCATAAATAACACCTAAAAAAAAATCTCTCCACATATAGTATTTTCCAAAATATGTAACCTTCCACAATATAATTTTTTAAAGACAATGTAGGTCACTCAAGTCGACCTTCAATCAACAATATAATTTAAAACCAAATAGGCCATCAAAGCTCATGAATATATAATAACATCTTAAAATAACATAAACCACAATTTTATTTGGCACCGGTGACATATAAAAGCAAATAAGCACCTTCATGTTTCATATAATTATTAAATAACACATGAAAGCACGATAATTGTATGCTTTTGATAAGTTTATAGAAAAGCAACCTATATAAATACATATATTCATAAAGCTCATAATTTCTAATAAATGAAAATGAATATATAATTATTTATATACATTGATGCAAAAGCATATATATAACACTCTTAATCTTATTATTTAAATGATTAAGAATAAGAAGAATTAGCATACTTGGAGATGGAACCCATTATGCATGAAGATTCTTATTCTTCTAATGTTTTGTCAAGTAATTTTTACAAATATTGTACATGTTTGTAAGAAGTTCATGTTGATTGAAGATCTTTGATGTACAAGTCAATGCCAATGGAATTGCAAGGATTAAAAAGTGCAAGGAAGAACAAGGCTACAAGAGTAAAAAATTGAATTACATATTATTACATCTACGTATTACATTATTAAAGTTGTGTAGCTTTTTTATTTTATTGTACGATTTGTAATACTTCTAAATTATCATTGTAAATTTTTAAATATGTATTGTACCATTCATTAGAGGTTTATTTTATTAATAAGGGATGCTTAGTGGGCTTATAATGAAAGGACCTACATGGTTTCATGCATATATAAACCCTTATACTCATTAGACATGACATAACATGAAAAGTTCATTTGTGAATTCAAAAGAGACCATCATAAGAGAAAAGTGAGTTCTTTTTCTTATCTTCTCCTTCTTCAATTGAGATTATTGAGGAGTAGAAAGAGTGTTCTATTGAGAAATAGAATATTTCTCAATAGAAGAAATTAGATCTTGGTATAGATCTAATCCACTCTATCAAAGCATTCAAGAAACATCAACATCAAGTAAAGAGTCAATCAGTTGGTGCATTTTTGTGAAAATTGTAATCCCTCAAAAAAAAAAGTTTTTGGTTGTATAATATTGTTTGAATATAAGCTTCCACATCAAAGGTGGTATCAAAGCATGTTTTGAAGTCCACATTGCAAGGGAACAAAAAAATTCCTAGTTCGACAACCACAATCCACCACTTTGAAGTTCAAGTAAGGTTCTTAATTAATCTTGATGAGGTTTTGTTAAATCTTTATGAAAACCTGCATATTACACGTGAATCTTACATAGGATAGTAGGATCTTACATGGCTCTTACATGAATCTTCAATGATGATGCATGTTAGGTTTAACACCAAAGTATGAAATTTAGTGTTGAATTTATATGCAAAAGGTTATGTGTGTCATGTGGATAATTTTTAACATGTGAGTTTAACAACTTTTACATAATAACGTGCATGTTTAGGAATCATTTTCTGCTAGTTTTTCACGTGTGATTATCACATATATGAGTTAAGATACCTATGTGTACACAGTGTGAAGGTTTGCTTAGTTTAGGTTAGTAGCTGAGTAGTGTGCGCGTGTTTTTGTTTATTTTAATCATGTGTGTTTGGTGTGAGTGTGTTCAAGTATTATAATTCATCATCAAGTGGAATTAGTGCAGTTTGAGGTATTTCTTTTCCCCGCATGAAATTTTGCTTGGCACATTCGAATGCATGCATAAGTGTTGTAAGTGTTTTCAAATAGGGTTTTAAAAACAATTTTACATAATTCAATAACAAGAATTTAGCAAGATTGGTTTTAGTGTATTCATTTTTGTGTTGTGATTTGTATTTTGTTTTATTATTGTGTATTTGATTCATTGAACTCAAATTAGTATACAAGAATCGAATAAGAACCATATAGTAGGGGTAAAGTGATTAGGTTTTAATCAGTTAAAACCTAAAGTGAAACTCGAGTATGGTATAGTATTGAGGTAATCAAATCATGGAAGGGTAACAAAGTTTCCAATACATGTTTGAAGCTTTTCAAAAACTATCCAAGTGTTGGGGTAATCAAATCATGAAAGGGTAACAAATTTTCTAATACATGTTTGAAGCTTTTCAAAAACTATCTAATAATTTAGATGCCGCCAATGCACAACTTAGACAAATACATGCTATGTAAACAAAAATAAAAAGGTTAGAATCTAATTTAGTAGAAAAAGATTCAGTCCAAAATGCCCAACAATAGAGAGAATTCTATAAAATCAAATAATCCAACTAAGGGAAGGTATTTTAATTCAAGAATATACCATGATAAATAATTTATAGGAAGTGGAAGTAATAGAAAAACTCTATAACCATCAACCTTAGTGTCTTTAAAAGGAGGATAAAGGCATGAATCTTGATCTTTCTGATTTTAATGGTAAACTTGATATAGACTCATTAATTGAGTGGTTACATGAAGTAGAGGCTATCTTTGAGTTTAAGTATTATCAAGATGAGCAAGTGTGAACTAGCTACTTTTAAGTTTAAGAATTTTGATAGAATATGATATGATAATCCAAAGAGGACTAGGGAATGAGAGGATAAATCAAAGATAAATCATAGGAGAAACTTAAGAAATATCTAAGGAAGAACTTTATTCCTAAGGAGTATGAACAGGATAACTACATCAAATTAACTACTCTTAGGCAGGGACTACTAAGTGTCGAATAGTATGTTAGGAAATTTGAAAGGTTGGCACTGGTAGGTGATATCCATGAAAGCAAAGAACAAACTTGTGCAAGATTCTTAGGAGACCTTAACATAATGATTCAAAATAAGGTAAAAACTCTTATTTATGATTATTTAGATGACATGATTAAAATTTCCCTAAGATTTGAAACAAATTAAATCCACTAAGCATCATGCTAAACAAAGTACTCCATCTACCAAGTACTACTCAAGTAATTAAACTATAAAATTTGGAGCAATTAGTTCAACTTCTACCAATCTTGATTAAAAAAAAAGGAATTACTTGAGAGGAAAAAGGTAAAAATAAAGTGAATGAAGTCTTTACCATATAGTGTTTTAAATGCCAAGGTTTTAGACACATTGCTTATGAATGTCCTAGTCAAAGGGTATTATCTGTATACATCTTAAATTTGAGCCTTTTGAGAAAATATCTATTGAATTTGAGGAAGAAGAGATTTCCTGTTATGTCTTAGAGAAAGTAGTTCAAGCATAAGCTACTAAGTAACCTACTCAGAGGTTGAAGATATTTAAGATAAAAGGGAGAGTAGGAGATACGGTTTGTTGTATTATCATTGATAGTGGATCTTGTACCAATGTAGCCAATAAGAGGATGGTTAAGGATTTGGGGTTGAAAACTACACCATATCCAAATCCTTATTCTCTTATATGGTTGAATAAGGACAAGAGATTAAAGGTAATGAAACAAACCCTAATATCATTCAAAATAGGTAACTACCATGATGAGGTACTATACAATGTTTTACCTGTAGAATCTTATTAGGTAGACCATGATAGTATGAAAGAAATGTTATTCATAATGGTATTATTAATAACTATCTAGTTGAGAAGGATAAGAATAAGCATTAACTTGAACCTTCTAAATGCGATAATGAGAGCATAGTCTAGAATAACAAGATTTTATTCTTACATGAAAAGTATATGGTCAAATGTATTCAAGAAGAAGGAAGTTGTTATACTATGGTCATGAAAGATTCTCTACAAGGAGAGAGAGATAATGACAATCCTCAATTAGATAAACTCCTTAGAGAGTATTTCCACCTAAGAATTACAACCAAAGAGGGGAATAGAAAATACCATAGATTTAATTCCTAATGTATCCTTACCTAATAGGCCCTCATATCTATATAATCCAACGGAGGCTAAGGAGTTAGAAAAGCAAATATAAGAGCTTGTAAGTAAAGGCTATGTGAGGAAAAGCATGAGTCCATTTTGTGTACTTGTATTACTAGTCCCAAAAAAGGATGGTACATGGTGCATGTGTATTGAATCAAGGGTTGTTAATAATATCACTATTAAATATAAATTTCCAATATTAAGATTGGATGATACTCTTGATGAGTTATGTGGAGCACGGGTATTATATAAGATTGATCTGAGAAGCAAATATTTTCATATGAGAACAAGAAAGGGGGATGAGTGGAAAACTACATTCAAAACTAAATATAATCTTTTATGAATGGAGGGTGATGCCTTTTGGCTTATGTAATGCATCGACTTCATTTATGAGACTGATGAATGAAGTTCTTTGACCTTTTCTTTTAATATTACTAAGAGCTGATGGACCATTCAAAATCTTAAGAAAATTTAGAAATAATGCATATAAACTTGAATTGCCTGAACATTATGAAGGAGTATCTAGGACTTTCAACATTGGTGACTTATCTCATTATTATATTGATGCTAATTTCAGGGAAAATTCTTCTTTACAAGGAGAGAATGATGCAGGAGAATCTCTATAATACTCTCAATATCATTCTTCGAATGATGAAAAATAAGAAGAATTAGCATACTTGGAGATAGAACCCATTATACTTGAGAATTCTTATGCTTCTAATATTTTGTCAAGTAATTCTATAGGTATTGTACATGTTTGTAAGAAGTTCATATTGATTGAAGATCTTTGATGTACAAGGTAATGACAATGGAATTAAAAGGATTACAAAGTGTAAGGAAAAACAAAGCTACAAGACTACAAAGTTGAATTATGTATGAATACATCTATGTATTACATTATTAAAGTTGTGTAGCTTTGTTATTTTGTTGTATATATTGTAATACTTGTATATTGTCATTATAACTTTTTAAATATGTATTTGACCATGAATTAGAGGCTTATTTAATTAATAAGGACTACTTAGTGGGCTTATTAATGAAAGGGAATGCATGGGTGCATGCATATATAAACCCTTATACTCATTGGACATGACAAACATGAAAGGTTCATCTGTGAATTTGAAAGAGAGCATCATGAGAGAAAAGTGAGTTCTTTTTCTTATCTTCTCCTTCTTCAATTTAGGGCATTAAGGAGTATCAAGAGTGTTCTATTAAGAAATAGAAGATTTCTCATTAGAAGGCATTAGATCTTCATATAGATCTGATCCACCTTATCAAAGCATTTGAGAATCATCAACATCAAGTGAAGATTCGATCGATTGGTGCATTTCTGTGACTTTGTAATCCCTAAAAAAAAGGTTTCTGGCTGTAGAAGATTGTTTGAAGATAATATTCCACATCATATACATTTATATAAGTGTGTTTGAAAGGAGTGTCATCTAAAAAACAATTCACACAATACCAACTTATGAACTCAATGCTCTTATCACATAATTGATCTATTATTAATATTAATTAAATACAATACATATATTTTAAGCATAAAATTAATTTATTGCTTAAGTTGTACCAATTAATAATTACCCAATCTACTTAAATATTAATGGTTTAAAGGGTGTTTTATCAATGGGTAAGTTTGTTAAGAGGCTCATAATTTGATTGACCAAATTAGTTTGCATCTAGCTAACAATCGTAGGGAAAAAAATTAGTTCATGATTAAATAGTAGCTACCCACCTAAAATTAAATTAGCATGTCTTAAATATTATTGATAATAATCATTACCATAACCTAATGAGCTTAGATTAAGACCTATATTTTTTCCCTCATCGTAATCGTTGTACTACGATAACATGTTGATTTTTGGTATATGAATGATTTACGGGGTTAATATGATGATCAAACTAAAACTTAACAGTCTAAGATTATTTTACTAACTAATTTAATTAACTAGGTAAAATATCTTATTGTGTATTAAAGTTTTATTAACTAACCTATTACTTACTATATATACATAGGGATAATAATTAAAATTCAAACTTCTCATTATTATTATTTCTACTAAAATTATGAGTTGTCTTGTAACCTTTCTTATCCCATTTTTCACCACCATTATTATGAGCTAGACCAATTTCACATATAGTTTCTCATCATAGACAATAGAAAAATACTCGGGATTGCAAATATATGGATGCAAATTAGGGAAATATGTATTTTGACATTGAAGATTGTTAGGAAGGCATGCATCATATGTAGTAACAAAAATAAAATAAAAAGTAAGAAATTGAACCTATCAATTTGTCTAATTAGATTCATTTATTTAGAAGATATTTGTTTAGTTATATGTAATAAAATGATATTCTTAGTAAAAAGGATTGTGGAAAAAGGTAGAACAAGGAAAACACATAGGAGGGTTGTATTCATGGCTTTGCGAACTAACCACGGAATTTTTGGTTTCTAGCAATTCCACTAACATATGAAATAAAAATTTGAAATATTTAAGGCCAACCTTTCTTATAATCCCATTTTTTAGGACCCTCACCAACACCATAAATTTTATACAAGGACTACATACTTGGAGTTGAAAACAATTTGGATTGAACAATAAATTTAGAATGAGAGAGGACTGAATAATTAGTGACAAAATATATCACTTGCTTGATATTATTTTGATGCAAGAATTACCACTATAAATGCATAACTAATTCAAGGAGTAGTAATAGCAAAAATTAATGATGTACTTGAGCAAGAAAAAACCTAGAGTTCTCAGGAAGAAATTGAGATGAAAAGTTAATAAGAAATTTCTACTAAGCCAAGGTATTTGTATAATTGATTCATGGGCTCTCTATTCTCATCTCATTGCATTTCTTTTCAGTTTTCATATTGGGTATTCTCAAAATGCCAATTATTTCATTTTGAAATGGAAAGTATCATGTTCCTTGCAATTATATTTATTTACTCTAATGTAAAAGCAAATGTGTGCTTTATAAAAGCAAAAGAACCATTTGGTTCATAGAAGCAGGCAAATAAAATTAAAAATCATGTATTTATGTAATGCTTTACTAGAATTGCATATTGCATGTGATATCATACCCAATCTAATTAAACATAAATCAAATTGGGGGTGGAATAAATTACACTAAGATTAAGAAAACATGAATTATACCCAAAAATTAAACTTATAAAAATAAATTGTATTCATCCTAGTACTAATATGAATAAAATTTAAGTGTGCATATGAATTAAAAAATTAGAGAAGACGTAAAAATAGTTGTAGATATGAAAAGAGAGAAGCTGATGACTTGAAGAAGAAAATAGGATGAGAGGAGTGATTGGTTGTTTGTTTATAGTTAAATGAGAAACTACGAACATTAGATAATAGAGATGGTCTATCATGGTAATGTGAATGTTGAAAACATGGTAGAAAAATTACAATTTAAAACTAAGAAATAAGAGAAACAAAATATCTAGAGCATTTTGTTTTATAACTAAGATTATTATCTTTGCCTTTTTAAAAAAAATTATACATACACGTAGAGTAGAAAATACATAACATATATTTTAACCTTTTCTTTTTTTTGAAATAAATTTTAGATAGTAAATAAATAGACAATTATTTAAAATTAAAAAGCAAAATGTTTTTTCCTCCGTTTGAGAAGCAATTATCTTATTTTTTTTAAGGCATTGACTGCCTACCTTTTTGGGTGGTGCATTTGGGCGTGGTTGTTTTCTCTGAAAACATGAATTTGAAATTAAGTTTGGGAAAAAAAGCAAGTAATAATATCAAATATTAGATTTATTGTTACATTTGTGTATTTAATTAAAAGTATTAGTATTGAAATTTAAAGAGTAATCTCAATTTGCCTTTTTAAAGGAAAAAGTACGCAAAATTGAGAGGACTAAAATCACCAAACTATGGCATAAAATGCACTCATCACATATAAGGTTATTCTTGTACCACATCTCTCAAAACTACATAAGATTTTGTGTGCCATCCATCTTGCACTAAATATAGTCTATGTGCTTGAATCCTTGCCTACAAAAAAAGCTAAGATTGATGAAGCGTGGTTTAAAGCCATGCGACTGATTAACATGCACACATATATATATTTATTAGCTTATTTATGTATATATTATACTTTATATCTTTCCCAGTATAGTAAAGTTATATATTAATTTTATTTGGTCACTAGTCACTATAGATGTCCTACACTCTTAAAGGTGGTCCAAGTCCAAATAATGGTGCTTATTATAAGCTTTTCATGTACAAAATGTCTTGATTTTGTATTTTGTTTCAATTTAAATTAATATATATAATTAGAGTGAATATAAGCTTCAAAATTGAATGATTTTATTACTTTCATAGTGTCAGAGACAATCCCAATAGCATAGTGGGCGTGGATCAAAGGGAGGGAAACATTGGATTAATTAATTCCTTTGATTTGGCCTCCTACAAGTTGTGTTTGATGAAGGAATGAAGCTCAGCTTAAGTTTTGAAGCTATGAAATATGCAGGTTCTTTAAGGATAGGGTAGCTTTGAATGTCGATGCTCATTCAAAGGATCTAAAGAGGAAAAATATGCCTTGGGCACTCCTAGTTAGATTGATCTCCAAAATAGAGAGGAATGCAAGTGTTAAACTTGAGATTTTATTCAAATGATTTGGCATATTATGCATGTACAAGGCTTAAGATGTATATGTATATAGGAAGTAACCGACTTAAAGGGCATAAACCAGCCGATTATCCTCCTTAATTTAAGCTAGTTTTAACTCACTTGAATTAATCTTATATAATACCTAATCTTAGCCATAATATCATCATTTAAATGATATTAATGAAAACCATGACAAAGCCCTACAATCAACTATGGTACATACATAAAATAGTATAGGTTTGGGAATATATAACTATGTATGTGGTTTGGAAAATAAAAACAAAAAAAAATAAAAAATGTAGGGAAATAATATAACAATTTTGGGCAAAATTATTGTCTAAAGTGTTAGATTTTTATCTAACATTGGGCTTATATATGAATAATACGAATTGCTTGAGTTGTCATATGATTTGATTATGCATTTTGCACTAATTTGGCTTCTTACACAATTTAGTTAGTCTAAAGTCAATAATTGACAATAAGAGAAATTAGCTTTGAATGAGTTTATTTCATATCAAGTGCAAGAGGAAGAAATATTGAAGTAAGTTAGGGCATAAACCACCAATTTGGTTACCACCTCTAAGGATAAGGACAAGAAAGGAAAATAAGAATATAAAGTTATTTATAAAGGTCCAAAGCAATTGATACAACATAAGGAAAAGGATAGTAGTTTCCTTTACACACAGTTTGGACATATAAAGAATAATTATATAGAATAATACATTTGGCATGTAAAGAACGTACAATCCTTGATTTGGTTTATGATGTGGTTTTTATCAAAGTAACAAAAGGTTGGATCAAAATTTGTATTAGAAGGTTTCACCCACGATATAATGCAAAATAAATGAAGTGAATTGGTGGAATATGGACGAAGAACTTGAAGATACAAGTTGAAGGTGTATTCGGTAGATTTGAAGAACTTCAAAGGTGTCGAATGAAGGTTAGATTTGAGGAAGGATTATCCCGGATTTTCCTTACTCAATGTAGATCCAAAATGGAGGATTAGCCTTTAGTTATCTTGCTCAAATTTTGATTAAAATTCTCATTCAATATTCTGCATCCAAATGTTGTGCACAAAAGAGTATATATAGGAGAAGGAAGCTCGGTGGTGACTAGATTAAGCTAGCCGAGTATTCTTCCTTAATTCAGCCCATTAATCATGGTTGAATTAAGCCCATATTAACCTTAATCCATAGCATAATATCATTGGTTAAATGATACTAAGGATTAATATTACAAAGCTATACAATTGACTAAGATACATACATGAAATTATAGCCATACCCTAACTTACATAAAATACACTTAGGGTTAGGATTTACAATAAGTTAATATAAATAATGAATATCATCACTGTATCTCTTGTTGTAATATATTATCACATGTATTTCATAGCCTTTCATGCCTTGGAATACTTTTACACATCAATGTGTATGAACATCAACTTCTTGCAAATATGTAATATACCTACAAGAAGAACTTGAATGGTTTTTAATGTCAAGCATATTAGAATTATCAAGAATATTTAACATGATAGGCTCCAATATTAATAAAGCTAAATCATCTTCCTTACCTTGAGGATTAGAATGAATATGAAAATCATTATATTCAATGGATGCTCCTGCATAAGTTTATTTTGAGATAAATTCCACATTAGTTGTAATACCCCAAAAATTTTGCTTAAATTGATCTTACATCATTAATATCTTAATTTGATTCTACTGTTGATAAAATTTTATTTTACCCTTATCTAAATTTTTTAATCCCAAAATTTTAACCTAATCTAGAAAAATATCTGATATTTTGTGATTATTTTAATAATACATTATCATCTTGTAATTTTGATGTTATAAGTTTTAAAATTTATTTACTTTTGCATTTTAAACCTTGTTAATAATATTTTAATACTTTTTTAAAGAAAATATGATGCTTATATGAATATTAACTGACAATCTGGGATCATCATTGCCAAACACTTTATCCAATACCACATTTCTATCATTATGATACTAAAATTTAATAGTGTACCCATCCTTGGTTTCTAAAAATCCTACCTCCTTATGAAATAAAGATATGAAATATCCTTCTCCAGCCTTTTTTATTCAATTTTTTTAGGATCCTCACCAATGAGACCAATTTTGTACATGAATTATAAATTCAACATTCAAAAAAGTTCTCAACATCTAATATACAAAGAGAGCAACATAGGGACCATATATTTGGGACTAAAACTAAGTTTGATTAAATAAAAAATTTAGAGGGATAGAGGACTAAACTATTAGTGACCAGATATATCACTTATCTGACATTATTTTGATACAAGAATTACCACTATAAATGTCACCCTATATTGGGGAGTAGTAATAAAGAAGACTAATGATGTGCTTAATCATGGAAAGGCCTAGAGACCTTAGGAAGAAATTGAGATGAAAATTTCAACAACAATTTCTTTAAAATTGAGGTATTTGAATTGTGGGTGCTTTCTTCTCATCTCATGGCATTCATTTTTAAGTTGGTTATTCTCAAAACGACAATTATTTCATTCTCAAATGGCAATTATCTCACTACTTGAGGTAATATTTCTTTACTTTAATATTAAAGCAAATATTTGCTTTATAAAATCAAAATAATTCTTTTCTTTATAGAAGTATATTAAATAAAAATAAAAATCATGCATTTGTGTAATGCTTTACAAGACTTACATTGCATGATATGCATGTAGTATCATACATGGTCAGAGTAAACATAAATCAAACTGACTGTGTCTTAAATTATATTGATATTTAGCAAATATGAATTATACATAAAAATTATTCTTTTAAAAAAATATGAATAAAAATTAATTACATATATGAAATAATAAATTAGAGTATATGCAAAAATAACTGTTGATATGAAAAGATAGAAGTTGTTAACTTGAAGTGGAAAATAAGGTATGGGAGGAGTGATTGGTTGTTCAATCTATATTAAGGATGAGAAACTAAAAAAATTTGGATAATGGAGATGATATATGATGGTAAAGTGAAAGTAAAAAAGATTGTAGAAAAATTAAAATTTGGATCTAAGAAATGGGAGATATTAAATACTTGGAGTAGTTATTTCTTTTTCACACTAAAACCACTATCTTTGTTTTTTTAAAGTTGCATACACATCAAGTAGGATATACATAATATAGATTTTATTTATTTTTTGTGAAATAAACTTGTAAAAATATAAAACTCTAAATAAATAGTTAATTAACTTGAATTTTAAGGAAAATAAAAAAAATTATGGATAGTTACTTTTCTTTCCGAAGACAACTCCTTCCTATCTCTTTGAGTGAGGCATTATGATGTGGTGAATTTTTATCCCTAAACATAAATTTGAAATTAAGTATGAAATTTAAATAAATAAAAGAATGTAAGGATATTAACTAAATCAATTATTAGATTCATTATTACATTTGTACACTTAATCAAAATTATTAATATTGAAATTTAAAAGGTAATTTGTGAAGTATATAATTTGCATACCATAAGGGGTTATCCCCTAATAGTATGGATAGATAAAAGCAAACAAGTTAAACAATAAATATAAAAAAATTATACTTTACTAGTTTATCATCCCATAACTTATTGGTACTTTTATAATAAATAAAAATTAATATAATATTATAGAAAATAAAATAATTAAAATAGATGACTATAAATAGAAGCACTGGTATAGAATATGAAAACAAATCACATAATTCTAAATAGTTTACAAAGTGAACAGGGAAAAACATTCATCACAAAAAATGGAAGAAAAATAATGAACCGTTACTAATCAAATATGGTTCTTATTATGCAAGTAAGAATTATACCTCATGGTCAAATTCACTCACAAATTTTGAAGCCACTCTAGTGCCTGTTTGGTGTGGTCTTAAATTTTATGTGTTAGTTGTTTAGAAAACTAAAGCTAAATTTGATTTTTACTTACCATTTTTATGATAACCTTTTTGAATTTCTATCACCAAAGCTACATTGCATTTTTTTTTTTACAATTTCACTATGATACCATCAAAATTTAATTTAGTTTTACTTGAGTGTCTAAATAAAATTAGAAAAGATAAAAATAATCATTTAAGTAGTTAAGTGAACCTAAATTAAAATATAAATGTACATACGTAGAATTATTAAAAAATCAAATATTAAACTAAATGTTAAATATAATAATAATAATAATAATAATAATAATAATAATAATAATAATAATAATAAATCACCTAGTAGAAATATTGTGCATCATACATAAGCTAAATGCAAGGTGCATGATGCACATCATTATGAGTGCAACTTCAATGTGCAAGCATATGGAACAATAAATTATGCACTTTAAAATGAAACACATGTACTCTTATAAGTGAAAATTTTTTTAAGTAAAAAACAACACCATATTTCTTTCTTTTTTTTCTATGGAAAACAACAACAGTGGAAACCTTTATTTGTAATTTTTGTAAACCAGTTTTAGCCAAGTAAAAAAAAGTATATGTTCGGACACGTTCCTTGATTTTTAGAACATGTTTCAAATTTTAAAATCACTTATCATCCTAAACACGTTGAAACCACCACTATACCGAAAAGGGATAATGGTTCTACTCAAACACCATTATCAAAATCCAAATTTGACAACATTTTTGGGTTAAAGTTATTATCTAAAGTTGTCCATTTTTCCCTGTTTCAATGTAAATTTTTAACTTTTTATGATGATTTTACCTAAAAAACCATTGCTAGAAGTCCCTCTTCTCCCTCAGTCTACAACATAATTTAGACTTTTGATGGCGGTTTTAGAAGCATTATTAAATATTTGATAACAATTGTTAAATCCCATTTTCTATATTGATGGAATTTTTTCACATTCCCACATATTTTCCCATTCTTTCCAAACTTCTCACTCAAGTCTCACCCTCCAACTTCCAAAGCTGGTGGTGTCAATTTGGTAGGTATTCACTTTAAAAGTGGTTGATTATAATTGTCATATTTTTTTGACATAATTTTCTTGAGTTTGAAATTAAATGAGCAAGAATGAACTATATAGTAAAATTACATGTATTAGTCAAAAATGGAATTGAAATATGAAATCCATTCACATAAATAAGTATAATTAGATTTGAAATGCAAACGCATGCTTTATAGTATCATACTATATAGTAGACTACTCGCTATACTATTATTGATACATTTTCTTAATCAAGACCATGCACTTGATTGAACTAGCCACATATCAAATGTCCCATAGATATATAGTGGAATTCATGCCTTTTTTTAGATCAATTTAAGTCATTCAGGTGTCTTACCATCGGCGTGAAGATAGAAATTGATGGAATGAACTTGACACAATAACAAACCTCATTCTAAATCTCAACCAAAGCTATTGGGACATTTTGTTCTGTCATTGGTTGAATATATATATATATATATATCAACAAACTTGATATATTACAATTCATGGGTTCTATAAATCATGCAAGCATATTGATATTATCATCTCTAATTAGAAATTCAAACTTGCTCCTAAAAAAAGGGTTTGAACTTTTAGGCCTTATTGAAAGTTCCATAGGACTTGAAGTTGGTAAGAATCGTTAACTCTTCAATGTAATTACCCAAGTAAGTAGATATCCCTTTGATATTATCATATGGATAACCCAAGCTTTACCTATGCATCATGATAATAGGATAAAATATCCATTTAGATCTTTCCAAATATTTGATGGTAATTCAATCAATTCTTACTAAGGATTCAGGTACACTTTTGTATATCTATTCTTGATGAATCAGCATATGTTCCTATCAGATAAATTCCATCATAATGTCCAAAAAAAATGGAAGCAATACTAGATAAAGGTTTTATCTCAAAACCTTTTATATGAAGTTCACCCAAAACCACTTCAAATAATAGTTTTTACACAACACCATTATTGAAACTCGTATTTAATAATGGTTTTTGGCTAAAACTACTATATAAAGTGACTTATGCCCCTTACTTTATTGTGTTTTCTAGCTTTAAAGGATGGTTTTATCAAGAAACCATGGTTAAAAGTCCCTTTTCTGCACATATTTTTGGACTTGATGACAATTTTAGAACTATTATTAAATATGCAATGTAACATTATCTAATGATAATTCAAAGCCATTATTGAAATCTTATTTTAAATATTATTAAATCCCATTTGCCTAGTGGTGAACATACCACAAGATTTGCATATTCCCATATATTAGCTCATGCATGCCTAACTTCTCTCTCACCCTCCAACTTGTAAGGCTGGTGACGTTATGTTGTTAGGAAACTATTTTGCATGTGGTTGATGAGACTCATCCTACATTTTTGACATAATTTTCTTGAGTATTATGGATACAATTATAAAATATATAGTAAAATTTCATGTAGTAGTCATAAATGGCTCTCAAATATGAAATTCATTGATAAATAATTAACATAAGTAGTTTTGAACTACCAATACATACTTTATAGTATCATATTATACACGACATTACTAGATGTACCATTATTGATATTATTTACTCAATAAAGAGCATGTACTTTATTGAACAAGCCACATATCAAATATCCCATAGACATATATTGTAAATCATGTATTTTCTAACATTTATATGGTGAACGAGGAGAATCTGCTATAGTAGCAAACCCATTTGAATCCAAACCGAAATGATTATGAAGGATTTTTCTAGCACTGCTAGATACTTGTAGTTCTTTCATCGGCTTTATATATATACCAACGGATTTGATACGGTGTGAGTCATGGGTTCCATAAAATCCATCAAACATATTATCATCACCAATTTGAAATTCAACTTGCCACTAAGATTGGAGTTGGGAGCCTTCCCAAAAGGTCTATAAGACTTAAAATTGGTATGAATCGTTAACTCTTCAACACAATTACCTTGGAATCCTGACAAGCTTGTAATGTACTCTAATGGATAGTCAAGCTTTACATGTGCATCATGAAAATTAGATAAAATGTTAGGGCTATGTTCCAAAAAAAGGGCATTTTTTTTTGTAATGTAAGTGATGGACAAAATTATGTTTAAAGATTTTCCTAAGTAAATTTAGTAAAGAAGTAATTAGCCAAGGTAATACATTAATAGCTAATTCATCTAAGTCCACTCCTCACTGCTTTACCCTCAATAAAGTTATGCTTTAATGAGAAAAATAAAGCAACAACTTTTGGGGTGAGTGTGGAGAAGAGGGGGTTGTGTGGGTATATAGTTTTTCCAACTAACCGTTGAAAATATGGGGCCACGAAAATGTGGACTGCCAAACACCTTGCTTAGAGCCAATTTTCCATCCTCAAAATATTGAAAACTAATAGAGGTTATTGGCTCTTCTCTTTGATGGACAACATGTTGATTCATATATGATATAAAGATCTAGAAAACAGTACTTCAACCTTGCTCATTCCATTTTTGACCACGTGATTCATAATCTGCAGGACCAATTTTGAATGGTGTTTCTGAACATATGCACCTATGAGACTTTCAATAATAACAATAATAGTAATAATTAATATTTATATCTTTTAAAGGAAAATGGGGATTAGCAAATACATAGTTAGGTATAAATAAAAAGTTGCATTGAGCAAACAAACATTACATAAACCCAAGATTTGGATAGATGAGATTTAATAGTTACCAAACAAATATGACGCTTACATGCCATTAGTATAAAAATGCAAGATTGAATTGACCTATTAGCATATTGGTCAGAAATAGTGTTTACACACTACAAGTCCTAGTTTCGATCCCCACCTAGACATAGGGCTCTTATTTACTATTTAAAAAAATAAAAAAATTATCCACGCATTTAACCTTGAAAAGGAGTGTAGAGTTTATAGAGAAATTGATGTCAAAAGTTGTGCAACAATTTATAGGGCAATGATCAAATTTAATGCGCTATTTTTATTATTTTAATCCTCTCATTTATGCATAATTTCCCTTTACAATGCTAATTTAACCTAATATTTTTTTCTTCTGACACCTTAGGATACAAGTGATCAACATGAGGATGTCTTTGGTGAAGAAGTACTTAATCAGACCAATCCACCTTAACAATATTATATCTTCAAAAATCATGACTGTTAGAGAATCACAAGACTAGGATGACATTGATTGAGTTTTATAGATATTACAAGTGAGGAATGTGTTGAAAATATCTAAAGGAATAAATGTGGGGGAAGGGGCTAGCTATAAAAAGAATTGAAAAAAAAAGAAAATACTATATCCTAAAGATTTATAAATTGTAAACATTTATTTTGTAGTCATTCTTCCTTCGTTCTCTAAAGGCCATCTCAAATATGCTCAACTTATAGCAGAGAAGTTTGACATATCTGTAGGAACCATTAGACCTTTTGTAACCAACCCCAAGAAGAGCAACTATTACTATAAGAGTATGAGAGAGGAAGAGAAAGTCTAGATTCTTCGATACATACAATTTAATAAATGAGAGTTCCTTTTTGATATCAAAAGGTTCCCTTGAGTAGTTATTCATTCTCTTTTAAGTAATAATAGCCTCTTATATTAAGAACCTAACAATAAGACTCAAATCTTAGACTTCAAAAAAAATTTAGCTATGGTAATACCCCAAGATTTTCAACCCTAATTTCTGGGTAATTAGTTTTTAATTCCTTATATAACCTTTAACCTATAAATTATCCACTCAACCCTTAAACCTTTTCTTTTTCTTTACCCCTCACCCTCATAGGAGCCATTTTCTCCTTACCATTATTTTTCTTTTCTTCAAGTTGTTCAACCAATCATATCCCTTTATAAAATAATGTCTTCCTTAAGCCTATATCACTGTACTTTGATAATTGGCTTAATGTTATTAAACCATCCCACACAACACCAATTGTAGGCACCCTAGCACTTAAATCCTTCCCTCCTCTAATATGTTGTCATTTGCTTTTAAAAGCAACCAGAACTTTCTTTTTCTTCCTTTAGAACTCTTCCCCAACCTTCCTCTATTTTTTCCCCTGGTTCACCATTTTTCCCATTCACAACTGCATCATTTCTCTTCTTCTTCTTCTCTAGCTAAACCAATCCACACTACTATAACCACCCTCAACTTCTCATGCACTAAAATCCTCATCTCCACCAACTTCTTATTTACTACCTTATTTTACAATAGCAATGCTAACTAACGTGCAACACCCATGAAGCCACCACCACATTACAACTCCAACGCCACACAATTAGCCTACAATAATGCTACGCATTCACACTCAACCATCACACCACACATAACCACTCTTGTGTAGTCTCAAAGCCTCACATTACTACCTCTTAGGCTACATGCATGACTCACACAAAAATATCCCCTATTGCACCATAAACTCATATAAGCCAACCTTTGCTACATTACTCCTTCACATAAATTCTCTTACACCTTTCTATCTCGGTTCTCTTCAGATTAATATCTCCATTACCTTATATTTCCTTATTTTCCTTGACTTTTAGGTGATGATACGGTGGTTTTAGAGGAGGATGCTTTAGGTCTTTTGCTTTCTTAGTGATCAATGAATTTTTTTGTAAAGGTATACATCTCTAGATTATGGCATTCTTATTTAAAATTATGCTTTAGTGTTACTTAGATTATATTTTTGTTTTACTTTAGGTAAACATGGCTTTATGTGTGATTATGATTTTACATAATATTGTTAATCTTAGGGCTTACTAGGATTTTTGATAAAATGATATCCATGTTAGTTTATTGTTTTGTTGTCATAAGTTCATAGTTGAGAGACTATAACTATAATTAATTATTTAAGTGGTGAATTATGCTGAGGTGGATGTTTTGGTAATGTTAGATCATGTAGGGTTTTGTGAATCCTTATAAAATTATCAGCCCGAAAAGTAGTTATGGTACATCAGATCATACAATAATTTTTCATCAAATATAATGAACCTAAAGATATTAGGGTCAACAAATATCTGCAACTGAATGACTATTGTTGCGCATCATAAACATGTGTTTGCATTAGTTTTCTTGAGTGTTTAGAGTTTCAAGCCTTTTTTCCTAGGATTCTATTTGAGGTTATTTTAACTTAGGGGTAAATAGATGTAGTACATAATGCTCATTTGGTAATAAAATTTAATCAACCAATAAAAAGAGAGAAACAAAGAGAAATCTAGCTTATGCTCTTTCTTATGTTTTGATAAGAAGTGAAGAAAATGATATAAAGTCACAACATAATATTATTTCATTCATGTGATTACATTGAAAAGTTTCAAAATTGTAAGAAGAGTCTTTCTAAATCAACAAAATTATACTAGGTTTTAAGAAATTTTTTGAATCATTCTTTCCCTGTATTCATTAAACCCAGGGTTAGTTTTTAACTTTCATGGGCCTTAGGCAAAACTTTTGTATAGGTATATACATATGGTAATAAAGTTAATAGAACTTCATTAATATTACAACAATATATAAACTAAATCAATTATCACAGCAAATACCTTCTTGATTCAAAAACTTAATGGAATAAAAATAAGACTAATGTTAGAAAACTAATGAAACAGAAGAAGAATAAAACTGATGCATAATTAAAATAGTTTTTTGAGTAGTGTTCATGGAAGAAGAAGAAAAAAATTAATTTTTTTCTTAATTAAAATAATTTATGTAGCAATAAATACTCCTACATTCCACATTCCACATCCCTTAAACTCATGTCGAGTAGAAAAATCAAACTCATTGTTCTATCAATCCAGCTTTGGCACCACCATTTATGCTATCTATTTAAATTCTTTGGTTCATATATAATAAATATATTATCTAATTTGGGCCTCTAGGCTTGGATATACTTATGTTATACCCAAGGCTAACCCTAATTAAACCTCTAGACCAAGCCCCATTAGAACCTTTTGTGAAGTCCAATTTGAATATTAAGATCAGTGGATGTGTTGGAGATTGGTTACAGTAATCAAGCATAAGGTTCAGTCCATTCTAAAAGTAATTGATATCCTTCATGAGGTTTCATGAGATAAAAATTACCCTTTTTCTTTTTTCTTTTTTTTTTCTGTTCTTGTTGTATGTGAGATACTCATTATACATGCATTATATCTCTCACATATTTTAGTGGATGTGATTTTATAATTTAGCCCTAATTTTGAGGGATGAAATTAAACTATAATTGTGGTGAGGATTAATTAAGACTTGATAATAATGCTTATCTTCTATGCATCTTTTATATCTTCTATGTTTATGTGTAAACCACATATTTAAATTAATGTTTAGAATATTCATAGTATGGAGTCTTCAATGAGTGAAAATCTTAAATGCCATGAAAGTGAGGGCCGGATTCCTAATACATTTGGATAAATACATAGAATTGTGTGCTTTTATGTCCTTATATTTGTTTTGGGGTTATTTAGTTTTTTTTAAAGGATTGGAAAAAGGTAAGTGAAGAAGAATTCAATGAATGAATTTTATGATATAATTCTATTGTTTTAATTCACTCACTTATGCATCATTTCAATTTAAAAGGGAAAATCAACTTATTTTAAACCATAGATAGTAATTTGTGATCAATCATGAAGAAAAAGGTTAAAACAAGTGCTATTGAGAGAAATACAAGAAATAATAGGTTGAGAAGCATGGTTGACAAGAACAAAAATGTGTGAGAATTAATCTTTTTCAATCATCATTTATCTCCATGATTCAATTAATTTTTCATCAATACTACATCAAGATTCAATAGTTCCTTCATAAATTCATCAATCCATCTTTCATCCATCCTCTAGATAGTTTTTTTTACCCTAAATACATAACTTCTTCAAGATTCAAGGTTTATTCAAAATTCATCACTAGAGGATTTTGTGCCAAATAAGACTTTTATTTTCTTTTTCAATTCATTCTTTTCCTAAACTTTATCTATTCTTTGTGTGATTATTTTTTCCATGATTTGTGGCTAAAATCCTATTTATTATGGATGAGATTAAAACCCCAAACTATGGTTTGATATTATAATAACAATTTCTTTATTTGTCTATATGTTATGGGATTATCTTTTAACTCTGATTTTATGACTACCATTTATATTTATGGTTCTATCTAATGTGATTTATAAGGTGTGTGAATATTTTACTTTCCTTATAGTGATACTATATAGGATAATATACTTTATAGGTGGCTATATAAACATGCTAGAATTCATATGTATAATGACTAGAAGGTGATATATGAATTATTTACTTTATCTTAACCTAATCTAGTGATGGATATTGACTCTAATACTTCTATCATATTTTTTCTCACCCACATTAGATAATTGCCTTTTGTTTGCTTTATATTGGTTTCTATTTTAAACACACCCACAATTGTGTTTTTATGATTATTTATGTTTTCATGATTATTTATGTTTTCATGAGTCTAGAGTCTTGGTTAGTATCTTATTTTATTTTACTTTAATGCGAGCTAATAAAATAATAGGTGAGTTATCTCAATCCCTATCCTAGAAAAGAGGGTTTAAATTGTGTTGGCTATAGTCACACCAATAGGGGCTAATAGGTAAGGTTATCTAGATGGCTGCACTGAGTAGTGCCTTTTGATTTTTGATTTTTTATTTTTTAGATATTCTTAGCTTCTTATGTATTTCATGTATTTATATGTAATCATCGTACTATAGTTTGTTTAATGAAGCATTAGAAAAGTTGAATTATGTGTATTTTTTAATGAAGCATTAGATATGTGTATTTTTTAGATATTTCTCACTCATACTATTTTCATTTAAGTTGAAATATTGCGGCCTTGCATTTATTATAAGAAAAGTGTGGATACTGGAGTTAGACTAAGTGTAATGGTAATATTCTTTAAAAGTATTGTTTAGCTTATGCAAATGAATGAATATAAACAAAATAGTCTAGATGTAAGTTTTAGGTTGTCAAAGAATAATAATATATCAAATATAACCTTATTATTTAGTAATATATATTGGAAATCATTAATAAAAATATATATTAATGGTAACAATATTTATAAATAAAACCAATTATAATAAAAAAATAATAACAACAATATATATAAATAATATTTTTTATTGAATACCACAAACTTGAAGAGAAATTCATATAACCATATACATATTTTAATAAAGTTATAATACTTCTAGAAAGAGAAAATATCAATTTATCATGAACCACACATAAATAATGGCAAAAAGATTCAATACTTGCATATATTATTGTTATTTTTATATTAATGTTATACCAAAGTTAATCAGTATTTTTTATATAGAATTTAACTATTCCTTTCTGTCTATACAATCATCAATCTAATAGAGATAATACAGTAAACAAATGCATCCATAATCACACATGATTTCCTAAAAACAACACATAATTCATACTATTAGATATACTATGAGCAGAGGTATAAACTATCCCCATATTTGAACAACTTCAAAAAGTAGTTTTACTCACAATCACATTTTTTAGAAATTTTTTTAGGATAACAATTTCCAAAAATTAATTACTTTGGATAATTACTCTTTTTTACATTGATCTAAAACAGGGTAAATTTTATGATCCATCAAAGATGAAGGGACCAACTACTACAATTAGCAATCTTATCATTAATCTCAAACAAAGTTCCAAGGAGAAAACACCAATATTATCAAGAGTTCCATGAAATCCTCCAAAATGATAACTTGGTCTAATTAGAAGTTCAAATTTTGATCAAAAGATGAATGGGTCACTTGCCTAAAGGTTTATAGGACTTAATATTAGTATGAATCATTAACTCCCTAAAGTAACTATTCTTATATCCTAAAATTAGTGTTCAATTGAGGTTTTTTTTATCTTATTTAGAAAATAAAATTGCCAAAAGTTGTATAATTTTCAATACCTGTGCTTGAAAGTAATTGTTAGAGTTAAAAAATGCTCCCCAAACATACCCTAACTATTTTCATTATTATTTAATTTTGTTGGATTATGTTTTCATTGTTCGCGTGATCTTTTTTAGCATTTTGTTAATTTTTCTAATATTATTTTACGTATTATCTTATATATATATATATATATATATAAGATATATGCATGGTAATTTTAATTATAAACTAAACAATTCTACTTTAGAATTCATAAGGGTTCAAAACATCATCTGAAAAGTTAACGTACTTAAAATTTTTAACTTCTTCTTTGGATGAATATTTTGATAAAAAATTTATAACTTAAGCTATGTAAAAACAATAATAGATTAATATTTAGGTAGGTTATTCATTATTTTTCTTTAAAGTCATACTTTTCTAGTTTTTTTTTAAATATAGTATATGATGTGTCTAAATCTAGGTGTAGGCTTTTGAGGTACGATGGATCTATGCCCATCACTTTAAATAAGCATGGATCTAAGTCTAGCCATACCCAACCCATTACCATTCCTAGTCACTTAGCTTACACAATTGAGGTCCCCAAGGCTTTTTTGCAAAATTTTTATGATATTATCTAATATCTATATATTTGTTTACTTAAATTTAATGAAATGATATTCTTAATAAAGAGGATTGTGGTGAAAGATGGATAAAAAGAAGAGACATTTGAATAGGGCTATATAAGTAATTCAGGATCTAAAAATTCGATTCAATATTTGAGAAATATGATCGAACATTTAGGATATCCTATCCAATTTTAGTCAAAATATATCCCTCATTTAGGATATCTGATTTTTTACTTGAATATCTTATCCAAAAAAATATCCGATATTTTGTTTATTATTTCAATAATACATCATAATCTTGCAATTTTGTTTTTATAAGTTTTTTAAATTTATTTACTGTTGTCTTTTAAACTTTTATAATAATATTTTAATACTTTTTTTAGAGAAAATATCATACTTATATGAATAGTAACTAAAAATCCGAAATCATGGTTGCTAGACACTTTACCTAACACCACATTTCTATCATCAGGATACTAAAATTTAATAGTGTACCCATCCTTGGTTTCTAGAAATCCCACCTCCTTATGAAATAAAGGTCTGAAATATTCTTTGCCAGCCTTTTTTATTCTATTTTTTTGGATCCTCAATGAGACCAATTTTGGACATGAATTGTAAAGTTCAACGTTCAAAAAAGTTCTCATCATATAATATACATAGAGAGCAAAATAAGGATCAAATATTTGGGACTAAAAATAAGTTGGATTGATCAACAAATTCAGAGGGACAAGAGAATAAATGATTAGCAACTAGATATATCACTTACCTGACATTATTCTGATGCAAGAATTACCACTATAAATGCCCAACTAAGTTGGGAAGTAGCAATGATATATATCTCCAAAATTTGTACTTAAATAATTCTATTAATTGTTATAAATTATGTTGCACATATAATTACTTTTCTTATTGTGTGATTACTTAGGAAATTAAAGGATATGGGAGATGGATCAAGATGATTTGTTGTGTGTAGCTGCTGCTGGGTGCTGTTGGTTACAAAAATTTGTTGTATTAATTTGTGATTATCCCATGTGATGCATTTGTCGGCATACTTGGCTAATGGGAATTAAGTTGGCTGTGTAATCTGGCACCCGACCTATATTTACTGGGCTAGCAGGAATGTGGATTACGCAACCCTTGGTAACCATGATTAGCTAGCAAATTTTAGCTGATGGGAATTAATTGTAAATTCAATAATTTGGATTAGTGTACATTGGTAATTTTCTTTGAAGTTGGGTTGTTTCTTTTGCCCCAACTCCTTGACCTAATGTTGTACATTCTCGGCAGATTGTGGGCGGGTATGTTGTAATTATGCATGAAGCCCATCTTCTGTATACGAGCTGTATTATGTGTATTATGTATGCCATATAAAAGGCGTATACTAGACTGTACGTATAATAATTTTTGGGTGAAATACATTCTGATCAATTCTTTTCTGGAACTCTCTTGATTCCTCTCTCTCTCGCGACTGTCTCATTCGCATCTTCTTCTTCTCCCTCGGTCTTCTTCCTTGATCTTCTTCCTCGATCTGTTTCTCGATCTCTTCTGTTACACAAACTTCAGTAGCCGTTAATTCGACTGCGCTTTGAGTTTTTCTAATCTTTCTTTGGATTAAATCCTTAGGTTGATTGTATTGTGTGACTCAAACCCCGTGCTCAATTTACGATCCGGCGAAAACTCATGAAACCTATCCAGGCTTCATCAAGTAATAGCGAAGATTAATGTTGCACTTGAGTGGGGAAAGGCCTGGAAACCTTAGGAAGAAATTGAGATGAAAATTTCACTAGGGGTTTCTATGAAATTAAGGTATTTAAATTGTGGGCACTTTCTTCTCATCTCATGGCATTCCCTTTTAATTTGGTTATTCTCTAAAAGATAATTATTCCATTCTCAAATAACAAGTATCTCACCACTTGAGATAATATTTCTTTACCTTAATATTAAAGCAAATCTTTACTTTATAAAAGCCAAAAGAATTATTTTCTTCATAGAATTAGATAGATAAAATGAAAAAGCATGTATTTTCTTACTACTTTAAAAGACTTGTATGGCATGCTATGCGTGTGGTATCAGACAAGGTCAAAGAAAACATAAATCAAATTGGGTCTGTCATAAATTATATTAAGATTTAGAAAATATGATTATACTTAAGAATTATTAAAAATAAATTACATTCATCATTTTCCTAATATAAATAAAATTTAATTACACATATGAAATAAGAAATTAGAGTATATGTAAAAATAATTGTTGATATGAAAAGATAGAAGTTGTTAACTTGAAGAGGAAAATAAGGGATGGGAGGAGTGATTGGTTGTTCAATCTATATTGGGGATGAGAAACCATAAAAGTCAAATAATGGGGATGATCTATCATGGTAAAGTGAAAGTTAAAAAGATGGTAAAAAAAATTAAAATCTGGAGCCAAGAAATAGGATATATTAAATACCTAGAGCAGTTTTTTTTTGGGACAAAAACAATTATCTTTTTTTTTTAATTACATGCACATCAAGAAGGGAATACATAGTATAGTTTTTATTTATTTATTGTGAAATAAATTTATAAAACTATAAAACTATAAATAAATATTTAATTATCCTAAAGCTTAAAAAAATATATTTTATGGACAATTACTTTAATTTTCAAAGACAACACCTTCCCATCTCTTTGACTAGGGCATTTGGGTATAGTGTTGTGTTTTTCTATAAACATGAATTTAAAATTAAGGATGAAATTAAAAAAAATCATGTAAGGAGATTAAATAAATCAATTATTACATTCATTGTCACATTTGTAACCTTAATCAAAAGTATTAATACTGAAATTTAAAAGGTAATTTGTGAAGTATACAATTTGTGTACCATAAGGAGTTCTCCCGTAATAGTATGGATAGATAAGAAAATAGGTTAAAAAATAAATAGAAAATTTTTGTTTTATTACTTACTATTTTATCATCTTGTAACTTATTGGTACTTTTATAATAAATAAAAAACAAATATAATATTATTGAAAATAAAATAAAAAATTGATGAACAAATACTAGTGCCGCTATAGAATATGAAAAAAAAAATCACATAATTGTAAAATAGTTTACATAGTGAATAGGATGAGAAAAAAGAAATTTTTTCATCATCGAAAGATGAAGAAATATAATGAACCATAACTAATTAAATATGGTTCTTATTATGTGAGGAAGAATTGAACTACATGGTCAAATTGACTCTCAAATTTTTAAACCATTTTAGTGCCTGTATGGTGTGGTTTTGAGTTTTATGTTTTAGTTGTTTAGAGAACTAACACTAACTTTTATTTTTACTTACCATTATTTATGAAAAAATTTTGAATTTATGTTACTAAAGCCACATTGTATTTTTTACAATTTCACTAAGTCCGTCAAAATTTAATTTAAGTTTACTTGAGTATCTAAATAAAATTTGAAAAGATAAAAATAATCATTTAAGTAGTTAAGTGGATCTAAATTAAAATATACATGTACCTGAGTAAAATTATTAAAAAATAAAATATCAATCAACCGAATATTAAACTAAATGTTCAATGTTTAAATAATAATAATAATAAATCAACTACTTGAAATATTGCGTGTCATACATAAGTTAAATGTAAGGTGCATGGTGCACCCCATCATGTGTGCAACTGCAATGTGCAAGCATAAGGAAGAATAAATAATAAAATTTAAAAAGAAACACATATACTCTTATAAGTACCTTTTTTAAGTGAAATAAAACATCGTATTTCTCTTTTTTCCATTAAAAACAACAACAGTGGAAACCTTTATTTATAGTTTTTGTAAATTGATTTCTAGCCAGGTAAATCAAAGTATAAATTCGAACACGTTCCTTGATTTGTAGAACTTATTTTAAATTTTAAAATCACTTTTCATCCCAAAAACATTGAAACCACCATTATATCAAATAGCGAGAATAGGTTTCGCTCAAGCGCCATTATCAAAACCTAAATTTGACAACAATTTTGGGTTAAAGTTATTATCTAAAGTGGTCCATTTTTTCCTATTTTGTGTGATTTTTTAACTTTTGATGATGATTTTTTTTAAAACCATTGCCAGAAATCCCTCTTTTCCCTCATTCTTCAACATATTTTAGACTTTGAACAACGATACGATTTTAGGACCATTATTAAATATTTGATAATGGTTGTTAAATCCCATTTTCTATATTGATGGAATTTTTTTGCATTTCCATGTATTAGTGCACGTTTTCCAAAATTCTCACTCAAGTCTCACTCTCTAAATTCCAAGGCCAATGGTGTCAGGTTGTTAGGTATTTATTTTAAATGTGGTTGATCATAGTTGTCTTATTTTTTGGACATAAATTTTTTGAGTTTGAAATTAAATGTGCAACCATGAGACATATAGTAAAATTAAATTTATTAACCAGAAATGGAACTAAAAAATGAAATCCTTTCACGTAAATAAATATAATTAGGTTTGAAATGCAAACACATGATTCATATTATCATACTATATAATAGGTTACTCGCTATATTATTATTGATATATTTTCTCAATAAAGAGCATGCACTTGATTGAACTAGCCATATATCAAATGTCCCATAGATATATAATGGAAATCATGCCTTTTCTTAGATCAATTTAAGCCATTCAGTTGTCTTGCCATTGGCATAAAGATAGAAATTGATGGAATGAACTTGACGCAATAGAAAACCTCAGTCTAAATATTACACACACACACACACACACACCCACCCCAATGGACTTGATATAATGTGAGTCATGGGTTTCGTAAAATCTTAAAATCATATTATATTATCATCTCCAATTAGAAGCTCAAACTTGCAGCTAAAATAAGGGTTTGAACTTTGAGTCCTTGTTGAAAGGTCCTTAGAACTTGAATTTGTTATGAATTGTTAAATCTTCAATACAATTACCTAGGTAAGCCGACAACCCTTTGATATACTCAAATAGATAACCCAAGCTTTGCCTATGCATCATGATAATTGGATAAACTTTTAGTGTTAGGTTCACAAATAAAGTTTTTTTTTCCCTTTTTTCTAATGTATTCAATGATGTATAAATTTTTTTCTAAGGAGATTTAATAAAGAAATAATTAGCTAAGCTAATACATTAACATCTAATTAACTTGATTCCACTCCATTCCACTTTTAAAGTTCTTATTTTGATGGGAAAAGAACACAACAACTGTTAGGGGCAAGCAAGAGAGAGGAGGGGATTGTATAAATTTAGAGTTTAACGAACTAACAATTGAAAATCTAGGGCTGAAAAATGTGGATAGCCAAATGCCTAGCTTAGAGATAATTTTCCTTCATCAAAACACTAAAAGGTAACATAGATTACCACCTCCTCCCCTTGGTGGCCAACAACTCAGTGGACATATGAGATAAAGATTTGAACTACAACACTCACTTTTTGATCCCATTTTTTACCATAAGATTTGTAATGAGCTTGGATAACTTTAGTATAGTGTTTCTAAATATAGACATTCATAAATAATAAATAAATCTTCATACATTAAATTTTCATAAGGGAAAAGGGGAAGTAATGAATACATAGTTTGGTATCAAAGATAAGTTCCATTGAGAAAAAAAATTGACATAAATCTAATATTAAGAAAGAGGTGACTAAATTATTAGCAACCAAATATGACACTTACGTACCATTAGTATATAGATGCAAAATTGAATAACTAAAAAAAAATGACAACTTCTTTGGGAAGAAAATAAAAAAAATTAGTGAGGAACTTGGCATGGAAAAAGAGTGTATGAGTTATAAGAAAAATAAGATGTAAAGATTAGCATTTTTTTTTTTGGCAAGACATGAATGGGGCATCTAACTAAATCATTGGCATTGAATTTTCATTTTGCATCATTTCACCTTGGTTATTCTCCCGACAAATATATTGGCATGTTGTTTTCTTATTCAAGAAAAATAATAATGTCAGTAGTTTGTAATACAAATGGTGAATTAAGTAATTTTGTATATCCCCTCTAATGTAATACAATTTACTTTGATTTAAAAAATTAAATACTATTTAGAAAATTTATATTATTTAATAATGTTAATTTTACAAATCAAAATTTTCGTCATTTATTTACAACTCGCTCATCCAATAAGTAGGTCTCACATATGAACTAATATATAAGGAATCCAAACTTTATAAGATAATTATAAAATAATTATAAAATTTTTGTCTTAAGGATATGTTTTCCAAGTCTAATTTTTTAGATTTGATCCAATCTTATCTAATCTAACTAGATTTGATATGATTTGAATTAAACTTTAAGTAACTAATTATTATAAATGATAATAATAATAATAACACCAAAATAATAATAATAATAATTATTATTATTATTATATTAAAAATAAGAATATTAATTATGGTAATAATAATAAAAATAAATACTATAATTATTATTATAATAGCAATTATCATTATTAAAAACATCAACATCACCATTACTATTATCATTATCATTAATATAAATGATCATAAAGATTCTAATTAATATTGCAACTAATTATAATTCTTTTTATTTTTATATTTATAAATATAATATTAAAAAATAATAGATATTACTTTAATATTATCTTAATTTTACATAATATTAATACTATCATTAAATTGGTGGACATAATAATTATTATACTAATTATTTTAATCATATGTATTATTATCATTATCATCATCATATTTATGATAACTATCATTATATTTATGATCATGAAGTGATACCTCCTCCTGATATGCTTTGTTCTTGCTTAAAAAACTAGATTTCGTACAAGCTAAATGTTACTCTAACTATCACAATAGAGTATAACATCATTCTACATTTAGCCTATCTCTTCTACAAACATGGATAGCCATACCATCTCTATACTTACCTCTAACATAGCCACATACTCAACTTCTATCATAGATAAAGAGATGCCCAGCTAAAAATAGTACCGCCCACATTAAAGATATAACCAAAAGAACTCTTACTAGTATCTATATCCCCAACAAAATTAGCATCAACAAATCCTTTTAGCTTAACAACACCTTTAAAAAATATAAGAGATATATCCAAATTATGCTTCAAATACCTTACGAGCCGCTTAACTACTTCCCAATGAGTCTTCCTAGGTTTAGACATAAACCTACAAACCACCCAAGCAACATGAAAAATATTTGTTCTAGTGTAAACCATAACATATATAAAGCTTCCAATGGTAGATGCATAAAGAACTTTATCCATGTATTCTTACTCTTCAGTTATTGTAACACCCCCAAAATTTACTACTAAAAAATTTCGTTTTATTAAAAGAAATTGCAGAAGCAAAATATTAAAAGGTGAATTTCGGGGATATTACTGCCACACTTAGTACCAGACCGGTTCACTCATACCGTTCCAGTACCAAGTGCTAAGGCTAAAGAACAAAATATCAATTGCTAGAAATTCAAACCATTATTAAACCAGAGTAGTGCAACTGAACATTTTATAAGACTAGGTTCCACTAATGGTGGTTACAAGAACAAGGAATACATTTAAACCAGAAAGTAAAGGTAAAGGGAAAACCATAAGAGTCCGGATAATCTTTTAGCTCTTTCCCGTTGCCCACTTGAGTAGCACCTGAAATTGAACCTACAAGGGACGCTGCCCATTGAATAGGCAGGGGCCCCACAAAGTGAACCCTTCAGTACTACGGTACTGAGTAACCCTTTAAAGTCACACTTAAAAGTAGGCCCGTAATGTCACACATGATACAAAGCTATATATATATATATATATATATAACAAGATGTGTACATATAACATTCACATAATTAACAATCACATCAGATATCAATAGGTCATTATGAACAATCGATACTTTCGGCCCTTAAGCCATGTCATAGTGCAAAATCAATACATTCGGGCCTTAAGCCATCATTATTCAATCAATCTCATATTTTATATCTATGTGAGTGCGAGAACCCCACTATTATAGCCGGTGGATCGGTCACTTATAGGGCAGAATGCACCTAACCACTATTTTATGCCGGTGGATCGGTCTCCAAGGCAAAACGCTTCTGGCCACTATTATTCGCCGGTGGACCAGTCTAGCCCTGACTCACATGGTGTTCATCTATAAGTGATTAGTATTTTTTTCATAACTTTATTCACATACATCACTGGTTTTATTGAGCTCGGGACCCCCACTATTATTGCCGATGGATCGGAATACATATCAACATCATCCAGGGCAACACGCTCCTGGGCCACTATTATATCCGGTGGATCGGTACTCATAATCACTTGCCAGGGCATCAAGCTCCTGGGCCACTATTATATCCGGTGGATCGGTACTCATAATCACTTGCCAGGGCATCACGTTCTTGGGCCACTATTATATCCGGTGGATCACTACTCATAATCACTTGCCAGGGCAACACGCTCCTGGGCCACTATTATAACCGGTGGATCGGTAATCAATATCATAATTCAACTGGGCCCGACTTATAATCTTTCACTTTCATGATTAGTATTTTTCCCTTCTTTAATCAACACAACAAATCCATTTATTTGCCTCGGACGGGAGATCAAGAACCCGAGACACAAAGGTACACCAGTCATACCGGTGCATACAAGCTCCTCAGTACCCTTCAACCATGAACCCAAGGACGCAAAGGTACCCTGGTCGTACTGGTGCATAAAGCTAATCAGTACCCTACCAACAAGGACACCTAATTCATAAGTATGCATACCCCCTAAATAGGTCTGTAGAGCTAGATAAAGTAAGATATAGGGCCTGGCTGGGGCACAAAGGCACACCAGCAAATACCAGAATAATCGTGGACTAAACCATGTCTTTAGGGTAGCGACCCCTAAAGAGTCACCATTCCCGATCTCGAGGTCTTTCACTTTAAGTATTAGTGTCTTGATTAAGGTGATCATAAAAAGCACAGTAATCAAATACCTATTCACTTTCAATCGTTCTAATATCATTAGTCGTTTCTTATTCAGGCGGTTATCTAAGATAACACAGAAAAATCATTAAGGCCATCATAATCTCATATAATTCTGAATTAGGATTCGTTCTCGTAATACTTACTAATTATCAAATACTCTTACCTTGCTAATCAGCGTTATTTGAGTCACATTATAAAATTCCACAATCACAGCGACATGTTAGGTACAAATTACTCATTTACCCCTTACTTATGTAATTGCTAAGTCATCCCTTCCTTACTTGACAAATTACCATATTACCCTTAAGGTTACATAATTATCAAATTACCCCTTACTCGGCTTATGTTACTAAGTTATCTCCTATACTTTTTTATCACCATTCACCCTTCATAATTGTTAACCTTAACATATTTCCCTTTTTGGTTGGTTAGATTACCAAATTGCCCTTCTCCTTTGTCATAATTACTAAATTGCTCTTGAGTTGGATAAATTACAAAATTACTCTCCTTCATTATCATGATTACCATTTTGCCCCTTTAGTTGGTTAAATAATTATCAATTTACCCTTTAGTTGGTTAAATTACCAAATTGTTCCTTTAGTTGGATAGATTACCAAATTGTCATTCTCCTTTATCATAATTACCATTTTACCCCTCTCGATTATTATAATTGTCATTTTACCCTTTTCAATTATTCTCAACCCCAAATTACCCTTCTTCATAATTACAATTATTAATTTACCCTTCTTCATAATTATAATTACTAATTTACCCTTCTCCACATTTATAATTATTAATTTACCCTTCTCCATATTTATATTTATTAATTTACCCTTCTCTATTCTTATAATTACTATATTGCCCTTCTCCATTATTAAAATTACCATAATACCCTTTTATTGGTTAATTTACCTGATTACCCTCCTTTATTATCATAATTATCCAATTACCCTTTTATAATCATAATTTAATTACCAATTTATCCTTCATCGTTATCATTATTACCAAGTTACTCCTTACTCCCAAGTGTGCCATAAATATCCTTTTAATTTACAAAATTACCCTTCTACCCCTTACTTCTAAATTACCATAATATCCTTTTATTTACAAAATTACCACAATACCCTTTTACTTGTAAAATTACCATAACACTCATTTTACTTTACAAATTACTATTTTACCCTTTTACATCCAAAATTACCATTTTTATCTTTCCTTACAAAATTACCATTTTGCCCTTCTTTTCCCAAAAGTACCATATTACCCTTTACTCCCATAATTACCATAATACCCCTTTACTTATAAAGTTAACATTTTTCCATTTGCTTATAAAATTACCATATTGCCTTTTTACTCCCAAAATTATCACTTTACCCTTTACTCCCAAAATTACCATAATACCCCTAACTTCCATAATTACCACAATACCCCTTTTTACTTGTAAAATTACCATATTGCCCTTTTGCCTTCAAAATTAACACTTTACCCCCTTTATCACACCACTTCTATTAAATTAACATTATCACATGGAATAACAATATTAGTACTCCATTAACAATATCCAACTCCACCAACCATTATATTTTAACATAATACATATTAGCATCCACACATTTAGGCCATAATCTAGTACAAGGAATATTACTGAAATAACCCTAGGGCTAACAATAATATTATTCATGCATAAAGGTTCACAATAACATTAAATAACAAGGATAGGTACTTAATGCTTCCATTAATAGCCAAACTCTTTCCTTAAGCAACATTTCCACACATAGCACGTGAAGGGCATACTTTCCTTTTTATTGAACAATGCAAGCAAGCACATAAATTATATTAACCATCATATATCAAACATAATAACATATTAAAATTCCTAATGTGTAAACATACGTTTATCATGCATTTAAGTGGGGTATAACGATTACCTTAGATCCCGTAAAATCGAATTTTACTGGTATCCCGGTTAAAGATTCAAGCATTAAATAGAAAAATCAACACCTAAAAAATAATATCAACAATTATTATAGTAGAATAAGAAAATCGAAGCATAAAACCTTATGAAATTTACTTAATGAAATAATTAAATTAAATATTATCATACCTTGAAGATTTTAAATAAAAATGGCCAAATAATGTAGAAACTTATGCTGCATATGCAGCATGAGCTGCATGCAAAAATAAAAGGAGGAAAGGCTCGAAGAGGGGGTGATGGAAGGTAAAATGGTTATTTTCGGGTTGGGGTCTTTAGGCTAGAAAAGAAGATAGGTGGGGGAGGTTTCAAGGCAAGGGAATGGTGCAGGAGTGAAGAGGGGGTGTAGGTGGATTATGGGGATGGGTTGTTGGCGGCTAAGGGCGGCGGATGCAGCGGCAGCAAGGCGGCGAAGATGGCTGCCGAGGTAGGTCGAGGTGGAGAGGCTGAGAAGGAAGGAAAAGAGGAGGGAAAATGGAGGGGTGCAAGGGCTGTTTTCGACCAACTAAGGCATGGTGGTGGTAGAGGGGGTTACAGGGAGAAGATTGGTGGTCTGGGTGGCGGAAGAGGCGGTCGGACGGCGGCGTAAGGAGGGGTTGCAGGTGGGCTGTCAAGAAGAGTGAAAAACAAGGAGAAAAGAAGAGGGGAGGAAGAGGGTTGCGGGATGGCTTGGGAAGGATATTGGGGTGGTTCGAGGCTGAGGTGGAGGGTGGCAGGGAGCGGCGCAGGGCGTTGGTGAGGCGGCAGGAGTGGCGGACGGCGGTGGCGACGCAAAAACAGGGGGGAAAAGTGGAGGGGAGAAAATGAAAGAGAAGGAGGGATCAGGGGTAAGGCTCGACAATAATGGGGTAGGAAAAATGGCTGAAGAGGAGAAGAAAACGAAGAGGGAGGGTAGGGGAGATAGGTGGTTGGTCGGTGGCAGGGTTCAAGGTGGTAGGGAGAAGGTGACGATGGGGAGGAAAGGGGAGCCATGCGGGATGGGGTGCATGGCTGCCCAGTTTCCTAAACAATGAAAAAAAGGGGTAGGGAGAGAGAGAGAGAGAGAGAGAAGGATGCAGGTGGTTGTAGAAGGTGGCAGCGGGGCGGTGGCCGGCGTCTCGGTGGTCGGGCATGGCGAAGGGGATTGATCATGGTTGCTGTGTCGAGGCAGGTGGAGAAGAAAGAAATAAGGGAGCAGGCCGGTCAAGGAAGGGAAAAAGAAAGGCTGGCCGGCCGGTCCAGGGGAGAAAGGAAGGAGGAGAGGAGGAGACTGGGCTGGCTGTGCATGTGGGGTGGGTGGGGGGAAGAATGGGCCGCTGGCCCAGGTGCAAGGAGGGGAGCAAGCCTGGCAACCCAAGCCAGGGAAAGGAAAAAAAGAAAAAGAAAGGGAGGAGGAAAAGGAGAAAAGGAGAAGGAAAAGAAGAAAGAAAGGGAAGGAAAAAGGGAAATAGGGAGAAATAATTTAATTTAATTTAGAGCATAATAAAATATAATATTTTTGATAAATTATTTAACTTAATAATTTAATTCAATATAAATTAATATATTGGTTTACAAAGGCTAATTTTGGTCAAATATTAGTTTGAAAAATTATTTAAATAAAAATAATATGATAAAATAATAAAATATTTATTTTTAATTTATTAAATACTCCTATCCAAATTTACATACTAAAAAATCCATAAAATAATTACACTAAATCATTTTAAAAGCTAATTTATTTCAAATAAAAGCTATTTATTAAATTAATAGTTTCCTAAAATCTTGGGGGATTACAGTTATCTTAGGTTATTGTGTCTTTGATAACTTAAAATGACTTTCCAATGGAAATCTCCTTGGCTTATCATCTTGATTGCTAAATTTAAAAAGCACGTTCTCAATATAATCAATTTGAGACAATTTTAAGGTCCCTTCAAAAGTGTCCCACAAAATCCTCATGCCAAGTATCTATTTTGCATGGCCCAAGTTATTCATTTTAAATCTATAAGACAATCTAAACTTCAAGTCTTTGATGGCTTTCATGCTAGTAACTACAATCAATATGCCATATACACATATAAAATAGTAAGATGATAAAAGAGCCATTAGACCTACTGAAGTAGCAACAATGGTCTTGCTCACTCTATCTAAAACTACTCTCATGCATAAATGCATCAAACTTGAGGTACCGCTGTCTCGACACTTGCTTAAGTTCATAAAAGTTGTTCTTAAGTTTATAGACTAAGCCCTCATGAACAAGGACTGTAACAGAGTAGGTATGGATTTGCTGCCCTTTACCCTTTACTCAAACTTGTTGAGAAATTCTTTACCCGTATATGTACCCATACCCAAATGAATATTTGTTGCCTCACTTATATCCATATCCATTAGATACCTGATACTCACCAAATAATCTTTCACCTTATAGATCAATTCGTTTCCTAATCCACTCGTTACCCAATGGGTTTTCCAAACCTATTTACCCAAATAAAAAAAATAAAATTAAAAGGTAAAAAAATCACAACAACAAGTATAAAAAAAATAGGTTGAATTGAAAGATAATCAAAGTAACTAAATTGTAAAGATAAAGAAACCAACAAATAATAACTAGTAATTGACAAATAACAACTAGTAACCACAAACAACAACTTTAATTTAGGGATTCTAAAATAAAATTAAAAGACTTGATTTTATACAAGCAAGGTCAACCTTGATTCAGTAAATAAGAGTATAAGAAAAACAAAAGTGAGAAAATAGAAGAAAAGTTAAGCTTACCGATGAGATTTAACCACAAGCGTTGAAATGACGTTGAGATGGTAATAAGATGATGTGATGATGACCACTGAAATGTCGAAGTGGTTATTTGGATAACTAAGTGAAAAGGTAATGAGAATTTGAGGCCAATAAGATTGAGAGGAGAAAGAGAGGGTTGCTTCTGGTGGTGAGTAGTAGGTTTGAGACTTTGTGAATTTATGAGGCTAGTTAAGGTACAGAAGGATGGACTAGATTTTGGTTTAAATTTTTAGATCTAGAAATTTGAATAAATTTATTTTTAAATTATATTTTTAGGGCTTTGGGTTAATTTTCATTTGAATCCTTGGTATATTTATTGTTAGGATCTTTAAATGAAGGGTAAGAATATATTTTTACAATGGGTAAATAGAGGCATACATGGATTTTAGGACCCCATACCCATTATTATACCCATACCCTATGGATTTTCCCTCCTTTGTATCCATATTTGTATTCATTTATATATTTATCAAGTAAAATCCATATGATTTTGAGTAAAGCCGGTTTAATTTTCATCTCTACTTACAACCTAGAACATTGTACCCTTGTGGTTGTTGCATGTATAGTTCCTCATCTAAATCACCAAGTAAAAATGTAATATTTACATCCATATGTTGGAAATGCATATCTTCAAAAGCCACAATACTCAACCATATGTGGATCATAATCATCTTCACCATAGGAGCAAATATCTCATCATAATCAATTCTCTTCTTCTTTGAGTACCCTTTGATTGCCAATCTAATCTTATTCCTCTTGGTGCCATTATATTCCTCCTTAATTAAAAAAAACTTAGTGAGTAGTACTTTCTTCCCAGTTGGCAAAGTGGCCAACTTCTATGTTCCATTCTTCTCTAGAGTGCACATCTCATCATCTATGGCTTGTTTTCACTTGAATGAATTCTACACTTGCATCAATTGACAATAAGTAATGTAATGTAGGATACCTAATAGGTGGGTGGCCTTTAGTACCCCTGGTTGACCATCTTAATGCTAGAGTTAGGATAACATGATCAACAACTATAATTCTTGGAGAATGCCCACCATCAGTTGTATGCTCATCAAGATCATCAGTAGTCACTTCAAAATGTTGTAGCTTTACTTTACTTTCACCTGACACATTCTTCCTATCCTTATACAATATAGACTCATCAAATACAACATCACAATGTCTGATCACCCTCCTAGATACAAACCTAGAATCGATATATAAACTCACTAGTAATATAACTAATAAAATAACATTTAATTGAATTCATTTCAAGCTTATCCCAATTTTTAAGATCAACATGAACATGTGACATAAAACCAAAGGTTCTCCATTGAGAGTAATTTATCTTCTTACCCGACCAAGCCTTCTCCGACATAGCATTACCAAGAGATTATGAAGGGGCCTTATTGATCAAATAGGTAATAGTGCTCACAACATTAGCCTAGAACTACTTCGATAATCCTGAGTGAAACCTCAAACTCACTGCACATTCATTTGAAATCCCATTTATCCTCTTAGCAACCCCATTCTGACATGGCTTAATAGAAATAGTTTTATCCCACTTGATCCTACTATTAGCAATACATTTCCAAAAAACTGAACTATAACACTCACCTCTATTACCTGACTTGAGGCACTTGAGCTTCAAACCTATTTCATTTTCAACCTCAACCTTCCACATCTTGCACACCATGAAAACATTATATTTCTACTTTAGGAAGTAGAACCACACCTTCATGCTACAACCATTAATGAAAGTAATAAAACATTTTGAGCCTCTAATTGATTTTACTAGCGCCAACCCCTACATATCTATGTGCACTAGCTTCGACCTCTCTATATTAGGCTCTTTCCTGAGTAAAGTTTACCCTCTTTTATTTTCTAAAAACAAAACTCTCACAAAAACCCAATTTAGCATATTTAAGATCAAGCAAAATGCCCCTAAAAGCTAAAAGTTTCATACCTTTTTCACTCATGGGCCAAGTCTACAATGCCACAACCTAAAGTGAACCGGGTCTCCAGCCACAATAGCTACATTTGTCAACCCGACTGTAGAGTATAACGTCCCTATCATCAACCCTTATACTATCACCATGACATCCTTTGCAACCTTTTAGGGCCTCTCCCCAAACATAGTGTTGTGACCTGAGTCATCTAACAAGCTAACTAATATTATATTCTTTTCCGTCCCAAGGATAAATCTAACATCCTCCAAATCTTGAAGAGAAGCTATGAAATGGGTCCCTACAACCACCAGAGTAAAATGATGCCAAAAAATCCAAGATCCATAAATCTAGTAAGCTTTCCATACTATAAACCAAAGCATCAGTCACATTAGCAAAACAAGCTGAACTATTACTGTCCTCAGCATAGTGTTACTAATTATTATTCTTAGGATTCTTGAAATCCTTCTTAAGATGTCCTTGTGTACCACAATTCTGAAAAGCTGCTTGACCATGACTTTAATAGTCCTCCCCCAATATTATGAGAATTAGGATGATTAAAAGTAATGATTTTCATAAGATGCTGCTTAGCTAATAAAATATCGTATGATTTTCATGGTATTATATTCATAAAATATTTTAAACCCTTTAGAGTTTTAGATTTTTAGAGTTTTAATAAGGAATTTGTATGTTATTATCTTCTCAACTTGTTATAAAATATTTTAGACATTAGAATTTTCATAGGATATAAACCTAAGATATTATTTCAATAACATGATTAGATAATTGCCCCCCCATAAAGATGCATTTTATTTTACAATGACATAAAACATTATTTGACTTATAAAGTATATTCTTGAATTTCACATGACATTATTATTACTTTCATTAATTATGATCTCACTAAAAATAATAAAGGAAAAATGCTATACAGTTTGACTAGTAATTGAATTATGTTTTTTAGTATACAATCATTAACCAAAAAGATTTATTAGCTAATTTTTTTTCAATATTTGGTAAATATTTATTATTATTATTTAATACTTAATATTATTGTAGAAAAAAATGAAAGATGCAGTGTATATAGTATGTCAATTACCTTTTGTAACTAATCTAATTTACTAAGTGAAAGTTTGTTCCTTGTTCTTTATATATATATGGAAGTAATGTAGTTATTGAACCCTATTCAGGAGGAAGAAGGGGGGAAAGAGTAGAAAGAACATAGAGGTGGTCTTATCTCCAGGGGTTTGCAATATGTGAAGAGGCGGAGAAAATTGAGCAGCTATAATAATTAATCAAAGGTAAGGTATAAGTTAAGTAAACAAATAAATTATTTTCTTACATAGTACTAACTCAAGCTCTTTTTGATAAGAGGTTGACATTATTGACTTATATTCATGCATTTTGGTATTATTTATTGGTGCTTATACAATCTTGATACAATACTTTTAATAAACATATATATTTACATGCACCATATGCATACTACACATGATAGGTTGGCATGCTAAAAGTTTGTCCACTAATCATTAGTCTTAAAGGTACGTAGCATCTAGGAGATTAGATATGTGAACATTTCAATACACTAAATCATGCTTCTATAGAAAGATGGATAGCGGGTTCATGGGTTAAGTAAAAATTATGGTGGAAAGTTAAATAGCAACCTTCCCAAATGGGTACATGAATAGGAAAAATTAAAAAGGTGATTGTTTTATAAAATATTTGTTGTGATTGACAAGGTTACTACTCAAACGTGTTTGAGTATTATACAATACTTTGTGAATAAGTGGTTATCCTAATGGTTTATGGTAACGATGGTTGTTTGGTGGATGTCTACATATTATAAAATTATGAGAAATTTTGATTTCACATGATTTCCTATAAAAAAATAGAGTAGTTAATCAATCGACCATATTAACAATAGTTTATCATTCTTATTACGGTATACTTGATTATATTTGATTCATGCTTATAAAATATTGGCATACTAAATAAATTCTATCATCATGCTCAATTAGAAGTTTATTTTAATACTTGAGGATAGAGAGAGTATTTAAACTTTAAAGCATAGACAATGAGTTGAGATAGGTTGATATTTTGGGATCAATCTAATTGGTATAAAGAAGATGCAAATTTATTTAATTAGCATAATTGTTAGTATTAATAGTTATTTATTATTAATTTATAGGAAATTTATATAGTGAATATTTGTTGATTGGATTGCACTCTAGGTAACCCACTTACTTTTCTAACTACTTATACATAAATTACTAACTATATTTTGATATATGTAATAATATTTTTATTATATATGATTTAAGGTGATTTAAATTTTATATATAGGGTAACCATTATTTTACAAACCTTTATGTTTTAACAACTTGATTCATAACTTTATTTAACACTATGAGTTTTATAAATATAAGTTCGCTCATATATGTCTTTATAAATTTATTTTGCTAACATTTTTGGAACATATATAGGGTGATTATGTGATTTTATATATTATTGGTAATCATATAAAATTTATGGTATATGTTGACTTATGATATTATTATTTACATACGTACAATATTTATTTTCCTAATTGGTATTAAATTATGATGATGGTTGGAGTGTCCCCCAATTGGTCTATATATTTGAAAAGTGCTTAAATTGAAAGGTTGTTTTGTGAAAGATTTATTTTTAAAAAATAGTATTTTATTTACAAAAAAAATTATTTTTGGAAGGTTTTGGTTATGAGGAAGTTATTTTTGGAAAGTACTAAATATGGAAGACATATATTATTTATAAGTGATTAAATAAGGAATGAATATTGTTGTGCGATTTAGATGTATTATATGGTCACCTTGAATAAGACACTGAGATTTAAAGTGGAGGATGTGGGTGGAATAGGGTCCTTTAGGTTTGGCTTGTTGGAGTTGGGGATCAACAATAGCCTTTCCTTGGATTGTAGAGATGCGTAGTTTCTTGGTTTATTGACCTAACTAAGAGCCACTAAGGCTCTACGTCTACTCCATTAGGGTCTTTGGACCTCTCGGTGGGTGTGTAAACTTAAGGATTGGATAACTGAGGTTCAATTTTACCCTTTGGTGCTAGGATCACTAAGATTGCCAAGGAGCTGGATCTCTTATGTTTGGTTTTAGTTGTTGTTGGATGTATTTGGAATTATTTGCTAGGTAACCCTCCTATCTCCATAAATAAAAGTAGATGGTGTGTTTAAGTAGTTACTGATCAAAGAGGCTTCATAAAATGTGGACTAATATTTATCTTATCATTTGACTCATATGTGGTGTTTAATGTACTATAGTGATTCTCTAAATTATAATATTTTTTTTCTAAATAAATGATGACTTTGTTATTCCCCTAGACAACTTGTAATCTCATTGTTAAATGTTTTAACTGAGTTTACAATAGTCCATGATGTATATGGTAAGCAGAGAGTCTTGTGCAAGTAGATTATAACCATACTTGATGGTGGATGCATGCTTGTGGGGTTATTTAATAGAATAGTTTAGCTTAAATAGTTTTATCTTTTGATGTTGTTTTTATTTCAAAGGGGTTTTAAATGTAGTAGGGTTATTTAATTTATTAGTGTGTCATCAACTACTTTTGACATTATTATTTGACTTTGTTCCTATGTTTTCCTATTATATTAAAAATATTTTGAAGGTTTTGGTTTTGGTTTCTATTTTAAGATTTAACCTTAGTATCTAATATAAGTAGAATAGTGGTGTCTACTTATAATAATTGTGGCAGTAATATCCTCATCATATTTATCTTCCACATATATCTTTCCTGATTTTTTTTAGTGGATTGGTTTTAAAGAAATGGAGTTTTTACAGTGAATCTTGAACTTACCCCTAAATTTTGATTTGCCATAGCTCCCAGACCTTTCTTGTTACCCCTATAATAGCCCAATGTTTTTTAACCCTATTTCCTAGGGGATTAGTTTCCTAATCCATTCCTTAACCTTTAAATTTTATTTAAACACCTTTCACATATCTCTCAAACCCTAATTTATACTTTCCTACCCTTCAACCACTTATTTTTTTTAAAATTCAGACAATTGGTGGTCACCTAAACCTTACCATTGGTCAACCAACAACTAGCATTCCTAAATCCTTTATCTAGGGCATCCATTAGTCGACCAAAACTAAGTAATCATCACTAACCTTGACTTTCTTAATTTATTTTGAACTAAAATCATTTCCTATGGCCAATATGTTTATATATTTGGTTTCCTAGACTAATTCCATACATTTTGCTAATTTATCATAATTTTTAAAATTATTTGATTATTTTTTTTATTTTATCCATTTAGTGGATATTCTACCTTTTAAACCTCGGTGACTTTCTAGGACATAAGGACATCAAAATTCATACCCCTTCATCCCATAATTAGAGCGTGCTTTATCCTTGTTCACTCAACCAAAAATCTAGCCATAGTCACCTATATCACTTTCCACCAACTGGGTTACACTCTCTCACCCATATCAATCATTCCCATCAGTCCTCTTGTTTGCAAGCAACCGCTCCCATCTAATTTTTCCCTCTTTATACTACTATTTCAGATAACCATAAGGGGGAATGCCCCTATGGTTGGTCATTACAAACTTAGAAAAATTTCTAAATCCTACTTTGCTCTCTTATCTCTTCATGTTCTTAGGTAATGTTATTTTTGGATTCCTCCCTTGTGTCGATCCCCTCCATTTTTCTTTTACCCTTTTAACTTCTAAAGTCTTAAACCTTAACTCTTTTTTTCTTATTTTAGAAAAATAGAGTTTAATTCATAGATTGATGAAGGTTTGATTCAAGCTTATTTAAAGTCTCCATTTTCTATCTTTAAGGGTTATTCTCCTCCCTTTTAATTTTCCCCTCCTATTCTAACCCTTACTATAATTATTTTATCTAATTATTTTATTTTTATTTTAGGTAATCAAAGTGTGGAAGGAGGTGATTAGAAGTATTTATTACTTAGAGACTATAGTAGTTTTTGGTATAGATACATGATTCTAGTTTTGGATAATTGTTGTTATATATTACTTTTATGAATTTTTCAAGTTATCATATTTTGTGCTAGAAATTATGTTTAGGTTTCACTTTTATTAATATCCATTTATTAATTGGTAAATTCATAATTTTATAAGGTTTATGATTGTATGTGAAATTTTTATAGTTTATGCCTTGCTAGGCTTTACCATAAAACCTCAATCATGAAGGTGGATAATACTATGTTAATAAGTCTATGGATGAGTAGATTTAATTATGTTTAAATATTGTAATTGGTGTAGTATGTTGAGGTTACAAGATTTGGGGTTTTAGGTTTATAGGGGTATCGACTATAGGATAAATTGGGTTTTGAGGATTATTTTAATTAAAGAAAATTATATCTTTGAGTTTCTAATAATGTAATGGTGGTTGGGTTTAATTTTGGTGAATTATGGAAGCTTGTAAAATTTTGTGGGTTATATGTGTATTTCTACCTCGAGGATAAATTTGATCTCTTTTCGAGTTTCTGCAAAAAAAAATGAGAATGTCATTATAATCCTTGAGGTCTTTAAATTAAATTAAATATATAATATATTAGAGTTTGGATGAGTCTAGTCTAAATCATGAAAATAATAAATTAGGAGGTGTCTTGGTGAATTAGGAACATTTGGCCTTTTTAGATAGAATCTAAAAATCTTAGGTTATATAAGAATTTTTAGGCATGAAAATGTTAAGTGTGACATGGGAAATATCAGGAAAAAATAGGAGTAACATTGGTGTAGTATTATAGGAAAATAAATTAATTTGGGAATAGTAATAAAGGGAGAATATCGGTATTTTATGTGTAAAATATTGGGGATTGATTATGATTTTTGTATATGGTATTGTTAATGATATACTAGACTAGTGCCTTAAATTTAATGAAATAGAGAGCCTTATAGGTAGAATTATGGAGTAATTATAAATTAGGATTTTATAAGGGCATTATATTCATTACCCATGCGAAATGTTCCTTTTTGAGCTTAATGTGTGCTCTTATATCTTAGCTTTACTTCATGTGATCATAAGATATCTAATGAGTTTAATAATTATGCATATCTAAGTGTTTCAAGTATTAAAAATTATTGGAATGAATTCATAATAATCCAAAATCCTCATAAGAAGTTGATAAGTAGTTTTCCTCATGATAAGTAAATAGTAATAAAAGAGAGAAAATATGATGGAATTAAGTAAATCAAGTAATACATTTGATTAACACTTAAAGAGGAGTATCACATGATATAGGACCAAGTTTTTGAATTATTGAAATTACTACATGATTCTATCGAAACTAGATGGCCCTAATATATTGTACATTAATCTGATCCACTGGTCTATAGGGAATATGTGTACTTGAGGATCAAAGGTTTATAAGTGGCCCAAACATGTTTTATCCTAGATGTGAGAGTATTAGTTTGGTTAACTACCTTCCTCCCATAGTTGGTGGAATGGGGAGAGTATTGTTACTAATAATTTCCTAGTCTCATTCCTTAATTAAATTAGTTTATATGCTCACGTTAGTATGTGAGGCAAATGTATCTCTAGATTACTCTTAATCTTATTCTTCAAATGATGAGGAATAAGAAGAATTAGCATACTTAGAGATGAAACCCATTATGCTTGAAAATTCTTATGTTTCTAATATTTTATCAAGTGATTCTTACAAGTATTATAAATATTTGTAAAAAGTTCTTGTTAGTGAAAATCTTTGATGTATAAGACAATGGAATTAAAAGAATTACAAAGTGAATGGAAAAATAAGGCTATAAGACACAAAGTTGGATTACACATATTAAATCTATGTATTAAATATTTAGAGTTTGTGTAGCTTTTTTATTGTATTGTATACTTTGCAATGCTTGTAAAATGTCATTGTAATTAGTGTTTATATGCTTGTGTCATGCTTATGGTTCACTTTTGTTAATAAGGCCAATCTATATGGTCTTATTAATGAAAGGCCTACATGTGTACATGTATATATAAGCCTCCTTATATATTAAACTTGACACTTTAAGTCATATGAAAAACAATAATTGAAAGAAAGAATTAACACTAGTGAACGTGTATTCTTCTTCTTCTCATCTCCTTCTTGAGTGAGTTCATTGGAGCATTACAGAGAGTTCTATTGAGAAATAGATAATTTCTCATTATAAGGTTATTGATCTTGGAGTAGATCAACACAAACCTACCAAAGGCATTGGTTATCATTAAATTCAAGTTGAAGAAGTCGACTGGTTAGTGTATTTTTGAGACGTGTAATCCTCAAACAAAATTTCTTGGTCTGGAAAAGATTTTTTGATGATCACACTCCACATCAAAAATTGTTATCAAAGCTATTTTTGAAGTCAGCATTGAAAGGGCACAAAAATCTTCCAAGTTCGGTAACCACAAACTAAGTTTAAGTAAGATTTTTTATTCTTCTTGATAGAAGTATTTGAATCTTGATGAGTTGTTTTTGAATATTTGTAAAAATTGCATGTTACATGTGAATCTTGCATTGGATATTATGTTCTTGCATAAATATTAAATGATAATGCATGATAGTTTTGACATAATGAAAGAAAAAAATTTATGTTGAAGTTATGTGCAGAATTTTGTGCTTGTAGTGTGGATGATTTTTTTTTTAATGTGTTGAGTTTTAAATTTTTACATTAGAACGTTCATGCTTGGGGTTTCTTTGATGCTGGTTGATCACGTGTGGTGACCATGGTGTTAAAATTACCTAAATGTACACGGCTTTTGAAAGTTTACTTGACTAAGGTTAGTAGCCAAGTAGTGTGTGTAAGTTTTGTTTGTTTTGGTCATGGGTTTTGGTATTGGTGTGTTTGAATGTTTTGTCTCATTACCAAGTGGAATTAGTGTAGATTGAAATAATTCTTTTCCCTGGTAGATGCTTTGTCATATAGATCTAAGATATTAGTCATGTTGGATGTTAAGTTATTCTGATTTGAGATGTTGAAGGAGTTGTATGAAAAGGATGAAGATTTTGTTGACATCTATAACATGTGTAAAAAGAATGGTAGTTTTGGTAAGTATTTACTATAAGATGACTATCTCTTCAAACTTTATAAGTTGTGTATATCTTGTTCTAGTATACGTAATTTACTTATTAAAGAAGTACATAAGGGAGGTATAGGTAGTCATTTTGGAGTTCATAAGACCATGGAAATGCTACAAGAGAATTTCTACTGGCCATGGATGATAAAACCAATACAAACAATAATAGGAAGATGCATAACTTGTCAAAAAAGTAAAGTTTCTTCCATAAGGGTTTGTACACTTCTTTACAAGTGCCTAATCAACCTTAGGGGAGTGTTATCATGTATTTTATTTTAGGATTACCAAGGACGCAAAGGGGTAAAGATTCTATACTTGTGGTAGTAGATTGATTTTCGAAAATGATACATTGCATACCTTGTAATAAGACTGATAATGCAACACATGTATCAAACTTATACTTTTAAGAAATAGCAAGGATATATAAAGTTCCCAAAAGTATAGTATTGGATAGATATGTAAAATTCTTGAGCTACTTTTGGAAGACACTTTGGCATATGTTAGATACTAAGTTGTTGTTTAGTACTTCTCATCATCCACAAATTGATGGTGAAACCAAAGTGACTAATAGAACTGTAGGTACTTTGATATGATGTTTAGTGAATAAAAGTACCAAAGATTGGGATATAAAGCTTGCGCATGCTGAGTTTACATATAATGGGAGTCCTCCTAGTATAACTCATTCGAGTCCTTTTGAGGTTGTCTATGGGGTTAATCCATATCTAACTATTGATATGTTATCACTTAAATGAGGAGATATAAAGAATTATGATGTCAAGGAGAGAATCAAATTCTTTAGAAAAAAATTCATCAACAAATTAAAGATAATATTGAAAACTCGAATGCTAAATATAAAGTTCAAGCAAATAAAAATAAAATTCAAAAAGTGTTTAAACTAAGAGATTTGGTATGGTTACATTTGAAAAAAGAAATATTTTTAAAATTAAGAAAGAATAAACTAATTTCAAAAGCTGATGGGCCATTCAAAATCTTAAGAAAATTTAGAAATAATGCATATGAACTTGAATTGCCTAAATATTATAGAGGAGTATCTAGGACTTTCAATATTGGTGACTAATCTCCTTAATATAGTGATGCTAATATGACTTATATTTATATTACTATTAATATTATTCTTCAAATGGTGAAGAATAAGAAGATGTAGCATACTTAGAGATGGAACCCATTGTGCTTAAAAATTCTTATGCTTCTAATATTTTATCAAGTTATTCTTATAGGTATTGTACATGTTTGTAAGAATTTTTTGTTAGTAAATATATTTGATGTACAAGACAATGGAATTACAATAATTACAAAGTGCATTGAAGAACAAAGCTACAAGATACAAAGTTAGATTACACATGTTAAATCTATGTATTACATATTTAGAGTTTGTGTAGCTTTGTTATTTTGTTTTATACTTTATAATGCTTGTAAAATGTCATTGTAATTAGTGTGTGTATGCTTGTGTTGTGCTTATGGTTCATGTTTTTTAATAAGGCCAAGATATATGGGCTTATTAATGAAAGGTCTGCATGTGTACATGTATATATAAGCCTCCTTGTACATTAAGCTCGACACTTTTAAGTCATATGCACACCAATAATTGAAAGAAAGAATTAACACTAGTGAACGTGTATTCATCTTCTTCTATTCTTCTTCACATGATTTCATTGGAGAGTTGCAAATATTTATATTAAGAAATAGAGAATTTATAATTAGAAGGCCATTGATCTTAGAGTAGATCAACACCATCCTACCAAAGCCATCAGTTATCGTCAAATTCAAGTTGACGAAGTCGACCGATTGGTGCATTTTTGTGACTTGTAATACTAAAGAAAAAATTCCTAGTTTGTAGAAAATTGTTTGGTGATAATCTTCCATATCAATTTGGATTTTAACACAATTGTATTTTTAGGTCATCTCATACCATATGTGTTGTGCACGTATAGTCTTCTCTCTTTATGAACTTATATGATATGCATGTCTTACTCTAATGATATGTATTATTACTTTATTCAATAGATAAATATTAGCCATCATTTTCATTGGTGTTACTTATTCCCACAAGCATATAAACTAGTTGTTGACTTGTGAGTTTTTTATTACCGCTTTGATGACTTTGTTGAATTTGATGTACTTCTTGAGGAGACATAATGTCATATCCTCATTTTTTACTTTTGTAAAATTGAATTTAGAATAGAATAATGAAAAAAATAGCCTAATATAATACATACGTATATCACTTATTTCATCACTTGTAAAATTATGTTTAAAAAGAACAATGTTGAAGCATTATTATCACACCTAATATAATAAAGATGTCCATCACATGTCTCATGTTAGGAGTCAAGCTAAAAGTCTGTTCAACAAAACTTGAAACATTAATGATCCTAAATTACGAATCAAATTATTATGGGTTAAAATAGTGAAAAATCTATAAAGTCATTGTTGATAAAGTCAATGGAAAACCTATGAAATAAATCTAAAATCTCAACCAAGCCAAAAAAATAAAAATGGGCATTTACAACACCAAATTAAATGTATAACACAACTTCTTAAAAATATAAAATATCTAAAACAATTATAGAAGCCCTTATTCCTCAAGGGACAAACTCTGAGTAGTTCTAACTTTTAGTCCAAGTACATGCACACAAGCAAATAAACAAGTGTAGTATTTATACAATAGTGTATGGACTAAACAACACTCAACACATAGGAAAAGCATGCTCGTGTAGACTCACATACATGTCATAACTGATAAAACATAAAGGACATGATATAATATGATAAACTGGAAAATAGAAGAATCAAATATACAAAATAAAAATATTAGTAGAAGAACATGCAATAAAAAAAGAACATGATATAACAAGAAGTCTTGGATAACCATATTAACATAGAAATAAGAATAATATACAATCACATGAGTTCCAAAAAACATTATATGATTCATACTATTCCTTTATCATGATTTCACAAGTAATTACTCAAAGAATCATCTCATTTATATCATGAATCACTTCAAGTAACTGTCACTTCAATTAAAATGTGGAAATGCAACATAACACTAGTGCTATAAGGGATAAGGATCCTATTAATTTGTATCATGTAAAAAAAGAGCTCCAAATATCTATTCCAAAGTGCAAATGGCAAATAGATTAGGGACAAAGGTGGTATGGAGTTCATGGGGTCACTTAACCCACGAAAATTTATAATATCCATAGAGAGAAAGGTATATTATAAACACTTAATGTTTTGTGTTCTATTAATATTTTGTCACTTGGCTCCGTATCTAGTTCTTCTTATTCCAGTTCGACTCATGTTTATTTAAATATTTTTTTTACCGATATATAAGTTTGAAAGCTAATATTCTATTTTTATTTTATTATTATATTAGGCAATTTATTTTCCTCTTTATTTTTTATTTAATATTTGTTATTAAACTAGTAGCTTTGACAGACTTATATTACAAACTTTCTCTTTATATTTTATTATTATACTATGCAAATTTTTCTTTCTTTTGTCATATTACATCCATATTTTAAAGGTATATCGTATATTTTAGTTTTTTTATAAAAAAATCATGACTTACATACACACTAATTAGTATAATAAGACTATAATTTAATTTATCTCCATTAATAATGTGACTATCAGTGTATTTTAAAAATAAAATAAAAGAATCTCATTAGAGATAGTGGTATACATTATTATTATTATTATTATTATTATTATTATTATTATTATTATTATTATTATTATTATTATTATCATTATCATTATTATTATTATTATTATTATGCAGAATTTATATTCCTTAGGGATATGTATAAATATTTAAATATTTTTAAAATTAGTATTAATTTAAAAATATACGACAAATATTTATATTGTCTGGTCTTATTAATTATAATTATTACTAATACAGATAGTTTATATATTTATGCTACGTATAGTTTATATATGTATGAGTTAAACAAGACCCCATTAAATTATATGTCTAGTTCTATCCCTTATATGGATCATCCTTGATGAAGCCTGGATAGGTTTCAAAGAAATTTCGTTGGATCATGAGTCGAGTGATGGGTTCGACCACAAAATACAGATCAACCTAAGGAAATTAAACCAAAGGAAGATGAAGAAAACTCAGGGCACAGTTGTATTCAACGACAACTGAGATTGGATTCACAGAAAAGAGAATTGAGAAGAATATGAGTAGAGAAGAAGATTGAGCGAGCGAGGTTTTTGCAAGAGAGAGAAGTCGAGAGAGAGAATTCCAGAGAGAGAAAAGAATGATCGAGATAATAGATGTAATAATCTACCAAAAGTATCGTATAACCTCCTGTATACACCCTTATATATGCGCATATACAATACAAAATACATACGCCTGTTGGGCTTTAATTACAATAACCCAGTAGCCCAAATACACATCAATCGAAACAATACAAGGCCGTTGGTGCTGATAATAATAATTCAGCCCAATTACAAATACAAGATTACAAACATTCCCACATAATTAATTTACAACTTATTTCCCATTAGCTAACTTATGTAGCTAATTATGGAGATTAAGGGTTACATAATCTGCAATCCTTCTAACCCATAAAATATGGGTCGCGTGGTTGATTATGCGGCCAACTTAATTCCACTAGCTAAAATGTGCCGGCGAATGCATCATATAGGAGTAATAATTTTCCCTCTGATATACTCAACAAAGAAGATCAACTTAGGTAGGAATTTCTTGTCAGCAGCAGTAACCAGCAACATCTATTCACAGCAACCAACATTACAGTCCATTTCCCATAAGTTGATTTTCCCTAATTATTCATAGAATAAGAAAAGTAATTACATGTACAATGCAATTTACAAGAATCAATAGAAGTATTTAAATACAAATTATTGAGGTACACATCATCCCCCTCTTCTTGTTGGGGTTTCGTCTCTGAAACCTGTATAATTCCAATAAAAGGACTTAAATTTGAAACATTGAAAGAGTTACTAACATTTCCACATTTAGCAGGCAAATCAATTTAATAATCATTATCATTAATCCTTTCTAACACAGTAAAAGGAGTGTCACCTCTAGGATCCAATTTAAACTTCCTAAGTGTTGGAAAACGTTCTTTTCTAAGATGTACCCAAACTAGATCCCCTGGTTGAAAAATAATTTTTCTTCTTCTTTTATTAGCAATCTCAGCCATTTGTTGAACCCTTTTATTAATCTTTTGACTTACAGATTCATGCAATTTCTTCATTTTTTCAGCACGAGATTCAGCATCAAAATTATGTAATTCATAACTAGATAAAGGACTCAAATCAAGTGGAGTCAAGGGATTAAAACCATACACAATTTCAAAAGGTGTTTTCTTATTTGTAGATATTAATGTCATATTATAAGCAAATTCTACCTGTGATAATATAGCTTCCCACTGCCTAAGATTCTTTCTGAGCATAGCCCTTAACATGTTACCTAAAGTTCTATTTACTACTTCCATTTACCCATCAGTTTGTGGATGAAAAGTAGTTGAAAATAAAAGTTTATTCCCTAGCTTTCCCCATAATATCCTCCAAAAATGAATCAGAAACTTAACATCCCTATCTAATACTATTGTTTGAGGTACTCCATATAATTTAACTATGTAAGAAAAAAATAAGTCAGCTACAGTTACAGCATCATTAGTTTATTACAGGGTATAAAATGTTCCATTTTACTAAACCTATCTACTACAACCATTATAGAATCTTTATCCCTACTAGTTCTAGGCAATCCCAAGACAAAATCCAAAGAAATATCAGTCCATGGTTGGGTTGGAACAAATAATGGAGTATACAATTCAAATGGTTTAGAAGTGGACTTAGCCTATTTACAATCCACACAATTAACACAATACTTTAATACATCTTTCTTCATATGAGGTCAATAAAAATGTTCAACTAATATATCTAAAGTCTTTTGAAACCCTAAATGTGCCATCAACCCACCATTATGAGCCTCTTGGATTAATAACCCTCTATATGAACAATTAGGCATGCATAGTCTATTTTTCCTAAATAAATATCCATCATAGATATAATATTTCCCTTGGGCAGCAGTTTCACAATTCTTATACACTTCCTTAAAATCATGATCTTAAGTATATAAAAATTTATTATGAGAAAACCCCAACAAAGTAGCATCTATTGTATTTAACAAAACATGTCTCCCAGACAAAGCATCTGCAACTATATTATCACCTCATTTTTTATACTTAATTACATAAGGCAAACTTTTAATAAATTATATCCATCTACCCTGCCATCTACTCAATTTTGATTGACTATTTAGATACTTTATATGTAATCCCCCAAAATTTTAGAAAACCTATAATTTAATAAATAACTTTTATTTGAAACAAATTAGCTTTTAAGATTATTTAATTTAATTACTTTATGGATTTTGGAGTGTACAAATTTGGATAGGAGTATTTAATAAATTAAAAATAAATATTTTGTTATTTTATCACAGTGTTCTTAATTAAATAATTTTTCAAATAATATTTACTAAACGTATCAATTTCAAACCAATACATTAAATGATATTAAATTAAATTATTTAGTAAAAGTATAACATTTTATTATTTTCTATATTAAATTAAATTATTCTCCCCTATTTTCTCATTTTCCTTTTCTTTTTCCTTTTTCTTTTCCTTCTCCTTTTTCTCCTTTTTCTTCTTTCTTTTCTTTTCCTTTTTTCTCCTCCCTTGGGCCGCCCGCACTAGCCTGTTCCCCCTCCCTACCCACTTGGGCCAAAGTCCCGTTTCCTCCCTCCCCTCTTCTCCTTCTCCCACGCATAATGCATCCCAACCCAATCACTCTTTATTTTCCTTCTTCCCAGACCATACCAGCCGATCTTTTCTTCCCTACGCCAACAGGTCTGCTCCGCCCCTCCTTCCTTTTTTCTTCTCTCTTCTTCCATGCCCGACCAATTGTTGTCTCAATGAATCCATGCCTACCACCATTGAGTCGCCCTGTAGCTACCGCCACCTGCCACCGCACCTACTCTCTCTTCCTCTCTCTCCCCCATCATTTTCTTTCCTAATTCAAACCAAAAAAACCCCTGCATCCCTATCCCACATGCCCTCTTCCTTTCCTTCTTCTTCCCTCCCTTTTCCCTGCCAACCGACACCCCTGCCACCGTACTGCAGCCCCGACCGGCCACCGACTCCCCCTGTCTCTCCCTCTTCTTTTTCTTCTCCCCACCAGCATTTCTTGCCCCATTTTTCGAGCCTTACTTTCCCTTCCCCGATTCTTTTCTCTCATTTTCTCCTACTTCCCATTTTTCCCCCGTTTTTGCATGTCGTCGCTCCAACCATCGCACCAACCCCCTGTGATGCCTTCTGCCACCCTATACCTCAGCCCTGCACCACCACAAGACCACCCAAGCCACCCTCGGGCCCCTACAGTTCCTCACTTCTCCACCTCTTATTTTTCTCCCCACTTTTCTCCCTTATCAGCAAGCAACCTGCAACCGCCCGTTCTCCGCCATCCGGCCACCTCTACCGCCACCCAAACCACCAATCCACACCCTACAACCTCCTCTACCACCCCATACCTTACTTTCCCGAAAATAGCCCCTACACCCTTCCATTTTTCCCCTCTCTTTTCCTTCCTTCTCAACCACGCCTAGCTCAACAGCAGACTTCGCCACCGTCTCTACCACCATTGGCAGCCAAAAACCCATCCCTAGCCTCCACCTACACCCCCTCTTCACTCCTACATCCTTCCCTTGCCTCCAATCCTCCCCCATCTACCTCCTTTTCTAGCCTAAAGACCCTAGACCGAGCCATCTCCCCCTCCCTTCTACCTCACCCATTTTGACCATTTTCTCCCCCCTTAATCTGCATGTGGCTCACGTTGTTCATGCAGCGTGAGCTCCATATTGATTTGGAATTTATTTATCTAAATTTTGAGGTATATTAATAGTTAATCAAAGTGTATTATTATTAAATAAATTTTTATAAAGTTTTATCCTTTTTAATTTCCTACGTCTAATATAATAATTATTGATATTATTTTTAGGTGTTGAGTTGCTAATTAAGCCTTGAACCTTTAACTGAGATACCGGTAAGGTTCGATTTTTGCGGGATTAAGGTAATCATTAAACCCCACTTAAATGCAAGGAAAAACATATACTAGGGGTTTTAGTATGATTTTATGCATGTTTTGTGTGCCTAGTATGATATATATTTGGTTGCTTATATTAATTGATAAAAAAAAAGTATGATAGCCTTTGTGCCATGTGTAGAGATGTTACTTAAGGGAGGAGTGTGATTATTGATGGAAATGTTAAATGCTTGTCTATGATGTATTATGTTATTAATGCATGAATAATATTATTGTGAGCCTAAGGGTATGTTAGTAATATGCCTATGTAAGTATGTAGTTGAATATATATAGTTGCTAATGAGTATTATATTGAATAGTGACCAATTGGTGGGGTTAGATAATAAGAATTGAAGTGATAATAATAGTATTTTATGTAGTGGTGGTAAAATCATAAAAATGGTGAATAAAGGGGTTAAATGGTAATTTTATAAGTGAAAAGGGTAAAACGGTGATTTTGTAAGAAAACGAGTATTTTGGTAATTTTGAAAGAAAAGGGTAAAATGATAATTTTGTAAGCAAAAGGGTATTTTGGTAATTTTGAAAGAAAGGGGTGAAATGATAATTTTATATAATAAAAAAAAGATAAAATTATATTTTGTAAGAGAAAGGGGTATTATGGTAATTTTTTAGGCAAAAGGGGCAATATGGTAATTTTATGATTAAATGGCAAAATGATGATTTTATAAGTAAAGGGTATTACGGTAATTTTGGGAGAAAAGGGGTAAAGTGGTAAATTTAGAGTTAAAGGGTAATATAGTAATTTTATAAAGGGTAAGAATGGTAATTTTGGAAGTAAGGGGTAAAATAGTAATTTTGGATGTAAAAGGGTATTATGGTAATTTGCAAGTAAAAGGGTAATATGGTAAAATTAGATGTAAGGGGGTAAAATGGTAACTTTTATAAGTAAAAGGATATTATGGTGATTTGGAAGTAACGGGTAGAAGGATAATTTTGTAAATAAAAGGATATTTATGGTAAACTTGGGAGTAAGGGATAACTTAGTAATTATAAAAAAAATACGAAGGGTAATTTGGTAATTAAATTATGATTATAGAAGGGCGATATAGTATTTATAAAAATGGAGAAGGGTTAATTGGTAATTATAATTAGGGAGAAGGGTAAATTGGTAGTTATAATTATACAGAAGGGTAAATTAATAATTATAAATAGAGAGAAGTGTAAATTAGTAATTACAATTATGGAGAAGTGTAAATTGGTATTTATAATAATGGAAAAGGATAAAATGGTAATTATAATAATTGAGAAGGGTAAAATGATAATTATGATAATGGTGAAGGGTGATTTAGTAACTTAACCAGTAGGAGGGTAAATTGGTAATTTTGATAATGGATAAGGGCAATTTGGTAATTTATCCAACTAAAGGGGGGCAATGCGGTAATTATGATAATAAAGAAGGGTAATTTGGTAGTTTAACCGACTAAAGGGTAAATCGGTAATTATTTAACCAACTAATGGGAAAAATTGGTAATCATGATAATAAAGAAGGGTATTTCGATAATTTATCCAACTTAAGGGCAATTTAGTAAATATAACAAAGGAGAAGGGCAATATGGGGATTTAACCAACCAAATGAGAAATATGACAAGTGTGACAATTATGAAGGGTGGATGGTGATCTAAAAAGCGTAGGAGATGACTTAGTAACCTAAACTAAGTAAGGGATAATTTAGTAATTATGTAACCTAAAGGGTAATAGAGTAATTTATTAATAAGGAAGGGATGACTTGATAATTATATAAGTAAGAGGTAAATGAGTAATTTGCACCTAGCATGTTGTTGTGAATGTGGAATTTCATAATATGATTTAAATAATGCTGATTAGCAAGGTAAGAGAATTTGATAATTAGTAAATATCGCGAGAACGAATCCTAATTCAGAATTAGTGAAATTATGATGGCCTTATGATTTCTCTTTGTTATCTTAGATAACAGCTTGGATGAGAAACGACTAATGATATCAGAACGATTGAAAGTGAATAAGTATCTAATTATTGTGCTTTTCGTGATCACTTTAATTAAGACACTAATACTTAAAGTGAAAGATCTCGAGATCGAGAATGGTGGCTCTTTAGGGGTCGCTACCCTAAAGACGTAGTTTAGCCCACGATTACTCTGGTATTTGCAGGTGTGCCTTTGTGCCCCAGCCAGGCCCTATATCTTACTCTATCTAGCTCTACAAACCTATTTAGGGGGTATGTATACTTATGGATTAGGTGTCCTTGTCGGTAGGGTACTGATTAGCTTTATGCACCAGTACGACCAGGGTACCTTTGCGTCCCTGGGTTCATGGTTGAAGGGTACTGAGTGGCTTATATGGACCAGTACGGCCGGTGTACCTTTGTGTCACAGGCTCCTGATCTCCCGTCCGAGGCAAATAAATGGAATGGTTGTGCTGATTAAAGAAAAGAAAAAAAATACTAATCACGAAAGTGAAAGATGAAAGAGCCGGGCCCAGTTGACTTATAATATTGAGTACCGATCCACCGGTTATAATAGTGGCCCAGGAGTGTTTTGCCTTGGAGGATGATTATATGTATTCTGGTCCACCGGCCAAAATAATAGGGGTTCTAAGCTCAATAAAATAAGCAGTGGATGGAATAATGATGGACTAATGGCTTAAGGCCCAAAAGTATCGATCGTACTTTGTAACTTGTTGATATGTGACAGACTTGTTATATATGTGAATGTTATGTATGCACTTCTCATTACATATGTATATAGTTTAAATTATATGTTGCATTGTGGGCCTGTTTTTAAGTATGGTATTAAAGGGTTACTCAGTACCATAGTACTGAAAGGTTCCATTCGTGGGGGCCCTGCCGATTCAATGGGTAATGTCCCTTGCAGGTCTTCTCAGGTGCTACTCAAGTGGGCAACGGGAAAGAGAGTAAAGAATTATCCGGAACAGTTAGGGTTTTCCCTCTTTCTCTTTTAAATTCATGATTCTAATGTTAATGTTGTTAATGTAACTACCACTGGTGGATTTTATTCTCGTAAATGATTTGATATGCTACTCTGATTTTAAAATGGATTTTAAACTATGTTTTATGTTTTTAGCCTTAGCACTTAGTACTGGAAGAGTAGGAGTGAACCGGTCTGGTACTAAGTATGGCGGTAATATCCCCAGAATTCACAATTTTATAATTTGCTTCCGCTAACTCTTTCAAATAAAACAAAATTTTTCAGTAGTGAATTTTGGGGGTGTTACATTATAGCTTCTTGATCAGTATTAATAACATATTCTCTAGACCATAAATAATGTTGCCTCACTTCTAACGCTCTTACTAAAGCAAACAATTCATTTTCATAAGTAGAGTAATTTAAAGTACTACCACTCAAATTTTCACTAAAATAAGCTATAGGTCTACCCTCTCAAGAAAGAATAGCCCTAATTCCTAAACCTGAAGCATCATAGTCCAATTCAAACATTTTGTCAGAGTCAGGAAGAACTAATGCATGAGCTTGTGTTAATTTTGCCTTAACAATTTCAAAAGCTTTATGTTGTTCTAATTCCCATTTAAAACAATTTTCCTTTTTTGTAATTGCAGTTAAAGGTGCTGCTAAAGTACTAAAGTTCCTAACAAATCGACGATAAAAAGAACACAAACCATGAAAACTTCTAACCTCAGTTACTGTCTTAAGTATAGGTCATTCATGTATTGCTTTAACCTTTTCTTTATCAACAGATATACCATTCCTACTAATAACAAACCCTAGGAATACTACACTCTCTAAACAAAATATTGACTTAGCTAGATTAGCATACAACTTTTCTTCCTTGAACACATCCAAAATAATCCTCAAATGTCTCAAATGCTCTTCTACATATTTGCTATAAATAAGTATATCATCAAAATAGACAACTACAAATTTTCCAATAAAGTTTCTAAGCACATGGTTCATAAGTCTCATAAAGGTACTTGGAGCATTGGATAATCCAAATGGCATAACTAACCACTCATATAACCCAAAATTTGTTTTAAAAGTTGTTTTCCACTCATCTCCTAGTTTCATCCTAATTTGATGATATCCACTCTTCAAATCTATCTTAGAAAAAACTATAGCACCATGTGAAAGATCTAACATCTCATCTAACCTAGGTATAGGATACCTATACTTAATTATTATCTTGTTTACTGCCCTAATATCTATGCACATCCTCCAACTCCCATCTTTCTTTGGCACTAACAGAACTGGTACAGCACAAGGACTCATTGACTCCTTAATATAACCCTTACTCAACAATTAAGATACTTGTTTCTTTAACTCCTTTACTTCCTCTAGATTAGCTCTATAAGTAGGTCTGTTAAGAATGATAGCTCCTGATATAAAATCTATTTGGTGTTCTATGACCCGTAATGGAGGCAGTCCATAGGGGTTCTCCTCAGGAAATAAATTAATATATTCCTCTAATAACTCTCTAACATTATCAGGTACAGACTTAATTAAATATATATGACACTCATAACATTCCTTATATACCATTAAATATACACTTGATTGCTATCTAATAGCCCTTTCAACATCACTCTTATTTGCATAAAATCCAGATGACTTCTTAACCTCATTTGAACAAGTTCCAGTCTCTACACTCTACTTAGTTAACTCCTTATAATCATATTTTATTTTAATTTGATCATCAAAGATTTTTTTGGAGTCATAGGTGCTAAAATAATCTTTTTATCATCCTTATGCACAGTATACCTATTCTTATAACCATCATGAGTCACTCTCCTATCATACTGCCATGGTCTTCCTAACAAAAGGTGAGTAGCATGCATTGGGACAATGTCACACAAAATAGATTCGTTATACTTTCCTAATTTTAGGTTTACTAAGACCTATTGACTAACCTTAACATCTCCTATTTCATTTAACCATTGAAGCCTATAGGGTTTTGGATGTTTAGTGGTTGGTAATCCTAACTTAGATACTAATAAAATACTAGCAGCATTTATACAACTCCCACTATCAATTTCCATGTTAAAACACTTATCATTAATTAAACATCTAGTATGAAAGATATTTTCTCTTTGTATTGCATTTGGGTCAAGTAATTTGTTACTATTCAATGCTCTACGCACAAAAAAAAAGATCTCTACTAACTGGAAGTTCTACCTCTTCTTTAGATTCACTAAGGTCACCCATAATTGTGTTGACCTCTACCTCTTCTTCCTCAGATTCAGATTCTATATCTCCAGATTCCCTAATCAGAATATTCCTTCTATTAGGACACTCAGAGGCTATATGACCTAGTCCTCCACACTTAATGCACTCTATGTTCCTAGTCCTATTAGGACCACTAGTAGGTTTAGTTGCAACAATTTTTCCCTTATCATTTCTGTTTCCTACTTTAGCCTCATTACCTTTACCCTTAAAGTCAAATCTTCCACTATTCTTCCAACTTCCAGAACTACTTCCACCAAAATTCCTCTTCAGATTATTTCTAAACCCAATTCCAGGTGGTTTACTCTATCTAGCTTTCTTTATTTGACTTTCTATCTTAGCTGCTATGTTAACCATCTCGTCCAAATTTCCATATGGATATAATTCTACCTAATCAAGAATTTCATAATTCAATCCACTCAAGAACTTAGCCATAGTAGCATCCTCATCCTCAACAATTCCAGTTTTAATTACTAACATTTTAACTCCTTAAAATATTCATCTACATACCTATTACCCCGACTTAATGTTTGCAGTTTCTTATATAGCTCTCTATAGTAATAATTTGGAACAAACCTCTTTCTCATTAAAGCGTTAAATTCATCCCAAGTTTGTACAAGTGGTTCTCCACTTCTACACCTAGTTAAGATAAGGTTATAATACCAAGAAGAAGCATAGTCTGTAAATTCAACTATAGCTACCTTAATTTTTTTCTCATCTGAATAATTATGACACTCAAAGACTACCTCTATCTTCCTTTCCCATTGAAAGTAATAATCCGGATCATTTCTTCCATTTAATCCAAGTATATTAAACTTAAGGTTACCTACATTCCTATCAATTTGATCTAATTCCCTTTCCTGCCTATTGACTTGTCTAGGCCGTCTATCACTATTATTGGATATTTGGTCTTCCAACTCTTCTAAATTAGATAAAGGGGGAATCATGTTTCTAGGTTCCATGGGAGCCCTGCCTAATATCCCATCATGTTGATCATTTAGTCTATTATTTTATGAATCATTAATTCTAAATTCTTGTTCTCCTATTCTTTTTCTAAGTTAGCAGACAACACAGTCAAGTGGGCAGTTATTTGTTCCTGAAATGTCCTAAGTGTTTCTAATAGGTCATTATTAGACACATACACTGTTTGGTTCACAGATTGGCCGTTATTAGAAATAATGAATCCTACACTTCTATTTACTTTATAAATAAAAATAGACAGTCAATCGACTTACAAAAATAGTACAATTAATTCTAGCAAATCAAATGATGTCAACAACAATGATCACGCTTGTAAAAGAATAATCACAGCACAACTATATGATTAAAAGAATCCACTAAAAACAGAACAATGATACTAGAACAATCACCGACCAACACACAAAAAAAATTCTCAAGAAGGAATGAATATACCGTGCCAACAAATGTTTGTGGTTAAGCCGAATAACAATTTGGGCCCCTTTTCTTGGAGCCTCTACTCCTTTCTTATAAAATATCGATAGTACTAAGTTAATACCTGCACACTCGTTCAAAACTTTAGTGTAGCATTAACCCATAACAGAAGAGTTAATTCTTAACCACAAGAATTGTAGGAATTAGAGAGAAAAGGATAGAGTTTACCGATTACAGAAATGATTATCAATTACCACAAGGAATCGAGAATTTGACCAAACCCTAGTTGAGAGACAAGTATTGAATAGTTAATCTAGAGTTCCAGAGTACTGTCGTCTCATTAGGGTTAAAACCTCTTCATTGGAAGTAAAAAAAATTGCTGTCTCAATTATCGCAACAAGAATCGTTCAATTCTTGTCAGACAAGAACCCCAGAAACACCAACTTACAAAATCGAGGGTTAGCGAGATCAAGAATTGGAAAGAAATAATAAAATTCAACAATAAACGTAATAAATCACAAGCACTCGCTCGAGGCTCTGATACCAAATGATGAAGCCTGGATAGGTTTCAAAGAAATTTCGCCGGATCATGAATCAAGTGATGGGTTCGACCACAAAATACACATCAACCTAAGGAAATTAAACCAAAGGAAGATCAAGAAAACTCAGGGCACAGTTGTATTCAACGGTAACGGAGATTGGATTCACAGAAAAGATAATCGAGAAGAAGATCAGCAGAGAAGAAGATCGAGTGAATGATGTTTTCGTGAGAGAGAGAATTCCAGAGAGAGAAAAGAACGATTGAGATGATAGCTGTAATAATATGCCAAAAGTATCGTACAACCTCCTATAAATGCCCTTATATATGCGCGTATATAATAAAAAATACATACGCACGTTGGGCTCTAATTACAACAACCCAGCAGCCCAAATACACATCAACCAAGACAATATAAGGTCGTTGGTGCTGATAATAATATTTCAGCCCAATTACAAATACAAGATTACAAACATTCCCACATAATTAATTTATAATTATTTCCCATCAGCTAACTTATGTAGCTAATTATGGAGATTAAGGGTTACATAATCTGCAATGCTTCTAACCCATAAAATATGGGTCGGGTGGCTGATTATGCAGCAAACTTAATTCCACTAGCTAAGATGTGTCGGCGAATGTATCATATGAGAGTAATAATTTTCCCTCTATTATAATCAACAAACAAGATCAACTTAGGCAGCAATTTCTTGTTAGCAGCAGTAACCAGCAACATCTATTCACAACAACCAACATTACAGTCCATTTCCCATAAGTTGATTTTCCCTAATTATTCACAGAACAAGAAAAGTAATTATATGTACAATGTAATTTACAAGAATCAATATAATTATTTAAATACAAATTATTGAGGTACGCATCAATCCTACTATTATGGTCATCCTATCCTTAAGTGTGCACGCTCCTTATAGGGCTTATAAGTCACCTATAAAGTAGATAGGGGTATAGATGACATTAAATTTGTTAGCACTATCTAAAATGAACACTTAGTGGCCAAACAAAGGCTAACTATATAGCCTATGCCACATAGACTATAGGGGTAATGCAAAGAATCCTACCAACTATATATATTTATTTATTTTCTTATTTGATCTGTGTTTTATTTTTTTTAAACCCCCATAATTATATTTTTCTTATTATTTATTTTTATCATTTATTTTATTAATTGGTGCTAGCTAAACATAGGTGAATTTTTTCAACCCCCTATTTAGAACAATACCCTTATTAACTAATGTCATAATTATACAACAAGAGGGTTTAAATCACATATTAGTTACGACCACACCAATAAGCAACTCAACAAACATGGTGGAACACTTTAAAAATGAAAAGGCCAAACATATCATATCAAAGACTCTTGGCTAAAATATACATCATGATTTTCATAATAGTATTACCAAATCAAGTCAAAAACTCATCAATCATTTCAGTATAAACTCTATCATATTTTCCTCATCTAAAAATTTGGTATTTAACATGCTTCAACATCATATCTGATCATACCACATGGTTATATTCAAGCGTAAACATAAAGCATATCAACCATACTTGAAATCATAACATATGCACTTTAAACTCATGCTAATGCAAACCAAGTTGTAGTGAGAGTAAGCTAAAGCTTACCCTAAGCCAAAGCCTAGAAAAAATCAAGAATCAAAAGCCTAAAGTCACATGCCTAAGGTTACTCTAAAAATCCTTGAAAACCTTAGAGATATTAGAAACCATTTCTTAAACATAAAGAATCAAAAGGAGATTAAAGGGAGGAGAAAGAGATTTTTCTGTTCTTGAAAGTTGGAAAACTAGGAAGCTCATATGTGGAAGATGAAAAGCTTGAGTTGATGCCATCAAGGGAGAAAAATAAAATAAGGAAGGAGAAAGGATGAACCACGGCCAAAAGATAAAAGAAAATAGATGATGGAAAGGATGAAAGATTATGGTGATCATCATCATCATCATGCATGGTTAATGATGGATGTTGATGGTTGATGATCATAGTTGAAGGAGGTAGATTGCGGTGTGAGAATGGAAAGAATGAGAAAGAAGAAGAAAGGGGTAAATGGTAAAGGAAGAAGATGAAGATAATGATTGAGAGGGAAGGTTAGGAGAATGTAATAATTAAGAGGATTAGGGAGGAGAAGGTGTAACACCTCCGTTTTTAGGATTGAAAAATTTCTTATAAAGAGTTAATTATTGCTAAAACAAATGTAAAAATATAAGTTATTACTACCACACTTGATACAATTTGATTTCCTCTACCATTCTTACACCAAGTGATAAGGATAAAAACTTTACTATGCTTAAACTAATATCACAGTTGTAAGAACCAGAATATAGAGAGTCAAAGCATAGAATAATACCATTCTAAATAAAAATCAATTGTCAATGGTTATAATATTCAGTGAAAAAAATACATAAGGGCATAAGAGTACAAGAACATCCAAGTCAAAAGATATTGGGAAAAATACCGGATAGGCATAACTCTCAACCTAAAACATTAGCCTTCAACTGATTATAATCGAACCTATAAAGACCACTAGCCATTAAATAAGTATACAACCATACTGATTAATCCATTATACATAACTAAAATGAAAAGCTTGAATGGAAATGGCATGAATTCCTCCTCAAATGATTATAAGATTCAAATATAGGAGAGAAGAGGATTCCAAATAAAGGAAGGTGGAAAGAAGGTGTGAATCTTCAAGCAATATTTAATAAAGATTTAAAGATTGATTTGAATATTTCTCTAAGAAGACATTCAAAGTATCGTATCTAAGATTACTCCAAGTAGTCTTAGTTAGAAACATTCACTCACAAAGGAAGGAAACTAGCTAAGTGAATTACTTGCTTTATATTTCAATTCTTATTCTACATACATATGTTACAATGGGTGTTGAATCATGCTTTATATGGGTATTCTCAACTTTGCTAAGTAGCATACTAAGGTAGACAAGGTAATATAAACATGGCTAACTAGCACACTAACTTGTAAAGAAATATAATACTAACCTATATAATACATAAATCAAATGAAAAACTATTACAAACAAATGTAGCTAATTATTACATGGAAATAACTAAAAATATTCCTAATTTATATAAAAATGATAGCTAGGTCTCTTTATTATAATAGTTTGAATTCCATTCACAATAGCTTCCTTTAACTTGTAATAACTTGTAACACACAAATTCTAAGATCTGTTGATATCTTGAAGTGCATTGATCTTCTCCTTGAAAGTATATTACATACCTGCAAGAATTATTCAAAGTACAATAGTTAAAGGTAGTCACATTATTAATATTATCATCAAAGACAAGTATTGTGATAGGCTCCATAACTAAGTATGCCAATTCTCTATTGTCTTGAGAATTCATAGATACACCTGCATTAGGAACACATAGAAGGCATCACAACAAGACATGGTATAAAATATTATAATATATATGCGATGATCAAAATATGATAATCGTAGCAAATAAATAAATATCACAAAAGCCACATACTTTTCATACCCTTTTATTTACAATATAATAAAACTTATCGACCAAACATCCAAGGGATAATCTCTAAAATAATGATTAAATCAATTTCAACACAATAACGATAACCTTATAATACATCTCATACTCAACATCTATTTTATTATTCTTAACCACAAACAAAACCAATAAGTGATTATGATTATTCCCATTTTTATTCATGTTGAGTTCAGGGATCTTACTATTCTTTATCCAATTAAACGGACTAAAGCACCTCTCAAGACAAAAGGCTCCTAAGCCATTAGTATCATCTAGTGGAACAGACACCATATCTACTAGGACAACACGCTCCTTACCACTATTTTTAAACTAGTGGAATGGTCTCAACCACCTCTTAAAATAAAATACTTATAAGCCACAATTATCACACGATGGAATGGACTGAACACCTCGATCTTGACTCGCTTGGACTTTTACTATAAATATTAATATCTTATTAATGATTATGAGCATACCAATCATTTATTTCACGTTGAGTTCAGGAACCTCCACTATTCTTAACTTGGTGGAAGTGAATGAAGCACATCTTGGGTAAAAATCCACTTAAGCTACTATCATTATCTACTCTGAAGTACTTCTAAATAAAAAACTCTCCTAAGCCACTATTATCATCTGATGGAATGGACACAACACCTCGTACCTGACTCACATAATCTTTTACTTTACTTTGAGCCAGGGAACCCCACTATTATTAAATTGATAGAACAGTATCAAGCACCTCTCAAGTAAACACACACATAAGCTACTATTATCTTTTGGTGAAATAGGCACACAACAACTCTGCCCTAACTTACAAAATCATTCTCTATAAGTAATCAATATATTATTTATGGTGGTATATCTCAAGATCCTCATGCATATACATATATAAACATGCAAGGCACATAATCCTTCTTAATATAGTCATTTAAACACATAAAACACAACCATGAGAATACTAAGATACTTTCCCCAAGGACAAGGCTATATTCCCCCTAAGAAACCCTAATTTCATAAATCTAGCATAACCTTTCCCCATGTACTCATTTTGTCACCAAATTCAATAACCATCCTTAAAATATTATTATTAACAACATACCCAGAAATTAAGTTTTAACTTCAATGTCTTATACATATGATAATAGCCAACCTTTAGTTACTATTCACCTTTCCCTATAAAATCCTAATTTCACAATTAAATCATAATTCTCCCCATGAGAATCATATAACCATGAAATTTAATATATATTTCTAAAATACCAATATTAACAACATAAATAAAAATTAAGGATAAACTCCAACATTTTACACATGTAATAATAATACCCCTTAGGGTTTATATTCCCACTTATAACCACTTTTCTAATTTATTAGACTTTAACTATTCATATCCACTCTAAAAATTCCATATAATATATTGAACATATTTTCTAACACCCCCATTTTAAAGATACAAAATACTTAGAAATCAATGCAGAAGCTGAAAAAGAATGAGGGTATTACCTCCACATCTAGCACAAGCAGACACTATTGTTCTACGTACACTATATGCTAAGGCTAAAAATTAAAATAGAAGTCATAACAAACTTCCACCACATACTTAATAGGATAAGACACCATAATAAAATCAAATAACAACGTTGAACGTAGCTAATGACATATCAAAAAATTTAATAAATATTATTACATTTAAAACTTGATAAAATTAAAACTCCAAAAAAACATAGAACTCCATAAGCCAAACTAATATCTCAACTCATCCCACTTGCATACATCCATCATCAAATATGGCCAACACCTATATTCACAAGACTATCTGCTCACCATGTATATTATGGATCATCATAGCCCCATTTAAAACAATAATAAGCTAGATAGGGGAACAACTAAATAACCCATTATTTAGAAGGAAAATATCATAACTGATAGCATTACTATAATACATCAAACACAACTACATATGAATTAAAATGATAAGGTAATTAATAGTTCACCATTTATAAAGCCTTTTTTATTAATAACCACAAAAATACACCATCCAATTTTATCTATTGAGTAAGCAAAACCCAACAAGGAGGGTCACCTAAAAAACATAAGTCTGAAGACATCCAAAACCAACCATAGAAGATCTACCTCTTGGGTAATCCTAGTGATCCTAGCACCAAAGGACATTATCCAACCTCAATCATCCAATCTTTAAATGTGCACGCCCCCTAAGAAGTATGAAGATCCTAGTAGTAGCTCTTGGCCAGGTAAATAAATCAAGTAACTACACGTCACTATAATTCAAGGAAAGCTTATTGCCAATCTCTAACTCCGAGAGGCTAATCCCAGACGACCCTAAGCCCAACTCAAATCTCCCACTTTAAGTTTTAGTGTCTTACTCAAGGTATCCATAATAATGTAAACCAAATCACAAAACCATGTATACAAATTCTTATACCCACCCTTCAAAAATTAGGTACCTTCTATATTTAGTGTTTTCTAAAAATAGTAACTTCCATAAATAATATTTAACATAATTAACACATTCCATAAATATTACTTTTATTAAATAAAGCTTTCTACAGTACTACTTCCCAATTTGAACAGATTCTAGAAAGAGTTGACCACATGGATCATAAACCACCACCATTATAATTTAATACCAATAAGGAAAATAATAATTATGTATCTATATATTATATAATAGCACAATCATTTTCCTAAATCAAACCCCCACATGTGCATATAATGTAATTTATTGAATTAACTTTTATAATTATATTGGTGACATTGGAAATTAAAATAGAGGAGAAAGAGTAAAAGATAATATCTTATCCAACAAGCTATAAGAGAGTTAATATTATTAGCCCATTCAATATTAAATGATCAATAAAATCAACCATTGTAAAAGAGAAAAAGAAACCAGTAGTAAAAGAAAGATGTTTAGTAAAACCATATTTAGAAAAAAAAAAGAAACCAACAGTAATAGAGAGTCAATGTGCCTTAGAATAAGGATATTGACACTTTAGCATGTGGTTAAATATATTTAGTAAAAGCAAAAACATGATTCATAACACCAAAAGTTGTACATCAGGTGAATAAAGAATCTATAATATCTAATCAATAATTACTGTTAAAAAAAAAAGGACACATAAAGAGTAGAAGACACCTCTTTAATCTCTTTATATATAATAACATAATGCTTTTTTAATTAGTTTTCAATCTAATCTAATGTAAAGACTATAAAAACACTAAACGTTGGGGTTTCCAAAGTGCCTCAGACTTACATCAACAAATCAAATCAATGAAGATTGTCATCAAGTCACCACCGATCAACAAAGTATGGTAAGAAGATCAATAGATGATGGAAAAAAGAATATCAGCAACGATGGAGAAGCTATGCTTCTAAATATTTTGATGGAAATAAGATCAGAGGTTTTTTTTTAATATAGTGGACTAATCTTAGCCATCAACGTCTTTTACAATATTATTTGTAATAAATGTAGGAAAAATATTAATCCAACAAGATAAAATCAATGACCAAACACCATATCAAACTAATATGCATCCAACTCGATTAACATCCCATCTAAGATGAAAAATCATAATAGAGTCACCACATTGTGCAAGTAAAGCCTACTTTCTTCAATTATATGATGAATTTGCAGAGGATATGCTTCATTGAAGTTCTTCATCATGTTGACAAGTGTTGATGAGCCACTCTTGGGGACAAGATAATAAACTTTTGATGTTGCAATGTAAAGACCAAGAAGGTAGGTTTTTGATTCCATAGTTATAGGTGAGTAATATGTTCTCAATTGTAAGATTAGTGATTTTTTCCTCATGAAACATTTGTTATTTATTTATTTGTTCTAATATGATACACAACTTTGTTCCATCATCCTCTATTTGATATATATCTACACATTCCCCTCATATAATATGTTAATATTTTGAATTGAAAAAATTTGAGGGCGATTTTGGTCATACATGCAAATTTAACCATTGGTGATCCAAATTTAGAGTATCGAGCATATTATTTGACATATATAATTTTCATATATTTTTTTTAGATTATTTTACTTATTTAATGTTATTTCATCTAGTTTGAACCCAAACAGCTAAAAAAATTAAGATCATATTTGTTTATCAACACATTTTATTTCACGATTGTAATTATATTTTGTTCAATTATATATATTAGTTCTACCTTCTGAAAATTAGTGACCTCTAATTCTATGTCACAAAATCATGGTTGACAAATCTGATGTGATATTTTCCATAATTATTTTATTTGCATATTTACATAATAATAATGATTATTATTATTATTATTATTATTATTATTATTATTATTATTATTATTATTATTATTATTATTATTATTATATATTAATTTGAGTTTTATATTATAATTTTATAGTTATAAACTAATAATTATCTATAGGTATATCTATAAAATAATATGGACTTTAAAAAATATAACAATAAAATATAATACACACACTCTCTCTTTTAAATTAATATTCATATTATTACCACCGTTTTATTTTACTTTAAACAAAATAATTATTTTAAACTAAAATATTAACTATTTATTTAGAAAAAAATAAAAATATGTGCATCGCATGGGAGAGTAACTAGTATATACTAATATCATAAGATAACATGTGACACAAATTTTATATGATCATCAAAAATAATTAAAATAATATAAACACTATATATGCATTCCAAATAAATTAGCAAAAAGTAATAATAAAACACCTATAAATAACTTCTATTCATAAACTCATATTTTAAATAAAATATAAAACCACATTAACGAAATATAAGGATTTTATAAAATAAGGTTTATCACATATATAAAATTTTAAATCACCTTAAATCATATAATGAAAAAATAGTATTGCATATATTTAAAATATAGTTGATAATTTATCTATGGGCAATTAAAAAAGTAAGTGGGTTACCTAAATTTTCCTTCTACTAACAAATGATCATTATATAAAGGTCATATAAACTAATAACAAATAACTATTAGTACTTACAATTATACAAATTAAATAAACTCCTATACTTTATGTCATTCAGTCCGGTCCCATAATGTCCATCTACTTCAACTAACTATTAAAACCTCTATGTGATATATTTGTCATCCTTATGATTTAGAACTCACCAAACAGTAGACCATAAAGGGTACATAAATCATTAACTTAATTCCAAAATTTATATACTAAATAATAATAATAATAATAAAAGATTTACCAACCTAGACAATCATGTAGTAATATAGGACCCTAGCTATTAACCAAGATTTGTGAGAATCACATGGAAAATTGGACAAGCTTAATACCCGATGGAGCCTAACACTTAAGTTAAAGCCATGTCATATGACTATGCCTCCTCTTCCCTCACCAATCATGACTCTAAAAGATGTACTGAAGTCATGCTTAAGTCCATGTACACACATCCACCTTATACCAAAAGGCAATAATACCCTTGCCCCCAAGGCCCCCAACCACCAGCCTGACAGCTTTGGATACGTACACGTATCTACCGACTACCATTAGGTGAAAGAGAACAAATTGAGTAAGTGGAGGTTTTCATATATATATATATATATAAAGTTGGGTTGGATGATGGCGTACAATGCAATGGGATGACCTTGGCTACTCTGACTATACTCCATAAATAATAGCATGCCCCCAACCTATGGTTATTTTGTTTAAACACATATCTTAATAATAAAGTGGACCTTCTCCTTTGACATCGATCAGCAAATCCACATCCTAGAGTGGACATGCGATACCGGAGTATGGATGACAATTTTTTTGGAAATTTCTCATTTGGGTTTGGGTTTGGGGAGAAAATTCGGGGATCAAGTTCGGGTTCGGAGATTTTTAACAGAAAACTTTTTAGAGACGGGGCGGGGACGGGTTTGGGGTCCCATCCCCAAACCCACCTCGAATAATTTATATATATATATATATATATATATATATATATATATATATATATATATATATAATATTTTATAAAATATAAATTAAAAGTATAATATAAAAAAAAGGTTTGAGAATCGGGAATGGGATCGGGGATCAGGGATCAAGTATAGAGTAGGATTTTAGGGATCGGGTCGGATTTTAAGGTCAGGGATGGAAAATAGATCAGGAGTATAAATGACATTTTTTTTGAAAATTTCTCATTTGGGTTTGGGTTTGGGGAGAAAATTCGGGGATCGAGCTCGAGTTCGGAGATTTTTAACAAAAAATGTTTTAGAGACGGGGCGGGGACGGGTTTGGGGTCCCATCCCCAAACCCACCCCAAATAAGCTATATATATATAATTTTTTATAAAATATAAATTAAAAGTATTATATAAAAAAAAAGGTTTGAGAATTGGGAATGGGATCGGGGATCAGGGATTGAGTATAGAGTAGGATTTCAGAGATCGGGTTGGATTTTAAGGTCGGTGATGGAAAATAGATCAGGAATTGGGTTAGGTCGGGTAAGGGGATTAATTCGGAGAATCCCTAATAAAAAAAATTAGAAATGAGATCGAATTTAAAAATTATTTTTCTTATCAGGTTTGATAATAGAGATAGGGTTCCCATCTCCGACCTGGCTTGTTGCCATCCCTATACCGGAGTGTATATGGGGTGTGATGCAGGAGCATCCAATGAATCTAATGATTGTCATGTTCATATTAATCCTCAAGGTAAGAAAGATTTAGCTTTCTTAATGTTGGAGCCTATCATGTCAAATATTCTTGATATTGAAAAACATTCAAGTTATTCTTGTAGGTATGTCACATATTTACAAGAAGAAGATATTCATACACTTTAATGTGTACAAGTATTCAAAGCATGTAAGACTATGGTGTACATGAGATGATGCATTACAACAAGAAGATATAATGATGATATTCATTATTTGTATTAACTTGTTGTAAACCCTAACCTTAAGTATATTTTATGTAAGTTAGGGTACTGATATAATTTTATGTATGTATCTTAGTCAATTGTATAGCTTTGTAATATTAATCCTTAGTATCATTTAACCAATTATATTATGCTTTGTATTAAGGTTAATATGGGCTTAATTCAACCATGATAAATGGGCTGGATTAAGAGGGAATAATCGGTTGTTTTAGGCTAGCTAACCACCGACTATCTCCTCCCCTATATATACCTCTTTGTGCGCATGAATTGTATGCAGAATGAATAATGATTTTTTATCAAACTTTAAGAAAATTTATCTAAATTTCATTCCAATATTTTGAGTATTTTTGGATCAAGGAAGATCAGGGCATTCTCCTTCAACATCAACACTCAAATCAAAAGAATTGAACACCATTTCAAATCAGCCGAGACCTTCATCTTTGTCCTTCGAGTTCTTCAACAATAATCCACCTTAACACCTCGTTTCTCTTGCATTAATTCATGGGTGATAGTTTCTCATACAATCCTCAATCTAAACTTCCATTGAATTTGATAAAACCAAATCATTTTTGGTATCAAAGCTTCGATTGTTCGAAGCTATAGCAAGAAACCACCTGCAGACCTGAAGAAATCGCATGTGTGTTCTTGCACCAAGAACTCCACGGATACTCACCCATTTCTTTGAATTTCCTGCAATCTTGCAACGATCTTGTTGCATTTTCCCCAACATTCTCACATAAAATACCGACCAGCACTCCATTCCCAATAGTGCACCAGTTTGAGTCGTCTGTTTGCTATGAGCTTTTGTGCCTCTCTAGAACTTCATTCCTACTTAATTCTAATCTCCATTTGTGCATGATCAAGTGTGTAGAAACCCTTTTCAAGTTTCTCGTGCAGCAAGCAAGGGAAGCAGCAAAGTGTGTCGAATTCCTGGACAACTCCTCAGTCGCCCGAATAGACCTGGAACTTGCAAGCCCTTTATTTGACTCGTTTCTCATCATTTTCTCTCAAGAAATCACTCCATCATCTACCTCTAGATCTCTTTTATATCTTCTATGAAGACATCAACACGAATCTCCCATTAGAAGATAATCATTTGTTGAAGACACAGAATTATGTTCTATGATTTTATGTGAATGAATTTCACATCTCTTATAGAATAACCTCTCTTTTTTTGTGTGTACCTACTTGCAGTGGCTATTCTTGGGGCTAAAATATCTCCTTTGTGCCTAACCAAGGACTGTAGGAAGTTTTTAACATTTTTTTTAGAATAATCAATTGGTTTGTGCTTTGTTTGGTTGTAGGAAAAACAAATCCAGCACCTACACTTTGTGCAACATATTGTGTGCAACAAGTAAGGTTGTGTGTCAACCTTCACCATGGCTAGTGAAGAGGTGCATACCCTAGTAGAGTCCATCAAAAGCCTCACCACAGTCATAGATTCCCAATTACAAACTCAAAACATACTACAATATCAACTCCAAAGTGTAGAAGCTAAGTTGGTCGACCAAGAGAAGTGTAAACCATGGCAAGTTTGAATCAAAACCACACATGATAGTGTGGAAGGGAGAATGAAGCCTATCTACCATGCCAAGAGTGGATGTGGACATATCAATTTATCTCATCATGAAGATTTAGAAGAAGAGATAAATTATTTTGGCTCAAGCAACCAAAGAAGAGCACCTACATTCCATGTAAGAAATACACACCATGAAGATCAAGGTATTAAACTTGACCTTCCTGATTTTTATGGTGATTTGAATGTGGAGTCATTTTTTGAATGGTTGCATGAGATTGAGGTTATTTTTGAGTTTAGAGAATATGATGATGACATAAAGTGCAAATTAGCTACTCTAAAGTTCAAAAAGTTTGCTTGAATTTGGTATGATAACTTAAAATGAACAAGAGAAAGACAAGATAAGTCTAAAATAAAATCTTGGGAAAAAATTAAAAAGCACTTAAGAAATAAATTTGTGCCTAGGGAATATGAACAAGATATGTATTTTAAAATGACTACTCTAAGGCAAGGCTTATTTAGTGTAGAAGATTACACTAGAGAATTTGAAAGACTAGCCCTTATTTGTGATGTTCATGAAAAAAAAAAGAATAAAAATGTGCTAGATACTTAGGTGGATTGAATAACTTAATAAGAGACAAAGTGAATATGTAATCTTATGACTCTCTTGATGACTTGATAAAATTAGCTATGAAAATTGAAAGACAAACTAAATCAACTAAAGCCTAAGTTAAGTCTAATGCTTCAACTTCAACTAAGCCCTATTCTAACACCTTTACACCTAAATCAACATTTTCATATGATAAAAAGAATAACAAAGATAACAAAGGTAAAAATAAGGTGGTTGAAATGGCAAATAAACAATGTTTCAAATGTAAAGGATATGGACATTTTCCTAGAGATTGTCCTTACCAAAGAGCCTTAACCCTACATGAAATAGAAAACATGGAACCATGTAGTGATGATGATGAATTATAATTTGAATCTCCTAATGAAATATTAACTATGGAAGAGGAATAAGGGAGCCATGCTTTGTAATTCAAAGAGTTTTACAAATACAACCTAGTATTACACCTACTCAAAGAGAGAAGATTTTTAAAACTAATTGTAAAATAGGTGACATGGTTTGTAGACTCATAATTGATAGTAGTTCATGTACTAATGTGACTAGTGAGGCAATTGTTAAGAAACTTGGTTTGGAAACTAATAATAATCCTCAACCCTATTATTTACGATGGTTAAGTAAGGATAAAGGATCTAAAGTAAACAAAAGTGCTTTAGTCACATTTTCTATTAGAGACTATCATGATGAAGTTCTATGTGATGTTTTACCTATGGATGCTTGTGGATTACTTTTGGGTAGACCATAGCAATTTGATAGAAAAGAAAATCATGATGGGGTAACTAATGAATATGTGGTGAAAAAGGAAAAATAATTGTATATGCTCACACCTTCTTTATATGATCATATGCCCTTGAGTGATGATAAAAAGAGATTATTTTTACATGAAAAAGCTATGGAAAATGTATAAAAGAAGAAGGATTTTTTTATGCTTTAGTTTCTAAAGATTCTAAACCTAAAAAACAAAAACTTGAAGATCCTAATCTAATTAAGTTTCTTAATGAGTATAATGATGTATTTCCTTATGACCTACCTCTTAGATTACCACCTAAAAGAGGTATAGAATATGCTATTAATCTTGTTCCTGGTATGCCTATCCCTAATAAGCCGGCTTATAGATGTAACGTAGAAGAAGCCAAGGAATTACAAAAACAAATACAAGAACTTATGGATAAAGGATTTGTAAGAGAAAGTATGAGTCCTTGTAGTGTTCCTACTTTACTAGTGCCTAAAAAGGATGGTACTTGGCGTATGTGCATAGATTCTAGGGCTGTGAATAATATTACTATCAAATATAGATTTCCTATGCCTAAATTAGATGATATGTTCTATTATGAACTTTGTGGAGCACAAGTATTTTCCAAAATTGATTTGAGAAGTAGATAGCATCAATTAAGGATTAGAGATGGAGATGAATGGAAAACTGTTTTTAAAACAAAATATGGTCTCTATGAGTGGATGGTTATGCCTTTTGGGTTATGTAATGCACCTAGCTCATTTATGAAACTTATGAATGAAGTTATCCAACCTTTCCTTGGTAATTTCATTGTTGTATATTTGGATGATATTCTTGTGTATAGTAAGAATAGTTATGATCATCTAGTGCATTTGAAGAAATTATTTGGTGAGTTAAGGAAAGCTAAACTATATGGAAAACTTGAGAAATGTGATTTTATACTTCCAAGTGTAGTTTTCCTAAGCTATATTATTAGTGGAGAAGGTATTAAAGTATATCCTAATAAAATTAGGTCTATAAAAGAATAGCCTATCCCTAAGAATGTTCATGATGTGAGAAGTTTTCATGGATTAGCTAGTTTTTATAGAAGATTCATTAAGGGTCTGTTTGGTTCTTAGAAAATCATGAGGAAAGGAAAGAAAATAAGATGGAAAATAGAAATCAGTTGTTTGATTGCACAGAAAATAATAAGGAAAGAAAATAAGAAAGAAAAAGTAAAGGAAAGTTATACTTGTATATTCTCCTTCTTCAAACCCAAGGAAAATATAAAACTAGTGAGGAAAATTTTCGCTAGCTATACTCGACACTCATTTCAGAGAATTGATGTTAGCCCAAATTCAAAAAAAAAACATAATAATATTACTACTAATAATAACTGAATAATGAACATATGTAAAAAATAAATAAAAATACGACAACTATTTAATTGTAGCCATACAATAAAACCGCGGTTACGGTCGGGGTGTCGTGAATGATATTTTATATGTTGCGGTTATCTCAGCGTGATTTTTAATTCTTTTACACAACAAATATCGGCAAATATCGATGAATATCGGCTAATATGGACAAAACATCGACTGATATCCGAAATTTTGCCGATATCGCGGCGATAAATATGTGATTTTCTAAAACGGCTGCATTTTTAGAATTTCGCATCGCGACTGACTCAAAAACTACGAAATTATAGCCGATATGCAATTGCGATACCGATATTTTATTGTATGATTGCAGCTGACACGAACCGATATATGGATATCAATGAATGTGATCGTCTATTCTCCAGAATTTCTTAACGAAAGTTAACTGTGTGTTGTTTTGTTACCGAAAGTAAGTAGTAAGTATTACTGCTAGTAATATTTTCTTGACATATATATATATATATATACACACACACACACACATACATACATATATATACATACATATACACATATATATACATACATATACACATATATATACATATACATATACCCACACACACACACACACACATATATATATATATATGGTCCCTCAATTTTTATTGAAAGAATTTATCGTCGCGACCGACTCAAAAACTTCCACTTTACAACCAAAGACACTAAGTATTCTTTTAGGTGTCTTAACAAATTAGGATTTGGTTTATTAAGCTCAGGATCCCCCACTATTATAACCAGTGGATCGGTCATTTATAGGGCAGAACGCACCTAACCACTATTTTATGCCGATGTATCGGTCTCTAGGGCACCTTGGCACCTGGCCACTAATATGCCAGTGGATTGGTCTAGGCCCGGCTCAATAATCTTCCACTTTATATTATTAGTATTTTACCATATCTTATTCAACAGATTCCGCCCTAAACATGCATGGCTAACTCCAACTATACTTATCCTCTTAAGAGGGGATGTCCCATACCTTGAGACTCTGCACCTCCTAACTCACCCCGACATCCTTCCCTTAATCCACTTACTCACACTGGGAGCCCCAGCTCCTTAGTGTGTGGGTCAAGGCCCACTACCTTATACCCCAAAGTCCATTCACCGCCTTACCCTAGGGTTTTCTCCAAAAACTCTAATTTGGGCCTATGTGGCCCACCCTTCTCTGCCCTTCACATCCCAAACTGTTTTAACACCCTACACGTCACGACCATTAGATCCCACCCTCACTTTCTACCCCACTCATTCTCGTTTATTTTTATTATTTTCTTTTTCTTTTTCCACCTTCTCAATTTAGGATTTCCTCCTAAACCTTAACTTGGTCTCCTATGCACCCTTATACTATCCCACATACGATTTTTCGCCCGAAGTCCCCAGACACCCAAACGACACTTCTGTTACCTTCCTCACGCCCCAAGGTAGCTTTCCATACGTAAAGTTTGCCCCCATGCAGATTCTAACCATCCCATGCAAAACCCTCGATATTTATTATGCCAAACCCTAAAATTCCAATACAAACCAAAGTTCTTCCTATACCTACATTAGCCAACTTACTTCCCCTTGGATATCCTATTTTCCTATTTTTCTTTTTCAAGCCTCCATCCCACATCGCCGTGTTAATTATCCTAGCATGCATGTCCTAAAGGGCCACATCACATCACATCATAACTTACAGCATATCCATATTAACACATACCAAATAAGGACATATGAACATACCTTTGTTCCAAGCCGTGCCACACATGAAACAATTAAGATAATAGCAATTAGAACATGACATATAATTATATAGGACACCCAAGGCATGTAGGACACATAGCACACATTCGACCTTAGCTACACCCTTACTTGGTTTAGGTTACCAAGTTATCTCCCACAATCATTAGGCCACTAATCACACTTCGTAATTGTTACACTTAATATATTTCCCATTTGGTTGGTTAGATTACCAAATTGCCCATTTCCTTTATTATAATTAACAAATTTCCTTTTGGTTAGTCAAATTACCAAATTACCCCTGTTCATTATCCTAATTATCAAATTACCCCTTTAGTAGGTTAAATAGCCAAATTACCCCTCACATTTATCATATTTACCATTTTACCCTTAAATTATCATTTTACCCTTCTCAATTATTATAATTACCAAACTACTCCTTTTCAATTTCCACTTTTACCCCTTTTGTCCATAAATTACTATTTTGCCCTTTTACTTTTAAATTAACCATTTTACCCCTTAACTTCCAAAATTTACCATAACACCCCTTCCATTCACAAAATTACCATTTTGCTCCTTTAATTACAAAATTACAATTTTTCCCTTTTATTACAAAATTACCATTTTTTCCTTTATTCACAAAATTAACATTTTGCCCTCTTAATTATGAAATTACCAATTTACCCCTTTTCATTTATAATTTACCACTTTACCCTTTTTACTTCCAAAATTACTATTTTATCTATTAATTCCAAAATTACCCTTGTACCCTTTAATTACAAAATTACCGCTTTGCCCTTACCTCCAAAATTACCATAACACCCTTTTTAATTAAAAGTTACCATTTTTCCCCTTAGTACACCACTTATATCAAATTATTATTACTACATAAAATATTAATAGTAACACCTCATCCACAACTCTTATATTTAATATAATACTTAATAGCATCCATATATATATTAGGTCAAACTCTTGTACAAGATATATTATTAAAATACCCCTAGGGCTCACAAATTTTAACCATGCATTAAAGATCACAATCGCATAATACAACATAGATAATACCTAACATTTTCATTAACAACCACACTCTTACCTTAAACAATATTTCCATACATAACATATAACCTAACATGCTTCCTTGTTATCAAACATCACAAGAAACTATATATATGATATTAAACAACAAATATTAAACCTAATACCATATTAAAAAATCCTAATGTACTAACATACGTTAATCCATGCGTTTAAGTGGGATTTAACGGTTACCTTGATTCCCACAAAAACAAACCTTACCAGTATTCCAGTTTAAGGTTCAAACTTTGATTATCAAAACCAATACCTAAAAATAATATCAAGATTGATTATATTAGAAATAAGAGAAAACCAAGTATAAGACTTTATAACACTTAATTAATCAAATAATTAAATTAAAATATTTTTATACCTTAAAATTATTAAACAAAACATAACCCAGCATGCAGCAACTTATACTGCTCATGCGGCATGGGCTGCATGTAAAGGAATGAGGGGAGAGGCTCAAAATGGCAAGAATAGGAGGAGGGAGTGGTGTTTTCGGGTTGGGGTTTTGGGGCTAAAAAAAGGGTAGATGGGGGAGGATTTAAGGCAAAGGAAGGGTGCAGGAGTGGAGAGGGGGTGCAGGTGGTGGTCAAGGATGGGTTGACAGCGGCTAAGGGTGGCAGAGGCGGCGACAGCAAGGCTACGAAGTGGTGCTTCCAAGGAGAGTCAAGATGGGAGGGTGAGGAGGAAGGAAAAGGGAGAGGAAAATAAAGGCCTACAGGTGGTGGTTTCGGCCAAAGGAGGATTGGGGATGGTAGAGGGGGTTGTAGGGATTAATGTGGTGGCTTAGGTGGCAGTAAAGTCAGAAAAACAGCGGCAAAAAAGGGCAGTTCAAGGTGGATGCCGAGAAGGGAGAAAAAGAAGAGGGGAGGAGGAAGGAGGCTACGGGGTGGCTCAATGGGTGCTATGATTGGTCGGGGTGAGGTAGAGGGTGGCAGAGGGTGGTGCAGGTGGCTATTGAGGCGGTGGGAGCGGCAGAACGGTGGCGTCAAAGTAAAACAGAGAGGATGAGGGAAGGAGGAGAAAGGAAAAAAAAGATTTGGGGCATGCATATGGGGCTCGAAAATAATGCAGAATAAGGCAGGGAGGGAGGAAGAAAAATAAGACAAAGAGAGAGAAGAGGATAGGGTGGCTCGAGGGTAGAGGTGGGGTGGTAGGGAAATGGAGTTGCAAGGAGAGGGAGAAGAGATATGGTAGGATAATGAGGAAGGAAGAGAGGGATGGTGGAGCCAGAATGGTGCAGGAAAACGATAAGAGAGAGAGAGATAGATAGGGGAAGCAGTAGGGGGAGAGGGTTACAAGTTGGGTGGCGGAGATGGCGGGGTGGTTGGGACTTTCGCTGGGGAAAGAGGAAGAAGAAGAAAGAAAGAAGAAGAAGGGGAGGGGGCTGGTACGATGGGCGGCTGAAGGAAAAAAAAAAGGAAGCGGGCCGACTTGGTCAAGGAAGAAATGAAAGAAAAGGAAGAGAGGAGGCAAGTCGGGCTCGCGTAGGAGAAGGAAGAAAAGAAAAGGGGAGCCAGGTCGAGGGAAAGAAAAGGAAAGGAGGGGAGGAGGTGGAGATGGGCTAGCGGCCCTAGCGCACGGGAAAGGGCAGGCCAAGCCAGCTGACGACCCAAGGAAGGAAAAGGAAAAAAGAAAGAAAAGGGAAAAAGAAGAAAAAGGAGAAGGAAAAAGGGAAAAAGGAAAAAGGAAAAAAGAAAAGAAAATTAGGAATAAATAAAATAATTTAGTTTATAAAATAATAAAATATAATATTTTTGGAAAATAAATTTATTTAATAACTTAATTTAATATAAATAAAATATAAGGGTTTAAAAAGGATAATTTTAGCAAAATAATGGTTTGAAAAATTATTTAAATAATAAGAGTGTGATAAAATAACAAAATATTTATTTTAATTTATTAAATATTTATATCCAATTTTATATACTCAAAAATCCATAAAATAATTAAATTAAATAGATTTAAAGGCTAATTTATCCCAAATAAAATTTTTTTATTAAATTATATGCTTTTAAAATTTTGGGAGATTACAGGAGACTATCACAACTCTTAACAACGATGAAAAAATTTTCACCAAATTCTTGAAAATGAATATCTTTATGAGATTTGGAGCATCAAGGACTATCATAAATAACAAGGGATATCATTTCTCTAATATAGAATTTAGTGCCTCCTTAGCTAAATATGGAGTTACACATGAGGTTGCAATTCTATATCATTCCCAAACTATCAAACAAGTAGAAGTTTCAAACTAAGAAATTAAAAGTATATTGAAAAAAATAGTTAATGCTTCTAGAAAAGATTTATCTCTAAAGTTAGATGATGTATAGGACCACTTTTAAAACCCCGATAAAAATTTCTCCCTATAAAGAAAAATAAGCAATTCTCGGGAGGTAACCTAAGTGTGTATTTAATTCAATTTATGTTTAAATTTTTCTTTAAATTTTATCTTCATTTACTAGGCATTTTGATTCTTTTTTATTTTTCTTTCATTTACAAATGTATAATAACTTAATATGTTTATGAAGGCATTGCAGGGCATAAGGACATAAAAATTTTGAAGGTAGGTGGTAACACAAATGGAGCAATTGTGAGGTAACATAGAGTGGGGATGTGTTTTACTACACGAACCATGCTGTAATAGACACAAACTTTTCCCCTGGTATTTTTATAGTATTTTCATCACCTTTTAGGTACATTCTATATACTCTTACCTATATTGAATTGCTTTTTCCTCTTTTGTGTGAATTGATTATCCATAAAGGACAATATCCATGATAAGTATAGGGTAGTTTTTGGTTATTTTTGTACTTCGTTGATTTACTATATGTTTATTTATTTATTTTTATTTTTAATAATTTTTCATGATTTGTTTTATTTGATTCCTTTTGATTTTTGTTGATTATTAGGAGCCCTTAACTAGTTAATGATGAACATGTATTTAAAATCTGACTAAAAAAGGATTACAAAACAGAGATAAAGTCAAATGGTGATTTTTTGTGCTAATTTCAATATAGGAAACACATATCTACGTGATTAGATGTGGATGGAGTAAGAACATGTATAATTTGATAACTATCAACATGGTAGGTTAAGATTCATCAGAACCTATAGTGAGCTTTTGAGCCATATAAGCTTTCTTGTCTGAGCATTCCATATAAAATAATCTACATTTTCTTGGATTCATTTTTCTTTATAAACCTCATATGCACTAATTTTTTTAGATCAAATTACTTGTTGTAGCTCTTGTAATGGACTATAGATATTACAAGAACTTTTTCATGTGCAAATGAAGCTTTTAAGTCATAACTGCCTCAATTGAGAAAGTGATAAAGGTACCTTAGCATTTACCACCACATAGCCAGATAGTCATCTACTCCATTTTTTACATACATAAGTTATACACCCCTTAGTTAATCCCTTTAAGCCTTTTACATTGATCTTTATGTTTTTTTTCATCACCCGCATTTTGTTCTAAACAAATCTAAAACACATCTCTACCCTTTTTCTAACAACTAGTAGAATTTTTTTGTATGATACTTACACATGTAATTTAAGGTTATGTGTGAAGAAATTATTAAAGATCATCCAAAATAATAAGTGTGGGAGATTAGGAAAAAAAATGTGAGATATCAAAATAAAGTTAAAATATAAATAAATAACTTGAAATGCCCTAAAAATTTCTAATTTTAAAAATTATATTTAAATGATGTTTTATTTTAAAAATTAATTAAATAAAATATTTTTATTAAAATAAAAGGAAATTAATTAGGGAAAATCAAGAAGAAATTCAAAAGTATATTAATTAGGAGGAATTTTTGTATTTTAATAATTAAGGATTTTATTTTAGAAATTAATTAAATGAATTATTTTATTTAAAATAAGAAGGAGGAAATAGTTTTAAATTAATATTAATTTTATAAATAATTTAATTGAAGAAAATTAGAGTGATTTGCTAATTAAAATGGAATTTATGGAAAATCTTTTAAAAATCCTAATTTAGCCTAAAAAGGAATTTAAATATTATTTTATTTAAATATCTCAAATATTTTAATTAATTTAAATACCCAACCTAATTATTTTTCTCCTTTCCTTTTTCCCCTTTTCTTTTTTTCTTTCTTCCTTTTCCTTTCTTTCTCTTTATTTTTCTTTTCTTCCTTACCTTCCTTGAATTGGGCCTGTTGTGCTGGCCCAAATCTTTCTTTCCTTTCCTCCGGCGCGGCCCAGCCCACGTGGTGCTTCCTGCCTTTCTTCACCGCGCTGCATTTTGATTCCTTTTTCTCCAAAACACCAAGTTTCATTTAAATAAACCTCACCCCGCGCCGACAGGCCCAGTCTCCCCTCTTTTCTTTTCTTCCTTTTTCCCGGCCGCCCAGTCCAGCCACCTGTCTTTCTCCTTCTTCCTCCTTCGCACCTTCCTCGATGCCGACCACCGACCTAAAACTCCGCCGCCATCACCCTGGTTTTTTGCCCGCGATCTCACCCATTTTGACAGGTCGTTCTCCTCCTTTTCTCTTCCCCTTGATTCGGCGACCACACAGACCCTACCAACTCTCCCCTCCTCGCGCGATTTTCTCTCTTTTTCCCTACGCATATCCCTTGCCCCGTTTTGACCTCCACCGGCCAACCTCACCTCCAGTGACCCTAACCCTACTTTCCTTACCCCGTAGCTGACCCACGGAACCCTAATCTCCCTTCTAAAATCTATAAATACCCCCATAATCTACCCTACATCGAGCCTTTGGTCTCCAACCCAAAATCCTGACCTTGCCGCCGCCACTCCTTTAGACGCCTCGTCAATAGCCTCTGTCCATCCAAGCCACCCTTTCTGGCCACCCTAGTATTCCTCGCACCGCTTTCTAGCTAACCAAATCATCCATCCCCCTCGATTATTCTAGCACAAGCCACCCCGACTATGCAAAGTAGCCCCCTCAACCAACCTATTTTTCTGCCTCCGCCACCCTTGCACCACCATTAGCCACCTCTTTCACCGCTTCCGCTACTTCTTTCACCTCCCAAATTATTCTGCAGACCATCTTATACCTTCCCCTGCCTTTCTTTTCCTCTTTCTCTTCTACTCCTCCATTCGGCCACCACCACCGCCGTCGTGCGCCGCCACCTTTGGCTACGCCACCACATCCATTCTACTCCTCTTCCTTTAGGCATTCTTAAACAGCCCAACTTCCACCTCCATTATCCCTATCTTTTTCCCAACATTGAACTTTTACCCTTTTCTTCTCTTTTTCCAACCGCCGCCGCCGCAGCGCATCACCGTCGGTGCCGCCTATCCCCACCAACATAAGGTTGAACCCTAGACTCTCAACCCTTTTTTCTATTTTTTATAAGCCTTATTTTATTTTATTTCATTTATTTGAATATAAAAACTTTTATTATTATTATTAATATTTCTATTTTTAATATGTATTATTATTATTAGTCTTAATGTTTTGATTATTATTTCTGTTGAGGACTAAAGCCCTATTGTATTTTTATTTCGATTTATTATTATCATTATTATTATTATTATTTCTATTATTACTATTATTATTATTATGTGTTTATTATTATAATTATAATTTTTATTATTATAATTTTGAATTACTATTATTATTATTATTTCATTATTAATATTACAAATACTTTACTATTAGTTTTGGTATTATTATTATTATTATTTATATTATTATTGATATTATTTTAGTATCTTTGCTATTATTATTTTAGTATCATTTTTATTATTATTAGGGAAAAGTCTTTAACCCTATATTATCAACTTTTATAATATTTCTATTATTTCTTATATCTTTAGTAAAGTTAGAAATTTGTTAATGTTATTTTTATTAATATGTTATTATTTTTTCAAAGTCCTAAGGAGGCGTAGGAGCGTGCTCCAAGACCGGTGTCGTTTTAGGTAAGGGTGTTACTAAGGCCTTTTATGTGTTAATGTGCATTGTGTGCCTTGTATGTTATGCATCCTATGTTATTATTGTAATTATTATGTATATGGTATGGCATGGAGTTCAAGCATGTTCTTGTGTTGTTATATGGCATGTATACTATGTGTATGTGATGATATGTGTTGTGACCCTGTAAGACATGCATGTGAGGATGTTGATGCGGTTTGTGTGGGAGAAAGGATGAAAAAGGAGGATGGGGAAAGAAGTTGACCTAAGTATTCTAATGATCATGAGTGGAAGAATAAAATAGAAAATTTAGGGTTTCAGGTGAGAGAATATAATTGATGTTTTATATGGGAGAATCTAATTTATGGTTTTATATGGGAGAATCTAATTTATGGTTTTGTGTGGGAGAATCTAATTTATGGTTTTGTATAGAAGAATCTAATTTATGGTTTTATATGGGAGAATCTAATTTATGGTTTTATATGGGAGAATCTAAACTAAGGTTTGATATGGACGGACTTAGGGCTTTGCAGGGCAGATTTTATGGTGTTGTATGGGGGAATCAAACCATGGGTTTTGTGTGGATTGAATTTAGGGTTTTGTATGACGAAATCTTAGGTTTTGCATGGTGGTATTATTGGTTGTACGGTGGTATTAGGGTTTGAATGGTGGTATTAATGGTTGCATCATGGTATTAGGGTTTGCCTGGTGGTATTAATGGTTGTATGGTGGTATTAGGGTTTGCATGGTGGTATTAATAGTTGTATTGTGATATTAGGGTTTGTATGGTGGTATTAGCTGTTGTATGGTGGTATTAAGGTTTGTATGGGGGTATTAATGGTTGCATGATGGCATTAGGGTTTGTATGGTGGTATTAATAGTTGTATGGTAGTATTAGGGTTTGCATGGGATGTATAACAAATGCATGGGAATGAAATTTACATATGGAACGTTGGTTTGGGATATGAGGAAAGTAATATAAGTGTTGTTTGGGTATTTGAACACTTTGGATGAAAAATAGTACGTGGAACAATATAAGGTAACGTAGGAGACTAAGCTAGGGTTTGTGTGGACAATTAGGGTTTGTTGTGGCTGCTTGGAGTTTTTGTGGTATCATGTGTGTTTGGTGATTAAAGTGTAATGATGCATATGGAATTTATGATTTGTGATGTGTAAAGTGTAAAGGAAATGATTCATGCATGTCCAAGGTCAAAGCTTCTGAATAAGATACTTAAAATACTAATCATTTAAAGTGAAAGATTATTGAGTCAGGTCCAGACTGATCCACCGGTCAGGAATAGTGGGTAGGACATGATGTCCTATATGTAACCGATCCACCGGTAATAATAGTGGTCAGGCTTTGTACCTGGGTGTTTCTGGCCCACCGGCAATAATAGTGGGGTGACCTCGAGCTCAATAAACAAAAATCGGAGTTTGCTAAAGCACTTAAAAGGCACTAATTACTTACAGTGGAACACCATGTGAGCAGAAACTAGACCGATCCACCGGTAATAATAGTGGTTAGGGCATAATGCTCTATATGTGACCGGCCCATCGGTTATAATAGTGGGGTGTTCCTGTACTCGCATGGATTTGACAAAAGGCATGGTGTGTATCGACTTTCGATACAAAGATTAATTAAATAATTAATCTGGAATAAGTATGTACTTTATATGTGGCCTTGATCATTTATAAGTGGATAATTTCTTCATGACCGTATGTACTATATGTGTGGGTTTGAAAGTGTAAGTTGAGTATTGTTTTGCATGATTCTATATGCTTATGTGTTGGCCTTAGTACTCGGTTACCTTACTCAGTACGTAGCGTACTGATCACCCTTTTCATGGGTGTTGCTCATTCCCACGAGTAGTATGCCCTTCTAACCTTGTACAGGTGGGCGAGACATCCGGTGGGGCTAAGTGTGAGCTTATGATTGGCTCAAGGTTCTAGAGTGTCGTGGCCGTATTTTCTCTTCATGTAATTTTATTTCATTATGCTATTCCTTGTGTATCAAATTTATCCTCTTAAGATTTATTTCTCAATCGAGTATTTTAAATGAATCTTTTATCTATTGTAAACTTAATTTCTTTTGGATTTGAATTGCAATTCTTTACACGTACTCTGATCTTGGTGTTATAATCTTTCTAGTTCTTTTATGAACTTTTGGTTTGAATTTAATGTCCATCTTTTCTTTAGCCTTAGCACTTGGTACTGGAACGGTCGGAAAGAACCCGTCTAGTACTAAGTGTGGCGGTAACATTCCCAGAATTTACGGGTTTTAAATTAAGTATTTTAATTACTTCTGCTTTCAAAAAAAAGTAGTGAATTTTGGGGTGTTACATAGCTTACCTCCTTTCTTTTCTTTTGATAAGAAATGGTGAAAATGATGTGGAGGCCCAACATGAAGATATTTGGCCTATGTGATGATATGTTATGTAATGAGAAAATACCTTGATAAGTTTGAATCTGTAAGAAGAGTCTCTATATCAATATGATTCCAATATGTTTTAGGATATTTTATTGAATTCTTATTTTCTTTTCTTCATCAAACCTTTACAACTAGCCCTTGTTACAACCCTTATGAAGTTCTATTGGATTCTTCAGATGGACGACCTTGATATGTTAGAGATTAGTCACATGATTCAAGTATATGGTTAGGTTCATTTGGTAAATATTTGATATCCCTCATAAGACTTTTATTCACAAAATATTTTCTTTCATGGTTGATATATATGAGTTACTAAATTTATTTTTTTTATATATCATCTTATCTCACATAGCTAAGTATGTTTATACATATGTAGCCATGAATATGAGATAAAAGCAAAAATAAGAGGGTATACCTGAAATGTCCCGAAATTTTCCAATTTTAAAGATTATATTAAATAAGGTTTTATTGAGAAAATTATTTAAATAAATTATTTTTACTAAAATAGAAGGAAATTTATTAGGGCAAATCAAGAAGAAATTTATAAATATTTTAATTAGGAGAAATTTAGGTATTTTAGCTAATTAAAGATTTTATTTTAGAAATTAATTAAATAAATTATTTTATTTAAATTAAGAAGGATAAATTAGTTGTAAATTAATATTAATTTTATAAATAATGTAGTTTGAGAAAATTAGAGTGTTTTGCTAATTAAAATGGAATTTATAAAAAATCTTTTAAAAATCTTAATTTAGCCTAAAAAGGAATTTAAATATTATTTTTTCCTTAAATATCCCAAATATTTTAATTAATTAATTTAACCCAACCCTCCTATTTTTCTTCTCCCTTTTTTTCTTTTCCCTTTTCTTTCTTTTTCTTTCTTTTTTCTTTTTCTCCTCCCCAAACTGGGCCAGCCCAGCAGCCCAGTCTCCCTTTCTCCTCCGCCGTTGCCGCCGCTCCTTTCACCTCCCAAATTGTGCTGCAGACCCTCCTCTATCTCCCCCTACCTTCCTTTTCCTCTTTCTCCCTCTCTTTCTCTCTTCCTCTTCTTCTTCCCTATTCGGCCACCACCACTGCCGTCGTTGATGAGTTCATATTTTGACACATTTTATACCCTTATAATCTTAGTTTTTGATAGTTTATTTAACTAATATAGGGGAATAAGTATTGTTTTATGCTTAAGTGGTAAAAATTGCATAAAAATTATTATTTGAGCTAAAATGATATAAATTAAGTAAATTTAGAATAAAATATTATTTATTAATATTTATTGAATTTTATTTTGCAGGTTTTATTTTTTTTAGTAAAAGAAAAAAAAGAAGTTTGACCTTTGGACCAACGGCCTGGAACAAACCAAACGGAGCGTTTCGGGAGAAAGCAGCAGTCAGCCGCACATGGCCAGGGCTGACGTGGAGCGATGAAATAAAATTATATAAAGAGGGTGTGCGGCGCAAAGAAAAGGGAAGAGGAAGCGAGAGCTTTCAAGGCTCGACGCTGAGGAGAGCCGCAGGTCGAGAAGGGCACGTCTGAAGGTGGCCTCACGCACGGACGACGCACGGAAATAGAGTGGCACGGAGTTCGAGAAGGATGACGAGGAAACAGCATCGCAAGCTGTCAGCCGTCAGCAAAGAAAAAGAAAAAGAAAAAGAATTGTTGCGCAGAAATCAAAGCCGAGAAGGAAGAAAAATTAGAGGAAGAATTTAATACCCGGTAGAATTTATTTCAGATAAAATTAATTTTTATCTGAATAAACTCTTGGTCTTTTATTTAAAATTAATTCCGGATATTTTTTTCTCTTATTTTTAGTTTATATTTTAGATATATATTTCTGTGTAATTAATTCTATAATTATAACTGGCTGATTATTTATTGTTAGGGAATGAATTGAAACCCTAGATTATGGTTTGACTTATAATTTTATTTTCTTTGTTTCATGAGATTGTTTCTTGAATCTATATTAATTGCTATCGTTTATATGTATGATTCTGTCAAGTATAGTTTATTTGGTGCATGTCTTGTTCTGGTTCCTCATAAGTGACAGTATGTAGGATTATTTGCCTACTAGGTGGCCATCTAAATATACTAGAATTTATATGTATAAATTGCAGCTAGGTTAGATAACAATTCACCTAATCGTTTTGTGATTCTAACCAAAGTGGTAAAACGTTTAGATACGTGTGGGTCAAGGAAAGGAAATACAGCTAGACATGCTTTTTGTACTAGTATGGGTACTTAGATTGACAGCCTTCCACTTACACTTAATGCATTAAATCTAGTTAAATATAGGAGCCGCTTGTTGCTACTATACTGCTAGTATTTATTAGGGTTAATATTGGTGCTTTGTCGTATTAATTAATTAAGGAAAGTAATATAAGGTGTATAGACCTGCTTTTGGTGTGCAACTTGGTCAATCTCTTTCTCACGATTAAAGATGACTTAGAAATAAATATTATATTACGACCTAATCTAGTGGTGGATTTTTATTTCCCTAACATATTTCTCATATCTGCGGTTTCCCATTATTTTCATTATTTTTATTATTATTAGTTTATTTTATTTTATTTACTCCTTTTATTACTTTATTATTATTTTTATAAACCCCCATTAGTATTTTTCTTATTTATTTATTTAGTGTTATTTAGGATTTTTATTTTTAGTTTTATTTTCAAGCTAGTTAATTAGAGGTGAGCCCTCTCAATCCCCGGCCTAGAACGATACCCTTATTTACCAGTGCTACAATTGACAACAAGAGGGTTTAAATTGTGTGCCGGCTACGGTCACATCAGTCGTGCGCCACCACCTTTGGCTGCGCCACCACCATCATTTTGTCCCTCTCCTTCTAGGCAATCATAATCAACCTTACTTCCACCCTCCTTCTTCTTGTTTTGTTCCCAGCCTTCAACTTTTCCCTTTTTCTTCTCTTTTCTAGCCGTCGCCGCCGCCGTCGTGCACCACCGCCAGTGCCGCCTATCCTCCCCAGTCTAAAGTTGAACCCTAGACCCTCTCAGCCCTTTTCCCTATTTTTACAAGCCTTAAATTAATTTATTTCATTTATTCTAATATAAATCCTATTATTATTATTATTATTATTATTATTATTATTTCCATTTTTAATATGTATTATTATTGTTATTAATATTAATGTTTTTATTATTATTCTGTTAAGGGCTGAAGCCCTATTGTAAATTTTAATTTGTTTTTTGGACTATTACCCTTATTATTTATATTATTACTATTATTAATATTAATATGTTATAAGTATAATTATTATTATTATTTCCTATTTTGAATTTCTATTATTCTTATTCCATTATTATTAATACAACTATTTTACCATTATTGTTGTTAATAATGTTATTATTGTTATTGTTATTATTATTATTATTATTATTATTTACTATTATTATTACTACTATCATCATTATTATTTTCAAGTGTTAGTATTATTATTTTATATAGGGCTGAAACCCTATTGTGCTTATTTTAAATTTTAGGAGTAGTATTATAAATATCATGTCTTATTATTATTAGGGTTATTAGTGTTTTTATTATTATTAGTATTGATTCTTATTAATGTTATTATTATTATTTATTATGTTATTATTACTCAATGTAGGGTAGAAACCCTACTTCTTTTTATCTTCAAATATTATCCTTACTATTATTACCATTATGATTATTATTATTATTATTATTACAATATTATTATTATTATTATTATTATTATTATTATTATTTCACCACTATTATTATTACTAAATTTGGTTAATTATTTTACTAATATTATTATTATTAGAATTGTTTTAGTAAAGGGGCTAAAGCCCTCATTTCACTTTGTTTTGAATAATGTCCTTGTTATTATTATTGTCTCTATTATTAATATTTTCATTTATATTATCATTGATATTATTTTTAGTATCTTTGCTATTATAATTTTAGTATCATTATTATTATTATCAGGGTAAAGTATTCAACCTTATATTATCAACTTTTAAAATATTTCTATTACTTCTATATCTTTAGCAAAGTTAGTAATTAGTTAATATTATTTTATTAATATATTATTATTATTTATTTAAAAACCTAGTCTTATAATAAATTAGTGATTAATAGTATTTGTGATAGGAGCGAGTCTAATTTTAGCTTTTCTCTCATAATAGGTGAAACTAGTCAAAGCCCTAAGGAGGCGTAGGAGCGTGCTCCAAGACCGGTGTCATTTTATGTAAGGGTGTTACTAAGGCCATTTGTGTGTTTAGATGCATTATGTGCTTCATATGCCATGTATTCTATGTTTATCATTATTAATAATTTTGTGTGTGGTATGTTGAAGTATGTTAGTATGAATAAATTGTGGTATGAGAATTATGTGTATATTTATGTTATTACTATTGTATGATGTGGCCTTAAGACATGCATATTAGAGTTGTAAGATAATGATGGGGAGTGTAACAATGTGGTGTTAGGGTTTTGCATGAAATGGCATGGTGTTAGGGTTTTGCATGAAATAGTATGGTGTTAGGGTTTTACATAAGAGGGCATGGTGTTAGGGTTTTGCATGAAATGGTATGATGTTAGAGTTTGGCATGAAATGGTATGGTGTTAGGGTTTTGCATGAAATTATTTGGTGTTAGGGTTTGCATGGGAATGTGGTCTACATGGAGCTAGGGTTTGCATGGAAGCGTGGTCTACGCGAAGCTAGGGTTTGCATGGAAGCATGTCTATGTGGAGTTAGGATTTGCATGGGAGTGTGGTCTACATGGAGCAAGGGTTTGCATATGAATCAGAGTTGCATGGAAGCGTGGTCTACGTGAAGCTAGGATTTACATGTGAGTTAGGGTTTGCATGGAAGCATGTCTACGTGGAGTTAGGGTTTGCATGGAAGTGTGGTTTACGTGGAGTTAGGGCTTGCATGGGGATTAGGGTTTACCTAGAGTTAGTCATGCATGTCTGGGCAAATGTTTGTGAATAAAATATTTAAGACACTAATATCTTAAAGTGGAAGATATTGAGACGGGACCAGCCGATCCATTGGTCAGGAATAGTGGTTAGGGTTGTACCCAATATGTGACCGATCCACCGGTAATAACAGTGGTTAGGACATGAGTCCTATATGTGACCGGCCCACCGGTTATAATAGTGGGGGATCCCGAGCTCAATAAAAACAAACCAAAGTTGTTAATGCTCTTAAAAGATACTAATTACTTACAGTGGAACACCATGCGAGCAGGAACCAAGCCGATCCACCGGTCAGGAATAGTGGTTAGGGTTGCACCCTATATGTGACCGATCCACCGATAATAATAGTGGTTAGGGCATGATGCCCTATGTGTGACCGGCCCACCGGTTATAATAGTGGGGTGTTCCTGTACTCGCATGGATTGATAAAATGGCATGGTGTGTATCGATTTCCAATAAAAGAAAGGTTAAATAATTTAATCCGGACCTTTTGGGCCTTATGTATTTGCTTGTTGATGATAGGCTATGGATTTCTCTATATGCTTTTATGTATCATATGTGTAGTTTGAAATTGTATGTTGATTATTATCCTGCATGATTTGATGTGTTTATGTGTCAGCCTTAGTGCTCGGTTACCTTACGCAGTATGTAGCGTACTGATCACTCATTTCACGTGTGCTACTCATTCCCAAGAGTAGTATGCCCTTCTAAGTTTGTGCAGGTGGGGCGAAACATCCGGCGGGGCTGATTATTGAGCATGTTTTGGCTCAAAGTTCGAAAGTGTTGTGATCGTGTTTCCAGTTCATGTGATTTTATTTCACTATGTTATTCCTTTATATCGCACTCTGATTTCTATCTTATTATTAACTTTACTCGTACTCTGATTTTGGTGAACTCTTGATTTAAGTTTAATATTGATCTTTTCTTAGCCTTAGTACTAGGTACTGAAACGGTCGAAGAGAACCGGTTTGGTACTAAGTATGGTGGTAATATCCCCAAAATTTACGGGTTTTGATTTAAGTATTTCTATTTTTATTTATTTTCGCTTTCCAAAAAAATGTGTAAATTTTGGAGGTGTTACAATACCTTTGTAAGGATAGATCTTGATGTGATTAAAGCATGAATAGGTTTTCAGCCATTATTATTGTTCTATTCATATTTATCATGTTTATGTGTGAACTATATGTTGTAATTAACCTTTTAAATTTTCTAGAACTAATCTTGGTTGAATGATAATCTTGGTATTATAAAAGTAAAAGATTATAAGACTACATTAGTCAAGGGTGTTCTAAATGTGGTTGTCATTTTTATATGATTTGTGTGTGAAACCTTCACAAGAATTACTTGTCCTTTAAGGATAATATAGGGGTTTAAAGGATTTTTCGTATATACTAAGTGCAATCATAAGACTTATGATAGTGGCTAATTTTTTTTTAATATTTTCAGAATCAAGCAATAAGTTAAGTGAGGGGGTGTAGATGAATGAATATTTTTATATATTTTATACCCTTTTTAGTTTAAGCTTTTTGTTATTTATTTGAATAATATGAGAGGTTATTTATTGTAATTTTAATTATATACTTAATTTATAATAATCTCATACATTTAATTAATATAGAGCTGAAAGTTAATTTTCATATGGGTTTCGAAAATATGTCATATTTCGACAATAACTTTCATGTCTGAAAGATTTAATTTATTTAAATTTTGGCGTAGAAATAAAAAAAAGATCTAAAAATGTTATTTATAATATTATTTCCTAAATCAAATTGCATGAAAGTTGGACTTTATATTAAAGTTAAGGCTCAGATTAGGTATGGGTGATTAGGAAAGTTTGGGTTTGTATGTATAAATTTTTATTTACTATTTAATATTATTATCATCATCATCATTTTTGCAATCTCATCAGATATTGACTTGTCAACCATAACATTTTTTTCAATATTCTGTCAAAAGAAAAAAAAGACCTTCAAGGTGTGTATATATATATAAACCTATGAAGAGAAACACAAAAGAAAATAGGAAGGCAAAAAAGACGTGATGATAAAAGGCCGGAAGGAGCCGAGAGGAAAAATTCAATACTGCCAATCATCCACGTATTCTAGCATTATTTTCTTGGTTATTATTTTGAATATGAAGTATTGTAATTTTAGATCCACATATTTTCAAGTTCAATATTTGATGTATAATTTAGATGCTTTATTTAATTTAATTATGTTTATTTCAATTAATAGCATGTTCTAATTTTATTTTACCAAGGATATGGTGAAACTTTACTATTTATACTAATAGATTAATTGATTACTTGATTAACATATTACTCTATATGTTTTATGCTATTATTCTATATTATGTTTAATTAATAGACTGATCACCTTTAATTAGCATTTAATAATTTTAGTAAAGATGCGAGAGCTCATTCTTCAATTTAGATTAAATAGTAACAATTATATAATTTCTACAACTATAGGAAAGGATAAATATTTAATTAAACCAAAATCATCCTTTTTTATTTAAATCCTTTAACTAGATATAATTGGTAATAAGACTATGTAGCTTGAGAGAGTACGTTAATTAAATATTTCTATTAACACATAATAAGTAATTAAAAAGACCATGTAATTAATTAATTGGTAATTATAATTAAATAGTGGTGAATCTAGATTCCTTAGTAGTTTTTGTTAATTGATTTTACGTTTATTAGATTTCATTTAATTATGTTTTACTTTAATTTAGTTAATTTAAAATTCTTAGTTTAGAATCGGCTATTTCTTTATATGATTTTGATTGCCTTGACCTGATTAGAGTGAGAAGAGTCTTTACGTTATTATTTAGTCTTTGTGGGAACAATAATTTAGTTCTTAGTACCTTGTATTACTTGCAACTAGTATACTTTCCGATAGGTATATTTGGCCGACATCCAGTTGTTGGTACCGTTGTTGAGGATTAATTTAATAGTCCTAGACATGAAAATTTAAATCTTGATCTCGGTAAAATCTACCTATTTATTTATTTTATCAATCTTTTATTTTTTCCCTAAATTTACTCAATTTTTCTTGGTCTTTAGTATTTTGTATTAGTACAGATCACTAATGCATGACCCAAAGCAATCCTGGTGTATTCGTAGCCTTGGATGCAAAGATTGAAAGGAAGTTTCATAAATTAAGGGTCCATTTATATATAAAAAAAGTGTCATTGTAAAGAAACAAAATCAACAAATGGCTCACGGGGAGCAAAATTAGCTACAGCAAGTTAGAAGATCATTAAAAGATTATGCTACCCTTAGTATAGAGGATTCAAGATCAAGCATTAGAAGACCGATGGTTGAGACACATAATTTTGAGATCAAGCTTGCGATCATTCAGATGATACAGACTTCGGTCTAATTTGGATGTACACTTAATGATGACCCGTATGCTCATATTTCCAATTTTTTCAAAATCTTTGATACTTTTAAAATAAATGGTGTTTCCAAATATGCTATTAAGCTTAGATTGTTTTTATTCTCATTACATGATAAGGCTAAAAATTAGGTAAATTCTTTAACACCCAATTCTATTTTAACATGGGTTGAGTTGGTGAAGTTATTTCTTTCTAAATTTTTTCCACCTACAAAAACCACTAAGTTAAGAAATGGCATTACCACTTTTAAGCAAAACGATATTGAATCGCTATATGATGAATGGTAACGATTTAAATAACTATTAAGGAAATGCCCACATTATGGCTTGTCTATTTGGTTACAAATACAAACATTTTATAATAGTATATCTACTACTAACTATTATATGCTAGATGTAGTTGTAGGTGGTACTATTATGAATAAGACTCCAGAGCAAGTTTATGATTTTATTGATGAATTAGCCTCAAATTTCCACTAGTGGCATTATGAACATGCTCCGATACAAAGGAATTCTAGAATTCATTATATATATGCTATCACGGCATCAGAGGCTAAAATGGACTTAATCACTAAGAAATTAGATAATTTGGATGGTGTTTCGTGTACATGGGTTCAAGCAAATGTACCTATTTGTGACTAATGTGGTGGAAAAAATTTTAGCACAAAGTGTCAAGTAGATAATCATTTCCAACCATCTTTTGATCAACTTAATATATCACTAACAATGTGGGCAGACAATATAATCCTTACTTGAACATGTATAATCTAGGGTGGAGGAATCATCTAGACTTTAGTTGGAGAAGTGATAATCTGGTAAGGCCCCCTAGATTCCCACCACAAATACCTATGTCACTTGCTCTAATGCAGCCTCAACAACTATAGAATCCTTCCTTAGAAAAAATGATAAGCGAGTTCACTAGCGTTGTAGAGACACATTTTCAAAATCAAGAAGTCTCAATCAATAACTTGTAAGCACATATTGGGCAATTAGCTAATGCAAGTTCTAGAAGGGCATCCAACACATTGCCAAGTGACATAGTGATGAACCTAAAATAGGAACTTAATACTATATCATTAAGGAGTGAGAAGACGCTACCTAAACCACAACCTCAAGAAGCAAAGAAAGAAGAGGAGAAAGCTTTAGAATTAATGTCTAAGTCATGAGAAAAGGCAACTAAGACCCCATTTTAAGAGATAAAATTGTATGTCCCTTCCTCTATGTTTGGGTAGAATAATCCAAAGTAAGTTGGATGCACAATTTGCTAAGTTTCTTGATATGTAAAAGAAAGTGCAAATTAATTTGCCATTAATTGATATTATAAGGTAGATGCTTAACTATGCCAAATTTTTTAAGGACATTATTTCTCATAAAAGGAAATTGGAAGATTATGATACCATTGGACTGAATGAGGAGTGTTATGCTATTTTAGCAATAAATTACCTCCTAAGCTGAAAGATCCAGGAAGTTTCACTATTCCTTGTGTGATTGGAAATTTAAAATTTGACAAAGGGTTTAAGAGAGCCAAAACCCACAAATATGTCTTTACAGCTAGCAGATAGATCTATCAAATATCCTAGGGGCATAATAGAAGAAGTTTTGGTAAAAGTGGGAAAATTTATATTTTTAGTTGATTTTGTTGTGCTAGATATGGAAGAGGATTAAAGAATTCCTCTCATTCTTGGTAGACCATTTCTAATTATAGGAAAGGCTCTAATTGATGTCCACGAGGGTAAGTTGATTCTTCAATTTCAAGGTGAAGAAGTTACATTCAATGTTTTTAAAAGCATGAAATACCCTTCTCAGGATGACACTTGTTATAGCATTAATGTATTAGATGAAGTGATTAATGATTGTTTTCAAGCAAGTGTCATATAGGATCATTTAGAAAGGAGCTTGATACAATCCCAAGAGAATGAAGAAGGATAAGGAGTCAAAGATGTCCTTCTATACCTAAGTTCCCATCCACTTTATAAGAAAAACAAAATAGTCCCTTTACGAGGACTAGAGAGAGATCAAGTCCCAAAGTTAAAACCATCTATTAAGGATTTGCCAACTTTGGAACTCAAGAAACTTCCCAAATAATTAAAATATATTTTTCTTGGTCATAATGATACTCTTACTGTTATTATTTCTTCGTCATTAACTAGCTTATAGAAGGAAAAGTTGATGAGAGTGATGTCCTTCCGCATGCATGCACAAAACCCTTATGGAAGATAACTATAAGAAGGAAATCCAACCTCAAAGGCTACTAAACCCAACAATGCAAGAGGTGGTGAAAAAGGATGTAATTAAGCTATTAGATGCAAGTTGTTGATGCAATATCAATTGAGATTTCAAATATGATGATGATGATGAAGGTTGTGGTGGTCGTGGCCGTGGTGATGATGATGATGATGATGATGATGATGATGATGATGATAACAGGAAATAAAAAGTAGTATATACAACTCCAAACTTTCCTAATCACCTATGCTTAATCCCAACTTTAAATTTAATATAAATTTTGACCTTAATGAACTATGATTTAGGAAATAATACTAGAAATAAAATTTGTAGATATCATTTTTATATTTACAACAAAATTTGAATCACTTATATCCTAGTTTAGAAGTAAAATTTATGGTCAAAATACGACAGATTGTCAAAACCCATACAAAAATCAATCTGAAGCTCTAAATTAATTAAATACATGTGATTATTAAAAATTAAGTACATCAATAAATTAATATAAATAACCTCATATATTATTCAAATAAATAATAAAAATATTAAACTAAAAAATAAACAAAATATGTAAAAATATTCATTCACCATGTTCTTCCACTTTAAATATTATTGTCTTATTACATAGATTATTGTTCATCTTGGTTATATAAGATACCAAATGATTTGAAAATTTATTCAGCAATTAATAATATTGAAACACTTTAAATACATCATGATTACAACACATTGGACACGTTATGATAGCATGAAGTAAGGGTATGACAAGAGAGCAAAAATTAAGCATAAACAGGAACATTTCACAAGAGAAAATATTGTAATGTTCTTATAAAATTCTAATTTATAATTACACTATAACTCCATCTATAAGGCCCTCTAATTCATCAAATTTGACACACACATAACTACTAATAATACCCTTTTCTTACTATTTATAATTTAAGTTGTTTTCTTATAATATTGCACCTATGCTACTCATATTTGTCTCTAATGTTCTATATATCACACTTAATATTTTTATGACACAAAAAATATTTATACAGCCTCTGATTTTTCAAATTTCATCCAAAAAAACCCAAATGTCCCTATTTCACCGAAACACCTCCAAACTCATTATTTTTGTAACTTAGGTTATACTCATCTAAACCTTGATATATTATATATCAAAAAAAATGTAAAGACCCCTATAAATATAATGGCATACTTATACTCACTTTTCATAAAAACTAAAAAAGATATAATTTTACCCCTAAGGCCGAGACATGCATATAATCTGCAAAATACTACAAGTTCCTAAAATTCGTCAAATTTACACATAACAAGAGTGGTTGATATAGCTGAGACCTCAGAGGGTGTAAGAGAATTGGTGGAAGGCAACTAAGGTGATTATATATAGATTCTTAGATGAGTGAGTAAGGACAAAGCATGATTAGATCATGGGGTCTAATAAGGTATAAATTTTTTATTTCTCATACCTAAGATAGCCAATAAGTATTAGATATAGTTTGGGTAAGGTAAAATGCCCAATGAATGGCTAAAAATGGAAAACAAATTCCAAAAATCATAAAAAAAAATTAAAAAGAAAAGAGGAAAAGGTAAAAAAATTAATCTAGATACCCAAATATATAAAAATATTGAAGTTATAAGAAATAAAGAAAATAATAAATGGTAAAAATCACTCAGCTTCAATCAATCGCATAAGGTTGGTGATCGACCGATGGATGCCTTAGATGAAAGGCTCCATACTGTTGCTAGCTAGTCGGCCACTGGTTGGCTGATTTATAACTTAGAGTTTAAAGTATGAAAGGTAAAATTGAGAGTTTGAGAGATATAAATAAGGTAATTAAATAAAGTTGAAGGTTTAAGAAAGAGGTTAGAAGGCTAATCACATAGGAATTAGGATTATGAAAATTCAGGGTATTACAAACTAGTTGATTGGTCATCACCCTAAATAATTAACCAGTGCCACATGAAACCAATATATCAAACTTTTAGTAAACCAATTGACTAGTCATTCAAAACTAATTAATTGGTTTTGTCCCAAATTAGTTGGGTGGTTTTTTCTTGGCAAAACACATACATGAGTTTCATATATTTTCAAACACATCTAAAATATACCCATACTTTCTGAAACCTTCTACAATTACATAATACATGCTTCATAATTTACCACTTTAATAACTACATTACACATTAATAATAGTACATTAAACTCCACAATTTCTCATACAAAACAACCAAAATATATCATACTCATAAAGCCAAATTCATTGTTCTAAACAATAAAACATGCCCTTGAGTGTGAATATTTTAATAGATTCATGTTGAAAACAACCAAACCACATAACACAATATTTGACACTTATAAGGTCTAGCCAAGTTTACCACATGGAATGCCTTCAAGAAAATAAGACCAACTATGAGTTATTCCAAGGACTTAGAACCATGATTGCCTATCAATAATCTAGGAGAAAACGCTTAGAAAAATACATTTAGAGTTAAGATAGAAATAAAATAGAGATAGAAATGAAGGAGAAAAAGAAGAATAAGGAAGCACTTGAAGGTTTCTTGAAAAGTGGAGAACAAAGGGACTTCAATGTGTTGTAAAGGAGATCAATTAAGCACGCAAGGAGGATGGAGTAGGCCTGGATCTAGATCAAAAGGTAGGGGAACCATTATGAGGCTAAACATGTGAGTGCTGAGGAGGAAAGTGTAAAAATGGTGAGCTAGAAGTGTAGGACATTTACTATGGAGTATGGAGATCCCTAAACTAGTTAAGAAGGAAGGTAAAAATTGAGGCATGGGTTGTAGAACAGATCTACAATTCAACCATAAAAAGAGGATAAAGGTAGGAGAAAACTGGGGAAAAGGTGGAAAAGGAGTGAAAAGTGCTTTTTGAAAGGGAGTTGTGTAAGATTTTAACTAAACATGAGAAGAGATTGTAATGAGAATTTAAAACTCTCTAAAAATTATTTCTAATCAAAGTATAATAGATTCCCAAAGTCAGGTCAAGATTTGGGAGAGATTTGAGTTTAAACTAAAATAAAGATTGTGAGTTCTGAAAGAATCAGTTCACTTATTTTAGCATACCAATTGATTCATCAAAACCAACAAAACAAATACACAACCTACCAATCGATTGGTTTTGCTATACCAATTAACAACCCATCTAGCTTTAAACTCATTTTCATAATTTATTTTAAATTTATATATTATATAAAAAAATACTTTTTGTATAGGGGTACTATAATAAGAATATGACCGAAGCCTACCAACATTCATGAAGTTAGAAACTTTAATGGTTTAGCATCCTTTTATAAAATATTCATCATATAAAATCTCAACATTTGTGGCACCAATTACACAAAGTATAAAGAAAGGAAAATTCAAGTGGGATGAAGCTACTACTAAAGCCTTTGAGGAGGTGAAGAATAATCTCTCTAAACGTTGTCCTATACCCAGGAACCATCATCATCCTTCAGTGTGTCTACTCTATTGGCTTGTTGTCTATTAGCTACCAAGTTATGAAAGTATTAAGTGTTTCTATCTAGGAGAGAACAGGCGTTTAACTAAGTGTTTTGAAACCACAAGAGTCTCTCCTACATGATGACTTCGTTATACTCACATAGGATCTTCAGTTCTAAGAAGTCAAAATTTTGGGTATAATTACCTGTTATACTATGTTGGATACGCTAAAGTCATGATATCAACCTCTTCTTCCACTAGAGGATATTGCAAAAAGTAGAGGAATTCCACTAAGAGAGACTTGCATCACAAGTTTTTGTCTTAGCACAAAAGTCAGTTGTCCAAGTCCAAAAGCCTTTGATCCGGTGTTCTATATTTGGAGTAGTGAGCCATGCAGCTTGAAAGAAGAATCTATGTGGTTTATGCTATGACCTTCAGCAAAAGGCAAATTAAAACTGGATGATGGTTTGAGTAAGAACGGGTGAGGTGCGTCATGTATGCACAAGGGAGTTCTATGGACCAATCATTATTAGCTAGTATACAGTCGATTTGAAAGGAAACTCTAGGTCAATCTCACACCCAAGAAGCCTAGGTCCTAGAGTTTGCATGTATGTGAAAGGACCCACATAGTATATGACAACACTCACAAGGATCAATACTAAGATAATCAATAAAATAACAGAACCCAAATTCACCACAAATAATTTACCAAATAAAATCACCAAGAAAAACTAATTATGGGCAGCAAGCACAAGCCAATAGATTAAAAAAAATGAACCAATCAACACATGATTTATACGTGAAAAACCCCTTCGATGTGAAGAATAAAAACCATAGGAAGTTTGAGGAGTCCACCCAATTTCCTTCTCTTATTATGAACAATTTAGGGGAAAATGAACCCAAATCAGGTTCACAACAATTCACAACCCACCAACAAGAACATACATAAGAGATTAAGCAAGAAGATATCGAAGGTGAAGAATATCACTACAAATTAGAGGTTCCGTCCCTCTATAATAACAGATAAACCAGATCTCAAAACGACTATCCAACCATTCAAAATAGGCCCTATGTGTCCCCAACAAGATGACAAAATTTCAGCAAAATCTAACGGTGGAAACTCCGGCAATCGACAACTTTCTGAACTCTGTCCTTGAAAAATTACAAATAACTCTTCTCTTAAACCCTTTGTCTTCCCCTCTTATTTTGCTTCTAATTGTGTGTATTATTTTCTAAATTTACATCCTCAGTTACTATCCTAATTTATACAGCAAGTATTTATACCAAAGGCTTAATTTAGAAGCCCAAATAATAAGCCCAAGTTGGACTTAATCCAAGATTAGTAAAATACTATCAAATGCCCATTCATTAGGACAAAGTAAAATACATATTTTACTAACACATGTAGGCTGGACCCACAACAGCATGAATGAAGTTATTCATAGTAATACATCGATTCAGACCTCTATGCCTTCCTCCACAACACTCTTCTAAGGGCAGCACATCAACTAATCATCCACGGACGTGAGACCTGGTTAGCAATATGCAAAGGATCGCCCCACATATCATTACAGATGGAGGTAATGGGTGAGCCATAAATACCTATGAAAAGAAACTCCTTAGCCAAAAAGAAAGAGAAACAAGGGAGTGAAGTAACTGCAAAGAAACACCAAGCTCCCTAAGTTGAAGGTGCTTATTTTTCCATAATGTCCAGATGCCACCTTGGAAGCCACAAGCTTCGACTTGAACGTTGCCATCAAAACTGAGCATCGACATTAATGCCGCCAATCATAAACATTTTCCTTCAAAACCACCAGACTAGGATTGACTCGCCTTGGAGCAAGAGCAATAGATATTTATCTAAGTATGAAAGGAGGAGCTTAGGAGACACTGGTAGGATTTTTAGAAAATAAAAGAGTAGCTTAACGTAAAAAATGAGGTTTGAGTATCATAGACTACTACCAAAAAAAAAAGAGGGGACTCTAGGTAAAAAAATTATAAATAAAAAAATAGTTAAGCTCCTCACAGGAGGAATAACACCATTATACTCTCTCTAAACAACTCAAAGCAAAGACTTGTTGGCTGCTCGTTTGACATTGCATTGGGCGGGAACACACACAAGGAATATATACTAGCAACATCGTGCTGCACAACAGGTAATTCATTTATTCTAGTTTTAGTCTATTTGCCACTGGTTGAGATCCCCTTTTTTGCCCCTACTATGGGCTTGTGCATGTTCTCACACTATGGAGGGGTCCAAGAGAAGCATTGCTGGCATTTATAGCACCTAATTTATTACCAATGTTGGTCAAAGCCTTGCATTCCTTGTCCTTTGGTCTAATGAGTCCACTGGCCTTAGCCCGAGTTAGTCTATAAGAGGATAAGGCAACTATTTTGGTCCGCATTGGACTTTTGATAAGAGAATGAGATTTATGTTGTAATTTCATCGGTCCCATTTTTTCTTAAAGAGCATCTTAGGAGCCATGAAGCACACATGGATGGGATACCGTTTTCCTTTCTGAAAATATTCCCTCTTGGTTTTTTGTTCTACAAATTTGTTATTATTATAGAAAGTATTAAATTATTTTTATTTTAAAAAAATTATTAATAATTTACATCAACTAAAGTAGATAGTAATTTTAGATTTTTATTTTATTTTTCTCACCTAATTTTAGTAGATTTAGTTTATTTTTTCAAAATATATATTGTGTGTGTGTAATATTTTTTTTCTACCGTCTTTGTTTTCTAAATTATTAAGAAATGACATTTATGCATTTCTCTCTATCCCCATTTTCTGTCCCCGTCCTCGTATAACACTCCTTAGGAGTTGGTGTTTGTCATAATTTACTCTGAAGGAGCTTGGTCTCTGGCATTTAAATTTTCCTGGGAGCTAAAATTCCTTTGGGATCTTTGCTAACCTCTGTTAATGCTTCAAATCTCAAAATGAATCTATTGTTTGACTTTGAATGTGAAAATTGTTGTTGGAATTTAGGGCTTGAAATTGTAGTTACTCCCCACCATTAAACCACCGAAGGTTATTGCCATTAAATGAGTCATGTTATGGAATATGATGGGAGTGGTTAGTGACAGTTGTTTTCATCACTTACAAGATTTGGTGAATCGGTATAAGTTGTGGATTGTAGTTATTCTTGAACCGTGTATAAGTGAGGAGAGAGCATGAAGATTATTTCATCAAGAGGTTTTTCTATATTATTGAGAGTGGATTTGGCTTCTCATATGGCATTTAGATTTTGTGGAACGATGACAGGTTACACTTCATACTACTCTTTTGTGGGAAGCAAATCATTAATGTATTGGTTCACCAATTTGGGCAAAAAGAGTGCCTCCTTTTGGTTGTGTATGCATGCCCCAATCCTAGTATGAAAGATTTGTTGTGGCGTGTGATAGATTAATATAATCTATAGATCCAACAAGATCGAATGCTAATCTATCAAGATTAGTATATAATACATTACGGAAGTGTACCTGAATCTATAATGGAAAAATTATCAATGGATTCGGAACAAAGGCAGTACTATGGTCTTCTAAGTAGGGCACACACTCGTTGATTTCTATTGACTGATGGGAATCAAATAGGATGAAGTGTGTGACCCAGGGACCATGACCCTTTATATAGACAACTGAAATATTATCTATTAGGTTATTTTAGTTTGGTCCATTAACAAATTAAAATATCCAATGTTTCTACACATACAAGCCCACATCTAACTAGATATATTAAGCCCAATAATTTATTTGTAAATACGATCAATTATATACAGGCTTAGTTTATATAATAACCCACAATTTGTATCGTTCGCATATGAACCCAATTGTTGGATAAAAAAAGCCAACAATCTCCCATTTAGGCTATATGTGTGACTTTATAACTATAAAATGCTAAATAACCAAATGAGCTCAATATTGTAATTATAATGAAATGTATCTATAACCAATCCGATCTATTAGTCACACCAACATATGATCAAAGTGGCTCTCGTCACATTTCTTCGCAACTAAACCTTTAATGGTCACATATGTAGATATAACTAAACAACATGAATCAATATGTGGATGTGCAGCATGGAAATTTCATGTAATGTGATCTTAACATGCCTATTCCCAACTTCTCTACCTTAAAACTTTAGTGAGATCAAATCACAAATAAAGATAGAAAAAGAAATAAACATAAAATTTATTTCTGTAGAAAATATACATTTAAAAACGCCCATAAGCCAAAATGAAGTTTCCATACATAGAGTAAAAAAAAGTGAGAGACTCCCACTAAAACTAAATATCATTAGCTGATATAACACCCATATGAGCAACATGCTCAATAAAATATTTGGGTGGTAAAGCCTTAGTGAATGGATCTGCTATCATGGAGTATGTATTAATATGCTCTATAGACAATTATCCTTTCTATACTTTCTCTTTAACAACAATGTATTTAATATTGATACTATTTATTTCATAGAACTTAGATTGTTATTAGAATACTGAATTGTGGCCTTATTGTTACACAATATCTTGAGCGATCTCTCAATACATCAACTATACGCAACCCTGTGACAAAATTTTGCAGCCATATACTATAAGTGGAAGCCATATAACATGCTACAAATTCTGCTGCCATAGTGGAAGAGGACACAGCTGTTTGATTAGCACTCTTCCAAGAAACAGCACCCCCAGCCATCAAGAAAACAAAACTTGATGTATACTGCATGCTATCTTGGCATGCAACAAAATTAGAGTCAAAATATCCTAGGATCTTAAGCTTGTTTGACCTCTAATATATGAGCATATAATCTTTTCTTTTTTTGTAAATACTACATGACTCATTTGGCTATTGTCTAATGGTCAAGTCCTAGATTACTCTGATATCTGTCTAGCATCCTAGTAGTGTATGCAATATTCGGACGCGTACACACTTGAACATACATTAGAATTCCCACTACTGAAGTATAGGGAACATTTTACATTTTCTTTCATTCAAAATCATTTTAGGGCACTGACTAAGACTAAATTTATCTCCTTTAGCAATAGGAGTATTTTTAGGTTTACAGTTCTACATGGCATAACACTTAAGAGCCCTTTTGACATAAGCTTTTTGTGACAACCCTAGGATACCAATAGAACGATCTCGATGTATCTCTATGCTCAATACAAGAGAGGCATTACCAAGATCTTTTATCTCAAAATTCTTAGCTAGAAATTTCTTGGTTTTATGCAACAAACTTATGTCATTATATGCTAGTAGTATATCATCAACTATAGAACCAGAAAAATATATTTACTCTCACAGAACTTATGATATAGACATTCATCTACCAAATTCATCTCAAAATCAAAAAAGGTGATAACCTGATAAAATTTGAAATAGCATTTTCGAGACGCTTGCTTGAGCCCATAGATAGATTTCTTAAGTTTGCAAACCATATTCTTTGTGTCTCCTGACATAAAGTTTTCTAGTTGCACCATATAGATCATTTTCTCAATGTCAAGATTAAGAAAAGCGGTCTTAATATCTATCTGATGTAACTCAAGATCAAAATATGCCACTAATGCCATGATCACCCTCAAGGAATCTTTAGAAGAGACCAAAAAAAATGTCTTCTTAAAATCCTCTCTTTCCTTTTGTGTAAAGCCCTTGGTGATAAGACGTGCCTTATATCCCTCCATATTGCCCTTTGAATCCCTTTTGGTCCTAAATATCCATTTGCAACCAATGGGTTTCTTTCCTTTAGGCAATGGGATAAGATCCTATACGTCATTATCCATCATGAACTTTATTTCCTCATTAATGGCATCAATCCACTTTTGAGAATTTGAACTTTCCATGGTGTGATGGAAGTTAATTGTATCACCTTCCAATACCCCAATTCCTACCTCATGTTCTAGGAGAAATACAATATAATCATCCGGAAAAGCACTTCTCCTTTATCTAGTGGATTTCCTTAGCTCTTAAGGTTATTTAGCCTATTCTTATTGAACAATCACCTCATTCTCAATAAGAGGTTGTTCGACATTCTCTTGTAGAAGATCTTGATTTGCCTCCTAATCAAAGGCAATTGTAGAGACTTTCACATCGTCAGAAACAATAATAGGAATTGTAATCAATTCTTCCTCAAAGACAATGTCCCTAATCTTATTTCTCCCCATAAGCTCAATATCCTCAAAAATCAACCTGAGTGTGAGATTATAGAACTTATAACCTCTTGATCGCTCAAAGTAACTAATAAAATAGCTACTAATTGTTTTAGAATCCAATGTCTTTTCATGTGGCCTATATGGCCTAGCCTCAGCTAGATATCCCCAAATACGAAAATGCTTCAAACTAGGTTTTTTGCATGTCCAAAGTTCATAAAATGTTTTGTTAGCTGCTTTAGTTGGTACTCTATTCAGAATGTAACCAATTTTCTTTAGTGCTTCCCCCCAGAGTGACTTTGGTAAGATAGAATGACTAATCATACTTCTTACCATATTCTTAAGAGTTTGGTTTTTTGTTTTAATTACACCATTCATGCTAGGAGAACCTAGCATGGTGCATTGTGGGATAATTCCACACTCCTCTAGGAATTTAGCAAAAGGTCTTGGACATTGTTTACCAAAATCGTCATATCTCCCATAGTATTCACCACCACGGTCAGATCTAACGCACTTCATTCTTTTGTTGAGTTCGTTCTCAACTTCAAGTTTAAAAGATTTAAACACATCTAACGACTGTGATTTTTCATGAATGAGATACAGGTAGCCATAACATGAGTAATCATATATGAATGATATGAAATACTGTTGATCATTCCAAGAAACTAGAGGGAATGGTCCACAAATATCCTTGTAAATCAATTCTAAGACGTTTGTAGATCAATTTGCAACTGTTCTCTTTATTTTGGTTTGTTTCCCTTAACACATTCAATACAATTGTTTAAATCTGTAAAGTCAAGGGAATCTAAAATGCCACAAGACACAAGCCTCTCAATTATTCCTTTTGAAATATGACCTAAGTGCTTATGCTATAATGTCGCTGAATTATCTTTGCTTAATTTGTGTTTAGTACCACGTGATTCTATGTGCAAAGTTTCATGATATAAAGTGATGACATCGTGTAAATATAGGTTATCGTATACACACAATGAACCGATACCAATAACATTTGAATTTAATGAAAGACTAAATCTATTATTTCTGAATGAACAATAATAACCAGGTTTGTCCAATAAGAAAATAGAAACCAAATTCCATCTAAAAGATGGTACAACAAAAGTATCTTTTAAATCCAAATAATGACCCGATTCTAACAATATCTAAAAGTGCCAATTGCTTCAACTATAGTTGCCTTGCCATCTCCTACATAGATGTATCGTTCACTATTATTTGGCTTTCTTCAGCTCAGACAACCCTGTATAGAAACACTTATGTGAGTAGTAGTACCAGAATCTAGCTACCAAGTGTTTCTAGGTACTGAAGCTAAATTAAGCTTAGAACAGGCCAAAGTAAGGATTGTACCTTTCTTCATGCGCCATACATGATACTTTTGACGATCCTTCTTAATATGTCTAGTCATTTTGCAAAAGAAGCAACTATCTTTTTCATTCTACTATTTCTTTTGGACCGGACCCTTAGGAACAGCTTTATTCTTTTTCTTCATGCCCTTACTTTTGGGTATAAATGCCAGATGAGCACTTTCAGTCTTATCTTGCTTCAATCCCTTTTCCTTTTGTACATAATATGAAGTGAGCTCATGAAGAGTCCATTTCTCTTTTTAGCAGTTATAACTAACCTTAAAATGACAAAATTATGTAGGAAGAGAAATCAATACTAAATGCACAAGTAAGTCATCTGACAATTCGAGCTTTAGTGCATTTACTTTTGTAGCAATGTTAGGTTTCTCCATGATATACTCCCTTATATTTCCTTTACCTTTATACTTTAATGAAATCAAGCGCTACAAAAGAGTGTTTGTTTCAACCTTATCATTTTTTGCAAAAAAAATTCAATTTCGGTAAGGAAATATTTGATATTAGTAATCTCATCAGAGAATCCACCCCTAAATCCTCTAGAATGATGTGCTTGATGATCATAAGACCCATGTTATTAGAGCAATCCCACATTTCAAAGTTTTTTTTTATCAAATGAACTTTCAACTATCAGATTAGTAAGTTTCACTAACCGAAGTGCATGGTCTAGATCTATGTAGCCAAGGACAAGAAAAACGTGTCCTTCCATTTAGGGATGACAATGGGCCAGGTCTGGGCTGGGTCTAGATACTAGCCATGCCCATACCTAGACCTGTTTATATTACCTAGACCCAGACCCGAACCACTCCCGTTGGGTCTCAAAAGTTCAGACCCAGACCCACCTCCACCAGGTCTAGCGGGTAAACGAGTCCTAAATGGGTCTGACTATTTTTTTTTTAAATCATTAATAATCTATGTAAATACAAATACATTTATGTTTTATATAACTTAATATGTATTTTTTGTTAAAAAAATCCTCCATGTGAAAAAATAAATATATTAAAATAGTTATGTTAACATTTTAAATAATGTTTTAATGCTTTTAGAATACAATATTATACATATTACTTGTAAAGTAAATATATAAAAATAAAATTAAAAAATGAATAAGGAGCTCAAATAAGATTATGATAATAATGAAAAATATAATATTAGTATGTATTTATATATGTATATATATAAACACACACATATATATATACTAAACGGGTCTGATGGGTAGGGTCTGGGTCTAAAACTACTGGACCCATACCGAGACCTATTAATGTAACACTCCAAAATTCACTACCTTTTTTTTAAAGCGGAAGTAATTAAAATAGAAACTCTTAAATTAAAGCACGTGAATTTTGGGGATGTTACCGCCACACTTAGTATCGAACTGGTTCTCCCTGAGCGTTCTAGTACCAAGTACTAAGGCTAAAGAAAAGAAATAATCAATTATAAATCAATATAATCCAAATTCCAAATAAGCATTAAACGGTTGTAAAACAAATTCAGAGTATGCATAAATAATTGCAATTCATTTCCAAAAGAGAAATAAGCTTACAACCGATAAAAGGTTCATTTAAAATACTCAATCAAGTAATGAATCATAAAATGGTAAATATTATACCAAAAATCTAACAAAAGGAATTAAATCGCATAAAGAATGAATACGGCCATGATACTCTCGAACTTGAGCCAAAACATGCTTAACACACAGCCCTGACTGATGTCTCGCCTACCTACACAAAGTCAGAAGGGCATACTACTCGTGAGAATGAGCAGCACCCATAAAAAGGGTGATTAGTACGCTACGTACTGAGTAAGGTAACCGAGCACTAAGGCTAACACATAAGCACATAATCCATACAGAATTATAACAGGGCATAATCACTAACATAACATCATAAAGGCAAATGAACGATCAGGTGAAAATGCCAAGATCCAATATAGTTCAGATTAATTACTTCATTACCTTTATCGAAATATTTTCACACCATGCTCTTTATCAAGTCCATACAAGTATGGAAACCCCACTATTTTTTCCGGTGGATCGGTCTGCAGCACATTTTTGGCTCCTGGCCATTATTATAGGCGGTGGATTTGTCACTTAGGGTACATGCCCTACAACTATTATATACCGGTGGATCGGTCATGCCCCTTCTCGCATAGTGTTCCACTATAAGTAATTAGTGTCTTCCCACATCTTAACAACATATAAGGTTTGGTTTATTGAGCTCAGGATCCCCCACTATTTTAGCCGGTGGATCGGTCACCAAGGTAACATACCCTACCACTATTATGCCGGTGGATCGGTCTTCAGGCTACCGCAGTACCTGACCACTATTATGTCGGTGGATCGTTCTGGGTCCGGCTCAACATCTTTCACTTTACATGATTAATGTTTTAAGTATCTTATTCACAGGCTTTCACCCTGGACATGCATAAATCATTCCCTTTACACTTCACACATCACAAATCATAAATTCCACCCTTATAATTATACTTTAATCACCAAATACACATGATGCCACAAAAACTCTAAGTAGCCACAACAAACCCTGACTATCCACACAAACCCTAGCTCGGTTTCCTATGTACCCATATAATGCTCTAATTATTACACTTTAACCATCAAATACACATGATGCCACAAAAACTATAAGCAGCCACAACAAACCCTAATTATCCACACAAACCCTAGCTTGGTTTCCTACGTACCCATATAATGTTCCACGTACTATTCTTCATCCAAAGTGTTCAACCACCCAAACAATGCTTACAGTACTTTCCTCACATCCCAAACCAAAGTTCCATACGTAAATTTTACTCCCATGCATTCGTTATACATCCCATGCAAACCCTAATACCACCATACAACCATTAATACCACCATGCAAACCCTAATACCACCATGTAACCATTAATACCACCATACAAACCCTAATACCACCATGAAACCATTAATACCACTATGTAAAACCCAAGATTTCGTCATACAAAACCCTAAATTCAATCCACACAAAAACAAAGACTCATTCATACCAAACCCTGGATTCAAACCACATAAAACCCAAAGATTCATCCTTACAAAACCCTAAATTCAAACCATATAAAACCCAAAGATTCAGCCATACCAACCCCTAGATTCGAACCATATAAAACTAGAGATTCATCCATACAAAACTCTACATTATATCCTTCCATACAAAATCAAAAATTAGATTTTCCCAAATAAAACTATAAATTAAATTCTTCCATACAAAATCATAGATTAAATTCTCTCATACAAAACCATAAATTAGATTCTCCCATACGAAACCATAAGTTATATTCTCCCACACAAAACCATAATTTAGATTCTCCTTTATAAAACATAGATTAGATTCTCCCATATAAAACCATAATTTATATACTGCGACACGAAACCCTAAATTTCCCATTTTATTCTTCCACTCATGGATCATTAAAACACTTAGGTCAACTCACATCCTTTGGTCAACTCATTTCCTCCATTCTCCTTTTTCATTCTTTCTCCCACACAAACCATATTAATATCCTCACATGTATGTCTTACAGGGTCACAACATATATCATTACATATACATAATACACATGCCATATAACAACACAAGAACATGCTTGAACTCCACGTCATACCATATACGAAATAATTAATAATGATAAACATAAGATACATAGCATGCGAAGCACATAATGCATATAAACACACAAAAGGCCTTAGTAACACCCTTACCTAAAACGACACGGTCTTGGGGCACGCTCCTACGCCTCCTTAGGGCTTTGACAAAATAATAACATATTGATAACAATAACATTAACAAATTTCTAACTTTACTAAAGATATAAGAATTAATAGAAATATTGTAAAAGTTAATAATATAGGGTTAAAGACTTTACCCTAATAATAATAATGGTACTAAAATAGTAATAACAAAGATACTAAAATAATATAAGTAATAATATAAATAAGAATAATAATAATAGTAACAATAATAATAATAAAAAGGATATTATTCACAAACAAAGTAAAATAAAGGCTTCGACCCCTTTACCAAAATAATACTAATACTAATACTAATACTAATAATAATAATAATAATAATAATAATAATAATAATAATAATAATAATAACAAAACTAATAGTAAAGTATTTGTAATATTAATAATGGAATAATAATAGTAGTAATTCGAAATAGTAAAAATTAAAAATAATTGTAATTATAATAATAACAACATATTAATATTAATAATAGTAATAATAGAAATAATAAGAAGAATAATAATAAAATCGAATTAAAAATACAATAGGGCTTCACCCCTCAACAGAAATAATAATCAAAACATTAATACTAATAATAATAATAATAATACCTATTAAAAATATAAATAATAATAATAATAATAGTAGTATTTATATTCAAATAAATAAAATAAAATAATTTAAAGCTTATAAAAATAGGGAGAAGGGTTCAGAGGGTCTAGGGTTCAACCTTAGGCTGGTGGGGATAGGCGGCACCGGTGGTGGTGCACGGCGGTAGCCGGAAAAAGAGAAGAAAAGGGTTAAATTTGAGTGCTGGGAAAGAGATATGGAGAATTAAGGTGGGAGTTGGGGTGTTTAGAGTTTCCCAGAAGGAGAGGGACAGAATAAGGGTGGCGTTGCGGCCAAAGGTGGCAGCGCACGGCGGCGGTGGTGGTGGCCGAAAGAGGAAGAAGAAGAGAAAGAGAGAAGGAGAGGGAGGAAGAGGAAAAGAAAGGTAGGGGAAGGTAGGGGAGGGTCTGAAGAAGAGAATGGGAGGAGAAAGAAGCGACGGAAGAGGTGGCTAAGGGTGGCGCAAAGGGTGGTAGAGGCAGAAAATAAGGTTGATCGAGAAGGCTAATTTGCACAGTCAAGGTGGCTTGTGCAAGAAGAATCGAGGGGGATGGATGATTTGGTTAGCTATAGGGCGGTTCAGGGATGAGTTTGGCGGCCATATACGACGGCAAAATTGGCCAGAGGCGGGGGAAGGGGCAGCGGCGTGCAAGGGGATTTTTCTGGGTTGGGGATCAAGAGCTCGATATAGGGCTGCTTAAGAGGGTATTTATAGGCTTTAGAAGAGAGGGTAGGGTTCTGTGGGTCGGCTAGGAAATAGGGAAGATAGGGTTCCAGTCGCCGGTGGCGTGGTTGGCAGGCAAAAATCAAAACGGAAGGAGGATAGCTGGTTGGGAGAAAGGGTAAAACGTGCGAGAATAAAGGAGTTTATTGGGTTGAAAAGCTAGGACGAACAGCGGGGAAAGAGAGGGGAAAAACTGGCCGGCCAAATCGAGCGAGATCGGCGGCAAAAAACCAGAGCGGGCGGCAGCGATGTTGTAGGTCGAAGGTCAGCGAGGCTGGCAGGTGTGAGGGTCTGGGGAAAGAAGAATGGGGCTAGAATGTCGGTCTAGGGAAGAAAGAAAAGAAAGAAAAATAAGGATACCGGGCGGTCGGGCATGAGGAGGGTATGTTTTAAATGCACGCTGCGTTACAACGAGAAAAGAGGGAAAACACGGTGCAACGAGGGAGAAGGAAGGAGTCGCACCGACTGGACCATGCCGAAGGAAAGGAAGGAGGGAGGGGACTTGGGCCGCTCGGCTGGCCCAGGTTGGGGAGGAGAAAAAGAAAAAGAAAAGAAGAAGAAAGAAAAAAAAAAGAAAAAGAAAGAAAGAAAAGGAAAAAGGAAAAGATAAAAATAGTGATTTGGCTTAATTAAATTAATTAGGATATTTGGGTTATTTAAAAATAATAATATTTAAATAAAATAATATTTAAATCCCTTTTTTAGGCTAAATTAGGATTTTTAAAAGTTTTTTCATAAATTCCATTTAAATTAGCAAAACACCCTAATTTTATTCAATTAAATTATTTATAAAATTAATATTAATTTGAAACTATTATATCTTGCTTATTTTAAATAAAATAATTTATTTAATTAATTTCCAAAGTAAAATCTATAATTAGCTAAAATACCCAAATTTTTCCTAATTAGAATACTAATAAATTCATTCTTAATTTTCCCTAATTAATTCCTTTTTATTTTAATAAAAATAATTTATTTAAAATAATTTTCATAATAAAAACTTATTTAAATTTAATTTTTAAAAATTAAAAATTTTTGGGGTATTTCAATTAAGCTATATATGGACTCAAACCCGATCCAAACCCATCGAGTCCAAAAATTATGGATCCGGACCTGCTAAAAATAAGGCGGGTCTAGTGGGTCTGGGTCGGGTCTGAGACCCATTGCCATCCCTACTTCCATTCCTTAAAATTATTCTAGTTCAGCATGGAAATGTAATACAAGTTGGTAGATATAATAGTAGCAGACATAAATGTACAGAAAACACAATAACAATATAAATATACATGCTCATAGAAAAATTCATAATAAAAAATTAATAAATTAAATAATGGCAATCCCATCACAAGAATCTGGTGTAGCTTTAATATCAATTATTTGGACATTAATATTAACTACAAGTGGAGTTCTTGTTGTAGTAGTCAAATACTAATACTAAGGCCCGTCAGATACAGAGATCATCTTTGGATTAACTCATAACCCACATGGCATCCAAATAATTACCACATATTTATCACCACAAATATATATATATATGTGTGTGTGTGTGTGTGTGTGTGTGTGTGTGTATAATCCTGCCAAATATGTGTCTTCCTTTGGGCCGACAAAGAATTCGCATGAATAAATATATATACATAAATATCCAATAATTTTAATAAATTAATCTTCACAAAAGAGGTCACTTTGGCGACATATTATGTCAATTAGTCTATCTAATAATATTAGACAACCCAAAATTTAAATAAATTGATCCCTCAATTTTATTCAAAAATTGGACATATAAAATTAAGACCAACTTTATTTATATTTAATATACATAAAAATATATTAAATCTAACCTTATTAGAATTTTAATAAATTTAATGCCAAATAACACACATAAAAGGCCCACGTAATAATTTATTAGATAATAATAAATTACATATCTAATTAAATTAATTAGGTCAATTATATTAAATTAAAATTATTATTTCAATAATATAAAATACGTAAGTGCTAAATTAATAGCCCGCTAGTACCCAAACATATATGTATGTATGTATGTATTAACAGCTAGGCTATACAATGAAATATCCAAAAAAATAACCCATTCGGCCCAAAAGAAGACCAACCCAAAATAGTGGAGAGGGAGGGTGGCCAAAAGTCCAAATATTAAGGTAAGTGGGTTGCATAATAAAATTAAAAAAAAATCAACTAACAAAGTCGGTCAGGAGTATTGAAACCGACAATCTGGTCCTAGGTTCAAAACCCGATCTCAACCAAATTAAACCCCTCCTTTTCATTTAAATATGTCATTTGACCCATAAGAGATTTAAAACCAAATAAAGGAAGCTCCCACATCTAACGTGAGTCCTTCGATCGCCAGATTGGTACATTATCCTTTTATTATTATTATTATTACTATTACTATTATTATTATTATTATTATAATTATTATTATTATTATTACCCTATTAACCCTTCAATAATTAACCCTAATTACTTTCTAATCTCACCTCCTTTTTCATGTCTGCCACCCAGCCCTATAACTGCCACCTAAAAAATTCCAAAACCACAGTCCACCACCGCTGCCCATCACCGGCTACCGTCACTAGCTTTCGGCAATAACCGAAAAATGATGCTTGACGTTGGCAACAATGCCCAACGCCACCGCAAGTAGCACCACGATGAGGCAACAAACGAGGGTAAAACAGTACCAAACTAAATCCATAACGGATGTGGAAGGAGGAAGGCAAACGAAATAGGAAAAAAATAAATTGGTGCTGGAGTGAGCAGTACAAAACAGTGCTATATTAAGCGAAAAATTTAAATAGTAGCTACAGTGCCAAACATTAACAGATAAAACCAAATAGTACCGTTTGAAGAAAAACATTGAATAAACATAAACATGTATGAATAGTACCAAACAGTACCGTCGAATATATGAACAATGTCAAACAAATGAAAACATATATGAACAGTACCAAAATAATTTTATTTTTTTTAGTCTTGATAAATTTAGTAGACATCTCTAATACCAATTGATAGATTAATATAATATATAGATCCGATAGGATCGAATGCTAATCTATCAAGATTAATACATAATATATTGTGGAAGCATACCTGAATCCATAATGAAAAAATTATTGATGGATTCGAAACAAGGGTGGTATTGCGGTCTTCTAAGTCAGGGGCACGCTCGTCAGTTTTTATTGACTGATGGAAATCAAATAGGACAAAGTATGTGTGATCCAGGGACCACGACCCGTTATATAGATAACTGACATATTGTCTATTGAATTATTTGATTTTAGTCCATCAAAAAAATAAAATACCCAATGTATCAATACAAACAAACCCAAATTTAATTAGATACATTAAGCCCAATAATTTATAAGTAAATACGATCACTTATATGCATACTTAATTTATACAATAACCCGCAATTCGTATCGTTTACATATGAGCCCAATTGTTGAATAAAAAACCCAACAGCGTGCTCTTGGGAGGGCCACACATTCTCATTCGTACCCTTAGATTATTGTAGGAGATTTCAGTCAAGTTGATCGGATGGATGATAAGATGGGAGGCTCCTTTACTCATTCGTCTCGCATGAGTAATTGAGTCGATATTATGGCAAGATGTAATATGATAGATTTAAATTATTTTGGACCAAGGTTCACTAGGTTAAACTCATGGGATTTTGGGTCGAATAATTTTACAAGGTTAGATAGGATGTATGCGAATCCATAATGGTGGTTATGTTATGAGCATGCTTTGGTTCAACATCTTTTTAGGAGGTTGTCGGATCATTTTCCTTTACTTTTGTCTCTTAACCCACCTCATTGCAATAGTAGCAGTCTCAATTTTTTTGCTTTGAAGTATCTTGGCTGCCTCATCCTCAATTTAAGGATTTTATGGGTCAGACATAGAGACCAGGGGTAGTCCCTCTTGCCGAATATTCATCATTTTTTAGAGGTTGCACAAGGATGGACAATAAATGTTTTTGGGTGCTTGGAGTACAAGAAGAGGAAGTTGTAGGGAAGATTGAGATGCATCCAAATATTTTTGGAAAGGGGTCCAAATGGCTATTTGAGGAAGCTTGAAAGACGCTTATGTGAGGAATATGATCTTATCCTTTCACAATAAGAAGTTTATTAGTAATAGAAATATAAAGAGCAGTTTATCATTGAAGAAGAGTGAAATATGCAATTTTTATCATCTCTCCATCGTTGATAAGAAAGGGTGAAATAAGGTGTCCAAGATTCGAGATACTAATGATGTCTAAATCAATGAATATTTGGCCTTCCTGAAGTTGATTATAGATGTTTAGAAGGACCTTTTTTCTCTTCTAACTCATATCTTGGGAGAGGATTTTTTGCTAGCTTATTTTTCTTAGTTAACAGAAGAAGAACAAGTTTTTTTATTGAAAGAATTTAGTTTAGAAGAGGTCCATATTGCGATGTTTCATATGGGTCCATTTAAGGCCCTAGGAAATGATGGAATTTTGCAAGCTTTTTACTAAAATAATTGGGAGTAATGGGTACATATGTGTTTAATTAGGTTAGGAAGGCTTTCAGTTCTAGTATGATTATTGCTAAGATTAACATTATGGTTGTTTGGTTGATCCCAAAGATAAGTAATCCAGAGCTGGTGGGTGATTTCAGATCTATTGGCCTTATTAATGTTTTGCTAAAGTTGATTTTCAAGGTACTAGTGACTTGTATTCATCCAATCCTAGAAGATTTGATACTTCCTACCTAAACTAACTTTTTTCGGGGGGAAGTACGATCAATAATGTGTTTCTTGTCTAGAAGTTGGTGCATTCATTTCATCAAAAGAAGGGTAAGAAAGGTGTTATGGTGATTTAGGTTGATATTTCCAAAGCTTACGACCGAATGAATTGGTTCTTCATTCGAGACACATTGTGACATTTGTGTTTGTCATAAAACACTACATCTTTAATCATCTAGTATATGATAACATCAACAAGATTCCATTCTTGCTAGAACAATTCTCTTTCAGACTATGTCATTCCTTCTAAGGGGATTTGACAAGGTGATCCACTTAGTTCTTATATTTTTGTGCTTTGTATTGATACTTTCAAACATTATTTGTGATGCTGTGAAGATAAGGGCTTGGAAACCAGTTATTGTGTGACGTAATGGTCCAGCGGTTTCCCATGAAATCATTGTGGAAGATTTTATGATCTTTAGTGAAGCTTTGGAAGATTAGTTGTTGGTGGTCTGTTCTATTCTACATTAGTTTGGTATGGAGTCTAAACCGATTATCAATTCAAGTAAATTGATAATTCTCTTCTCTCCTAATACTAATCGTGAGTTGATTGAGAAGCTCCATGTAAGTTGTGGTATTCCAGCTGTGGAGGATCTTGGTCGGTATCTAGGGGTCAAATTATGCAGGGGCACTTAAAAAATAGTGGCTTCTGACACATTTTGGATAAGTTCAGGTCTAGGTTGGAAGGGTGGCAAGCTCATTGTCATTCCTTTGCCAGGGGTGTCACTCTACCAAAAGCTATTTTGACAATGTTATTGTCTTACGGCACATGCATTTTGCTTACAAAAAGGTGTTTGTGAGGAAATTGGAAAGTTGGAGTGATGTTTTATTTGGGGCAGTGCTTCTTTCAAGAGAAAGGCAATGTGGATTACTTGGTATAAACTATACTTGCCTAAGAAATTCAGTGTCTGGGGGATCCGTAAAACTATGCAAGCTAATCTTGCACTACTTGGAAAATTGAGTTAGTAGTTGATTAATGATGAGGAGATGCCCTGGATACAACTTGTGCAAGCTAAGTATTTCCGTAGATGTCATTTGTTACGTGCTAAAGAAAATCTTGGTTGCTCCCAAGTTTATAGAGGGCTCAATTGAGAATTAGAGTTGATTGAGTAAGGTGTGGTGTGGAGTGTGGGCAATGGTAGAAATGTGAGGTTTTGGATGGATCTGTTGATTCACAATTGACCCTTGATTGAGTATGGTTTGGGTTCATTAATGAAGATGTTATTTGCTCTTATGTGGCTAATTATGTGGATGGGGAATAGAGATGGTAATGGGTCCCCAGGGGATAGGATGTCCGAACCCAAAATAAATTCTCATCCCCATTCTTATACTCAGAATTTTAAGAACTTATTTTCTTTTTTGTTATTATTTTTTTATTTTTTATATAAAAATATAATTTTATAGTGTATTTATGTATATATATGTTTGTATTTATGCATGTATGTATATGTATCTTTATATATCGAGGTGGGTTTAGGGATAGAGACCTAATTCTGATCCTCAAAAAATTTTCCAAACTTGAACCCATCACTAAAAAGTCACATCGAATGGAGAATCCCTGACGGGACTCCGAACCTTTTGGGATTTTTGCCATCCTAAATGAGGGAGGAGGTTGGAAGTGTTCACTTTTTTTCCCACCTGCTCCTTACTTAGATTAATTAAGTATAGTTGGAATTTATTGTGTTGCAGGTAGTTAGGAGCCAGACACTTTATGCTAGCATGGCAATGATACAGGGAAGTATTTGGTGGCATCGGCTTATTGGTTGGTCATTAAGGATGAAGATTTGGGTTGCCATTTTACATGGAAGCTTATTTGGCGATTGCATTCTACCGAGCAAATCAAGTTGTTCCTATGGAGGGTGGCTTGGGAAAGGTTGCCCACCAATGTACAATGGGTCAAGAGGGGCTTCATGGATAGCGCTCTATGCCCTCTCTGTCATAGTTTTGATGAGGATGTCGTTTATTTGTTGAGAGACCATTGGGATGCTAAGGAAGTGTAGGTTTATTTACTATAGCTGCAATGTCAGTCTAGCTTTTTCAATGGAGATTTACACAATTGGATCGAGAATTACCTAAGCAGTACTATTGAGACTCGGGCTGGGTAGCCTTGGTGTGTGTTATTTTCCATGGCATGCTGATAGATCTAGAAGTGGCACCGTGCTCCTTCACATTTGAGGCTAAGCCAAGACTGAGGGATGCTGGTAAGTTTATTGAGTACAAGACAGCAAAGATGATTGCGGCATGGAAGACTTATGGCTCAATTTTAGGGAAGAAGAGACCCCATATTTGCTATATCAATTGGATGGATCCACTTAAAGGTATATAGAACGTGAATGTGGATGGTAATATGTTGTGACATATGGGGTAAGAGACAACAAGGGGTGTTGCGGAATCACTAGGGCCAGTGGTTGCATGGCTTTGTCATGAATATTGGCTAGCAGTGGAGATATGGGCAATTCTGTAGGGTCTTTACATGGCCAAGGATATGGAATTGAGGAAGGTAGTGATCGAATCAGATTCATGGTTGGTTTTCCAGTTGGTTTAAGGGATAAGAAACTTGGTGGCTTATACCAATCTTATTCAGCAGTGTAGATCAATCCTGAGTCAAAAGCAAGGTTTTGTGGTTAGACATGTCATTAGGGAGGCTAATGTTTATGCACATAAGTTGTTCATTCTAGCATTAAACTTTCCACTTGGTGTCCATCGCTTGTTTGTTGTGCCTCATAAACTTAGGAATTGTCTTTTTAATGATACTCTTGGTATTTGCTTTCCAATACACACTATAATATGTAGTCTTTCTCTTAAAAAAATAATAATAATAAAATTTTTATAAAAAATGGTTACTCCCTAGCATTTGAATGTTGCCCAGATATTTCAAGCGCTTACCTTTGTGGGCTACCATTATCCAAGACCAATAAAGATTAGACTCTTGAGGTGTCAGTTCTGAGGCATGACCCACTGACTATGACTACCTCTCTTATGCATGCATGCGCATGCATGTTCTCAGCATCATTGTTCATTGATTCACTCCTATGGAGATTTCTAGTGAGGCAATCGCCTTGTAAGTTATTCTCTTTGCCACAATTGAAGCAAATCATTCTAAGCCCTTCGTAGTCAGTTTGGTAAAGAGTTGTCCCAATATAGACTTTAGGGACATGAACTTGCCCTTGGAGACTTCAGCTGTTTTATAATCAAATTTGACAAATTTGTTAATGCAACCCCTGATAGCATGAATTTTGGTAATGCCACCATAATATTCAATTGGAATCTTTCGAATGCGGACCCAAGTAAGGGTAGATAGATCAGATCAACGTAGTAGCAGGGACGGAGCTAGTATAGACCACGTAGGGTAGCCTAACCCCATGAAATATTCTGTAAGTATATATTAAATATAAGTAAGAGTAATATTATAACACGAAATTATTAGTGTTGTACTGGTTAGACTCCCTCTTTATTACGTTAGAAGATGTGAGTTCAATACCCAGTACAAGCACTTAAATTTAATTTTTACCCATTCTCTTATTCAACTTTAAAAGCACTTTAAATTTCTTTTTCAAAAATTATAACTGAAAATTAATTTTATTGGAACCCTATGGATTTTGCTTTCTGGCTCATCCCTATCTAGTAGAGACCAGGAATTCCCACGTCCAACAGTTGGGTATAAGCCTTGCATCATCCAAGGTCCTCCACTGAAAATGTGCTCTTAATCTTCCTACCCAAATCAATGAGTGCATACGTCCCCTCAAAGCACCATAAGTCCCCGACCCGGCGGGATAGTGCATCATGGCAAATCATCCTACCCAGCGGCTTGATAATTAGCCTTCTCCTCCATGATTTCTCATCCGCGGTGAGTTAGCCAGACTTGAGGACACTTCGCTTTCAGAAGTAGAAGGGAAGTATAGGATCATTCAAACATTCTTCTACCTCCATCGTATCTATCTCTTCCCAATCTTTGTCACGAGAGGTCGAGTGACCTTATTGACGTGCCCTTGGAGAAGGTAGCGAAAGGAGAACTCGGGGTTTCCATCGTTTAGGTTTTTAATCGCAACCATCCTGATGATGAAGTTTCAGGAACAGAATCAGCCATATTCACCTCTGGCAGGGGCAAGCATTGACGGAGGCAGTATGGAGCACATGGGGTCACTTGACCCTATGTAAATTTAATAATTTATACTTTATAATATATATATATATATATAGATATAAAAATTAATAATTTATACTTTATAATATATAAAAATATATTATAAATACTTAATTTTGTATATTTTGTTGGAATATTTTTCATCCGACTATTTTGATCCTTGTTTGACTTATGTCCATTTTAGTTTTTTTTCTTTACGGATCTATAGATGTGTAAACTTGTATTCTAATTTCAAGTAATTATTATATTATATAATTTTCTTTCCTCTTTATTTTTTGTTTAATGTGTTATTAAATTACTGGTACGTGGTTTTGACAGATATATATTACAAAATTCTTCTTTACATTTTTATTAGTATACCATACTAATTTTCATTTCTTTCGTCATTTTACTACTAGATATTAAGGATATGTCGTACACTTTAATCTATTTTTTTCTTATAATTTATATACATACATTAATAAGTATAGTAAGACTACAATTTAATTTGTCTTCATTAATAATGTAATTATCATTGCTATTTTAAAAATAAATAAATAAATTTTATTGAAAACAGTAATATATTATTATTATTATTATTATGCATAATACCAAATATATAGTTTAGTTTAATAGCATCTCATTAAATTACGATCGTGGCTTCGTCCCTGGGGCCAAGTCCACCATACGGGGACCCATAGGACGTTTTAGTTTTTTATGAGCGGAAATCAGGGACGGGAGATCAATGGTGGGAAGGATGGAGGGAATGATGGGACAATAAGAGGTTCACTTGTGGAGGCAATAGCGCGCGTTTCAGCCTAGTGATATTAGCAGAGGTTGGGTGCTGAATTTCGGTTGCAGGCCTCGATTGTGGAATGCCAGGTTGCCTTGCCTGCTGCTCTGCACTCGAGTTTAGGATTATCTGAACCGTATCTACAGGTGATATAAAGCTTATTAAGTTGTAGATAGATCGCCCACTATAATAGACCACCTGCAACAATGTAAGCACCCTCACATAATTATAATATTAAATTACTAAAGAATTTTCTATTTTACTTTTCAACTATTTTGTCTTACGTTAATGTTTTCTAATACATAATATTAAAATATACAATTTAGTTCTTTTATGCTGTACTAAATATATCTAACTTAATTATTGTTTTATATATATAATTTTAGATTATAAATTGATTAAAATGTTAATTTAAAATTTAAATAATATGATTAATTTTGAAATAATAATAATAATAATAATACGTTTGAAAATTAAACCAATAATAAAGTTAATTTTGGAAAATGTATTAAAAATACTAATTTTAAAAATTAAAATTATAAAATAATTTTTGAAATAAATATTACTTTTAATGTATCAAAAAATTATTTTAACAATTTAGTGTTTTTTAAAAATTAATAAATATAGTTTTAAAATTTTGCTTATATATTTTATTAAAATACAACAAAATATTTCAATGCATAAATATTAAAAAATATTAAAAATAAAAAGTATACTTTAATTTTTTTAAATGAATTGTTTTGTATAAAAGTTAATGATAAAAAAAATTACTTTTTAATACAAAAGAGTAATTCATAAAAAAAATGAAAGAAAAAGAAATAAAAAAGAAGAAAAAAACACTACCTCTCCTCACCCCACCCCCCCCCCTCCCGCTCACCTTCCCCTTCCCGCAAGTCTCCCTCACCCGTTCCTTATTTCCTCTTCCTCTCCCCTGTTTGTAGCACACGAGCGAGGGCTAACCCTTTCCATTTGTTTCTCCTTCTCTTTTTCACCTTTTCCTCTCGTTTATTCGGTGCTCCGTGCGTTGTTTGGGAGTTGCAGGGAGCAACGAAGCTCCGAAATTTTGGTTGGAGCAACTGCATCTCCTTGTATTTTTTTTCCTACTGTGGGGAGCATAAGCGGCCTGGAACTGTTGGGAGCACGCCCCCCCCCCTCCCAAAAAAAATCCCATATTTTGCTCATTGTGGATGCTCTTAGCACCCGCCCAACTCCTCTAGTTTTCAAAGTTCAGTCTCACTCACTGCAAAAAAAAAAAAAAATTGCTGTCTGATTAGACCATAACAAGCTTGTTTAATTGATGCACGTGTTTTGGCTAATAGCATTTGTCTGATTTGGATATAGACATTACAGAGACTGTAGAAGGTTTTATGCTCTTATCTACTGTTGGAAGGAAACTGCTCCCTTTTTGTGGGGACGTTTATTGCCTGCAATAATAAATCTTTCGAGGCATGTCCGCATCCAACCATCACTGCTCTACAACATTAACTTGCTGGATCGACCTTGCTTGTTCAATTTCTTATGGAACTCATATATGTATGCTGCATCAATGCGTGACTGGTCTCTGCTACCGGATTGCGTTAATTGTTTCCTTGCTATGCTCTTTTGATCCATAATAGAGTTTATTTCTATACCATAAATTCTTGTCTAGAGTTTTCTCCTCGACAGGTATGATCCTTCGACTGGTATCTATGGTATGGACTTCTATGTTGTCCTCGAGCGCCCGGCGTACCGTGTTGCTTGTTGTCGTAGGAGTTACAAAGGAAGATGTAATGAAGCGGTTCCAGCTGAAATATGAGGGTGTTATTCCCAACAAGTCTTAGAATATCACAGGCTAACTATTTGTTAATCTTGGATCATGTTTGGAAATAAGTCGTTGGAAGTTCTGACCGAGTCTCTCTTCTGAGTCTTTTAAACTACTTTTGACCCTGTAATCACTTATATCTAGATTCCTGTATCATTTAACTACAATATTTATCCGAGGGCTCTATTTCTGTTGCACTATCATAATCATTCTGTCTTAATACTAACTTCCGCTATCAGCACACCCACAGCTGTATGTTCCCCGCATGGAATAAAATATCTGCAAATATCAAATTTTAGGTCGGGCGCCGCATACAAATTGACAATATGAGACCGTTTCGGGATTTTATGTAATTATTACTGATATATCTCAGTCATCGGCGTATATTTATATTCATTGTAGGCCGAAATATAAAAAATAATATTCCGATACCTTGGTATTGGTTTTGAAGCTGATTGTCATCCAGCAGGACCCATATTTGCACATCCATGTTTAGTTACACTCGTTCAGACCGACCCCTTGCCCAATAAATGCAGGATCATCTTTCTGGGTTTACAGCACGCTAGCTCACCAGGCAACAATAGAGGAAGGCTCCTTCCTTAGGCGGCGACTCTCCAATAGGATATGGTTTTATACCTCGTGGTACATGTTGAGTAAATGGTATAATTCGGCAGACCATGTGACATTATGTTATCTGCAATCTGTGTGCCTTTGTCGGAACGACGCCTCAAAAGATCTTCACCAGACCTTACACCTTCTGCAGCTGCCGTGTTAGAATTTCTCTCTCTCTCTCTCTCTCTCTCTCTCCGCATTTAGTAAGGTGTTTCAAGATGGTCCTCAACTTTTTCATGAGGAAAACTGTTGACCAATATACAGTCGAAAGCTAGCGTATACATACAGAACAGATGCCGAAATTCATGTCCAAAAGTGATGTTTCAAAATTGCCAAGATCCAGGGAAATGCAAAAAAGAAGAAAACAAGGAAAATTATTGCCAGAAACGATGGGATTAATGAAAAGCACAGGAAAATTAAAATGAGCTTGAATCCCAGGGGAAAAAGAAAAAGTATATTCCATTTGCGTGAAGAAAAAACAATCACCTACAAATCCTGCCCCGCTTCAAATGCTACAACCACCGCCTTGTCTCTCTTTTCTTCCATAGCCTCATCCTTACAGATTTATAATACACAACACCAAACATATAACACGAATGCTAACCTCTGCAAGTTTGCCTCATCATAATTAAAATCATGCAAGCCAAGAAAGAATCAACTAAAAGAAAAAAAAAAAAAAATCACTCCTGTTTATATCCTTCCTCCCCTTGTCTTCGAAGCTACCAATTGCAGCTCAATTGTATAACCATGTAACTAATAATGAACCGACAAAAAATAATACTGTGAATTAACAATCTTCACCTAATAATAATAATTATCTAATCTAAGCAAGCAATAAGCGTTTTCAAGCACACCATTTTGATAAAAGGATGAGGAATATAATCAAGAAGACAATTGATGAAATCCCAATCGCCACTCCAAGAACAACCTTATTAGGACCATGATGCCCTTTATCATCATTCTTGCTAGTATCATCAGCCGAACCGTAATCATCATAATCGTCCTTATCAGACTCGCTTTTAGTCGGAGGCGACAATGGAAATCCGTTCTTATCACACCGAGCAATCCCAAGCTTCAACTTCGACGAAATAGTTGAATGATTGTAGCACAAATTCGTGTTCCCGCCGACCTTGAACACTGTTAATTTTTCAATGAACGACGAATTGAAGGGCATTACACCTTGGAAACCATTATTCGCCAGATTCAGATACTTCAGCGACTTCATATCAGCTAGAAAACTCGGAATACTCCCATTGAATTGATTCGAACTCAAATCAAGGTGAACCAACGAAGCCAGTGATGCAACCCCATGAGGTATGGACCCAGATAACGAATTCGAAGACAGTGACAGGTTCTTTAGCAAAATCAAGTCCCCTATTGAAGTGGGCACCTCTCCATCTAGCTGATTTGAAGTCAGATTCAAATAAACCAGGTTTTCAACCGAGGTCAACGCACTGGGTATCTTCCCTTTGATCTGATTTACAGAGAAATCAAGGTGGGTGATGTTACCGTGCCAATGTGATGGGAGGCGCCCGGTAAGGTTAGTATTAGAAAGCGTCACAGATTTGAGATTGCGCAGGTTGCCCACAACAATAACTGGGCCACTGGCTCGAATTGAGACATCAGCGACTGTCAGATCTGTTAGGTTCTCTAGTTTACCAAGCCAAACGCCACTTAGCTTCTTCAGGCTGTTGATGCAGGTGAAAGAGTGGAGACTGGTTATAAGTGCGGAAGGGAAGTTAATGGGGCTCATTGGGCAGTTGATGAACTGAAGATCTTTAAGGGTAGAGAGAGATTTAAGGGCAGTGGTGGAAAGGGAAACATCACTGGAGCAATTGATGAGGTGAAGGGATGTCAAGTGCCTGAAAGGCTTGCTGTTGTCACAAACAATGACATTGCGAAGGGAAGGATTGGAACAAGGGTCTTTTGAGGTTGGTATGTTGAGAGATTCTAGTGCTCTTAGTTGTTTAGGATCAAGGGTTGAAGAGGAGGAGGAGGAGGAAGAAGGTGAAGATGGGGAGGCTGCTGGGGCAGGGGTGGTTTTGTTAGGAGAAGTAGGAGCTGGAATGGGTGATTTGGAGGGGGCAATGGGAGGGGTGGCAGGGATGGTGGTGGAAGGGTGGAGGAAGAGGAGGAGGAGAATGGACAGTATCTGTTGGCTACGCGGCTTCATTTTCCTCTTGCCTTTTTTTCACCCTTTTTGGGAGAGAGGGAGGGGAAGAGAGGGAAGCTGGATGACAGGAAGAAGAGGTTTGGATTTTGACCCGAGGGTGGAGCGGACTTCGGAGGACCAACTTGCCCTTTAGTTCCCAACTGCAGCCTTGCAGCTTTGTTATATTTGTAGGATTCATATGGATATTATTATCAGTTTTATAAGGATGGATTTTGATTATGTTTTGTTCAATCTTAGCTGTGAATCCCACGAGCGGGGAAGGTAAAATGAAAAAAAAAATCTGTATACAAAAAATCATTTTATTATTAAATTTTTATATTAAAAATAATTTTATTTTTACAAAGTCAATTTATTTTTTACTTTTATTCTTATATTTTATTATTATTATTATTTATAAATTAAATATTTTATCATATTTTAATATAAAAAAATGTAAGTAAAAATTTATTCATAAAAAATATATAAATTGTTAAAATAATTTCCTTTTTAATACAGGTAAAATAATCTTTTTATTATAAAGTATATTTATATATATTTAAAAAAAAAAACACAAAAGAGGAGGAGTTAAATGAAGTTTTCATTCATTTGTGAAAACTACTAGCCCACAAGATTAAAAAAAATGAATTTTAAGGAAAAATTTTAACTTATAATATATATTTTTAATATATATTGATATAAAAAATATTACAAGAATAATTTTAAATATAAATATAGTAAATATATTTTTATATTATAATTTAATAAGAACTAATAATTAAAATTTGTTTTTCAAATACTGATATATGATGATTTATTTTTTTATCGAACCTAAGAAATAATAAAGTGCTTTGAATGAGTGATAACCTTTAAATCTTACCATTTATTATTTTAATTTAATTTAAAAAATTAAATTTATTTAAAATAATATAAAAAATTTAAAAACACAATTAAAATATAAGAATTAGAGTCTAAAACATTTGCCCAAACATATATACTATACATATTTTAGATCCGTTCTTTTTAATTTAACAAGTCGTCATATAAGTAGTTAATGTATATTTATATATATTTTAGATCCATAATTTTTAGTTTAACATGTCATTATATAGGTAGTTAATGTATGATTGCTCCAGCTGGATAAAAATAAGCTTAATGATCTTCTTTCCCCACCGGTAGAAACTCTGATTACTTTTTGGAATATTAGGCCATGAGTCGCTTGCTGAATACTACTGTACATGGTTTTGTCTTCTTATCCGACGCCGGCTCACAATTGTACTTTTATAGGTCTGCCGAGTTAAAGCCACGCGTTTTTTTTTTTTTTCATAAGCTTTTTCCCTCTCATTCCTTGGTCATTTTGTTCTTCCCAAATCAGGGGTGTGTGCGTGCGGTGAGTCTGCGTGCGGCAGTGTGCCTGCCCTGCACCCTGCTAAGCTTACAAATTCAAGTATCGGACTTTACAGCTCTACCCCATAGTTTAATTAATCATCAAATAAATTTTTATAATATGGATTGAACTTAATGATATCGAAGATTTATGAATAGCCTAGCATTAAGACTCGCTTGTTCCATAGTCATTTTATATCTATGTATCAACTATACAAAAAATTTCAAGAATGGTGCAAGAAGACTAAGGAGAAGCGGGGCCTTTCTTCTTCGTCCATACAGATTATGGACTTTCAAGAAGCATAACTCATAGTTTAGGTGGGATGCCCGGATGAGTCATGTGTCTGGAATAAGGGATTCATACGATGAGTCACTTAACGATTCCGACCCTTACTACAAAAAGATTAATTTTTTTTTTTAGGACGAAGCCACTTGTGAATAAAGCTCGGAGTGGGAGGTCAATGGCATTTGGTGCTATAAATTATAATTGTGCGCAACTTCAATGGCATATGCTTGTGCTTTTTTGTTACTTTTTTTTTTAAATCTAATACATACAAGTTTGAATGTGCTCAAAGTTTGCTATAATATGCTCTCATATATCATATATTCCAATGTTTGTTATTTGCTTGCATAAGAAATACTCCTAATTTTGTACTATGGTGAAAGTTGTCTTGTATTGTGGTGAAATATGTCTTTATCTATGGTGAAAGATATTTATGTCTATGTTGAAAGAAATGTCTTTGTGCTAAAGCACAAGTATTTTATTTTATGATTACAATATATATGATGAAATATCAGTCTAATATTGGTAAAATATTAGTTTAATTACGGTAAATAAGAAGTTCATTTATGGAGAAATATTAATTTATCTATGATAAAAAAAAATGAATATATCTATTGTGAAAGATATGGACATGAGTAATGACATATGCTTAGATGAATTTTGAATAAGTTGAAGATATTTGTTGGTGAAAATGTGTTTCACATTGGTCAAAGTTTAGGTATATGTTGGTAAAATATATATTAAGTAATGGTAAAAAAAAATTATTAGTGATGACAGATAATTTCTAAATAAAATAATAGTAAAAAAAATTCTCATTGATAAAATATCTATACATTAGTGGTAAAAGTTTAATTTTAAATAAAAAATTGGTAAAAGATCAACGCATTAGTTGTGAAAAATTAATATATCAATGGTGAAAGATCAATTCAATGACAGTGAAATATTAATTCAATGATGGTGAAATATTAGTTTATGTATATTAAAATATAAGTTAATGCACAGTGAAACATTAACTACATTCTAAGATGAATTAACAATTCAGCTTTGGCAAATTATGAGCTCAGTTATGGTGAAAGTTTAATATATCTATACGAACACGAGCAATGATATATTATTAGAAAAAAAATTAAATTTTCTTAAGATATTTGTTGATGAAAAATATGTTTCACATTAGTTTTTTTTTTAAAGATTTTGGGTACAATTCCATATATCGATATTTTGGCCATTATAGTGATCTTTGGTGGAATCTAAGTATGCCGTTATATTTTTTGGCATTTTTATTTTAATTTTGATGCATATTGTGGTTGTGGTTGACATTGGATTGTAAGTATAAGAAGTTTTCAAATATTTAGGTGATATAAACGTAAAACATTAATTTTGGGTTTATTCAAGAAATTTAAAGTTATATGTGTTTTATTTGAGATTAAATATGTTAAGTGTGGTATGCGTTTAATTTGGATTAATTATAAGTATTACAAGTGTCAATGTTATGTGCAAAGGCTTAAAATGGAATTTGTAACCCTAAGATCTTGTTAGTATTTTATGTGTAAAATAACATATTTCAATCCTGATTATTTGATATATTGGAGTGTTGTGTTAAATTTGGGGAATATGTAAGTATTATGGGTGAAGTTATGAGTTGATTATGAATTAGGATTTTATAAGGACATTATGGTCTTTTTAATTGTGTAGTGTCTTCTACTTTACTTATTGTTTTCCCTTATGCCTTAGCATTACTTCATATGATTATAACATGTTTTATTTGATTAACCATTATAAGTGTTTTTAATAATAGCAATAGTTGGTATGAATTCATTGGTGGTTGGTATTTCATGTAACAAATGATAATTGATATCTCATGTGATAAGTCAATGGTAATATAAGTGAAATCATTATGATGATAAGTAAATCAAATGATGCATTAAATGCTAATTCTCTCTCCCTCTGCATGTGGGCTTTTAGTCATCTATTTACTCTAATCTCTATCTCTTCTCTTCTATTTTGTAATATTGTATTATGATAGAATCAATTATCTCCCACACATGATCTATAGATTCAATTTACTTTTTAACCTTACACTCAACATAAACAAGGTATAGGAAGCACCTCTTCTTTTTATGTTGGATGTAGAGTCACACCCTACATTTCATTATTAGCTTCCACAAAATTCATTTTAAAGAAAGACTTTTTGGTTCATAAAAATAAGGGTGTTATATTTGTTTGCACAGTAAATGCCTAATCAAAATTAGGGACGCCCAACACAAGTGCTTAGGTCGTAGCGCTTTTGAGTTGGTGAAATGCCTCTGTAGCTTGTGGGCTCCAACTGAACTTGTACTTTTTATTAAATCTATATGAGAGGTATCAATGTCACCATAATATCGGATAAATTTATGATAGTAACTTGCCAAACTTAAGAAGCCAGAAAATATTGGCGGTCCTCAAATTTCAAGCTAAAAAATTATGTTTAAAACTATAGATTTGTTGAAGCAAAAATCAAAACGTATGGTGTTACCAACACTCTTAACATGAATCCTGTATCCTTACGTTTCTTATGCAAAGGGCAAGGAAAAACTATTCACAAACAAGTCACAAAATAGAGAAACACTCTAAAATTTACTACTGAAAAATTTCATTCAACAAAAGTGTAACAACATTATAGTTAGATTTTACCATTGTACTCGACATAAATTTGATTTACCATACTATCATTATATTGAATATAAGGTAAAAACTTAGAACTTAAACTCAAAATAAATAGAGAATGTAAGAAATGTTTCATAAATCTTTAGATAAGATTTGGCGATGAACTCTAGATACAAAATATCAAAACACAATAAAAAGAAATCCGATAGAACTAAGAGTTTAAAAAGGTATCCGAATACAAAAACAAACTACCAAATAACAACTCTATGTCCAAACCCCAAGATACAAAAATCACTCCTCTGCCCGTAGATCATCAAAGGCAGTGAAATACAGGAGTTGCACACAACTTACTTGCCTAGTATTATTCACATTTGCGTTAGTGTTATTTTGTACTAAAGATACTTTTGGCAAACTTCTCTGACGTTCATATTATGCACGCACTCAGGGATTGAAACACGGCAGAGGATAAATTAACTTCGCCCGTAAAACTGATGTCATCCGACTACATGTCTTTTGATGAACATCCAAACTTTATATTTCATAATTTGATGGATGATTGCAAGCGAATGTGTATCCCTTTGAACTATAACCGTTTATCCTTAGTTTATATATTTTGCATTATCAAAAAAAAAATCAAAGGGTATTACCTAAAGTAGTACAATGAAAAGATCCTTAATTTATATATTGATACAAAGAAAACCCATAAAAGTAGAATAGAATAGAATAGAATAGAAATTCAATCCTCCCTTAAGGCTTAGCCCTCTCAAAAAGAGAGAAAAAAAAAAGATACCAATTCACTTCAGCAAAGGTAATCCATTTTGTGTTCATTCATTTCCCGAAGGTCAAAAGCCAAAGTCAGTCGGTCACATAAAGAGAAACTAAACAAATTCTAGAAAGTCGGTACTGGAATAACCCAATGCATCAGAAACGGCGCAAATTAATTCAAACTCTAAACTTGTCTACCAAACCAAATTCCATAAAACACTACCTACTTCAATCTCAACCCCAACTCGACCTTTTTCCTACAATGCTAAAACGCAACACACCTATCGGTTTGTGACACTACGATACAATTGTAATCAGGGGACCGAGTCGGACAAAAAAAAAAACTAAACCTAAAACTTTACGCACATTCGAGTTCAATTCACGCAAATATAGACTCAGGAGCAAGCAGCCACCATAGAACCATGATTGTGGGCAAGATTAGATGCAATGGCAACAGCCCAGTACCTCAAATGCCTCTTCATAGCTTTATCATCGTGATAGTACATACGGGACACAACTTCCTCAAAACTGAGTCCACCTAATCCCATCATCAATATTAAAAGATCAATCTCCCTCTTGATTGTCAGTTCTCTCTTCTTCTTGTTCGCCTTCTTCCTCTTCTCCTCCGGAGCATCGACAGGTCGGGTTTCTGGATCTGTCGATTTGGGAGACTCCTCCTGAACAGCAGAAATGTTTGACCCCGGAGATCGAGTTGGCTGAATTTCGGGAATCGGAATCGTTGGTTTGTTTGGTTCTGAGTCAAGTTTGGAAATTTTGTTCTGGTTTGTGGGTTTTGGCCCGGTCATTATCGGAGATGGGGAGGACAGAACGTTGGAGAAGAACCAAGCAGAATCTAAGGCTTGAATTAGGGTTTCCTCGCGGAATGTGCTATCCATGGAGACAAAATAATAAAAGAAAGGACCGAGATAGGGTTAGGACGGCCGTCGGGTGGTTGTGGTGATGGAGGGGGGGGGACTGGAGAGAGGGAGAGGGAGAGAGGAGCTACCCACTCTGACCGGCTCCGCAATTCTGTTCTAGTCCATTCCGGGAAGACCAGAATTTAGCAAGAGTTTACTACTACTACTTGTGTGAACCAAATGACCATAATACCCTTCGAGATTATCGTGATTGAGGTGTGATAAGAAGGGTACTTTGGGAGTGGTCAAAATGAAGTGGGAAAGGAGACTGTTGTGAAGCTGGCCCTGGTAGATGGGTTACAGTGTAGAAGACAAACAGGCGTGGCTGGGGTTGGAGATGGAATGGCAGTAACTGAAGTGGCACAGATGGGAAGGAAGGGGGGAGGGGGAATAAATTAGGCCAACGGTCAAAAATTAAGTGGGATTGTGTAGTTTCTTTTTTTTTCTTTTTTTCTCCTAGAGGCTGCAAGCCTGGAACGCATTATTGACTTTTGGTTGGGTCACGAAAATTAGTAATTATGAATTGCTAATTCGCGCCTAACACCCCCTATGTACTAGTAAAAATACTTGCGCTCTCTCTCTCTCTCTCTACCTGGGTCCCAGACAGACTCGTTTCTCCCAAAATCGCAGCTGGGGACTAGTAATTTTGGAGTGAAAGGTGCGTGGAAGGTAGGTAGGGCCGGTGGTGCTGCGATAGTGAAGCAGTGACCCACGACCCGAGAGGTTCTAATCTATTTGACGGAGTGAGATCTATTGGTTTGAGCCTCTTCGCGGTGGGGCTGGTGCTGCGATAGTGAAGCAGTGAGACAAGACTCGAGAGGTTCTAGTGTATTTGACGGAGTGAGTGCTTTCTTAACGGTGGTGGTGGTTTGAGGCTCTTAGTCGTGGTGGGGTTGGTTTGACAATGGTGGGTGGGCGGGATAACTGAATGGAACGAAGGCTCTCTCTCTCCCTCCCTCTCTCTCTCTCTCTCTCTCTCTCTCTCTATATATATATATATATATTGGGACCTTGCATGGCTCACCATGACTCCAACCACCTTTACAGGTAGCTAAGCTAAGTAGTAGTAGTAGTATCATATGATAATGTTTAAAATGTCAAGGAAAATATTAAAGAATAGAAAACACATAAATTAATGGGACCATAAACATGACTTCTCATAAATTATTTTTCTCTAAGTGGAGCCAGCTCTTTCTTTTATTTCAGGCCGGCTTCCTATCATTTTTATTTTTATTTTTATTTTTTTACACCCTATCCACTAGCCACGCACCCACTCACTCCTAAAAATTTAATATCTATATACTAAAAATATATTTTAATCATACTAAATATATATTAATAAAACACCCAAAATTAGCTTTTGGTAATAATTACTGCTCACTCACAGTCCAAACCCCAATTAACAGACGGCCTATTTCCATCGCCCGGATATTTTTCTGGCCGCAGCACCCAAAGACTAGAACGTCCACCATATGGGACTGCCGACACCAATGGGAAAGGAACGAATGCTTATAGAAAAACAGTGTGTGAGAAAATAGTGTCATAATGATGAGGATTGCCATCACCATCAACCGTAGTAGCGGTAGCCAACTAACGCTACAAGAAGCCGCTCCGAGATGGTCAGAAGGCATGGGTGGCTGGCACACCACCGACCCCACATGCTCCAGTAATTTATTTTGCACTGAAATTATGAGGTCTGAATAACGAACGACGTCGGCCTGCAGTTCTATTCCCAATCCGACCAGATTGACCATACGGATTAGAAGATTTGTGCGCGGTGTACAATTGGAGGAGCTAAGAATCTGACGAACTCGATCGATGGGAAACGAACAACGACGGCAGCAAGTTTTAAGCACAGGAGACGTTTTAGTATACTATGGCAGTTTCGATTATGTGTACAATTTGCAAGGTGCAGGATTCAACCAAAACAAACATGGCGGGGGCGGGGGGCGTGGCGGGGAAATGAAATGAAAGGAAAGAAGATGAATCCAAGACAAAAACTACTTAACAGAGGAAGCAACGGAATGAGCCCAACTTTTAAGATAATCTTTCATGTCTATCTCACTTGAAGTTGCAGGAACTCTCCACATCCTAAACAACGAATCCTCTTTTTTCCTTCTCGCCTCCAATTCCCATGCTTCAGACAAATAAGGCCTTGAGATCCCGGTGCTATCTTCATCGTCTCCTTCTGTATCTTCATCCTCGTCATCAACCGTTTCTCCTCCTCCTCCTCCTTCGTCGCCTTCTTCATTTCCTAATCTCTGTAATCCAGGAATAATTAAAGACAGGCTTGAATCTTTTCGATCCTCTTCGGAGAACACAAACCCTAAGTCCATGAAACCTTTTAACTCGACGAACTCAAGGTCCGACAAGCTCTTGCTTAAGCCTTTCTTCTTCCTCCTTTTCTCGCCACTACCCCTTCTGATGGTTCTGTGCACTGTTTCTTGAACCCCTATCGTTTGCTTTCCTTCCTCTGTTCTTTCTGGGTTTCCTCCCACCAAATCGTCCGCGACTCTTCCTGAAAAGATGGTCTGGAGCCTCTCGGTCGGTGTAAACAGGACGGAGCTCGGAGAAAAAGAGCCGTCGATCCGTTGGCTTGATTTTGTGGAGCTGGGGCTCATGGTTGCCTCACTCCTGGTCCTTGAAACCACCGCTGACGGCGATGGGAATTTTGCATATATTGAGGAAGATGATTGACTTTTCTGCTGTTTCTTGAATAATTCGAGCTCGTACCAGTAGCAATCGAACAGTCGCATAGTATCTTCAGCTTCCATCAACTATCCTTTTTTCTTTTTTGTTTCTTTCTTCCTTCCCTTTTTTTTGTTCCCAGCCCCCTCTTCCGACTTTCAGCCGCAGGCCGCTGCTGTGGACCGGGAAGCTTAATCGAGATTTCTTCTTGGTTCTGACTTCTGAGGAAGACGGCACCGAGGGCGGGGAGGCTTTAATATAATTTTCCTTACGTTACTGCCCTCACGGTTGGTCTAATATTACGAAAACACTTCAACTTTATCAAGTCATCAATTGCTGATGAAGGCTTTGAGCCTTTGATTACACGTTTTCCACTTGGGTAACTGGGCCATAATCTATAGGTCTAATATTATATGGTTCGACATTTTGGAATCTAACGTTTTTTATTATTTTTTTTACGACGACGACAAATTTTGTTAGAGGACTAACAATATGTACAATAATTATTATAACATGTTTCACATGGGACTTGTGTATGAGAAATTAATGAGCGTACATTTGTAGTACCGATGTAGAAGTAGACAGAGCCAACCGTAAGAAAAAGACACCGAATATATGGATTGGCGTCATCTATATATACCGTAGAAGCATCTTCAAAATACAAACATTTATAATAAAATAATAATAATAATAATTTACTTACAAATTAAGGAAATGACCAAACACCAATCGTAAGTTAAAGTCGTCCACGAATGTCTACTCTATACAATAATTTTAATCATCGACCATCTTATAATCCTTCTTCCATTTATTTTTATTTTTTTGGCCTCCAAATACATCTTTCTTATAATCCTTCTTCCATTTTTATTTTGCCCTCCAAATACATCTTACTAAGGTGTAGACGATTGTTATAATTTAAAGTTATTATTTATAGCTTACTTTTATTTATTAAAAGCGCACATAATATCTTCATTATAAACAAATATTAACACACAAAAAGCTACATATTTATCCAACTAATGCACATCATTAATATTGTGTATTCTAACTTAAAATATTAATTTAGAGCTATATCAACCGATCACTTATAACACTAATTGAGTTGTTTTGATATACAAAATAAAAGAATTCCCAAAAAGATAGAAATAGAATTCTATTTCTATAAACTCAAACATCAAGCCTCCTAGTGACTTTAACTACTTTATAGTCTTTATTATATATCTTAGTATTTTCACAACAATTTTGTAATATTTATTATTTATTTTGGCATCTTTATTTCTTATTGGCTTAGCAATAACAATTTTCCTATTTCCTTTACTTTTCGCTACCAAATCTTTATCAAGACCATCAAATTTCATACCTGTAAGAAACCGTCAAAGAATCAAATAGGCATATAATTTAATAAGACATTGATGATATATATATCATTCACATATAGTTTACAATTTTAAGAAGGTGTACATTTCAAAGTTCACAAAAATCAAGTGTAATATAAAAAAAAATACATACATTATTCATCTACATCACTTTATATTGTGGTTTTTACCCTTCTTATGAACAAAGTCTCACTTATATACATAAAACATTTCTTCATGGTTATCTTGTACATATAAGTCATTAGTAGTGATGCAGGAGCATCTAGTGATCCTCAAAATAATGAGGCATTGGCATTTCTAATAAGGGAGCCGATCATCTTAAATATTCTTGATAATACTTCTATTATTGATATTCAAAAGACTTTAAGATATTCTTGCAGGTATGTTACATATTTGTAAGGTGAAGAAGTCAAAATACATGAAGATACCTAAAGTGTGCAATGCATTCAAAGCATGCAAAGCTATGGCATACATGGGATGACAATGCAACGAGCTTGATATGGTGATCTCATTAGTTATATTAGACTTGTTGTAAATCCTAGTATATATTTCATGTAAGTTAGGGTTTTGTTGTTATTTCATGTATGTACCATAGTCGGTTGTAATGCTTTGTAATGATTGTCATTAATATCATTTAAGTGATGATATTACAACTAGGGTTAGGGATTATAGGATATTAATTCTGGTTGGTTAAAGCTAGCTTGGGTTAAGGTTCCTAACGGCTAGTTTTCTACTAACTTAGTCGGCTAACTAGTTGATTAAGAATCCTATAAATACCCCCTATGTCATTGTACACGGCACCTTTGATGTAAAATAATAAAATCTAAAAGTTTAACACTTGAATATCCTCTCTTTTGATATTGAATTCTAAATAGGAATTTCCTAGAGTAATCTCCTAAATAGAAGCCTTTGAATGTTTCTACCGATTCATTCAAAATTATTCCCTTCCTTTGAATCTTGATTGAAGATCCTTTCTTTCGTTCATAACACAACCAAAAACCGTGCATTGTTTTTATTTACAACTTCAAACCCAATTAAAGATCAACCAAAAAAAATTCACGATCATCGCTTCCCCACACTTTGATCCGGCAACATTTTTGGTATCAAAGCTAAAGAATCTTCTTTGGTTTCTTTCGAGTCATCCAACGTCTCATTCAACCTTCTTGCAGTTCATGCACGAATCACGTTCATCCAATAAAGGTTGAAGATACTTCCTTGCACCTTCAACTCGAGTCTTGTTTGAAGATCTTCACGTCTTCAACTAAAGTTTCAATACTCAAGTTGAGTATGTTTTGATCCTCAAATCTTCAAACGCCCCCCCCCCTTCATTCCATCATCCACCTTCAAAGATAAAAGTTCACTTCAACACCACCAGTGCCTCTCTTTACATATCTTTAATCTAGATTCCATATACTCCAAGCAATTTCCATTTAGGTTTGAATATTACCTGCAGTATTCAAATCCTACAATTCATCTCCCATCCTTCGAACATATACTCTCCTTCTCTATTACCGTCTTCAAGTCACAATAAGGTACATCTTCAACTTGAAGATAAACACTCCATTTGACATTCTCTCCTTTTCTCCTATGTGCCTTCTACGTAACTTCCATCAAGAAACCATCCACACTAGTTTAAGAATTATCCTACACCATTCGGTCACCTATTCCTATAGTTCTTACGTGATAAAGCATTAAAGAAACCATCAAGAATCACTTAAACCCTATCAAGAATGATCCTACACCCCACGACTGCACTTAAATCTACCAAAAACACCTTCGGTTGTTGTTCTTTATTAGAGGTTGTGAGCTGCATTGATTAATACCATGTCATGGCTAGTGAGGACGTGCGGGATTTGGTAGAGTCTATCAAAAGTCTTACCACCCGAATGGATGCACAACTTAAAACCCATGCAGAACTACAACAACAATTGAAGATTAGTGTTATCATCGCTTCCCCACACATTGATCCGCATCAAGTAGCATTGTTAATATTGGATAAGGAAGGTAGGTTCATACTCAATAAATTATTTCCTTTTATGTTATCATCCCATTTAGAAGGTAGGTTCATACTCAATACATTCTTCTCATTTATGTTATCATCCCATTTCTTTGCCGAAAATACCACAAGCCATCATTTATTAGATGCATAAGTAACATAGAATACTTGTTTTACCTGAGATACCAGTATAAATGGGTCCTGCTTGTATCCACGTCTCAAAAGATTCACTCTTTTAAACCTCACCACCTTAGTAGAAATACTATTTATATTTTCAACCCATTTATAGTTGAATAAATGAAATCTAGAGGAGGTCTACTTTCATACTCATATATGCTCGATCACCTTTGTAGTATGCCATCGATGTATAAACAAGGTTTTTATCTATGCACTTGATATATGCAAAGATTTTGATTCAATAATCACATCACCATTCTTTATGGTGTTTTTGTCATCTTACTCTTTCATATGGAAAATACTACCATTGATCATATATGAGTTATAGAACAAAAATTTCCTACAAGGGGTTGTGATGCCAATGTAAATTAGTATAATAATCAAACATTTATGATGCCAACCATTTCAAAAATGAGCTATTGTGTTTCTCTAATAGCCATTTCTTTCTGTAAGATAAATGGTTTTGAAGCTCTAATCATCATATCCATGTGTTGTTGCTCAATGATTGGACACCATCTCTATTATGAAGGACATACAAGTGAGTTTGTTACAGTGTGATAAAATCATCAATTTTGGGCACTTAAAATCCTTTGCCCATATATATCTAAATGTTGTGGTTAAGAAACACATACGGTATTGACATCTGATAAGAACTAACAATAAAATTTAGGTGTCTTATCTACCAAATAACTCTTTGCAATGCATCATTATGGTCAGTTTGGGTTCCTTATGTAGTCTTTTAAAAATTTTATAAACCTTATCAATATAGTTACATCCAATCAAAATAAAATGAGCCATATAATCCAACTCTCATGACCAAGTGAATAGTTAAATGATCATGATCACAAAGAAGGATGGAGAAAAATACATTTCAAACTAATGCAATAAAACCATGATATCTCCCTATAATGTCTCTAACGTCTGAAGGTCACACTGTAAGAAAAAATACATATAACAATGATAGTTATTAAAAAGACAATGTGTCATCACTACAAAAATACACTAGCGACAACATTAAGTTGGAGGTAATCAGTCATCATTGGATATGTATAGTGACAACAATGTTGTAGCTATAAAAATAGCATAAAAAATTATCCCAAACAAAATGTTTTTTTTAATTAATTTCTAGCAATGGCATTGTCATCACTTTACATATTTGTAGCAGCAAGTTGTTCGATGAAAAAAAAAATGGGTGGTTTGTTTTCCCACAAAAAGAATTTCATTTAACACTATATTTATATTGCAAAACTGTCATCATTATATGTATTTAAGCTGCAACACACCTCACGTGTCCTACATGTTTTTTAAATTACCAAAACTACAAGTAATTATAGCAATGACACCTAATATAATTCTTATAAAACCTTTCATGCTCATGACTATTTCCTAAGCTATTCATTTCATTTCATCTCCTTCGTTCGTCACCTTTCTCATGTCTCTTAGCGTCATTCCTAACATATATGGAGGTTAGTTTTTGTTGATTTTATTATAAAATTTGTTTTTCTTTTGTTAATTTAATTTTTTTTGTTGTATTTAGTTGTGTTTATTTTTAAAATGTGGATTTTGTGCCACCACTATTGATTCAACCATCCCCAATATTTGATTTCTCTTTTTATTGTATTTGGTTGTTATTATTTTTGTTAATTTAGTTAATTGATTTAAAACTATTTTTTTTGTAGTTTTTGCTAGAGCTATTCGTCATAACCTCACTAGAATTTGATGTTACCATTGATGAATTGATTGATTTTTCTTTAAGATTTTTGGTATGCCTATATAGTTTAATTTTTATTAAACTAATTTTTATTATTATATTGAAATGCAATTATAAGATATTAAATTCATGTATGTATATATGTAAAACCAGATATTCACATTTCTTGAATCAAATCAAATTACTATATATATTAGAAATATCCAATTATACTAATATTTATAATTAGATACATATATTTCTTTAAAATATTACGATACAATACAATATATATTGTATATAATACAATATAATTCACACAAAAAATACATTATAATATGTTCTAATATGTAGTAATATAGTATAATATACTTTTATATATTTGAATATAATATTTTTAAAATACAGTATAACATATTGAAAATTTGGATAATCTAGTCAAAATCGAATTGGATATATGCATCTATTACAACTTAATTTTCTTGGGTGAAATTTTTTGAATTCCATATTGGGTTTTTGGATCCCAAATTTGTTACATAGTTGTATGTATGACTAGCTTCATGTTTGATTTTAAGTGTAATATAGTTTGGTTGTAGTTATATGAATTGTGAACAAGTAATTTTTTTGTCATGTAGTTATTGTTTAATTATATGTATGTAATTTTATATTGTGAGCATGTATACTATTTTTATGTTGTCATATATATAGTTTTTTTACATTGTGTAATTAATATATATATATATATGAATTGTGAGCATATGTGTGTGTGTGTGTACTTTCTGCTGTGTAATATATATAGGCTTTTGTTATGTTGTGTAATTAATGGTTGTAATTATAAATATGCATTTTTTATATAAAAAAATCATGTAATATAAAATTGAATTGTGAGCATGTATACATAGTTCTTGTTAAAAAAATAACAATAATTTAATATCAAATACAGTGCTAGAGTAAAAAAAATTAATATTTTAGTGAAAATAATTGACCAGATGTCTAAGCTTTCCATAAAAGAAATCCTTTACATCACATGCTACATAAGGTTCTTTGCATTTTTTCCATTACTAAACTTACTTTGGAATCTTGGTATGATTGAAAAATACCATATCATTTTATTAGAAACCTTAACCTTCTTAAATTCTGACATTTAACACTCATAATATCTATATAATGACACATACTTATTTTAATATAGAATGCAATCATTAGGATATACATGATTTTTTTTTTCATAATTCTAGCTAATAAAGTAGAGTATGTAATGTGCTTGATAAAAAACTGAAAAGAAGTACACTATCCTCTGAAAATATCTTTTTCAACAATTCGAGAAGATGAATGGATGGTAATTTTATAATTTTAGTATAAATATTATATAATGGTGTCTCTAATTCACTAACTTCTCAAACTTTTGTGGTTACTATTTAAAATCTTATTTCACATTAGTTGTCATATCTTCTATGTAAGCAAAGTTATATTTTTCAAAATCATCATGATCAACACTAGTACTTTCAACATTGATTGACTCGCCTTGTTGTACTTAATTAATGTAATTACTAGCAAATCCATAAATAATAAGATAATCTCATATTTTTTAACCCTTTTCTATTAGTTATTACCACAATTTATACATGGCCAATATATCTATAAATGATCTTCGACATGCTCAACCACAAATCTAAAGAATTCATGCATCAACACTATCTACACACTATTTGGTTCACCTACCTAAGTATACCTACCTACTGTCTATTATATCTTATGTTAAAAATAAAATTTTACAAAATAATTTATAAATAACTACAATAATGATATTTGTACCAAATATATAGAAAATAGAGGTTAATAGATAACTAGTAACAAGCAATAACACTCCACATATATTGCACTAATGACAACAATGATGGCACCAAAAACCTTCTAATAATATGTAAAACACATATCATCGCAAAAATGAGTAAGAACATTCATGTTTTAAATAGTAAAAGCATGGCAACAATTGATAATATTAGGTCAACATTTATGAAGAAAGAACATGTAAAATGCACACTTGTAAGAAAAGAATGATGATGAAAAGAAAAAAAGAAGAAGGATGATTAGCGGTGGTGATAAGAAAAATAAAGTATAGAAAACAACAATGGTGGAAGGTTTAGGAGAAAAGGTACTTTGTGCGGCAGGTCTCTTTGTGTGTTCATGCGAATATGAGGAGTAAATAGTCCTACTCTGTTCAAAATGAACAATAAAAAAAATTAGAGACAAGTATAGACATCGGTCCCTAGTCACAACCATCTTCTATACTTTTAAATAATTGGGGAAAAAATCACATCATGGTATAGACAGTGGTTTAGCCATGCAATTGTTGTTTGTGCTCTTACTCATTAACTAGTCATTTAGATAAGCAATAGATGGTTGTTGTAATGTTGAAACCATTGTTTATAGCCTAACCTATTACACTTATTTTTTACTTGATAAGTTGTAGATGGTTGACCTTATTAAAACAACCTTTTATAACCTGCCTTCTATTATGATTTCTATGTGAATGAAGTTGCTTAGTACTCATTTGGTATGAGGGTATTAAGGGTGAAAATTTTAGCACTTATTTTACATACTTTATGCAATTTATTTGAAAGGAAAGAGCATCTTTTTGGATGAATAACCAACTTAAATATTAATTTGGACTAAAATGGAAATTTTATTGAACTTTTTTAATTGTTTCTAAATATATGATATGAATGACACAAACTAGGGGAACTTTTTTGGCCCATATTTCCCCTTAACAAAATAAGCCCTTAATAATTTTTCTCTAGTAGCTATTTCCAAATGAACATAAAAAGACCAATAGTCTATACAAGCTATCTAGTTCTAAGGAAAATGACATAGGTTTTCCACCTTTAACCGTGATTATTATTAATCAAAGAGAAGAACTTCTTGATTTTGATAGATAATTTTAGGCCATAATTTATGGTCTCTTCCATCAATGTAAATAACAAGCATATATATTTCTTTTATGTAAATTACAGAATTTACGAAATATATTATTAGTGTTACATGTAATCAAAGTAACCTGCTAATTATTGCTTAGTGCATGGCAACAAAGAAGATATAGAGAAGTGAATTGAACATATTACCTCTGTATGATTACCTCACTACTTGGGAGAGTGGTTTTGCTTCAATGTTGCAAGTTTTGGTGATGGATGGATGGTAAGCACATATACGGAAGACATTTCTATCGCATCTTATGATGAAGCATGTGACACAAGAAGAGATCATTAGATTTGGTGATATCACATAGAGAAGAATAAGTCATTTCCTGTAGTTAATATTCGACCGTAGGAGTACTTTGAGTGATTGACTTATGCAAAAGGAATTAATGAAGAATTAGAATGAAAATTATTTAATGCCCTTATGGCTAAAGTAGATACAGTCATTTTTAAACATTTGATGATGTACATAACTTTCAGTTGCAGTAACATGATTCAAATTAGCTGGGACCTAAACTTTATAATGTGTAGTTAAGAGTTAAAATTTTCACTATGTGAAGGGAATATGGACAACCCTAAGTATATATAAATGACACACTTATTCAAGACCTCCAACTTGATATGCCCTCATATATATAAGTTTTGAGTGTATATATATATTTAAAAATACTTGCAAGCCTGTATTATTCTTATGCTACTAAAAAAGTAAATAAAAATAGTTATAATTGAATAGTAAATTAAAGTAGTATTTCATTCACTTTGTTTTGGTCAGGGATTTTAGAATAGACATGTCAAAAGTGTAAAACACATGGTATGATAAATACAAAGATACAACATTATATCATTTCCAATTACCTCAAACAAATAAGAACCATTCACATGATATAATTAATGATGAAATTCCCTTTTAAGTCTTTGAATCTAATCAACAATAAGCATACAATATAATTAGAACAATAAGCATAATCTTGTATATATTAAGAGATTCCTTAACTAACCACAATATAATATTTGTATATATGTTTCATCCTTATAGTATGTCTAGAAGAAAATTGATGTAACCCATAATATGACAATGGGACAATAGTACATCTAAGTGTATCTAATAATATACGTCTAGAAAAATTTTGGGTCATTATTTACGTCTTTTTTAGTGATGATTTTGAATGCATTTCTATGGCAATTATTTGTATCCGTAGGTGATTATTTAAGTTGCTCAAGTAATTATCATGTCCATACGTATTTTTTTTTCTTTGGTTGGGATTTGGTTTTTTTTTTATAATTGTTGCTTAAAGTAAGTTGAATAAAAATTGATAAATCATCCCATTTTAATTTTAATCAATATGTAAATTATATATATATATATATATATATATATATATATATATATATAATTTATTTTTTAATATTTGAATAATATTAGAATAGTTAAAAATATTAAAATAGTTCTATTGGTGATTAAGAACTTGTTTGATTTTACTTCGAAAAAATAATTTTTTAGATAATAAATTATAAAAAATAATTATATATTTTTATAATTGTTTGATTTTACTTTTAATAAGTAATTATAAAAAAATAATTTATAAAATTTCCTTTCTAAAAGTAATTATCCCAACATGCGGCACGGTATCATTTTAAAAAAAATCGTTTATTTCCCCACCCCCGAGCCTCTCGTGAAAGTCTGTTCTCTAACCCTCTCCACAGTCCCATTTCTACCGCTCCCGCTCGCTTTGTCCAGGCTGTAGCTCTCGGTCAGCTTCGATTGTTCTTCGTCTTCGAATTCCAGATTTGTCATTTTTTTTTCTAGTGATATTATGGCAGATGTCTTTTTTCTCATGAACATTGGGGATGCTCTTGCTGTCCTGCCTCTGCTTCTGCTACTACCGTTCGTTCTTAGGAAGCGCATTAACGGCGGTGGGAATTTATCTGTTCGACCCGGACTTGATACGGGCTTACCCGATGAAAGCTTCATTCTTGCCGATCTCTCTTTTCTGTCTTCGCGGCCTTCCGCTTCAGCTCTCCCCCTTCTTATTCTGCTTCTGCTTCCTCGTTTACTCGCTGACTTGATGCGGATTGTCGGAGAGGAAGTCAGAACAGAAGAGAGGGGCAGAGAGGAAGATGGAAAATGGCGAGTGAGTGAGTGAGGGATGAGGAGTTGAGGACTGACGGAGGTGATGGATGGCTGCAAACTTTCTTTTTCTAATCAATCAGTAATAACCTCAGTCTTCTCAGATACCCATCCGCCTTCTATTTGTATTGTATTTGTACTATTGATTTTATTTTATTTGGGTTGTTGATATTTCTTTAGCTTTCTTTTTTCAATTCTAAAAGAATGGTACGGACGGGTGAACGTGTAATAATCAGAATGGAAATGGTTTTCCCATCCGGAGAGGTCGTTGTAAAGGCTGTGGATGTATGCCTTGCTACAATATATTATCACGCATCTCCCTCTCTCTCTAATGTTTATTGTCATTGCAATGACAATCTACTATTTTATTAGGTTGAATGGAATGGATGATATATTATCTAATGAGTTTTGTAGTAGATAAATATATAAAGAAAACAATAGGAATAGAGATGTTGGACAACATGTAAAAAGTAGAGCAGTTAGAGAAATGAAAATGGTACGGGGTAGGATTGCAGATGATATTTACAATGCACGTCATTGAACTATATTATGATGTATGCTTATTATAAATTTAAGAATGTTTATTGCATAATATAAACTTTGATTTACAATTAATATTTGAGTTTTAGATTCTTGTGAATTTTATAAAGTATATTTAGTGGTTGTTCATAATTTTTTTTAATAAGTTTATAATTTTTATTTTATAATTGTTAGTACTTTGTAATATCTTTATATTTTTGTATACTTGTTAATGTTTAATATACTTTTTAATATTTAATATTACCTCATTTATATAGTAATTATTACTAAAAGATATATATAGGAAGATAAAAACTAAAGATGGAAAAGAAAAAATAATTTTGTAGGAAAATGAAAACCAAACACTAATAAAATACAATAAGTAGTTTTTTAGTTTTAATTACTTATGTAATAAAAGTTAAAACAAACATACATTTTATTTATAAAAGTACTTTTTCAAAAGTAGATTTATAAAAGTAGTTTTTATCTAAAAGTAATTATTAATAATAAGTAAAACCAAACGACACCTAACTCATCTTTATTCTCAATATTTTATGGGAATGATGCATTCTAAATTCAAAAAAATATTACTATTTTATTTTGAATTTATATTGTACTATCTTATATAGGTACAAAACTAAAGAGATTTATTGGATTAAAAAATTATCCTTGCTTTTTAAAAAAAAAAAATTCAAACCCAATATAGTATAAGTGTAGGAAATTTAATCTCATTGATGAAATTAGATTCATAATCAAATCTTTGTTTAGAATTACAAAACACATAGAATTGAAAGTGATTATTGTGCGCATTCAAGTGATTGTCTAACCATCTCAAGTGATTATCTACTCATCTCAAGTGCGCTTTATCAAGCGATTGTGTGTTTTGTATATTTGTTATTACTTTTTTTTTTTATTTGAACCCAATATAGTATTAGCGTAAGGAATTTAACATCCTTGATGAAATTGATATCATACTAAAATCTTTGTTTAGAATTACAAAACACATAAAATTCATATGTGATTATTTAGCCATCTCAAGTGATTATCTTACTTTCTCATATGATTATGTATACCATATATTTGTTCTTACTTTTTATTTATTTGAACACATTATAATGTTAGCATAGATGACTTAATATCGTTAATGAAATTAGATTTATATTAAACTGTCCGTATAGAATTACAAAACACATAAAATTTATAAGTGATTATATCGTATGCTTAAATGATTATCTAACCCAATTTTATAATTTTTGGTACTCCAGTTTTTGATATTTCAACCTATGAGTTATAAATGATTTTTTTTAATGACACATTCGTCGGTTTTCTAAGTAATTATCCTGATAATAAAAGTAATTACCTACTAATAAGTGATTATTTAATCTTTCTATGTGATTATCCTGTCTCTTTTTTTTCTTTTTTTTTTTGTAATTGTGTGTTCCATTATAATTTTTTTAATTATCAATTTCGTATAATATGATATCCTGTTATAAATTTTGTGTCTTCGTATTATATAATGGGAGAATGAAGTAACGGCAAATTCACGAACTATATTTGATCAAGGCCAACAAATAGAATTGAAAAAAAAAAACTTTAAATTAGCAGGCCGTGTAAAATGTGAATTCATACATGCGTCGCCGTCGCGTATGCGTCTATAGTTCTCTATTTGAGGTTCCAGTACCTTTCGCAGACCTCTTGTTTGACTCTGCATTCTTCTTACATTTTTCTGGCGGAAAGAGATGGAAATCGTAGGACCCATCCCAACGGATCAAATATGGTGCATGAAGCTTTAAAAAAGAAGAAAATTGTTCCACGTAGTCATACGGTTGGTCTCTTGTAAGTCATTTAGACGCTGCTCTAGACGGTCCTCCTACATCATGATAGACAGTGATTGATTGACGGATTTATTGCGACCGGCCGTGAAATATCCATGGGAACGGTGGCTCCCACCAATGTCACATCGTTTGTTATACACACATCCCACCAACCTTTGTTCGTGTATAACAATAAGAGCACCGTAACTCAAATTTGAATCTACTTACACTACTCGATCATTTTTTTTTTTTACTTTCGTGGTATATTTTTTTTCATCAATTTACTTTAAATTAGTTATCTATTTTATGCCAGCTATGTTAAATTTATAAAATTTAATTATTTTTATTAATTACACCACTATTTATTTATAATTTATATTATTTAACTTTTGATTTATTTTAATTTATACAAAGTAATTCATAATTTTATATAATTAATTTTAATTAAATATAAAATTATAAATATTTTTCAACACTTTATTTTACTTACAAATTTAAAAATTATTCAAAATATCCATGATTTTAATAGTTTTTTAAATAACCAGTTATAATTTATTTTGATTTGTATAATATGGCATTAATTACCAACAACATATATAAAACAAACTAAAAAATATTTTAATATTATATATCTATAACAACAAAAAATACAAATATAACATATTATCTTAACAAAAGCTACATCTACTTCAAAATAACAATGTTACAAAAATATAAATAAATACAACATACATAAGTATTATAACATATATAACTAATATAAGCAAATATGCTAATTATCGTCCTTAAATTATTGGATGTATTCTACCAAATTAGATTTAAACTAGTGGGGTGAAACACAATTTGCAACTAGGAAAACTCTTTGAACATATAAATTTATGTCCACTATTAGACCACAGTTTATAAATCGTAGGAGGGTGATACATAAGTGTTTTCGTACTAAAAAATATCCAAAAGAAAATCACTCGAGTGCGTATCTCTTTCATACTCAAAAATCATATTATATAATTTTATATATGCATACATACATTGATTTTTTTTTCATGTTCCAAATGGGCGATGGATTGCGGATATTTATAAAACGTCATACTAATACTCCAAATATAAGTCCAACATCAAACTTTCGACACTCAACACTCAATGAATAACTTTATCTTTGGTCCTTCAGGAAGTTTGTAACAACCTTGCCTCTTGAAAATCTAATTTTTATAAATTATCGGTTTTGATTTATGGGTTTCAACTTTTAGTTTTATTAAGGTTAGATTATTTTATTTAAATCGTGATTCTTGATATATTTGTTTAAGTTATTGATTCATTTTACACTTTTATTAATGATTTTGAATCTATAATAAAATTTATTTAATCATTTGACGTTATGGAATAATATATACATTTATTCATATATTCGATTATATTAAATTTATATGATTCGATTTTCGTGTAAAATATATTTTTGTTTATGTTGTATGTTTTGTTTTTAATATTTTAATTTATTTCTGATTATAACTTTGTTGTGAAATTATGACTTTATTTTGGAGTTACATTTCATGCAAGAAACACATATGGTTTTAAATCATAAAATCTCTATATTTGAATTTATTAGTTTTTATGAGATCAATAAAATCTTTAATTTTTTTTCTTAATTCAATGGTTTCTGTAAATTATATATAATTTTCTTTTCAAAAATAATTTTATTTAGTTTTCACTATGTCGATTTATGGAAGGCTTTTCATAAATGCTTTATATTAATTTAGGTCGCTCAAATTATTGTTTTAAGTATCAGACATGAAATCAATCCATGGACTTTCTAACACATTGTCCAACTAGTTTGATTTGTCAGGCTGCAATTTGATCTAAAATAAATTTTATTCAAGAAATTACTCTTTATAACTTTGCTATGATTCGACTTGATCTCATTTCAACTAATTTTATTTAGCCTTGCATTTCTTTTTTGCATAGATAAAACAACAATGTTTAGGGTATACAAGATTAAATCGGTTTAACATCTGCTTTTTCCGAAATTAATTTTATTTGGTCTTTCCTATTTTGGTTTATAGAAGGCTTTTTAGAAATGTTTTATATTAATTTAGGTTGCCCAAAGTGGTGTTTTAAATATCATATCGAAAATCAATCCAATAAACTTTTTAGCACGCAATCTAATTGGTTTGATCGGTCTGACAACAATTTGATCAAAAATAAATTTTATTCAAAAAATTACTCTTTATATCTCTAATATGACCTAGTTTGAGCTTGATTAAACTAATTAAATCCGACCTTGAATTTCCTTTTTCACGGCTAAAACAAAAATATTTAGAGTGCAAAATATTAAATCAATTCAATTGGTCTAACCTTTGCTTTTTTCAGTCTAATTTAATTTTTTTATTGATATATATATGTTGTTTTTAAAACCGGATAGTTTTATACAAGGAGACTTCCTAGTACCCAGTAGAATAAGTTAAACTGACTGGTCCTATTTTTTAATCACCAATTCAAAGGTTGATAAAAATATTTCTTCGATATACTTTAAATGTTAGTTTAAAATTATAGATCTATTTTAAATAGTATTATGATTTATTTTAAATAAAAAAAATTTATTAGTTAAGTCTTATTTTTTCTCAGAATATCTATTTATAGATTTTTATGAGAATATTTTTTTTTAAATTTATTCTAGTTAAAAATATCTTTTAGCTATCTTATGTTTTAGATATTTATTTTGTTAAAACAATTTTATATGTATTGTGTAAAAAATATTGCCCCCCTAACACACAACCTTTCTTTATTATCTCTCTCTCTCTCTCTCTCTCTCTCACACACACACACACACACACATATTTTGAACTGTGTCATGCTCAACCCTTACTCCATTTCCTTACCTCATGCTCCCTCTCAGTCTTCAATCTCCGCCCAAACCACCCCGCCACCAACCATTCTAGAATGCCACCACCACCAACTCGTGTGATAGATGATAGCAATTGGATGAATTAGTCAATAGCAACGGACGAGTGAGGTAGCAACAACGAGCAAATAGGGGAGCAAACTCAACCTTGGCATCGCCACCATCCTTCTACCTCCTCCATTCTCACCCACTGTCGATTAGGGCTATAAGTGAACAGAGTTGACTCATGATCTTTTTAGGTTCGGTTCAACTTATTTATTTAGTTAAATAAGGAAAGCCTGAGCATAAAAAATTTAGATAAAGTTAGCTCATAGTGCAAAAATTAATGAGATTGGTTTGAATTATTTTTAAACAACGATACAATGACATGTAAGTATAAGGGAATCAAATGATGCATTATCACATGAGCTTTAGTTGATTTATATCTATTAAGGTGACAATACAATGTTAGATATGTGTAAGAAAATCAAATGATACATTATCATATGGACTATATTCGATTTATGTCTATTAAGATAAAATCCATGACATATATGTGTAAGGAAATCAAGTAGTATATTTTTTTTTTGCGTAGGCTTTAATCGATTTATATCTATTGAGGCAACAATAAAATGATAGATAAGTCTCCATAAAAAGAGTCGTTGTAAAATTAAGAAGAAAAATTAAACATTCATTGACAAAAATAAAAGATTACAACATTTAACAACGATATTATGCAACCAAATACATTAATTAAACAATACATCACAACATTATTACATAATTGAAAATTAGATACACACAACCAAGCGCAACAATTGACACAATTGAATTAAGGAATCTATATCATCCTTCTCATGGCAATTACATATAAGATATGGTGATCCGCTTTCTTTTAGTCGTTATATTAGACATATTACGATAAATTATAGCTATATTTTCTTTCAATCACCTTTGTTTGACCCTATACTAGTTTTGTTCAGCCACGTTCTTTTCCTTATCTACTATCATTTTCTCTGATTTCACATTCCTCTTTGATGTGATTTCCATAAAGTTGTCTATATTTGTATTTTTGTCTTTAGATTGTTTACTTATTTTTTCCTTTCCTCTCACCTTTTATTTTGCTGGCTTTTGCCCCATAAGTTAAACCAATAGAACTTAAGTCTTCGAAGCATTAATAGTAGATGAATTAGGGCACGCACCGAATTTTAACATCTTTGTTCAATTTGACAAAAAAACCTTGCCTAATACCCTCATTCATTGCCATTTATTTTGGATGGTTTTCATAAGTCACCATACATACTCTCTACTCAATGGACAATTATACCTCGTTCTATATGCTTTATGCTCATATGTGATTACTTTTAACTCATTGGTGCTGCTTTACGCTGGTATATATAACTATAACAACCAATAAAACGGTTAACATTTTTATTAACAGAATGAAATCATTTCACTACTATCTTCAAAGCTCATTTTGGTCCTTTGTTATGATATTCTTCAAAATATACCATCTGTTTTTTTCTTCCAAAAAATCCTTAGATTTCTATTCATACCCTTGAATCGAATCCTTTGAACAATGTATCTATCTAATAAAGAAACTTTTTTTCTTTATCTGTCCATTTACTTTAAACTCCACCTCTTACATCGTGTGAATATTTAACCTGAATGTCATCAATAATCTTATTTTGTGTGGAATATTCTAAAAATTTATATTGACCCACATATGTGATAGTAGAAGAATTGAAATCATATTGTTTTGATGTGTCTAAGAATTTTGATTATTTATAGGTAGTACGTATGGAGGCTGGGATAATTGAAGATTTGGACTGAAGGAGTTATAATAATATATATCATTTGAATAAGATGAATTTTGAAAATTTTGATAATATTGCATCATTTAAAAATTAGAATTTTGCATATATTGAGAAGTTTAGATATTTTAAAATTTTAGATTTGAAGGATAAATATAATTTTGGATATTTTCAAATTTTGAATTTTGTGGATTTTAGATATTTAAGTTAGAAGGATCACTTAAATTTAAATTATTTGGATTATCCAAGAGATTAAAATTAAATTGAGTAGGATCTATTTTAAATTATTTGGAGATACTTTAATAATTTGATATGGAGAAATATAAAAAAATGGTGAGAAAATTATTTTAATAGCTAATGCACTTTAATTATTAAAAAAATCATTTCAAATACATGTGTGTGTGCGTGAGTGTCAGTGTGTGTATATAGAGAGAGAGAGAGAGAGCGACACACACTACACACACTGACACACACGCCCGTTGGTTGAATCTTGGAAAGAAAGAAAAAAAGAAAAGAAATAAAGAGTCATCGCTTTTCGATGCTCAGTTTCTCTATCGCAAAAGTCACGAGAACTAAAAAAACTGAGCAATAGTGTGGAAAATGAGACGATATATTTAGCCACGCGCTGCCGTGCAACTCTCCGTCCGACCACTGCTCCCTTTCCCACCCCGTCGAACAGTTTTTCTTCTCTTACCTTTTGGCGTCCTAACTAATTTTATTTCGGACCAATAGAACGATAGTAAATGGTGACATATATTTTATAAGCTTAGAAAATATGTATTCATGATTATATACACAAAGTCAACTTTTAGTGACATTTTTAGTTATCGATAGAAATTAAACTCCTACATTATAATTATCTGAATTATTATAAATATTTTATTTCAATAAATTTTTCTATTTTTTCACACTTGATATACATACCAAAGTGATTCAATTCTGAAATATCATAAATAAGAGACGAAGCCCTTTTTTATTGTAAAAAAAAAGAAATCGCAAATAAATTTTGTTCCCCTTATCCCAAATGGATCCCCCCGCCTCCAATTTATTTGAGGAAGCTCGACTTTTATCTGAAATTTGGCTATGGTGTATTGGTTTACCTCAAATTAATGAATCTTCATGACAGATGGGACTCTCCTGGAAATAATGAATTTGATGATGATCGACGAACATGGGCTCCTACAGATCATTGTGGAGTATGTTTCAAGTTAGTCTAGTTTTCATGTGGTGGCCATATGCTTTTTGCGCATGGAACGTCGCCATAGCAGGATAGATGTTTTTGCTTGTTTTCGGTCTTTTTTCATACATATTTTGGCATGCCATTCTTTTTTTTTTCCTTTTATCTTTATGGGTATTGCAAGTATGTTTGATTAAATATTTACATTTTAATAATTATTTTTTCAACTGTAATTTTTTAAAAACTTATATAATTTTTAATGAAATTATCCTTTAAACATAATAAACATACGACATCTAACAACTACCCCTCCTCCGAATATATACCGCTTATATTAACATTAATATAAAATAAATTTATATCGATTTTAAAACCTTTCTAATATTAATTTTTTTAATAAAAAATGAGTATATATTTGAACCTTTCTAATACAGATGATTTTTTTTTATTATATTAAAACAACACTAATTTAATATGAATATAATTTTTTAAACGTTGTCCAATTAAACAACTACAATTATTTCTCAATATCAATAATCTTATTTTGTCGGCGGTCTTATTTCCCACCCTCCTTGCATGAAGGGCGGCCGGTTGACCTTGAGCCTCAATGCCACGAGGTTCAACGTGCTTCCACGAAAGATTTCGTTGCTGACATTAATATCCAGCTTATTAATTTTTATCTATGAATTTGGCTTGAATTCAACGTTCTATAATTTATTTATTGGAAAACTAGCTAGAGTAATAATTGATCAATATATGCGTTAACCAGGGTGATGAAGTCAAGTGATATTAACTGAAGTGAGTATATGAGTTTAAATTTCGCTACAACGTATCAACTGTCAACACTGCAACAAATTGTACCGGATTGTCCAAGAAGTTGACGTTGGACTTTAATTGACTTGGACGGTGATCAGTAATATATCTGATAAATTAGCACAAATATCTATATTTATATTTGTATTCAAATTTGATGGATATTTTTTATATTATTTATATTTATTTATTTATATCTATTTAAATATCCGACAGATAAAATTTATTATATTTTAAGTAATAAAAGACATGCAAATAACCCCATTCGAACCTGACCCACTCGACCTGATTGTCATCTATAATTAGTGATAGGGTGACATGCAGTATTTTTGTGCAACTTTAAAAAGGTGGGCTTAGTCCGTTGCTAGGAAGAGACAAACGATGTATTTAGTTTGAGATAATAAGTTTATTTAAAAAAATTATTTTTTAACTATTTAAAAATTTAGAAAATACATTCATAATATTTGTATTTCTGATTAGAAAATTTAAAAAAACATGAATTTTCAATTCTATAAAGAAAATTAAAAACAATCTAGATCATATTTTCTAAGTTTCCACATAAATGTATATTAGTTTTTATATTTTTTTTAATTAAAAAATTATTAATAATAATACTTTTAATAAATTTTTTACTATTAATATTAATAATAATAATATTTTTAATATGCGTATTTATTTTAATAACAATATTTTATTGAATCTATTGATATTTATCAACAACAATACTCATAAAAATAATACTAATGATATTATTGTTGTTGTTGTTTTTGTTAATATAAATGATACTATTATTGTTAACACTATTATTAAAGTTAATACTTTATATTTTATTAATATTTTTGATAATAATAGCTTTATTATTATTATTATTATTATTATTATTATTATTATGTTATTTTAAAGAAAATTATAATGCTATTAGCATCATCATTATCATTACAAAATTGTAATAAATATATTATTTATATTATTAAAAAACATAATAATGATAATAATGTTAAAGATTTTAAGATTATTACTTACATAAATAATAATATTATTAATTTTATATATAACAATAATAGTATTTTTATTTTTTCACAATAATAGTATTATTAATTATTAATATTAATAATAAAATTAATATCATTATTAAACTAATATTTTATTGATGTTATTATAATTATTTTAATTAATATTATCATTATTATCGTAAATATTCTTAATATTAACATATTAATAATATTGTTATTATTTTTATCATAATTGTTAGAGGTGATATTATTATTATTATTATTATTATGAATTTAAATTTTAATATTATTTTTAACATGATTATCATAAATATTATTGTTGTTGCTAATATTAATAATAAAAATACTACTACTACTATTATTAGTATCATTATGTATAATGTTGGTGATTATTATTATTATTATCATCATTATCCAATCTAAGAAAATAAATGAACGTGTTTTCAAAATTTTAAAATTAAACAATGGTTTCATAATGTGGATAAATAAGCATGCTTTTCTAATTTTTCATAACTAATTATTTTCTTATTTTTCATCGAAAATTGGAGAGAGAAAATAGAATTTTTTTTTCTAATTAAACACACCCATAAATTTTGATTTTAACATTTTGAAATTAGTAGGCTTTTAGGTTAAAGTTCAGTTCGAATACTTAAAAGTTAGATGGTATTTTGGATTATATTCATGTAGATCTTTGAGGACCAACAATACCACAATCTAGAGGAGGAATAAGGTACTTCATGACTCTTATAGATGAATACTCATATTAGTTTGGATATATTTCTTAAAAAGTAAATAAGAGGCTTAAAAGTACTTTAAGGAGTGGAAGTTAATGGTTGTTACTCAATCGAGAAAGAAGGTTAAGAAATTAAGAACTGACAATGGATTAGAATTTTGCAATGATGATTTTGAAATGTTCTATAAAAGTCCTAGAATTTTTAGACATCTAACTATGCAGGAAATTTAACAAGGGGTGTTCTACCACATTAGTAATATCCAAGCAAACCAAGTAAGAATCAGTTACAGAATATTAGCACCACATAATAGTTATTCTCTCCGAGAATATATATATATATATTACTATCATCGTATTTTAGTTACTATAATATTATCTTGTAAACTTTTCCATTCTTAGATTTGCCATCGTAACCCTTGAGTTGTTTACAAAATATATTTTAACTAATTCTTATTATAAATAACAAGCAAAAGTACTAGCCCAAGTGTGCTGTTTGATAAAACATTACACCTTCTGTTGTATATTTCTTTGTGGTATCATAGCTCTATACTTGATTAGCAACTCCATCATGAATACCTGATCCTCAAAACTCACCTTATTCCCATCAAGCCTTCACTATCTAATCAATATGTGTTATGTCATACTGCAACTAGACACCTATCTCATATGGTGAAATCAGATGATTAATTTCTTTGAAATACCAAAAACAACTCATCTTGTTGAGAAACCTCTGTCGGGGAAGGCTACCACTGATAAATGTTGTAAGGAAATTCCTAATCTTAAATATGAAGAATGGCTTGATGATGATTTCACACTTAATCATGGATTACAGAAACTTTAAAGGAAGAATACATGTTCTTGATAGTTGGACGTGTAATAAATTGAGATATTTGGAACGTATTCTAGGAGAACTTCTTGAGTACAACAAATGAAAGAGAGTTTTAGCTTAATGATAAGTTTTAAAATTTGAAGATGGGAACCTGAATGCTCCAAGAGTATATTAAGGAACTTAAGAGGCTCAGTGATTGAAATACCCCAAAATCCCTAATTTAGAAAATCATGGCCGAATAGGAGATTATTAGGAAATTTATTAAAATAAATTACTTTTAGTGAAATAAAAAGGAATTAATAGGATAAATCAAGAAGGAAATTATAAGAGTGTAAATAGGGGAGATTATGGTATTTAAGTTAATTAAGGTTTTCATTTTTGGAATTTATTAAGTACCTTTAATTATATAAAATAGGGAGGATAAAATAGTTTCAAATTAATATAAAATATATGAGTAATTTAATTAGAGGAAAATTTAGGGGTTTTGTTAATTAAAATAAATTTAGGAAGATTTTTCCATAAATCCCAAAATTTACCTAAAGGTAGAAATTAATTATGGTTTTGATAATTATATTAAATACCCCAAATTATCCAAATGATATTAATTAAACCAATCCCAAATTTTTCCCTCTTTTTCTTTTTCCCTTTTTCCTTTTTCCTCCCTCCTTTTTCCTTTTTTCTTCCTTCCCCTTCTCTCCCCTATCTTTCCCCGACCTGGGCCGGCCTGCTGGCCCAAACCCCTCCCCTTTTCCTTCTTCTCGCCGCGGCCCAGCGAGCCCGGCTGACCGTGACCCAAAACGCGGCGTTTCGACGCTGAAGTCGCTGAAACGCCGCGTCGCGATACAAAGGAAATTTCGACCGTTGCCTGACGACGCGAGCGCTGCGTTTTCGCCAAATCCCGCCCAAAACGCAGCGTTTCATTTAAAGGGAAAAGAAACCGCGCGGTCCGGCCGGTTTCCTCCCTCTCCTTTCTTCCCCTGGACCGCCGGTCCAGCCCCTCCCCTTCTTCTTCTTCCTCGCGACGCCGTTTCTCCCCGCCTGCAACTCGACCTCGCCGGAAAACGCAGCGGCGAGCGTCCCGTCCCTTCTCCGTCCTTCTCTCCTGTCTTTTCGTCCCTGATTTGACCTTACCTTGAGATGTGACCAATCGGGCAGCGTTTTCCCCGCACGCAAGCCCTGTCGTCCTCTCCGGCGGGTCACGATCTGCAAATTGCAGACCTACTCCGGTCAGCCTCGCCGGACACGCCTCCACCTACCCTCTGACTCTCCCTCGCCTCCTTGTCATTTTCCCGTTCCAGATCCTCTATAAATAGCCCCGGAAATGGCCTGAATCGGGTTCGAGATTTGGAACCCAGAAATCCAACCCGTCGTGCCGCCCCACTTTCAACCGCCGTTTCCTCCGCCATCGGCCACCGTTGCCGCCTGCCCTTACCACCAAAATCCTCCCTGCACCGCCCTCTACGCAACCAACCTCCTTAGCCTCCCTGCCTTGCCCCGCACGCGCCGCCTTGGCCGTGCGAAAATCCCTCCCCGAAATCGACCCCTCCAGCCTGGCGCCACCTTCGCGCCGCCACCGCCAGCCGCGCCGCCGCTTGCAGCGCCACCACCACCCTCCAAAATGACCAGCAGCTCCTGCCCTACCACCCCGCACCTCCCTTTCCCTTTGGTTTTCCCTTCCCTAGCCTCCACCACCATCTTTCCCTCTTCCTTTCCTCCACCGCCGCCGCCGCTGCTGCCGCCGCGCCGCCACCGCCACCGCCACCACCACCCCAGTCAGGTTGTCAACCCCCCCTGAACCCTAAGTCCTAGAAAATAAATAAATAAATAAATAAGATAAGTAAATAATAATAAGGGTTAAATAAATAAATAAAAGGTGATTAGTGGGATTAATATTATTAACTAATATTATGAGTATTATTATTATTAATATTAACACTATCATTATTATTACTAATACCATTATTACTACTAATACTACCACCCATTCAATTATCATTATTATTATATTATTGTTATTATTATTATCGTTATTATTATTATTATCGTTATCATTATTATATTAATGCTATCATTATTATTACTATTATTGATATTATTATTATTACTATTATTATTATCATATTATTATTATTATTATTTTTATCCTTATTATTATTACTATTATTATTGCTAGTATTATTATTGATATTATTATTGTTACTATCTTTATTATTATTATTATTATTATTGTTGTTATTATTGTTATTATTATTATTATTATCCTTATTATTATTATTATCAAGTGTTATTATTACTAACGTTACCATTAGGGTTAGTATTATTATCGTTATTAATATTAATATTATGATGGTTATTACTATTAATAGTATTACTAGTATGATTATTATTATTACTAATATAATTGTTATTATTAATATTATTATTGTTATTTTTACTATTGTTATTGTTAGTACTATTATTGTTATTAGTGTTATTATTGATATTATTATTATTATTGCTATTATACTTAGGGTTGTGTTATTGTTATTAATATTACAATTATTATTATCATGGTCATTATTTTACTATTAGTATAAGTATTATTATTAATATTGTTATTGTTATTTTACTATTGTTATTGTTATTATTAGTATTATTGTTATTATTATCATGATTGCTATTACCATTACTATTATTATTAGTAGAAGTATTGTGGTTAATATCATTATTATTATTATTGTCTTTACTATTCTATTTTCAACGTTATTATGGCCGTTGTTATTAGTATTATTATTACTATTATTATTATTATTATTATTATTATCATCATTACCATTATTACCCATATTACTATTATTATTGTAATATTATTATTATTATCATTATTATTATTCTTATCATTGCTTTATCGTTATTGTGTTTATCGCATCTATTATTTTATCGATTATTACTCTTATTCTTATTATCCTTATTAATATTATTTTTATAATCGTTGATGTTATTACTAATATTTTCATTGTATTTATTATTATTATTATTTGTATTATTATTGTCTTCATTCCTATCATTATTATTATTATCACTATTATTATTATTAACATTATCATTGATTTTGTCACCTAAGCGACTATGGTTGTACAAATACTCTATTATTATTATTATTATTATCGATAATGCACTATTACTGATGCTAATATGATTTCAATTATTACCATTATTATCATTATTACCATTATAGCTATTATTATTTTTATTAGGAGCACTATTATTATAAATAGTATTCTTATTATGGTAGGTATTATTGGTAATTATTATTAATGTTGTGAAAACCCTCACCTTAGTATTTGATTTCTAAAATCTACTTAATTAGTGGTAATCCGTTTAAGTTATCGTAAGAGTAGTAATAACCTACCATTTAATTATAAACCCCATTATTAATAGTAGCCTTGGTATTAGGCCATGATAGGGGTAAGATAGGAATTTCGATAATTTTGGAAGAGGGAGATTAACCCTAAATAATTCCCTCTTATAGGTAACCGGGTCAAACCCCAGGAGGTGTAGGAGCGTGCTCCAAGCCCGGCGCCGATTTAGGTAAGGACGTAACTAAGGCCACTTGTGTGCTCTGCATGTGTTAAGTGCCTTATATGCTTTGTATGGTTGTATGCTATAACCTGTATTCTATGTGTCTATTGTGAAGCGCAGCCTGGATCCGAGGTACGTCCCCGTATCCTAGTCTTCGTGTACTAATATGCTGTGATGTAGTGTGATGTGTTGTGATGTAGTGTGATGTGATGTGACCCCTACGTCATGTAGGGTGGGTTATGTGAGTGAGTGTGGTGAAGTGGGAGATTTGAAAAAGAAAAATAAGAGGTTAGAATGACCAAAGGGGAGTATGTTGGCTAAACAAGGTATGGACGACCTAAGTAGTTCACCATTTGGGAAATAATGAGGAGGAAGTGGAATTAAGTAAACAAAAAGGTGGGTATAAATTAAGGTTGCGTGGGGAAGTCTGTTGCTTGGTGATATGATGGGTAGTATTGGAGTTTATATAGTGGTTTTAATGAGTATTTGGTGGTATTAATGACTTATGGTGGTATTAGGGTTTGTAAGGTGGCATTAGGGTTTATATAGTTGTTTTAATAATTACTGGGTGGTATTAATGACTAGGGTAGTATTGGGCTTTGTAAGATGGTATTGTGGTATTAGGGTTTGGAAGATGGTATGGCGGTTTGTATAGTGGTTTTAATGATTTATTGGTGGTATTAATGACTATTGTGGTATTAGGGTTTGGAGGATGGTATTGTGGTTGATATAGTGGTTTTAATGTTTTCCTGGTGGTATTAATGACTTATGGTGGTATTAGGGTTTTCGTGATGGTATTATGGTTGTTATAGACAAAAGAAGGTTGAGAGTGGTTAACCATGGCTTGGTGTGGACCATCATGGTTCGTATGGCTGTTTAGAGTTGTTTGGCGTTATTATGTGTATTATTGAGTCAAGTATAGTTGTGAATGTGGAATTTTACCGTGTGTTATTATGTGTAAGAATGTAATGAATGATTTGTGCATGTCAAGGACCTGATATGATTCAATAAGATACGAATAAGACATTAATTACGTAAAGTGAAAGACTGATGAGCCCGACCCAGTCCGTTCCACCGGTTAGAATAGTGGCCAGAGGCGTTTTGCCCTGGGTGTTGATTTTCGGTCCACCGGCTATAATAGTGGCCAGAGGCGTTCTGCCCTGGGTGTGTATTTCCGGTCCACCGGCTATAATAGTGGGGGATTCGGGCTCGACAGACTCAAACGAATAAGTTAACCCACGGGAAAGATACTAATCACTTACAGTGGAACACCATGTAAGTGCGGGGCCAGTCCGTTCCACCGGTTAGAATAGTGGCCAGAGGCGTTTGCCCTGGGTGTTGTTTTCCGGTCCACCGGCTATAATAGTGGCCAGAGGCTTTGAGCCCTGGGTGTTGATTTCCGGTCCACCGGCTATAATAGTGGGGTCCCCGTGCTTACAGGGTTAAATGAAGAATGTGTGAAAAGAGATTATTCTCATAATAAGAAATAACGGACATTGTATAAGCATGATTCAGCTTTCCGCTTACTTATCCTGATGTATGGCTGACGTATTGAGCATGTATCTTGTGTATTATTGCATGTTGCTGTTATGATCGTGTGTGATTGTATGCTTGGCCTTAGCGCCTACGCCTTACTCAGTACTGGACCCGTACTGATACTGCCTTGATTGACCGGGTCCTGTGATGATCCACCGATGGTGGGGAGCAGACCTTTGATGCAGGTCTTGATCAGTTACTAAGTTGGGGTGGAAGGCTGGATGTGAGTGAGTAAGTGGTCCGGATAATTACCTTCGAAAATCGCGTGATTTAATCGTATTTGTCTTTAGAGGATACAAATGTCGTATTTAACTTTTCAAGGGTTCTATCGTATCTTGCTATTCCGCTATTTTAAGTATTCTGAGATATGGACCTTTTAAATTGTATTTCGGAATGCAACTTCTTACCTTCGCACTCTGATTTGTAGAATTCGTGTTTTATGAATGATTCGTTTCTAGTTTTATTCTTTATAGCCTTAGCACTTAGTATCGGTCGGTAGTTATGGATCGATCTGGTACTAAGTGTGGCGGTAATGCCCCCGAATTTACGGTTTTAATTTTCTTGCTTCCGCTAAAACTTTGATTTAAATGAAATTTTTCAGTAGTAAATTTGGGGGTGTTACAGTGATAGCTTTGATGCTATTCACAAACCTGTTATGGAATATGACAACGTCCTATTCTAAAAAGGACTAGATTCCAAATATTACATAATTAAAACACTTATGTTGAGTAAGCCTCCTTATCCTTCCTTCTCACGATTTGTAAATGCTATTGAAGGATTTAACATACAAGAAGTAGATGGTCATCAAACTTCCAAGGAGATTGATCATCCTTATACCTTTGCCATACAATACAATGGGAATAATATTTACTAACGTCAAGGATGTGGTAAGGGAAAAAACAACTTCACCTCATAAGGTATAGGATTCAAGCAAGTTGGGAAAAAAAATCAACCAACTTACAATCATAACTAGCAGTCAAAACATAGGCGCTCAAACGAATACAAGCCAAGCCCAAATTCATCATACATTGACCTCAATAAAGGAACCATGCCAAATTTGTGGAAGGTATAATCACAAAGCACTTGAATGTTTTTATAGGTTTGATTATTAATAACAAGCTTAGCAGCACCTTCCACAAGCATTGGCTACTGTAAATTTGAACGGGACATGAGATGATCGACATTTTATATTGATACTACCACAAGAACGCACATGACAAATACTGTAGGTAATTTGGACAACATTACCTAGTATAGAGGAACTGATAAAATCATTGTTGCTAATGGGGATCAGATGCATATCACTCATATAGGAAATATATCAATGAAAATAGGATATGATAATTTGATGTTGAAGAATGTCATGGTTATGCCAGCTCTTAAACAAAACTTTCTCTTAGTTAGTCAATTCACAAAAAAACAATTCATGTACTTTGGAATTTATTGACTTGAATTTCTTTCTTAAGGACAAGGAGACCAATAGAATATTGACCAAGGGAAGTAAGAAAGGAAACCTTTATACACTTCAGGGCAATAAATTATCCTTTCAAGTTTTTACTACAATCCAAACTAGAAGAGCACATGTAAAAGTGTGGCACAAGCATCTTGGACATCCTAATTCTAAGACTTTATGTTTTTTGAGTTCAAATAAAATTATCATGGTTAGGAAGGAGTTACAAGCTTCCTTATGATTTATCTAGTTGAGTTGCTAATTTCTCTTAGAAAGGTTTATTGTGATATTTGAGGACTTACACCAACATATCTTCTCAACGTTTGCATTATTATATGATATTTATTGATGAATATATTTGGTTCACCTGGTTATATCCTTTATGGAAAAAGTCAGAACGTTATGATTTTTCTTAAAATCAGAAATTGGTAGAAAACCCAATTTTCTCAACAAATTAAGTGCTTTTAATGAGATGGAGGTGGTGAGCTTGGAAGCTCAACATCCCTATACCATCTTGCCAATTGTGGAATTGTACAACATATTTTGTGTCCTGATACAGTTGAACAAAATGATACAATTGAGTGAAAACATCAACGTATTGTGGAGATTAGACTAATGCTTCTTTTCAAGATAGGAATTCCCCTTTGTTTTTTGGTAGAGGAATTTCAAACTATATTTTTCCTCATCAATAAGATGCCTACCAATACTTTAAAAATGGAATGTCCTTTTAAATTATTATACTCCAAATATTCTGATCATGCATCATTGAGAATATTTAGATGTAGGTTTTTTCCATACCTCCTTAAAATAATTGCTCATAAATTCATGCCCAAGGCATATCCTTATATATTTATTGGGTATAGTAACCTTCACATGGGTTACTGGTGCTATCATCCTTCTACAAAAGTTTATATGTCTCTAGAAATGTTGTTTTCAATGAAATGTGTTTCCTTGTCATGACAGTGATTCATGCAAGTTGTCTATAATAGTGTATGCAAAAATCACTACTTTTTCTCAATTATTTGATAATGAAAAATTAGTAGCAGAAGGAATAGACAACCCATGTGTATCCATGTCTTTCGATCCTCCACTTTTAGGAAAATCAACTTCTGACACACGTTAAATTGATTTCCCATGCACTTCCACTCATAACACACATTCTCTACCAACTATCCATCAAATTTTCACCCAATATTTAAATATTTTATCATCTGATTCTTGATTACAAACACATCAACAACCAAACTCAGAATCTATGTCAATGACTGAGCATCAAGCATCACTAGTTCAGTCCTCCATCAAATATATTCCCGTTACGATTATGCCTAGTTCTTTGTCATCAAATTCAAGAGCACATGATATATCTTCTAGCACAGAAAAAATATTCATGCTTCACTGTAATGATTTCAAATTATGGAATTGAAATATTTTATCTAAATAATGAATTGCAGAAGCTAAAACAATAAACGTGGGGTGTTACCACTACAGTTGGTATAAGTTTGATTTCCTCTATCATTCTTATACCAAGTCCTAGAGATAAAAACTTTATTCTACTTAATTTAATAACATAATTATAAAAAATAGGATGGAGAAAATTAAAGTAAATTAACATTATTCTAAATAAAATCAACTACCAGTAGTTACAAAATTCAGTGGAAGAAAATTACATAAAGACATAAGAGTACAGAATCATCTGGATCAAAAGATACTGAGAAAAATACCAAATAGGCCTAACTCTTAACCTAATCACTAATATTCAATTGATCTTGCAAGCTAACCTACAAAGACCACTACCACTGAATAAGTAGAAGCCTATGAAAAGGAACCATTCAGCATAATGGTACTGAGTAATCTATTATACAAAAATAATATGAAAAGCCATCATAGAACACACAGAAGGCTTCATAACAATACATGGTATAACAGATTAAAATATACATGTGATGATCAAATACAATAATCATATTGATAAATAAAATTCCATCAAAGCCACATATTGCTCAAACTCATTAATTTAGAATATAGTAAAATTTACCAACCAAGAATCCAAGAAATGCTTTCTAAAATAATCATTAGGTCCAAGTTCAACATAAAACCCATAACTTCACAATATATCTCATATCTCAAAATCAACACAATTAATATCCATAACATACTAGGTAGGGCTCAAATGTACAATACCAAACATAGATAGGCATGCATGCTACTGTCAGATCACAAGTAGGCATGAAGGCCATTACCCAACCATAGGTAGGCACAAAGGATACTAGTGAACTATAGGTAGATACAAAGGCTACTACCAACTTATAGGTAGACACAAAAACTACTACCAAACTACAGATAAGCACAAAGGCTACTGCTAAACCATAGGTAGGCACAAATATTGCTATAAACCAATCTAGTAATCCAATAATAATCATTTCTATTTTTATTTATTGGAAGGGAGATTATATTAAATCAAAAACACTAAGGTACTCCGATCATACCGATGCAGAAAAGCAACATAGTATCTTACTGACTATCAATCAAAGAGCACTAAGATACCTTGGTTGTATTAGCACATGAAGGTAGCACAATGCCCTACTAACAAGGACACCCAATCCATAAGTATACACACCATCTATAAGTTTACAAAGCTAAATAGAGTAAGATATAAGTCCTGACTGGAGTACTAAGGCACACTAACAATAATCTATAATCAACCGTAGGCTAAATCATGTCTTTCGGGTAGTTATCCCTAAAGAGTCACCATTTCTAATCTCAATATCTTTCACTTTAAATTATTTTATTTTATTAAAGTAACCACAATACCACACAATAATAATATAGATCCAATTTTTTATGCATAACCGTTTTTACTTATTTCCAAACATCCAAAACAACCATAATTAAGGTTAATACTAAGGTTAACATTAGAAATATACTAAGTCCATCCTAGGATCAATTATTTACATTTGGGTGCATTAGGTTGAAAATGACCAAAATTCCCCTAAGACCATAATTTCCACATTATCATATATTTTCCAACACTAGTTCCATTTTATTTGTTAACTTGTTGTGAAAAATGCTAAAATAAAATAATTAAATTATTTAACATGTAAATAAATTACAAAATACATCAAATAACTATTTTATCTTTATACATGATTTTGCATATAAAACCTTAAATTTTTTTTTTCTAAAACATCGAATCACATTTTCCGTGCTAAAAATATATAATACATATTAGGCATGCTTATTAGAATAAATACCATGATATGATTAAAATAACTAAAATTACGCTAGGGAATATAATAATAATAATCATGCTAAATTATGCACTTTTAAAACATCAAATTATACATCTCTGTAGCTAATAATAATTTAGACATATTAGGCATTCTTAATGGTTTAAATATCACAATATGCTTAAATAACCGAATTGCCCCTAGGACACAGAATAGTAATAATTATGTTAAAAATTTGTCTAATCATGCTCAACTTAATATATTAGACATATATGGCATACATAATTTATTTCCAACAATTAAATCATTTTAACATTAATTTTGTGCACGTAATAATTTTTTCAAATTAACATAGTTTATTTTTTTTAAATTCCATACTATCATTGTTAGGAAAATAATCACAATGTAATGAACATACTTAATAAAAATTATACATCAAAACTCTAATGTGCTATCATACGATATCTGAACATTTTAGTAGAGTATAATGATTACTTGATTTTTATCAAATGCACAAATCTGTTAGTAATCTACTAAAAATTATTAGGCACTGCTAATCATAATTTTATGCCTAAAAATAATACCATACTAACCAAATTAATATTTAACTAATAAAATAATACTTTTTATTAAAATATTTAATAAAGGGGAAAATTTTCAAAATATCTTTAAGTGAAATGAGGGGCTTAATGTAGGAGAGTAGGTTGGCTTGTGGAGGTGATGGGGTGTAGGTGGTCACGAGGGAAGCTAGTGACGAGGGCTGGTGGTATGGTTGCTAGCTCAATTTAAGGAAAGGGCAATGGGGAGGGTGTTGGTGTAGGGTAGGGAGAGGCCAATAGGTGGTTGGTGGTGTGTTAGTGGTGTGATGGAGTTGGAAAAGCTACGATGGTGGTTAGAGAGGTAGGTGGGGGCATGGGAAGGGTTGTAGAGGATTGGCTGGGGAGTGAGGCAAGTGGTTGCAAGGGATGGTTGATGGTGAATGGTGGTGGTGAAAGAAAAGAAAAATAGAGATAGAAGAAGGTGGTAAAAAATAGCTCAACGACTAGGGATGGATGGCAGTGGTGATGGTGTGCGTTAAGGGTGGTGTGGTATTGGCGCAACGGGTAGGGAAAGAGAGACACAGAGGGGGCCAAGGTAGGTGGTGGTGGTCTTACCCTGGCTAGGGCGTTGATTTGGAGAAAAGGAAATAGAGCGTGGCTGGTTTGTACGTCTCGATGGGAAGAGAAATAAAAAGAGGAGAAGGGAGAAGAAAGACTCGAGTTTATGAATGAAACAAGGGGAATGGGTGTGTGTGTGTGTGTGGATGTATGTAAATGTAGACTATATAGGTGAGGGTTGGGGAAAAAATGGTTCGATGCAAAGAAGATGTGAGGGAGGTGGGTTGAGGTAATACAGATAGAGAGGACATGTTATAGAGGAGTGGTTAATGGCAAGGATGTGTAGGGGAAAAAGGGAAAGGAAATGCATGTGAGGGGGTATGTAGGTGAGGTTGGTCATGCTCAAAGGGGAAATAAAGGTTGGCATATGAAGGGGTGGTGCAAGAGGCATGGGATTAAGAGACGAAGAAGAAGAAAAGAAAATAGAGTTGATAGGCAAGCTGATGAGTAGAGAAGAAAAAGAAGGTGGGCTAGGCTAAGCAGGCTAGAGGAGAGAAGGAAAGGAGAAAAAGGGGCTGGACGTAGGGAGGAAAAGAAAAAAAAAAGAGAATGAAAAAGGAAAAGAGAGAAAAAAAAAGAAAAAAGGAAAAGAAAGAAAAAGGAAAAGAAAGAAAAAGGAAAAAGAAATTAAATTTAGGATTAGAATTAAGATTATGTTATACTTAGGATTATAATAAAATTAATTTATCTAAATTGAGGGTATTCTATTAGAGAAAATAAATTGGGTAAAATTTATTAATTTATGATTAATTTAAATAGAAGAAAAATATAAACTAATTAGAATAATTTATCAAAAATTTATTTAGGTTTGTAAGTCAAATGTTAAAAAACACGGTTAAGATAATATTTAAGGGTTATGTTTTTGGATAAGGCTAAATATTTAAAATTGAGATTATAAAATTTTGGGATGTTACATTCACCTTAACCCCCCAAAGGCATATCCATTGTGTATACTTGTGTCCACCGTCAAATGATAATGTCCATTCCATGTCAACCTGATCAAAGTGCTCCACTAAACCACTAGCCTTTCTTACCTCTTCTACTGATTTCTACATAGAACCAAATTCCTTCAAGCTTGATTTATCCATACCTCATTGGCATGATGCTATAAAGACATAAACATAAGCACTTGAGGCCAATGAAACTTGGAGTCTTGTTACGCATGAACCACACATGAATCTTGTGGGTTGTAAATGGGTTTTTAAGACTAAAATCAAGCTTGATGGAGCCATTGAGCTATATAAGGATAGCTTAGTAGCCCAAGGATTTAATTAGGTAGTGGACATTGATTTTCATGAAATTTATATTCCAATGATAAATCTAACTACTATTTACATAGTCTTAACAGTGGTTATGTGATGTAGAAGCATCCCCATTTTATGATCATAATATTGCAATTAATTTTTATAAGTTTAAGAGCCAAAAAAATATTCTTGGAAAAAATTAATTATCTAGAAAAAAACTATCCATGCAAGCCATACAAGCTATGTAAGCCATGCAAACCTTGCCAACTACCTCCTTGTGTTGTCACCAAACCAACCAAAAAGAAGGCACCTTAGGCCATGTTTTTCCCCAATATTTCCCCATCTTTTTATCCATATTTTCTTAATATTTTTAGAACTAAAAGTCCATACAAATGCGGCCTATCTTCACCCCTTAGAAGCCACATGAATCCTCCACAAGCCCTTCTCATATCGGGTGTCAAGTTACTTTTTGCACTTTGCAAGAACAATGTAAATTTGGAGAAGAACAAGGAAGGCTATGAGACATTTCTTATTTTTTTTGACTTACAAGATTAAAAGGACCTTTGTATCTTTCCTTATGTGTGTTATGGTTGTTACATGAATTATGTCATATGATAATAGGGGAGATGGATTTGAAAATAAGCACAAAGTCTACCCCCATGACCAAAACACATGGGCTGGAACTTAGGTAGATTTTCTTTTTTGTTTAAGCTCTAATCATATGTATTAGTTGGTTAAGTTGTAACCTTTAATATTATACTTCTTCTATAAGTTTTAAGGATATAATAAAAGAAGAATAGCATACCTTTTGGCTGCACATTTTTTCTCAAGCAAACCGAGATTCTTCCTTCATTCTCTAGGTGCAAGAGTTTGAAGTTTTTGCAAAAGTCTTACAATATTTATCCTAAGAGTTTATACCTTATGTGGTTATTGCAAGTATTGATTCAAGGGGTTACCAATAATTAATTTTTTATCCTCTCAAATCTCCCCCATGTCTCTCTTTGTTTTCAATTTTTTCTAAGATTTTTTGGAACACCAACACCTACCAATACCCAAGTTGGATATCATATGCATCACCATGATTCTTCGGTAGAAGACTCATCAACTAGACATGAAAAATGTATCCTTACATGGTAAAGTTTGTGAGATTTTATACATGACTTAACCACCTAGTTTTATAAATCCACCTTTACCTCATCATGCATGTAAACTAAAGAAGGCTTTATATGGGCTTAAGCAATCTTCTTGAGCATGGTATGACCATTTTAGTAAATTTTTTTCTTGATCTGGGCCTTTTTTGTAGTGATAAAGATTCCTCATTATTTATTCTCCACTGCTCTGAAGGTACCATTCTTCTCCTTCTTTATGCTAATGATAACATTGTCATTAGCATTAATAACTTCTTCCTAGATGGTATATTACTACGCATTTGAATGTGAGCTTACACAATCCCCCTAATTTATACTGTGATAATATTAGTGATTTTTACTTAATATTCATTGTCCTTCTCAAGACATTCAATAAACACATTAAGGTAGATTATCATTATGTGTGTGAGCATGTTGCAGTCGAAGAACTTGTCACACGATTTGTTCACTCTTATATGTAATTGGTAGATGTCTCTACATAGCTATTACCTCAATCTCAGTATGAAATTCTTTGAAACAAGCTTGGAGTTTTGTTTACTCCACTACCCAACTTGAAGGGCCATGATAAGGAGTGTGCCACCACATCAGTAATATCCAAGCAAACCAGGTTAGAATCAGTTGCAAAATATTAGCACAACATAACAGTTATTCTCTCTAAGAATCTTTTTGTTTTACTATCATCTTATTTAGTTACTATATTCTTATATTGTAAACTTTTTAATTCTTATATTTACCAACGTAAACCTTGAATTTTTTATGAAATATTTTTACAACTAATTCTTATTATAAATAACAAGTAGTAGTACTTTCTTGGGTATGCAGGTTGAGAAAATTTTACTCCCTCTATTGTAGACTTCTTTACTCCAAAACAAAATGGATTGGTGGAAACGATGAACAAACTATCCTTGAGAGGGTTGGATGTATGTTATTTGCTTTTGGGTTTTCAAAATATTTTTGGACTAAAGTTGCTATGATTGTTCTATATCTTATAAATAGACGCCCTTTTCAGCAATTGACCTTGAAACACTATATGAGAAATGGTCTAGGAAGCTTCCAAGTTATCCACTATTAAAACATATTTGGCAGCATATGTTATGCTCATAAAAGAGAATATAATTTAGATCCTAGAGAAATAAATGTGTACTAGGTTATCTTAATGGAGTAAAATGGTATAAGATGTTGTCAATAGATGCAAGTGATCAAAAGATATTTGTGAGTAGAGATGTTAATTTAAGAGAATTTGAACTGTACAAGGATCACGTCAATTCTCAGGGAAAATTTAGAAGAATTAGATTTGAGAGTTTGGAGCTTGTGGTGGAGCAAGCTAAAGACAGGGAACTTGAGGACTATACTAATATTGAGCTAGATAATGAGGTTGGTGATGCATAACTTGGGGGTGGTTATAGTGTATTAGATGGTTATTAGTTAGTCAAAGATAGATCAAGGAGGGTAGTGAAAACCCTTGACAGATTTTGTTATGCTAAACTTATTGCAGATGCATTAAATGTAACAAGCTCCATTGAAGATGAACCTAGATGCTTCAAAGAAGCTATGTCTAGCCACAAAGAGTGTTGAGTGGTTTAAGGCCTTGGAAGAAGAAATGGAGTCACTTAAGAATAATGAAACCTAAGAATTGATTGGTATGCCTATCAACAAATGTTTAGTAGACTTTACATGGGTATTTAAGCAAGAAGAAGGGATTGAGCCAAATGGGAAATCTAGACACAAAGCTAGGTTGATTGCTTAGGGATTTATTCAAGAAGAAGGGATTGATTATAAAAAGAAAATTTCATCTTTAGTGAAATGTACTTCCATAAGGGTTTCTATTATGTTTAGTGGTTGTTAATGCTCTTGAGCTTGAACAACTTAATGTCAAAAAAAAAAAAAATTCCTACATGCTCAACTGAAAGAGAGGATTCTAATGAGGCAACCTATAGAATTCATTATAAGTGGTAAAGAAGATTGGGTGTGTTTATCTGAAAGGTCATTATATGGCCTAAAAAAATTACCAAAGGTATTGGAATGGAACATTTGATAGTAGGCTTTAAGACAAAACAAATTTGATCCTTATGTGTGTGTGTGTCGCTTACGAAGGGGTTAAAGAAAATGTATTATTACTAGTGCATGTGGATGGCATGTTGTTGGCTATCAAGAGTATGATTTAGATAAACATTGTTAAAGACCAACAAGGGAAGGAGTTTGACATGAAAGATATAAGGGCTGCTAGGAAAATCCTAGGCATGGAAATTCACAAAGACAAAGCCATATGTTTGTCCTACCTTAGTGTTCTTATGTAAGTAGTCTTACTTAAGTTTGGTTTTGCAGATGTTAAACCCGTTTCAACTCCCTCGGGTGCTCAGTTTAAACTTTAATTTGAAGGTTCAATGTCCCCGTTCTATTGATGACAACGATTACACAAAGAAGGTACCTTACACTAGTGTGGCAGGTAGTCTCATGTACTTAATGATTTGAACCAGACCCGAATTAGCAAGTGCAGTAAGTGTGGTTAGTAGGTACATGGCTTGTTCCGGAAGAGAACATAGGACAGTAGTTAAGTGGATCCTAAGATATTTAGCTATCTCGCAGAATGTTGGACTAATTTATGGAATGGGAAAATCTGATCGAGTCAGGCTTGAAGGTTTTTGTGATTTAGATTATGCTGGTGACATTGATACACGAAAGTCAGTAATTGGTTATGTGTTTCAATGGCTGGGTGAACTGTTAGTTGGAAGACAACGTTGCAAAGGATAGTTACACTTTCAACCATAGAGGCTGAATATGTTGCTTGTACTGAAGCTATTAAAGAAGTCTTGTGGCTGAAAGGGTTGGTTAAGGAATTCAAGCTCTGTCTCGGAGGAGTAGTTACATGGTGTGATAGTTAAAGCGCCATATATCTCAGCAAAAATCCAATCTACCATGAAAGAACCAAGCATTTGGATGTTAGACACCATTTTATAAGAGAAGTTCTTAATTAGTAGGAAATACGCTAAGGCTTGAAAATTTAAGGACAGATGCCAATGCAGCTGATATGCTCACCAAACCACTGGGTTTTGTCAAGTTTCAGCATTGTTTGAAGATCTTGAAGTGAGAAGACAATGGCGGAGGGGTTGCAGGGTTGTCTACACTGTAATAGATGGTTGAGTCATGCCGTGTTGTAGTCGTGAGCTAGTCATTATTTACTAATAATGCTGGTAGGACTGAGTTAGTTAGAATATAACTAACCAAAAGCCCTAAGTTGCCTATAAATAGCCGAGGATTGGTATTGCCATGCATCTCACAATTGTACGAGAGACAGCTTGAGTATAAAAAACTCGGTGCATCATTACGTCACAGAATAAGAAGTTCACTCGTTCTCTCGGTTACATCCAGAATTCTTGTTTCTTTCCTTTATTATCTCATACATTCCATGGTTAACATCTTTGTTCTTTCTTTTCAGTCTCTTCTCTCTAAGTCTTAATTCTGAGAGTCCTTTTAATTCAATATCAAAGTGTCATGTTCAAGATTCAAAACAGAATTTTCCAACTCTTCTTGCTCCTTCACTTTTTGCTCAATTTCCTCTTATCTAATATTCAGGAATCTGCTTGAATATCCCATCAGCCCATTCTATGAACAATAATATCAAATCATCAAAATAAATAGCTTCTCCTGCTTCCGCATTATTAGCTGCAAGTGATCAGACACATGATGAACAACATAAAGTATTAACAATCAAGTTAAATGATAAAGATAACACAAAGTTATCCTCGGAAGGGATGAATATTTGAATATTGAGAAAGCGAAGAAACTACAAAAGAGTTTTAACAGTACATACATGAGGTATTGTCGGATGAGTTATCCGGGTTGTTTACTGACGATGGAAACATCTCAACCAAGACCCGAGCCATCTGTATGATAGAGTCTTGATAATAGTTGTCGGATATTGTGAATTTTGTTGACTGAAAATGCGATGTATTATATAGCATTCTTGTGGATAATTTGTCTCAACTATATTTCTGATGAAATTCAAACTCCCACCTTGCAACTCTCAATAAAAAATATCTTCTAATCAACTTTTCTTACACTTTTTGCCAACAGAGCTACGTACCGTGGGTACTAAGTAAAATATCATCTACTACATATGAAGTACACAATTGGGTACTAAGTAAAATATCTTTTTGATTCATTTTCATTCATTTTTATATTATTATAATTTCAATGTTTCAAGAAATAAAATAGTAAAGGTTCATGTTGTTAGCCCTACAATAGTTGCACAAATGAGCTCAACTTAGAGAATTTCCTCGGAAAACCCATGAAATTATGGTATCCTAGGAGCACTTTGCATTAACTCAATTTTTAACATCCGAAAATAAGCCAAATGATGTGTCTTAAGCTTAATTAGATATTTTTGTTGGAATATTTCTTTGGATATCACATGTAACGCTACAATGTTGGCATCAAGCACGTGCACCCAGGGCACCAGGTGCATCCCTAAGGCTTGAAGATAGGGGATCACCGACGTATAACCATTTTTAGTAGACTATAATCAACACTAAGGCTTGTGATTGGAGGAAAGAGTGATTATTTTTGTACCTAGTGTACCTTCAATACCATCCTAAGGAGCTAAGTTCACCGATGCTTGATAAGAGTGTTCTAAGGAGCCTCCAATTATCCTATAAAAGGTAAGTTACCCTACAGTTGGGATGATCATTAGGAAGGAACAAGAACTCACTCATAGAAGAAGGAAAATGAGAGCCAGAGTGCGAGGAGGAAGTAGGATTCCATTGATGGAGAAGTAGAGGAAGAATAATTCGGTTTGATAGGGGCTACAACATCACAATGTAACCTAAGTAGTTCCCCCTTCTACTAATTCTTAGGATGAATTTCCTCCATTACATTTATTGTTTCATTTTTCATTGTAATGACCAGATAGATCTTTTATTGAGTAAAGGATGAATTCATTGTAATTTGTTGGCAATCTATAAATTCGACTTTAGCTTTATTTCTACTCTGCCCAAAACATTTTTCATCGTTTCTACCTCTACTAGCATTTGACCAACTTTGACAGGAAAATAACATATTAATTGAATTCGAGAGAAGTAAATTGGTTGAATCCTTTGAGTGGCATCAAATGTTCGACATGAGAGCATCTCAATGAGGATACTGTAGATGTATGTGATCTTGAATTAGGTCCTTTGACCCCTTGATTTTCAATTGAGTATTCGTTTCACCTACAAGGTTTAGCTATGAACCAAATAATTTGTAAGGTTAATAAATAAGGGTTCACCTTAAGAGAGGAAGCCTATTTGTGGGTTGATCTAGTGGAAATACATTGACTTTGATGTCTTAGCATCACAACAGAGCAATCAAGGGATTCCATAATCCCAAATCACTCCTTTTCTATTTCCATTTAGTTCATTGTTGCCATTATTTCAAGTTTTATTAAGCTTTCTCTTGCTCATTATTTCTTTGAGTGGTTAGCTTAGTTATCTATCCTCATGGGGACAATACTCGCTAATTTATTGTTTGTATGACTGTGTGTACTTGCATAGGAAGGCTAACAAGTTTTTTTATATGCATGAAGAAAAACACCAAGTTAATACAAACGGAAAGTGAAATGAGCTAGAAGATCAATAGAGATAATTTTATACATTTAAACAATTAAAAACTATCAAAATTAGCTAATTGTGTTACCAAATATCTCTATACAAAAATTTAACTTTACTTGCTTGTCAAATCAATCTCCTAATACAACCCTACTATGAGCTAATCATTAATATAGTTTGTTATGAGCTAATTACCATATAGGATCATGTAAGGACTTGAAAATACATGTTCATTACTATTTTCTATGACTACATTAATTTATTTCATAGTCATACATTCATAGTGAGACATGATGAAATCAATACTGTATCTCCATAATGCTTCATATCAATATATAACAAATATACCACTATTAAACTTGTAATATCATAGGCATACACAAATATAGTGAGTCCTCATACACAGGTTTAATTGTACCCAGTTATCAATGATACCTATTATGTCCCTAGCAGTTTTCTTTATCACTGGATTCTCATTTAATATTTCTATTCAAATAGGCACATATTATTGTTAACAAAATGTAAATCATGCGCAATGAGGTAAAAATATTAGGGAAACATATAGAATATATGTTTTAATGATATAATCATATAAAATAACTAACTATTGAAAATTAATGTATGGTTATGTACATCTCAATATATGAATCAAGTATCATAAGTGATATCAACAAATTAACAAATGGTTTTATTCTTTCTAATTTATTCTGAAAAATTCTTCTTGTGATGTGTGTATATTGTGACTTTTCCATTACATAAACACCTATATTTTTTAGAGAGTTATAAAAGCATGCATAAAGAAGCGATAAGTACCCGTTCCCTATAACATTGATCGTTGTAAGGCTAATTTATTTTGTTATCTTGACTTTACTATCGTGGAACATTAAAAATCCTATCATAACAGTCAATTAGAGAAAATTCCTCTTCAAACCAACTAGGTTTTTCACATACTTTTACAAATCGAACCGATATTATAATTAGTTCATCGATTTAATAGTTAGACCCGTAGTTTGGGTTGGTTAGACTAGTGGTACATGTTAGGTCAAAAAATATGAAATATATAAAAACTTAAATTATACATGAATATGATGGACTCCCAGTTATTGTTTTTATTGGTTAACATATTTGTATTGATCTGACCAGTTCTTGATTGATTATCACTAATTCTAAACTTCTGAGGACTGATGCATAGAATATGACAAGTGATCTGATTCACCGATCAAAGCGATCTATCATGACCCGGTCTTTTTTATATATTTTTTTGTTTAAAATATTCTAGATTTGTGTAGACTCTAACGGAATCGTATTAAAGTGTCCAAAAAGGTGTAGATCATTATATAAATATCTATAGATGTCATAGAATAGTGTGAAACTCTCTAGAATTCTAAAGGCTAAAAGGATCATGAAGGATCTAGAAGTGGGGTCTTTAGAAATGTCTATGGGTTGCGTATTATCTAGAACCTTCCACCAAAGGGGAAAGGGGGGAGGGCTCAATTATAAATAGAGGACCACCCCATTGGCTCCCATCATCTTCTATATTATAAGCTCTCTCCTCTCTCATCAATAAAATATTGGTGTTCTTACTTATCCTCAAAGGCTCGGTAATAACCTAAACATTGGAAAAGTTGACTTAGGAAGAGTTAAAAGGGTTGTGCTTTTAAGTACTGTACATAAAATATTTAGGTGAAAAGAGTTATCCCGTAACAGATTGATCTGATTTTTAAACTATAAATTTATATTTTGATTTGTTAGTGCACAAGAATAATATGATATTTTACAACTTGCATGCTTATAAATACATTAATCAGTTGGTTTACTCTAGTTTGACAAATGATCAAGTTTTTCCACTCAATTAAGAACCTTTTATGGCGACCATTTGAGTATCTCATATGTAATATTTTGTTAGACAAAATGTGTCATTTTATTCTTATATGTAAAGGTGATGTTCTAATAATAGAAACAACTTAGTATATTATTTTTAGTAATATTCCTTCCTATAAATTGTTATTTGAAATATGTAACATTACCCATGCTCCATTTATACCATGAAAAAGCACCAACATCCTTCGAACTCAACAATAAAGTGAAATGAGTCTAGTGAATTTTAGGACTCCATGAAAGTGGCACAAGTGGAATAGGATCATTGTCTATTATGTTTTAGTGTACAAAGTAAATGCTTGGAGGAACATTTTAGCTAATTTGTACTTATTTGAATCAGAAGAACTCATTTGACTAATTTTGAATGTACTTGGATTATGAACTTATAGTTACTAAAAAAAAATTGTAGTAGTGCTTAAGTTGGATGACTAGATTATTTAAACTCAAAACATTTTTTTATAGAATTTTAAAAGTATGATTATTTAAAAAAACTTGGATTCTTATTTTATTTTTCAGTTAATCTTTAAACATTCATCTATTTTTTAAAAATTAATTTTGCAAAACATGCTCCCTTGAACAAAGGTACTACTTTCTAACTTTTGTTGAACAAAGGAACATATAAAAAAATATGGTAACACATGCCACAATTTCTTAGCCTACATGGTATTAGTGTAAAGTTGATCCCACTAAATTTGTTAGTTTTTCAAACAGAAAATAATAATAAAAATAATAATACATGAAGTCATAATACGTTAATGATTCTCTCATGTGAGATCTTAGACAAAGGTCTTCTTTTCCTTCTTCTTACGTATTGAGAAAAATGTGAATTAAGAAAAAAAAATATTTGTGGCTTATTTCAATTTGGGAACCAATGTTTTTCAATTAATAATTAAAGAAGAAATATTTGTATCTTTTATTTTAAATAAAAAAAATTTCAAGCACAAAGCTGCTAGAGATAACCAGAATTTAATAATAATTTTTTTTTCCATACACACACATTAAGTACAACAGTAGAAGAATGTTGTAGCATTACTCTAGTCCTCTACTACTACACTGAGAACCACAACTCTTTTTTTTTGTTTCATTTTCTTAGTTAATTATTATAATTTTAATTGTTCAAAAATATTTTCTATTTTTTTATGATAGAGATAAGTTGTAAGAAATAAATGCTAGAAATAGAATCATGAGTAATTTATAACATCAAACAATGCATGTATTTATCAAGCATTTTTAAATTAATATAGTTCTAAAAAAAATTAAATGCTTATTCATAAGAATGAGGACTATAGTTAGCGAAAACAGTCTAACTACAAAGATTTTTTTTTGTTTTTTTTTTAAAGTGAGTCTTTATTATTAATAAATTTTATAGGTATGCTTCCTTTTTCGATGGAACTTTTTAATTTATATCGATCATAAATTGAACCCATAAATAAGTAAATTTAGATAATATACAAATAAAACAAAGTTTCACCACAATTGTCTTCTCACTTCAAGATCTTCAAACAATGCTGAAACTTGACAAAACCCAGTGGTTTGGTGAGCATATCAGTTGTGCTGGCATCTATCCTTATCTTTTCAAGCCTTAGCGTATTTCCCACTAAGAACTTCTCTTATAAAATGGTGTCTCACATATAAATGCTTGGTTCTTTCATGGTAGATTGGATTTTTGCTGAGATATATGGCACTTTAACTATCACACCAACCGCAAATTATGGTATCCTAGGAGCACTTTGCATTAACTCAATGCTTAACATCCCAAAAAAAACCAAATGATGTGTCTTAATCTTAATTAGATGTTTTTGTTGGAATATTTCTTTGGATATCGCATGTAACGCTACAATGTTGGCATTGAGCGCGTGCACCAAGGGCACTAGGTGCGTCCCTAAGGGTTGAAGATAGGGGATTACTGACGTATTGAAATATCCCAAAAATCCTAATTTAGGAATTATGGCAAAATAATGATTTATTAGGAAAATTTAGAAAATAAATTATTTTATTAAATAAAGAGGAAATTAATTGAGGAAAGTAAATAGAAAATTATAAATAAATTCTTTAGAAAATTTTGGACATTTTACTAATTAAAATGGAAGTTAAGGAAAATTTATCCAAAAAAATCCCAATTAATCTAAAAATAAATTTAATTATTAAACTTAAAATAATTATTATTAAAATTAAATATCTAACTTAAATATATAAACAAATAAATACCAAATACCCCAACCCAACCATTTTATCCTTTTTCCATTTTTCTTTTTCCTTTTCTCCTTTATTTTCCTTTTTTCTTTCTTCCTCCTCTACTTATTTTTTTCATCTCCCCCTTGGTTTGGGCTAGCCCGTCGGCCCCTATCCCATTCCTTTCCCCGGCTCGTGCGGCCCAATTCGCCCCAACCCTCCTTCGTCACCCATCCCCTAGATGGCCGAACCGTCCTCTTTTTTTCTTTTCCTTCTCCCCTGGATCGACCGGTCTAGCCTGTCGCCCTCCTTCTTCCCTAGCCCCGACCTGTAACGCCAACTTGCAGCCTCGATTCCGCCGGCAACCACCAGCCAAAGATTCCGCCGGCAACCACCAGCCAACGACCGGCCGTCCTCACCTGCCCCTCTCCCTGTCATTTTCTTTCCTTTTTTCGACCCCAACAAGCCCCATCTCTCCCCTCCCCGCGTGCCCATCTATTTCCTTTTTCTCTCCCCCCGACCTAACCTGCCATGGCAGGACTGCACAGCCTGCCACCGCCAGCCGGTGGTCCTGCCACACCTGCCCCGCACGTCTTCTTCTTCCCCTTTTTGTTTCCCCCTCAATTAGCCTATAAATAACCCCCCATGGAAGCCATAATAAAGCTTTTGTTTTCGCAGCCCAGAAACTCCAGCCACTCGCCGCCGCCCTATCAGCCCCTTGTTTCGCCACCGTCGGTAATTGCCGTCACAAAATCCGCCCACCAAAACCTTCCCTGCACCATCCTCTACGAAACCAGACCACCACCACCCCTTGCCTCGCCCTGCATGTGCCGCCTCAGCCGTGCAAAGTCACCACCTCAATTAGCCCTCACCAACCCTTCGCCGCCCCTCGCGCCGCCTTCCGCCGCCAATCCAGCCACCACCAGCACCTCCTTCACCCTCCAAAATATCTAGGGAACCTTCCCCTACCTTCCCATACCATCATCTCCCCCTGCCTCCTTCTCCTCTTACCTCCCCCATCTTCCACCACCTCCCACCACCTTCGGCCGCCGCGCCAACCATCGTGCGCCGCCACTCCCAGCCACACCACCACCTTCATTCTACCCCTCTTCACCTGCTGCACCTTCCTCCACCTCAAACACCCCTCTACTCCCCCTCCTTTAGCCTACACATTGATCTTTCTACCCTCTTCCTCCTCCACCACCGCCGCCGTCGCCGCCACGCGCCGCTGCCGGTTCCACCATTGACCTTAGGTGGTTTTCCTACTTCCCCAGCCCTAAACTATTTTTTATAAGTGTTAATAATTTTATCTAACATTAATGGTATTATCCTTAATATTACTATTATTACTATTACTATTATTATTATTATTATTATTATTATTATTATTATTATTATTATTATTATTATTTTTACATTATTAATATTATTATGTATTGCCCTTGTTTCCTAACCTAATTTCAGAAAATACTTATAACTAGGTTAAACTAATTAAAAGGCTACAACTTTAACATTAAGATGGTTATCATTATTACCACTAATACTACTATCCTTATTTTCATTATTCACAACTTTAGTATTAATATAGTTACCTTTATTACTATCATCATCATTATTATTATTATTACTACTACTACTATTACTATTACTATTATTATTATTATTATTATTATTATTATTATTATTATTATTATTATCATTATTGTTGTTATTACTATTACTATTATTATTGTTAGTGTTATTTAAACCAAGTTGGCATATTATCATTTTAAAGAAGAAGAATACTCAACCTCAGTATTTTTACCATGTAATATTCAAGTAATTACTAATATCATTCCTAATGCCTTTGTCGCTAGCATTATTAGTTACTACTAATACTATTACTATCATTATTATCATTATTGGTATTAGTATTAGTTTATTTCTATTATTGTGACAAAAGCATCTGAATCCTTATATTATTATTACTCAAAATACAACTTTTATCATTATTATCTTTAGGAATATTTGTACTTTGTTGGTATTGTAATTATTATATTATTATTTTGACCCTAACACTATTATTAGACTTAGCCTTAAAAACGCTAGGGTTTCTATCACTCTAAGCATTAGCATTACTACTAGTATTACTATTATCACTATTTGGCTATAATTAGTATCAGTGCTATTATTAGGAGAGTAAAGCTAATAGGTTTAATAAAATAAGTGTAGCAATAAATATTAAAATAAACATATTTTGACTAGTAATATTTAGTAGACTATTTTTAAGATAAAAACCCTAGTTTTCGTATAACACTCTCTTTAATAATAATAATCCTAATCTTAGACTAACAAAAGGAATGATGGTACTTTTGAGGGAAACTAATACTTAGTATTTTCCCTTTTATAGGTGAATCTAACCAAAACCCTAAGGAGTTGTAGGAGCGTGCTCCAAGCCCGGCGTCGCTTTAGGTATGGATGTAGCTAAGGCCCATGTGTGTTATGTGACTTGTATGCCTTGGATGCTTTATATTTCATGTTATATTATGTATCGTATGATTTTCCTTACTTGTCTTATGTGTAGCACAGCTTGGAGTTGAGGTATATTCTGTATGTGTTCTTATGGCATGAATATCACATGTATATCTGATGATTGTGGTGTGATATGTTATGGCCCTCTAAGACATGCATGCTAGGACAAATGATATTATGTTATGGGAAATGAAAGGACAAAAATAAACAAATGGAAAGTGAGATGCTAAGGGGGCTAGGAAGTTGACCAAAATAAACGAGAGATGGGGACCATGTATGGAAATTCTAGGGTTTGTATGGGGACTTCGAGAGTTTGCATGGGATGGATAAAACTTGCATGGGGGTGATCCTTACGTGAGAAAAGTTGATTTAGGGTGTAAATAAGCTAAGGGGAGAGTTGTGGAGTGATTGGAGACTTGTGATGAAAAATAGTACGTAGGTCGGTGTAAGGGTGTATAAGGGACCCGATTAGGGTTTTAGGAGGAAGTAATAATCTGGAAATTATGGAAGTAAAAATGATTAAGGGAGAGTGGACTACGGGTTAAGAATGGAAATTTATTATGTAAGGAGTGAGTATGGGTGCCATGGGAGAGAAGGGATATTGAGTGAAAAAAGGGAGAGGTTACTTGTGGAAGAAGAAAGGTACTAGGGCTTGAGGTGGCTAACTAGGATTTTTCTAGTCATATACGAAGTCGAGAGGTAAAGTGATATGTTTGGGGATTAGATCTAATTAAGGTGAGATGTGGGGAGATGGATGGAGCAATGGTTGTGTAAGTGAGAGGGAGTTAGGCCACCTAGGCCTAATTAGGGTTTTCAAGGGAAAACCCTCGAGGGTGATGGTAGGTGGAGTTGACGTCATGAGGTGTTGAGCCCTAACCCGCACCCTTAGGAGTTGGGTTTTCATTAAAGGGTAAGTGTCAAGGGAAATGGATGTCGGGGTGTGAGTTAGTGGGCGCCGAGTCCCAAGATATGGGACGAGCCCTCTTTGGGGATAATTATAGCTGGAGTTAGTCATGGATGTCTAGGGTGGAATCTGTTGAATAAGATACGATAAAATACTAATCATGTAAAGTGGAAGAGTACTGAGCCGGGTCCAGTCAATCCACCGGTAAGGAATAGTGGTATGGACTATTGTTCCGCAAGTAACCGATCCACCGGCAATAATAGTGGGGGATCCCGAGCTTAGTAAACCAAACCCTAATTTGTTAATACACGTAAAAGATACTAAGTACTTACAGTGGAACACCATGAGAGTCGGGGCCAGTCCGATCCACCAGTATAAAATAGTGGTTAGGTGTGTTCTGCCCTATAAGTGACTGATCCACCGGCTATAATAGTGGGGTTCCTGCACTCGTATGGATTAATAAAGTTTATTATGTGAATCAATTATAATTACCAGAGATCTAAAATAATAAGTCTATCCGGACCATAGCTAGCCTCTATCATCTGTTTTACTACATGCTGTTCATATGACTATGCCATGTATACTGTGTAGTGTGTTTTGTATGTTGGCCTTAGCGCATCTCTTACCTTACTCAGTATGTAGCGTACTAATCACCCGTTTCATGGGTGCTGCTCGTTCCCACGAGCAGAAGACCCATATGAGCTTGTGCAGGTAGGGGATGATGTCTTCGATGCCTACGACACCTACGTGGCATCGGGTGGGGCAAAGAGTTGAGCCTAAACCTGACTTGGGGATCGAGAGCGACTCGGCCGGACTCTGTCTCCTTTATTTGACCTTGTATTATCATATTTAGTTGTGTTATCGTACTATGCTTTATGTTTTGAAAAAAAAACTCTAGTCACGTACTCTTTGGTTTGTAACCCTAAATCGCACTCTGATTTCTGTATGACTTGTGTTCTATTAATGATTCGTGTTTAATTTTAACTTTATTTAGCCTTAGCACTTAGTACTGGAACGGTAGGAGTGAATCGATCTGGTACTAAGTGTGGCGGTAATGCTCCCAAGTTTACGGTTTTATCTTTTCGCTTCCGCTAAACCCTTTTATTTAAGCGAAATTTTTCAGTAGTAAATTTGGGGGTGTTACACGTATACCCATTTTCAGTAGACTATAATCAATAATAAGGCTTCTGATCGGAGGAAAGAGTGATTATTTGTTTGTATGACTGTGTGTATCTTCATAGGAAGGCTAACACGTTTTTTTATATGCATGAAGAAAAACACCAGTTAATAAAAATGGAAAGTGAAATGAGCTAGGAGATCAACAGAGATAAATCGATACATTTAAACAATTAAAAACTATCAAAATCAGCTAACTGTGTTACCAAATATCTCTATACAAAAAGTTAACCTTATCCGCTTGTCAAATCAATTTGCTAATGCAACCCCACTATGAGCTAATCATTAATATAGTTTTTTATGAGCTAATTACCATATAGTATCATGTAAGGACTTGAAAATATATGATCATTATTGTTTTCTATGAATACATTAATTTATTTCATAGTTATACATTCCATAGTGATGCATGATGAAATAAAGATTGTATGTCTATAATGCATCATATCGATATATAACAAATATATCCATGCTAAACTTGTAATATCATAGGTATACACAAATATAGTGAATCCTCATACACAGGTTTAATTGTACCTAGTTATCAATGATACCTGCTATACCCCTAGTAGTTTTCTTTATCATCGCATTCTGATTGAATATTTCTATTTAAATAGGCACATTATTTTTAATAAAATGTAAATCATGCATAATGAGGTAAAAACATCAGGGAAACATAACAAAATATTTTATTCTTTCTAATTTATTACTTAAAATTCTTCTTATGATGTGTGTATATTGTCACTTTTCCATTACGTAAACATCTATATATTTTAGAGAATTATAAAAGCATGCATCAAGAAGCGATGAGTACACGTTCCCTATAACATTGATCACTGTAAGGCTAATTTATTTTGTTAACTTGACTTTATTGTCGTGGAACATAAAAAAGCCTATCATGACAGTCCATTAGAGAACATTTCTCTTCAAAAAAAACTAGGTTTTTCACATACTTTTACAACTCAAACTAATCATCAAACTGATATTATAATTAGTTCATCGATTTAATAGTCAGGCCCATAGTTTGGGTTAGTCAGATTGGTGGTACATATTAAGTCAAAATATATAAAAACTTAAATTATACATGAATATGATAGACTCCCGATTATTTTTTTACTGGTCCACATTTTTGTATTGATTTGACCAGTCCTTGATTGATTATCACTAGTTCTGAACTTCACAGGAATGATGCATAGGATATGACAGGGATATTTGATTCACTGATCAAAGCAGTCTATCATGACTTAGTCTTTTTTTTTCATATTTTTTTATCTGGAAGGTTTTATAATATTCTAGAGTTATGTAAACTCTAGCAGAATTGTATTAAAGTGTCCAAAAAGGTGTAGATCATTATGTAAATATTTATAGATGTCTTAGAATGGTGCGGAACTATCTAAAAATCCAAAAGCTAGAAGGATCATGAAATATCTAAAAGTGTCTTCCAAGATATCTTGTAATGTAGAAGGTTCCCTAGAAATATCTATGGGTTGCGTCTGATCTAGAACCTTCCACCAAAGGGAAAAGGGAGGGGGGGACCTTAATTATAAATAGAGGACCATCCCATTGACTCCCATCATCTTCTAAGTTATAAACTCTTTCCTCTCTCATCAATAAAGTGTTGGTGTTCTTACTGTCTTTAAAGGCTTGGTAATAGCCTAAGCATTGGAAAGGTTGACTTAATGATCATTAAAGGAGTTGTGCTTCTAAATACTGCAGGAAAAAGACTAAGGTGAAAAGATTCACCCCGTAATAGGCTGGTCTGATTTTTAAACTATAAATTTTCATTGATCATTGTGTTAGTGGTTAAGAATAATAATGATATTTTACAACTTGTATGTTTATCAATGCATTAATTAGTTGGTTTACTCTAGTGTGACAAATGATCAGGTTTCACCACTCAATTAAGAACCTTTTATGGTGACCATTTGAGTATCTCATATATAATTTTTTGTTAGATAAAATGTTTCATTTTATTCTTATATGTAGAGGCGGTATTCTACTAATAGAAATAACTTTGTAGGTTATTTTTAGTAATATTCCTTCTTATAAATTGTTATTTGAAATATATAACATTATCCATGCTCCATTTATACCATGGAAAAGCACTAACATCCTTCAAACTCAACAACAAAGTGAAATGAGTCTAGTGAATACTAGGACTCCATGAAAGTGGCACAAGTGGAATAGGATCACTATTTATCATGTTTTAGTGGACAAAGTAAATGCTTGGAGGAACGTTTTGTACTTATTTGCCTCAGAAGAACTCATTTGACTAATTTTGAATGTACTTGGATGATGAACTTATAGTTACTAAAAAAGATTATAGCAGTGCTTAAGTTGGATGACTAGATTATTTAAACTCAAAACATTTTTTTATAAAATTTTAAAAGTATGCTTTTAAAATAAACTTGGATTCTTATTTTATTTTTTAGTTAATCTTTAAACATTCGTCTATTTTTTAAAATTAATTTTGCAAAACATGCTCCCTTAAACAAAGGTACTACTTTCTAACTTTTGTTGAACAAAGGAACATATAAAAAATATGGTAACACATGCCACAATTTCTTAGCCTACATTGTATTAGTGTAAAGTTGATCGCAAAAATTTGTTAGTTTTTCAAACAGAAAATAATAATAAATAAATAATAAGATAATACATGAAGTCATAGTACATCAATGATTCTCTCATGTGAGATCTTAGATAAATGTCTTCTTTCCCTTCTTCTCACGTATTGAGAACAATGTGAATTCAGAAAAAAAATATATATTTATGGCTTGTTTCAATTTGGGAACCAATGTTCTTCAATTAATAATTAAAGAAGAAATATTTTTAACTTTTATTTTAAATGAAAAAATTCCAAGCAGAAAGCTGTTAGAGATAATCAGAATTTAACAATATTTTTTTTATATACACACACATTAAGGACAAGAGTAGAAGAATGTTGTAGCATTACTCTAGTCCTCTACTACTACACTGAGAACCACAACTTTTTTTTGTTTCATTTTCTTAGTAAATTATTATAATTTTAATTGTTCAAAAATATTTTCTATTTTTTTATGATGAATATAAGTTGTAAAGAATAAATGCTAGAAATAGAATCATGAGTAATTTATAACATCAAACAATGCATGTATTTATCTAGCATTTTTAAATTAATATAGTTCTAAAAAAATTAAATGCTTATTCATAAGAATAAGGGCTATAGTTAGCGAAAAATGTTCTAATTACAGAGATTTTATTGTTCTTTATAGTGAGTCTTTATTATTAATAAATTTTATAGGTATGTTTCCTTTTTCGACGGAACTTTTTAATTTCTATCAATCGTAAACTAAACCCATAAATAAGTAAATTTAGGCCATATACAAGTAGAACAAAGTTTCACTGCAACTTGCAATTAATCAAAAAGCCTATAAGTGTATGATATCAATTGAACTTGTATATCTTTTGTATTGAGCCCTAAAGATTATGAATAAAAAGGGAAGAAGACAAATACACGAAAATTTGTAAATAAAAAAAGAAGGTTAAATTAACCATCTCTATATAACCAAATCATTTTAGCAATGTTTTTTATTTGGTAACGTACTTCTACATATTTATATCTTCAAAAGGAAAATGCATACTGCGAATTATATACAGTGCGAATTATTATTCTCATATATAATGGAAAATGGTAGATGCGATACATTAATTTCTAAGAGAAAAAGTAGGTTGATTTTAAATTATTTTCTTATTTATGTAACGCTATGTCTTTATCTCTAAATTGATAACTTTACGAGTAACTTTTTTCTTCTTCTGATCTCCAGAAACTATGCTCATATTTAATTTTAGTTGACAAAACATGCATTTTATGACATTAGGAAGCACCTCATTATTTATTTATTTTTTTTTTTCAAATTTACGCAACTCGATATTTGTCCTTTTCCTTTTGCATGCGTTACGATTCTGAATCTAAAGCGACGAGTGAGAGAAACGATTTTTTTTTTAAAAAAAGAAAAAAAAAAGATGAAGAAGAAGATACATATGCAATGAAATTCATGCCTCGGAGTTCCTTAGAAAATGTCGCGCGGCAAACATCTCAGTCACGGATTAGTCAAAAGTAGATTGAAAACCGGGAGGGTTTATACATCGCACATTTTTATCAGCAGTATTAGTCCTTTTAATTACTATACAGTATCGACCAAAAATGATTTTAAATCACCCGGTCGATAGGCAGGGTTAACGCATTAATTATGAGGCTTCACATAAATTAATAAAAATGCATTGTAACAGAACAGATAAAAAGGGTGATGACAGCTTTACCACCTTTGGCAAATTATCATTAAAGACAAGCATTTAATTTACACATTTTTTAGTCAATTCACAACTTTTCTTGTAGGAAAAAAAATTACTCCCTCCCTTTTTTATTTCATATATATATATATATATATATAATCTATTTAGAAACATACACATTATTTTAGAAGGTAAGAAACAAACCATTAATATAATAATTATATCTTTTATTAGAAATTAATATAATAATTAATGCTTCAAAGAAAAAAGAGGATAAGTAAGGATAAAAATAAACAGTAAGTATTAATTTTTTTCCCCAAAACCACTTTTATTTTAAAATAAAAATTTTAAACTAGTTTTTTTTTTTCCAAAAAGTAGGGAGTACTAAATACTAATTTATAACTCAACCAAATCTTTTTTCCTTATATAATTTTTAATTAAAGTCAAAACAATAACGATATATAATTGCAGCTAGGTAATACACAATTACCGACCGATAACGATAACCTTAAAACGCTCTGCCCATCGTCCCTCCAATTACCTCGGTTTTCACTCAGAAGTGAACACTCCGAGCGACTATGGCCGTCACCTTAGCACAACTTCGTAGCTTTCACTTGGCCGAACGTAAAGTTTTTAGCCGATTGGTCCTTCAACTAACAAGGAAGCCATCGGAAGCGTTGTTACTGCTGTCCTTATGGATGTATCTTGAGAGGACCGGTTACCGCGGCCTTGTGTCAAAATTGACGGAACGAAAGACCGTCATTCTTAAGGCATTGGCAGAGGAGGGCGCGTTCTGCTTAAGATACCTAAGATCAAAGGTGTCTGCGTCATGCGGCGGCAGCCTTCCTCTCACAACAATGGTCGCCGAGAAGGAGATCTCCCTGAGGTTGCTGAACAAGTCGAAGCACACGACAATTGCCGGCGTTAAACATTTTCTGAACAAGGTCTGTGCTCCTCTTTTCGCCGACATCTTAACACAGGTACTACCGACGCCATCGCCGGTGAACGGCGGCGGTACTCGCCTTACTATTCCCGGGTTTCCTCATCCCACGTTTGGGCCCTTGGAAGTGGTAGTTCTACCACCAGACTCGGTGGTGCGATCCGACGAAGATATAATTTGGAGGGCCAGCCTGATCGAGGCCCCAGAAAAAGATCGAACCTTATTCTTGACGTTCTCCAAAGGCTATCGAGTTTCGAAAGAGGAGGTGCGTGAGCTATTTACGCGGGCGTACGGGGACTGTGTGGAGAGCATAACCATGGATAAGGATAACAAAGGGTACTGCCAGGCTTTTTATGCCCTGATGGCGTTGCGCTCCGTCGAATACGTCGATCAAATTTTGGACGGAGACGATGTCGCCCGCTTCAAGATCAAAGGGAAACACGTCCGCGCCAGAAAATTTTATGAAAAGAAGGCCGGGCTCTAAATAAAATAAAAAAGTAAAAGATCGTGTTGACTTTGGGTCTTATGCTCTGATAGTCTGATGTCGCTCTTACTATATATGTTCATCGTCTATGTGTAATCTGCAACATGTTTCTTCAATTCCCGCAATCGTGAAGCGTCATGAAACTTCATATGAATTGTTATTATTAGAGCCACCGTACTTTTTGTTGCACCATTCTTAAATTATATTTCTAGATGAACAATAGATCTTAATCCTATATACCGTCATAGTTCAAGTCTCTCATACCGTGTGTAGATATATATTGACTTATAACTTTTTTTTTTTTGCTTTTTTCAGAAAAAAAGGGTCTTTCTATACTAGAATATTTATAATCACAATAAATTAATGAGCGCATATAACCTAGCAATAGTCATCCATCTATGGTAACACGAGATTATGGAGCCCTATTAAAATTAAGATATCTTTTTATGTTGTACATTTGAATCTTATCCTTATGTCTGATTGAGTAATAACTGTATTTTATTTTTCTATGATATCCTATTGGTAGAATGATTGATGTCCCGAAAACAGAGATATTCGTCTTTTGAAGAAAGATGTAGCTAGGTGGTCAATGGTAAAAAACAAAATTATCACATATTTTCTCGATTTGTCATATTTATTTATTAATATACTTATTTCATAAGTCAAAGCTAATTAATAGTGTTTGTCTATTGCTTTTTCTACACGTTCATTATCTTTGGTGTCTAATGAAATAATCAGACTAATTTATGGTTTGATCCGTTTTTAAATCATACAAACTAATAAGAGAGTCTGGATGGATTGAGGGTTGGAGATAGGAGATCAAAATTTATGTGTAAAGGGAACCTGGGGTAATTTTTTTATTGGTTGGATACAATGTATCATATGATTACACACACACACACATGTATGATGGGTAAAATCAAGCTTTGGATATGCATTATCTTAAATTAGCATAGATATAAATATGTAGTAAATTAGAGAGCTCATACCACTAATTAATGATAGCACACATCATTGTTCCTTCTAAGCTTAAATAAGTGTCGTTTTAGCTTTGAATGGATTATAAGTTAGGTTTGTTTACACTTTATTTTTATAATTATATTGATCATATTTTTTTTATATCAATTTGATAAATTTTTAAATTTAATCTCTATATTATACCCTTTGTTTACTATAATTAATTGCATCCTAATTTTAAGAAAAATTACTGGATCTATATTTGAGTAAAATTATTTAAAAATTCAGCACAATTGAAAAGTTAAATTTACAAACTGTCATAATTGGTACAAAAAATAAAATAAAATACGATTGACATAATTAAGAAAGCAAAAGTCTAGTTAAGCATAATCTATAGTTTGTTATATGAGAATAATTATACATAATCTCACAACAGCCGCGCGTTTCTAAAAGGAAAATTTTCACGACTGCTCACCGATATTTCAAGAAGGCCGTAGCTCCGGAGACTAATACCACCACTAAAGGCGACAATTAAATGAATCACCTGCATATATCATGATATATGTTCTTCCGCCTTCGGTCTTGCTCCAGTTCACATCATTAGTATCCTATCGACCGAGAGAAAGCACCAACAGGACAACACTAGCGATATCGCGTTTCACCGGCGGCAGGCCGCTGCCATTGCCCTGTCAATCATGGAGACTCTCCACTCGCCTCCACCGGAGACCTCCAACGGTGAAGGTGACCCCAACTCCGGCGTTGCGGATCAGACTGAGAGACTCAGCAAAAAGTCGAAGATAGGCACCGTGGATGAAAAGGATCCCGGTCAATGAAGACTACGAATACGTTGGATTTGGTTCAGGTGGAGGGGCCTAGTGGGACCAAGGATGAGGATGCGGATCCTGGTGTGAGGAAAGGCCCGCAGCAGCCTAGTTGTTTGCATGGTAAAGGAAAGATAACGAGGTAGACCTTTTCGGATATTTCAACCTCGCACCACAGTAACATCACCAGTCCTAGCTTTGAGCAGGATCACACGATGATTGATGACAGACACTTTCGGCGTTAAGGCAAAGGGGGAAGGTAGGCTACGTGAGAGCATCTTCAACGCTATCGTCAAAATTACACCCCAATGCAGTCCAATTATTTTCTTTTACTTTTAATTAATTTATTTGAAATTTAATTTAGTATTCTATATTTAATAATGTCAAATTTATAACATTTGATTAATTTTATTAATCACATCATCAATCATTTACACTTTATATTATTTAACTTTGAATTTATATTAATCTATACATAACAATCAATAGTTTTATATAATCAACTTTAGTTAAATACACATTTATAAATTATTTAAAAAATTAATTTAAAATTTTTTATCAATAATTTTTATTATTGTCAAAAAATATTTAAGATTTGAATTATTTTTAAAATAATCTATTATAGTTTATTTTAGTTTTCAACTACAATATTAATAATTGCTAAAATTATATAAAATTATTAAAAAATATTAAATAAATATTACAACAAAAATAAAAATATAATATATTATTTTAATGAGAGTCGTATACAATTCGGTACAATAATATTACAAAAATATAAATAAATACAACGTACATAAATATTATAACATAGAGAATCAATATGATCATAAATTAATAATCGTATGCAAATTGTCATATTTCTTTCACCAACTCAAATTTAAGTTGGTGGGCCGAACTATAATCGGTAACTTGAGTAACTCTTTAAAGGTATGAATCCATCCCCACTATTAAACCATGATTAGTCATAGGAGATGGTATATTATTATTGTTATTGTAGTAAAAAATATTCGGAGGAAAATAACCTAAATATGTATCTCTAATATCCTCAACAATCATGTTATGTAATATGATGCACACATACATTATCTGTTTCATTGTCTTCATGTCCCAAATGCGTGATAGGCTGTGAACAATTGCAAAACATCTTTGTAGCACTCCAAATGCATGTTCAACATCTGTTCTAGTAGATTCTTGATGCTCTGCAAATAATTTTCTCTTTATTCATTGAGGAAACGGTATAGTTTTGAAAAATATTGGCCAGTTTGGATATATGCCATCTGTTGGATAATATATATCCAAGAGAATATTCTGTATCGTTCATCGTATAATGAGCTTTCAATGCCCACCCTTCATAAATGTCATTAAATATTAATGAGCAAACAAGAACCTTAAGATCATTATCTCATCTAAAACATTCAAAAAAATGCATGCCATATTCAAAGATCTTAGGATGTGATGACCTCTGGTATGATTGTCGAGACACCGTGGTGACAAAATTGACATTTTCATGTAATGTGACACTTTTTTCTACTCCCGATGCATGTAATCACTAGTTTCTATCATACTAGGAAAGCCACGTCTTTTACTTATTTTAAGTAGGCATTGACCATCATCGGCATTAGGTCTCCTCAAGTATTGGAAAGTAAATAATTCATTGCCAATCCAAACTAAATACCTTAGGCATTCCAGAGTTGTTGATTTTCTAATGCTCACATATTCATTTATGTAATCATTTGACATTCCATATGCTAGAATGTGCATCGTTGCAATATAATTTTGTAATAGAGAAATTCTATTTCTACCAACTGCATTACGCCTCGTTTGAAAATATGGACAATAATTAGTAACAACTTCAACAACCCTAAAGAATAAGGATCTTCTCATTCTAAATCTACGACAAAATTGAGTTGAATTATATGTTGGATTATTAAAAAAATAATCACCATATAATCTTTGATGGCCTTCTTCACGATCCCGATCAATGAAGACTTGTCATTTTCTTCTATCTCAGTTGATCCTCTAAAATTCGAAAATAGCATCCTCGAGAGTTGTATCCAGTGCTTCGGCAACTAATATCTCAACAAGAGTTGTGGAGTCACTAGAAGATGAATTAGTTGACATTGTTGGTTGAGAAATATTTAGAAATATTTGAAGGAGATGTGAGGTGAGTGATTATTTATTTTATTTTTATCCAAGGTAAGTTGTGAATGCATACGCAATAGAGCTCTCTATTTATAGATATGTGTAAGGGAATCAAATGGTACATTATTGCATGGGTTTCAAGCAATTTATGTATGTTGACTTGATATATAATGAATGATATGTGTGAGGAAATCAAACGATACATTATCATATGGGCTTATGGTGATTTATATGTATTGAGGTGACAAAACAATGACTGATATATGTAAGGAAATCAAACAATACTTTATCACATAGGCTTCAAGAAATTTATGTATGTTGAGGTGACAATATAGTGATTGATATATATGAGGGAATCAAACAATACATTATCACATGGGCTTCATGCAATTTATGTATGCTGAGGTGACATATAATGACTGATATGTGCAAGGAAATCAAACAATATATTATCACATGGGCTTCATGAGATTTATGTAAGTTGAGCTGATAATAAAATGACTGATATATGTAAGGGACTCAAACAATACATTATCGCATGGGCTTTAGGAGATTTTTTTCTTATAAATTCAGAACTTCAACCCCTAATCATTCACACTTTATAGTCAAAACAATAAGTCATCAATGTCTTTATCTTCGATTTCTTCAAATGTCATTCCATCTAATATGCAATAATTCATATCTTGTCATTATTCTGATAGGGTGGCCAAGCTAAGAATTTCTCATAGCGAAAGTAACCTTAGTTGTTTATACCACTAGTGTTGATAATGCAATTATTTTGTATGGGTTACGCTGACACATCTAGTATCATCTCCAAACCTCATGATCCAACCCCAACTGAGCAATGTGAGCGAAGATATCTTACAATTGGTTGAAAGTTTGAAGGATGATGTCTGTAAACTCAAACAAGGAGTGAAGCAATTGAAGAAAATCACAGCATAGGGAATTAGGATGGGTATCATTTATTTATCATCATTTTTACAAAATGTAAACAGTGTTGTAAGTTATTGTTTTAATAGTTAGACTCACTTTAAAAAAATTGCGCCATTAGTATTATGAGTTTGGTATATTTAGTTGATTTATTACAAAAACTAAACATTCATAAATAAGGATAAATATTACAACAACTAATATTTTCAAATAATACATAAATTACGATAAATAATTCAATAGAATTATGAAAACATAAATTACACATATGTTAAATAATACATTAAAAGAATACATCAATTATGATAAATAACACAATAGAATTACGAAAATATAAATTACACATCTGTTAAACAATAATTAAAAAACTATTATGCAATCAAATACACTAAATTAGGATAGTAGAATTAATGATTCTCCATCATCCTTCTCATAACTGCTTCATAAAAGATTTGATGATCTATTTTCTCTTAGTCAATCATATTAAATGTGCCACGACAAATTATATCCATGTCTAATTCTTTGTCCTTCAACTTCCTTCATTCAACTTTGTATTGTTTTTGTTCATCCCTATCATTCTCCTTATCTACTGCTTTTTTCTCTATTATAGCATTTTTCTCTTGTGAAATTTCTAATATCCCATCAATATTTGAACTTCTGCCTTCATATTAGATACTTTATTTTACCTTTCTCCTATATTTTTGCTTTGTTGCTTTTTGGCCCATAGGTCACTCCGGTGAAAATTCAATTTTTATATTATCAAGGGTAGATGAATTAGTATATGCACCTGAATTTAAAACCTTTGCTTGTGCATAACCTTGCCCACTACCTTGATTCATTACCATCCATTTTGGATGGTTCTTTACAAGTATCCATGCATGTTCACTACTAAATGGGCTATTATATCCCTCTCTATATTTTTGATGCACTTCTCTAATTAAAACTATCTTATTGATGCCACTTTGATTATGTTGGCAAATATGACTATAACAACGAATAAACCAATTAATTTTTTTTTATTAATATAAGAAAATTGATTCATCACCATCTTCATAGTTCTTTCTAGTCCTCCACTATGATATTCTTCAAAGTATGCCATAATTTTTTTTCTTCCATAAATCCTTATATTTTTGCTTGTTTCCCTAAATTGAATGCTCTAAAAAATGTATCCATTCACTAAAGAGGATTTTTTCTTCTTTATTCATCCATTTACCTAAATAACGAATTCCAATCTCATTGAGATATTCAACTTGAGTGTTGTCTTCGACTTGATTTTGGGTGGAAAATTTTGTAAGTTCAGAATCTCTAATAGATGTGATTAATGGAGAATTGAAATCATATTGTGAAGAATTTTGAATATTTGGCAAAATTCCAATCAAATGGAAGAATGGTATTTGGAGGTTGAAAGAATTGATCACTTAGATTAAAAGACTCATTTTCCTCATTTTGATAATACTGTATACTTTGAAAATTGAAATTTCATAGATATTGAAAATTTTGGACATTTGGATAATTTTTATTTAGATGATAATGATCATTTATGATATTCTCAAAATTAGAATTGTGTGAATTTTAGATATTTTTGTTTAGAAGCTCTCTTAAGTTTGAATCATTTTGATTATCCAAAAGGTTTAAAATTTTATATTGAGTAGGATCAATTTTTTTAAAAAATGGAAATAATGAAGAGAAATGAAGAAGATAAATATATTTGGAGATAGTATAACAATTTTATGTTAAGGAGATAGAATATATGATATAAAATCATGGTGTAAAATATGATGTATTTATAGGAATTTTTTTATATTGTTATTAATAATGACTATACATATATATTAAAAATAAAACCTCATATACAGTCCAATGGTAAAAATCAGCCTAAAAATTTACTGAAAAGAGGTAAAATAGAAGTACATCGGGTCACGCAAGCCTCAATGCACCTTAATTTTGCCACTTCGGCAGCCTAAAAATTTTGAGGTCTCATTAAATTTGAGTTAATTTTCCTACATCTACAAACCCATCATCAAATTTGAGATTGGGAGCCTTTTTTTTTATACGACTTTAGATGCTACTAGTTCTAGCACAATGATGAGATTTGATGATTTTCACATGACATTGGATGCTTATCGTTCATAGCATGAGAACAAGAATGCAAGTTTGGCAGAGAAAAGTTATAATACCCTAAATTTTTAGCTAAACCAAATCCCGAATAACTAATATCATAATCTAATTCTAATCTCTAAAAATTAATATTTCTACCTTACCCTGACACCTTAATCTTAATTCTTAACTTAATCTCTATTATAGGTTATTAATATTTTTAATCTAAAATTAATCCTAAAATTTTGTTAATTAAATTATCCTAATACCATAACTTACATTATTTTATCCTAATTCTAATTCTAAAACGAAACCTAAATACTTTATTTTTCCTTTTTCATTTATTCCTATCCTTTTTCTTTCATCTTTTCTTCCCCACCTGGTCACCTTCTTTTCCTTTTCTTCTCCCTTTCTTCATGCATGACGCATTGTCCCCAGATAATGCTTGCTATGCCACCATCATCTACACCCTACCCCCATTACCTCCTACCTCCTATGTATGAGGGTTTACTTTGACAATGTTGCCTAATAATCCCTTTTCCTTCACCCTATGTGCATGTGTGTGTGTGTGTGTGTATAACACATTAAATGCCTTAACCAACCTCCTTCCTCTCTTCACTTTTCTATTGAAACACACACGCTAAATGTAACATTCTTTCCTCCCTCTCTCTTTTTCTTGTTGTGGGTGTGTGTGATATGATCAATATGGGTTTTAGTGGGATGAGATTCACTTGGTTAGATTCTTGAGATTCTGGCGTAAGGATTATGCAAAGGATATATCATGTCTATGCTAATTTATAGCGGAGGACTAGATCTCCCAATGTTGAAGTCAACATCTTACCGGCCTCTCTTCTGACCATGTGCCTATTATGTTATGCCATGTTAATTTGAGGGACTCTCCTAGCTAAGGCAATCAACCTTTCTAGTTTGAGGATGCATAGATGGATCACTTTCTTTTTGCTCAATTTATAAATCATGCTTGGAAGGAGGATTCTTCTCTCCTTCATAATTTTAAGCATCTCCTTAGGACGACCCCTCAATAGGCTCAAGATGTTTTTAGATTCTTAGAATTCAAGAAGAGATAGATTCAAAGTAGATTGTGTGGGATTCATAGGGCCCTTGAATAGGGACCAAATGGCTATTTGTGAAAGCTAAAAAAGCAGTTAATACACGATTATGATAGGATTCATGATTAAGAGGAGACTTTTTGGAAGCAAAGGTATAAATATATATATATTTCATTATTTTTTGGAATGGGAGTGTATACTAAGTTCTTCCACCTCGCTACTATTACTAGAAGAGGATGGAAACAACAAGGTGGTTTATTTGACTCCTTGGGTGTTTGGAAGGAGGACTTTGGGACCTGTATTGGCCTAATTATGGCTCATTTTAGGGAAATGTTCTCTATGAATCCAAATGTTATGCATTGCGGTTTTAGCCTATGACTTTTCCTTGGCTTATGAATGAGGAGTATGGTTCGTTGATTAGAGAACTCAACTTTGAGAAGGTTAGATTAGCGGTTTTTAAATGAGATCTTTTAAAGCTCTCAAGCTTGATGGCCTCTCTCTAGTGTTTTATCAAAAGAATTAGGATAAGATTAAGCAACAAGTATGTGAATGGGTGTGTATTCCTTGGAATACAGGGTTATTCCTAGGTGAAGCAAATGATACTATCATCAAGTTTATTCCTAAAAAGATATATTCAAAGAGTTATTGATATCTAGCTTATTAGTTTGATTAATGTTCCCTTGAAGATTATTTTGAAGATACTAGTGAACCGCATCAGACCTATTCTCGAGAATGGTATTTCTCTTACCTAATTGAGTTTCCTATCAAGAAGAAGCATCATTAATAACATTATGTTTAGATGGAAGATTGGGAAGAACAGTTTGACGATCATTAAGATAGGTTTGTCAAAATCTTATGATCAACTTAATTAGTTCTTTATTTAGAATTTTCTTTAGTAACTTGGTCTGCCTCAGGCAATGGTGCCTCTTATTATTAATACTATTATGTCAGCCCATATGCGTGTGGATAAGTAGGGTACTCTTTTAGATGTGATTATACTAGGCTAGGGTATTTGTCAAGGGGACCCTTTGAGTCCTTATATTTTTTTATATGCATTGAAAGGTTGTCATATGTTATCACAAAGGAAGTTATTGCATGAAGGTGGAAGGTTGTGCATGTGTGTAGAAATGGGCCTCGATACTTCCATGTTTGTTTTCCGTTAAAGACTTATTATTCTTTACAGAGGCTTCACTGTATCAGCTGGAGGTTGTGTGTTCCATTCAGAAATAGTTTGCCTTCGAGTTCAAACAACTCATCAATTGGGGAAAATATGCAATGTAATTCTCTTATAATATGGAGGCGAGCCTTATTCAGCAATTACATGTTGTTAGTGATATTCTAATGGTGAAAAAGCTGGGCAGGTACCTTGGAGCTAACATTATTCATGGGAGGGCAGATATTGGTAGTTTTAAATATGTGATTGACAAAATTTGAGAAAATCTTGAGGGTTGGAAGGCTTTATGTTTATCCTTCACTAGGAGAGTTACCCTTGCCAAAGAGGTGCTAAATGCATTGTCCGCCTATACAATGCACGCATATTGATTGCTAAAGGGAGTTTGTAGGGAAATAGATTGGATAGTCCAAAATTTTATTTAGGATGGCCCCATCCTTGATTGAAGTATGGTCTGGGTTTCCCGGGATATTTTATGTCTACCCAAGCACATGGGAGGATTGCGTATTAGGCAAAATAAAATTGAGAATCATGCTCTACTAGGGAAGCTCAGGTAGAAGGTAGCTTTGGGAGCTAATCTTCCTTAGGTGGAGGCATTTAGGGCCAAATATTTTGTTGGTATTAACCCTTTGTTAGCATCACATATAAACCAAGTTTCTATAGTAGGAAAAAGGTATACAAAGGGCTTAATCTTGTTTCCCAAGGTAGTTTGTGGAGTGTGGGTGATGGTTGAATGGTGTGTTTTTGGATACTTGGGTGAATGTCAAAGCATTGAGAGAGTTAGCCGCCTTTGAGGTTGAGGAAGAGAAGCTGCACAAAAGAGTAGTTGATTATGTTAATGAAGAAGGAAGGTGGCAGTGGGAGGTCTTTATTCATAAGTTGCTGAATATATTGTTGCTTGCCATTGCTGGGATTCCCTACCTACCAAATAATAGGATTACTGGTAGAGTAGTTTGGTAATCAAGTATTATGTACCATTTTAATGCTGCCTCGGCTTACAATTTGTTAGATGATGCTTGAGGGAGAATGTTTCTTTGGAGTACTGTTTAGAGTTTGCAACTAACTAAAAGAATCATACTTTTCATGTGGAGAGCTACTTGGAAGAAGATAGCCACAAATGTTTAGTGGGAAAGGAGGGGGTTTACCTAGGATACTATATTTCCTGTTTTTAGAATTTTTGAGGAAGATGTTGAACACATGCTTTGGAGCTGCTATGTGGTAAGGCTTGTTTGGTTGGAGTTATTGCTGATAGGATACCCACAAACCTTTTTCATAGGGGATTGTTTGACCTGGTTGGTGTAGAACTTGAGTGAGTAGGATACCAAGCATGACGATCTTCCTTGGAATTCCATGTTTGCTACTGCTTGCTAATGGATTTGCAAGTGGAGGTGTGGTGAGATTTTTGGGAGCTTGAGTAAACCTAGCAAATGTGGGCATTCTATCTTGGTAAGAACTAGAGAAATTGTGATGGCTTGGAGGAAGTTATGAACTAGAAAATTTCTCTAAGTTCGGTGGATACCTCTGATGGGATGAAGTTTAAAAGTGAATGTGGATGTCAGTTGGCTGCATGCTTTTGGAAGTGCTACAACAGGGGGTCCTGAGGGATCATTTGGGTCGATGGGCCTCTGGCTATTTATTAAGGGTTGGTGTTGAGAATTTCACTGGGAGTTGATAGATTGATTTTGGAGTATGATTCAAATATTGTGATTGAGTTAATTGAGCGAGGGGATTTTGCTATTGGTGGTAATGGTGCACCAGCACATGCTTGACGTATGTTGATATGGGAGAGTTCTAGTATGTGTTTTGTGATGCCAACATGGGTCTAGATTAGTTAGCTTCTTTAGCTTGTGGTTTTCCTTTGGGTGTGCATCGCCTTGTGTATCCCTCGCATGGAGCTAGTATCATCATGTGTAAAGATATCTTGGGTGTTTTTGCTTCCCATTTTACTGCAATTTAATTGAACTTTAGTCCTCCAATTTCACTATAAAAAGATGTTGATGCCTCTCTTGTGTTGGGTTGACCTTGTTGCCTTAGAATATGAAGAACATCAAAGCATTAATTTTCATTATAAGGATCTATATATAGTAGCTTCTTTATAATTTTGAAGTAATGGTAAATATTAAATCAAAATTAGTATGTATAATTTATTTTTTTGGCAATTAATTATAATTTATTAGTACCAAAAATGAGAAGTATGAACCTATCTTCCGATAACACAAATCTGACAAAAGTTTAGAAATAAATATATTTTATTGAGGGTAGAGTAAAATTGAGCATCCTTAATACCATTCAAGAGCCTAATGTGTAAATTCACAACGATTCTTCTAACTAATTGCTCTACTATCATCATCTTAGCTTGGAAGATAGAAATATTTATATAGAGCTAGAGATAATAGCTCATAGAAATGAAACATACTCATTCCCTTCTTACCCGAGCAATCATTCAACTAAGCAACTAGTTCCATGTACCAAACTCTCTTTGATATCCTAGCCAAGTGAGGATTGCGTGCCACCATATTCAAGCAAAAATACAAGTAATTATCACATGATCAATTATCTTGGTTGATGGTTTAATGGAAAGAACTAATCAACTAGAGAAATCCTCAAAAGCTAGTTTAATCCTTACAACGAAGTTGATGTCACCTTGGAAAAATAATAGAAGGTCCTCTACAAAGATTAAGTCAATTATTTTTAGAGCGTTACATCCTAGATGGCATTTGAATTTTGATGCGTCTCATAGTTTCTTCAAGGACCTATGAAGATACTCCATGGAAAGCACAAATAGATATTGGGAGATCGGGTCCCTTTAGCGCAGGCTCTTTATGCTCATAAAAAGAGAGGATAATGAATTATTGATGTTGAGTGAGGTCCTAACCATTGTTATACATTGTATGATCATGCCCACAACCTACCAAGGAAAATTGAACGCTAGCGGCACTTGTTTAATTAAATCCGGTTATACTAAATCATAAGCCTTTTGAATATCAACCTTACACATCATATATGGGCTTATGTGTTGTTTACCATAATGCTTAACCAATTCACATCCCATCAAGATGTTACATAGAGACCCCTCCTCTAAACAAAGGCAACCTGTATGTATAATATATCTCAGCCTACCAGAACTAAGCCATATTTCTCGAAAGCTAAATTGTTAGGTATATATTGAAGTAGGCAATTTATAATTACCCTCTTTAATTTATGAATCCGTAACATGTAAAATATATGATGGTGTACATTAACTCTGTAATAACAAACGTATTATTAAATGGTATTATTTTAGGATGGGGATAATTATATGTTATAATTTAAGGCGATAAGTTTATGGTACGTATAACACATATGATTAATACCTCATTTTTCAAACCCTAATTTACTTGAGTAATTAGCCTCATTAATTACCTTAAAGTATGCTAACGTTAATTTATTCACTCTTTTTATTCTGTATTTAGTGTTTCCTTCTTTTGTTTCATTGTATCATAGAATAAACCCATTTACACATTTAGATCATTCTTCTTATTTTTCTCATTTTGATTTTTTGGGCAATACCTTATATTTTTATATATTTTGTTTTATAAAATTATTTCACGCCTTTTCCTATTTTTATTTATTTATAATTTTTGGAATTATTTGATATTTATTTTTGATTTTATATACAATTAAATGTTGATTAGTAGGTAAGCGAAGGTTCATGTCAAAAACTTGAAGAAATGCTTAATGTAATTAGGAAAGTCAATAGGTCTAGGTAGGGTGAGTTTGAAGTAAGGGAAGGGATGTGATTTGGGATGTCAATTAGATGAATTTTATCTGAAACTCAATGGGTTTTATGTGACAAATATCTAAATATATATGGATATAGAGGAGGGATAAAAATATCCATTGGATATGAGTAAGGGATCCCCAAATTTGTACTTATCTCTATAACTGTATCCGCCCCTACCTCTATTTACCTATTATAAAATTACATTTTTACTCTTTGTTTAGAAAACTTATTAATATATTTTATGAGATCAAAATTAGAAATATTATTAAACCCTAACTATCTATCAAACACCTCTAAACACTTACTTGAAACTCGAAGGAAAAGGAAATGAGACTTGATTGAGACTTATACATTATTTAAAATCATGTTTCTTTATTTCCTTTTCATTTGTGTTGCAAAATCATTATTAATCTTTCTCTCTGAGTTGCTCAACATTTTTGCATTATAAGTCTGCATCATCACAATGGTCATCCTCGCCTTCTTGTCACCACTATGCCTTGTAGCCCCCACCTCCTTGTTAGTTTTCCTCACTATCGTGTACTGCCACAATAGTCTGTTGTTCTTCGACAATTGATAAACTTGACACAAGCTCAAGTTAGAAGTTTTCATCACTTAAACAAATCTCTTTTCACATTCTTCCTCTTTTAATTACTTCTTCATGTGAGTAATGTACTTACACAGTTACACTTCTCGTTTTGTATATATATCTTGAATTGTAAACTTTTAGTGATTTTGGTGTTCAGGTTGCATGATTGATTTCGGTGCTTAGTTTAGTTAGGTTTAGCTTCCCTTTCTATTGTTGTCTATTTTAATATGATGTGACTGCTAGGTATTAGGGGTTTAAGAGTTATTTCAAAATTAATATGTTCATTTTTTATTTCCTTATTTTCATTCCAATTTGAATATATGCATTTGATTCTTCTTGCTTTATCAATTGATAGAGCTTTTAGGGATTTTCAAGGTTTCAGGAAATTAAAAAATTCTGTAGGTTTTTATTATTATTACTTATCGGGTAAATGGATCTGTCAGGTAACTAAAAACCTATTAGATATTGGGTAATGGATTATCCATTAGATATAGGGTATTCATTGGGTACGGATATGAAGAAAGGGAAAAAAAATGTTGGATTTAGGTACGAATATAGGCATGGATTTCCTTATCGAGTTTGGATTTGGGTGACTTGTAGGTTACTCGATCTGAACCTGGCCCATTACTTCTTTTTTTCCTATGCGTAATGGCAACTTATACATATCTGCTTATAGGCATATAATTACTAAAAGAAAGGGTGTAAACTTCTTTCTTCACCCATATTATTTAGTTGACAAATATAAGATGTCCCAAAAAGATTTTTCACCCTGTTCTAATCCCAAAAACTTGGCCTAAATTTATTAACCTCCTCATCAACTCCCATAAGTGAGTAGAAGAATATGAAGGCTAGCTAGGCATAAGAGGTTAGAAGAGTAAGAAGAAGAAATAAAGGAATGTAAAAAGATGTGATAAAGAAAGATGCACTTTATGGTGAGTTTGGTCATGACAAGGGAGGATGTGAAGGTGGTTCGACAAGAAAAGAAAATATGGTTGCTACTAATATTAGGAATGTTGTTGCTATTACTTGGGGCCTATCTTTAATTGTTCTAGAGGATACACTTCTTGGAGGTGATGGTTCTCTAACAATAAGAAGAAGTGGAAGAAAGAGGAAGGTTGTTTGTTAGGGTGTGTTTTGGTTAGGTATGATTTCTATAATGTTGATGAGCATTGTCTATTTTTTTTTATTTGCAACTTTTTTTTAGATTTGAAATAATTTAAGGTGTTGTTACATGCATTTTTTGGTAATTTCTTCAAGACTACCCATCTTACGGTTTCTTCCTTTGGATATTAACAGTAAGAAGAAGTGTAAGAAAGAGGAAATATGGTTGTTACTTTTTTTAGGTATTAATGATGTAATATTGATATAGCAAAACCATTATTTCTTCTATCTAGTGCCATTTTATGAGCATATGATGGTGTAACCTTTTGTATAAGAACCAGATTAGGGTGCTAGATGAAATGTGCTTGAAAATGGCTAATTAATGTTGTTGGTTATGCCGCTTTGTTTTTAAGACATGTCTAAGTTGTTGCTACTAACATGATAAGAACTAGTACTTTTGAGGATTATGTGTTTGAAAAATTGATGAACAACTACTAGTAGTATAAGTGCACACATATTTATTGCCCAAACAAGTGTTATCTTTATGTCCTAAACTTCCTGCTTGAGTTACCACACTTCTTTAAATAGTTTGTGAATTGTTTCTTAGATTTCTTATGATTATTTGTTGGCTTCAATTACTTGTTGTGCATGTGCATAATAGGTTGTGATTATGATATCTTGAGGTGTGGCCCATCAAAAGTAATTATATTTATAACATTTGTAATACTTTCTATCGAGGTTATAGACTTCTTGACATATGGAGTGTTCTATACCTATCTATGAAGTTGTATGTTATTAATTGGCTGACATCTACTTGTGTGTGGTATGATGATGATGTAGCCATTCTTTTCCTTCTTGATCCTCTATTTTTTATTCTATTCTCCAGTTTAATTTCAATGCCATGCAAAGCAACATGTGCAATAACGCTTTTTTCCATCTTTCTTTTTTTGTGTTACTCTTTATTATATCACTTCAATGATGGTGTTGATTCTTTGATAGTTTAATGAATGAAGGGTGTGTAGGAAGTAAAATAAAGTGTAGAGGATGAAGTGGAGTTTGGGTGTATTGTGTGTGGTTTTTTATAGAATAGGTAATTAGGGAGTAGATGGGAGTTAGCTAGGAGTTAGTTGTTGAGAAAGTAGTCATTGGGGGGTGAAGGTTAGTGCAAGGGGTATTTTCATAATTTAATGTTCATTTAGCAATGAGAAAATAGGGGGAAATAGTTGCTGGGATAGAAGGTTAGTGTTAGGGGTAGTTTTACAATTTTATAGTTAGTTAGGAGATAAATGAAAGGGAGAAAGAGCCATTGGAGAGAGATGTTGGATCTTAGGGGTAGTTTGGTCATTATAGATTTAAGAATATTTGTTGGAGAGAAAGAGAGAAATCTAGTGGGAAAAAATTAGGGGTATTTAATATATTAAATGTCCAAGATATGGACATAAAAATATAAAAAGGGATGAGGCTTATAAGAGGGGCATTTTTGTATATTAGGACAACATTTCATGCAAATTTTGTTTAAGTATCACATCATCACGTGCTCCTCTTTTAACAAAACTTTGATGGGGGCATACAATGTATTAAATGCTAATTACATGGGTGTTTGGTATAGTGTCAAAATTACAAAGGGTAAATGGTGTTTTTTTTCTTCTTAAATATAGGGATATCTTATAGGAGTATTCAAAGATCAGATCTTCGATAAAAAAAAACTTCTAATATTTAAAAAAAGCTTCAAATATCTAAAATTTCAGATCAAATAATAAATAATCCGTCAAATATTCAAAACATTTGAATAAGTACAAATGAGACATATTGGACAAAAAATTATTTGATTAAAAAATAATAAATTGATCTAGTTTGAACCGATATGATCTAATGATTTAATTTGAGTCTTAAATTATATTATATTCAATTATTAATTCCAAATTTTTGATAAATATTTAATCAAAATAATAATTAAAAAGTATAAAATTTACTTACAATAAACACTCTTATTTCAAGTTATACACACACACATATACATGCTTAAATACAATTAAATTTTATGAAAAATAAATAGTGTTTAGAGTATATATGTATATAATTTATCGGATCAGATATTATTTGTATTTATTGGATTAAATATTCTAGTTATTTGATTTTTTTGACCGAATCTGTTATTTGATTTAAAAAAAAAAATTAGATCAGTTATATAATTTTTCAAATCGGATTGGTTAAGATATCGGATCAGATCATCAAATATTAGATGACGTAAACGATCCTAATATCTTGCGTAGTCTTTCTTAAGAAATTTTGGTGGAGTTAGATCCCATAAGCCAACAAAATATTGTAATTATTTTTTAATGCAATGATAGTTTAGGGGAAAAAGAAAGTGACATATTAAGTTTATATAGAATTTTCTTTTCTCAATTATAATAATCAAATTTTTTGTATTAATTAAATCAGTTTTTAAATTTTAACTTCTCTATTATATCAAATCACTTATATTGAAAGAATGCTACGCATGTAATTCACTCCAACCTAATTTTATGAAAAACTACCATCCGGCCACAAAAAGGATGGGGTATAATTAAAGAGCTAAAGTTTAAAATTGACCTAATAGATACAAAAAAAATCCCATTTACCTAAATGAGAAAACAAAAGTCTATATTAACCTAATATGTAGATATATATATATATTTTTTTTAAAAAACACTAAACATTACTTATTATTCATACGAAAGCTACTTCTCGTGAACAAAAACTTCTTGGAAGAACTAGTTCTAGATCTTGTGCCACCAACTTGGCATTGGTCCATTGGATCAATGAATGAGTAAAATCTTGAACTTTAATTAAGCTTACATGAGTTTCACGGTTACAATGCAAAATGTAAAATTGAAACAATAGCTGATCTTTCGAGCTCATGGATTGCGTATTTTAACTACTGAACGGTCGAAATTGTTTAACGTTTTATCTCATTGGACCGTGGGCATCTTTTTTCTCTTAAACTAGATTTAGTATACATATGTAGACGCAAAGGGCTAAACTAGACACAGCTTGATCTGAAAACTGACTTTAGCAAGGTATCACAATTAAGTGCATGCTTGCTCTGAAATGTAAAGGTGAGATGCCGATAAATTTGAGTACATATTATGGGTCCCATAGTCTCTGATAGTGCCCATTGGTTTACCAACACGAGTCCAAGTTGCTGTAATAAAGTTTTCGCGCATCAACCCTTCTGCAAGAACATTCCCCATAAATGGTATGTACCTGCAGACACGGTAACATATAATTTAGCACACCTGCAGAACATTTACTGTAGTGGTTGCAACTTGCAAGTTGCAACTACATAAGAGAAATAAAACCTCTCATTGGAGTTTAAGGCAAGACAATACCATCTCAAACAAACTGATAATCTCTCACCTCCATTCCATGTTAGCTGTAAGGTTGTTTGACAAGAAGGTTTCATATATAACACATTCTTGCACAGAAGAATTGCGGGGCAAATCTCCTTTGGCAGTAAGACTATTGTTGCTACCCTAAGAACTTCATCACAAGCAGTTAAGCCTTCTTCCAAGGGAGATTCGCCCTGTAATGCATCCATGCAACTGGACTTGGTACCTTGAAAAATCACAACAATGAAGACAGATTTATATAGGTGTAGAATATGAGTGCAAATTTTTACGTGCATAGCATATTCGGAGCAAATGCATGCTCATGCTTGACTCGGTAGCTATGATGGCACAATGTCATTCACAAAATATGCAGAATGCCTGATTCTTTCCTTCTTGCAAGTAGCATATCCTATGGCACAATAGCACATCCTCTGTTCTGCAAAGCACTCGACCGGCAGAAGTGGTCCTGTGACTTTTATCAACAATCATGGGGACTTTTACCATTATTAAGCATATGATGCTGTTAAATTCTAAAAGGATATGATCTTATCTGCAGAGAAAGTGCAATGTAAAATAAGAATGCAAAGGTCTTTCAAGGTCAGTCTTAACCATAATTCTGGCGCCCTTTCTTAAATCGAACAGTAAAGCCACGGTACTTAGGACATCTTGTCATAACCCATGAGGGCAAAAACAAAACGGACACAAGCAGAAGTGGGGATACAAATCTAATTTTAGCTTCCAAATATGCAAGGGGAAAAGAACTTACAGAGAATTCGTGGAAGCGATGCAACAAGGATACATGTTCTTAAACAAAAATCCTGCATTAGCATCTCAGTTCTATTTCAAGATGAAAACCAGCCACAGGCTATTAAGCCTCTGGGGTCAAATGAGAACTGTCATGAAGAACCAATGCTTACATAGAAGAACTCACGAAGGTTAGGGAGAGGACAATTTATATGTGAACACACGAAAGTGAATATTAGCATAAAATTTTTCGGAGTCTGGTGATCATAAACTCAACACCAATAAGAAAAGCTCATAATATATGGATTATTATTTTCAATTTAAAAGGGGGCACATAGGCAATAAAAGGTGCTCGGTCTCTCCTAGGTCTTTAATTGTTCATCTGCGTTTTAAGCTGCAAATGAGAGTCGAGAGTTGAAACACTAAGATCATGAACAATAGGATACCCTGCTGCCTCAGCATATCCAAAACCAAGCTAGGTAGGACATACTATTGAGACATACATATGGCTTCTGAATTTTGCGGCAGCTCGGCCACGAAGAGTGAGCCTAATAATGTAAGCCAAGTTTCATGGGAGCAATTCTTTTATTCTCTAGCCTTGTCGAGATAGCAACCACCCCCACATAGTGATGACAAGCTCAAGTGCACACAATTTAAGTACGCAGAGGCCTCATGTGTTTCCTAGGGGCTTTTTTGGTATGGGTCATGGGGTAAAAAAGTCGATCATATTTTATAACTTTTACATAAAATATTTAAAAAAATAAAATAAAAATTAAATGAAATACTCATTTTAGATCACATTAAAATTTAAAATAGATATTCGTCTGATTTTTTTTATATTAATTTTAAATAGACTATAAAAAAGTTACAAGATATAGAAGGTAATTTTTTCACCCTTATTACCTCATACCAGACAATCACTTAAAAGTAATCTTCGGTAGCCAAAGCATGATATATATTTCGAACAAATAAGTTGATTTGAATGGGATGAAGAACAAAGGAAAGTTCCAAAAGTATGCTCATTTCATATGAATGTCATCGTTATTTAATTATGCATTGATGCCGGTCTTTACCAACTTCTCTTGCGGATCAAGCTAACCATAAACTCTATATGTTAACTTAAGTGAATCAGTAATATGCCATTCTATGTCAATCAATTAAGAGTTTGCCATATCATAGTTGTTCCCGGCAAGTCTAATGATGCAAATGGGTCATAACTCATAAGGGTTGAATTTGAGTCAGATCATTATAGATTGGGTTAAAATCGAATTTGTTATGTAATTGAGTTGGGTTAGGTTTGTTTCGGATTCAATTCTGGGTTGCGTTGGTTCAGACTTTGGCACATCAAAAGAAAGGAACACTATCATTTAGTGTCAGATGGAAATTCAAATCTTGCATCAATTAATTTAGAGAAAAACGACTGCCACAAAGGAAAAATGAAACGAATATAAGACTAAGATCTTCATCCTTTTCACCACGTGGACAGTCGCGCTGCATGGACATATTCATTTTATTGAAACAAATATTTCTTCATATTGATAGATTAGTGATTCTGGTGAAGCAAAGTACAGAAAAAACAGCTGCAATTGCAAGAAAATATTACTTATCAAGAGGGCACAAGCTCTAGAAATCCCCTTGTAAGATTTTTTTTCCCCAAGGGAAAAGTCTTGTGCACCTTTTTAGGCACTCTTTGGCATAATCGTTTTAGGACGTGAAGTAATGGCTGCCTATTTTCGGAAGGCGGGAGACGTGGAACCTAACTTAGGATGGATGTCCAGAACTTTAAGTTCATGATAGTCTTCAAAAATAAAGCAGAGAGATCAATATAGTTAAACTTTTTATGGGTCTCAGTATCATGATATATTTATGGAAGGGGGAGGGGTTCAATTCCCTTGACATTGTTAAATCCATCCACTACTTTCCAACTGGACTTCTACCCATGGAAAGCATCTAAAATCGGTAAAATGAAAAGTGTAAAAAATTAGATAGCAACGACAATACATAGGTCTGACTTTGGGTGGAATAATTAGGATCACGTTTATAGAAGGAGTGCCCAAGCATATGGTATGCCTATTCTTCGGCATATGCAACTCTCGGAGCGAATCATATAGCATAAGCATAAGCATATATAGAGCTCCTAACATTGTAGTAATTGTTAGTCATAATTTATGTAATGAATTATAATTAATATTAATATATAAAATTTATGCATAATCTAAAAAAAATGTGTGAAATCCTAATACATATAACAAGCATTCAATATACAAAATTTAACTATATAATATTTGTTACGGATCTTTTAAAACATACATCCAACTATTGGTGAAATTAATTTTGCCGTAAATGCAATTTATGATCACCAAAATTGATTTTTTATAGTTTCACTCCATCTTTCCTTATACTCGATGTCGATGGTGCATGTTTCTTTGGATTTCTTCTTCCTTTTTGATTTCACGTACAAACATAAATTACAAAATAATTGAAGAAAAAGCCTCCCCTATTTTCTCTCTAAAAAATGCATGTGTGTATATGTTCTTAAAAAATGGAACTCTACACTCCTGCAGAAAAGGAGAGTGCACACCACACTTTTGTGCACTAAAATCTGACGTGCAAAGGTGTGAAGTTGGTTATTATAACCAACTTTGCATTTTCCTCTTAATTACGAAATCCAGATTTGAGATGATTAAATTCAATAATTAATTTATTATTATTTTTATTTTATTATTATATGACACACATATACTTGCATCCATACTTACTTAATTCTTATTCTACCATAAAAAATTAGATAGAGATATTAATATTAAGTTTAATTACAAATATATTACTATATAATATAAATTTTATGACCAAATTTTATATTTAATTTAATATGAACTATACCAAGAATTAGTATATACATATATATATATAATATAAAATAATTTATTTATAAAATAATAACAATAGTTTTATAAAACTAAAATATATATTAGGAGTAATTTATTATACTAAGAGCTTTAAATATTGTGGCGACTTGAATATGAATGCAAGGAATAAGAGAACTGACTTTGGAGCTGAGGAATTGCAGCACAATTCCCCCTTTTATAACGAAAAGGATGCATGTGCAAGCATCTGTCCGTACATTCCTTTTCTCTTCAATACTCTACAAATTATTGAAATCACCCATATATTATCAAGCCTAGAAAAGGAAAAATAAAATATTGACCTCTCACCGGTCTCTTTACGGGGAGAGGGGCCACAAAGATAGATGTACGGACCGGATAAAGCATGCTAGATGTCCCAATATATTTAAAACATAATCCCATTGAATTTATTTCATAAATATTTAAATTTTAATGTTTTTAAAACTTTAAAATTTAGATAATTATGTTAAGCTTTATTTATGTCTTAATAGAAATAAATTCTAAACGTTTATATCTTAATATAAATAAAATTTAAATATTTATATCTTAATAAAAATAAAAAATAAACTTTTTTATCTTAAATTATTTATTTTAAAACCTGTATGTGCATGGGATCAAAGTCTAAAATTTTATGTCATTACAAAAAAATTCAAAAACGTTTAGGTAATAAATTTCAAACATTTATGCATTTAAAATTTAAATACACTTTAGCCTTCCAAAAAGCATATATATTATGCCTTTCTTCACAGTTTCTTAAACACAACTTCTCCGAAGTTTTTCGGCAACTCGAATGTAAATGCAAGGGTTCAGAATTTATATGTTACACATTTGTCATGCCTACGCCTTACTAAGTCAGCCTTGAATATATTGTTTGTAATTTTTCCAAAAAAGTTCATCAACGTTTTAAATTTTTCTGAGGAAAGAAAAAAAATCAGTTCGTAACATTTTAATCATAACAATGTACTTCAATTTTATTCCTAAAAGGATAATTAAGATTTTAATTTCCATTTCTCTCATTTTCTAGTCTGAAGAATAATTTATAATTTGAAGACATCATGCTCAACTAACTAAATTCTTATCCATCTAAATATTAAAAAAAAGACTTGAATGTCTTCACAATAATAAGCAACAATTTAACTTGCTCACTGAACCGGTATCTTAAACAAAAGTCTTTTCTTTTCATGCATATAACAACTAATATTAGAAGGCTAAAAATGGGGTAGATGGGGATTGTTGGTTGGACTTAGTAGCAGCATAGAAGTACGACCATAAAGCTATAGATAACAAATAAGGGGACTTCGAAGAGAAATTAACTCAAGATATGAGGTGTTCTTAAACATATTTAAAATAACTCTTTCTACTTGGCCATTGAGGCTATAATTCTCCCTTTGGTGTTACCACTCTTCCCTCCCCCCCTTTGCAGGTGGATGACTTGTTGCCTTTCAATCTAGTTGGTTCTTAGATACATTTTATTTGAGAACCCATTATGTAATTTTCGGGTTACCACCCTCTATTGAATTATAAAAATCACTCTTTCTACCCAAATCCTAACAATATAAAGATAAGGGTTTTATCTCTTAGAAGAGAGAGATCTAAACTTTTGAAATAAATTACACTACTTTTTCAACAACTCCAATGTCACACACTTAAACATATATGCCCAATAAATCAAGTATTGAATGCATACCTTTTGAGGCTTTCTATATATTTATATGGCATGGCTATGTAAAAAAATTCGAAATCTAAAAATAGTATCCAAAAAATCTGATCAATTTTAGTCAAAATGATATTCGATATTTATGATATCTGATTTTTGACCGGATTGCTTGATCCTGAAAATATTTGTTATTTTATTGATTATTTCAACAATATAAATAATGTATTTTTGTAGTTTTAGGTATTTAAAATTTATTTATTTTTATAATTTAAACTTTGATAATAATATTTCATACTTTTTTTAAATAAAGTATGGAACTTATATATATAAATTGATATACGATCTTTATTTTTAAAAATATTCTTGCAAAAATTCTTAAAATCGATAAAATAATAATTTTATATGAACATTAGATATATCGGAATCAACTACATATCCAGTTTGTATTATTTGGAAATCTAGAATTTGGGTAAGTAGTTTGAAGGACACATAACAATATCCAAAAAAAAAATGAATGGATGCAAATATCTAGATTTACGCACCCCTATTATATGGTATTTTTGAAGCTTGCATATTTCTTTCTTGAGTTATGAGTGTTGGATGAGTACATTTTGAGGCTTTTTAAGTGCTTATATTATGTCTTTTGAAACTTTAATATTTTTTTTTTGAGTTACACATATCAGATGTATTTGCATTGATATTATCTTCTAGTACTATATGGAAGTGAATTAATATTTAGATGGTATAGTTGAATTTTATTTTCCCCTACTTTTATTCCCATAAATAAGTTTTGTTAGCAATAGATATTGTATATACATAAGAAGCAATATACAACTCAATAACATATATTGTTTCTAGATTTTGATCTAGGCGCCTAGTTGGATTTGTTTCACATTTATCATCTTTCATGTTTCATAAAGTTTTGCACTACCACGGAAAGAGGTTTTAATAACGGTTATTTTATAGTTTTAATAACGGTTTTCAACCGTTATTGAATCGCCCGTTATTAAATCTTTAATAACGGTTCATAACCGTCATGAAAAATACACAAAAACCCGCGAATATGTGCGTAAACTTCATATTTAATAACGGTTTTTACTTAAAAACCGTTATTAAAACTCCACTTCTTTTTTTTTTTTGCAGTTTTGTTCCTGCCCACATACACAGTTACCAAATCTGTATGTTAAAACAATTACCAAATCTGCAATGTAAAACAACATCAATTCATACCAAATCTGCAATCACACCATAATTTCAATCAATCTATAATTGGTATGCATGTCTCAATACACCAACTATATTTGCAATAAAATTAGTGGGCATACCACAACTTGGTAGCTCTACACCCCAAAGTAAAGAGTTCACATATCTAGGCTGGTAGACGAAATACAAACCTAAAAATGCATGTAGAATATATAGATCGCTACCGAATGAATGAGTGCACGTGCTTGGCCTCTAACTTCATCAATTTCATCAACATTATATTGTTGGCCTCGTGCATAGTCATCGGTGAAAAACTACAACACCCATGTTTCAATTAATATACAGTTAGCCATTAGGTATGTCATGATTCATTAATAGAAAAATATGGAAAATCAAACATACATGGCTTGGATCTATGTTGACCAATCTATTCTAGACTATAAGATCCATTGCTCGTCTTCTTCACTTGAACCCTTAAAAACTTCAATTTCATCATCATCATCTAAGTTCCTTTGTCTCGAAGATCTTCAATTTTGGAGGTACCTGAAGCTCTTATCTCATCCATAATTACAATAAAGAGATAAACAATAGAGGAAAAACAATTCTGATAAAAGTAAAAACTAAAATAAATGAAAACATGTATTACCCTACATACAAAATAATACAAAGGTAGGTAACATATGTTACCACTATAATCAAGAGGTTATATAACACCATCATACCCTAAATTAAAGGTTCAATTTATAAAAAAGGCCCTAAAAATGTTGTATAACAAAAAAACCTAAATTTAGAGGCCAAAACGGCCTTTTTTGGGCTCCGATGTTGGCCAAACCGGATCCGCCGCTTTGCCACGTTGTAGAGCTCGAAAAATTACCCAAAATAGCCTCCTAGATCACCTAAATCCGAGGTCGCATGAAAAAGTTATGACCCTCCAAAGTTTATAGTTGAATCTAGCTCTAAATAACCTCAATAATGTCTTCTCTTTTGTTTATTATGGTTGTAGCTCTAAATAATGTTGAATCTATATTCTCCATACAAACAAATACAACAATAATATGTAAAGCTCTCGGCCAACACATGCATTTGTTAATATATAACAATAACGCAACAAATTCAACAACAAACAGCAAAATTTTCAGCCAACACATTCAACAATACATTTTCGAACGAAACCCCGACGACATGCATTTATATAAGTAGATAAAAAGTTACGAGAGGAAGAACAAACACATACATAAAGTGAGCTAGATACAAACACGATGATCAGAATGTTGAGAGAGGCAAGGGCTTCAAACACGACGGAGGATGAAGGTGCAAGTGCCAGCTAGCTTTGGAACAATGGCAGAGGTGTGGCGGTGCGAGGGTTTCCTTTACTTGAGAGGAGCCTGGTGGTGCGAGTTGGCGGTGCGAGGGTTTGCAAGGAGAAGGAAGGAGAGAAAGAGAACGAAAGTGCAGAGAGTCTGAAAATTTTGGCACGAAACAGAACTGAGCGAGAAATAAAAGTTTGATTTTGGGGTTTTAATAATGGTTCCTAGAAGAACCGTCATTAAAAGCTTCTGACTTTTGACAACGGTTCTAATATGAACCGTTATTAAATCCTCTTTTAATAACGGTTTATATAAAACCGTTATTAAAACATCCGTCCAAATTTTAACGTTGCCCTTTTAATAACGGTTTTTAACTAGAACCGTTATCAAAACTTTCCGCCGATTAATTTTCACGCGTTTGACAACGGTTTTCGAACTACCGTTATTAATGTCCCGTTATTATTTCCCGTATTTGTAGTAGTGTTGGAAGCTTTGAGATATTATATTTTTGGATTAATGTTAATTTTTGGATAGGTATTGAGTTCGATCTTTTCAAATTTATAGTTTTTTGGGTATATTAGATTTTAGATAAACATTGGATTAGAATATTAATTTTTGAGTAGTTAATGGGTTGGGGGGTTTTTCCAAATTTATATATATGTTTTGGTTATATTGGATTTTGTATAAACATCATATTGGGTTGGATCTTTTTAAATTTATATTTTTTAGGTTATATAATTTTTGGATATGTATTCGGTTGGGTCGGAAAGGTTTTGAGATCATAATTATATGGGTCACATAAAATGGGGTTTTGGGAGGATTAGGATGGTTTTTTTAGGGGCGGGTCAAAGTTTTGTTTAATCTGAGTATCCCTACTGCATGAACATTCCCCATAAATGGTCTGTACTTAACATGTATGGTAACATATAATTTAGAATACTTACACAAAAGATTTACTGTAATGGTTGAAGCTGCTAACAAAACATATAAGCTCTCCGAAGACATTTAGGCAATACAATACCAACTAAAAAAAAAACTGATAATCTCTCACCTTAATTATGTGTTTGTTGTAAGGTTGTTAAAAAAGTAGGTTTCATAACACATTCTTGCATAGAAGAATTGCGGGGCAAATCTCCTTTGGCAGTAAGACTACTCTTGCGACCCTGAGTATTCCGTCCCAAGCAGCTAAGCCTTCTTCCAAAGGAGATTTGCCCTGTAATGCATCTATGCTACTAGACTTACTACCTTGACAAAATTACAACACTGCAAGCAGATTTATATAGCTGCAGAATTTAAGTGCAAACTTTTACGTGCATAGCATATTCTGAGCAAATACATACTCATACTTGACTCGACATGGTGGAACAATGCCATTCACAAAATACGTAGTTTCCCTGATTCTTTCCTTCTTGCATGTAGTATATCCTATGGCACAATAGCACATCCTCTGCTCTACAATGTACTCAAATAGCAAATGTGGTCCTATGACTTTTATCAATAGTCTTCGGGTCTTTTGCCATTGTTCAGCATATGATGTTGTCAATTCTAAAAGGATACGAATTTTTATGCAAAGAAAGTGCAATATAAAGTAAGGATGCGAAGTTCTTTCAAGATCTATTAGTATGAAGCCTTAACCATAATTTAGGCCTTTAAGGCTACATAAACAAATTTCTTTTATGTCTATGATTTTCATTTCGACATCCATAGAACCACAAGGTTAATACTTACGATATCTCACCATAACTCATTAGCGTAGAAACAAATTAGGTACAAGCAAAAGTGGGGATAAAAATTGAGTTTTAGCTTCCAATTCCAAATGTGCAAGGGTAAAGAATTTACACTTTGTTTGGATGAAAAACTTGTGGGAGAAATTTCATTTTAAAATTAAAATTAAATTTTTTTAAACCTAAATAGCTTGTTTGGGTATCCTAAAATAGAATTTATACTTTTAAGAAGTTTTAAAATTCATTTTTAAATTCTACCGAATAAGTTTATAATGTCTTTGCATAGTTTCATGGGTAAAAATAAGGAAAATATTATTAATATTTTATCCACATTACTAATATAAAAATATATAACTAAGGAAGTTATTCAAATTCTCTATCGAAATAATGTAACTATAGAATTTTAAAAGTAAATCAATTTTGAAATTCCATTAAGTTTTATTTCAACGAAGAACTTTACAAATAATGAGATTTTAAACATAATGATATTTCAAAAAGTATTCACTTTTAAAATTTTACCAAGCAATAAAATCGTAGTAGTAGTGTTGTGATATCGGAGCAATGCAAACGATATTTTATATGTTGCAGTTGTTGCGGCGTGCTTTTTTTTTCCACAATAAATATTATTAAATACCAGTAAATATCGGTAAATATTAATAAAATATCGGCAAATATTGGTCGATAACTGATATATCTTCCATAAATACGTGAAATTCTAAATATGTTGTGTATCGCTAATTTTGCTTATAGGCTGACAAAAAATCTAATAAATATATGTCGATATTGTATATCAAGATCGATATTTAATTGTATGAATTTCACTCTTACAAATCTATTATTTAGATAAACAAATTGAATAAAGAACTTAACTAATTTCATTATTTGGATATTTTTATACATGAAATTTTGATAGAATATGAATAATACTTTTATGATATTTTAACTTGAATTTGAAAACTTTTGAGAAGTTTCAAAATTATATTTTAGAATACTCGAAGTATTTTGGTTAAAGATATTTATAAGATCTCTTTTGAAATAATTTTTTTTTCATAAGACCTTCATCCAAATGAAACCTTATTTATAAAATCCCATACTTTTTAAAGCCCTTCATCTAGACGAAGGGTTATAGAATCCGTGGAAGCATCTCAACAAAGATACATATTCCTTAAGAGTTTATTTGGTATGAATTCCATTGGAAATGGAAATATATAGATTTCCATTTCATAAGATTTTTATCTTTTGAAAAAATAAAATTGGAATTGTTGCTTGTATGCTTTGATAAATCAATCAAGATATTTAAAAATAAAAGATAGAAATGGAATTCTATTTCCATAAGTGCTCGGTTGGTATAGGGACAATAGGGGTGAAAAAAATATCCCCATATTTCATATATCTTATGTAATCTATTTGAGATTAAGTATTTTTTTTGAACAAATACCTATTTTAAATCTTAATTTGATCTAAAATTGGTATTTCATCAAAAATATTTTTATTACTCTTAAATACTTGATATAAAAAGCACAAAATATGGGGAAGAAATTCCACCCCAATTACTCCCATACTAAATAAATCCTAAATTTTTAACATTTCAAATGAGTGGTAAATGAAAATCCCACATTAGCATCTCAATTTGTTTCAAGATGAAAACCAAGCACAATACTATTGAGCCTTGAAAGCCAAATGAAAACTATCAAGAATTTATGCTCACATACAAGACACAAGTCTAGAGAGAGGACAATTTTTTGTGGGAACTTACGAAGGTGACTCTAGTTTGGATTTCGGTGTTGCCCATTGGTCATCGACTCAACACCAATAAGAAAAGCTCTCAACTTGACAGGGGGAACATGTTGCGGAAAAAGGACCGGTTGATAGCGGAATACCTTGTTCTTCCTTGTGTGTGATTAAAATGGGCAAAACAAAGATAGCAGAAATAAAAAAATAAAGACACCAAATTTTACGTGGAAAACCCTTAAAGTTGAAGGGAAAAACCACGAACCTTCCACTATGATGATAATAGGATTACAAGTAATTCTTCTCTAGTATGAACTAGAGGCTCACTCAACTTCTTTATCTAAAAGAGGATGGATTACAAAGGATGGACTCTCTCACCAACTAAGTGGTGGAACACTCAAACTTCGCTTGAGAAAATATGAGAACTTTTCTCAAGCACCTCACTTTTGTAGTGGCTCTCACTTTCTCTCTTTTTGTAGAGGATTGCTTGCTTTTCTTGATGCTCTAAGCCTTCCCAAAGACCCCTATTTATAGGAGTAGAAGGGGGTAACCCAAAAGCCATAAGATGACTCTTGAATACTCTTCTATTAAATTAAGCCAATGAAACTTTGGTAACTTACACATGATAAAATGCACTTGCCTTCTCAAATTCCCAAGAGTTACAAAGTATTAACCATCTTTGTAACTCATGCATCATCCCCATTATTATTTATTATTATTATTGTTGGGAAACCCCCTTAATTAAGGAGGGACCCCAACATAACATAGGCAACAAAAGGTGTTGACCTATCCTTGTTCTTTGATTATTCATATGAATTTTACACTGCAAATGGGAGTTGATAGTTGAATCATTAAACACGTGAACCAAGCTATCTTTGCCCATTTTAGGTGAGAGATTAAATGGATCTTAGGTTCAGGCTCTTCATTTGCCTCCTGGACAGATCGGTGGGTTGGTTCCGACCCCCTGATCGACTATGCAACCTCTATTGTTCCTGACAATGAGCAACATCTTATTGTCTCTGAATTCATTGACGCTAGGGGTACCTGAAAATGGGGGTTGTTTTCGCACCTTCTCCCTTTTCAAAAGCGGAGGTTGCTAGTACATGTACATGGATGGATGAGAATGATGTCCTACCTGGGAGCTCTCTGATGATGGCATTTCTCGGTTAGTAAAGCATACGAGCCATCATCGGAAGACGCTACTCCCTATTCCCCAAAATGGTCTTTAGCCTGGAATTTAATGGTCTGTCAAAGTGTCCTTACTTTCACCTAGGCGGCAATGCAGGACAATATTCCCACAAACAATGCCTTGTATGTGCAGTGTATCTCTGATGATAATTCTTTTTTGGCTTGTGGGGAACAGAAATCCTCCCTTCACCTCTTACGTGACTGCACTCGGGTCAGTGATTTATGTTGTGATCTTGGTTCTACTTGAATCATACTAGATATAGATGACTGGTTCTGTTGGGAAATATCCACAATTACCCCAGTTTTGAGATCTAAAATAAAATCTTCAAAACCAAGAACACAAGCACTATGCAAAATAATAACAAATCAAAGAATAATTTACCAAGAATCAAGAACACTCTCCCCGTGTTTTTATTCTTACCAATTAATCAAGAACAACCCTCTTAATTAATTCACTCAATTCTGAAACCCCATTTCCAATTGAGAATTTTCTAGATCTACTCTCTAGATCTATCGCACACCCCCGGGTTGTATTGTGCATATGCCTCACTTTGCATATCTATCGACTCTATACAAAAGAGCCTTTAAATAGGCTTTAGACAAAACTAGAACTAAATGTGAAGCGTTATAAACATAAGGGTGAAAAACAGCCATAAAATTTGGTAAAAGTAACAGACGAAAACAATCAATACCTTTGGTAAAAGGCCTTAAATGTCAATTAATAGTCTAATTGACTATATCATCTGTTTCCTAATGACCAATTAAACATTTGTCATAAATGTATTAATTGACCATAAACCCTCCTTAAGTTACGCACACCATCCTCCACTCTAGGTCCTTCCTAACCTCTATTACATTGGCTTGAACCCCGGTTTGAAAACCAACAGGTTCTATTCTAATTTGAGGCACAATATGGCGGCTCCATCTATGGATATACCTTGGAACATTATTTTTGCAATTTTCTATTGGAATCTTTGGTCACGGAGAAATCTGGATTTGCATTTGGGGGGGGGGGGGAAGTGTTACCTACTTACATGGCCTACAAGGGCGGTGAATGTCATCCGCTACTTAGCGTCTATGGAGTTCTCCTGTTGGTTGTCTACCACACGCTTGGGATAGCCTAGTACGAACAGAGTTCGGCAGGAATTGTCACGGTAACCTCCTCCAGTGGGTGTGGTAAAGGTGAATGTGGATGAGTGGCAACCTCCGAAAAATTGCCTCGGGTGGTGTTTTGTGCGATCATTGAGGCCATTGGATTTCAGGTTTTGTGGGTAACATGGGATTTGGGAGTATTACCTCAGCGGAACTTTGAGTCGTGTATCATGGGCTCCTTTTGGCTACTCTACTCAGGATTGAACGGTTATGGCTCTCCCCTGACTCAAAAGTTGTTGTATCGCTCTTCAATGGCCCTTACCCTCTATCTCATCATCAGCGACTATTGATAGAAGCATGCAAGCAGCTGACTGCAACTTTTCTCATTGTTTTTATGTCCCATAATTTTAGGTAATTCAACGGTGTCGCTGATCGTCTTGCCAGTATGATCCATGAGTTAGATTTCAGTGTTACGCTACAGGATCAAGGGTAAATAGGGAACATCCACAACGTTCATAATACAGAAAAGTTCGTCGGTCAGTAATACGTATTACCGACCATCTTTTATCGGTATTTAACGATCGGTACAAATAGGTCGATATTTAGGTGTAATACCAATAATTTATTTATTGAAATTCATCTTATTACCAATAATTAAAACTAACAGTAAAAAAATTAATTTAAATGGATGTTAATACAGATAATAAATTATTGATATTATATTTAATACCTAAGATTTAAATTTTAAATTTTAAAAATAGTTTGAATTCAAAAAACTTTATTACCGATGATTATTTTTTATTACTGACGATAACTAATTTTTTATTTGAATAATATATTATAATAAAAACCTTTTTATCGACAATTTATTGTAAGTAATTTGCTTTTTAAAATATTAAATAAAATAAAAAATAAGGTTTTGAAAATTTTTCTAAATAATATTTTAAAGACGAAGTTATTATAAAAACGTAATTTACTAAACAAACATATTGTTATTATATTTGACTTGTCAATTCTAGTATAAAACCTAAAAATCATTTTCACCACCTTTATATTATTTTGATTAGATGGCAGAGGTGGATGACATTGAGCCCATGTAGCCATAAAAGCTCTCATTTGTCTTAATTCTTCCTCTTGACACTCAAGTGTTGATTGTTGTCGAGCTATAATTTTGCTCATTTGTTTTTAGTTTTTCTTTATTTGAGATTTCTATTATTATTCTTATAGTATATTAGCATGCATCTAATTTGTAGGAGAAGCAACACGACTTGAGCCCTCCCTTGAAAGTCTTTCGTCCCACACCTTTTCTATGCCCCGGACGACTACTTAAGGCATCTTTGAGTATTGGTTCTTCATCAATTTTAGGAGGTGTAGGATCATCGGCACTCCAAGAAGCCATTTGTATCTCCTTTCGTTTTCTTAACATTTTGTTCTGTACATATAAGTAAGAGTTAGGCATATTATAAGAAATATTAAAAAAAAAATATATATAATAATTAATTACATATAACTAACTTAAAAAATTCTCCTCAACTTGGGAGTGACTCATTTGTTAATCTTGAAATGCATTTCTCTATAGGTCTCGATGGTAGGTAAAATTTTGTTTGTCTTAAAATTGGCGTATATATAAGAGAAAAGTTAATACATTACAATACATTATATAATAATAAAAAAAGAATCAAAAACCCAAAAATATCTTTTTGTAGCTATATTGTGACAATGACTATGTACCATGATAAGGAGTGGTTTGGTTTGCCCTGTTAGCATCAAATTTTTTTAGCCAAAGCCTTCACGAATAAAATAGTAATTTGTTCATGTTTTTTATATGTAATTACATTCAATTTGTATACAAAAATTTAATATTACCTTTACATCCTATGAATTCTATATATCGATACATCTTTGTCATATATCTAGCTAAAAAAAATAAGGCCTATAATAATTGTCTTCCTACCAATCCTTTTTATGATCACATTAACGATCTTTGTATCGATCAACCATCATTTGATTAAGACCTAATTCAATCCTAGGCCATGAAGGATTTTCCCTCAATTGAGCTAAATCAAAATAATTCTACATATATACATAATCATAAGTTAGAAATTATATAATTTTCACTTCATTATTTAATTAAAAAAGACAATAAATAAACTTTACCTTAACTTTGGGGAGAATCTCTGCCTTATCCTCTTGAGAAACATATGATAGCCTCTTATAAAACGGTGGTATCTTTATCCTAATCTTATTTACAACACATATGGTAAACTATTTACCATATTGACCTATAACATTTAAAGTGTTTGCCTAAAAATCAAAGTCTACCTCAATCTTTTTCCTATCTATTCTTTCAAACTCCTCCAACATCATTTGTTCTCTATTTCTTTCTCCAACCCTCATCTTAGGACCTAAAACATGCATGTAAAAATTCTATCATTGAAAAAAAATAAAAGTATTCAACTAATAGTGCTAAAATAAATGTAATAGACCAAATTTGATACCTTCTGAGTTCCGACACCAAGAGTGTAGTCTATGAGAATGCGATCACCTCGCCACCATAACCTCAGGCGACAACGTCAGTTATATAGAAGCTATATAAACTATCAAATATTTTGATATATAGAAAATATACATTATGATGATACACATAAATGAACAAAGTGCAAACCATGTCAATTTCGTAGGAAATAAGATAAGATGATCTCTTACTGTAAAATTATGAGTAGGTTTGCATTTAGATTTAATACAAAAATTCAACTTATTAAACAATTACTAATTAGAATAGTAAATGCACTACCACGGAAAGGGGTTTTAATAACGGTTATTTTATAGTTTTAATAACGGTTTTCAACCGTTATTGAATCGCCCGTTATTAAATCTTTAATAACGGTTCATAACCGTCATGAAAAATACACAAAAACCCGCGAATATGTGTGTAAACTTCATATTTAATAACGGTTTTTAAGTAAAAACCGTTATTAAAACTCCAGTTTTTAATAACGGTTCTGATGAAAACCGTTATTAAAACGTAGGTTTTAATAACGGTTCTTATGAAAACCGTTATCAAAAAGTGGAGTTTTAATAACGGTTTTCATCAGAACCGTTATTAAAACAAGGTTTTAATAACGGTTTTTATAAGAACCGTTATTAAAACTCCACTTTTTTTTTTGCAGTTTTGTTCCTGCCCACATACACAGTTACCAAATCTGTATGTTAAAACAATTACCAAATCTGCAATGTAAAACAACATCAATTCATACCAAATCTGCAATCACACCATAATTTCAATCAATCTATAATTGGTATGCATGTCTCAATACACCAACTATACTTGCAATAAAATTAGTGGGCATACCACAACTTGGTAGCTCTACACCCCAAAGTAAAGAGTTCACATATCTAGGCTGGTAGACGAAATACAAACCTAAAAATGCATGGCTTGGATCTATGTTGACCAATCTATTCTAGACTATAAGATCCATTGCTCGTTTTCTTCACTTGAACCCTTAAAAACTTCAATTTCATCATCATCATCATCTAAGTTCCTTTGTCTCGAACATCTTCAATTTTGGAGGTACCTAAAGCTCTTATCTCATCCATAATTATAATAGAGGATAAAGAGATAAACAATAGAGGAAAAACAATTCTGATAAAAGTAAAAACTAAAATAAATGAAAACATGTATTACCCTACATACAAAATAATACAAAGGTAGGCAAAATATGTTACCACTATAATCAAGAGGTTATATAACACCATCATACCCTAAATTAAAGGTTCAATTTGTAAAAAGGCCCTAAAAAGGTTGTATCACAAAAAAACCTAAATTTAGAGGCCAAAACGGCCTTTTTTGGGGTCCGATATTGGCCAAACCGGCTCTGCCGCTTTGCCACGTCGTAGATCTCGAAAAATACCCAAAATAGCCTCCTAGATCACCTAAATCCGAGGTCGCATGAAAAAGTTATAACCCTCCAAAGTTTACAATTGAATCTAGCTCTAAATAACATCAATAATGTCTTCTCTTTTGTTTATTATGGTTGTAGCTCTAAATAATGTTGAATCTATATTCTCCATACAAACAAATACAACAATAATATGTAAAGCTCTCGGCCAACACATGTATTTGTTAATATATAACAATAACGCAACAAATTCAACAACAAACAGCAAAGTTTTCATCCAACACATTCAACAACACATTTTCGAACGAAACCCTGGCGACATGCATTTATATAAGTAGATAAAAAGTTACGAGAGGAAGAACAAACACGACGGTCAGAATGTTGAGAGAGGCAAGGGCTTCAAACACGACGGAGGATGAAGGTGCAAGTGCCAGCTAGCTTCGGAACAATGGCGGTGCGAGGGTTTCCTTTACTTGAGAGGAGCCTGGTGGTGCGAGTTGGCGGTGCGAGGGTTTGTAAGGAGAAGGAAGGAGAGCAAGAGAACGAAAGTGCAGAGAGTCTGAAAATTTTGGCACGAAACAGAACCGAGCGAGAAATAAAAGTTTGATTTTGGGGTTTTAATAACGGTTCCTGAGAGAACCGTTATTAAAACATCTTTTAATAACGGTTCCTGAGAGAACCGTTATTAAAACATCTTTTAATAACGGTTCCTGGAAGAACCGTCATTAAAAGCTTCTGACTTTTGACAACGGTTCTAATATGAACCGTTATTAAATCCTCTTTTAATAACGGTTTATATAAAACCGTTATTAAAACATCCGTCCAAATTTTAACATTGCCCTTTTAATAATGGTTTTTAACTAGAACCGTTATCAAAACTTCCCGCCGATTAATTTTCACGCGTTTGACAACGGTTATCGAACTACCGTTATTAATGTCCCGTTATTATTTCCCGTGTTTGTAGTAGTGATGTTATCACTATCAACAAATTCTCCTTCAGTATCTCCATCTAAAAATTCTTGTTCCATGTTGTCATCTTTAACAATGAAGTCTCTTATGTCATCTTGATCATCACTTTGGACCGCAACACTAATAGCACTAGCACATATAATCTTTAAGTTATCAAGGTCTCTGATATCAATGTTGAAGTCAACACCACTCGATTCAATGTCATCTACCACATGTATGTTTTCAAGAGCGCTATCATCTAAATCCCAAATGTTGCAATGATTAACTTCCCATACAAATTTCCAATTTGGGTAATTGTACAAACTATCCATGTACCAGACTTGTAATATGGTTCGCTTGCACACAACAATTACAGATGTACGAGTTGGGTGAAATGAGATCACATGAATACTTAGATAAGTAAGATAATTCTATGATCTCGGTTAATTGTCCATAGAACTTGTCACCGCCCTCGCTTAATACACATATGCCACTATTATGTGTTCTTGAGGTCTGTATCATGCATTGAGAATTTAAATCCATTAATTACTTAACTTGGATAAGAAAATACCATATCAAATGCTCCGAATGCCAAGGAAAACAACTCATCGGTGCATTCATGTGATCTCATTTCACCCAACTCGTACATCTGTAATTGTTGTGTGTTTTAAATAATTAATGATATAATAAACCCTAATAAATAATTATCTTAAGGTTTCAATTATTATTACTAAAAATAATGACCTTTGAATAGAACCAAGAGAGAACTTCTTTCATTTGTACTTATTTCAAATTAGCACCACCCCCACATCATTGAATATCATCCATGTGTTTACTACAAAAACAATGCATTTTTACTAGTTACTTATATATAATACTATGATAAAGAAAAATAGAGAATATAATAATACACTTACTCCAAATATTTCAATATTTCTGGACAATTGTTCAAAACATACCACTAAGTTTCTTTCTTAACTTTATTTGTTATATTCACATGTGTCTTCTTATCGATAGAGAGAGAGCCTGAAGTCGAAAAACAGACAGCTTATGCTTCTCCACCACCGCATCTACATTTCTATCTGACTTGTTGAACTTATTGTAATAACCCCAAAATTTACTAATGATTTTTAAAAAATTATAAGTGAAAGCAAATATGGTAAATTTTAGAAATGCTATCACCACACTTAGCACTAGGCAAGTTTTCCTCCACCGTTCCAGTATCAAGTGTTAAAGCTAAAAATGTACTATACACAAATTAAAGATATAACAAGAAAACAAAGTAACACGATAGTTAAATTACAAGAAATGAAATCCACTATTAGTGGTTACAAAATAAAATCATTGAAATAGGAAGTATAAGAGGTTTAAGGAAAATATTGAAATATTCTCGGATAGTCCTACGCTCTTATCCCGAGAATAAATTTTAAATAGTGCTTGTGAGCTAACCTACAAAGGCCACTGCCAATTGAATAAGCGTAGGCCCACAAAAGGAACCCTTCAGTACTATGATACTGAGTAACCCTTTATACAGGACCAATATATAAGGCCCGTATGTAACACATTATTTGCCACACATAAAACACATGAATAGGGAAATCATACAAGTATACTAAAATATAATAATCATTCAAATGGCTATATGCATTAAGATTATATTCCACAAAGGCTCATTCACTTAGAAATAACATAACTTACCAAGGGTGCATGTAAGCTATGCTCTTTATCGTATATTTAAAGAGCCAACATCATACTCAACCATGCACACCACTGCTCAACTCAAAGGTAGGCCCATAGGCCCATCAACAGAACACCATACACCGACCCATCCAGGTAGGCACAAAGGCTACTACCATATCACATCAGCAGGTCATAATCGTTCATTATTATCTGGACTCAATATAATAGTTTAGATATCAATCATCTCTTGAATTATATCCACATAGGTTCGGGACCCCACTATTATAACCAGTGGATTGGTACATATGATATAATCTAGTACATAATGCTTTTAACCACTATTATAAATGGTGGACCGATACATATGATATAATCTAGGTAGAACACTTCTATTATAACTTGTGGAACGATACATATGATATAATCTGGGGCCATACTCTCCTGACCACTATTATAACAGGTGGATAGGTACATATACTACACACGAGCCTGACCTACGTAGTGTTCCACTATAAGTGATTAGTGTTTTTCCATTTAATTATCATACCCATTCCATTTTATTTACTTGCGGGAGAGATCATGAATTTGGAGATACAAAGGTACACTAATCATACTAGTGCATAGAAGCATCACAGTATCCTACCGACTATCAACTCAAGGACGCAAATATTACTTGGCTGCACTGGTACATGAAGACACACAGTACCCCATCGATAAGGACACCTAATCTATAAGTATGCATACCCCCTAATTAGATCCGTATAGCTAAATAGAGTAATATGTAGGGTTTGACTGAGGCACTAAGGTACACTAGCAAAATCTAGAATAATCTTGGGCTAAACCACGTCTTTAGGGTAGCGACCCCTAAAGAGCCACAATTCCTGATCTCAAAGTCTTTCACTTTAAGTATTATCATCTTAATTAAAGTAACCACGAGAAACATGTTAATCACATACTTAACTATTTATAATTGTTTCTATTATTATGAAGTAATCAAAATCAGGATTATTGTCAATGTTAACTTAAGTAGTCCACTAAGACCATCATAGGTTCCAACACTTATACTTAAGCACCTTAGGTCAAAATGAAAAAAATGTCCCTATGGCTAAGGCTACCTCTTTATCAACCACTTCCATCACATAATTCACTTTTGTTTATCTACATGCCATGAAAGGGTAACTTACTATAGATATACTATTGATTTTGAATATTAAGGCACCCTACACACCAAACGATCATTTTACACATAAACCCTAACATACACTCTAGAACAACCAACATACACTCTCATGCTTAATCAACAATTAATGCACCTCCTGAATGTTTATAAAAATAACATCATAACACACCCCAATTTACCCCTAGACCATGCATACTCATTACAATACACTCCAAATTTTCAAAATACCCTTAGGCTTCATAATGTTCATGACTAGGCTTGAACATGTGATACTAAGGCCATAACTCTTATTATCATATTTAACATTAATTTATTCCTTTCATGCATGTTTATTAGCCCAACCACTATTTTACATGTAAAATTACCAAAATAATCCTAGATCATGTTTGATTGAATATCATGCTCAAATAAGTAATACTAAGGTAATAACCCTCTATTATCATATTTATCATCAATTTATACTTACCATGCATGTTTATTACACTAATCCCCATCTTACCTGCAAAATCACCAAAATGCCCTTTCTTACTTATAAAATTACTAAAATGCCCCTTCTTACTTGTAAAATTACCAAAATACCCCTTTGCCATTTAATATTAATAATCATACCCCACATGCATCAATAATACCATAAACGCCTATTATCACACTTAGCACCAATTACCAATTATCATTCATGTTTACTTAAGCAACCTCCATTTTACATGCAAAATTACTAAATAGCCCCTAGGTCATAAAATATTAATATCCATGCCCAGCATGCATTATTAACTTCATAAAACCCTTATTATTATTCTTAGTACCAATTATCACCTATCATGCATATTTACTAAGGTCTCTCCCATTAAACATGTAAAATTACTAAAATTTCCCTAGAACATAAAATATCATTATTCATGATAAAACATGTATTTGTAATGCTAAAAACCCTCATTATTATTTTCAACCTCACATAACACTTAACATACATTTTTGTTAAGATAATCAACACCATACATTAGAATTTACCAAAATGCACTTAGACCATAAAATATTGATATTTCTACTAACATTTATATTTATACTCCACCAAACTCCCATATCCATTTTATCAACATATATAACACATTAGTCACTCCATTTAGGTTTAGACATCATGATATGTCCAAATGACCAATTTTCCTATAAGGCTCATATTAATACTATTTTTACTATAATAATCCATGCTCACTTATCATAGCATGTATATATATATAACACTCATCATTAACATCAACCCATTTTTCTTAGTCACCCTTTCATACATATCACACCATATACAAGATAATATAATAATCATGGGATTAATAGTAACACATCATACTTACATAAATCACATACCAAAAGCCCTAATGTGATAACATAAGATAATCCATATATTTTAGTGGGATATAACGATTACCTTATTTCTAGCAAAAACCAAAGTTAACGGGTATCATAGTTTAAAATGCTTAAGCATTGTTTAGTAAAATTTTGTACCTAAAATAACGTCACAAGTAACATGTCATTATTAAAAGAGGAATTTTTATTCAAAATACTTATTAAATATATAGTATTAACAAACTATATTTTACCTCAATATTAGCTAAATATACTCAAAATTAGGCAGCATAACTCATGCTACTCATGCAACGTAAGCCATGCAAAGGACGTAAGGGTGAGGGGAAGGGAAAATGGAAGAAGGGGGCTCGAGTAAGAGGGTTGAGGGAGGTGGTGGAGAGGAGTTGGGGCTGGTTGTTGGGTGTAGGGGTGAGGCAGGGTGTGGGTGGTGGTTAGAGGTTGAAGTATGGCGGCTCAGGGGCAGCAAAGACAGTAGTGGTGGCTATAGGGAGAAGGTGTAGAGAAGGGAGGGAGAAGAGGAAGAAAGGAAAAGAAGGGGAAGAAAAAGGGGAGCTGCAGGGGGAGTTCGGAAAAAGTGAGGTAGGGGTGTTGGGGGTGGTGTCATGTAGCTGAGGAGAGGTTGGGATTACGGTGTAAGTGGGGAGAAAGGTGGCGAAGGGTGGCAGTGCAAGGGAAGTCGAGGGGAGAATGAGAGAAAAAGGGAGGGGATTAGGCTACAGGGTGGCATGTGGTGGCTACTTGGGACGGTGTAGAGAGGAGGTAGGATGCAGGAGTGGCTGATGTGGTGGTTGGTTAGGTGTTGGAGATGGTGAAGGGGGGCAATGAATGAGAAATAGGGGAGAAAGAGGCAGAATAGCCAGACAAAAAGAAGAGAAGGAGAAGAAAAAGAAGAGGAGGAGAGTGGGAGAGAGAGGCACACTGTGTAGGAGATTAGGTGGTGCATAGGGCTTTATAGGGAGGGTAGGTAGATGCAGGGATGAAAGTTGAAGGGGGAAGGCATGTGTGAAGGGAATGCAGGGCCTAAAATGGAAAGGAAATGGACGAGTAAAGGGGGTTGCAGGGGTGTAGGGGGAAGAAGGAGAAGAGGGGGTGAGATGGTGCAACTGGGCATTTGGCTTGACATGCAGGCGAGGAGAAGAAGGAAGAAGAGAGGGAGAAGGGCTGAGCAGGTGGCAGGCCGGCATGAAGAAAAACAAAAAAGAAGAGGGGGAGGTGGGTTGGCCTAAAGGAGAAGGAGGGAAGGAAGAAAGAAAAGAAGGTAGGTAGCTCGGGTTGGCCCAAGCAGGTGAAGAAAGAAAGGAAGAGGAGAAGAGAGCTGGGGTGGCCCAAAGAAGAAGGAAGGAAGGAAAGAAAGAAAAGGAAAAGGAAGAAAAAAGGAAAAAGGAAAAAAGGAAAAGAAAATTATTTTTAGAGTTAGGTTTAGAAATTGGGCTAAGTTTTGCTAATGGAAAAAATATTAAATTAATTTATCCAAAAATTAAAGTACTAATTTTAAAATAATTTTGTTAAAATTATGGGTTTGGAAATTTATTTAAATAAAAAGAGTAAGGTAAAATGATAAAAATATTTATATTAATTTATTAAATAATTCTCTCTATTTTTATAAATTAAGGGACCACAAAATAACTAAATTAATAATTGAAGATAAAATTATTCTGGATAATGGCTTAAATATTAAATTCTAGGTTTTTTAAAATTTAGGGTGTTACACTTAGTCTCAGCACCTTTCAGGTACATAAAACAAAAACTCAATGCTTCATCGAATACAAAACCTTCCGCAATAGAACCTTCTGGACGAACATGATTCTACATATACTCCTTCAAGTCCTTGAACTTCCTCTCAATCGGATACATCTATTTCCCATGAACCGGTTCACCGAGTCTTGCTTCTTTAGGTAAGCGGATTAGTAAGTGAACCACGACACAAAAAAAAAAGGATAGAGGAAATATGCATTCTATCTCACACAAGATTAGAACGATATGCTCTTCTTCTTTCTCCAAATATGCCATGTGAAGTTTCCTTGTACATATCTTAGTGCAGAAGTTGCATAACTCGATAATGGTGTCACTTATTTTTTTGTTTAAAAAAGAACACACACCCACTAGTATTAGATGTTGCATTACGACATGATGGTTGTGTGACTTCAACTTGCTCAATCTAGTATCAATAACATTTTTCCTAAAATTACCAGCAAAACCATCAAGAAAATTTACATCCATTAACAAGTTAAGGAATGTTGTTTTATCATGTGATGGAAGTGTATATTCATCAGCAGGTTTCATTATTTTATTCCCATCATAATAAAGATTTAGCTCATGTCTAATGTTTATATCTACTAAGTCACATCTCCTATTATCAGTGCCGTTTGAATCAACAGTACCATGTAAAGTCTTGATCAAATTAGAAGAAACATTCTTCCCAATATGCATGAAATCTAAATTATGTTATAACATAAGCATCGACCAATATGGCATCTCATAGAAGATGCTTTTCTTCTTCTAATTCAATACATCAATGCCTCTCTTTCACTTCCATAATATTTCCCAAATGAGTGACCTTGTACGTGACTCGACTACATCAAGATACTAGCATACGGTAAATTTTGAGGAGGACTTCTTTCTTAACCTTACCATTAAATAATTTACTTTTTTTTTACATTGGATGATTGTTTGGAAGAAATAATCTATGTCCAATATATCCTACATTACCTCTCAATCTAATAGATGGAGTGTCTTTATTGCAACTAGGACGTGCAAGATATCCTTTCCTAGTATATCTTAAGAGATATGATCAAGTAGGAAAATCATTAATAGTCTATAGCAACGATGCACATATTTTAAACACTTTATTCTCACAATCATCTTGTCTATCTACTCCTACCACCCAAAAATCTTTCAATTCATCAACCAACAGTCTAATAAACACATTAATATCCATCAAAGGCCCATGATGACCAAGGATTAACAAATTCAACATAAAAAATGGGTCTTTTATACATCGTTATAGGGTCAAGTTATAAGTAGTCATAATTACTAGCCACATGCAATAATTGCTATCCATGCTAAATGGATTAAACCCATTAGATGCTAATCCCATAAGAACATTTTGAGGATCAATGGAAAAATATAAATACTTAAAATCAAACTCTTTACATGCTTGTCCATCAACAGAAAGTTGTAGCACCTCTGACTCCTTAAAGCACCCAATCAAATGTCATCTCATGTCTTTAGTAGTGTGTCTGCAAGCATACAACCTCTTTAATTTCAATGTTAGAGGAAAGTACCACAACACTTTATGAGGTATTTTTTCCCTTTGTACATTTATCAACCCATTGAAAGGTCCCATATATTAAATAACTATTTCTTTAAGTATTTTCCATCCAAAAAAATTGTACAATCAAACCTACACACATGAATATATTCGTACCCTAAACCTAACTTACTCATCATCTTCTTAGCATTATAATGCTATTCAGGTAACTTATTTCTCATCAGAAGACATTCTTTCAACAACTTTAATAGTCCATCAAATGACTTATTACTCTATTTGTTCAACACCTTATGATACATCAACTTTACTAAAAAGTATAGAGAAGAAAAATTCTTACATCTGAGATATAATTTTGTCTCTATCTCCTCAAATAATTCTTCATAATATTGATTTTTATCATTCCCCAAATAACCACCTAAAGACCTCTTATCAGCTCTATTATAAAATTTTCGCCACCTAAGGGTTCATTATCGTCTATGTCATCTACACGAGGCTCATGAGTACCACCTAACAAATCACCCAAAATATGTGCCATCTCATCTCCTCTCTTCTCCTCAACTGACATTGACTCTGTTTCACTGTAGTACACCCATTTCTCATATGTTGGCATAAACCCAAAGCATAGTATGTGACTTTTAATTATACCAGGAGGGGTATCAAATATAATTGTTGCAATTCTTACGAGGACAACAAAAAAATCCATTGAAATTTAGATAATTAAATTTAGCACCTACAAAAATGACAAAATTACAGTAAACCTTAATATGAAGACCCTTATTTTAAGTTAACATTGATCTTATTTCATTTCTTTTAATTTCACAAGGGTTCAACTATGTAAAATTAAATAGTCTTAAAGATTTGAGTTTTTTTATATCATTTCATTAATTACTTTATAAGCTTAAAGAGTCATTTTTTACCTAAAATATTTAACTATTATAGATTAATCATTAAATACATTTGTGCATTACTAAATTCATTATTATTCATTTTTTACCTTCAATTATTTAATAACTAGGTTCAAGCATACCAGTAAATTATTTTCTATGATCAAGACCAAAAAAGTCGAAACAATTTCATTTAAACTTATTAAATGCTCTCTAAGGTCATGGACATTTTTTTTATCTTCATATTTGTTTAAAATATTGGCCTGACCATAAATTATTATTATTATTATTATTATTATTATACAATAACAAATGAAAATAAAATTTTCTAACTATTTATCTCTTATCTTATTCTTATTATTTATCTTATTTTTAGTAGCAAATATTAATTAAATCTAATAAGCTTGCTAAAAAAATTAAAATTACATATCACCAATTTTAGAGTCTACTAACATGCTACTTCTAAAAGCATATACACATACAAAAATACTATTGTATATACTAATTATCGACCATCAATTAAAACATTTAATATAATCTAACATACAAATACTTTTTCTAATCTAACATGCATAGTAACAACTATGTACAATATATAATCTAATTAAACACATAATATAATTATAATAATCTAATACCTTAATTATACAAAATCTAATTAATTAATTATACAAAACCAAACTATAATAATCTAATAATCCAATTATATACAATCTAATTGGAATATGTAATTAACCAATCAAACCCTAACTGCAATAATCTAATTTAGAAATTATTTCAATTTAAATTATATACAAATATAACTATAAAACAAACAAATACTTAATAATTATACCAAATTAATACTATAGGGGTGCTTGGTAGTGCTCGACTGCAAAGCAACGGTGGTCGGCTATGGTGTAGCGGTGGTCCTCCAATTACACCTAAAAAAATCATAATTAGATAACCTTAAACCAAATAATACTTAAGAAATAGAAATTATAAGCATATGAACCTTCAAAAATGAAACCAACTAAGGAGAAGGATGAAAGATAACATGAAATAATGGCGAGAAGGTCAATGATAAGAGAGAGAGAGAGAGAGAAAACCGAAGTCGAAAGAGGAAGATAGCAAATGAGGAACTAGGGCTCACGATCTAGAATATAGCATACCCTTAATGCTGATGATTTAAATCGTTAATATTAAGGGCTTTATCGTTAGTATTAAGGACGATGTATTTTTTCTCACCTAAAAAAATTGAACACTTAATACCAACTACTAATCGCTAGTATTAAGCACATATTTTCAGTATTAAGCACATATCGTCGATAATAAGCAATTCATTATTACCCCATTCCTTGGCGGCATATTTCCCATGATAAAATATCATTCACTTAATACCAATGATTTATCGTCAGTATTAAAGTCAGAATCGTTAATAATAAGATTTTTTATTTAAGCTTCACTTCTTTTGGCATAATTTTTCCTCTATGGTATTTCGATGAAATATATTACTTATTAGCAATGATACTGATCATCGGTATTAAGAAATAACTCATCGGTATTTATTTCCCATACATTTTAATAAAAAATTTGGTCAAAAAATTTTACACCACTTAACACCAATGATAAGTATCATCAATATTAAGATTGTTGGTGTTAAGCCCTTTTCTAATAATGTGATCACCCTCTCCTCCCCCCCACCTAAGGTTAAGGACCTTTTGCTTTTTTATCTTGTGGGTTCCTTAGTACATTTTGTTAGGTAACCTTATATGTAATTTTTTGGGCTACCACACCCCTTGAATAAAAAAACATGAACCAATATAGTTCATAATATTGAGGAAAGTACAACTTATGAATTTTATAGGAACTTGGCCATGAATAGTGAGCCTTGACCAAGAAAACCTAACCCGATCCAAACAATTCAAATATAATTTTAACCAAAAAATTCAAATTCAATATCGACCCAAAACAACCTAAACTTTGCTAATGCAATTGTAATACCCCATTTTTAACTAGTTATAATTATGTGTACTTAATTACATCCATTATTATAGAATATTTTATAGCCCCAAGATAATTTTGGGTGATTCGGTAGTAATTGCGATTTTGCGGCTAGGCGTACTTTGTTTATAAAATATTATTTATATATGTGAACTTTTATGTTAAAACTTGTAGAATATTCTTATAAAATTTTATTCAGGTCCTAAATGTTCTTAAATGTAAATCTAGAAATTTTGGTTTAATTTTATTTGTGTTTGTTATCCCTTTTGAATTTTATATGCAAAATATATAATTACGGTATGCTAGCTAAATATAATATCATATGTGTGTCAAAAATTATTAAAGTTTATATTTAGGTTTTAAATGATTAAATAGGATGATCTGGAAAGTTTCATGATTTTAGGAATAATTTTGGTATTTATGTTATTAATTACCTTCTAAGCTCGTTAAATAACCGTAAGTTCAATATTTTATATATCAAATCTTGTTTTCAATTCATAAAATTTTATATGTGAGTTTAAAATATTATTTAAAGGGGTTTTACAAAGTTTCGTAATTTTATGAGCTTATTTGCTATTTTTATTAATTTTATCCTCTTTATTGATCTTTTCACCACTAAAAATAATTTATAAATCCTAAAATTACTGTTCATGCACGAGATTACTTCCTTACACTTCCATGATTAGATTTTGTATCTATTTGACCATTTTCTTATTCATTCAACCAAATTTTGAGTTAAAGTTACTTTCTTACACTTTCTACCTTTACTTGTTGTGTCACTTTGGCTTTTCTTGCACTCAACCTTCTTCACTTGCATTCCCCATGATTAAAGCTGAATTTGGACCTGCACACCATCACCTACCCCATCCCTTGATTGATTGATTGGTTTTCATAAGTTTATTTAAACCTAACTACATTCCACCACCTTACACACTCAACCATCTTGTCCTTTATCATTCAAGTGTTGAACAAGCTATCCCCCCCTCTTGTGGCTGCAGATTTTTGGTCCCTCCATCATATAATTATACCCCATTTGTCTCTATTTATTTTCATTCATCATTTCTCTCACTTTCTCCTCTTGGTTGCTCCCACCTTTCTCTTCATTTTGGTTATTTTGCTAAGTATTCTTAAGCTTTGTTGAGCTTATAACTAAGACCCATCCTCCTCTCTTTATCCTTAGTCTCTTTTCTTCACTTCTAAATTTCCTTCTATCTAGCCTTTATTTATTTTTAAATAAGTAAATAAGGTTAGATTTTCGGTTAAATCGTGAAGTTGTTATACTTTATCTTCTCCTCTTGTGTCTCCATCTTTCGAAGGTGTTGATATTCTTTTGGGAATTCTTTGTGTTATTTTTCTATTTGTGCTTGGAAAGAGGTAAACCCATATGCTGCTACTAATTATATAAAAATCATGTGATAGCATGTTTAAAGTTTCTTATGTTATGCTTAAGTGTAATTTATGCTTTCTTATGATCTCATAAAAAAGTATGCATGCACCATATATTGATATTAATTTCTCTAAGTGTGTGACCATGTATTTTTATGCAAGGATATGTTAAATTTATATATGTATGATAGCATATTAAAATGGGGTTTCTTGTGTTAAAATAAGTATGCATAAATACGGTTTAATGTGCTAAATGAGCTTAATTGTGTTTTAGGGGCAAAATGGTATTTTTGTTACTCCTAAAAATTTATAGAATTGCTATTTCATATTAATTTACCTATTTTTAATGTTATTTAGTCATAACATTAGTTTTTCTTAATTCTAATAACAATTGGTATTAAAGTGGGAAATTATTGAGTAGATAACATATAACGACATTTTGGTAAAGTGTGAATAATTGGAATAATATGACCTTAATGAATTCTTGGGTTGACCTTAGAGGTAACTTTGATTTTGGTGTGGATTATTGACCCTATGATCGACTTGAGTAATTGAAATAAAATAAAAATGGTTAAGAAGGAAATTAGAATCATTGTGCATTATGTGATATTTTATGATCACCTTATTAAGATACTAATACTTAAAGTGGAAGACCTCGAGGATGGGAGGATATTGCGTTGCTTTATTGCACTAATATGACCAGAGTACTTTTATGTCTCTGGGTTACAAGTTGGGAGGATACTGTGTTGCTTTAATGCACCGGTATGACCAGTGTACTTTTATGTCTCCGGGTTATTATTTGTATCCCCTCGAGTAAATAAAATATGGAAAATTATTATATAAGGATGTAAATGGATTGTTGTGATTTGTCGGTTTGGTAGTTGCCTCCGTGCACTACTTGGGTTTGGTATGTTGGTTTGATAGTTGCATTCGTGCACTATTTGGATTTGGCACATTGGTTGGTAATTATCTCGGTGATTTCCTTATCATGTTATAAGTGAAACCGGACTTATACTAAGTGTGGCGGTAACACCCTACGTTTTTATTGGCTTAGCTTCCGCAATCAACTCTTTTTAAAGAAATTTTCAAGTGGTAAAAATGGGGGTGTTACAGCAATAATGACCCCCACCTGAATTAATCCAACCCAAAAGAAACTGACTTGATCTTAACCCATACTCAAACATAATATAAACTTGATAATGATTCACACTATAACAGATCCAAATCAAAATGGCCTAACTTAAAAAAAATATAACCCAGATATAAACCCAAATTGACTCAAGTCAAAATAAAATTCAATCCACAATTGCCACATAAAACATCAATATCATATCTTCTTAATAAGTATTTGAGTAAAAGAATATGATACTTAACTCATACAACAAAAAATATAATTAAAATAGTAAGATTTTGATCTTTTCACTTTATTTCATTTTAGATTAGCATCAAACATATCAAATTAGGTTATATCATACTAGTTGTTATTATTATTGTTCTTATTCTTATTATTATAAACATAAAAATATAATTATATTTATAATTGTCTAAGTGAATATGAAATGAAATCCTGATGCATTCTATGATCATGATAGTGCATGTATATCTATTTGTATGATGTAAGTCTAATATGTGTTTAGCATGATTTTTATAGTATGTTGTGGTCTTTCATGCTTGTGACTCCTATTAAGGAGGCAAATTGGCTTACTCAGCATGTAGTATACTGGCGCGCCCATTTGTTCATTCATCTGTTCGATCTTACGAGCAGAGGACCATGCGTAGGTTCATGAGGATGGCTGATAGTTGGCCTACTTGTGTTGGGCTTTGGGGCATAAGTACGTGGGAACCTAAAGATCTTTTGCAGGTTTCTAATTTTAACACCTCTAAAATTCACTACTGAAAAAATTTGTTTTATTTAAGGTTTAGCAAAAGTAAGAAAATCAAATCTTATAAATTTTTGGGATATTAGTGCCATGATCAGTACGAGCCTAGCCCCTAGCCGGTCCCATACTAACCACCAGACTAAAGAATAATTAACAGCCATCATAATTCAAATCCAAAACTAAGGCTTTATAAAAGCATTGAAATGATCATAAAATAGAAATTAGAGTACGCAAAAAAGGTTTACAATCAAGAGTACATAATTAAATTCCTTGAAAGGAATAAAGATTACAATACAATAAAAATCAAGTCTGAGTAAACTGGTACAACGTAAAAGAACATGAAAATTAAATCCGGCCACAATGCTCTCAAATCACCAGGCCAATTCCATGCTCAACACTCAGCCTTGCCCGATGTCTTGTAAGCATCGAAGGCATAAAAAATGGCATCACTTACCTGTATCAACTCATAGGGGCCTTCTACTCATGGGAATGAGTAGCACCGATAAAACTGGTGGTCAATACGCTACGTACTGATTAAGGTAACCATGCAACTAAGGCTAACACACAAGGCGTATAACACAAGCACGATCACATAAGTAGCATACACTCATTATAGATAAATAAAGGCCAAGCTGTAGTCCTGATCAACTGATTCTTTAAATCTTTAATTAATACTCATTTCACACCATGCCTATTATCATTCTATGTGAGTGTGGGAGCCCCACTATTGTGGCCAGTGGACTAGAAACATACAGGGTATAATGCTCCCGACCACTATTATTGCCGGTGGATCGGTCTCTAGGACAAGATGCTCTGGGCCACTATTATTCACCGGTGGACCAGTGTGGCCCCGACTCTCATGGTGTTTTACTACAAGTACTTAGTGTCTTTTCCATGTCTTATCATAATTATATGTGGTTTGTTGAGCATGGAATCCCCCACTATTATAGCCGATAGACCGAAAACATACATGGTATAATGCTCCTGGCCGCTATTATTTGCCGGTGGACCAGTCTGAGCCCGGCTCAACAATCTTCCCCTTTGAATGATTAGTATTTTCTTTGTGTCTTATTTGACAAGTTTCACCCTAGACATGCATGTCACACTCCATCTACACTTATCCTCCCAAGAGGACTCGTCCTATATCTTAAGACTTTGCCCCTCCTAACACACCCCAACATCCTTTTCTTCCTCCACTTACTTACATCGAAGGCCCAACTCCTAAGTGTGTGGTCAAGGCACACTATCTTACACCTCCAAGTCCACTCACTGTCTTATCCGAGGGTTTTCTCCAAAAACCCTAATTTGGGCCTATATGGCCCATTCTTCTCTACTTCACACATCACATCCTTTAGATTCAACCCTCATCGTTTCACTTTACTCCCACAAATACACGTGTGACCATGAAACCTTAGTTGGACACACTAAACCCTAGCATCCTTCTTTCTACATATCACCCCTCCATTTCTCACCTTCCACTCTTACTTTCTCATGATACCCATACTCACCCTAGACATGACATTCCTCCAGCCTCATCTCATACTCCACTCAACCATCAATTATTTTTATTTCATTACCTTCTCAAATTAGGGTTTTCTTCCCAACCCTAGCCAGGTCTTTTATGCACCCTTATACTAACCCACATACTATTTTTCACCAAAAGCCTCCAATCACCCACACAACTCTTCCCTTACCTTAATTACATCCCAATACAACTTTTCACACGTAAAGTTCATCCCCATGCAGACTCCATACACCCCATGCAAACCCTCAAAGTTTTTCTACAACACCCTAGAATTCCCATGTAAACCCTAGATTCTCCCATGTAAAGCCCACCTACTCTTTTATTTTATTCATAGTCCCCTCTTATTTTCCCCTTCATGGATTATGAGATATGTAGGTCAATCCCATATCCCTTGGCCAACTTATTTCCCCATTTTTCTTTTTCATCCATTCACCCCAAATAATTACATTAAATATCCTAGCATGCATTTCCTAAGGGCCATATCATATCACATCATAATCACAGTATATATATATTATACACATGCCATAAGAAAGCACATGAGCATACTTCAACTCTAAGTTGTGCTACACATAAAACAATTATAATGATAATTATAAGATACATAACATATCATGATACATGGCATGCAAGGCATACAATGCACCTAACACACATAGGGGCTTAGATACATCCTTACCTAAAACAATATCGGTCTTTGAGTATACTCCTCCGCCTCCTTAGAATTTTGACTAGGCTCACCTATAAGAGAGAAAAACTAAGGATTAATTCCCTCCTACCAAAAAAACTATTATTCCCTACCTTATTCTAATATTAGGGTTACTATTATTAAAAGAAACTTTACAAGTAAAAATAGGGTTTTTATTCTCAAGTCAGACTGCTAGGTTATTACTAGTCAAAATAGGTTTATTTTAATATTTATAACCATATTTATATTATTAAATTTAATAGCTTTATTTCTTCTAATAATAGTATTAATACTAGTTGTAGCAAAAATAGTGATATTAATAATAATAATAATAGTAATACTAATACTCATAGTAATAGAAACCCTAGTATTTTTAAGCCTAAAGCTAATAATAGGGTTAGTAATAAAAAAATAATAATATAATAATAGCAATATTAAAAAAAAATACTATTGCTAAGGATAATACTAATAATAGTAACATTCAAAATAATGATACTTATATGGATAAGGTTTAGAATTCTTTCACGCAAGTAATAATAGTAATATACTAAGGCTAGCACTAATAGTAATAATAATAATAATAGTAATGATAACAATAACAACAACAACAACAATGAATAATAATACTAGTAATAGCAATAACAATAACTATAGTACCAATAACAATAATAAAAGCGTTAAGAATAATATTAGTAATAGTAATATTTAAATAGAAAATAATAATAATAAGGTTTGAATATTTTTTTAATAGCAACAAAAATGATAATATGCCAAATTTAGCATTAATAATAATAATAATAATAATAATAATAATAATAATGATGATGATGATGATGATGATGATGATGATGATGATGATGATAAAATAATGAATATTGAAATAATAATAAAATAGGGTTTCGACCCCCTAATAATAGTAATAAAATTAATATCCCGAGGTTGTAAATAATAATAAATATGAATAATAATAATAATAATAATAACATAATAATAAGAATATAAATACAAGTAAAATGGATAAATCTTGAATAATTAGGGTTTAAGGGTTGGAGGTGTTAGGACACCACTTAGGGTTGGTGGCGATTGGCGGCACCAACCCTAAGTGGAAAGAAGGTGGAAAGTTGGGTGGTTAGGGAAGGAGAGGGGGAATGAGAGGGGGATTTGAGGTGGTGGAGGTTGCCTAGGTTGAGAGGGTTGGAATGGTGGAGGCACCGCAGGCGGCGGTGGTGTGGTGGCCGAGAGTGGTGGAGAGGGAGGAAGGGAGGAGGAGAGGGAGGAAGGGGAAAATGAGGGTAGGGGAAGGTCTATTGGTGATTTTGGAGGTTATAAGGGGTGGTTGTTGCAGCGGGAGTGGTGGTGGACGACAACGCAAGGGCAGCGATGGCTGGGGTGTGGCTGATCGGGGAGTGAACTTTGTATGGCCAGGGTGACTTGTGCAGGACAAATCGATGGTGATGGAAGGTGTATTTTGGTGGGGGTGATGTAGGGATTGGTTTGGTAGGTAGCTCGGGTGGCGGCACTGGACGATGATGGTGCAACAGGTTGTTGAACAAGCGGCGGTGACAAGAGTTGGGGGTTTCTAGGTTGAGAGAAAAAAGAGTTGAAAGGAGGTTGGTAGAGGGGTATTTATAGGCTAAGGATGAGGGGGATGAGAAAGGGGGAAGAGGGAGGGTTGGTGGCAGACGTGCAGGTCGTCGGCCGGGGGCCTATGGCTGAAATAGGCCTGCCATTATTGCAGGTTTGGCATGCTCGGGAAGGGGAAAAGGAGGTGGGAGAGGGGCATGCATGAGGAGAGAGGGGGGTTGCAATTAGGTGGAGGAGAGAAAGGGAGTGACATGGAAGGGGATAGGGGCGGCAGGCTGGCATACTGTGGTGTAGAGGTCGCGTGCTTATGCCAAGAAGTGGGAAGGTCGGGCATCGAGGAGAGAGAGGGAGTAGGGGAGAAGGGAAAGAAGAAGGAGGGTGCGGTCGGTCAGTTCAAGGAGAAAAGAAGAAAGAACTGGACTAGGGCTGGGAGATTGGGGAGGTAGAAGGAAGGGCGCGCGGGTCTGGGCCGCGCCAAAGGAGAAGAAAAAAAGGTTTTGGGCCGCAAAGGGTTGGCCCAATTGGGGAAGAGGGAAAAAGAAAAGGAGAAAGAAGGGGAAAGAAGAAAAGAAAAGAAAAGAAAAGAAAGAAAATAGGGGGAAAAGGAAAAAGGGAAAAGGGAAAAAGAAAAATAAGTGGATTGGGGTATTTAGAATATTTTGGTATTTTGGGATATTTAAAAACTATGATATTTTAAATAAAATAATAATTAAATTCCCTTTTTAGGCTAATTTAGGATTTTTGAGATATTTTTCCTAAATTTCATTTTAATTAGCAAAACACCCTAATTTTTTCTAATTAAATTATTTATAAATTCCCTCTTGATTTTATCTTAATTAACCCCCTTGTTTTAATAAAATAATTTATTGAATTAATTTTCCTAATAAATCCTTAATTTTTTTATAATTCTTTAAATTACGGTTTTGGGGTATTTCACTAATGGAATAAGGTTTTGGGGCTTGCCCTACAAATGTTTTATCTCTTTTGTATTCCAATACTTCAGGTATTGTGCTCTAATATACATTTTAGTTATTTTGGGATCTGGCGTGGTCCCATTTATAACCACCTAAGATCGATATTTCTATAATATATGTTTTGAACACTCTATTTCTTATTTTGGTTTAGTTAATTTTTCTTAGCCTTGTATCTAACATGAGATGGGCGACAAATGTCTATCCTATATTAAGTGCAGTGGTAACACCCCATTTTTTCTAGGTGTATATGATATTTTTAGCTTCTGTAATGTTTTAAATGAATTTTTTTGGTATTGAAAAATGGGGGTGTTATAGTCACATATTTGAGACATGGAGACAAAGAGGCAAATGATGTATGCATGTATCACATTACATAATATGATTGTTGAGAATGAAAAAGAAACATATCTATGTGAATTTTTTTTGGTATTTTTAACTACGACAATAATGATGTAACATCTCCTACAATTAATCGTGGCCCAATAGATAACGTAAAATCAAATTTTCAAAGAGTTACCCAAGTTAAAAATTATGCTTCACCGTACCAATTTAATCATTTTTAAATTTCAAACCATTTTTAGTATTTTAATCATTACTCCCCATTTCGGTTCTTTAATCCCCTTTTGGCTTTTTTTTTTTTGAACGCTCGTCGTCCCTAGCGTCATCATCTCATGCCTTACTTCACTGTCAAGTTTTAAAATAAAGAGAACATTCGTCAATTTTATCAACAAACTAATAATCTCTTACCTTCATTATGTGTTAGCTGTAACGTTGTTTAACAAGTGGGTTTCCTAACACATTCTTGCACAGAAGAATATCGGGGCAAATCTCCTTTGGCAGTAAGACTACTATTGCTGCCCTGAGAATTTCATCGTAAGCAATTAAGCCTTCTTCCAAAGGAGATTCGCCCAGTAATGCACCCATGCAACTGGACTTACTACCTTGACAATTTACAACAATGCAGTCGGATTTATATAGGTGTAGAATATAAGTGCAAACTTCTACGTGCATAGCATATTCAGAGCAAATGCATGCTCATACTTGTCTCGATACGGTGGAACAATGCTATTCACTAAATACGTAGATTCCCTGATTCTTTCCTTCTTGCAAATAGGATATTCTAAGGCACAATAGCACATCCTCTCCTCTACAAAGTACTCAAACAGCAAATGTGGTTTTGTGACTTTTATCAACAGTCTTGGGGTCTTTTGCATGTTGTTCAGCATATGATGCTGTCAATTATAAAAGGATACGAATTTGCATACAAAGAAGATGCAATATAAAGTAAGCATGCAAAGTTCTTTCAAGGTCTATTAGTATAACCATAATCCATGCCTCTAAAGCTTCACAAACAAATTTCCTTTACACATATAATTTTCATTTCGACTTCAATCCAACAAGAAGGCTAATACTTAACAATATCTCGCCATAACCCATAGAAGCATAAACAAATCGGATACAAGCAAAAGTGGGGATACAAATTTAATTTTAGCTTCCAATTCCAAATGTGCAAGGGGAAAGAATTTATACTTTGTTTAGATGAAAAACAAGCGGGAAGAATTTCATTTCAAAAGAAATTTTATAAAATTTTCTAACCAAAATACTTTGTTAGGAATTAGGATATCCTAAAATAGAATTTAGTTACTTTTTAGAAGTTTTAAAATTCATATTAAAATTCTACCAAATAAGTTAAGAATGTGTTTACATAGTGTTATGGGTAAAAATAAGAAAAATATAATAAATATGTTATCCAAATTTCTTATATAAAAATATATAAGTAAGGAAGCTAATGAAATTCTCTATCCAAGTAATAGATTTATAAGTATGAAATTTTAAAAATAAATTAGTTTTGAAATTCCATTAGGCTTTGTTTAAATGGATAACTTTACAAATGATATGATTTTGAGAATAATGAAATTTCAAAAATGATTCACTTTTAAAATTTCAAACTTACCAGTCCATTATTTGGATAGAAAATTTTGAATAAAGAATTTGAATAATTTCGTTATTTGGATATTTTTATACATAAAGTTTTGATAGAATATGAATAATACTTTTCTTATTTTTATCTATAATACTATGCAAACTCACTATCAACTCATTTGTTGAGATTTTATTATGAATTTGAAAACTTTCACGAAGTATCAAAATTCTATTTTAAAATACTCAAAGTATTTTGGTTAAAGAAATTTATAAGTTTTGCTTATGAAATGATTTTTTTTCATAAGTCCTTTATCTAAACAAAACCTTATTTATAAAATCCCATCATTTTTAAAGCTTTTTATTTGGATTAAACCTTAGAGAAGCCATGGAAGCATCACAACAGAGACACATATTCGTTAAGAGTTTATTTGGTATGAATTCCATCGGAAATGGAAATAAAAATTTTATACCTTCAAAACAAATAAAATTGGATTTTATTTCTTGTATGCTTTAATATATTGAACAAGAGATTTTAAAAATATATAGAAATGGAGAATTCTCCATACTTCTCAATCAACAATATCAATTAATTCATCATCTGATGATTCCACAAATCTTGGAGATGTGCTTGGTTGTTAAGCAATGGATACTATGATCATAGATTGTATGGTCAAAATTCATAGAACCAACCATAGTATAAGAAAACAACGAGATTACATTGAACAAGGTTGTGAAGAAGGTCACCAATGATTATACGATAATTATTTATATGAGAATATAACATACAATGAAACACAATTTTGTCATAAATTTAGAACGAGAAGACACTTATTTCTTCAAGATGTCAAAGTAATTATTAATCATTATAAATAATTTCAAATGAGACATGATGAACTTGGTATAAACGGGTTTCCTCTATTGAAAAATTGCACAATAGTGATACACATGTTGGTATATGGAATGCTCGATGATTACATAAATGAATATATGTATATTGGAGAATCCATAGCTCTCAACTTTCTAAGCTATTTTGTTTAGGGATTGAATGAAATTTTACTTCCCAACACTTAAGAAAGCTCAATGTCAATGATGTTCAACACCTCCTTGAAATGGGTAAAAGACATGACTTTCCTAGAATGATGGAAAGTGGTAATTTTATGCATTGGAGTTGAAGAGTTATCTCGCTGCATGAAAATGTCAATTTTATCGCGGTGATTATGGTACCCCAACAATCATGCTAGAGGTTGTCACATCCTAAGATCTTTAGATATGACATGCATATTTTGGATGTTTTGGATCAAAAAATGACCTTCGTGTTCTTGCTCATTTACTAGGATTCAATAACATTTATGAAGGACAGGCATAGGAAGTTCATTATACAATGAATGACACAAAAATATCATCTTGGATATTATTTAGTAAATGACCTATATCCATATCAACCAACATTTATCACAACAATACCACTTCCTTAAGGACAAAAATGAAAGTTGGTTGTGAAATTTCAAGAATCTAATGGAATAATAGTGCAATCCTGAAAAGAGACAAGACAATATGGATGCACACGGTGCAGGTAGCCCAACAGATTCTGAACATTAGCTGGACAACAAGAAACAATTACATATATATTATCAAGGAATCCGCACAACTTTAACTCAAGTCAAATTTGCTATTCCGACAACCAGTTGTAGGAAAGCTACGCTGATGACTGCTAGTTTGCGTAAACCTATGTTACTTGTGCAGGCAACTTACAATTCCAAAGGACGGTTAATCCTTAAGTTCACCAAGGATTCGGTTTACTACATTTATATCAGGATCTTTTGATTAATTAGGTGAAGAGGCATAATAGGATGAGATCTAGACGAGAAAACACAGAGCGTGCAAATAATTAATTAGATGTTCAAATCTATCGTATTTCATATTGAAGGGAGGGGAGTAGTTAATTATTATCGATTAAAAACGAACGAGTTTCTGGTTGGAAAGAGAACTAAAGCTAAGCGTATGAAGATTAATTTCAGTTAAGGTCAGTAGATACTCGTGAGACCAACCAACAAAATATAATAAAAACTTTTATCACCAAAACACCAAGCATATTCGATCAAAGGAGCTCCTTTTTGATATGCTGTGAGGGACAACAAAGTGGTCAAGGCCTTTCTGATGTGCCAGCATATCTACGGGAGGAACAACAATCCAGCGCTGGTTCTCCATGCTATTAGCCACCGATGTTCCACGTGCTTGTTCTTATTGCTTCGATCTGATGTGCTCTTATCACGAATTGGCTTCGTTGTAACACCCCAAAATTCATTAATTTTTTTTAAAAGCAGAAGAATTTAAAATTTGAAACCTGCGAATTCTGGAGATGTTACTGCGACACTTAGTACCAAACAAGTTCTCTCCGACTGTTCCAGTACCAAGTGCTAAGGCTAGAAGAAATTTAATAATCAATTATAAATCGAACCAATATAAACTTCAAATGAACATTAAATGGTTGTAAAATAGGAATCATAATGCACGTAAATAATTGTATTTCATATCTAAAAGAGAAATAAGCTTGCAATCGATAAAAAGTTCATCTGAAATACTCGATACAAATTAATAAATTATAAAAGGGTAAATCCGATACAAAAGAAATACAGAAGGAATAAATCGCATAAAGAGTAAATACGGCCATGATACTCTCGAACTTTGAACCAACCACAAGCTCAACACTCAGCTCCGCTTGATGTCTTGCCCACCTACACAAAGTCAGAAGGGCCTACTACTCGTGGGAATGAGTAGCACCTATGAAAAGGGTGATCTATACGCTACGTACTGAGTAAGGTAACCGTGCACTAAGGCCAACATATAAAATCACATAACCATGCAGAATAATAAAAAGAGCATATAGTCCATCATAATAACATACAGGCATATGAACATTCAGGTGAATATACAAAAGTCCAATTATGGTACGGATTAATTACTTAATTAGTCTCTTATTGGAATTTTTTTCACACCATACTCTTTATCAAGTCCACACGAGTACGGGAACCCCACTATTTTAGCCGTTCGGTGTCTGGCCACTATTATAGCCGGTGGATCGGTCACTTAGGGTACATGCCCTACCACTATTATATGCCGGTGGATCTGTCTGGCCCCTACTCACATGGTGTTCCACTGTAAGTAATTAATGTATTTTCCATATCTTAGCAAACTGTAGGGTTTGGTTTATTAAGCTCAGGATCCCCCACTATTTTAGCCGGTGGATCAGTCACTTAGGGTAACACTATTATACGCCGGTGGATCGGTGTCTAGGATACCACAGTACCTGGCCATTATTATGCCGATGGATCGGTTTGGGCCCGAATCAATACTCTTTTACTTTACATGGTTAATGTCTTAAGTGTCTTATTCATAACTTTTCACCCTAGACATGCATGACTCACTCTCCCCACACCTATCCTCCAACGGATTCGTTCCATATCATCAGACTCATGTACCTCCCAACTTACCCCAACATCCTTTCCTCCATATCCTATCTCATATTAGAAGTCCAACTCTTGAGTATATGTGTAACACCCCTAAAATTCACTAGTGAAAAATTTTATTTTATTTAAAAAGTTAGCGGAAGCAAATTACAAAGTTGTGAATTCGGGAGATATTACTGCAACACTTAGTACCAGATCGGTTCACTCCTGTCGTTCCAGTACCAATTGCTAAGGCTAAAAGTGTAAAACACAATTTACAATCCATATTTGAATCAGAGTAGCGTAACAAACCATTTACAAGAATAAAATCCACCAGTGGTGGTTACAATAACAACAATAACATTAAACCAGGAATTTAAAAGAGAAAGAGAAAAATCCTAACAGTTCTGGATAATTCCTTACTCTCTTTCCCATTTCCCACTTGAATAACACCTGAAAAAGACTTGTAAGGGACACTGTCCATTGAATAGGCAGGGGCCCCACGAATGGAACCTTTCATTACTATGGTACTAAGTAACCCTTTAAAATGCACTTAAAAGTAGGCCCACAATACAGCACATGATACAAAGTTATATATATATATATATAACAAGAAATATGTACACCACAATCACATACTTAACAAGTCCATCAATTATTAATAAGTCATAATGTACAATCAATGCTTCTGGGACTTAAGTCATGTCATAGTGCAAAATCAATGTGTTCGGGCCTTAAGCTATTAGTCCATCATTATTCAATCATCCCTCATATTTTATATCCATGTGAGTGTGGAAACCCCACTATTATAGCCGGTGGACCAGTCATGCAGGCAAAATGCTCCTGGCCACTATTATTCGCCGGTGGACCGATTTGGCCTCGACTCACATGGTGTTCCACTATAAATGATTAGCATTTTTCTATAACTTTATTCACATCCATGACTGGTTTTATTAAGCTCGGGATCCCCACTATTATTTCTAGTGGATCGGAATATATATCACATCATCCAAGGCAACACGCTCTTGGGCCACTAGTATATCCGGTGGATCGGTACTTATAATCATCTTCTAGGGTAACACGCTCTTGGGCCACTATTATATCCGGTGGATCGGTACTCATAATCATCTGCCAGGGCAACACGCTCCTAGGCCACTATTATAACCGATGGATCGGTACTCAATATCACAATTCAACTCGGCCCGGCTCATTAATCTTTCACTTCCATGATTAGTGTTTTTCTTTTTTAATCAGTACAACAATTCCATTTATTTACCTCGGACGGGATATCAAGAATCTAGGACACAAAGGTACACTGGTCGTACTGGAGCATACAAGCTACTCAGTACCCTTCAACTATCAACCCAGGGATGCAAAGGTACCCTAATCGTATTGGTGCATAAAGCTACTCAGTACCCTACCGACAAGGACACCTAATCCATAAGTATGCATACCCTCTAAATAGGTCCGTACAACTAGATAGAGTAAGATATAGGGTCTGGCTAGGGTAGGGATGGCAACGGGGCAGATAATACCCGAAACCCGACGGATTTTATCCGACGGATATCGAAATGGATAATGATAAACGGATATGGATACGGATATGGGTAATGGTGAAAAATATCCGGCGGATTCGGGTACGGATACGGGTACGGGGTATCCATATCCGTATCCGACGGATATCCGTTACCCATATCCGTACCCGTTTACCCGTTATATATTTACCATTTTATCCTTAACTTTTTATATAATAATAAGTTATAGTTAGAAATTAAATTGTCATTTTACATTTAACTTGGATTTTTTATATATATTTTTTATTTTTTAATATCAAAAAATAATTTTGTAGGTAAATTATATATATTATGACAGGTAAACGGGTACAAAAACGGATAAACGGGTAATTTTAATCCGTCGGATAACGGGTTTGATGTACCCGATGGATATCCGTCGGGTAACAATATCCGTGGGGTAACGATATCCGTCGGGTAACGGATTATCCGTCGGATACGGATATGGGTACAGTAACGGATATCCATGCGGGTACGGATACGGATATGGTTATCAAATTTCTTATCGGGTTCGGGTATGGATAAGGGGTACCCGCCCCGTTGCCATCCCTAGGCTGGGGCATAAAGGCACACCAGCAAATACCAAAATAATCGTGGGCTAAACCACGTCTTTAGGGTAGTCACCCCTAAAGAGCCACTATTCTTGATCTCAAGGTCTTTCACTTTAAGTATTAGTGTCTTAATTAAGGTGATCATGAAAAGCACACAATTTGATGCTTATTTACTTTTGACCATATGGATATCATTAGGCATTTCTTATTCATACGGTTATCCAAGATAACACAGAGGAATCATTAAGGCCATCATAATCTCATCCAATTCTAATTTAGGATTTACTATCATGATATTCACCAATCGTCAAATACTCTTACCTTACTATTAAGTGTTACTTAAGTCTTATTACGAACCTCCAGTGTCCCATCAACATGTTGGATATGAATTACTAATTTACCCCTTACTTGTATAGTTATTAATCCATCCCTTCCTTACTTACCAATTTACCACATCACCTTTCAGGTTGCATAATTACCAAATTATCTCTTGCTTGGTCTAGGTTACCAAGTTATCTCCTATGCTTATTAGATCACCATTCTGGGATATAATTTTACTAAAAAGTTTAGAGAAGAAAAATTCTTACATCTGGGATATAATTTTGTCTCTATCTCCTCAAATAATTCTTTATAATATTGATCCCTATCATTCCCTAAATAACCACCTAAAGTCCTCTTATCATCTCTATTATAAAATTTTCACCGCTTAAGGGTTCATTATCATCTATGTCATCTACATGAGGCTCATGAGTACCACCTAACAAATCACCCAAAATATGTGCCATCTCATCTCCTCTATTCTCCTCAACTGACATTGACTCTGTTTCACTATAGTACATCCATTTCTCATATGTTGGTATAAACCCAAAGCATAGTCTGTAACTTTTAATTACACCAGGAGGGGTACCAAATACAATTGTTGCAATTCTTACAAGGACAACAAACAAATCCATCGAAATTTAGATAATCAAATTCAGCACCTAAAGAAATAGCACAAAATCATAGTAAACCTTAAATATGAAGACCCTTATTTTAAGTTAACATTGATTTTATTTCATTTCTTTTAATTTCACAAGGGTTCAACTATATAAAATTAAACAATATTAAAGATTTGAGTTTTTTATATCATTTCATTAATTACTTTATAAGGTTAAAGATTCATTTTTTACCTACAATATTTAACTATTATAGATTAATCATTAAATACATTTGTGCATTGCCAAATTCATTATTATTCATTTTTTTACCTTTAATTTTTCAATAACTAGGTTCAAGCATACCTGTTAATTATTTTCTATGATCAAGACCTAAAAATTCGAAATAATTTCATTTAAACTTATTAAATGCTCTCTAAGGTCATGAAAATTTTTTTTATTTTCATATTTGTTTGATATATTGGCATGACCATTAATTATTATTATTATATAATAACAAATGAAAATAAAATTTTCTAACAATTTATCTCTTATCTTATTTTTATTATTTATCTTATTTTTAGTAGCAAATATTAATTAAATCTAACAAGCTCGTAAAAAATAAAAATTACATATCACCAATTTTAAAGTCTACTAACATGCTACTTCTAAAAGCATATGCACATACTAATATACTACTGTATATATTAATTACCAGCCATCAACTAAAACATTTATTATACTCTAACATACTAATATTTTTTTCTAATCTAACATGCATAGTAACAACTATGTACAATATATAATCTAATTAAACACATAATCTAATTATAATAATCTAATACCTTAATTATACAAAATCTAATTAATTAATTATAGAAAACCAAACTATAATAATCTAATAATCTAATTATATAAAATCTAATTAAAATATGTAATTAACCAATCAAACCCTAACTACAATAATCTAATTTAGAAATTATTTCAATTTAAATAATATACAAATATTACCATAAAACAAACAAATACTTAATAATTATACCAAATTAATACTATAGGGGTGCTTGGCAGTGCTTGGCAGCAAAGCAACGGTGGTCGGCTATGGTGTAGTGGTGGTCCTCTAATTACACCTAAAAAAATCATAATTAGATAACCTTAAACCAAATAATACTTAAGAAATAGAAATTATAAGCATATGAACCTTCAAAAATGAAACCAACTAAGGAGAAGGATGAAAGATAACATGAAAAAATGGCGAGAAGGTCAATGATAAGAGAGAGAGAGAGAGAGAGAACCGAAGTCGAAAGAGGAAGATAGCAAATGAGGAACTAGGGCTCACGATCTAGAATATAGCATACCCTTAATATTGATGATTTAAATCGTTAATATTAAGGCCTTTATCATTGGCATTAAGGACGATGTCATTTTTCTCACCAAAAAAAAAATTGAACACTTAATACCAACTACTAATAGCCAGTATTAAGCATATATCGTCGATAATAAGCAATTCATTATTATCCCATTCCTTGGAGGCATATTTCCCACAACAAAATATCGTTCACTTAATACCAATGATTTATCGTCATTATTAAAGTCAGAATCGTCGATAATAAGATTTTTATGTATGATTCACTTCTTTTGGCGTAATTTTTCTTCCATGGTATTTCGATGAAATATATTACTTATTACCGACAATACTGATCATCGGTATTAAGAAATAACTCATCGGTATTTATTTTCCAGACATTTTAATAACAAATTTTGGTCAAAAAATTTTGCACCACTTAACACCGATGATAAGTATCGTTGATATTAAGATCACTGTTGTTAAGCATCTTTCTTTTAATGTGATCACCCTCTCCTCTCCCCCACTTAAGGTTAAGGACCTTTTGGTTTTTGATCTTGTGGGTTCCTTCGTACATTTTTTTAGGTAACCTCACATGTAATTTTTTGGGCTACCACACCCTTTGAATATAAAAAAATGAACCAATCTAGTTCATAATATTGAGGAAATTACAACTTATGTATTTTATGGCAACTTGGCCATGAATAGTGAGCCTTGACCTAGCAAACCTAACCCGATCCGAAAAAACCAATCCAATCAAGTCAAATCTAATTTTAACTCAAAAATTCAAAAACTCGATAATAATTCACACTATAACATATCCAAATCAAAATGGCCTAACTTAAAAAACAAATCTAACCCAGATATAAACCCAAATTGACTCAAGTCAAAGTAAAATTCGATCCACAATTGCCACATAAAACATCAATATACTATCTTCTTAATAAGTATTTGAGTAAAAGAATATGATATAATTAAAATAGTAATATTTTGGTCTTTTCGCTTTATTTCATTTTAGATTAGCATCGAACATATCAAATCAGGTTATATCATACTAGTTGTTATTATTATTGTTCTTATTCTTATTATTATAAATATAAAAATATAATTATATTTATAATTGTCTAAGTGAGGATGGAATGAAATCCTGATGCATTCTATGATCATGATGGTGCGTGTATATCTATTTGTATGATGTAAGTCTACTATGTGTTTAGCAGGATTTTTATAGTATGTTATGGTCTTTCTTGCTTGTGACTCTTGTTAAGGAGGCAAATTGGCTTACTTAGCACGTAGTATACTAACGTGCACATTTGTTCATTCATCTGCTTGATCCAACGAGTAGAGGATCATGCGCAAGTCTATGAGGATGACCGATAGTTGGCCTACTTATGATGGGCTTTGGGGCATGAGAATGTGGAAACCTGGAGATCTTTTGCAGGTCCCTAATGGACTAAGGTTTTGGGGCTTTCCCTACAAATGTTTTATCTCTTTTGTATTCCAATACTTCAGGTATTATGCTCTAATATACATTTTAGTTGTTTTGGGATCCGACGTGGTCCTATTTGTAAACACCTAAGATCAATATTTCTATAATATATGTTTTGAACACTCTATTTCTTATTTTGGTTTAGTTGATTTTTCTTAGCCTTGTATCTAACATGAGATGGATGACAAACGTCCATCCTATACTAGGTACGGCAGTAACACCCCATTTTTTCTAGGTGTGTTTGATATTTTTAGCTTCTGTAATGTTTTAAATGAATTTTTTTGGCATTAAAAAATGGGAGTGTTATAGTCACATATTTGAGACATGGAGACAAAGAGGCAAATAATATATGCATGCATCACATTACATAATATGATTATTGAGAATGAAAAAGATACATATCTATGTGAATTTTTTTTTGTATTTTTTACAACGACAATAATGATGTAACATCTCCTACAATTAATCGTGGCCCAATAGCAAACGTAAAATCAAATTTTCAAAGAGTTACCGAAGTTAAAAATTATGCTTCAGCCCACCAACTTAGATCTAATTTAGTAGAATACATCTGGTAACTTGAGGCTAATAATTAGAGTATATGCTTGTATTGGTTCTCTATGTTTTAATATTTACATACCTTATATGTATTTATGTTTTTGTAATGTTGTAGTGCCAAACTAGATGCACTTATCATTAAGATAATACGTTGTTTTTGTATTTTTATTATAATACGTATATAATATTAAAAAAATATTTTATTTGCTTTATATTTTATAATTAATTATTAATGTTGTATTATAAAAACTAAAATAAATTATAAGGGGTTATTTTAAAAATTATTCAAATCTTAAATGTTCTTAAAAATCTTAAAAATTATATAGTGCTTTTTGAGGCTTTTATATTTGTGTCTTGACTTTTAAGTTAATGGATGTATCTGCATTGTTATTATCTTAAAGTATCTTTTGAGGCTTGCATATTTGTGTCTTGAGTTATGGGTGTTGGATATGTACATTTTCAGGCTTTTTAAGTAATTATATGGTGTCCTTTAAGCCTTGCATATTTGTGTTTTGAATTATAGGCACCATGTGTATTTACATTGTTATTATCTTATAGTATTAGATGGAAGTGAAATAATATTTAGATGATGTAGTAAAGCTCCTTTTTTTTTCTTCCTATACTTGGGTATTGATTGCAATGGATATTATATATACATAAGGAGCAATATACACCTCAATAAAGCATATTATTTCTAGATTAGCTGGATTAGTTATACATTTATAATCTTTGATGTTTTATATAGTTTAGAAAAAAATATTTATTTTAGTTTTGGATTAATGTTCATTTTTTGATAAGTATTGGGTTGAATCTTTTCATATTTGTAGTTTTCTGAGTTATATTTGAATTTTGGATGAACATTGAATCTGAATATTGATTTTTGGGTTGGATTTTTTTTTTAATTTATAGTTTTTTGGATTATATTGAATTTTAGATAAGCATCATATTAGATCTTTATGAATTTATAGTTTTTTAGATTATATTATATTTCGGGTAAGTATTGGATTGAGTTAGATTTATTTCATAATTATAATTTTTAAAGACATATCAGTTATCTGATTGGTTCCAATAGACTTCAGCTCATAATTATATGGGTAACATCCGATGGAGTTTCGGGTGAGGCTAATTGATTCTTTTTGGGTGGGTCAGGTTTTGTTTGCTCTAAACGCCCCTATTGCATGAACAGTTCCTATAAATGGTGATTACCTAACATGTACGGTAACATATAAGCTCTCCCAGGAGATTAAAGTAAGATTATACCAACTCAAACAAACTAATAATCTCTTACCTTCATTATGTGTTAGCTGTAACGTTGTTTAACAAGTGGGTTCCATAACACATTAATCTTGCACAGAAGAATTGCGGGGCAAATCTCCTTTGGCAGTAAGACTACTCTTGCTGCCCTGAGAATTTCATCGTAAGCAATTAAGCCTTCTTCCAAAGGAGATTCGCCCAGTAATGCACCCATGCAACTGGACTTACTACCTTGACAGTTTACAACAATGCGGTCGGATTTATATAGGTGTAGAATATAAGTGCAAACCTTTACGTGCATAGCATATTCAGAGCAAATGCATGCTCATACTTGTCTCGATACGGTGGAACAATGCTATTCACTAAATACGTAGATTCCCTGATTCTTTCCTTCTTGCAAATAGGATATTCTAAGGCACAATAGCACATCCTCTCCTCTACAAAGTACTCAAACAACAAATGTGGTTTTGTGACTTTTATCAACAGTCTTGGGGTCTTTTGCATGTTGTTCAGCATATGATGCTGTTAATTCTAAAAGGATATGAATTTGCATACAAAGAAGATGCAATATAAAGTAAGCATGCAAAGTTCTTCCAAGGTCTATTAGTATAACCATAATCCATGCCTTTAAAGCTTCACAAACAAATTTCCTTTACACATTATTTTCATTTCAACATCAATCGAACAACAATGGTAATACTTAACGTTATCTCGCCATAACCCATAGAAGTATAAACAAATCAGATACAGGCAAAAGTGGGGATACAAATTTAATTTTAGCTTCCAATTCCAAATGTGCAAGGGGCAAGAATTTATACTTTGTTTAGATGAAAAACAAGCGGGAAGAATTTCATTTCAAAAGAAATTTTATAAAATTTTCTAACCAAAATAATTTGTTAGGAATTAGGATATCCTAAAATAGAATTTAGTTACTTTTTAGAAGTTTTAAAATTCATATTAAAATTCTACCAAATAAGTTAAGAATGTGTTTACATAGTGTTATGGGTAAAAATAAGAAAAATATAATAAATATGTTATCCAAATTTCTTATATAAAAATATATAAGTAAGGAAGCTAATGAAATTCTCTATCCAAGTAATAGATTTATAAGTATGAAATTTTAAAAATAAATTAGTTTTGAAATTCCATTAGGCTTTGTTTAAATGGATAACTTTACAAATGATATGATTTTGAGAATAATGAAATTTCAAAAATGATTCACTTTTAAAATTTCAAACTTACCAGTCCATTATTTGGATAGAAAATTTTGAATAAAGAATTTGAATAATTTCGTTATTTGGATATTTTTATACATAAAGTTTTGATAGAATATGAATAATACTTTTCTTATTTTTATCTATAATACTATGCAAACTCACTATCAACTCATTTGTTGAGATTTTATTATGAATTTGAAAACTTTCACGAAGTATCAAAATTCTATTTTAAAATACTCAAAGTATTTTGGTTTAAGAAATTTATAAGTTTTGCTTTTGAAATGATTTTTTTTTCATAAGTCCTTTATCTAAACAAAACCTTATTTATAAAATCCCATCATTTTTAAAGCTTTTTATTTGGATTAAACCTTAGAGAAGCCATGGAAGCATCACAACAGAGACACATATTCGTTAAGAGTTTATTTGGTATGAATTCCATCGGAAATGGAAATAAAAATTTTATACCTTCAAAACAAATAAAATTGGATTTTATTTCTTGTATGCTTTAATATATTGAACAAGAGATTTTCAAAATATATAGAAATGGAGAATTCTCCATACTTCTCAATCAACAATATCAATTAATTCATCGTCTGATGATTCCACAAATCTTGGAGATGTGCTTGGTTGTTAAGCAATGGATACTATGATCATAGATTGTATGGTCAAAATTCATAGAACCAACCATAGTATAAGAAAACAACGAGATTACATTGAACAAGGTTGTGAAGAAGGTCACCAATGATTATACGATAATTATTTATATAAGGATATAACATACAATGAAACACAATTTTGTCATAAATTTAGAACGAGAAGACACTTATTTCTTCAAGATGTCAAAGTAATTATTAATCATTATAAATAATTTCAAATGAGACATGATGAACTTGGTATAAACGGGTTTCCTCTATTGTAAAGTTGCACAATAGTGATACACATGTTGGTATATGGAATGCTCGATGATTGCATAAATGAATATGTGTATATTGGAGAATCCATAGCTCTCAACTTTCTAAGCTATTTTGTTTAGGGATTGAATGAAATTTTACTTCCCAACACTTAAGAAAGCTCAATGTCAATGATGTTCAACACCTCCTTGAAATGGGTAAAAGACATGACTTTCCTAGAATGATGGAAAGTGGCAATTTTATGCATTGGAGTTGAAGAGTTATCTCGCTGCATGAAAATGTCAATTTTATCGCGGTGATTATGGTACCCCAACAATCATGCTAGAGGTTGTCACATCCTAAGATCTTTAGATATGACATGCATATTTTGGATGTTTTGGATCAAAAAATGACCTTCGTGTTCTTGCTCATTTACTAGGATTCAATAACATTTATGAAGGACAGGCATAGGAAGTTCATTATACAATGAATAAAACAAAAATATCATCTTGGATATTATTTAGTAAATGACCTATATCCATATCAACCAACATTTATCACAACAATACCACTTCCTTAAGGACAAAAATGAAAGTTGGTTGTGAAATTTCAAGAATCTAATGGAATAGATGTTGAATGGGTATTTGAAGCACTGCAAGAATGTTTTGCAATTGATCGCAGTCTATCACTAATAATTTTTTTTAAATAAAATTGATCAGACACTTTTGGTACTGATTCCGACATTGAAAAAATTTTAAAACAAAAAATGATAAGGAAATATTCTTGAGACTGAAGATGACACTTCATGCTTCACATCTTGCAGCAAGATATATTATTCAACATGAATAACGAAAACTTAGATTTATGGTATGCATATATTTATGGTACAACTATTTATATAGGTATTTTATAGTTATCCTTAGACGCTTCTTGTAAACTTATTTAGTTATATTTTTTCTAAAAAGGACTTAGATTTGACTTTGATGATGGATTCCATATACGATTGCTTATGAAAACAGAATAATCCATACACGAACTAAGCAAGCTAAAGAAAGAAAGAGATGTATAAAATAAAACAAATGCACTAAAAGTGCAGATCTCTTGTATATGTAAATCATAGTTGTATATGTAAATCATAGTCCCATCGAGAAGGTTTTGCAAGCGTCACCGATTTCATTATAATTTATTGTGCAAGGTCGTGTGGAAATTAATCAACGCATGATTGGAGTTACGGATGGTAATTTTCTCATCGGTTTTGGGTTCTATCGGAAATTTCTTATTCGAATTTGGAGAGGAGTTTTAGGGATTAGGTTTGGAGATTTTTACCGAAATTTTTTTCAGGAATAAGGCCGAGATGGGTTTAGACTTTCCATCTCCGGACTTGCTAGGAAAAATTGTTTATATTTTTTTTTTCTATTCTATATGTATTATGTATATAAATTTTTTTATGTAGAATGAATAAAATCAGAAATTAGAAATGAAATTGGATTTTAAACATCAGATAAAATTTTAAGGTCAAAAAATGACAGCAGAGGTGGAATAATTCATAATTTCTGTAGGGATTGGATCAGATATTCTCTGATAAAATAAATAAAAAATAGAAAACAACCATAGATGGAGGCGGGTTCTGAAATACTTTTACTTATCAGCTTCAGGGATGGAGACCTCCCGTCCCCAATCCGTCCTGTTGTAATCCTTAATTGGAGTGATGATCTGTGATGCACGGAAACGTTGTTGTGCCTACGTTTCGCATCTCGGAAACGTTCGGAGACGGAAACAGGCAATGGAAACGCTAGACGGGGCCTAACAGTTACTGCCTTGACTGAGAGGACTCCGGGGCGAGCCATGACACACGGCAAGGCTCAGTCCAAGTGCTTGTTTTTTACGGTCTAATCACCTATCAATTTAGGTTAATTAAAATCAGTGCCGGTAAAATTATTATTAATGAATATTATGATAAATATTAGTATTATAATTACTCATATAATCATGATTATTATTATTACCCATATAATTATTATAAAAATATTTATATTATAATAATAATAATATAATTCAAACCAGGCCAATAGTAATATATTCAGATTAAATGAATTCCCATCAAATCGGATAAATAAAAATAATTTGAGTGTGATGCACGGGGAAGGCAGTTAGATGCCGTCTCCCATTCCGAAAACGTTCCCCATCTCGAAAATATTTCGAAAACTTTTTTAAATTAAAATTTATATTAATATTATTTAATTAATATTTTTATTAAAAATATATTATTTTCCTGTCCCCATCCCGGCCTCCGTGCATCACTGGTGATATATTTTTAGAACGGAAGTTTCGCCAACAAATCCATTGCCTCGTTTTGGTGATACGAATCATCTAATCAAATATTTAGTCACACGCCACCCCCATCCTAGCTAGGTTCAGTAGATCGTATAAAGGGAAGTGAAGCGGATATTCAACTACGATGTGTTCTTTCTATGCTCAAAAAAGAAGTCAAGGGTAGGCACCTCTTTTTGTTTATCTGGTACTTCGAAATAAATACGTAAAAGCAGAAGTCCAACACAACGATCTAGCTGTTATACACCTACTGCCGTAGGCCATGACCACCGAGAATGGAAAACGAAAGGAATGTAGTAAGGGAAGAGCTTTACATTTCCTCCGCATCTTTGGTTCAACATTATAAAATCGACCCCACTCGAAATTTAATTTAAATTTTTAAAAAATTAATTTAGTTTTAATATAGAATTTTAAAATAATTCTAATCATCAATTAAATATAAATTTAATTAATTTAATAGTGGTCCATATATAAAATAACTCAATTTGAAGAGAGTCTTATCCAAATTAGGGTATAAATTAAATAATAATCTGATTCAAACTTTTCAAATCTAAAATATCTTACTCGTACTTGACTCATACAAGAATATAATTTTAAACTTAATCTAAATTTAATTTACAAATATAGCATTTTATCTTATATAAATTATAATAAACTATCTTATTAATATAATTTTATGTAAACAAAAAATATGCAGCTCATATAACAACAAATAAAATTTAACTAATAAGACTTTGTTCTTCTTAATTTACTTTAATATCATATTAGTATCAATTATTTTAGATCATAGAAGTTTCTATTATTATTATTAACATAAAAATTATAATAGTAAATATAATAATTATAATATATATATATATATATATATATATTATAATAACAACAGTCATATTTATATTTGTATTTCTACTAATAATAATGATTACTATATTACTAAAGAATCAAAGATGGTAGCAACAACAACAACAATAGTAATAGCAATAATCATTACAATTAACATGATAATTATAATTATTATAGCAATCATTATACTTATGTGTATAATAGCACTTATAATTGTATTTATAATGGTTACTTTAATAATAATATTAACAATATTCATTTATTATTATTATTATTATTATTATTATTATTATTATTATTATTACATATTTTGTGATAACAATTTGTTGGTTTTTTTACATATATAATGATAAAAATTACTAAATTGTTCATAACAATACAAATAAATCATAAAATTTAATTTATTAATTATATTAAATTGATAACAATCAATATCAATGCAAATTTTAAATGGAATTAACTTGTCCTAAATCATATATGACCCAAAATTTTGTAAGCTTGAATCCACCTAATCCAATTTCAATTCGGCTTGAAGGCTATAGACTCGAATTGAATTGAACTTGAACTCAAAAAATTTTGATGGGCTAGACCCAAAATTCAATCCACGATTTTCCTCATACGAAATGACCCAACCTAAGAATAATCCAACCCAACTTATTATTATATAAGTTGGACCTGATCCTAAAAGACACCCAATCCAATTAGCTGATTAGACTCAAATCCAACCTGTGTGATCAGTTTTTCACATCTACGCATTTTGAATAGCAACACCGCATGGGCATTGTTCATCAAACAATAGGAAAGCATGCAGCTGCAATTTTGCAAGAAAATATTACTCATCTAGACGGCACGGGCTCTGAGATATTCCCTCTGTAAGAATTCTTCCATAATAATAAGGTAAAAGTTGCATGCACCTTTTTAGTCACTCTGTAGCATAATCATTTTGGGAATTGAAGAAATGGCTGCCCATTTTGGGAAGGTTGGAGACATGAAACCAACAATGTAACTTTGGAACTTCAGATTACGGCAGTCATAAAAAAAAAAAAAGCAAAGGGATCGATATAATTAATTTTCTTTATGGGTCTCATTACCATGACATATTTACGATGGAGGGAGGGAGGGGGTTGTTTCAATTCCCCTGCCATTATATTAAATTAATCCACCACTAGTTTTTAACTGAAATTCTGCCCATGGAAAGCGTCTAGACTCGGTATAGTGGAAAGGGTAAAAATTACTCCCAGATAGCAACAACACATAGGTCTGGGTTACGAGGATAATCAGGACCACGTTTATAAAAGTAAAAAAAAAAAGACGCTCCAGCTGAAAGTGTCCAAGCATATGCTATGCCTACTCTTTGGCATATCCTACTCCCTGAACGAATCATATATTAGCGTACGTGGAGTATATTATATAAAGGAGATCCTAACATTGGTTGTAATATATTATATACTAAGACCTTTAAAATATCGTGGCAAATCGAGTGTATATGCGTGGAGTAAGACTACAAATGCTGGGACTGAGGAATATATCGCTAGCAGCACCAATTTCCCCCCATTAGCGACGCATATTGCTAGCATCCGTCCATATATTCCTTTTCTCCATGCAAATATTAGTCAACACCCAGCAATTTAGTGTTTCTTTAGACATAGATATCAAGCTTAGAAAGGGGAAAAAATTGACTTTTATTCCACTCTCTTTGAGGAGGGCCCCCCCACAAAGATGGATGCAAGCATATCTTAAGTACAGCTTCTATGTATTGTGGCAACTCGAATGTGAATGCAAGGAGTAAGACTTCAGATGTGGTGTGGGCATACAATTAAATATAAAATATTGTTCACAACGCTTCGATACTTCGACACTGGAACCGCAATCACAATCGCGACCGTGATTTTATTGCTTGGTGTGGGGGTACAGGAATAAACGAGGTAAAATGAAAACAGAATATCCTAACATCTAATATTTTTCATGCCTACCTAGGGGCTAGGCCTTACTAAGTCAGTCATGAGTCAGTCTATTGTCTGCAATTTGACTGTTGTTAAGGAGAAAAAAAGGTCATAACAATGTAATTCAATTTTATTAAAAAAAACTAATTTATATTTTTCTAATTTTCTAGTCTGAAGGATAATTTATAATTTCATAACTAGAAAAGATATATATATATATATATATATATATATATATATATAAAGACTTGAATTTCTTCATAATAAAGAGCAACATTTTAATTACCCATGAGCCTAGCTTACTTTTAATGCATATAGCAACTAATATTAGAAAGTGATGAAGTGGGTAGATGGCTAGCTAGGAATTTTTAGTTGGGCTCAGTAGCAACATAGAACTAGGACCATAAGATTATCTGAATAACAAATAAGGGGAATTCTGAGAGAAATCATCCCGGGACAGATATGAGGCCTTCTCAGGCAGGTACATATATTCAAAACCACTCTTTCGTACGCCAACCCTGCGATCAAGCAAGTATGCATGCATGCATGTATATAATTAGATAATTAGGGTTCTAAATATATATTTATGGCAAATCAAGCATGCAAGTATTCAAAGAGTTGGTCGAGGAATGGCGGTGCCATTACTCGATCGGCTGAGAGATCCTGCATGCATCTGTGTGCTGTTGCCGTTCTGCCAAAAGAGACCTGCCTTGCATGCTCATTGATCCGACACAACACAAGAACACGAGTCATCGATAGGATACTTTTGAGATTCGGGATAGAGGAATGATTGGGCATTATTTCTCTTTTGGCGAAGAAATATCATGCATGCGTATCTTTCTGTTTTCCCAACGGATCACTTACCCTTCCATTCACCGTCCGATGTACTTATGTTTGACCTATATATGTCTATATAATTGCTTCACCGATCGAGTTGGATCTATTCTTGGTTCTCTGATCGACAGGAAAGCATTCCAAAGGCTCCTAGTCCTCCTATCAAACCATAACGGTGTGCATAGCATCTAGCATCCGCCTTAAAATCCTAGGCCAGCAGTTAATATATATTAGTTAGGTAAAAGATTTTCTTTTGAAGACTCGTGCCACATATTGCAGTAGAGGCGCGATTGTTGTAATGCATCATCTCACATCTTATCTCATTTGTCAATGTCGCGACACAAAATGAAGTCTCTGTAGCATTAATTTTTCTCTGCAAATATTTTTCTCCTTGCTATAATGTAAGATATCCAATTATTTGGCCTCTCTATTCGAAAGAATAACCCAACCCTATATCATAGAGAATAATTGCTTTGGTGTTTCACTTTTAGCAATTGGTTGTGTGAGACATGCAAAAAAAAAGAAGAAGAAGAAGCAGCCAAGAAGGGACCGCTGAGATGCTGCCAAAATTTCTTTAGGCTTCGCAGGGACCATAACTCCATGCAAATTAGATGAAACCTCTGCTCCCATCAATCTATATAGCATATGTTGCCCCTTCTGACAGTATATCCAATTCCAGGATGCAAACCTTTTTCTATAAATACGTATTTGAATAAGTTCCCCAACAGAAACAACAGTTAGACATGAGGATTTCATAAATAAATAAATAAAAAGGAAAGAGATAGAGATGCAGGCTCCGTCAATAACAGTGCAATTCTCCTTTGGCATGCATGCAGTATATATGTATACTTACTGTCCTGTCAAAGGAGAATTGCCCTGCTATTCACCGAAGCCAACCATGTGGTGGATTCCTGCACAATGATTGTCTTAACATTTTTTTATTTTATTTTGTTTTAATTCATTTTACTTAAGTTAATCAATAGTGGAGATTCATACTAGCCGCAGCAATGAAAGAAGCTATGAATGACATTTTAGTTTATCTAATCATGCTGCTCCTTTTCTCATTGACAGGAAAATTTCTGACGTGTTTAAGAGCCTCGCCAACATCTTAGTAAGAGAGAGCTAGGGCGCATCACAATAAATAAATAAATAAAAAGAGATCTACCGACACAGAAACTACTCACCGGTGGCCGTTTCATCTAGCATGCTCCGAAACACAAATGATTGGGCAGCCCTTCCGACTTACAAGGATTTAAGACAGGTGAGCGACGTTAGGGAATACTTCAACATTGACATCTATCCCCAAAAAGCTTACGGATATCCAAAGCAAAAAAATTTTAATTATATTGTACACTCGGTTGCTCTTTAACAAAGAGATTTTATAAATCATAGGATTCAAGCAAGGAATTCACATTTTCTACTTTTTTATTTATTTATTTCATTTTAGTTCCAATTCTTCTTCTTAAATCATGAAATCCATTTCTTTCTCCTATAGATCTGCATTCCTGCCCTTGCAATTTATTTTTACATTTCCTTATAAACTGTGTTATCGAATCAACGATTAAACCGTTGGTGTATCTGTGATCCTGTCTTCCGCACTCCAAAGAATGAGGCTCAGCAGAAGTGAATGAAGATTGATGATGAAGAATATGGTGGGTAATCCAGAAAAGAGACAAGACGATATGGATGCACATGGTGCAGGTAGCCCAACAGATTCATCCGCACAACTTTAACTCAAGTCAAATTTGCTATTCCGACAACCAGTCATAGGAAAGCTACGCTGATGACTGCTAGTTGGCGTAAACCTACGTTACTTGTGCAGACAACTTACAATTCCAGAGGACGGTTAATACTTAAGTTCACCAAGGATTCAGTTTACTACATTTATATCAGGATCTTTTGATTAATTAGGTGAAGAGGCATAATAGGATGAGATCTAGACGAGAAAACACAGAGCGTGCAAATAATTAATTAGATGTTCAAATCTATCGTAGTTCATATTGAAGGGAGGGGAGTAGTTAATTATTATCGATTAAAAATGATCATGTTTCTGGTTGGAAAGGGAACTCATGCTAAGCGTATGCAGATTAATTTCAGTTAAGGTCAGTAGATACTCGTGAGACCAACCAACAGAATATAATAAAAACTTTTATCACCAAAACACCAAGCATATTCGATCAAAGGAGCTCCTTTTTGATATGTTGTGAGAGATAACAAAGTGGTCAAGGCCTTTCTGATGTGCCAGCATATCTATGAGAGGAACAACAATCCAGCGCTGGTTCTCCATGCTATTAGCCACCGATGTTCCACGTGCTTGTTCTTATTGCTTCGATCTGCTGTGCTCTTATCACAAATCAGCTTCATATTTACGAGGCCCGTACGTAAAAGCCGATTACTCTATGCTACAACATATTCAAGTTGCTCTTCCAGATACCAGAGCATAATTATGAGCTAAGAAAAGAAGAAGACGTCCTACCTGCACAACTTCAACCTATCATGAGCTTTTTTCCTGTCGGGACACTAAAATCCTGCGGATGGGAACACCGTTTGCTTTCACATTCCTAGATCGGACAAATGGCTTTCAAGAGAAAGGGAATGTCTTTGATGATTAAGGTTCTGCACGATTTTACTTAACAATAGGAATCTTGAGTGTTAGCCAAACAAGAAACAAATCAATTTGATCTCTAAGATCATCATTTCAAACCCATTAGAGTAACTTCAATATATATAAAAAAATAAATCCCATTTTTTTATATAAATAATTTCCCAACTACAAACAGTTCTCATACAACAGACACTAAGCTAAAAAGAGGTTATTCTAGTTCTATTGAATAAAGGGACCCAATAGCATGTTCGTTATGTTTAAAATTCATGACAATGAATTACTAATTCATTTGTTTTTCTCTCCCATTATTGAACCCCATTATTTGGTATAAAAATAATACAAGAAATTGAAAATATAAAAAACATAATTATAAGATTTGTAGAAAAATAAAAGGATTAAAAATATAGTTATATTGTAATCATGGACAGAATCACAACGAATGTCGATGCCAATAAATTGTTAGACTATATATGACAGAAATTATAGACTTAATTATAATAGTTTGAGTAATTATCTTAATTGTATTTACTATGAAGAGAAGTATTTATAATACAAGGTTTTTACTAAAGCAAATGATAACCATTAGCTCTTAACAATGAGGATAATAACAGAAATAAAGACTATATCTAGGAGTAGATATATTTAAAGAGGTAAAACAAAGATTTTGATGCTTATCATTAGTTATAGGAAAGATTATTGTTATCATGCCCCCAAAAGACGGTCAACGGATGATATTAAGTAGACTGATCTTGGCTAGAAGAGTGTCGAGCCACGATTTGGATAGAGGCTTTGTGAGGAAGTCAGCAAGTTGGTCACCACTGGAAGCATGCATAATGCTGAGCTTACCCCCTTGAATTTGTTCTCAAATGAAATGAAATGCTAAAGCTAAGTGTTTCATCCGTGAATGGAACACAGGATTAGCACTAAGATGAGTGGCGCCCAAATTATCACAATAAATAACCTCCACATTTGCGATCGTAACACCAAGTTCATGTAATAAATTTTGTACCCACATAATCTCAGCAGCGGTGGTAGCCACGTCCTCGTTGTAACACCCCAAAATTCATTAATTTGTTTTAAAAGCGGAAGAATTTAAAATTTGAAACCTGCAAATTCTGGAGATGTTACTGTGACACTTAGTACCAGACCGGTTCTCTCCGACTGTTCCACTACCAAGTGCTAAGGCTAGAAGAAATTTAATAATCAATTATAAATCAAACCAATATAAAATTAAAATGAACATTAAATGGTTGTAAAATAGGAATCAGAATGCACGTAAATAATTGTATTTCATATCTAAAAGAGAAATAAGCTTGCAACCGATAAAAAGTTCATCTGAAATACTCGAAACAAATTAATAAATTATAAAAGGGTAAATCCGATACAAAAGAAATACAGAAGGAATAAATCGCATAAAGAGTAAATACGGCCATGACACTCTCGAACTTTGAGCCAACCACAAGCTTAACACTCAGCCCCGCCTGATATCTTTCCCACCTACACAAAGTCAGAAGGGCCTACTACTCGTGGGAATGAGCAACACCTATGAAAAGGGTGATCTATACGCTACGTAATGAGTAAGGTAACCGTGTACTAAGACCAACATATAAAATCACATAACCATGCTGAATAATAAAAAGAGCATATAGTCCTTCATAATAACATACAGGCATATGAACATTCAGGTGAATATACAAAAGTCCAATTATGGTACGGATTAATTACTTAATTAGTTTCTTATTGGAATTTTTTTCACACCATACTCTTTATCAAGTCCACACGAGTACGGGAACCCCACTATTTTAGCCGTTCGGTGTCTGGCCACTATTCTAGCCGGTGGATCGGTCACTTAGGGTACATGCCCTACCACTATTATATGTCGGTGGATCGGTCTGGCCCCTACTCGCATGGTGTTCCACTGTAAGTAATTAGTGTCTTTTCCATATCTTAGCAAACTATAGGGTTTGGTTTATTAAGATCAGGATCCCCCACTATTTTAGCTGGTGGATCAGTCACTTAGGGTAACACTATTATACGCCGGTGGATCGGTGTCTAGGATACTACAGTACCTGTCCACTATTATGCCGATGGATCGGTCTGGGCCTGACTCAATACTCTTTTACTTTACATGATTAATGTCTTAAGTGTCTTATTCATAACTTTTCACCCTAGACATGCATGACTCACTCTCCCCACACCTATCCTCCAACGGATTCGTTCCATATCATCAAACTCATGTACCTCCCAACTTACCCCAACATCCTTTCCTCCATATCCTATCTCATATAAGAAGTCCAACTCTTAAGTATATGTGTAACACCCCCAAAATTCACTACTGAAAATTTTTATTTTATTTAAAAAAAGTTAGCGGAAGCAAATTACAAAGCTGTGAATTCTGGAGATATTACTGCCACACTTAGTTCCAGATCGGTTCACTCCTGTCATTCCAATACCAATTGTCAAGGCTAAAAGTGTAAAACACAATTTACAATCCATATTTGAATCAGAGTAGCGTAACAAACCATTTACAAGAATAAAATCCACCAGTGGTGGTTACAATAACAACAATAACATTAAACCAGGAATTTAAAAGAGAAAGAGAAAAATCCTAACAGTTTTGGATAATTCCTTACTCTCTTTCCTGTTTCCCACTTGAACAGCACATGAAAAAGACTTGTAAGGGGCACTGCCCATTGAATAGGCAGGGGCCCCACGAATGGAACCCTTTAGTACTATGGTACTAAGTAACCCTTTAAAATGTACTTAAAAGCAGGCCCACAATACAACACATGATACAAAGCTATATATATATATATATATATATAACAAGAAATATGCACCACAATCACATACTTAACAAGTCCATCAATTATTAATAAGTCATAATGTACAATCAATGCTTCTGGAACTTAAGTCATGTCATAGTGCAAAATCAATGCGTTCGGGCCTTAAGCTATTAGTCATCATTATTCAATCATCCCTCAGATTTTATATCCACGTGAGTGTAGAAACCCCACTATTATAGCTGGTGGACCAGTCATGCAGGGTAAAATGCTCCTAGCTACTATTATTCGCCGGTGGACCGGTCTGGCCTCGACTCACATGGTGTTCCACTATAAATGATTAGTATTTTTCTATAACTTTATTCACATCCATGACTATTTTTATTAAGCTCGGGATCCCCACTATTATTGCTAGTAAATCGGAATATATATCACATCATCCAAGGCAACACTCTCTTGGGCCACTAGTATATTCGGTGGATCGGTACTTATAATCATCTTCTTGGGTAACATGCTCTTGGGCCACTATTATATCCGGTGGATGGGTACTCATAATCATCTGCCAGGGCAACACGCTCCTGGGCCACTATTATAACCGATGGATCGGTACTCAATATCACAATTCAACTCGGCCCGGCTCATTAATCTTTTACTTCCATGATTAGTGTTTTTTCTTTTTTAATCAGTACAACAATTCCATTTATTTTCCTCGAAAGGGATATCAAGAATCCAGGATACAAAGGTACACTGGTCGTACTGGTGCATACAAGCTACTCAGTACCCTTCAACTATCAACCCAGGGATGCAAATGTATCCTAATCATACTGGTGCATAAAGCTACTCAGTACCCTACCGACAAGGACATAATTTTACTAAAAAGTTTAGAGAAGAAAATTTCTTACATCTGGGATATAATTTTGTCTCTATCTCCTCAAATAATTCTTTATAATATTGATCCCTATCATTCCCTAAATAACCACCTAAAGTCCTCTTATCATCTCTATAATAAAATTGTCACCGCTTAAGGGTTCATTATTGTCTATGTCATCTACATGAGGCTCATGAGTACCACCTAACAAATCACCCAAAATATGTGCCATCTCATCTCCTCTATTCTCCTTAATTGACATTGACTCTGTTTCACTATAGTACATCCATTTCTCATATGTTGGTATAAACCCAAAGCATAGTCTGTAACTTTTAATTACACCAGGAGGGGTACCAAATACAATTGTTGCAATTCTTACAAGGACAACAAACAAATCCATCAAAATTTAGATAATCAAATTTAACACCTATAGAAATAACACAAAATCATAGTAAACCTTAATATGAAGACCCTTATTTTAAGTTAACATTGATTTTATTTCATTTATTTTAATTTCACAAGGGTTCAACTATATAATATTAAACAGTATTAAAGATTTGAGTTTTTTTATATCATTTCATTAATTACTTTATAAGGTTAAAGATTCATTTTTTACCTACAATATTTAACTATTATAGATTAATCATTAAATACATTTTTGCTTTTCCAAATTCATTATTATTCATTTTTTTACCTTTAATTTTTTAATAACTAGGTTCAAGCATACATGTTAATTATTTTCTATGATCAAGACCTAAAAAGTCGAAATAATTTCATTTAAACTTATTAAATGCTCTCTAAGGTCATGAACATTTTTTTATTTTCATATTTGTTTGATGTATTGGCATGACCATTAATTATTATTATTATATAATAACAAATGAAAATAAACTTTTCTAACTATTTATCTCTTATCTTATTTTTATTATTTATCTTATTTTTAGTAGCAAATATTAATTAAATCTAACAAACTTGTAAAATAAAAATAAAAATTACATATCACCAATTTTAAAGTCTACTAACATGCTACTTCTAAAAGCATATACACATACTAATATACTACTGTATATATTAATTACCAGCCATCAACTAAAACATTTATTATACTCTAACATACTAATATATTTTTTTCTAATCTAACATGCATAGTAACAACTATGTACAATATATAATCTAATTAAACACATAATCTAATTATAATAATCTAATACCTTAATTATACAAAATCTAATTAATTAATTATAGAAAACCAAACTATAATAATCTAATAATCCAATCATATAAAATCTAATTAAAATATGTAATTAACCAATCAAACCCTAACTACAATAATCTAATTTAGAAATTATTTCAATTTTAATAATATACAAATATTACCATAAAACAAACAAATACTTAATAATTATACCAAATTAATACTATAGGGGTGCCTGGCAGTGCTTGGCGGCAAAGCAACGGTGGTCGGCTATGGTGTAGTGGTGGTCCTTCAATTACACCTAAAAAATCATAATTAGATAACCTTAAACCAAATAATACTTAAGAAATAGAAATTATAAGCATATGAACCTTCAAAAATGAAACCAACTAAGGAGAAGGATGAAAGATAACATGAAAAAATGGCGAGAAGGTCAATGATAAGAGAGAGAGAGAGAGAGAGAGAGAACCGAAGTCGAAAGAAGAAGATAGCAAATGAGGAACTAGGGCTCACAATCTAGAATACAGCATACCCTTAATACTAATGATTTAAATTGTTAATATTAAGGCCTTTATCATTGGCATTAAGGACGGTGTCATTTTTCTCACCCAAAAAAAATTGAACACTTAATACCAACTACTAATAGCCAGTATTAAGCACATATCGTCGATAATAAGCAATTCATTATTATCCCATTCCTTGGAGGCATATTTCCCACAACAAAATATCGTTCACTTAATACCAATGATTAATCGTCATTATTAAAGTCAAAATCGTCAATAATAAGATTTTTCTGTATGATTCACTTCTTTTGGCGTAATTTTTCTTCCATGGTATTTCGATGAAATATATTACTTATTACTGACGATACTGATCATCGGTATTAAGAAATAACTCATCGGTATTTATTTTCCAGACATTTTAATAACAAATTTTGGTCAAAAAAGTTTGCACCACTTAACACCGATGATAAGTATCGTTGATATTAAGATCGTTGTTGTTAAGCATCTTTCTTGTAATGTGAACTTGTGGGTTCCTTCGTACATTTTTTTAGGTAACCTCACATGTAATTTTTTGGGCTACCACACCTTTTGAATATAAAAAAATGAACCAATCTAGTTCATAATATTGAGGAAATTACAACTTATGTATTTTATGGCAACTTGGCCATGAATAGTGAGCCTTGACCCAGCAAACCTAACCCAATCCGAACAAACCAATCCAAACAAGTCAAATCTAATTTTAACTAAAAAATTCAAATTCAATATCGACCCAAAACTACCTGAACTTTGCAAATGCACTAATGACCTCCACCTGAACTAATCCAACCCAAAAGAAACTAACTCTATCTTAACCTATACTCAAACATAATATAAACTCGATAATAATTCACACTATAACATATCCAAACCAAAATGGCCTAACTTAAAAAAACAAATCTAACCCAGATATAAACCCAAATTGACTCAAGTCAAAGTAAAATTCGATCCACAATTGCCACATAAAACATCAATATACTATCTTCTTAATAAGTATTTGAGTACAAGAATATGATATAATTAAAATAGTAATATTTTGGTCTTTTCGCTTTATTTCATTTTAGATTAGCATCGAACATATCAAACCAGGTTATATCATACTAGTTGTTATTATTATTGTTCTTATTCTTATTATTATAAATATAAAAATATAATTATATTTATAAATGTCTAAGTGAGGATGGAATGAAATCCTGATGCATTCTATGATCATGATGGTGCGTGTATATCTATTTGTATGATGTAAGTCTACTATGTGTTTAGCAGGATTTTTATAGTATGTTATGGTCTTTCTTGCTTGTGACTCTTGTTAAGGAGGCAAATTGGCTTACTTAGCACGTAGTATACTAACGTGCCCATTTGTTCATTCATCTGCTTGATCCAACGAGTAGAGGATCATGCGCAAGTCTATGAGGATGACCGATAGTTGGCCTACTTGTGTTGGGCTTTGGGGCATGAGAATGTGGAAACCTGGAGATCTTTTGCAGGTCCCTAATGGACTAAGGTTTTGGGGCTTTCCCTACAAATGTTTTATCTCTTTTGTATTCCAATACTTCAGGTATTATGCTCTAATATACCTTTTAGTTGTTTTGGGATCCGACGTGGTCCTATTTGTAAACACCTAAGATCAATATTTCTATAATATATGTTTTGAACACTCTATTTCTTATTTTGGTTTAGTTAATTTTTCTTAGCCTTGTATCTAACATGAGATGGAGACAAACGTCCATCCTATACTAGGTACGCCAGTAACACCCCATTTTTTCTAGGTGTGTTTGATATTTTTAGCTTCTGTAATGTTTTAAATGAATTTTTTTGGCATTAAAAAATGGGGGTGTTATAGTCACATATTTGAGACATGGAGACAAAGAGGCAAATAATATATGCATGCATCACATTACATAATATGATTATTGAGAATGAAAAAGATACATATCCATGTGATTTTTTTTTGTATTTTTAACAATGAAAATAATGATGTAACTTCTCCTACAATTAATCGTGGCCCAATAGCAAACATAAAATCAAATTTTCCAAGAGTTACCGAAGTTAAAAATTATGCTTCAGCCCACCAACTTAGATCTAATTTAGTAAATTACATCTGGTAACTTGAGGCTAATAATTAGAGTATATGCTTGTATTGGTTCTCTATGTTTTAATATTTACATACCTTATATGTATTTATGTTTTTGTAATGTTGTAGTGCCAAACTAGATGCACTTATCATTAAGATAATACGTTGTTTTTGTATTTTTATTATAATATGTATATAATATTAAAAAAATATTTTATTTGCTTTATATTTTATAATTAATTATTAATGTTGTATTATAAAAACTAAAATAAATTATAAGGGGTTATTTTAAAAATTATTCAAATCTTAAATGTTTTTAAAAATCTTAAAAATTATGTAGTACTTTTTTAGGCTTGTATATTTGTGTCTTGACTTTTAAGTTAATGGATGTATTTGCATTGTTATTATCTTAAAGTATCTTTTGAGTCTTGTGTATTTGTGTCTTGAGTTATGGGTGTTGGATATGTACATTTTCAGGCGTTTTAAGTACTTATATGGTGTCTTTTAAGGCTTGCATATTTGTGTTTTGAATTATAGGCACCATGTATATTTGCATTATTATTATTATCTTATGGTATTAGATGGATGTGAACTAATATTTAGATAATGTAGTAAAGCTCCTTTTTTTTTCTTCCTATACTTGGGTATTGATAGCAATGGATATTATATATACATAAGAAGCAATATACACCTCAAGAAAGCATATTATTTCTAGATTAGCTGGATTAGTTACACATTTATAATATTTCATGTTTTATACAGTTTAGAAAAAAATTTATTTATTTTAGTTTTGGATTAATGTTCATTTTTGGATAAGTATTGGGTTGAATCTTTTTAAGATTTTTAGTTTGTTGAGTTATATTTGAATTTTGGATGAACATTGAATTTGAATATTGATTTTTGGGTTGGATTTTTTTTTATAAAATTTATAGTTTTTTGGATTATATTAAATTTTAGATAGATATTATATTGAACTAGACGTTGTTGAATTTATAGTATTTTAGATTATATTATATTTCGGATAAGTAATGGCTTGGGTTAGATTTACTTCAGACTTATAATTATTTGAGATATATCAGTTATCTGATTGGGTCTGATAGACTTTGGACTCACAAATCATAATTATATGGGTAACATCCGATGGAGTTAGGGGTGAGTGAGGTGAATTGATTTTTTTGGGGTGGGTCAGGTTTTGTTTACAGTTCACATAAATGGTGATTAGCTAACATGTACGATAACATAATCCAGTATACTTGCATAAAACATTTAATGTAATGGTTGCAGCTGCTAATGAAACATATAAGCTCTCCCAGGAGATTAAAGCAAGATTATACCAACTCAAACAAACTAATAATCTCTTACCTTCATTATGTGTTAGCTGTAACGCTATTTAACAAGTGGGTTCCATAACACATTAATCTTGCACAGAAGAATTGCGGGGCAAATCTCCTTTGGCAGTAAGACTACTCTTGCTGCCCCGAGAATTTCATCGTAAGCAATTAAGCCTTCTTCCAAAGGAGATTCGCAGTCTTACTGCCCTGAGAATTTCATCGTAAGCAATTAAGCCTTCTTCCAAAGGAGATTCGCCCAGTAATGCACCCATGCAACTGGACTTACTACCTTGACAATTTACAACAATGCAGTCGGATTTATATAGGTGTAGAATATAAGTGCAAACTTCTACGTGCATAGCGTATTCAGAGCAAATGCATGCTCATACTTGTCTCGATACGGTGGAACAATGCTATTCACTAAATACGTAGATTCCCTGATTCTTTCCTTCTTGCAAATAGGATATTCTAAGGCACAATAGCACATCCTCTCCTCTACAAAGTACTCAAACAGCAAATGTGGTTTTGTGACTTTTATCAACAGTCTTGGGGTCTTTTGCATGTTGTTCAGCATATGATGCTGTCAATTATAAAAGGATACGAATTTGCATACAAAGAAGATGCAATATAAAGTAAGCATGCAAAGTTCTTTCAAGGTCTATTAGTATAACCATAATCCATGCCTCTAAAGCTTCACAAACAAATTTCCTTTACACATATAATTTTCATTTCGACTTCAATCCAACAAGAAGGCTAATACTTAACAATATCTCGCCATAACCCATAGAAGCATAAACAAATCGGATACAAGCAAAAGTGGGGATACAAATTTAATTTTAGCTTCCAATTCCAAATGTGCAAGGGGCAAGAATTTATACTTTGTTTAGATGAAAAACAAGCGGGAAGAATTTCATTTCAAAAGAAATTTTATAAAATTTTCTAACCAAAATACTTTGTTAGGAATTAGGATATCCTAAAATAGAATTTAGTTACTTTTTAGAAGTTTTAAAATTCATATTAAAATTCTACCAAATAAGTTAAGAATGTGTTTACATAGTGTTATGGGTAAAAATAAGAAAAATATAATGGTCCACGGAACCAGTAGTAATGTGATCTTAGCACCGTTGGCAATCTTCTTCCCCGGCTACGCTGCCTAACCCGTCAGTTATTACAGACCACATCCGAAACTCAGCTTTGTTGATGCCCGACTACTATAATATTCACTTGAGAGATTGTGGAAATTGGAAGATATCCGTTACAAACCATGCAACACTACACAAACCCTAACCTCATCCCGATCAAACCTTTTGCTCGATACAACATTCGCCCCATCTTCGAACAGACCAAATTACCTAGCCACTTACAGAACATCTCCTTTCGCCGAGCGTACCAAAAGGATACGGATATCAAGACATTCACGGTGTTCGTAGACAACATAGCCAAGAACATACATGCAGCGGAAGTGAAGGAGTTGTTTTCATCGGTTGGAGCTGTGGCGGATGTATACATCTACAGGAAGACAAGGAGAACCTCGAACCTCCATTTCGGGTTCATAAGGTATGCATACGAGAGGGAGGCAATCGAGGCCGTCAGAAGCATTAATAATATGCTCCTCCATGGTATTCGACTCTTCGTGAGGCGTGCACGTTTCGAAAGAGGAAAGAATTTCCAGGCGCAGGAGGACAGTAAATCAAAGGTGGAGGCAAAAGACAAAGGTGTTACCAAGGTGATCGGTGGATGGAAACCTGGGCTAAGGGATGGAAGGACATTTGCGTCGGTTGCTGGAGGTGCTGGAAACTTCTTACCAGATAGGCAGAGGCGAATCATCCCCGTGCAATTAGATGAACATGCGAAGGAATGGCTGGACAGAAGTGTGGTAGTGGAATCATTCCATCCTTCCTGGCCGATCTAACCATCCCAAAGATCATGCAAGAATGGAGCTCTGCCACCAAGGTACGAGATCTAGATCGTTTTAAAATTTTAATTACGTTTGATTCTCTAGATGAGTGCAACCTAGCCATTGCTGAGGATAGTTTGCTCCGAGACTCATTTCCAATTGTGAGGAGATGGAGATCGGATAACGCCTGTGTGCTTCGTTGCACTTGGATAGAGATTAGGGGTCTACCTATGGCAGCATGGAGGGAAGAAATTTTAAGGACTTTGGCCACCCCTTGGGGATGCTGGGTGTGCTGGGAAGAGGAGGGAGATTATGGCCTCTCAATGGAGACAACGAGGGTCTTAGTGGATACGGCATGCATGGAGGAAATAAGAGAGACTCTGGAGGTGCAGATCGGGGATACAACAGTTGTGGTGGTGGCTAAGTAAATTGGCCAAAACTACGTCCCATGGCAAACAGAATTCCAAGGGGGACGAAGAGAGACGTCGGAGGCGTCATCGTCCGGTGACAAATCCGTCCGTTTGTCCAACAACTATTTCCGTAATGATGACCTGCAGGTTGGCTTCTCGAGTATTGATCGTTCACAGGATGAGGAGGTAAGGGGTGGATCAGGGATCGAGGACAGGCGGCTCAGGGTGGCAATAGGGGTAGCCATGCAGGGCAGAAAAGGAGAGATGGAAAGAAGAGCAGTGGAGGACTTGAGGTGCTTGAATAGCCCGCAGAGTAGGCATGCAAGTAGAGAGAATCAGAATCAGCTCACTGGGATGGAAGTCTTCAAGCTGTTACCGACAACACCTGAGCAGTTGTGTGCGCAGGGAGAAGAAACAAGAGACTTTACGTGCCATGCAGGGGATGGGCGGGAGAGAAAAGTGGGAGGTAAGAGGTATGATGGGAGTTGTGGGTCCCAGGGTGCCGAATTTGGATCTGTTACGGCACCAAGCCAGAGCTTGTGGACTGGCCGACATCGATGCTTGGATTGGGGAGAAGAAGACTTTATGCAATCCTTGGTGCATAGGATGTACCCATCGCTAGGAGGTGCAACAGTCGAACATATGTCGAGGCTCACACCAAGCCTGGAGGAACAGTTTGCCTGGGAGATTAATAAGGACGGGAGTGTCGAACGAGCAAAACAAAGTAGCTCATTAGATGGGAACGAGGAAATTAGTGGAAGGAAAACCAGCGGAGGAGAGTGGCAGCAATTTATAGAGAATGAGGAGGAAGAGGAAACAGATTCAATTAAGACTAAATGGTGGGTGTGGAGCATGACCTAGAGGACGAAAGAAGATTAATTAAGAAGTGGAAGGCAAGGAGAAAGGGGCAGTGTGGGGAAGAAGATGGGTTGGCCGTTATTAATGACGTCATTAATGACGGGTCGCAGGATGTTGAGGAATTGGCCTCCTTTGATTTACCACCCGGGTTTGAAGGTAAGGGAGGGACTGATTTTCAAGTTGGTCCAATGCCGACGGAGGAGAGAGTGGAATCAGAAATTGAAGAAAATAGGATGGAAGAAGAAGAGATAGAAAAAGCGAGACAAACTTGGGAGTTTAGAAAGAAGATCGGGTTGTCGTCGGGAGAAGAAGGAAAATGTATAGAAAAATTAGCGGGGTTGAGGAGGAGTCAGAGAAAGATCCAAAGAAGGCAGTTATAGTAGGCTTTATCGGATAGTAGGGAGAGAGTGCCTATGATTATGATAATCATTAGTTGGAACGTAAGGGGGACTCAGGCGGTAGGTAAAATGTCAAGCATCAAGCGATTGATCGAAAGAGAGAGACCTTGGATTTGTGGTTTTGTTGAAACCAAGCACAACTATCTACGGGAATCTTGGAAGAATAGGGTATGGAGGACCGGATCGGTTGAATGGAGGGATTCAGTAGCTCTTGGTAGAAGCGGAGGTTTGATTATTGGATGGGACTCCCAGATGTTCACGCTACGACAATGTTCGAGTGGTAATAGGTGGATCTTCTTACAAGGAGGGTTGGGCCCTCACCAGTTCGATTGCGGGATCATCTTGGTCTACAGAAACTCGGACCTAAGAGGGAGGAGGAGTATTTGGGAGGAACTTTGGGAGGTTTACCGTTTCTGCAACGTTCCGTTGATAGTCATGGGAGACTTCAATGAGGTCAGAAATCAGAATGAAAGGAAGGGAGGCTGGATGGATCAAAATAGTGTCCGGGATTTTAATGAGTGGATCGACAAAATGGCACTTATCGACTTGAAGCCAATTAATTTGAATTTCTCGTGGCAAAGGGCGGAGTCCGCAAGCCTTTTGGATAGATTCCTAGTCAGCCCCTCTTGGTTGACTATGATTCCGAGACTTTCTTGTGTGGGACTGGGCCGATCACTGTTAGACCACAATCCGATATGTCTTAGGGTGAGGTATGTTGGGTTTGGACCGAAACCTTTCAGGACTTGGGATATGTGGCTTTCTCATCCTTGCTTTCGGGATTTCGTCTCCAGTAGCTGGGCGAAGTTAGGAGGGAGGACGTGTCAGTCCACATTGAAGCAGATGAAAGGTTTACTGAGGGCTTGGAATAAAGAGGTCTTTGGAGATATTGATTTGAAGATTGACACCCTGTAACAGGAACTGGCCAAGGTGGATCTAAAAGGTAGAGTTAACAACTGTAGTGAAACAGACATTGCTAGAAGATCGGCTTCGGTGTCGCAGCTTTGGAAATGGCACAAAAGGAAAGAATCCTACTGGATGCAGGTGGCTAGGGTTTAAGATGTTGAAGAGCGGGATAGGAACACGAGGTATTTTCACACAATAGCTGCAGTACGAAAAAAGAAGGCTACTATTAGCAGAATAGAAGAGAAGGGAGAAACAATAGTAGAGCCACCACAAATAAAGAAGGTAATTACGGAGTACTTTGAGGAGTTGTACAAGCACGAGGACCTTCCGGTTATTAGCCTTTCTACAGATGGATTCCGGTGGTTAACAAGGGAGAAAAGTTTAGAACTGGAAAAGATCCCTACAAGGGAGGACGTTCAGGTAGCAGTATGGTCCTGTGAGCCATCAAAAGCACCAGGATATGACGGGTATCACTTTGGCTTTATACAGAAAATGTGGGGTATTATTGGAGAGGACTTCACCGACTCTGTTTTGGATTTCTTCTGCACGGGCCGACTTGAGCCCGCCCTCAACACCACTTTGATCACCTTAATCCCCAAAGTGACGGATGCCGAGGAGGTTAGATAGTTTAGACCAATTAGTCTAATTGGTTGTATCTACAAGGTGATTGCGAAGATCCTGGCACATCGGTTGAAACAGGTGGTGGATGATTTGGTGAGTGATTCACAATCAGCTTTTATAGCGGGGAGGAGCATTCTGGATGGGGCCTTGGTTGCAAATGAGATCGTTCAGTGGGCCAGAAGATGGAAACGATCGAAGGGAGTCCTCATCAAACTGGATTTTTAGAAGGCATATGATAGTATCAGATGGGAGTTTGTTGAGAACATTCTGGATATTATGGGCTTTGGATGCAGATTCAGAGGCTGGATTAAAGAGAGTATTTCCACCGTGAGCATTTCGATCCTTATCAACGGATCGCCCTCAGCATCCGTTAAGATGGAAAGGGGACTAAGACAAGGTGATCCTATTTCACCCTTTCTCTTTGTGCTGGCAGTGGAGGCCTTCAACCAACTCATCAGTCGAGGAGTGGATCAAGGTCTTTTGCAGGGAGTCAAGATAGGAAGGACAACGTGGAAGTTACACACCTCCAGTTTGCAGATGATACGATGATTTTTTGTGGGGCATCGATTACAAACATCAGGAATTGGAGAAGCTTGATCGATTGCTGTTATCTTCTATCCGGTCTGCAAGTCAATTTTAGTAAATCGATTTTAATCGGCATGGTAGTGGATGGGACGTTCCAGAAGGAAGCGGCGGAGATAATGGACTGTGAGGAAGGATGTCTACCTATCCATTATCTCGGCCTACCGTTGGGAGCTCACGCAGGAAGAAGAGAAACTTGGCGACCAGTGATTGATAAGATAAAACAGAGGCTGGCTGGGTGGAAAGCTAGGGTCCTATCAAGAGCAGGAAGACTCATCCTCATCAAAAGCATTCTGAACAGTTTGCCTTTGTATTTCATGAGCCTATTCAGAATTCCGAACGAGGTCGTGAAGGAAATCATCAAGATCCAGATTCTGGAGCGGTGACGGAGATAGGAAGAAGCTTCCACTGGTCAAATGGAGCCTCATTCAAAAACCTAAATCCTTATGTGGGTTGGGAGTGGGGGATATTGTCATAAGAAACAACACACTACTCTTCAAATGGTGGTGGAGATTCTTCACAACGGAAGGGGCAACATGGAAGAAAATCATTTCTTCAATTTATTCGAGAGATCAGATAGGGTATCTAGATTTTCCATCTTCGAGTACAAGGTGGACCCCGTGGATGGATATTGGCCGTATAGGGAGGGCCTTAACTCACTTGAGATCAGGTTTGGTTCTTAAGCTTGGGGATGGGCAAAAGACTAGTTTCTGGCACGATGATTGGTCCAACAGAGGACCTTTAAAGGTTCTATTCCCAAGGCTATTCAGTATAGCAGAGCATCAGGATCATAAGGTGGCAAGGATGGGCAACTAGGAGGGACCTTATTGGGAATGGAGATTAGCGTGGAGGAGGCAACTGTTCAGCTGGGAAGAGGCCCAAGTGGAACAACTGCAACGAATTCTTCAACAGATATTTCCATGCAAGAATAAAAAAGACTCGGTTGTGTGGACCCATGATGATTCCGGTGTATTCACTGTGAGTTCCTTCTGCCAGAGGTATTATCAGCATATCGGCGGGGATGAATCGAGCATCTCTCCAGCTAACTTAATGTGGATAAGCCTAGCTCCCCCGAGGTTTAAACTCACAGCGTGGTTTGCGGTCCAACAAAGACTCAACACGAAGGAAAGGCTGGTCAGGCTCCAAATCATTGATTCGAGTGAGAACTCCTGTCCATTCTGTGGAATGGAAGAAGAATCAGCGAACCACTTCTTTCTCCATTGTTCGGTGTCCGGGAAGTTATGGTACGACATCTGTCATTGGATTGGGTACTCCTGGGTAATACCCAACACAGTTGAGGATATTGCTTGTGCTTGGTTGGGCACCTTTGGTAAAGGTCTGAAGGGGGATATTTGGCGAGCCGCGTTTTTTGCTACTATTGGAACCATATGGGAGTTCAGAAATAGAAGAGTGTTCGAGAATATAGAAGTTTGCAGAGGCTGGATGTTTATGCTTATCCAGTTAGGAATAGGTTTTTGGGTCAAGTATGGGAGAAAGGATTTCCCGTACATATCGGATGAGGTGATCAGTAATCTTCAGGCCCTTGTAACATAGAGTGCTCATCTTTATTGTCAGGGCAATTTTTAGGAGTTCATTTTGAGTCCATGTATTTTGGAACTTAACTGTTCTCTGATTACCTTTATCTATAAAAAAAATAAGAAAAATATAATAAATATGTTATCCAAGTTCTTATATAAAAATATATAAGTAAGGAAGCTAATGAAATTCTCTATCCAAGTAATAGATTTATAAGTATGAAATTTTAAAAATAAATTAGTTTTGAAATTCCATTAGGCTTTGTTTAAATGGATAACTTTACAAATGATATGATTTTGAGAATAATGAAATTTCAAAAATGATTCACTTTTAAAATTTCAAACTTACCAGTCCATTATTTGGATAGAAAATTTTGAATAAAGAATTTGAATAATTTCGTTATTTGGATATTTTTATACATAAAGTTTTGATAGAATATGAATAATACTTTTCTTATTTTTATCTATAATACTATGCAAACTCACTATCAACTCATTTGTTGCGATTTTATTATGAATTTGAAAACTTTCACGAAGTATCAAAATTCTATTTTAAAATACTCAAAGTATTTTGGTTTAAGAAATTTATAAGTTTTGCTTTTGAAATAATTTCTTTTCATAAGTCCTTTATCTAAACAAAACCTTATTTATAAAATCCCATCATTTTTAAAGCTTTTTATTTGGATTAAACCTTAGAGAAGCCATGGAAGCATCACAACAGAGACACATATTCGTTAAGAGTTTATTTGGTATGAATTCCATCGGAAATGGAAATAAAAATTTTATACCTTCAAAACAAATAAAATTGGATTTTATTTCTTGCATGCTTTAATATATTGAACAAGAGATTTTCAAAATATATAGAAATGGAAAATTCTCCATACTTCTCAATCAACAATATCAATTAATTCATCGTCTGATGATTCCACAAATCTTGGAGATGTGCTTGGTTGTTAAGCAATGGATACTATGATCATAGATTGTATGGTCAAAATTCATAGAACCAACCATAGTATAAGAAAACAATGAGATTACATTGAACAAGGTTGTGAAGAAGGTCACCAATGATTATACGATTGTATGTATTGGAGTTGAAGAGTTATCTCGTTGTATGAAAATGTCAATTTTATCGCGGTGATTATTGTGCCCCAACAATCATGTTAGAGGTTGTCATATCCTAAGATCTTTGGATATGACACGCATATTTTGGATGTTTTGGATCAAAAAAATGATCTTAGTATTCTTACTCATTTACTAGGATTTAATAACATTTATGAAGGACAGGCGTCGGAAGTTCATTATACAGTGAACGACACAAAAATATCATCTTTGATATTATTTAGTAAATGACTGTAATCCCCCGGATTTTTAAAACCCTATATTTTAATAAATAAATTTTATTTTGGATAAATTAGCTTTTAAATATTTTTAATTTAATTTTTTTATGGATTTCTGAGTGTATGAAATTTGGTATAAATATTTTAATAAATTAAAATAAATATTTTGTTATTTTATCATACTCTTATTATTTAAATAATTTTCCAAATTATTATTTTACTAAAATTATCCCTTTTCAATCCTTATATTCCAATTAAATGGTTAAATAAATTTATTACCCAAAATATTTTACCTTATTATTTATAAATTAAATTATTTTAATTAAAACAAATTTTCCTTTCCCTTTTTCCCTTTTTCCTTCTTCTCCCTTTTCTTTCTTTTTCTTTCTCCTTCCTTGGGCCGCCGGCCTGCCCTCTCCCTCCCCGGCGCTTGGGCCTGGCCCAGTTTCTTTTTTTTTTCTTCTTCTCCCGCGCGTAGCCGGCCGCCCCTCCACCTTTCTTTTCTCTCTTCTTCGACCGGGCCGGCTCTTTCTTTTCTTCGGCCGGTCCGTCTCGCGCACACAGCCCCCCGACACTCCCTCCTTCTTCCTTCGTCTTCTTCCTCCATCACCGACAAGATTTTCGCCGCCCGACCTGCTGCTCCCCTCCCCCGTTGACCTCCCCTATCTCCCATCCTCTCCTTCTCGTCGTTTTCCGGCCATACCGGTCCCACCGCCCTTGTCTCCCTCTCTTCTCCCTCTCCCTGCCGCCCATCTTTTTCTCCCTCTCCCTGCAACCCCATTCCCCTACCACCCTGCCGACACCCCTCGAGCCGCCCTATCCCTTCCCCTCTCATCCTCTTCTATTTATTCCTCCTTCCCTGCCCTTTCTGCATTTTTTTCGAGCCTCCCTCATGCTCCCGAGCCTCTCCTTTTCTCCCATTATTCTCCTCCCTTCTCTCCCCCCTGCTTTGTTTCGCCGCCGCCGCTCCGCCACTTCCGCCGCCTCAACCACCACCTGCACCACCTCCTGCCACCCTCTGCCTCACCCTCAAACCATCACAGTCCCATCAAGCCACCCCGAAGCCCCCATCCTTCCTCCTCTCCTCTTTTTCTCTTCTTTACCCCTTTATCGGAAACCGCCCTGCAACGCCTCATTACACCGTCGTCCCGCCGATTCCGCCGCCACCTGAGCCACCTTATTACTCTCTGCAACCCCCTCTACCATTCCCAATCCTCCTTTGGTCGAAACCGTCACCCGAAAGCCTCCATTTTTCCTCCTCATTTTCCTTCCTCGCCAGCCCCATCTCGACCTCCCTCCTCGGCCGCCACCTTCGCAGCTTCGCTGCCGCCGCCTCCGCCACCCTTAGCTGCCATTAACCCTTCCCCAATGACCACTTACACCCCCTCTCCACCTCTGGTCCATTGCCTTCCCCAATCCTCCCTGAAACCCCTCCTTTCTTAGCCCCAAACCACCAACCCGAAAATACCCATTTTCCCTACTTCCACCACCTTTGAGCCCCTCTTTTTTATTCTTCTCTGCATGCAGCTCATGCTGCATGGGCAGTATGAGCTGCTGCCCTCTTTGGTTTACTTGTGTAATATTTTTAAGGTATAAAAATATTTTAGTTTAATTATTTGAGTAATTAAGTGTTATAAGCCTTATGATTTGGTTTTTATCTTTTCTAATCTAATGAGCCTTGAATTATTTTTAGGTATTGGTTTTTGTAATCAAAGCTTGAACCGTTAACCGGAATACCGGAAGGTTTGTTTTGCGAAACCGAGTTAACCATTAAATCCCGCTTAAATATATGGATTAACGTATGTTAGCACATTAGGCAATTTTAATGTGTATTATGTTTAATATATGTTGTCTGGTATACTATATATGTTTTCTTGAGTTGGTTGATGAAAAGGAAGTGTGATAGATTATGTGCCATGTTTGGAGAAATTGTTTAAGATAGAAGTTGGTTATTATTGAAAATGTTAAGTATTATCCATGTTTTATTATGGTATTGTGATCTTTATTGCATGATTAGTATTTTGTGAGCCTTAGTGGATTTTATTAATGTATCTTGTACACGGTTATGGTCTAGAATATATATATGGATGCTAATAATGTTACATTAATTATAAGAATCAAAGATGAGGGATTAAAGTTAATATTTTATGTAGTAATAATAATAATAATTTAATACAAGTGGAGTAATAAGGGGTAGATGGTAAATTTGTAAGTGAAAGGATAAATTGGTAAATTTGAATTAAAAGGGCAATTTGGTAATTTTGAAATAAACGGGTAATTTGGTAATTTTGTAATTAAAGGGGCAAAATAGTAATTTTATGAATAAAGGGTAAAATAGTAATTATGATTAAATGGTAAAATGGTAATTTTGTAAGAAGAGGGCAAAATGGTAGTTTTATATTAAAAGGTTAAAGTTGTAATTTTGTAATAAATGGGCCAAATGGAAATTTTATCATAAAAGGGCAATTTGGTAAATTTGTAAAAAAAGGGTAATTTGATAATTTTGTAATTAAAGGGGCAAAATAGTAATTTTATGAATAAAGGGTAAAATAGTAATTATGATTAAATGGTAAAATGGTAATTTTGTAAGAAGAGGGCAAAATGGTAGTTTTATATTAAAAGGTTAAAGTTGTCATTTTGTAATAAATGGGCCAAATGGAAATTTTATCATAAAAGGGAAATTTGGTAAATTTTTAACGAAAGGGTAATTTGGTAAATTGTAATAAAAAGGATAATTTTGTAATTTTGTAATAAAAGGGTAAAATTATAATTTTATAATTAGAGGGTAAAATAGTAATTTTGTGATAACGGGTAGAATGGAAATTTGAGAATTAAAAGAGGTAAGATAGTAATTTCCTAATTAAGGATAAATGGAAATTTTATAAGTAAAAGGTGATGCACTGTCGTATGTACAACAAATTTAACAAATAAATCCTAATCCCCAAATACGTAGTATATGGCAAGAAGGAGTCGAACCCACAAGGAATGACGTTTTAATCACTAATTTTGCTATTGATGTTATAAACCCGTTGGTACAATTTCATTGATTCCTAACTAAATTCAATTATACTAAAGCTTTAACCACGACTTTACAATTAGGGGAGGATTGAATTGATGATGGAATTAAAATGTCATACATTCACATAAAAGAATGATTCTAAATAGTTTAATGTTGACTTAAGAAATTCAGAATAATAATTTCTATACTTCCTCTCGACCTTAATAAATTGAATATGCTCTCAATTTATTTTTGCATCCAATTAATAACCTAGGTTACGAACACTAGATTCAATTAATAGTAGCATTATGAACAGGAAGTAGCCAACTACAATCATAATCACAAAAGCTCGGATCATGCAATTGCACGAATTAATGGTCTTTTTGCTACTATAGACAAGTTGATTAACAATTTCGGATTAACTTCATTGTCTTAGCAAAGACTAAGTCCTAAACCAAATAGGTGATCAATCTAGTCAGTTCAAGAATCTTAATCTATGATATGGAATCATTCAATTCAAACCATTAATTCAATTAAACATCATGTAGAATCAAACATTTACATTATAAGATGATAATTACGTTATGATTCCATCTTCAATTTATCCTACCCTGTTTTACTTATTCAAATCTCTGCATACTCATAATTCATACAAATATACAGAAATACTAAAAGTTAATGACAATAACACATTCACAAATTCTATTCTTTCAACAATTAGATAACAATGAAATGATCACAAGTAAAATTGCATAAAAACTACTTAAATTCTGCAAAATGGAAATACAGAAATTAACAAAGGAATAGAGAAACTTATCAATTGAAGTGCAGAATGTCAAATCATCAATAGAATTCAAGAAGATCAAAGATTGGAATTGTGCATTACATGTATATTCTAAAGGAATAAAGGGAGAAAAATACATTCGATTCCCTTCTCCCGATGTCCCGAACTCTGTTTTATATCCCATTTTTATCAGAAACAAGTTGCGTGGCAGTTATACATTTTTAACTGAAAACACGGTCCGTGTTTATGAAACACGGGACCCCCGTGTTTTCTTCCAACCGTTCTGCTGACAAAGTTTTACCGACCGCCATTCGGGACTAATAACACGGTCCGTGTTATGGAAACACGGGACCCCCGTGTTTTCTTCTCTTGCACTCAATTCCTTTGAAAGTTTGAGCTTCACTTCTCTTGATATATTTGTTCCTTTTCCAACTTTGCTCTCCTTGATTCGGCATTTCTTGATGTGTTTTCTACTTGATTTCTTCTTCTCATTGATTTCTCCTTGAATTTCTTCAATTCTTTTCTTTCCTGTAAAACTTATTCAAAGGAGGAAAACTCGACGAAAAGATTAAATCTAGTAGAAATTATGAGGGATAAATGATATTTTTAGACATGAAAATAATCAATAAATCTCGTCTATCAAATACCCCCATACTTGAATTATTGCTTGTCCTCAAGCAATATCATAACATGCAATGAATACATCAAGAAACGTAAGAGAAACAGATCATGGAATACACAATTTATTAGATTGGAATTATTCATGTACGAAGTTCAACTCGGACTGGGACTGAAAAAAATACTTGTAAATCATGAAATATCACTGATAGAAATATTTTTGGATCACATCTTAAATCACCTTAAAAACAGTCTTATCAAATGCTCAAACGGTTTAAGAACGAAAATTATAATAATTAGTATCTCATCATGCAAATTAGATCAAGACTAATGAAATTCAATTTGGTAAATTCTTACTTTCGGAATGTGGGAACGCTCACTCTTTAGTGTATAGGGTATGATGTGTTTACTCTCAAATCTTCTCCAAATGATAATGATCGCCCATATGTTTGCCATTATTCTCAATTCGCCACCACTGAAAAGAACTAAAGTATATAAGAATCAAAAGGTCTTAAATTTGGTTGTAATGGGGCTAGGGTTCTAAGGTGGGATAGAATTTTGGGATGGTAGCTAGACTCTACGAACTAGAGAAGTAATTTATTTATTTCAATTAAATCATAATTTCTCCTCTTCTCCTTTACTTCACTTCCCTTTTTTTTTTATTTATTTTCAAACCCTTCCATTCAACCAAATAACATCAAAAGACATGAAATTTTATTCCCCTCTTATTCTTCTTTTTTTTTTTTTCTTCTTTTTTTTTTTCTTTAAATTTTTTTTTTTTTGAGAAGAAAAATGCTTAGCTACTTCCTCCATTTTTTTATGATCACACCCCCATACTTAGATTTCACCTTATTAACAAAACAAAAGTTATTCTTGAAAATATTTTTGCTCCACTAGTCGTAGAATAAGGAAGGGAAAAACATATGGAGATTAGTTGTTAATAAAGTTTAAATCAATAAAAACATGTCAATAGGCTCAAAAGGGTATGCAATGGATAACAATTTTTCAAGGTAGGTTATTTGGCCTTGTAGCTAACAAAGAAAGAAGAGTGCCTTTATCATTTTCAAATATTCTAAAGTTCTATGCAGTCTTGAAGAGACTAATGGCAAATTCTAGTTTCACATATCATTGGAGAATCCACACAAAAGAGAAATATAATTTGGATAAGCAATGTATCCAAAAATTAGGCCCAAACGCTCACCATGTTATAATCACCAATTTGAATTTCATTGTATCTCATTCTTAGTCAATGCATGATTTGATCTCTAATCATTCTAACTTTCTTTCCTTCACTATTATCACATCTTCAATTTCTATCTTTAAGGTGTCAAAAGATGTTGATCAAAACATACAATAAGTATATAAAATTATCCGTTTTGAAAATAATTCAGTCCCATACTTTGTTTTACTTCGTATATGGATTACTCAAATCTAATACTTAATTAACTAACTACCACATAACAAACATAAATAACAGTTACTAACTATTTCAACGAAAAAGTAATCACAAGCCTACAATACGAATGCACCAATGCACCCCCCCTTACTTAATGTGTTCATTGTCCCTAATGAACAAAGCAAGAGAGAAAAAGGAATGAATATTTGAATTCAAGAGGGAGGTGGAGGAGGATCTCGGCTCCCGAGATGGAAATCATAGAGAGTCTTCATCATCTCCATCATTTGATTTTGGTTAGCGCGAATGGAATCCAATTGGGAATACACCTGATTTTGAAATTGGAGATGCCATTCGGGAACAAAAGTGGAGGAGGAAGAAGAGCTGGCTTGGGATCGTGGTGGTGGTGGTGGATGAGCACCATGAGGTAGGATAGGATGTTCAATTGCTAATGGGGTAGGGTTATCTTCATCTTCATTTGGTTGCCAATTCAAAGGATTTAAAGGATCAGTTTTGGAAGGGTTAGGAAGAGGAAAGAAAACACGCCCCTGATAAGAAAGGTACCACGCATTATTCCTACGCTCAATGAGATGCGTAAGGCGACAATGTTCTATATCAATGCGGGTACTCATGGCTTCAATAGGCATATCCTCTGGAAGGGGTATGTCCAAACTCAAACAGATGGTGGTGATTAAACCCCCGATAACAATGTCCCCTTGTTTGTAATTACTGACCCTTTGAAATTGTTTGGCAATAAAATAGGCAGTATCAACAGAATAATGTTCAAGCATGGAGTAGAGAAAGAAAAGTTCAATTGAACGAACGACTCCGGTACTATCGCCTCTCCCAAATATGGTAGTAGCCAAAAGCCTCTGAATGTATCGGAAAACTAGGTTAAAAATCCTAGAGGATTTGGCTTCAGAAATGCGGAATGTATCGGGAGTAGGCATATTCGTTGTATCACCTATTTTTGCGAAAAAACGGTTGGCATAAAACAAGGGTAACATGAATCTAACTCCCTGTGAAGGTAACATGAAAATGTGGGCAAGTTCATGCAGCGCTAATTGCCTATCCTCATTTAAAAGACGAAAAGAAATATACCCTTGATTATTCTTTGTATCACCAATATCACCAATTTCAGCACACAATTCAAAGGTACTTAAAAATTCTAAAGTCAAACGTCTATAGGTGTGATTAGTACAATAGACAAAATGTTGCAAACCTATAGTTTCGAGCATACGCATGACTTGATTATGAATGCCCAATGTGTGCAAACATCCATCATCTAGATATCTAGTACCAGTAAGACGCCTCTGAGATAAGTAATCGTACCTTTCTTGTTGCTCGGGTGAGGTAAAAATGATACCTAAATCGTTTGGACGATTACGACGTTGTCTTGCTTGCGTTGGTGATAATCGGGATCTCGAGGATTCACCTTCAGCACGTTGTTTCTTTTTCGGTGCCATCTACACAAAGATGACCACATTTCAGTTAAAATTCAGTGGTGAAAGCATGAAATTTTCAGCATATACATAAAAATCAAACGAATTTGACAATGATAATTTTATGACAAAGCTGCACTGAATGCATTCATATGGTGTCATTATGTCAAACACCCGATTTCTAAACCCAGTAATTCGGGAAAACAACATATGTAAGAAAACATTGAAACTGGATGAACACTGCTGTCATAAGAGAAAAATACTTACCTTAAATCGTGAAAATGGTTAGAACAAAGTAGAAATCGGAAGAATGATATGTAGATATCAAATCCCACGAAAACCCTAAGTCAAATTGCAAAAAAAAATAGATGAAACAATGGACGGAGGATGTTAGGGTTTGAGACGAACGACGATTGCTCTGTTTATGAATAACAGAGATAAAGTGACAGGGGAAAGAAAATTAAAGGTGGGAAGAGAAGTTGAGATGAAAATGGAGTAGGATTTTGTATGAATTGAAGAGTTGAGTGAGAAAAATGGAGAAATCGAAGGAGAGGAGTGCTGCGAAAATGGGAGAGAAACGAAGAGAGGGTCGTGTTATTTTCAGATCTGAAAACACGGGGGGAAAAAAAAGTTCAGGAGCAAAATACGGTCCGTATTTCTAAAATACGGTACCCCCGTGTTATATTTTTGGCTCTCTGGAATTTTGAACAGTTTTGCAGAGAAAGAAACACGGACCGTGTAACTAAATACGGTACCCCCGTGTTAATTTTTAAGGTCTCTGGAATTCTGAGATTTTCTGCAGAGGAAGAAACACGGGCCGTGTTAACAAATACGGACCCCCCGTGTTAAATTTTGAGCTCTCTGGAATTCTGAAATTTTCTGCAGAAGAAGAAACACGGGCCGTGTTAACAAATACGGACCCCCCGTGTTAAATTTTGAGCTCTCTGGAATTCTGAAATTTTCTGCAGAAGAAGAAACACGGGCCGTGTTTAAAAATACGACCCCCCCGTGTTTTTTTTTTTTTTTTTTTTAACAAAGGAATAAACTACCAATGTTTTGCCACACAGATAACAATATGTACATACAAAGTCATACCAAATATGTAAAAAGAAAAATATGAAATAAAGAAAACTTATATACAACACTTGGGTGTCCCAAGTGACAAAATACAAGTTTTTCAGCTCTCATAATTGGGAGTGGTAAGATCAACCACTTCCAAATTGTGCACTTGATGTCCTTCGTAGTAAGGTTTTAGGCGATGTCCATTGACCTTCCATATTTTTCCTGTTTTCTCACTTTTAATTTCAACTGCACCATGAGAAAACACATTAGTCACAACAAATGGGCCGATCCATCTCGACCTCAATTTTCCTGGAAATAACTTCAATCGAGAATGATATAATAAAACTTTTTGACCAATTTCAAAACTCTTTCTAAGAATGAACTTATCATGAACTGCTTTAGTTCTATCTTTATATCTCAATGCAGTTTCAAAAGCCTCATTTCTTATTTCTTCCAATTCTTGTAATTGGAGTCTCCTATGTTTCCCAATTTCAGTTGACTCCATGTTACATTTCTTGACGGCCCAAAAAGCTTTATGTTCTAACTCAACTGGTAGATGACAAGGCTTACCGTATACCAAACGATATGGAGACATACCAATTGGAGTTTTGAAAGCTGTACGATAGGCCCAGAGTGCATCATTAAGATGTAAACTCCAATCCTTTCTTGTTAGTTTCACCATTTTTTCTAAGATTGATTTGATTTCCCGGTTAGATACCTCGGCCTGACCATTGGTTTGTGGATGATATGCTGTAGATATTCGATGTGTCACATGATATTTCTTTAATAGAGCTTCTACGGTTCTGTTGCAGAAGTGTGAACCTTTATCATTGATGATGGCCCTTGGTATGCCAAACCTTGCAAAAATATTAGTTTGAAGAAAATCTGCAACAACCTTTGCATCATCAGTACGGGTGGCCTTAGCCTCCACCCATTTTGACACATAATCAACAGCAACAAGAATGTATTTAAACCCGAAAGAAGATGGAAAGGGGCCCATAAAATCCATACCCCAAACATCGAAGATTTCGCATGCTATGATAGGAGTTTGTGGCATTTCATTTCTAGGACCTAATCCCCCAGTCTTTTGACAGTTATCACACGTTTTACAAAATTCATGAGAGTCTCTAAACAATGTAGGCCAAAAGAATCCACTCTCTAGAACTTTATAAGCTGTTCGCTTGGGACCAAAATGTCCCCCGCAAGCATAGCTGTGACAAAAATGTAAAATAGACAAGACCTCACTATCAGGAATACATCTTCTAATGATTTGGTCGGCACATTGTTTCCACAAGTATGGATCGTCCCATACAAAATATTTTGCCTGACTTTTCATTTTATCTTTCTGTGCTTTTGTAAAGTGAGAGGGAAATACCTTAGCTACGAGAAAATTGACCATGTCAGCATACCATGGTATCTCATTCCCAATGACATGAAGTTGCTCATCCGGAAATGCTTCATTGATAGGTGCTTCAACTTCAACTTGTTTGATTAACCGACTTAGATGATCTGCTACTCCGTTTTCGGTTCCTTTCTTATCTTTAATGCGTATATTGAATTCTTGAAGTAGAAGAATCCATCTTATCAGCCGTGGTTTTGCCTCTTTCTTTGCTAACAAATATTTCAACGCTGCATGATCAGAGTAAACAATTATTTCAGTTCCTAACAGATAAGAACGAAATTTATCCAAAGCAAAGACAATAGCAAGAAGCTCCTTTTCGGTAGTTGTGTAGTTAAGTTGAGCTTCATTCAAGGTGCGTGAGGCATAATATATCACGTGTGGCTCTTTCCCGATTCGTTGACCTAACACCGCACCAACAGCAAAATTAGATGCATCACACATCAATTCAAATGGAAAATTCCAATCAGGTGGTTGAAGAATGGGTGCACTTATCAATTTTTCCTTTAAATAGTCAAATGATTTTTGGCATGCATCATCAAAATGAAATTCATTTTCTTTTTGAAGAAGCTTGCATAATGGTTGGGCTATTTTAGAAAAATCCTTGATAAATCGGCGGTAAAACCCGGCATGCCCTAAAAATGATCGCACATCTTTGACATTTGATGGATAAGGTAATGAAGAAATAAGATCAATTTTTGCTTTATCTACTTCAATTCCTTTGGATGAAATGACGTGTCCCAAAACTATTCCTTGTTGGACCATAAAATGACATTTTTCAGAGTTTAGCACAAGATTTGTTTCCAAACACCTTTTCAAGATAAGGGTCAAATTACCTAGGCATTCTTCAAAAGTATCTCCATGGATACTAAAATCATCCATGAATACCTCGATAATTTTCTCCAGATATTCAGAGAATATACTTACCATACACCTTTGAAATGTAGCTGGAGCATTACATAATCCAAACGGCATGCGTCGATATGCAAACGTACCGTAGGGACATGTAAATGTGGTTTTTTCTTGATCTTCTGGAGCTATGGGAACCTGCACATATCCCGAATAACCATCAAGAAAACAATAATAAGCATGACCCGCTAGCCGTTCTAACATTTGATCCATAAATGGTAAAGGAAAATGATCTTTCCTAGTCATGGAGTTCAGTTTTCTATAATCAACACATACCCTCCAACCATTTTGAACTCTAGTAGGAACCATTTCTCCTTTATCATTCTCTACTACTATTATGCCTGTTTTCTTTGGGACAACCTGAAGCGGACTTACCCAACTACTATCAGAAATTGGATAAATGACTCCCACACTTAGCAATTTAAGAACCTCTTTCTTCACAACCTCCATCATTATCGGATTCAACCTACGTTGTACTTGTCTACAAGGCTTCACATCTTCTTCCATTAAAATCCGATGCATACAAACTGAAGGACTTATACCCTTAATATCAGCAACTGTCCACCCCAAAGCTGATTTGTATTTCTTCAATACGTTAACCAGTTTTTCTTCCTGATGAGATGTTAGTTCACTAGATATGATAACCGGAAGGGTATTCTTATCTCCTAAGAATGCATATTTGAGATGGTCAGGTAAAGGTTTCAATTCCACTTCAGGGGGTTGTTCTATGGAAGGTACAGGCCTATCCACTGTCAATGGTAAATCCACAAATTTTCCAATTCTGCTCGGACATGTTTCCAAAGCATCCACTACCTCCTTGATTTCTTCATCAACGTCATACAATTTGCTTAATTCTTCCAATTTTTCAGTTGCTATTCCTTGTGTCAAAGTTAGTTCTAAAGGATCAGCTGATGATAATTGGTACACCATTTCAGTTAAATTTTCAATGACATCAATCATAGATACCTCTTCACCATCTGCAGGAAATTTCATGGAATCATATATGTTAAACTTAATAATTTCACCATCAAATTCCATGGTTAACACTCCATCGTGGACATCAATTTTTGTTTTTGAAGTTTTTAGGAATGGTCTCCCTAACAATATAGGTGATGAATTAGTCAAGCCATTATCTTGCATATCTAACACATAGAAATCCGCAGGAAAAACTAATTCATTAACCTGAACTAAGACATCTTCAATAACCCCTTCAGGATATGTGTTAGATCTATCAGCTAATTGGATAATAACACGAGTTTCCTTTAAAGGACCTAGACTTAGGGTGTTAAAGATAGATAAAGGCATGACATTTATTGAGGCACCTAAGTCGAGCATGCATTTTTCGTACCTCGTGTTTCCAATTTTGCAAGGTATAGTGAAAATACCTGGATCTTTGCACTTTGGTGGAAGCTTTCTTTGCAACATTGCTGATACATTTTCTCCCACACTTACCTTCTCATTCTCATTAAGTTTCCTTTTATTTGTACACAAGTTCTTGAGGAATTTCGCATACCTGGGTACTTGTTTGATCGCATCAATGAGAGGAAGGTTGACTTCTACCTTCTTGAATATGTCAAATATCTCCTTATCATGATTTACCTTCTTGTTTTTGGCCAACCTGCTAGGAAAAGGAGCAGGAATTTTTATAGGAGAATGTGACTTACTCTTCACCGTTTGTGTTGAATCTTCCTTAATTTCTTCTTCAACCTTTGTTTCATCTGTGTCCTTGTTTGTGTTTTCTTCTTCATCCACTTTTCTTGGATCAGATAGTTGTTTTCCACTGCGAGTTGTGATAGCACTAGCATTTTCCTTGGGATTTCGTTCAGTCTGGCTAGGAAATTTTGAAGAACCTTGTGCTTGCATTTTTCCAAGGGAATCTGCTAGTTGACTCACTTGATTTTCCAAATTCTTAATACCGTTTCTGGTCTCTTGTTGGAATTGTAAGGTATTTGTAGCTAAAGATTTTACCAAATCTTCCAAGGGCATACCACTCGATTGTTGTGAAACTTGTGGTGGAGGCATCGGTTGAAATGGTGGTCTTTGCTGATTTGGTGGAATTTGGAAAAATCCGGGAGGTGGATTTGCTCCTTGCTGATTTTGATACATCTGTGGTCGGAAATATGAGTTACCACTTTGTTGAGTGTTTCCATACCTTAGATTTGGGTGATCCTTCCATCCAGGATTATATGTTGGAGCAAATGGATCATTCCTTTTTGGAAATGGTTGTCCTCCAATGGCGTTTACTTGTTGTTCTTCCTGCAAAGTAGGACACATATCAGTTGGATGACCTGTAAAAGAACAAATTCCACATACCTTGGCAGGAATCTTTTCTCCTACAACTCTTTCCACAAGAGCTGTCAAATTTGATACTTGCGTTTTTAATTCAGCAATATTGGTTTCTTTCACCTGTTGAGACATAGAAGTATTACCCCTATTACAATATTGTGAGTTAGATGCCATATTCGCAATTAACCTTTTTGCTTCGATGGGTGTTTTATCAACTAAAGTACCACCACTAGCAGCATCTATCATATTGCGATCCATAGGAGATAAACCTTCGTAAAAATATTGTATTAATAATTGTTCACTAATTTGATGATTAGGACAACTACCACACAATTTCTTGAAACGTTCCCAATATTCGTGTAAAGATTCTCCTCCATCTTGCCTAATACCACATATTTCCTTTCTTATATTAGTTGCTCTTGATGAAGGAAAATATTTTTCAAGGAAAACCTTTTGCATATCAGTCCAAGTGTTTACTGAGCCAGCTGGTAGATCATATAACCATTCCTTAGCAGCATCTGCCAAAGCAAAAGGAAAAGCTTTGAGTTTAAGTTTTTCTACACTTACTCCATTCGGTTTCATACCAGAACAAGCTATATGGAATTCCTTGAGAAATTTATTTGGGTCGGTGAAACAGCTTGAACCCATGGAATTATTGTCTTTAAAACCTGTAAAAACAGGTAAGGCTCGTATTAATCCAGGTTTGATTTCACAAGTATCATTATCAGCAGGATAATTAATGCATAAAAGATTAGGGTTGAAGATAGGAGCAGCTAGCTCCTTGAGAGTTCGCTCTGCCATCGGTGGATTAATGTAGTAAGGTGTACTACACAAATCCTCTATGTCGTCTTCTTCCAAGTTTGTGGAACTTTCTTCAAAAGGTGATGGAATCTGATTAGCTTGTTCCAACTTCCTTCTTGTCCTAGTTGCAATTGGAGAAGATGAGTTTGGATCTATGGCTGGAATAATTTGTCCTTGATGCTCGATCGCAAATGATCTCAATTGTGAATGCCTGAAGATTACACACAATCAAAGATTAAATGAGGTCACGTGAAGAATTTATCAAAAACTAAAATAAGAAACCACAACAAAAACAAAACTAGAGATTATAATTGCCAATTCCCCGGCAACGGCGCCAAAAATTTGATGCACTGTCGTATGTACAACAAATTTAACAAATAAATCCTAATCCCCAAATACGTAGTATATGGCAAGAAGGAGTCGAACCCACAAGGAATGACGTTTTAATCACTAATTTTGCTATTGATGTTATAAACCCGTTGGTACAATTTCATTGATTCCTAACTAAATTCAATTATACTAAAGCTTTAACCACGACTTTACAATTAGGGGAGGATTGAATTGATGATGGAATTAAAATGTCATACATTCACATAAAAGAATGATTCTAAATAGTTTAATGTTGACTTAAGAAATTCAGAATAATAATTTCTATACTTCCTCTCGACCTTAATAAATTGAATATGCTCTCAATTTATTTTTGCATCCAATTAATAACCTAGGTTACGAACACTAGATTCAATTAATAGTAGCATTATGAACAGGAAGTAGCCAACTACAATCATAATCACAAAAGCTCGGATCATGCAATTGCACGAATTAATGGTCTTTTTGCTACTATAGACAAGTTGATTAACAATTTCGGATTAACTTCATTGTCTTAGCAAAGACTAAGTCCTAAACCAAATAGGTGATCAATCTAGTCAGTTCAAGAATCTTAATCTATGATATGGAATCATTCAATTCAAACCATTAATTCAATTAAACATCATGTAGAATCAAACATTTACATTATAAGATGATAATTACGTTATGATTCCATCTTCAATTTATCCTACCCTGTTTTACTTATTCAAATCTCTGCATACTCATAATTCATACAAATATACAGAAATACTAAAAGTTAATGACAATAACACATTCACAAATTCTATTCTTTCAACAATTAGATAACAATGAAATGATCACAAGTAAAATTGCATAAAAACTACTTAAATTCTGCAAAATGGAAATACAGAAATTAACAAAGGAATAGAGAAACTTATCAATTGAAGTGCAGAATGTCAAATCATCAATAGAATTCAAGAAGATCAAAGATTGGAATTGTGCATTACATGTATATTCTAAAGGAATAAAGGGAGAAAAATACATTCGATTCCCTTCTCCCGATGTCCCGAACTCTGTTTTATATCCCATTTTTATCAGAAACAAGTTGCGTGGCAGTTATACATTTTTAACTGAAAACACGGTCCGTGTTTATGAAACACGGGACCCCCGTGTTTTCTTCCAACCGTTCTGCTGACAAAGTTTTACCGACCGCCATTCGGGACTAATAACACGGTCCGTGTTATGGAAACACGGGACCCCCGTGTTTTCTTCTCTTGCACTCAATTCCTTTGAAAGTTTGAGCTTCACTTCTCTTGATATATTTGTTCCTTTTCCAACTTTGCTCTCCTTGATTCGGCATTTCTTGATGTGTTTTCTACTTGATTTCTTCTTCTCATTGATTTCTCCTTGAATTTCTTCAATTCTTTTCTTTCCTGTAAAACTTATTCAAAGGAGGAAAACTCGACGAAAAGATTAAATCTAGTAGAAATTATGAGGGATAAATGATATTTTTAGACATGAAAATAATCAATAAATCTCGTCTATCAAAAGGGCGATATGGTAATTTTTGGAAGTTAAGCGGGTAAAATGGTAAATTTGAAGGTGAAGGGGTACCATGGTAATTTGTAAATCAAAGGGGTAAAAGTGGAAATTGGAAAGGAGTAAATTGGTAATTATAATAATTGAGAAGGGTAGAAATAATAATTTAAATAACTAAAGGGTAATTTGATGATTTAATAATGGAGAAGGGTAAAATCGTAAATATGACAAATGTGAGGGGTAATTTGGTAATTTAACCGACCAGAGGGTATTTTGGTAATTTTAATAAAGGAGAAGGGTATTTTGGTAATTATGATCATATAAAAGGGTAAATTGGTAATTTAACCAACTAGGGGAGTAATTTGGTAATTAGGATAATGAACGGGGGTAAATTGGTAATTTGACCAACTAATGGGTGATTTGTTGATTATAATAAAGGAAATGGGTAAATTGATAATCTAACAAACTAGATGGGAAATATATTAAGTGTAACGATTATAAAGGGTGTTTAGTGGCCTAATTTATGTGAAAGATAGCTCGGTAACCTAAACCGAGTAAGGGTGTAGTTAAAGTCGAATGTGTGCTATATGTCCTACATGCCTTGAATGCCCTGTATAATTTTTATGTCGAGATCTATATGTTATTATTTTAATTGTCTCACGTGTGATATGGCTTGGAACCAAGGTGTGTTCATGTGCCCTTTTGGTATGTGTTGATATGGATATGCTATATTTTATGATGTGATGTGATGTGGCCCTTAGGGACATGCATGCTAGGATAATTAATGTGGTAATCGGGTTTGGAGGCATGAAAAAGAGTAATGAGAGAGAAAGATGACCAAAGGGAAGTAAGTTGGCTAATGTAGGTACGGGAGAAACTAGGGTTTGCATGGGATGGTTAGAGTCCGCATGGAGGTAGACTTTACGTATGGAAAGTTACCTCGGGTGTGAGGAAGGTAACAGAAGTGTCGTTTGGGTGTTTGGGAGCTTCGGGCGAAAAATAGTACGTGGGACGGTATAAGGGTGCGTAGGAGACCAAACTAGGGTTTAGGAAGAAACCCTAATGTGAGAAGGTGGAAAGAGAAAAAGAGAATAATAAAAGTAAAAGAGAATGAGTGGGGTAGAAAGTGAGGATTGGATCTAAGGGTCGTGACGTGTGGGGTGTTGAAATAGTCGGGATGTATACGACAGAGAAGGATGGGCCACATAGGCCTGAGTTAGGGTTTTTAGAGAACATCGAATTAGGAGGTGCAGAAGCCTCAAGATATGGGACGGGCCCTCCTGGGAGGATAAGTGTGAATATAGTTAGTCATGTATGTCAAGGGTGAAACACTTCCAAATAAGATACGTCTAAGACACTAATCACTTAAAGAGGAAGATGCTGAGCCGGGCCCAGACCGGTCCACTGGCGAATAATAGTGGCCAAGAGCCGGGGTGTCCTGGAGACCGAACCACCGGCGAATAATAGTGGCCAGGAGCATTTTGCCCTGTATATATTTCCGATCCACCGGCTATAATAGTGGGGGATTCCGTGCTCAGCAAACCAAATATAAAATCAATAAGATACGGGGAAGATACTAATCACTTATAGTGGAACACCTTGTGAGTCATGGCCAGACCGGTCCACCGGCGAATAATAGTGGCCAGGAGCGTTCTGCCCTGGAGACCGACCCACCGGCGAATAATAGTGGCCAGGAGCGTTTTGCCCTGTATATACTTCCGGTCCACCGGCTATAATAGTGGGGTTCCTGCACTCACATGGACATTTAAAATTTGAGATGATTGATTAATGATGGATTAATGGCCTTAAGGCTCTAAAGTATCGATTATTCATTATGGCCTATTAGTATTCGGTTAACTTGTTAAGTATGTGAATGGACAAAGATGAAGGTGACGTATACACCATTAATATCTGATTGACATGTTGAATATGTGAATGTATGGATCTGATTGTTATATTTACATATGTCGTTATGTACGGTTATCCTAGTATATCATGTGTGACATTGCGTGCCTGTCTTTAAGCGCATTTTTAAAGGGTTACTCAGTACCGTAGTACTGAAGGGTTCCCTTCGTGGGGCCCCTGCCTATTCAATGGGCAGTGCCCCTTGCAGGTCATGTTCGATGCTTTCAAGTGGGCCTCGGGGATGAGCGTAAGGAACTATCCGGACTTGTTAAGATTTTAATTTGCCTCTTTAAAATTCATAAATTCAATATAGTGTTGTTTTGTAACCTCCACTGGTGGATTTTACTCTGATAAATTATTTACCGCGCTACTCTGATTAATTTATGCTTAAGTTTCTTGAAAAATTGTATTTCACTCCTTTAGCCTTAGCACTTGGTACTGGAACGGTATGAGTGAACCGGTCTAGCACTAAGTGTGGCGGTAATACTCCCAAAGTTCATGGTTTATTAATTTGCTTCTGCTAATTTTCTTTTATTTAAACGAAATTTTTCAGTAGTGAATTTTGGGGGTGTTACAATGACCTATATCCATATCGACCAACATTTATCAAAACAATACCACTTCCTTAAGGACAAAAAAGAAAGTTGGATGTAAAATTTTAAGAATCTGATGGAATAGATGTTGAATGTGTATTTGGAGTGCTGCAAGAATGTTTTGCAATTGATCGCAATCTATCACTAATAAAAAAATTTAAATAAAATTTATCGGACACTTATGGTATTGATTCCGACATTAAAAAATTTTAAAACAAAAAATGATAAGGAAATATTTTTGAGACGGAAGATGGCACTTCGTGCTTCACATCTTGCAGCAAGATATATTATTCAACATGAATAACAAAAACTTAGATTTATGGTATGAATATATTTATGGTACAACTATTTATATAAGTATTTTATAGTTATCCTTAGACGCTTCTTGTAAACTTATTTATTTATTTATATTTTTTAAAAAAGACTTAGATTTGACTTTGATGATGGATTCCATCTACGATTGCTTATGAAAACAGAATAATCCATACACTAACTAAGCAAGCTAAAGAAAGAAAGCGATGTATAAAATAAAATAGAAGCACTAAAAGTGCAGATCTCTTGTATACGGAAATCATAGTCCCATCGAGAAGGTTTTGCAAGCGTCACCGATTTCATTATAATTTATTGTGCAAGGTCGTGTGGAAATTAATCGACGCATGATTGGAGTTACGGATGGTTGAGTTCCATCGAAAATTTCTTATTCGAATTTGGGGAGGAATTTTAGGGATTAGGTTTGGAGATTTTTACCGGAAAATTTTTCAGGGATAAGGCGGGACTTTCCATCTTCGAACTTGCTTGGAAAAATTGTTTATATAGTTTTTATACTATTCTATATGTATTATACATATAATTTTTTTATGTAGAATAAATAAGATCGAGAATTAAAAATGAAATCATGTTTTAAATATCGGTTAAAATTTTAAGGTCAAAAAATGACGGGGAGGTGGAATAATTCATAATTTCTGCTGGGATTGGATCAGATATTCTTTGATAAAAATATATTAAAAAAAATAAAAAAAAACCCATCCTTAATCGGAGTGATGATATTTTTAGAACGGAAGTTTCGCCGACAAATCCATTGCCTCATTTTGGTGATATCTAACCAAATATTGAGAGCCTGTTTGATTTTACTTTTAAAAAGTAATTTTTTTTTATAAAAGTAATTATAAAAAGTAATTTTATATTAAAATAAGTGTTTAGCTTTAAATTTTAAAAAGTGATTGCAAAAAAGTAATTATCAAAAACTACTTTCTAAAAGTAATAAACTATAATTAGACTTCGTCTACTTTTATAAGTAACTTTTGATAACACGATGTCAGGTACGTTGGTTTGTAAAAAAAGAGTAAAAAACTCTGTTATAAAACTTCTATAGGGCCAAAAGGCGATTCCCTCGCCCCCAGGGCCTCCGCCAGCCGGCCCGCCAGCCATCACGGAGGAGGTAAATTACGGTGACACAGCGGCTAAGTTCATGGCAGGTCCGGAGCCAGGGCGCCCACAAGGAGTCACCCCACAAACGGAGGGTTGAAACTCCCACACTGCAGCTTGTCCCCCGACGGAATCGAACCCGAGTACCACAGGGCCACATACCATGCCCCAACTGAAATACCCCAAAATTCCTAATTTAGAAAATCATGGCCGAATAGGAGATTATTAGGGAATTTATTAAAATAAATTACTTTTAGTGAAATAAAAAGGAAATTAATAGGATAAATCAAGAAGGGAATTATAAGAGTGTAAATAGGGGAGATTATGGTATTTAAGTTAATTAAGGTTTTCACTTTTGAAATTTATTAAGTACCTTAAATTATATAAAATAGGGAGGATAAAATAGTTTCAAATTAATATAAAATTTATGAGTAATTTAATTAGAGGAAAATTTAGGGGTTTTGTTAATTAAAATAAATTTAGGAAGATTTTTCCATAAATCCCAAAATTTACCTAAAGGTAGAAATTAATTATGGTTTTGATAATTATATTAAATACCCTAAATTACCCAAATGATATTAATTAATCCAACCCCTAACTTTCCCCTCCTTTTCCTTTTTCCCTTTTTCCTTTTTCCTCCCTCCTTTTTCCTTTTTTCTTCCTTCCCCTTCTCGCCCCTATTTTCCCCGACCTGGGCCGGCCTGCTGGCCCAAACCCCTCCCCTTTTCCTTCTTCTCGCCGCGGCCCAGCGAGCCCGGCCGTCCGTGACCCAAAACGCGGCGTTTCGACGCTTAAGTCGCTGAAACGCCGCGTCGCGATACAAAGAACTTTCGACCGTTGCCTGACGACGCGAGCACTGCGTTTTCACCAAATTCCGCCTAAAACGCAGCGTTTCATTTAAAAGGAAAAGAAACCGCGCGGTCCGGCCGGTTTCCTCCCTCTCCTTTCTTTCCCCTGGACCGCCGGTCCAGCCCCTCCCCTTCTTCTTCTTCCTCGCGACGCCGTTTCTCCCCGCCTGCAACTCGAGCTCGCCGGAAAACGCAGCGGCGAGCGTCCCGTCCTTTCTCCGGCCTTCTCTCCTATCTTTTCGTCCCTGATTTGACCTTGCCTTGAGATGTGACCAATCGGGCAGCGTTTTCCCCGCACGCAAGCCCTGACTTTTCTTCCCCGACAGGGTTGGTCTGTGCCGGCAGACCTGCGCCGGACAGCTCACCGGACCTAACCCACCTAACCTCCCACGTGTCCTTGTCGTTTTCCCGCCCCAATCCCTCTATAAATAGCCCCGGAATTGGCCTGAATCGGGTTCGATTTTTGGGAACCCAGAAATCCAAACCGTCGCGCCGCCCCACCTTCAGCCGCCGTTTCCTCTGCCCTCAGCCACCGTTGCCGCCTGCCCTCGCCACCACAATCCTCCCTGCACCGCCCTCTACGCAACCAGCCATCTTAGCCACCCTAACTCGCGCCGCACGTGCCGCCCTGGCCGTGCGAAAAACCCTTCCCGAAATCGACCCCTCCAGCCTGGCGCCACCTTCGCGCCGCCACCGCCAGCCACACCACCGCTTGCAGCGCCACCTCCACCCCCCAAAATGACCAGCAACTCCTGCCCTACCACCCCGCACCTCCCTCTCCCTTTGGTTTTCCCTTCCCTAGCCTCCACCTCCATTTTTCCCTCTCTCCTCTCCTCCACCGCCGCCGCCGCCGCTGCTGCCGCCGCGCCGCCGCCGCCACCACCACCCCAGTCAGGTTGCCAACACCCTGAACCCTAAGTCTTAAATAAATAATAAATAAATAAATAAATAAATAATAAAAGGTGATTAGTGAGATTAATATTATTAACTAATATTATTAGTATTATTATGATTAATATTAACACTATCATTACTATTACTAATATCATTATTACTACTAATACTACCACCCATCCAATTATTATTATTATTATTATTATTATTATTATTATTATTATTATTATTATTATTATCTTATTATTATTATATTAACATAAGTATTGATATTATTATTGTTATTATTATTATTATTATTATTATTATCATTATTATTATTATTATTATTGATCTTATGGTTACTATTGTTATTATTATTATTATTATTATTATTACTATTATTATTGTCATACTATTATTATCCTTATTATTACTATTATTATTGCTATTATTATTATTGTTATTATCTTTATTATTATTATTATTATTATTATTATTGTTATTATTGTTATTATTATTATTATTATCCCTATTATTATTATTATTAAGTGTTATTATTACTAACGTTACCATTAGGGTTAGTATTATTATCGTTATTAATATTAATATTATGATGGTTATTACTATTAATAGTATTACTAGTATGATTATTATTATTACTAATATAATTGTTATTATTAATATTATTATTGTTATTTTTACTATTGTTATTGTTAGTACTATTATTGTTATTATTGTTATTATTGATATTATTATTATTATTGCTATTATACTTAGGGTTGTGTTATTGTTATTAATATTACAATTATTATTATCATGGTCATTATTTTACTATTAGTATTATTATTATTATTATTGTTATTTTTAGTATTATTATTGTTAGCATTATTATTGTTATTATTATTATCATGGCTATTATTATTATTATTATTGCTATTACTATTACTATTATTATTAGTAGTAGCATTGTTGTTAATATCATTATTATTATTGTCTTTACTATTTTATTATCAACGTTATTATGGCCGTTGTTATTAGTATTATTATTACTATTATTATTATTATTATCATTACCATTATTACCATATTACTATTATTATTGTAATATTATTATTATTACTTTCATTACTATCACTAGTATGGTTGTTATTATTATCATTATTATTCTTATCATTGTTTTATCGTTATTGTGTTTATCGCACCTATTATTTTATCGATTATTACTGCTATTCTTATTATCCTTATTAATATTATTTTCTTATAATCGTTGATATTATTACTAATACTTTCATCGTATTTATTATGATTATTTAAATTATTATTGTCTTCATTCCTATCATTATTATTATTATCACTATTATTATTATTAACATTATTATTGATTTTGTCACCTAAATGACTATGGTTGTACTAGTACTTTATTATTATTATTATTATCGATAATACACTATCACTAATGCTAATATGATTTCAATCATTACTATCATCATTATCACCATTATAGCTATTATTATTTTTATTAGGAGCACTATTATTATAAATAGTATTCTTATTATGGTAGGTATTATTGGTAATTATTATTAATGTTGTGAAAACCCTCTCCTTAGTATTTGGATTGCTAAAATCTACTTAAGTAGCGATAATCCGTTTAAGTTATCGTAAGAGTAGTAATAACCTACCCTTTATTTATAAACCCCATTATTAATAGTAGCCTTGGTAATAGGCCATGATAGGGGTAAGATAGGAATGTTGATAATTCTGGAAGAGGGAGATTAACCCTAAGTATTTCCCCTCTTATAGGTAACCGGGTCAGACCCCAGGAGGTGTAGGAGCGTGCTCCAAGCCCGGCGCCGATTTAGGTAAGGACGTAACTAAGGCTCTTGTGTGCTCTGCTTGTTTCAAGTGCCTTATATGCTTGTATGGTTGTATGCTATAACCTGCATTTTATGTGGTTATTGTGAAGCGCAACATGGATCCGAGGTACGTCCCCGTTTCCTTGCCTTCGTGTACTAATATGATGTGATGTAGTGTGATGTGTTGTGATGTAGTGTGATGTGATGTGACCTCTACGTCATGTAGGGTGGGTTATGTGAGTGAGTGTGGTGAAGTGGGAGATTTGAAAAATAAAAATAAGAGGTTAGAATGACCAAAGGGGAGTATGTTGGCTAAACAAGGTATGGACGACCTAAGTAGTTCACCATTTGGGAAACAATGAGGGGGAAGTGGAATTAAGTAAACAAAAAGGTGGGTACAAATTAAGGTTGCGTGAGGAAGTCTGTTGCTTGGCGATATGATGGGTAGTATTGGAGTTTATATATAGGGGTTTTAATGTTTTCTTGGTGGTATTGACGACTTATTGTAGTAGGGTTGTAAGATGGTATTGTGGTTTAGATAATGGTTTTAATGATTTCTTGATGGTATTAGTGACTTATTGTGGTATTAGGGTTTGCAAAATGGTATTGTGGCTTATATAGTGGTTTAATGAGTATTTGGTGGTATTAATGACTCATTGTGGCATTAGGGTTTGGAAGATGGTATTGTGGTTTATATAGTTGTTTTGATAATTACTTGGTGGTATTAAACACTTATGGTGGTATTAGGGTTTGAAAGGAGGTGTTAGGGTTTATATAGTTGTATTAATGATTACTTGGTGGTATTCATGGCTTATGGTGGTATTAGGGTTGCAAGGTGGTATTGGGGTTTATAGAGTGGTATTTATGACTTCCTAGTGGTATTAATGATTATGGTGGTATTAGGGTCCTCATGATGGAATTAGGGTTGTTACGATTAAGGAAGGTTAAGAGTGGTTAACCACGGCTCGGTGAGGACAATCATGGTTCGGGTGACTGTTTAGAGTTGTTTGGTGTATTATGTGTACTATTGAGAAAAGTATAGTTGTGCATGTGGAATTTTACCGTGTGTTATTATGTGTAAGAATGTAATGAATGATTTATGCATGTCAAGGACCTGATATGATTCAATAAGATACGAATAAGACATTAATTACGTAAAGTGAAAGACTGATGAGCCCGACCCAGTCCGTTCCACCGGTTAGAATAGTGGCCAGAGGCGTTTTGCCCTGGGTGTTGATTTCCGGTCCACCGGCTATAATAGTGGCCAGAGGCGTTCTGCCCTGGGTGTGTATTTCCGGTCCACCGGCTATAATAGTGGGGGATTCGGGCTCGACAGACTCAAACGAATAAGTTAACCCACGGGAAAGATACTAATCACTTACAGTGGAACACCATGTAAGTGCGGGGCCAGTCCGTTCCACCGGTTAGAATAGTGGCCAGCGGCGTTTGCCCTGGGTGTTGTTTTTCGGTCCACCGGCTATAATAGTGGCCAGAGGCTTTGAGCCCTGGGTGTTGATTTCCGGTCCACCGGCTATAATAGTGGGGTCCCCGTGCTTACAGGGTTAAATGAAGAATGTGTGAAAAGAGATTATTCTCATAATAAGAAATAACGGACATTGTATGAGCATGATTCAGCTTTCCGCTTACTTATCCTGATGTATGGCTGACGTACTGAGCATGTATCTTGTGTATTATTGCATGTTGCTGTTATGATCGTGTGTGATTATATGCTTGGCCTTAGCGCCTACGCCTTACTCAGTACTGGACCCGTACTGATACTACACTGGTTGAATGGGTCCTGTGATGATCCACCGATGGTGGGGAGCAGACCTTTGATGCAGGTCTTGATCAATTACTAAGTTGGGGTGGAAGGCTGGATATGAGTGAGTAAGTGGTCCGGATAATTACCTTCGAAAATCGCGTGATTTAATCGTATTTGTCTTTAGAGGATACAAATGTCGTATTTAACTTTTTAAGGGTTTTATCGTGCCTTGCGATTTCGTTATTTCAAGTATTCTGATATATGGACATTTTAAATTGTATTTCGGAATGTAATTTTTACCTTCGCACTCTGATTTATAGAATTCGTGTTTTATGAATGGTTTGTTCTGGTTTTATTTCTTTCTAGCCTTAGCGCTTGGTATCGGATCGGTAGTTATGGATCGATCTGGTACTAAGTGTGGCGGTAATGCCCCCGGATTTACGGTTTTAATTTTCCTGCTTCCGCTAAAACTCTGATTTAAACGAAATTTTTCAGTAGTAAATTTGGGGGTGTTACAAGTTGGTATCAGAGCTTTTGGTTGTTGAGAATCGGGTTTCGGTAGAAATTCGACTCTCACGATCCTAAATGTTTTAACTAAAAATGTATTTCACTGATTCAAGCGTTTCTCTTCTTTTAAAAATCCGGATCAGCTTGTGAGGATAGTGTGACTGGGTAGTTAGGCGACCTTATGAATTATTTTTGTAACTATACCATAGCATAAGATCTTTGTGATTGTAGGTGTCGGATTTGTGCTAACCCCGTATTCTAGAGGTTGTGATTATTATGGGTTTTTAGTTAGTTTGCTCTTAAGGGGGTAGTTACCCCCTGAGTACCCTAGAATTTCCTTTGGTAAACCCTAGTGCGAGGCGTAAACCTCGGGGACGAGGTTTTTCTTTAAGGGGGTAGTGATGAAATACCCCAAAATTCCTAATTTAGAAAATCATGGCCGAATAGGAGATTATTAGGGAATTTATTAAAATAAATTACTTTTAGTGAAATAAAAAGGAAATTAATAGGATAAATCAAGAAGGGAATTATAAGAGTGTAAATAGGGGAGATTATGGTATTTAAGTTAATTAAGGTTTTCACTTTTGAAATTTATTAAGTACCTTAAATTATATAAAATAGGGAGGATAAAATAGTTTCAAATTAATATAAAATTTATGAGTAATTTAATTAGAGGAAAATTTAGGGGTTTTGTTAATTAAAATAAATTTAGGAAGATTTTTCCATAAATCCCAAAATTTACCTAAAGGTAGAAATTAATTATGGTTTTGATAATTATATTAAATACCCTAAATTACCCAAATGATATTAATTAATCCAACCCCTAACTTTCCCCTCCTTTTCCTTTTTCCCTTTTTCCTTTTTCCTCCCTCCTTTTTCCTTTTTTCTTCCTTCCCCTTCTCGCCCCTATTTTCCCCGACCTGGGCCGGCCTGCTGGCCCAAACCCCTCCCCTTTTCCTTCTTCTCGCCGCGGCCCAGCGAGCCCGGCCGTCCGTGACCCAAAACGCGGCGTTTCGACGCTTAAGTCGCTGAAACGCCGCGTCGCGATACAAAGAACTTTCGACCGTTGCCTGACGACGCGAGCACTGCGTTTTCGCCAAATTCCGCCTAAAACGCAGCGTTTCATTTAAAAGGAAAAGAAACCGCGCGGTCCGGCCGGTTTCCTCCCTCTCCTTTCTTTCCCCTGGATCGCCGGTCCAGCCCCTCCCCTTCTTCTTCTTCCTCGCGACGCCGTTTCTCCCCGCCTGCAACTCGAGCTCGCCGGAAAACGCAGCGGCGAGCGTCCCGTCCTTTCTCCGGCCTTCTCTCCTATCTTTTCGTCCCTGATTTGACCTTGCCTTGAGATGTGACCAATCGGGCAGCGTTTTCCCCGCACGCAAGCCCTGACTTTTCTTCCCCGACAGGGTTGGTCTGTGCCGGCAGACCTGCGCCGGACAGCTCACCGGACCTAACCCACCTAACCTCCCACGTGTCCTTGTCGTTTTCCCGCCCCAATCCCTCTATAAATAGCCCCGGAATTGGCCTGAATCGGGTTCGATTTTTGGGAACCCAGAAATCCAAACCGTCGCGCCGCCCCACCTTCAGCCGCCGTTTCCTCTGCCCTCAGCCACCGTTGCCGCCTGCCCTCGCCACCACAATCCTCCCTGCACCGCCCTCTACGCAACCAGCCATCTTAGCCACCCTAACTCGCGCCGCACGTGCCGCCCTGGCCGTGCGAAAAACCCTTCCCGAAATCGACCCCTCTAGCCTGGCGCCACCTTCGCGCCGCCACCGCCAGCCACACCACCGCTTGCAGCGCCACCTCCACCCCCCAAAATGACCAGCAACTCCTGCCCTACCACCCCGCACCTCCCTCTCCCTTTGGTTTTCCCTTCCCTAGCCTCCACCTCCATTTTTCCCTCTCTCCTCTCCTCCACCGCCGCCGCCGCCGCTGCTGCCGCCGCGCCGCCGCCGCCACCACCACCCCAGTCAGGTTGCCAACACCCTGAACCCTAAGTCTTAAATAAATAATAAATAAATAAATAAATAAATAATAAAAGGTGATTAGTGAGATTAATATTATTAACTAATATTATTAGTATTATTATGATTAATATTAACACTATCATTACTATTACTAATATCATTATTACTACTAATACTACCACCCATCCAATTATTATTATTATTATTATTATTATTATTATTATTATTATTATTATTATTATTATCTTATTATTATTATATTAACATAAGTATTGATATTATTATTGTTATTATTATTATTATTATTATTATTATCATTATTATTATTATTATTATTGATCTTATGGTTACTATTGTTATTATTATTATTATTATTATTATTACTATTATTATTGTCATACTATTATTATCCTTATTATTACTATTATTATTGCTATTATTATTATTGTTATTATCTTTATTATTATTATTATTATTATTATTATTATTGTTATTATTGTTATTATTATTATTATTATCCCTATTATTATTATTATTAAGTGTTATTATTACTAACGTTACCATTAGGGTTAGTATTATTATCGTTATTAATATTAATATTATGATGGTTATTACTATTAATAGTATTACTAGTATGATTATTATTATTACTAATATAATTGTTATTATTAATATTATTATTGTTATTTTTACTATTGTTATTGTTAGTACTATTATTGTTATTATTGTTATTATTGATATTATTATTATTATTGCTATTATACTTAGGGTTGTGTTATTGTTATTAATATTACAATTATTATTATCATGGTCATTATTTTACTATTAGTATTATTATTATTATTATTGTTATTTTTAGTATTATTATTGTTAGCATTATTATTGTTATTATTATTATCATGGCTATTATTATTATTATTATTGCTATTACTATTACTATTATTATTAGTAGTAGCATTGTTGTTAATATCATTATTATTATTGTCTTTACTATTTTATTATCAACGTTATTATGGCCGTTGTTATTAGTATTATTATTACTATTATTATTATTATTATCATTACCATTATTACCATATTACTATTATTATTGTAATATTATTATTATTACTTTCATTACTATCACTAGTATGGTTGTTATTATTATCATTATTATTCTTATCATTGTTTTATCGTTATTGTGTTTATCGCACCTATTATTTTATCGGTTATTACTGCTATTCTTATTATCCTTATTAATATTATTTTCTTATAATCGTTGATATTATTACTAATACTTTCATCGTATTTATTATGATTATTTAAATTATTATTGTCTTCATTCCTATCATTATTATTATTATCACTATTATTATTATTAACATTATTATTGATTTTGTCACCTAAATGACTATGGTTGTACTAGTACTTTATTATTATTATTATTATCGATAATACACTATCACTAATGCTAATATGATTTCAATCATTACTATCATCATTATCACCATTATAGCTATTATTATTTTTATTAGGAGCACTATTATTATAAATAGTATTCTTATTATGGTAGGTATTATTGGTAATTATTATTAATGTTGTGAAAACCCTCTCCTTAGTATTTGGATTGCTAAAATCTACTTAAGTAGCGATAATCCGTTTAAGTTATCGTAAGAGTAGTAATAACCTACCCTTTATTTATAAACCCCATTATTAATAGTAGCCTTGGTAATAGGCCATGATAGGGGTAAGATAGGAATGTTGATAATTCTGGAAGAGGGAGATTAACCCTAAGTATTTCCCCTCTTATAGGTAACCGGGTCAGACCCCAGGAGGTGTAGGAGCGTGCTCCAAGCCCGGCGCCGATTTAGGTAAGGACGTAACTAAGGCTCTTGTGTGCTCTGCTTGTTTCAAGTGCCTTATATGCTTGTATGGTTGTATGCTATAACCTGCATTTTATGTGGTTATTGTGAAGCGCAACATGGATCCGAGGTACGTCCCCGTTTCCTTGCCTTCGTGTACTAATATGCTGTGATGTAGTGTGATGTGTTGTGATGTAGTGTGATGTGATGTGACCTCTACGTCATGTAGGGTGGGTTATGTGAGTGAGTGTGGTGAAGTGGGAGATTTGAAAAATAAAAATAAGAGGTTAGAATGACCAAAGGGGAGTATGTTGGCTAAACAAGGTATGGACGACCTAAGTAGTTCACCATTTGGGAAACAATGAGGGGGAAGTGGAATTAAGTAAACAAAAAGGTGGGTACAAATTAAGGTTGCGTGAGGAAGTCTGTTGCTTGGCGATATGATGGGTAGTATTGGAGTTTATATATAGGGGTTTTAATGTTTTCTTGGTGGTATTGACGACTTATTGTAGTAGGGTTGTAAGATGGTATTGTGGTTTAGATAATGGTTTTAATGATTTCTTGATGGTATTAGTGACTTATTGTGGTATTAGGGTTTGCAAAATGGTATTGTGGCTTATATAGTGGTTTAATGAGTATTTGGTGGTATTAATGACTCATTGTGGCATTAGGGTTTGGAAGATGGTATTGTGGTTTATATAGTTGTTTTGATAATTACTTGGTGGTATTAAACACTTATGGTGGTATTAGGGTTTGAAAGGAGGTGTTAGGGTTTATATAGTTGTATTAATGATTACTTGGTGGTATTCATGGCTTATGGTGGTATTAGGGTTGCAAGGTGGTATTGGGGTTTATAGAGTGGTATTTATGACTTCCTAGTGGTATTAATGATTATGGTGGTATTAGGGTCCTCATGATGGAATTAGGGTTGTTACGATTAAGGAAGGTTAAGAGTGGTTAACCACGGCTCGGTGAGGACAATCATGGTTCGGGTGACTGTTTAGAGTTGTTTGGTGTATTATGTGTACTATTGAGAAAAGTATAGTTGTGCATGTGGAATTTTACCGTGTGTTATTATGTGTAAGAATGTAATGAATGATTTATGCATGTCAAGGACCTGATATGATTCAATAAGATACGAATAAGACATTAATTACGTAAAGTGAAAGACTGATGAGCCCGACCCAGTCCGTTCCACCGGTTAGAATAGTGGCCAGAGGCGTTTTGCCCTGGGTGTTGATTTCCGGTCCACCGGCTATAATAGTGGCCAGAGGCGTTCTGCCCTGGGTGTGTATTTCCGGTCCACCGGCTATAATAGTGGGGGATTCGGGCTCGACAGACTCAAACGAATAAGTTAACCCACGGGAAAGATACTAATCACTTACAGTGGAACACCATGTAAGTGCGGGGCCAGTCCGTTCCACCGGTTAGAATAGTGGCCAGCGGCGTTTGCCCTGGGTGTTGTTTTTCGGTCCACCGGCTATAATAGTGGCCAGAGGCTTTGAGCCCTGGGTGTTGATTTCCGGTCCACCGGCTATAATAGTGGGGTCCCCGTGCTTACAGGGTTAAATGAAGAATGTGTGAAAAGAGATTATTCTCATAATAAGAAATAACGGACATTGTATGAGCATGATTCAGCTTTCCGCTTACTTATCCTGATGTATGGCTGACGTACTGAGCATGTATCTTGTGTATTATTGCATGTTGCTGTTATGATCGTGTGTGATTGTATGCTTGGCCTTAGCGCCTACGCCTTACTCAGTACTGGACCCGTACTGATACTACACTGGTTGAATGGGTCCTGTGATGATCCACCGATGGTGGGGAGCAGACCTTTGATGCAGGTCTTGATCAATTACTAAGTTGGGGTGGAAGGCTGGATATGAGTGAGTAAGTGGTCCGGATAATTACCTTCGAAAATCGCGTGATTTAATCGTATTTGTCTTTAGAGGATACAAATGTCGTATTTAACTTTTTAAGGGTTTTACCGTACCTTGCGATTTCGTTATTTCAAGTATTCTGATATATGGACATTTTAAATTGTATTTCGGAATGTAATTTTTACCTTCGCACTCTGATTTATAGAATTCGTGTTTTATGAATGGTTTGTTCTGGTTTTATTTCTTTCTAGCCTTAGCGCTTGGTATCGGATCGGTAGTTATGGATCGATCTGGTACTAAGTGTGGCGGTAATGCCCCCGGATTTACGGTTTTAATTTTCCTGCTTCCGCTAAAACTCTGATTTAAACGAAATTTTTCAGTAGTAAATTTGGGGGTGTTACACCAACCAACTGGGCTATGCCCGCACGGGCTGTTATAAAACTTCTAGCTTTTATGGTGCGTGGGAGTGGGACGGTGGGGCCGCTTTCATCTTCTTCTTTTTCCCTTCTTAGTTTTAGTAAATTTTAAAAAATTTAATTAATGATTGTTTATAACTCTTTTTTGTAAAAATTTTATATTTTTTATTTTTATAATTTTTAGTATTTTATAATATCTTTATACTTTTTATATATTTTTTAATAATTTTTTATATTTTATAAAAATTTTAATATTTAATATTAAAAAAATTATATAATAATTATTACCAAAAAATATAGATATAAAAAGATAAAAAATAATTTTATAGAAAAATAATAATTAAATACTAATAAGGTATAATAAATAATTTTTTTAATATTTACTTATATAATAAAAGTAAAACCAAATATATATTTTACTAAATAAAATACTTTTTAAAAAATAATTTTTATATAAATATAATTATTAAAAATAAATAATACCAAATAAGAGCTTAGTCACACGCCACCCCATCCTGGCTAGGTTCAGTTGATCGCATAAAGGGGAGTGAAGCGGATATTCAATTACAATGTGTTCTTTCTATGCTCAATACAGAAGTCAAGGGTAGGCACCTCGTTATGTTTCTCTGGTACTTCGAAATAAATACGTAAAAGCAAAAGTCCAACACAACGATCAAGCTGTGATACACCTACTGGCTACTGCCGTAGGCCATGACCACCGAAAAAGGAAAACGAAAGGAATATAATAAGGGAAGAGCTTTATATTTCCTCCGCATCTTTGGTTCAACATGAAAAAATCGATCCCACTCGAAATTTAATTTAAAATTTAAATAATTTAATTTAATTTTAATATAAAAAATTAAAATAATTATGATCATCAATTAAATCTAAATTTAATTAATTTAATAGTGACCCATATATAAAATAACTCAATTCGAAGAGAGTCTTATCCAAATTAGGGTATAAATTAAATAATAATCCAATTCAAACTTACCAAATCTAAGGTATTTGACTCGTATTTCACCCATATAAGAATATAATTTTAAGCTTAATCTAAATTAATTCAAATTTAATTTACAAATATAGTATTTTATCTCATATAAATTATAATAAACTATCTTATTAATATAATTTTATGTATAAAAAAAATATGCAACCCATGTAACGATAAATAAAATATAACTAGTAAGACTTTGTTCTTATTAATTTACTTTAATATCATATTAGCATCAATTATATTAGATCATAGAAGTTTCTATTATTATTATTATTATTAACATAAAAATTATAATGGTAAATATAATAATTATAATATATATATATATATATATATATATATACATATATATATTATAATAACAATAGTAAGATTTATATTTGTATTTCTACTAATAATAATGATTATTATATTACTAAAGATGATAGCAACAGCAACAACAATAGTAATAACAATAATCATTACAATTAATATGATAATTATAATTATTATAGCAATCATTGTACCTATGTGTATAATAGCATTTATAATTGTATTTATAATGGTAAATTTAATAATAATAATAATAATAATAATAATAATAATAATAATAATAATAATGTTCATTTATTATTATTATTACATATTTAGTGATAACAATTTGTTTTTTTTTACATATATAATGATAAAAATTACTATATTATTCATAACAATACAAATAAATCATAAAAGTTAATTCATTAATTATATTAAATTGATAACAATCAATATTAATGCAAGTTTTAAATGGAATTAACTTGTCCTAAATCATATACGATCTGGAATTTGTACGCTCGAATTCACCTAATCCAATTTCAATTCAACATGAAGGCTATCGACTCGAATTGATTTGAACTTGAACTCAAAAAATTTTGACGGGCTAGACCCAAAATTCAATCCACGATTTTCCTCATCCGAAATGATCCAACCTAATAAAAATCCAACCCGAATTATTGTTATATAAGTTGGACCTGATCCTAAAAGACACCCGTATCCAAACCTAATCCAATTATATAGCAACTCGATTTTAATCCGATCCAAATTGATTAGACTCAAACCCAACCCGTGTGATTAGTTTTTCACATATACGCATCTTGAACAGCTGCACCGCATGGGCATTGTTCATCAAACAACAGGAAAGCATGCAACGACAATTTTGCAAGAAAATATTACTCATCGAGACGACACAGGCTCTAAGATATTCCCTCTGTAAGAATTCTTCCATAATAATAAGGGAAAAGTCTCATGCACCTTTTTAGTCACTCTCTAGCATAATCATTTTGGTAATTGAAGAAATGGCCGCCCATTTGAGGAAGGTTGGAGACATGAAACCAACAACGTAACTTTGGAACTTCAGATTACGACAGTCATCAAAAACAAAACAAAGGGATCGATATAATTACTTTTCTTTATGGGTCTCATTATCATGATATATTTATGATGAAGGAGGAAGGGAGGGGGTTGTTTCAATTCCCCTGCCATTATATTAAATTAATCCACCACTAATTTTTAACTGAAATTCTGCCCATGGAAAGCGTCTAGACTCAGTATAGTGGAAAGGGTAAAAATTACTCCCAGATAGCAACAACACATGGGTCTGGGTTACGGGGATAATCAGGACCACGTTTATAAAAGTAAAAAACAGACACTCCAGCTGAAAGTGTCCAAGCATATGCTATGCCTACTCTTGGGCATATCCTACTCCCGAAGCGAATCATATATTAGCGTACATGCAGTATATTATATAGAGGAGATCCTAACATTGGTCGTGATATATTATATACTAAGACCTTTAAAATATTGTGGCAACTCGAGTGTAAATGCTTGGAGTAAGATTACAGATGCTAGGACTGAGGAATATATCGCTAGCAACACCAATTTCCCCCTTTTAGCGACGCATATTGCTAGCATCCGTACATATATTCCTTTTCCCCATGCAAATATTAGTCAACACCCAGCAATTTAGTGTTTCTTTAGACATAGATATCAAGCTTAGAAAGGGGCAAAAAAAGTATTGACTTTTATTCCTCTCTCTTTGAGGAGGGCCCCCCACAAAGATGGATGCATGCATATCTTAAGTACAGCTTCTATGTTTTGTGGCAACTCGAATGTGAATAAAACAAGTAAGACTTCAAATGTGGTGTGGGCATACAATTAAATATCGGTCCCGATACGCAATAACGGCTAATATTTATCAAATTTTGGATCAGCTGATACGCAAAATTGGCGATACGTGACGGATTTAGAATTTTACATATTTATCGGTGATATATCGGTTATCGACCGATATTTGCCGATATTTACCGATATTTATTGGTATTTGCGAATACTTATTGTGGAAAAAAAATCATGCTACGACAACCGTGGTATATAAAATATCGTTCGCTACACTTCAATACTGAGACACCGCGACTACGACCACAATTTTATTACTTGGTGCGTGGGTACAGGAATAAACGAGGTAATATGAAAACAGCATATCCTAACATCTAATATTTTTCGTGCCTACCTAGGGGTTAGGCCTTACCAAGTCAGTCATGAGTCATTCTATTGTTTGTAATTTGATTGTTGTTAAGGAGAAAAAAAGGTCATAACAATGTAATTAAAAAAAAAACTAATTTATATTTTCCTAATTTTCTAGTCTGAAGGATAATTTATAATTTCATAACTAGAAAAGATATATATATATATATATATATATATATATATATATATAAAGACTTGAATTTCTTCATAATAAAGAGCAACATTTTAATTACCCATGAGCCTAGCTTACTTTTAATGCATATAGCAACTAATATTAGAAAGGGATGAAGTGGGTAGATGGCTAGCTAGGAACTTTTAGTTGGGCTCAGTAGCAACATAGAACTAGGACCATAAGGATTATATGGATAACAAATCAGGGGACTTTGGAGAGAAATCATCCCGGGATAGATATGAGGCCTTCCTAGGCAAGCACATATATTCAAAACCACTCTTTCGTACGCCAACCCTGCCATCAAGCAAGCATGCATGCATGCATGTATATAATTAGATAATTAGGGTTCTAAATATATATTTACGGCAAATCAAGCATGCAAGTATTCACAGAGTTGGTCGAGGAATGGCGGTGCCATTTCTCTCTCGGCTGAGAGATACTGCATGCATCTGTGTGCTGCTGCCGTTCTGCCAAAAGAGACCTGCTTTGCATGCTCATTGATCCGACACAACACAAGAATAGGAGTCATCGATAGGATACTTTTGAGATTTGGGGTAGAGGAATGACGGGGCGTTATTGCTCTTTTGGCGAAGAAATATCATACATGTGCATCTTTCCGTTTTCTCGATGGATCCCTTGCCTTTCCATTCACCGTCCGGTGTATTTATGTTTGACCCATATATGTATATATATTTGCTCCATGATAAGCGGGCAATTTGGTTTGTGCGGGCTGATCGAGTCAGATCTGTTCTTGGTTCTGTGATCGACCGGTAAGCATTCCAAAGACTCCTAGTCCTTCTATCAAACCATATCGTTAGGCATAGCATCTAGCATCCGCCTCAAATTCCCAGGCCGACTGTTAAGATAATATTAGTTAGGTAAAAGCTTTTCTTATGAAGACTCGTGCCATATCCTGCAGTTCTAATGCATCATCTCACCTCTTATTTTAGCTGTAATTGGTGTGACACAAAATGAAGTCTCCCTAGCATTCATTTTTCTCTGCAAATATTTTGTTCCTTGCCACAATGTAAGATATCCAATTATTTGGCCTCTCTATTCGAAAGAATAACCCAACCCTATATCATAGAGAATAATTTCTTTGGTGTTTCAATTTTAGCAATTGGTTGTGTGAGACACGCCAAAAAAAAAAGGCAGCAGCCAAGAAGGGACCGCTGAGATGCTGCCAAAATTTCTTTAGGCTTTGTAGGGACCATAACTTCATGCAAATTGGATGAAACCTCTGCTCCCATCAATCTATAGCATATGCTGCTCCTCCTGACAGTATATCCAATTCCAGGATGCAAACCTTTTTCTATAAATACGTCTTTGAATTAGTTCCCCAGCAGAAACAACAGTTAGGCATGAGGATTTAATAAATAAAAAAAGAAAGGAAAGAGATAGAGATGCAGGCTCCGTGAATAACAGTGCAATTCTCCTTTGGCATGCATGAAGTATATATGTATACTTACTATCCTGCCAAAGGAGAATTGCCCTGCCATTCACCGGAGCCAACTGTGTGGTGGATTGTTGCAGATTGATTGTCTCAAAAAATTTTTGTTGTTGTTTTAATTCATTTTACTTATGTTAATCAACAGTAGAGATTTGTACTAGCCGCAGCAATGAAAGAAGCTAGGAATGACATTTTAGTTTCTCTAATCATGCTGCTCATTTTCTCATTGACAGGAAAATTTTGACGTGTTTGAGAGCCTCGTCAACATATTAGCAAGAGAGAGCCAGGGCGCATCACAACAAATAAAAAGAGATCTACCGACACAGAAACCCACTCACCGCTGGGCGTTTCATCTGGCATGCTCCAAAGCAGAAATGATTGGGCAGCCCTTCTAACTTATAAGGCTTTAAGACTGGTGAGCGACGTCAGGGAATACTTCGACATTGACATCTATCCCCCAAAGGGCTTACGGATATTCAAAGCAAAAAGGTTGTGACTATATTGTACACTCAGTTGCTGTTTAACAAAGAGATTTTATAAATCATAGAATTCAAGTAAGGAATTCACATTTTCTACTTTTTTTATTTATTTATTTCATTTTAGTTCCAATTCTGCTTCTTAAATCATGAAATCCATTTCTTTCTCTTATAGATCTCCATTCCTGCCCTTGCAATTTATCAAATCAACGATTAAACCGTTGGTGTTTCTCCGATCCTGTCTTCCGCACTCAAATGAATGAGGCTTAGCAGAAGTGAATGAGGATTGACGAAGAATGTGGTGGGTGATCTTGAAAAGAGACAATATGATATGGATGCACACGGTGCAGGTAGCCCAACAGATTCTGAACATTAGCTGGACAGCAAGAAACAATTACATATATATACATATATATTATCATGGAATCCACACAACTTTAACTCAAGTCAAATTTGTTATTCCGATGACCAGTCGCAGGAAAGCTACGCTGATGACTGCTAGTTGGCGTAAACCTACATTACTTGTGTAGGCAACTTGCAATTTCCACAGGATGGTTAATCTTTAAGTTCACCAAGGATTCGGTTTACTGCATTTATATCATGATCTTTTGATTAATTAGGTGAAGAGGTATAATAGGATGAGCTCTAGAAGAGAAAAACAGAGCGTGCAGATAGTTAATTAGATGTTCAAATCTATCGTAGTTCATATTGAAGGGAGGGGAGCAATTAATTATTATCGATTAAAAACCGATAGGTTTCTGATTGGAAAGGAAACTCATACTAAGCGTATGCAGATTAATTTCAGTTAAGGTCAGTAGATAACAAAATATAATAAAAAAATTTATCACCAAAACACCAAGCATATTCGATCAAAGGAGCTCCTTTTTGATATGCTGTGAGAGACAACAAAGTGATCAAGGCCTTTCTGATGTGCCAGCATATCTACCGAAGGAACAACAATTCAGCGCTGGTTCTCCATGCTATTAGCTACCGGCGTTCCATGCGCTTGTTCTTATTGCTTTGATTTGCTATGCTCTTATCACGAATCGGCTTCATATTTATGAGGCATGTACACAAAAGGCGGTTACTCTCTGCTATAGCATATTCAAGTCGCTCGTCTAGATACCAGGGCATAATTATAAGCCAAGAAAAGAAGAAGACGTACTACCTGCACAAATTTAACCTATCTTGAGCTTTTTTCTAGCCGGGTCACTAAAATCCTGCGGATGGGAACACCGTTTGCTTTCACATTTCCAGATCAGACAAATAATTTTCAAGAGAAAGGGAATGTCTTTGATGATTAAGGTTATGCACAGTTTTACTTAACAACAGAAATCTTGAGTGTCAGCCAAAGAAGAAAGAAATCAATTTGATCTCCAAGATCATCATTTCAAACCCAGTAGAGTAACTTCAGTATATAAAAGAACAAATCCCATTTTTTTGTATTAATAATTTCCCAAGTAAAAACAATTCTCATACGATAGACACTAAGCTAAAAAGAGGTTATTTTAGTTCTATTGAATAAAGGGACCCAATAGCATGTTCGTTATGTTTAAAATTCATGACAATGAATTACTAATTCATTTTTTTTCTCTCCCATTATTAAACCCCATTATTTGGTATAAAAATAATACAAGAAATTGAAAATATAAAAAATAGAAAGATAAAAATCTTGTACATATTTATAAGATTTGTAGAAAAATAAAAGGATTAAAAATATAGTTATATTGTAATCATAGATAGAATCACACCAAATGTCAATGCCAATAAATTGTTAGACTATATATGGCATAAATTATAGACTTAATTATAATAGTCTAAGTAATTATCTTAATTGTATTTACTCTGAAGAGAAGTATTTATAATACAAGGTTGTTACTAAAGCTAATGATAACCATTAGCTCCTAACAATAAGGATAATAACAGAAATAAAGAGTATATCTAGGAGTAGATATATTTACAGAGGTAAAACAAAGATTTTGATGCTTATCATTAGTTATAGGCAAGATTATTCTTATCATGCCCCTGCAAGATGGTCAACGGATGATTAAGTAGATTGATCTTGGCTAGAAGAGTGTCGAGCCGCGGTCTGGATAGAGACTTTGTGAGGAAGTTAACGAGTTGGTCACCACTAGAAGCATGCATAATGCTAAGCTTACCCCCTTGAATTTGTTCTCGAATGAAATGAAATACTAAACCTAAGTGTTTCATCCGTGAATGGAACACATGATTAGCACTAAGATGAGTAGTGCCCAAACTATCACAATAAATAACTTCCACATTTGCGATCGTAATACCAAGTTCATGTAATAAATTTTGTTCCCACATAATCTTAGCAGTGGTGGTAGCCATAGCCTTGTATTCTACTTCTATGGATGACAGAGCTAGAATCCATTTTTTCTCAGACATCTGTGTTAACGGTGTTTGGCCCAAGAAAATAACATGACCCATAGTTGATGTGAAGTCATCTTTGTCACAAGCCCAATCAGCATCCGAAAAACCATGTAAGATATGAGGAGATGATTTGTAGATCATCACACCTTTAGTAAGGGTGCCACACAAGTAATGCAGGAGACGTTTCAATGTCAACCAATGAGCATAGTAGGCACGTGCATAAATTGAGATAGTTTATTCACCATGTATGCAACGTCAGGTCGAGTAAGGGTGATATATTAAAGACCACCCATAGCAGGCCGGTAATCTTTAAGAGCAACAAGGGCAACACCTTGAGTTACCGAGAGTGTTTGGGAAGGAGACATATGAGTAGGGGCGGACTTTGAGTCCAACATACCTATTTTTTCAAGTAGTTCAACAATATACTTATGTTGGTTAAGGAAAAGTTTGTCCTTGGTGGGCACAACTTTAACACCCCAAAATTATGATAGAGAACCAAGGTCTTTAAGAGAAAACTTGTGAGATAATTTTTGAATGAATAGATCAATGGTAGATGCATGAGGACCTGTGATAATAAGGTCATCAACATAGACAACAAGATAAATGGGTGATGAAGGATGATGAAGTATAAAAAGAGATGTGTCTGAAAGAGCACGTTTGAACCTATGAGATGTGAGGAATGAAGTGAGTTCATTGTATCAATCCCGAGGGGTCTGATTGAGACCATAAAGAGCCTTCTTTAACTTACACATATGCTTAGGATGAGTAGCATCAATATAGCCTGAGGGTTGAGCCATGTAAACTTCTTCATGAAGAGCGCCATTTAAGAAGGCATTATTAATATCAAGTTAGTGGAGAGACCAGTTATTAGTCACATCTAGAGTGAGTAGTATCTGAATAGTGGCTAATTTAACAACCAGACTAAAAGTTTCAATATAGTATATGCCAGGCCATTGTTGAAAACCCTTAGCCACTAAGCAAGCCTTATAATGCACAATGTTGCTATGTATATCATACTTGACACAAAACACCCATCTGCACTTAATAAGATTATGAGCAGTATCCGATGAAACTAAGTCCCATGTACGAAGATTCCAATGAGATTGCATTTCTTCATCCATGGTTTCGCTAAAGTGGGTCTTTTAGAGCTTAAATGATAGTAGTATGAGTAAGAGGTTTGTGTTGGATTGAAGTAAGGTTTGCATACTTGGTATTGGGCTTAAAAATGTTGGTTCTTGGAGCGAGTAATGATCCTGAGGGAGGTCGAGAGGAATTGAGTATTTATATGTCAACAATGGGGTGAGGTTGGCTTTAGTTTGGGGCTTGGGCAATGAGTGTGCTAAGGGCAGAAGTTAGCTGCTGGGTAGAGGATTGTGGCATGGCTGGGGAGTTGTTAGATGATGCAGAAGGGTTGTTGGAAGGCATATTATGAAGCTCATGAGGTGTGGAAGGAGGAGTAATAGATGTAGAAGCAGTAGGAGGTTCTTGCAAGGAGTAGTATGAGAGATGATAGGTAGAGAAATGACTTCAGGACACTAATGATTTGGTATGGGCTAGGGTGATGTTGATGGGGAACCCATGAGCTAGGGATAAGGAAAATTAGATGCAATAAACCAAACATGATGCGAGGTATATATTTTATGAGTACTAGGATTAAGACAGTGATATGCACTTTGAAATTTGAAATAGCCAATGAAAATGCATGGCTTAGACTTTGGATTAAGTTTGTGTGAGGTATATGGTTTTAACCGGGGATAGCAGAGGCATATAAAGCTACAAAGTTTATTGTAATTCGGAGACACGCTAAACAAGCACAAGGAAGGAGATTTCCTTACTAATGTGGGTGTGGGAAGTTTTTTTGTTAAATAGGTAGCAATAGAAAATGCATTTACCCAAAACTCTTAAGGGAGAGACGCATAGGATAGCAAGGAGAGCCTAGTTCAACAATATGGTGATGCTGACGCTCAGCATAGACATTGTGCTTGGGAGTGTGAGAGGGAGAGGTGAGATGAGAGACACCATTGATAGTAAGAAAAGTGTTCAAGGCTACATATCCCCCCTGCAATAATTAGAATATAGAGTTTTATGCGGCTTGGTAAAAAAATTCAACGAGAGCTTTGAACCCTATAAAGATTGGTTTAGTGTATGATTTTAATTTTAAAGGATAAAACCAAATATACTTTGTAAAATGGTCCACAAAAATGATATAGTATTTGTAGCCATCATAAGATGAAATCGGGGATGTCCATAAGTCAATGTAAACAAGCTCTAGAGGAGAAGAAGAAAACGAAGCAAAATGACAGAAAGGAAGTTTGTAGCTCTTATTGCATTGACAAGCATTACAACTGAAAGAAAAAGAACTAGTGATATTCATATCAAAATTGGAAACTAAAGTTTTGAGGATAGATAGTGAAGGATGGCTGAGCTTATGATGCCAATCAATCGTAGGAGCCTTAGTAGTAGGCAATGCTAGGATAGATGAAGGGAGTTCATAGACACCTTATTTAGCTGGACCCCGAAGTAAGTGTGCCCTCATAAGCTTATCCTTCACAATGAAATAATTAGAGGAAAACTCAATAAGAAGATTATTTTCATTGTAGAACTGAGAAATAGAAATAATATTCTTGGACATAGAAGGAGCACAAAGAACATTTGAAAAATGCAAAGATTTAGAAGGAGTAAAAAAGGATAATGAACCAATATAAGAAATAGGAACACCCATACCATTAACAATGATTACTTCCTTTGTTCCATCATAAGGGCTATGAAGAGATAGGTTGGTGAGGTCTTGAGTGACATGATGTGTTTTCCCCGTGTTAATCAACCACGAGGGTGAGACAGGGGTATTGCTCACAACAGCAACATAGGCTTGAGGATCAGACTGTTGTGAGGGATGAGCATTAGGGAATTTTTCTTAAAAGGATCGACACCTATATAAAGAGTGGATAATAGTGCACCACTAGCATTTTCCTTGATAGCCACCAATTTTTGGATTATGCTTCTTTTGGTTGGTATGGGAAGGTTTATGGTGTTGAGAATGAGGGGATGGAATGAAGGGTCGAGTGCTAGTAGTAAGAGCTATGGCAGGGAGAGAAGTTTGGGTGTCATTAGTATGTAAACTTATTTCTTTTATGAGTAGCTTCTCATGTAGCTCATCAAAGGAGATGAGAGTGTCCCGACCACCCACAGAGTCAATGATTGGTTGAAAGTATGGATCTTTGAGACCCTCTTATACTTTGTCAATTAAATCCTCCTACAAGACAGGATCGCCAAACATGGCTCGTTGGTCAACACACACCTAAATGGAGTAGATGTATTCAATGACAATTTGGGAGCCTTTGGTGAGAGATTGGAAATTAGCTTTGAAGAGTTTGACATGTCCATGGGATTGCCGAGCGTAGGTGTGAGCAAGGATATCCCACGCATACTTGGAAGTGGTGGCATGAGATACCAAGGGAACCATAGTTGAGTCGAGAGTGCCTACAAGAGCACCAAAAAGTAGATGATCTTGGCGGTGTTAGGTTGTATGTGCTGGGTTGATTTTCACAGTAGAATTATTGGTGATAATAAATGGTAAGGAGGATGGGTGCCATTAAGAAATTGGAATAGACCATACTCAACCAATGTGGCTTCAAGTTGAAGCTTCCAAGATAAATAATTTGAGGAGTTGAGTTTGATAATGTTGGTGAGGGAGACAGCCACAAGTGGGTTGTGCGGCTTAGTAGAGCTGGGAATGGTGGTGTTGGCCATAGAAACCAGCGCAAGGAGATTAAATAGAAAAAGATTGCTGGAACTTCTACTCTGATATCGTATAATAGTTTGAGTAATTATCTTAATTGTATTTACTAGGAAGAGAAGTATTTATAATACAAGGTTGTTACTAAAGCTAATGATAACCATTAGCTCCTAATAATAAGGATAATAACATAAATAATGAGTATATCTAGAAGTAGATATATTTACTGAGGTAAAATAAAGATTTTGATTCGTATCATTAGTTATAGGCAATATTATTCTTATCATTAATATATATGATCCATTTCATGAATTCATGCATAAATTAAGTTAGTTTCATAAAACCCTAGACATATACTATTGAACCTTAATGTAGAATAAGATCTTTAATAATCAGTATAGTAGGGGTAATTTGTTTACTTAGCCATTTACAAGAATAATAAGCACTTGGAAGTAAAAATTATTAACTGAATTTTGAAATTTGATTGTTCTACTCCCTAAACTTTAATGCGATGGTGCATTTCGTATAATAGAAATGGAAATAGGGATCTCTTGATAATCTTCTCTTTCAATTCAACAAATTTGATGAAAAAATTACACCCAATTTATACTTTTTATTGCTTCATATATATGTGGGTATTGAGAGATAGATAAGAAAAGAGAACTTCTCGCACACTTATAAAATAGATGTGATTTTGAATCTTAAGTAGAGAATCGTAGGCTTTAGCCATTTTCCCTCCTTATTCATGTTTGATTTGAAAATGTGTTTTTCAATTGTCCTTTTCTTTCTTTTCCAATACATGTGCTAAGCACATGGCACTTTAATATAGTACACTATATATATCCTACAACTATTTCTATCATCAAGAAATAGATAAAAAAATTAATTATGCTAATATACTAACTTAAAACCTTATTTTATATATATATATATATATATATATATATATATATATATATTAACATTATCCTACTTAGTCCATTTAAATTAAATTCTCATTGTTAACTCCTCATGTTAGTATAAACTTACTAATAAAACTAACACACGAATCATGGCGACAAGCCTTCGACATTCTGAAAGTTATATTCCATATATCACAAAGTATTAATTCCACCTATAACTTTAACTTTATGAATAAACCTAAAGTTTAATTAAGGTCCTTTACTTAATTTTTTATTTCTCAATAAACCATATGTATACAAATCAAATGAAAAACTTAGCACAACTTTATTTAAAACGTCATGATGTATTATAATAATACAATCACATAGAGGGTCCAACACGCATGTTACATACGTGATCCTTAAACTTATTTGGTAGCATATCCTTAGTTAAAGAGTCAGTTAACATATAATCAATGCCTATGTGTTCTAAGACCACTTCTCTTTTTGAAACATGATCCTTTATCTTTGAGTACTTGATGTCTAAGCCCTTGGTATGGCTACCACTTTTATTGTTTCTTGAGATAAAGACGTTGGCTGAATTATCACACTTAAGCATCAAAGATCTAGAAATAGAATTCACTATTCTAAGACCTGATATAAAATTTCTTAACCACACACCATGCTTAGTGGCTTCAAATGATGAGATAAGTTATGCTTCCATTGTAGAAGTGGCTTTGCAATCCTACTTTTTAATTTTTTCGTATAATGCTCCACCGGTTAATATAAAAATGAATCTAGAAGTCAATTTACAACGAGCAAAGTCTATATCTAAATAGACAACTACTTCCAAATCCTCAACATGATAATACACGAGCATGTAGTCCTTAGTTCCATTTAGATATATCGTAACTTTCTTCACAACTTTTTAGTGCTTAACTCCGAGATTAGTTTGGCAAAGTCCACTACTAAAAATGCAGTATTTTATGACGACTTTTTTCATTACTGAAGATGTAAGATGTTGTCGTAGAATGTTTATTATAATGACAGGTCGTTGCTAATATGTAGTTATAATTTCTTCGTAGTAAAAGACCCGACATTATGACAATAAAAATCGTTACTGAAAACAACACCTATTGGTACGACTACGCCATTACTATATTACTACTATAACGGCAATAAAAAAAATTAAGAAATTAAAATTATCAATTACAACGACTAATGTGTCTCCTGTAGCGATCCTGTCGTCATTGTGTGCCCAATTTTAAAAAAAATTATTAGCCTACAACAACAACTAATGGGTCTACAGCAGTGACTCCGTCATCACTATATGCCCAAATTTTGAAAATTTTATCAACCTATAGTGACACCTATAAAATTTAGTTTTTCCTTAAATTTTTATTAAGACCCTATAAAATTTAAATATATTTTATTTTCAAATTAATATTAGTGTGTAATTGATAATATTAAATAATTGTTTTTTGAAATACAAATATTATTTATAATTTAATATTGTTATTACAATTTTATTATCTAAAATAAACAGCTAGATCCTACTCATTATCCTCATCCTCATGATCCTCCTCTTCTTCCTCCCTTACCTCCTGCCTTAATGCCATAAGCCTATGTCTAAGGTCTTGTATTACAATAGTTTGCAACTTGATAGTTTATTTTTTACGCCTTATCACTTTGCTATATTTTTGAACAATCTCGGTTAGCTTCCCAAGTTTTTCCTCAAAAGCTGAAACATTGATGCTAATACTAGCAGAAGGTGGTGATGCTGGTATTGGTGGAGCTGAACACGATGTTGACAAAGAGCCCTTCAATAATGTACCAATATATCTCTCATAGCCACGACGTTGTCCAAGAATGTCACATCTAATGGCTACTTCGTAAATTTGTATCGACTCGTTTGATTCACATTCACTCCTAAATGATTGGACTCAAGCCTCCTCCATCATCCATTGTAGCATCTCCACTATTTTATGCTATAGGAAAAGTTAAAATTAAGAATAAATAGTGTATAAAGAAAATATTATTAGATTAATTCCTTTAGAGAATTATAGACTTACATATTTCCTCTCAGTATTCTCTCTCACCCATTTCTCATCCTTTTAGTGCATCTGTCTGAAAGTCTCAACCTCACCTGAAATTTTCTTGGTGTTAAGGTCAGCCTATAGTTATAAAAAAAAAATAGAACATTATGAATAACATTATAAATAATGAATGAAATTATAAAGTGGGTATACAATACCTTCCTGTAGTGAAATTGAGAAATCAATGACGATCCATGGAGGTTAGGATATTGTTGCTTGCTCCTTTTTTTGCGTTTCTTTTTTACTTTACCTACAAATCAAGAAATATTAACACTTAATCCATATTAATGCATATTAAGTTTATCTATATGTAATATTAAACAAATACCTTTTGTTTAGGAGTATCCTAAAGTTGCTGAAGCATGTTCTAATTCTCATCGTCCAAGTCATTCGATTTTTTCCTAAGGTTTTTTTCCCCAATTCTTGAGCCGACTTTTTTCTGCTTTGATAAGTATTATGAACTGATTTACAAATAGTCTCCCCATACTCACGGCCAGTGTGGTATCTCCTTCCACTCATCCAAATCAAAATATTTCTAAAACCAAAATAAATTACCAATTAGTCAACTAAAAACCAAAAATATTATAAATTAAAAGATGCTTGTGATTAACTATTACCTCAATTCGAGGGACAATATTATCATTGTCCTCTTTTGGTATATGATCCCAATCTTCATAGTACATACAGATCCTATTCTCGATATCATTCCTTACATGACTAAAAAATAATGTACCATTATGATCAATGGGTCTCCAAGCCCTATCAAATTAAGACGACCACTAGAGGCAGAATTTCATGTAACCATTTTTCCTAAACTGTTCACGCATATTGATGGATTTTGACTTGGAGTGTTTTAGAGGTGTTGGAGTTGTGACAAGCATGACATTAGCTATCTAAATGAGTAAAAAAGGAATATACTAGAAGGAAAAAAGGCATTACCTAACTAGCATTGAGTTAGAATACTAGAAGGATGTCGAGGGGGTCATTACCTACAACCCCACTATGGTACCTTGTCATGACATCAACTATACCTATCAATCTTTAACAACAAATCAATGAACAATAATAAATGGAATTTAATAACAGTTATAGAAGGCTAAATTCTAATATAGTCAAGATAATGTTCATAAAATATATCCTAATATACACATCATAAATTTGTTATCATTGATACATTAGTCATCACTACAAGTATTATCATCACTGCGTACATCTTCACTATCTAATTTTGAAGCATCATCATCCATAAAAACAATATTATCTCTTGTACTAGGTTTGGAATCACTATTAGGAGTAGCATTGGTTTGGACTTCATCACTTTTGACATTATGATGCCAAAAAGTTAAGTTACCAAGGTCATCCGCTTCAATCGCCAAATCAATAGTAGATGAATCAACCCCATCTACAACATCAATCTACTCATCGTCATTTAGATCCCATATGTGACAATGGCTGACTTCCCAAACAACTTGTCAATGAGGACTATTTAGTAGATCATCAACACATTAAACTTGCTTTACTTGAGATCCTAATATATAATGATCCTCCTTATACCACTCATACCTTGTATAAACCCTTATAATATTGTTCTTTCATATTATTCTTTTTTCCTTGCATTAGTGCCGAACCATTTGCACTTGAACAACAAAATAGAACAATTATGCAAATAAGATAGCTCGATGATCTATTGTATTTATCCATAATAACATCCATCGTCGACTCTAGGGATAAAGATACCATCATCTTGTGTTCTTTTATTTTTTTTCTCTTTCATGAGTTAAGAATCTAAAGCCATTTACAATACAATCATTATAAGTTATAGCCACTCTCAATGGACCACTTGCAAGAAATAATAAATCGTTAGTGTATTTAGGTGATCTCGATTGACATAAATTATACACTTATAGTATATATAGTTAATAAAAATAATTATTAATTTTATTTCTTTTAAAATTAATTAGGAATAAATATTGACAATTGAATGAAATTTTCAATTAATTTTGAATAAAACCAACAGGAAAACTCTTTCTTTTGAATGTCATCCAAATTACCACCACATCCATGCATCTTGTTCACGTGTTCACTACAACATTAAAGAAAAAAATTCATTTCCTACACACATATAATTATTAAAATTATTATTACTGATTATTGATGTATACTTACTCTAAAAATTTATGTATCTCTGGACAATTGTTGAGAACATACCAAATTATCTGATTTAGTGTACTTAGAGATACCAACAATCAATGACTTACCAATGCCACGAACTTAAGACTGAAAGATTGAAAGTTATCATTTTTTTGAAGAAACATCCTCATTTCTGTTAGGTTTGTTGAATTGTATCTCAACCCCTTCAAAGTAGATAGAACAAAAGGTAACGACTTCATCTACGACATAACCTTTGACAATATAACCTTCTAGGCGAGCTTGATTTCTAATGCACTCCTTCAATTCTTTCAATTTTCTTTCAACTTTCATCTTCCATGAACAAGCCCACCTAGTCATACTTCTTCGGGTGAGTGCATTATAAGATGAACCATAACAGTTAAAAAAGTAGGGGGGAATATGCTTTCTAACTTACACAAGATGATAACCACTTCCTTTTCATTCTTCTCCAAACTGGACGCCCGAAGTGTCCTTACACACATCATGGTCAAGAAGTTAATCAACTCAATATTAGTATTAGCAATATGTTTTCTCAAGAGTGGTCGCACACCAATTGGCAACAACCGTTGCATTATGACATGATGATCATATAATTTTACAGCAGTCAATTTGCCATCATTATCAATTATATTTTTCCTTAAATTTACTGCAAAGCCATTCGAAAACTTTACCCTCTTTAAGAACTCCAAAAAAGTCATCCTATAACTAGGTGAAAGAGTATACTCAGCAGTATATTTCATCAACTTATTACCCTCATAGTATAGATGCAGTTCTGGTCTGATCTTCATATCCATCAAATCATGCCTCACATTTTCATTATCTTTTGATTTGTCATTATTACTAAGGATAGTGCTAAGTAAATATTTAGAAGCATTTTTTTAACATACATTTTTATCTAAGTTTTTGAATTGAATAAATTTTAAAAAAATGACAATTAGTTAGGTCATGAAATATCATTAACATTCTAATAAATGATTATTACAAATTTGAGTATTCTTTAAATGACAATAAATATATCCAAGTTGTAAAGTTTCAAAAAAATATATATATAGACAAAAAATACAATGATTTGGATGTAACATTTTAAAAAAAAAAATCAAAGATATTATAAGTTCCATTCTTATAATGGTAAATAAAATAAAATTCATAAATGGAAAAATAGTAATATTTGCTAAAGTAAGTAGATTATTCTAAAAAAAATAACAAATTTAGTATAAAAAAAAGCTATATAAATGTAATAAAAAATATCAAATATATTATAAGGTCCAAAATTATATGATGATTCATATACTTTAAAAAGAATCTAAAAAATAAGCTATAAGATAATTCATTATTGATCAACATTTAGCAAGCATACATTGGGTTGACGGAATTTCAAGGGTTGTTGGTGTGTCCTATGAATAAATATTTACTTTCAATATATGTATTAATTTAAAATATATCCAAGGGGATATGTATGAATATACTTTCTCTTACTTGATACACACACATTATTTTACGACATTGATTTCCCATTTGTTGATGATTCTTAATCGTCATACTTACCTTATATAAATCTATTTAATTAAAACATAATCATATTTATAGTGTAAGAATGTTGGGTCTCCTCCATTATAATATATTTAGTAATGTGCTACCAAAGGCCTTTATTGCACATACATTGAGGGCTTAGTATTCTCTCATAAAAATTATGTGAAATTTTATAATAAAGAGTCATCAAAAGTATGATTCTCAACACATCTTCAATTATTCATGAAGAATAATATATGGTATAAAACAATCCAATACTAGATGAACATTATCTTGACAAAGAAAAGAAGTATATGTATCCATATATGTAATTACTTGATAAAAATGAAAAACAAAATTGAAGGAATATAATCACACGACATCTTACAAAAGAAAAAGACAAAATGCATTAATTCTATTCCTTGGAAAATAAAGAATGAGTCGACAAAACTTAAAAAAGTCAATACATTGTACAATAATAATAGAAATCCTAGATAAGTTGGATATAACGTTAAAAGGATCAAGGAAGCACAAACCAACAAACACTTTAAATAAAAGGCTATTACATATGTGATGTAAAACTACATTTTATCTTCATTTGTTATTAAACTATATTACTTAAAAATGTTTACATATATAGTATTCAACATCCCACAATAAATAACACAATCACTATAACATAATATTTGAAAAGCAAAAACATAGCTACACTTTTATTTTCACACAATATTGTAATACAATGGGTGTGATGGAGTTGATAAGTACCTCAGGGTGTGAGACTAAATGATTTTTGGATATATATCTCACTCATTTTGGTAATGAGATACAAATTAATTACCAAAAATAAAAATAAAACTGACAAGTTGCTCTTAAAATACTTGGATCATCATGGTTGGATATCTTATCAATCACCTATTATTTTTTGGATAATGTTATACTTAATCTTGAAAGGACAAACTTACCGATTAATTTTTAACGTGTATAGTTTTTAAATCTTTAAATGATGCCATCAAAGCTAACTTGTCCAATTAATTTTTAACTATATTTTTAAGTGATATATTGTGTTATATAGGTATATCCTTATGGTTCATTTGAATTGATACGAATTGAAGTTAACATAAATATTAAAATTTTATATAAATGAGGAAAATGGAAATAAATTAGGGTGAATATTTTAAAATATTATTAGGATAATATTAGTCTAACATAGATAAATATATTTTCATTCTAATTGGATTAGGTCATTTAAATTTTATCTATCATATCTATTACCTCTCAAAAATGGGCTCAATAAAAATAAGGTTACTTTGGATAAATATTTGGCTACCACTATTAGCCTAGCTAAATATTGTTAAATATGTTGCGAAATAAGATGAACAAAGATAAATAATTTATTTATCTCATTTACCCCCAATCTAAGCTGACAAATAATTACCATGATTTCCCCCCTCATTAAGTCTGCTAGTGGCAGAGGCGGATAAATATGAGAGTAATACTCATGAAGTTCAAGTATTATTATTGGAATGAAGATGAAAGGAATATTAACGTGCGGCATAAAAATCATTCCTGAAACATAATAAATCCCCAACTAAGCTACCCTTTCTGTTTCCTTTTAGGTTCTGTGGGGGTGCAGAATTTGCCACCAGCAGCAGCTCCATTTGCAGCTTAATTAGGGTTTCGTTTAGTTCTGAAAGAGCAATTTTGCTGCTTTCTTGCAGCACTATATCACATCATAAGAGTTTCATAATAAAGGCAAGCGGCCAATCGAACTTCTTGCTGATTTGACGAAAAAGAGAAAAGAAGTTGACTAGCTATGGAATGATCTTTCTTTATAAGCTTTCATTCGACCTCGATCTTAATCATTTTTTATGAAGATAAAGGTGAGTTTTCCTTGCTCAAATTTGCGTACATTTCATTCTTGAGCTGTTATTGTTGTTCTTTATGACTGAAGGAACAATCGTACAGTGATACCAGAATTCACTGTCAGATGAAATTTCCCCCACTGACTTGATATTTTCTCCGTTGAGAATGTCTTATGAGCGGTTAAATTCTAAGAAGGCTCAGTTTCGTCTTATTGATGGACGTGTTTTCTTGCGTTCAATGATTCAAACACGTGCTGCAAATCATGTCTCTTATACTCTAACATCCAACTTCATCTTCGAGATAACAAATGCTGATTAACTGACCTTTCTTATTGATGGATTCGGCCGATTGTTTCCCTCCTCCCAATTATTTGCCTATTTTGTACCATTGTTCATGCATTGAACCATCAGTGTTCCTTGTGAATTGCAGCTTCATTTAGACCGCATGAAGATTCGAGGAGATATAAGTTTTTATTCTCTGTTCTCAAATTTGAAAAGGGGGTTGCAGGCATTGTCTCATATTAAATGGGTATCATCTTCTGGGACTCACTTATCGGTGGCTAGTCTTTTGGGTATTGCTGGTCTAATCATAGCCACCAGGGATGGTAAAATGTGTAATCTCGCTAGCTTTCTGCAGTCATCAGGAAGAATCAGTTCTGCTGAGAGGCCACGATATGTTCCTGGGTTGCAGAATCTTGGCAATAATTGCTTCTTCAATGTAGTTTTGCAGGTATCATTGGCTTTATTGCTGTACTTCTGAAGCCTCATGTGTTTTGCTGCTGTATTATTTTTCCTATGTATGATGTGTCAGACATCGCCTACCGCTTTGGGTACATATTTTTAATATTTATTGCTTCTGATTATCCAGGCCCTTGCTAGCTGTTCAAGTTTCCAGCCTTTTCTTGAAAGCATGCTTGCTAAGTTCCATCCAGAGATTGAAGATTTTCCCTTCTTGGTAGCGTTGACTGCTTTATTGGAAGGTAGATGAGGCTAGGTTAGAGTTGTTCAGCTGACATTTTCTCTTGTTTAAGTGAAAGAAATAGCTGGTTCATTGATTTATCTAAAGTGAATTTTTGGATTGGCTATCAACTTTTAGCTTCCGCTAACACATCCTCTGCCTACATTAAATCATTAACGAAGGCAAAAAGTCTATTGCTTATTATTATTTTCATAGATTATGGTAGCCGAAAGGGGATGAGGGGGTTGGGGATGATGAAGTTGATGGAATCGTGGAAGTTTAGGATGAAAGCAGCTGATAGTAGAGGGTTGTCTGCAGTCTGCACCTTATACATATGTTTGTGCACACTCAAATGAGGGAATAAATTTTCAAAAACAGTAAGAAAAGAAAACAAAAATGTGGGTAGCCACAGGGCCCATAAGAGTACAGACATAATTAGGGCCTGTGGAGGCATAAGTACCTCCTAGCCCTCCTTTGTAGCTAGGGCTATTGACAAATTGAGCCGGCTCGGTTTGGCTCATTAAGGGCTCTACTTATTTTTAACAAAACGAATCAAATGCGAGCCTTATTTTTAGGCTTATTTATTAAACGAGCCGAGCTTGAGCCAAGGGAGGTTTGGTTCGTTTGTTCGCAAGCTGGCTCGAATTCGGCTCGTTTATAAGCTCGGTTCATTCGTTAATAGATTGGGCTTGTATATAATTTATACAATAAATGAGCCTTTAAACAAGCCAAATAATTAAATGAGTTGATTTGGTTTGTTTAACTTTCAGATGAGTCAAATAGTTAAACGAGCCTAGTCATAAATCAAATCATGATAAATGAGTTGGTTTGATTCATTAATTTTTTAAAAAGTTAAACGAGTCGAGCCAAGCCGGCTCGCTAACCTTATCGAGCTGGGCTTGTTTCAAACTCAAGCCAAATTCAAGCCTAAAAAAATAAAACGAGCTAAGCTCAAGCCTGGAGGTATTCGGCTCAATTCAGCTCTTTAACGACCCCATTTGTAATCATAGCTCTCCCAAAAAAAGCTAACTCTTATGAATTCAGGCGTGGCTTTATATAAATCTGGCTATTGTTGTCCTCTCAAAACTTAGATTGTAAATAATAATCTTTCCTCTCTGATGTCATTTTTTTTTATCCCAATATCAAGGTAATATTGTCCTTTTTTATATGTATTTTAATATCTCTATTCTGGGTAGGGGCTAGGATAGGGAAAGTGAAGAAGGTGAAAATAATTTCTTTGCAAATGGAAACAATTTGATGTACTAATTTCAGTAAAAGGTGATGCTGGATACCATATATACTTTGTTTTTAAAAGTTTCCTTCTTTTTAATTGTCGCTCTCAGGTATATGGATGTCTCTTACTTTTTGGTTCCTTGATTTCTATTGAGAAAGTATCAGAGGCCCATAAGGATCTTTTATATTTGTTTGAGGGCTGAGGAGGGGCTGAATAATGAATATTCAGACACTGACCAACTGAATGGCCTCTAAGTATGAGTTGTGGATTTCTTATTATTGTAGGAGGGTTTGCTTGTCTTAACTTGAAATCATAGCAGCAATGAGGCTTAAGAGCCTTCCAAATGAAGGACCTCTGTTTGATTGTGAAGGTTCAGTGCTATGATTGATATATAGTTGAGTTGATATCCATCTTTTTTTATGCTGACAACAGAACTATGCACTATTAGAGAGACAAAAACTATATTGAGTCCACATAAAGTTATGTCAGCTATGGATCGTTACATAACTAACTTCAACTTGATGAACCAACAGGTAGGTCCCCATTTTCCTCTTTTAAGAATTGCTTTTGAACTTTTATGTGCTGATGATGGCCAACTAACTGATATAATTCTTTCTATATTTATATATCTATGTTTAAGTCCAAACTGTGTTTTTCCAACTAATGGTGGCATGTGTAGGATGCTGCAGAAGCGCTTCTTCATATTCTATCCTGTTTAAGAGATGAATTTTCAGAATCATATGTTCAAGATCATGGTTCTTTAGCAGATTTGGCTGGTCCTAGTTGCAGGATTCATACCTTAAATAGTGACCTAAGTGAGCCAAAAAGATGGCAACAACTCCTTGGCCCTTTTAATGGGATTCTTGGTAGTGTCTTGGCCTGTCAAAGCTGTTCTTCTGAGGTGTGTGACTTCCTCCTGCTCGTTGTTGCATATTACTTATGTGTGTCTTTTTGCTGTTGACCCTCTGATAATGCCTACATGAGGATCTGCATGGAACACACATACTCATCGAGATACATGATTATTGACTGCTTAAAAATGTTGACAAATTTTCTTCTCCTCTTTGTCTTTCTCTTTTTTTGTCTTTAAAATGAGCTTTGATTTTGAATGACGTTTTTAATCTACTTTAAACTATTTAGTTGACAGGAATTGAGATAAAGGAAAGGGATAGAAACAATGGAAAGAAATGTTATGTTTTCTTCTTTATATCAACTGTGTAAATTTGACGGAAAAGAAAAGAAATATAACTTCCTTGATTGATATGTGGGAATGAGAACACAAGAGAATAAGGTAATGCTTTTACTGCATGCTCCGTTGTTTACCTTCTGCATTCCACTAACCTTTGGAGGAAAAAGAATAGGAGTTTTGGCATTAATTTCAAATTATTTTCTTTCTTTTTTATTAATCCTGTTACACCAAACATGGTAAATATAGTCTTATTTTAAGCTCTCTTCCTCTTCCATTTAGACTGCTTGGTTCATGGAAACTTCAAAGGAAAGGAAAATGTTAAGGGAAAAATTGCTTCCGAAAAAGTGTCATTGTTTCAGTAAAATATAATGGCTAATTTTCTGAACTTTTTCTTTCAAATTACTGTTTTTTACCTCGTTTCCTTGGGCAATCAAACAAAAGAAAACATTTTACCTGTATTTTATCTCCCTTGTGTACCAAATTACACCTGATGTTGATATCTGCATTTCTGTTAAGTGAATTCCTTATTGAGACCAGCTTCATGGATTTAGAGCGTGTATGACTCTGACACCCAGGTTTCCTCCTTTTTTTAGTTTTAATTAAGTTGCCTAATTGTTGTTTAATGGTTGTTTTCACAGGTTATAATGGATTTTGAACTCTTCCACACCTTGCCTTTGTCACCAGTTGTTGGTAGCCATGCTTTCATCGTATGTACCACCAACAAATCTGTTTGTGACTGTTACCTGTTTAACCTTGCATCTACATCATTTTTTCGCCTGTATAACTGAACTGCAAATCATTCTTCCAGTTTTCCTTGAAATCTTAGGTGGATGGGTGCACTGTAGAGGAATGCATGACGAGGTACATGACAGCTGAGCGAGTGGAGAACTATCACTGTAGTCACTGTTGGCATCTTGCTGCCATTAAGTATTTATCTACTATTGGTGGATATGAGGTGCTTCCTACAATAAGCAATGCTATATTTGGTGCAATTATGCTGTTACATGTGTCATATAGTGTCAGCTGGTTTTGGTGATTATTGTGCTTGCATATTTTTTATCTATTTATTTGTCAGGAAGAAATCTATGAACTGCATTGCTGCAGTGAGGATGAATCCTGTGACTGCAAAAATCTATCTGGTCTCCTGATGTTCCCATGGTCTAATCATTTTTCACGTACATTCAAGCAATTGTCAATAATTCGATGTCCAAAGGTATAATAAATCATCCTCATTAACCATCAGATGATTACTGATCTCTCCTATTGTACATGCATAATCAATTTAAATTGTATCTAGGCTTATAACAAAACTTAAATAAGAAGCCAATTAGATAGCATTTTTGTTGGTACTGCTAAATGTCTCCACTGATGGTAAAGCTCATTAAAAAAGAATCAACACCTGATATGAAATCCTGGCAGTCAGGGAATGACAAGATGTACACAGCATCACCTACTGCACGAGTGAACCTGGGATCTTTAGGTACCCAAGATCCCAGGGCCTTTATTATGCCTCTTTGGTAATATATTCGTGATTGTTGATTATAAATTTTCCTGTAGTCTAATGTCTGTGATTGTGGATTTATAAGTTTGTGTGTTTCCTGTAGTCTAAGTCTCATTTTGCTTGTGACTGTTGGCAGTTTGATTCATATATACGTTTATTTGAATAACATGATGCAAAATCCAGTTTGCTTTTCTCATTTCTCACAGGCTTTATTCTTTACAGATTATTTGCCTTCATCTGCAACGTGTCTCCATGAATATATTTGGAGAGCTTGTCAAGTCTCAGGTATATAAACGATATTTGCATTCCATGTATTAAATTCATTTGGCAAGAGGAATTAATCAAGTCATTCTTGAGATTTGGATTGTACTCTAAAACTTATTTGGTCTGAATCCTTCTCGAATTTATTGTTCTGCTTTGGTTATTTATGAGAGAGAAACTTAAGCCAAATTGACGCCTACTTTACAGCTCCAGCACATGAGGCTGTTAATTTCTTATGTGATAAGCAGAAATGAAGGAAAGAGAGTGAATGAATGCTAATATTTTTTCTTTAAAAAAAAAAAAAAAACTGTATTTGCCACCCAAAACGATTGCAGTACTATTGATGCTTGAAATTCTTCTTTCATTTTTTCCCGGTTTGATGAGCTAATGAGGCATTTTATATGACGGACAAATAACAAATTTGTATTTCCTTTTAAATAAATGTCAATGGTAATGAAACAACTAGAACAACAAGAATTAATCACCCCAGGGTCAGGAGAGAACAAATTGCTTGATATAGTCCCGTAAAGTATGATGTCAAGGAACCATTGAACATAGAAGCTTATGTTGATGAGTTTGACCTAAAATATTGTTCTAAATTATGTTCAACTATTAGGGACTTGATGCAGAATGACTGAACTGATCGAACCTGTGGGCTAAGAAAGTCAAGAACACCAAGGTTTAAAAGATTGAATATTTCACCCTTTTTGTATTACTATTCCAACAACAAATTAGTAATACAAGAATGCATAACCTTATTTTCCCTTAAGACTAAAGCAATCCAAACTAATAGCTCAAGCCTAATTTAGATAGTCATTTTTATTCATAATGGATTCCCTCTCTCTAGACTCCCCAACCTGTCTAAAGAATACATTAAACTCTCCTTTTTATAGGTTAACAAACTAACATGGAATATGCTTTGGGCTCAAGATAACAAACAATACTCAGGCTGGCAGCCGCTGGCCAATACACATTCTTTTTCTTTTGATCTAAATCTATTTGTAACTTATGCACTTGGAGCATATTCAGATTCCAACGCCAACTAGTCCTAATTTAGTTCTAATGCCATTTATGTCAATGTTTGCAGGGTCACATTTCTTTCCCACTTACCCTCAACCTTTCACCATTTGTGAAGGACCGCTTTGGCACCAAAGAGTGGGAAGACAAAATGCAAGGCAGTCTAACACAGCAGCCGCATTTGCCACCAACATCGTATCTACATGGCATGCCTCCTCCCAGGGCACAAGTGCTTAGATTGCTTACTGGACTAGCTGGAGAGAACGTTTCTCTAAAAGCTGTTGACGAACAGTCCCAATCTGCTGCTGTGAGACCCGATGACCTGGATGAATTGAGCTTGTCTGTGGGTGAAACCTGCTCCCATACGAATCCTCTACATAGCACATCGTATATCAAGGTTGGTGGGAGTAATTCGGCATTAGAAACGGAGCTTCAGTGCTGATTATGGACTCTCTTATTTCAGCTACCGAGGCTGAATCCTTTGCTCCTGTATGAACCCATGCAAATAGATGCACATAAATTGCTTACCGTTCTCTTTACTTTTGCAGGGTTCTGGGAGCCATATGTACCGTCTCGTATCTGTTGTGGAACACTTTGGAAGAGCTGGAAGCGGTCACTATACTGTATATAGGAGATGGAGGGATGAGTTCGAGGGTGCAAGCACCATGGACCATTCGGATAATTCCGCTTCACGGTGGTATCGTATTTCAGACTCTGAGGTGCTTCATGCCTTAGAAAATGATGTTCTTGCTGCTGATGCTAGCTTACTGTTCTACGAGAGGATTATGGAAGAGTAAATCATATATTGTTGGTGTCATTGAACAAACGGTGGCAAACCAATTTTGTCTACTTGTAATTCATGTATGCCGTATCCAAGTTGTAGGGCTAGGAGCCCTTTATAGGTATAAGTTTTGTATTGTTTTCCTTCGTTGCGGCTAGCAAATTGGTTGCCTAATGCATTGTCGTGCCTGCTGTATTTGCTTCTGTGCCTTTTTTATTGGGCATATTCTTTCTGGGCTCCTACAAAGACGAGTAAAAAAAAGTAAGGAATAAAAGAAAGGAAAAATGACAAGTACGAATCCATGTAGTCGAATTTTGCATCGACTTTCAATTTTATTTGCTCTTAAGCTGTTATGGCCACAAGTATTGAATGGCCAGAAGTATGGCCACAATTAAATATGCCTACATTTTGTACTTAAGGATAATAGAGTTTGAAAGAGTCATACTAGCCGTTAATCTGTCTATGACTATTTCTTAGGATCAGGCTGGTTGTTAGGCAATTAGAAGGGATTATTTGCAGGCTGTTAGGAAAGGGGCATGCACACATCTAATGTGGAGCCCAAGATTTATATGATCTTTTGTGTACTGCAGGCATATTTAATTGTAATACAAAATCACGGCTAATAAAACTTCCTTTGGAGATCAATTCGAAAATTTTCCTGAGATTCTTTCCTCTAGTGCTGTTTCAATTGCTTTTTTCCTCAGTTTTCTTCTACTTAGTCTTAGTTCAAGATTTTATCTTTCCTACACAAGATTGCTTAGCGTATTGCATAGATTAAGTGAGAATCATTCTTTTCTATTTTCTATAAAAGAGTAGTGCATTCTTGAGGGCTAAATATGTTGTCTTGATCAGTTGTGTTTAACTCTGAATATCCCAACAAGTAGCCCTTGACTTCCTGCGAATTTGCGAATAGCATCATAAGACGCCTCTTTTTCTGTCCTTATTCTTGCACCGACATAGTGACAAACAACATATTGGCAATGCATGACATACTTCACACTATATATATAGTAGTATATACCAGGTATTAATTTCTGCCCTAAGGGCTTGTTTGGCAAATAGGGATGTGGAGAGCTTTCAACAGTTTGGTGTTCTGTTAGAAGTTTGACCGGATCGGACGACCAATACAGGTGTCTGGTAAATATCCTTTTATATTAGCTTTTTGGATTGTTATGAAAAAAAAACGTTGAAGAAAAGCTCAAATAGGGCTTGTTTGGCAAATAGGGATGTGGAGAGCTTTCAACAGTTTGGTATTGTATTAGAAGTTTGACCAGATCGGACGGCCAATACAGGTGTCTGGTAAATATCCTTTTATATTAGCCTTTTGGATTGGTATGGAAAAAAAATTGTTGAAGAAAAGCTCAAACAAGGCTTGTTTGGCAAATAGGAATGTGGAGAGCTTTCAACAGTTTGGTGTTGTATTAGAAGTTTGACCGGATCAGACGGCCAATACAGGCGTCTGGTAAATATCCTTTTATATTAGCTTTTTGGATTGGTATGAAAAAAAAATGTTGAAGAAAAGCTCAAACAAGGTGCATGCGTACACGTCTAATGCCATCAGCTGATCAAGCTAGCAAAAAAATTGGCTATGAGCTAATCACTAAGGGAATTTCTTATATGCTATCTGCTATTTGCGTGTTTGGAAAGATTGTTGTTGATTGTTAGTTGTGTTATTAATTATTTTTTTATTTATTAAGAAAATATGCTTAGCAAACTATATAATTGGGGGACAGGGTGTTGTATGTTTGGAAACCTGGACGTCGTTCCCAAGTCAGGGTGTGTAGATAAGGTAGATCATATTTATCAATAAATTCATTGTAAGAAATAAAAATTTGTTCTCTAGGTACTTAGAAGTAAAGTTAACATTTTGAAAAGTTAAAAATCAAATTATTTTTACCTAACTTCTTATCCTTTTTTTCCCTCTCTCTTCGTTTTGACCCAAACTAGAATTATAATTTATTTGTCAATAATATAGGCCATTTTATAATCTTAAGCTAATTTTGATAAATCTAGAGCAAAAATATGATAAATAAATAATTTCCGACTATCTAATATAAATTAATTTGTTGGCTTTTAAATGATATACATGCAATACATCAAATAGTTTCGGTATCAGCTAATACAATGGTATACTATATGAGTAAAGATTCAAATTATAACTAAGATCCTAAAGAATTGAAGCCCCTATTTTACATCATTCAATAGATACCCTAAATTTGATAATTAACTTGATTTGTTTCACAATCCCAATTTTTCAGGTATTATATATATATATATATAATCAATTCCTGTCAATAATGGTAATAATAATACTAATAAATTAAAGGTACAAAAAGCCACCGCCTAGAAATGTCAGCTATATATTCCGGGTCTTTTAATCAAATCATGTGATTCCTTGATTCTATAAGACAACAAAATACCCCGAAGTCAGTGCTCTCTCTCTCTCTCTGTCTTCCCCATGCACGGTAATGGTATTGGTACCAGAGAAATACTGCTACACAACAAAACATAACATAACGCAGATAATAATAATAATAATTATTATTATTATTATTATTATAAAGCGATGTCAAGAACAAAGAGACAACCATCTTTGCAAAGGAGAATTGTATAAGAGAAAAGGACAATTTATACGTACCCCTATATCTGCTTGTATAACAAACAAGAGACAAATGTCATAAAAGAGAGATTCACGGAATGCTGCTGCGTACCACTGTGCGTACATTTTTGGCGCTCTATTATACCCGCCTTATGCTCTGCGAAATATTTCATGCTTTGCCTGTGATATGCCTCACTGATTAGAGAGAAACATTACGAGTGGTCTTGTCATGGTATCGACATGTACGGTTTGTGATTCTGACAATATTTGGGTTTTTTTTTCCCTTTCTAATTTGTTTTGTTTTTCTGAGTCGGAAAAGACTGAGGTTGAGAATATATTTTGAGCGTACATTCTATAGCTATGGTAATAAGACGGTTCAAATATTCGATATTTCGAATATTTGATTGTCGGATATTTGAAATTTTGATATGTGATTTGAAACTTCGGATATCCGGAAGATCAGATATTTGAATTTTCGGATCGGATATTATCGGATATCAAATATAACCGATATTAGCCGAATACAATTTCAAATATAAAAAAATTACCAAATGACAAATATATTTCATATTATCCGATTTGTTGAGCGAATGCTGAGCAAATATCCGATTCGCTTAGCAAATATCCGACTTATTCAACAAATATTCAATGTTAAAACTAAAATAAGAAAGGAGTGGATGAAGTCTATCGGTATGCAAAATATTTTTATTTTTATTTTTATAAATATCTAAAAAGGGATTGTATTAAAAATATAATTTCAATTAAATTAAATTTTTCCTCAAATAATAAATAAAGTAGTAAAAATTATACACAGACACATATAAATTTATTTATATACAATTATATATAAAATAAAAAATTATAAAAAAATGTATAAATATTTTTCTTCGGATCGGATATTATTTGTATTTGTCGGATCGGATATTTGGTTTGTTTGAATTTTCGTTGACCGGATCGGATATTTGATTTGAAAAAAAAAATCGGATCGGTTATTTGTTTTTTTGGATCGGATCGCTTCGGATATCGGATCAAATAAGCAGATATCGGATAACATGAACAACCCTATATGGTAAGGCATTGGATTATTTAACCAAACGAAACTCCGTCTTTGTTATCAAAGCAACAACATCCGTTATCAAGGAAAATTTTTATATTCATAACTAAATTACTAGCTTCATACCCTTTAATATTCTATTATTTTTATGTTTTACTATTTTAGAATTTTTATTTCTCCACTCCTCTTCTCTTCGCTTCTCTTTTCTCTCTTCTCCTTCTTTAATATTCAGCATGGAATTCACTTAATCTTCAACACAAAAACTATAGAAGAAAAGAATAATGATAATGTCAGTTTTAATCAAAAAGAGTTCAACAAAAATAATATTAAGTAATTATTTTATTTTATTTGAAAAAAAAAATAGACACATCAGGTAAGTGACCTAAATGCTCTCACTTCATACAACATCACAAGGGATGTATGAATGATTATTTGTCCGTTGATCTTATACTTTGGTGGGTCAAATTACCTGAAAACCCTCAATTCATAAATTTTGGTTATTTCATTTTATATTTATGCATTCCTCATAATTTCATATTTTTTTTATTAATTACATAATCACGGTCCACTTAATACTAGTTATAATGGATTGTTCGCTACACACGGGATTTTTAATGATTGTGAATCATTACTTAAATAGGTTAGTGAACCATAAGACTAAATAATATGGTTTTAGGTATCAAGAGGTTAAAAAAAGTAAGGTTTGAATATGTTGTGAGAGAGGTAGTGCATATAGAAGACGGTCTTTAGTGAATCCAAAAATTGTTCAGTCTCAGGTCTATAAAGTATGGTTATGAATTAAGGTTACATGGTAGGAAGTATACTTGTGGCTGTTGGAGATTAGTGGTAGAGTGTGGTTTGTATAATCATAGATTAGGAAAGTATTTGTAGAGACATTTATTTACTTGTCAAATATTTCTTAAAAAACACATGTTGGTGGAATAACTAATCCTGATAAATGTCAAACCAAAGAAAATTATTGACAAATTAAAACACGATGATGTAGATAATACTACGCACAATGCTTAGGGCAATCTACAATGCTAGACATAAGTTTAAGGTGTGAAGCTTGATGAGACATGTAGTCACACAACTTTTATTGCACTTCATGGAAATTTATGAATATCGTTCATGGCATCATCAGTTTTTTTACTCTAACATGGTTAGTGATATTGTATTTGTGCATCCGAATTCTATTGTTTTGTTACATGTGTTTTCATATGTCATTTATTTGGATTGCACATAGAAACCCAATAAGTACAACCTTCATTTCTTAGAGGTCACAATTTGTATGTTTAGTTGTAATAATTTTACTATTGGATTGGAATTCATGACAAAGGAAAAGAAAATTTACTACGAATGAGTGTTAGATAAGGTAATAATTTGGTGATCACTAATAGGGAACTAAGATTGATACAAATAGTACCAAAAGTATTTCATGATGCAACACCCTTCTTATGTAAATTGCACGGTAGTAAGAATGTTGATTATCATGCCATAAAAATTTATAGGAAGCATAGCATTGTGAGAACGTTTCCTAGGAAGATGGAAGAATATTGTACAAGTGACTAAAATTGAGATATATGATAACAAAATTCTATTAATGCATGTCAAATTGGGTAGATTTCACATATGATACAATATGTAGTATGAGACCTAGTTGAATCTACATAAAAATTGATATGCTTCCATTTGGATAAAAAAAAATCTTCATTTTGGCACTTATACGACCAACATGTATAATTTTGTTGTTATTATATCCAGTTTCATTTAACTTATTACTAAATGACCATTATTTATATTTTAAAATTATAAGTATAGGGTAAAAAGTGAATATGGAAATCTGAAGAAATGTATATCATCATCGTAGATGGAGTTTGAAACATTATGCCCAGAGATCAACACACTGATAAGACTCTAGATTAATGAGGTAAAAAAATTTAGAGTAGTTATGGGTTATTATTCCACATCACTCTACATATGGTATATTATTCAAATAGCTCACATTTTTATTTATTTTGTAGAGCATTGGATTTAATTAAAGTGAGAGTAATAAGTCTAATAAGGTTGGTTATGACCCCCTTACTTCAAGTTGACTCATAGTTTACCATGTGCATATGAGCTATTTAATTACAAACGAGATCATCAAACTATTTTCATATCAGTAGTGCATCAATTCTGAAAGACTTTTACTTGTGTCATACTAAGTCAAGAAATGTTTGCTTTTGATAATTCAATTATCGATCATTTTTTACTTCCCTTTACTTCTAACATTATGTTTGAAGTGTAAATGATGTTTGGTCATTTACCGTTAGTTTATGATACTATTTTAATATTGTGATGAAATTCTCAAATATGCTACAACAAATTTAATATAACTGGATGTTTAATAAAGCAAAGGTTACTCTAGTAATAGCATAAGGAGGGAACCATTAGAGTAAGAGCACATAAAGTGTGCTTATTGAGAATCACATATGGGGTAAGGTTGAATGGATCGAGGGAATAGTCGTTCGTCTCCTAGAAAATGTCGTTATTCCCCTAATCAATCAGATTGAGGAAGAAGTTGTAGTGGGAAGCATGGTATTAGAATGACTCATTGACTCATCCAAGATTTCCCATGTTCCTATGATATTGAGGTAGTGTTGCTCTTGTGGATGGAACCATGGTGTGGTGCTATGGGTGATGAAAATTATGGGTTTAGATTAGTTACACTACAACTCCTGAGTAGGGAGAAATAATGGTCAGATGTTATAGGTGTAATAAATAGGAAATTATTGACTCATCAAGAGTTATATGAGCATGCTTTTGTTTATCCTATTGCTAAAACATACAATGCCTTATGCATTAGAGATGATGAGCTCTGATAGAAAAATGGTGGCAGCAACCTAACTTTGGGCTTCTCATTATGACAATTTACAATGTAGTATTCATTTTCTTGAGTCATATAGGATCAATTACATATTTACCGCATAAAGCTCCATCTAGCGATTGATAATCTAATCAAGTCATTACCACCTTAAGTGTCAATAATTTGTGGCACTATGTAACAATATATCTCTTACTCACACTACTATTGCATAAATTTTTTTATTATACTATATTTTAATTATACTCATGTTATGATAATTTATATGGTCATAGTTAACCTTGATGGAAATGCAATGTTACCACCTATATCTATTTAGTGGTACAGACATGATAATCTAAGGATTTTTAGGTGAGACGAGTCATATTGTGTTCGCATTGGGTAGTATCAAAATGGAATAGGTATGGGTGCCAACCAAGGCGGCGGCGGCTTTAGTTGATAATTTGTTGTATTGTAACAACTTTAGGTTTTTGTTAAGTATTTTATTGCAAAAATTTATGTACTTGTTGATGAAAATCCATGATAATTATTAAAAATATTTTAAGCAGAGAAACACAAATTAGAAGGTAAAGAAATTCATATAAGTCCATACAAATATATATAAAAATATAAGAAAAAAATCTACTAGCTATCATCAAAATCATCATCTATAAGGGATTTATCAGCCTCCATTTCTTCACTAGAGGAGAGTATAAACCCACCTTTTACAAATTAGATCTCATTTGGACTATCAAAACCAATAAACTTATCAATTCTACTCTTTTTTCTATTTTAAACAAGTGGCGGCACTCACTCATTAGTTCATTATTCATCTCAACTTCTATTACGATATATGGGACATTACTCAGTCCTTTGTCTATTACTACATGATGGGCTACTGGGGTTGCGAGGATGGAACTAAGGAAGGTAGTGAGCAGAGGCATCATGCTGATATATTGAATAATGAAATTAGGAGTTAAAGTATAGTTGATGAAATATCTAAGCATTCTAGAATGATGCACAACTAGAGAAATCTACCTTATGATTCTTTATATTTTCACTAAGGAAGAATCCATGAGTTGTTATAATAGGGGGGATTGTGATGAACTAGGGGTATCCAAATTAACAGGCATCTCGATCTATTTTGTACAGATCCACAAAATCTATAAAGCATAAGACACGGTATGTCAAAATAGGATGTTTCATAAGTTAATCTTTATTGAATGGTAAGAAGTCAAAATATAAATTCATGTAAAATATCGTTAATATTATTCATACCATTTACTACAATTGAAAACCCCAAAAAAGCACGTCCTCCACCTATTTTGCCCTTAGAAAATCCAGTTATCTCCTATACTAAATTAGGTCATACATTAACTTGGATAGAAGCGTCTAAAGAGGTATATCATACCTTATCAATGCACCATCACATGATGGATTATATGTAGAAAAATAACTCTGATGAAATCAAGGAAAATACTCATAAACCCATGCCTATGCACAATTATAACATTCACATAATTAATTTAAACTGATAATGAAGTAACTTTATAACTAGTAATTAACAATAAATAATTATCTTCTATTGTGTCATGGAATCACCTATTTACTTGTAATCAGTCATAGATACTATCACAAGTTCCCAATATAAAAATGCTAAAGTACTAGCTCTAAGAGCCTAATCACCTAACTTAGCCATAGCAGCCACTGATCTCATCATGGATAATGGAGCATGGTTTTGAACTTATCTACAAAAAGCGTGTAATATAGAAAGTACCACAAATAAAATTAGGCATAAGACTCGTCATTAGGAACCCGCTCAGTCATAAACTTAAAAAAAATAAAAAAATATCCAATGCGATCAAGGTACCCTCCATAAAAGATGTGTTCACCATCACCTTGAGTTCATCCCTTATGTTTTCCAAAAGCTCCACAATATCTACATAACTAGGAAAATGCTCACTAGTTCACATATACCCATGATAATTCATATCCATAATATAAATTATGTCATGTAGATCAATAGTCATTGCACGAAATAAAAGGTGGAAGCTGTTAGTCTCTAAGTTCTACCTCTTTACAAAAAAGGAGATGAGCGGATAATTATGGTGATCAAAGTATGTGATAAGTATATGCTTTAAGCATGTGGTCTCGATGTATTTGTAGGAAATATCCATGCCAACATCATCATGTACTAGTATTCTCAAGCTTCTTGTCTTAGATTGAACCCTTAGCATAAGGCGTGATTCCTACAATAAAAATATATATTAAAACAATGAATTACATGGTAAAAATATGAATCAATATTTTTAATAATAAATATTACCTAGTGATTATTCCATATGGGGTATTCTACATGATTCTTATAAAACTAGTTAGAAGATTGGGAATGGGTGGACCACCAACTGTAGGTCTTGTAAATTGCCAATCGTCGTTTGATGCTGACAAGGAAAAAATCCTCCTATATAGCCATACATTCTAGTACCAGCAAAAGCCCACTTGTGATAAACATCATAATCCTCCTAAAGTAGCACATGATGTGTGTGCAAAGTACAAGGCATTTTCTCGTGCTCCATAACATCTTATTAATGCAGGAACATCCTCATTTGATGATCACAATCTCGCCATTAATTTTTTTCTAGTTTTAGAGTCACAAAACTCTCCTTACTTAAATAAATTAATCATCCAATGAAACCTTTTCCATGCAAACCTTGGAAACCCTCTCATTAGTGTCATCCATAAACCACCCAAAAAGAGGGCACATAAGGCCACGTTTCTCTCAAGTCTCCCCCACATATTTTTTTAACCATATTCCTTAATATTTTAGTCTTAAAAATCCACCAAAAATTCATCCCATATTCTCCCTTGGAATCCACACAAATAGCCACAAGTCACTCTCATGTTGAATGTCAAGTCATTTTCAACACTTAGGAAGAACAATGCATATTTGGAGAAGAACAAGGAAGGCTAGAAGATATTATTTACTCTCTTTTTTTCAAAGATTAAAAGAACTTTTATCTCTTTCCTTTTGAGTATTATGGTTGTTATATGAGTTATAACATGTGCTAATGGGTGAGGAAAACTCAAAATTGACTCAAAACTTCCACCCCCATGACCAAAACTCATGGGCTAGAACTTAGATATTTTTTCTCCTTTTTTTTAGATTTAATTATATGTATTATTTCACTAATTTATAATCTTTAATCCTATAATTTTTCTTAAAGTGTTAAGGACATAATGAAAGAGAAGGAACTCAACCTTTGGTTGCATATTTTTCTCTCAAAAGTGAGAGTTGTACCCCTTCATTATCTATGCGTAAGAGTTTGAAGATCTTGTAAACATCTTACAACATTTATCCTAAGATTTTATAACTTAGGTGGTTATTACAAGCATTGTATCAAGGGGATACCAAGAATCAATTTTTACCCCCTTAAATCTCCCCCATTTCTCTCTTACATTTTCAATTATTCTAAGGTTTTAGAACACCAACACCTAGCAAAATCCAATTTGGAAATCATACGTATCACTTATGATATATTATTAGCAGTGACCATCCTCTTCATTACCCTAGTGGGTAGAAGAAGTAACATGCTCCTTTACCATCCATCTACTAATTATAATAAAAATATCATTAATATATATCATGGTTTTAGTTTTAGATGGTTGAGGGGTTTGGGTTTGTAATTAAGGGGTTAGGGTTTAGAGTTTGGGGTTTAGGGTCTAAGGTTTAAGGTTTTGGGTTTATATTTAATGTTTTAAGGCTTAGGGTTTGGGTTTAAGTGTTGGGGGGATTTTGGTTTAGTGTTTGGGGTTTGGAGTTTATAATTTATGGTTTGAGTTAAGGGTTTGGGTTTTGTGATTTAAAGTTTAGGGTTTGGGGTTTGCATTTGATAGTTTAAGGTTTGTGGGTTGGGGTTTAGGGTTTGGGGTTTATTGTTGAGGTTTAGGGTTTAGTTTTGTGTTTTTAAGGTTTGGTGATTGGTGTTAAAGGTTAGGGTTGGGGTTTATGGTTTAAGGTTTGGGGTTAAGATGTTAGGGTTTAAGGTTTGAGTTTAGGGTTTGGAGGTGTGGTTCATGTGTGGCCTTGGGTCATCACAAGGTGTTCCACCTAGTTGCAAGGCTTATCAACGAGTTGGTTACCTACTAGTAAAGGGAATCAATGGGTGTGTTATCCATCATAAAGGTCAATCAACGAGTGCTTCACCCACCGGGAAGGGGAAGTGACAAGTGTGTTACCCATCTATCACATAGGCTAATCAATGGGTGATTCACTTGTCGGTTTATCATATGCAATATATATATAATAATTTCAAGCAACTAACATATAAAGTTAAATAACTTTAGCTTCGAATCTACCATTGCAATGTAATTTCAAAAATAAGAACTTTATCCCAAAAAAAATGAATGAGTACATTACTTTAGTACCTCTAATTTAGTTTAACCTTAATTCTGAATAATTAATACTTTTTATTATCTTAATTCTTTAATCACAAATTTAAACCTATTTCTAGTCTTAATCCAAAACTCCCTTTCCTTTTTCCTTTTATTTTTCCTTCTCGGTGTTCTTCTTCTTCCCTCTTACTCTATGTCTTTTACTCTCACTCAACTAAATCTATAATTGTCCAAAATTTACAACTAAAAATATTAGTTTAAGAGAAAGCATAAAACAAACATAATTGAGTGTTATTGATGTACTCGACATAAGTTTGAATTATCATGTCATCCTTACATTGATTACAAGGATAAATAATTAAACACCAAAAATATGATAAAATAGAGAATAAGATAAATTCTTAAGATAAATTCTTAAGTATAGATAAGATTTTGAATTATAACTCTGAATATAATATTCAAAATACATTAAGGAATACTCAAGAGTCTTGAAAGGTATTTGAGTCAAAACTAAGAACTGGATAACATGATTCTACGATCCCAAACTCCATACATAAAATATGATCACTCTTCCCCAAGCAAGGTGTCATATGCAACAAAGTCATCTAGTAAGTCCTCAATGACTTACACAAACTCAAATAGGTCCTCTACTCATGGGAATTAGTAGCACCTATGAAAAATACGATCAGTGGATTCGTATTGAATAAGGTAACAAGATAATAATATCCGAGGTGTACAAAAAACACAAATCGAATAGAAGTATAACAACATAGGATAAGAATATTCAATTATAGAATTCCATTATTAGATACAACCATAATCCATATTCGTATTTACATTGAGTTCAAGGACCTCTACTATTCTTAATATGGTGGAACAAACTAAAACACCTCTTAGGAAAAACAGACCCGAGTCACTATTATTATCCGGTGAAACAGACCTAACACCAATCAAGTAAAAACTATCCCGACCACTATTCTTAAACTAGTGGAACGATTTAAAACACCTCTAAGGGTAAAATTCACATGAGCTACTATTATCATCTAGTGGAACGAACACAACACTTCGACCCTAACTCACGTAATCTTTTACTTTAAGTGATTAATATCTTATTCTTTATTTATTATCTTAAGATCATATTCTAATTTACATTGATTCAAATAACCCAACTATTCTTAAATCAATGGAATGTTTTAGAGAACTTTTCAAAAAAAAAAATACCACTCGGGCCACTATTATCATTTAGTGGATCAGACACACAACACCTCAGTCCTCGCTCACATAATCTTTCTCTTTAAGTAATTAATATCTTATTCAAGGTGGTGTATCTCAATATGCTCATATAAATGCATATTTAGACATTCAAGGCACATAATAAATATTCACATAATCATTTGACCCATAAAACACAACCCAAGAATACCAATATATTTCCCCATCGAAAAGGGTCACATCCTTCTTAGGAAACCCTAATTCCACAAATAAAGTATAAATTCTTCCCTAGTAGTCATTTTATCACCAAATTTAATACTCATACTTAAAATATTATTTTTGACAACATATCCAAAAATTAAGGTTTAACTCTAACGTCTTACACATGTGATAATAACCTACTTTTAGTACTACTCTTTATTTTTCCTCACAAAATTCTAATTTCATAATTAAATCATAAATCTCCCCATGATATTCATATAACCAAAAAATTGAATATGAATTCCTAAAAGTATAATATTAATAGCATGTTCCAAAACTAAGTTCAAATTCTAACATTTCATACATGTGAAAATAATCTCACCTTTAGAGTTATCACTCTCAATTAAAGCCACTTTTCTTATTTAGTGGATTTAGACCATTCATATTCACATAAAATATTCTGCATGATATATTTAACCTACTTTTACATCCCATTAAAATACATAGTATTCTATGGTTAACCTATATTGACCAAAATACCCTTGAGATAGTTAAAATACTCATATTCCCACAAAAACCTAACGAGTCCCAATATAAATGATTTTTTAACCTCAAATCTATATTATCATCTTAAAATACATAACCACCATTGTATATATATTTCACATATCCCAAGTCACACCAACCTACCATATGCACAAAATACATACTTTCACATCTTTCTCACTTTTTCATTATATACTACAACATATGCACCATTATCTTAATAATAATAACAATCATATAACAATTACAATCATGATACCACATAGCAATATATATATTATACATAAAATTCCTAGATATGACACGTATCCTTACTGAAGTGTCTCCACTCTTTAAGCACTTATAACCCTAATATGTCTCCTTCAAGACCACCAAAAAAACATTTAGGAATAAATAATAATACAACATTAGAACTCAAAAAATTAAACAAGAAAAAACTAAGGCAAATGAGGGTGGAAAAAGAATAAATATTGAAGCAAACCAAGGTTGCAAGGGTCAAATCGACTGTAGTGGAATTTGTTATGGCAAAAGAAAGGTAACGACACTTATTGTTGTAGCTAAGGAGGGAGCCAACAACAGAATTTGATTCATCTTGAAGGGGGCAAATGATAATAATTGTTGTAGCTAAAGAGGGAATGTCAATAATTATCACAACTTAGAGGATGGCATAGGAAGTGGTTTAGCGTGGTGATGGTTGACGTGGCGAGATGGTGGTGGTGTGGTAATGAGTGCCTAGGTTGGTGGTTGGTGCAGCACAATGTGAGTGGCATGAGGTAATGCGAGTGTAATGCTTGGTGTTCAGTAGAATATGTGGGAAAGGAAGGTGTGGTTGGGGTAAGCAAATCACGTAGGGAAAGAAAAACAAAGAGGAAGTTTGGTGGTTGGTGCACACTGGGGAAAAAATCTTAGTTAATAGGTGGCAACGGTTGGTGATGGTGTTGGTTATAGTGGAGGCTAGGAATGGTGGAGTTGGTGGTTGTGAGTGGTGGTGTTGGACGAAAACAAAACCAACCAGACTAAGAAGAAAGAAAGGGTTGGAGTTGAGATTCTCAACAACAATGGAAGGGAAGGAGAGGAGAAGAGATGAGGAAACCGGTGTGCGTGTGTGTTTGTGTGTGTACATGGCTAGGGTGAAGGAAAGGGAAAAAACTATAAGAAGGGGTTTAGGTTAGGCATGAAAGGGTACGTAAAAGGGTGGAAGAGGCACAAATGGTTGGTGTCAGAATAGGGAGTTGGTGTGTTGTAGAGGGAAATCAGCAAATGAAAGGAGTTGTAGGAATAGTAGGGACGTTGCATGGCTGGGAAGGGAAGGGAGGAGGATGACAAGGCAGGGATTATGAGGCCCTATTTAGTTAAAAGGAGAAAGAGGGAATGGGAAGGGAGAAAGAGAAGGATGATGGCTAGGTTAGGCACAAAATAAGGAAGAAGAAAAAGGAAAAAAGGAAAAGGAAAAAAAGGAGAGAAAAAAAGAAGAAAGGAACATTTGTGGGGTTAGGATTAGGTTTAACTTTAAAATTTTGAGATTTTATCTATCAATTATCTAATGTTAGGGTTATGCTAAAAATATATATAATGATGTAGAAATTAAAATTTAAATTAGGTTAAAATATTAATTAATTGATATTAGGATTAGGTAAAATCTTGGGATATTATAAAATCCCTAGGACAAACCTCCCCCATAAACCTACCTATGCCTAACTCATCATCACTATCATCCCTCCCTAAACTTTTGGGATATGATGTTGAAACTTTTTTTTTCCTAAAATCCCTTGATCCTCTCCTCTAGGCCCACACTCTTTTTACCTCACTATGCCTGTAGGGATGTACATGAGGCAAATTTTACTTGAATAATGGTCAAGAGTGTTTTGTTCAGTGATCTACTTTAGACCCTTCCATTGGTTTTAAGAATAATGGTCAAGAGCGTGTTAACCTGGTAGATGTTGTGTTTGTTCCGCTAGATAATAATGGTGCCTTAGGAGCATTTTACCTTGAGAGGTGCTTTAGTATGTTTTACTAAATTAAAAATAGTCCCTAAACACAACGTAAATAAAAACTCTTATTCTTTGTTTATTAAGTGTTTTGCCTTGTATATATTAGATGTAAGGATGGAATAGTAAGCTAAACTTATATTGGTTACAACGATAATACTTAACTATATTGATATTATGTTTTCACTAAAATAATTTTTTTTAATAGTAAACTTTAGGGTGTTACAATTACATACAAACTAACATTAATTTGAATTTTTATTTCAAAAAAATATGATTTTTTTGCCTTGAATTGATGGAAGAGAAGAGAAGTGAAGTGTTGAGATGGGAGGAGAAGATAGACTTGATTTTGAGTTGGAGGAGTGGAAAAATAAGAAAGGTAAAGAAATGAAAGGGGTATAAATTTGAAAGAAGATATATGGGTACGTTAAATGAAAGGGGTGTATAAGAAAAGTTAAAGTTATCGAGCTAACTCCGGACTATAGTTTATCTCAATGATAATACAATTAAGTTGGGATGCTTTTAGATCCATATAATAAGCGAACCAATATTTTTATAAAAATAAACGTATAACACTATTTAACCCAACTAATTTTGGACGTTTCTAATATAAAATGAGTTTGAGTTTTTAGTGTTTATGTTCTAACACTATAGGGCACGAGTATAGGTAGCTAAGTAGAAGTAGGTATTACATGTTCAGAATTTATGGTCTACTAGAAGCAAGTAGAGTAAGAATCTGATTTGAAAATAAGACGGAGAAAACATGCATGGTCAAAAGAGACAGAAAATAAAAGAGATTTCTAGTTCTACGCATAACGTGCGTGAGAACGAAGGGTAGCATAGCAGTAGGGGAATGGAAGGTATATAAGTAATGTCAGAACACGTGACGAGCTAGCTAGCTATATAAGGTCCAATACTGCAGAGGGGAAAGGGCCAGGAGAGGTAACTCTGATAGACCGAGAGAGAGAGAGGGGCTGGTTTACGTTGGAATGGCGGAGAGACAGAAAGTGTTCAAATGAGAGTCTCGTGATGACTGCAATCGCTGACATCCACTTCCCGGCTCCTTCCACAGGCCATTTTGTCATATATATTAGTGTGCTTACGATCAGGCAGCCATGCGCAACTGTCTCAAAAATCAAAATCAAAACACACACATTTATTACGCATATATGTCAAAATTATTGTACGTCCTTTCACAAAAATATATCCTAGCTACCTGGCTGGCCTGCTGTGTACGTATGTTGGATATTGATCATCAGGGAATAAGTCAGATGATGAGATATATATTCCTGTCTTTAGGCTTAGAGCATGTCATGTATACCCAAACCTTTTTCTTTAGAAGTATTTTGGATATACACACACACATACATAGCAACAAAAATATTTTTTGATTTATACAGAGCACAGTACATTTCAATTAATGGGTCACCAAGATCACAATAAAAGTTGTAAGCATAACATAAGATAATACAACACAATAATGAAAAAGATGAGATTCACATTTAAAACTTTTAAATCCAAAAACCAATTCCTTAATGTGACCATGCATATCAGAGGTTCCAAAAGAAAATAGGAACCACTCATATTCAAAAAAGTGACGCTTAAGAATGCTAAATCTAATATAAATTATGGAATTAGAAGTCTGAATTTTTAGTTAGGGCAACTATATTAGTATCAGAAAATAATTTCTAAATCTCAAATTTAATGATGTGAATGTAAAAATATATAAAATATTTTAAAAATACTACAACCTTAAAAATTTGAGGCAGTTCAAATGTAAATAAAGAAGGAGAGATAAGAGAGAGAAAATATATTCATTGATTATATACTATTACTAATTGGTATATATATATATATATATTCTGAATAAAATAATATAAAATGTAAATGATTAATTGATGATGTAATTTGATATTTTAAATTTGATGTAGTTGACATAAAATAGAGAATTAAATTTAAAATAAATTAATAAAAATAAAAAAAGATAAAAAAATAAAATAATTGAATAATATAATTAAGCAACTCAAAATTAAAGTATCAATGTAGAGGCTATTAGGAACCACCGATGCCGAAATGTAGATGCCTTTAGGAGCCGATGCCAAAAAACTTTTTCAGTTAGCAGAACATTTCAGCCAAAAAAAAGGTACGCCAAAAGTGTGGGTGTGGCATGAGGAACTAACTGTCTAATGTAGATGCTCTTAAGGGTTTTGGAAGTGGTGGTTAATCTTTTGTTTGGGAAAATATTCAAACAACATTAATACAAGTCTTAGAGGAGGGCTCGTGTCTGTCACAAATTACACAAACTATCCAAACCACATCACCTCCCAAAGGATAGAACATACCAACCTAGGCCCCTAAAGCAAACAAGCTCCCTAAAGTATACACATAAGTACCATCACCATGCCAGAAGGGACACAAGAGCTACAATTGATAAAGATATTAAAATCCTAATGAAGGAGAGAGTGTAGGAATACTATCATATATTTTATTTAGATTATGTAGGAGTGCAATAAGGTATAGATAATTGGAGCCAATTACCACAATCATATGAGATATCGATATATGGTTTGGTGATGCTGCATCCTAACCTTTTTTTTAATGCTCTGTTTTGGTCCAAGTTTTGACCTATAGAAACTAAATGAGTGAGAGATAATTAAGTATAGGTGAACAGAGGAAAACACCATAAGAGAGATAACAAACTATACTAATTTAGTTAATTCATTCCACGGAGATAATCTACCTTACATGAGCACAAAAAGAAATACCTTACTTCCACGTGCATTACCACTAACTACTTGCACCACTAACATCCTTACCACTAACTCAACCACTAAAAAATAGAAAACTAAATAAACAATAGTAGCTAATATTTAGCTACAAACTCGACAAAACAGAAAACAACTAACATAAGACTCAGAATCACTACCTGATTCTTCTAACTACTTAATAATAGACTTCATCAACAAATAAAACATGTTGGTGTTGTACTTTTAACACTTCCCATCAACACTAGTTGTAGTCATTTTTATCATCCCGAGCTTTTTGTAGAAACTTCCAAGCTTGTTGCCACTGAAGCCTTTTGTGAACAAGTCTACAACTTGACTTCTCGTCACAATGTGTTCTAATTCAACTTCATCTCGTAGAACTTTCTCCCTAATAAAATGATATTGCACCTCCATACCATATGCTTAGTTCTTGCTTGAAAATTTGGATTTTCTGCCAAACGTATTGCTGAAAGGTTGTCACAATATAGTGGCATTGTACACTCTATCGGTTGCTACAAATCCTTCAATAACTGCATAAGCCAAGCACTCTCCTAGGCTACCATTATTGCAGCACGATGCTCCACTTCTGTTCTTGAAAGAGACACAATTGGCTACCTTTTCTACACCATGAAACTGCTCTTGATCCAAGCATAAACACATAACTTGTAGTTAATCTTTGAGTATCAAGATCACCTGCATAATCAACATCACAATAACCAACTAGCTTGCAATCTCCACCTTTCTTATTAAAAAAACACCATAACTAGGTGTACTCTTCAAGTATCTCAAGATTTATCAGACTACTTTCAAGTGAGGCCTCTTGGGATTTTGTATGTGTCAACTCATTATGCTAACTGCATATGAAATATCAGGCGTGGTTAATGTTAAATAAATCAAGTTGCCCACCGATTGTCAATTATCACATCTTCCAAGTCTCTCCCTTCATGAGCACACACTTTGGTATTTGACTCCATCGAAGTTAAAATTAGTTTGCACTAAAGCATTCCAAACTTCTTCAACAACTCTCGATAATAGTTTTGTTCACAAACAAATTTTCCTTCTTGAGTATGATCAACCTCTAACAGAAGAAAAGTGCCTAAGTTGTCGTAGCTCTTTCATCCATAAATGAACCAATAAACTTTCATTTGTTCTGATAATTTCCTCTTCACAGTCTCTTGTTATAATTAAATCATCTAAATATACCAGCACAATAGCTAGCTTATTTCTAGTGTCTTTAACAAACAAACGAGAATCCTGAAAATGTCACGGAATAACCACTATGAAGTAAAAATTTAGCAATCTTACCATACCAAGCTCTTGGTTCTTGCTTCAATCCATAGAGCGAATTTTGTAGCTTAAACACATATTCAGGATGAGCTTTACACGGAACACCCATGGATTGAATCATATAAATCTCCTAATCCATCTCATCGTGTAGAAAAGCATTATTCCCATCCATCTGCCACAAGATCCAAGCTTTGTTGGCTGCTAGTGCAAATAAAACTTGTACAGTTGTGATATTTGCTATGGGACTAAATGTTTCATCATAATCTAGTCCATATTGTTGAGAGAACCCAAGAGCCACCAAATGTGTATTGTGCCTCTCAATTGATCTATTGGTACGATGCTTTATCCTATACACCCATTTGCATGAAATAGGCTTCATATTTATATGCTCTGGCACAAGCTTCTTGGTCTGATTAAGTTCTAGTGCATCAATCTCCTCATCCATAACTTTATTCCATTCTGGATTCTGAAATGCTTCCTCCCATGTCTTTGGCTCTTATACATCTTATTTTACTATTATGGCAATATTAGCATATTTAGGAGTTAGCTTCTTAGGTCTCATCGACCTACTGAGAGGAGTTGGATCTACTTCATGGAATTCAACTTCTTCGCTTGGGTGTTGATACACACCAATTTGCCAAAGACTCTGAGTAGTGTCTTCTACAACATCACCATCACCATCTACATCTTCTAGTTCACCTAAACCAAGCTAGAAGTGTGCAGATCATAGTTCATCTTTAAGGCCATCTAAATCTAGTAGTGACTCCCTTTTCGAGGACTGCCATGAAGATACTTCATTGAATACTAAATTCTACTAGGTGTATGTAATATCCCAAAATTTTTCTTAGCCTAATCTCATATCATTAATACCATAATTATATTCTAATCTCGAGAAAATCTTATCATTAACCTTAACAAAATTTCTTAATTCTAAAACCTTAACCAAATCTAAAATCTTTGACCCAGATAAACTATATTTTGTAACCCAATCTCAAATTTGCTGAAATTTACCACTAATCCAATCTATTTTGGCTAATCCAAAATCATCTAAACTAATCCCTTTTCTCCTTTTCCTTTTCTTTCTCCTTTCTTTTCTTTTCTTCTCCTATCTCCCATCAGCTTTGTCGTAAAGATTGACTTTGGGTTTTTTTTTTTGCAACTTGCAACTTGCCTTGTCCTTGCGTGTGTGTTTCCTCCTCCCATTTGCACCATCTCCCATTACCTCTGCAGCCACCATCATCCACCACCCTCTTCTTCCTCTCGTGTTGCCCGATATGCACACCACCCATCCCCTACCTTCCTTTTCTTTTTCCTACTTCACGCAACATATACTCACGCTCACCATCACCTGCCTGCACCACCTGCAATCTCCCCAACACTCAACCATCATCTCCACTACCTCCCATTGCCACCCCTTGTGCCCAACCTGCACCATCGTCCATCACATGCCTTCTTCTACCATTTTCTTCCCTATTCACATGCCCATGTATATGTATATATATATATATATATATATATATACACACACACACATACACACACCCTACACATTCTCCTTCCTTCCTCTTTTGTTTTGTCTTACTTTTTACCATTTTTGTGTCCAAAACACTACCCTGAGCTCCCCCTATTCTTTCTTCCTTCTTCTTTTCCTCCTCTTCTCTGCCATTTTTTGCCTTCCACACCACCGTGCACCACCATGCAAAGCCCAACGCTGGTGGACCGACCACCCAAGGTCACCTCATCCTTCTCCATCACCGTCGCCAGCCATTGTCGCTGACCACCGCCCCTTTTTCCCTCTTCTTCCTCATGTCCATCGTATTTTTATAAAACACACAGCCTGCACACGGCCTCAAACATGGTCGTGTAACACTAAAATTTCTTGTCGCACTATAATACCACGAAAATTTACTTAGCCTAATCCCACATCATTAGCGCCCTAATTTGATTTTCATCTCAAGAAATCTTATTGTTAGCCTTTAATCCCGAAACCTTGACTCGGATAAACCGTAATTCATAAACCAAAATCAAAACCTGCTAAAATTTCCACTAATCCTAATTACTTGGTTAATCTGAAATCATCTAATCTAATCCTAATCCCATAACCCTTCTTCCTTTTTCCTTTTCTTTCTCCTTTTCTTTTCTTCCTTTCTTCCCTCTTCTCCCGTTGGTCCAAGCCACAAGGTTTGATTTTTGTTGCAACTTGCACCATCAACCTGCCCTCCCACATGCACCATGCCACCATCCTTGCCATCCCTCATACTTGTCTTAATCTTCTTCTTCTTCTTTTTCTCCTCTTCCCCTGCACACCCCACACACCACCATCACTTCCCCTACCATTCTTCATCTTCTTCTTCTCTTATCCTTACGCAATCTACACTCTAACCATTGCCATCACCTACATTTTTCATCACCACACTCAACCATCATCTCCATTGTCACCATTTTGGCTCTGCACCACCCATCGCACGTTTTCCCCCTCTGCTTTTCTTCTTCCCGTTTCACACCTTACACACACACACACACATATAGATATTTGTGTGTGTGTGTGTATGTATACCATACTCTCCTCATTTTCTCTTTGTTTGTACCCCAATCTATCCATTTTGTGTTAAAATCCCTTTTCCTGAGCTCCCCGACCATCTTCCTTTCTTCTTCCTCCTTCTTTCCTTGTTTTTGGCCTTCAAACCACCCAAGACACCTTCAAGCACCACCCAAGCCACCACTCACTGCCCTTTGGCCGGTGGACAGACCAACAAGGTATCCCCAACCTTCCCCCTCGCCATCGTCGACCATCGCTGCCGACCACCGTCTCTTTTCCCTTCTTCTTCCCCTCATTCGTTGCAGAGTTACAGAGTGCACGGCCTGTGCACCGCCTGTTTCATGGTCATGCAACACTTAAAATCTTCTATTGTATAGCTGTGCATCTTTTTTTTTCTTTCAACCTATTGTGCACTGGTGCTGCACAGTCGTGCACCTTTCACACTGCCTTGCCGTGCAACTTTCCATTTTAGCCGTGCACCCCTATTTTTTCCCCAAATATTGTCCAAACACCACCAAAATTTAACCCATAGCTCCACCAAACATTATTCTACACTTCCATACAATTCAATATTTCATTTGAATCCGGTTAATTTCATTTTTTTTACCCTCCTTTACCTTAATTTCCATCTCAATTTTTAACCTTCAATCCTAATTATAATTTATCTTATTTTCGTAAGTGATATAGGAGGAGGTATAGGATTTACGCGCATAGAGTCCGGTATCCTTATCGGTAAGGATACATGTTGTAGCTAGGAATTTATGTGATACTTGTAATTTTTGTATATGTTTTTGTGTTGAGTATGTTGTATTGAATAATTCAATTATGGAAATGCTATGAAATGATATTTTTGAGAGTACTAGAATTATGTAAGTACATGTTTGGGTATAATATTGGATATAAGATATCTATGGGAAACTAAGGATATGTACTTTGGATAATGATTGGAAATGTATATGCTTTGGGTTTTATAAGGCTTTGGGAGAATACAATTGTCTTGCCTACACTATGGGTATTATGGTCAATTGAGGATAATTACGTGGTCGTACTTATGTGTTTAATTGTATGTCTTGAGTTTAGCATGATAATATACAATCAACTCTCAATAAGATACTAATCATTTAAAGCGAAAGATCACTTAAGTCGAGCCAAGGTATTTATATGGCTCCGTTCCACTGGATAATAATAGTGGCTCAGGTGTGTTGTCCCCAAGAGGTGATTTATTCTGTTCCACTGGATTAAAAATAGTGGGGCCCCATACTCAATGTGAATGAAAATACAATTAAGAGTTAAACTATAAATATAAAGATACTAATCATTTAAAGTGGAAGACTACGTGAGTCAAGACCGAGGTATTGAGTCCGTTCCACCGGATAATAATAGTGGCTCAGGTGTGTTGTTTCCGAAAGGTGCTTCAAACCGTCCCACCGATTTAATAATAGTGGCTCGAGATTATTTTACTTTGAGAGGTGTTGGCTCCATTTCAATGAATAATAATAGTGGCTCGGGTATGTTGTCCACGAGAGGTGTTTCAGACCGTTCCACTGGTTTAAGAATAGTGGGGTCCCTGAACTCAACATAAATAAAAGATTGGAATATGGTATATCTAATGAAAGACTTGGAATCAATTCTTATTTGACATTCTTTGATTTGCGCATGTATGATTTGCTAATGAGAATTATGGTATCATGTGTACCCCTACTTGACTGTACCGTTATCTTACTCAGTACGTAGCGTACTGATCATCCGTTTCATGGGTACTGCTCAATCCAACGAGTAGATGACCCAGATATTTATGTGCAGGTCGATGAGGACTCAGTGGATGATTTCATAGCATTTGATGCTATATATGTGGAGGAGTGATTTATTCGTATCAGGTTTTGGGCATAGAGTCATGTTATCCGGATGATAGTTTTATCCACATACCTTTTTGGACTCTTAGTTCCATAGGATCCCTTTTTATTTTATATTGATATTGTAATCGGAGTTGATCTCCAAACACATATTTGATATTATTAAAAGTTTTCCCATATCTTTCTATCATGTTTTAAATTTTCTAATCGTTTTGCATTATGATTTATGTAAGGATAGTGAGGTAAGTCAGACTTATGTCAATTACGGTGGTAACACCCAATTATTTGATTATACACTTCCACTTAAAAAGAAAATTTTCAGTAGTAATTTTGGGTCTGTTACAAGCACGCCGGTGCAATCGAGCACAGCCTGCCCATGCAGCCTTGCATGGCCTGCGCATGACCTGTCGCACGTCTGTGCACATCTATTCGACTTAAGTCTATTTTTTGAGTGAGTGAACACGAGCGTGCCACTTCGTACCACCTGGTCATGGATGATTTTAACTCTTGACTAGGGCGTGTACTGCCTGTAGTACAGTCGTGCAGCTTCCCATTTCGGTCGTGCACCCCTATTTTCATCCCCAAACCTTATCCAAACATCACCAAATTTTCATCATAGCTACACCATACATTCCAAAACTTATCCACATATCTCAAGCTTTCATTTGACTACGGTTATTTCTATTTTTACCCTCTTTACCCAAATTTCCTTTGATTACACTCTTCAAGTCTAACCGTGTATTTTGTTATTTTTTTTAGGTGGCATTGTGATGATCTCAGAGGAGGAGGTATAGGATTTACATGCTTAGAGCCCGGTGTCCTAGTTGGTAAGAATACTAATCGATTTGTTAGGTTTTGTGATAATTACTTGTATGGATATATGTATTTTTCATGAGATTGTTGCTATATGATTTGATGTATGTTGTTGATGATATGTTTTGATAATATGGATTATATGTTTGAAAGAAAGTGAGAATAGGTAACAGGTATGGATATTATTTCGTTATGCTAATGACATATTTGTGGGAAATATATTGTATGATATGAAATATAGGCCAAATAAGCCATGATAAGTGGAATATGCATATTTAAAAAGTATGATGATATATTTGGGAAAAATAATGATTGTGGAAGATACAAGATTTTATATAATAAAGACTCTTGGTTACTTTTAAGAGCATGTTGGTCATTGTGGGTTAATACGAAAATTTTGGTATTGTAATGTGTTAGGTGGGTTAGAATATGGTAATGATATATTGAGAAGTGTTTGGAAGTATTATTGTTTGTTTTGGGTTCTTCAAAATAAAATAATGGTCTAACTAGAGTATAGTAACCTAAAATATAATATTATTATTCCATGTGTAAAACCCTATAGGTTATCCGAATTCTGGATATGTTGCTAATGTAGCCTTATGAGGGTGCATATTAAACTTGGTAATCATATGAATCTTATGGGAAGAATTATGACTACTTAAGAAATTAGGGTTTTGGTAATTTTTTGTGGATAGTACTTTGGATAATATTATCAATGTATGTGGACAACGGTGGAGTTAGACCATGAATTACAAGTATGATAACAATGATGATATTTGAGAATGATATCTTATAATTTGTGGTTGAATAATCAATATAGGAGAATGAATGCTAAGATTGTGTAATTAGGATTTAAGGAGATTAAGGACCTTGACCTACGTGATGTGTTTATCTACTTCATTATGTTCAATGCTTGTGAATGAATTATGAATAAGACACTAATCACTTAAAGTGAAAGAGCAAGTGAGTAGGGACAAGGTGTTGTTTTTATATATTTCATTCCATTAGAGATAATAGTAGCTTGGGAGCATTTTGCCCTGAGAATATGTTTCCGTCCATTACACTAGATTAAAAATAGAGGGGGCCCTGCTCATCGTGAAATAAAAATATAACAGTATAACTTATGAAAAAGACACTAATGATTTAAAGTGGAAGATTACATGAGTCAAGACCAAGGTGCTGTTTTTATATTCGTTCCACCGGAGATAATAGTAGCTTGGGAGTGTTCTGCCCTGAGAAGGTGATGTTTTTGGATCCCTTCTACTGGATGATAATAGTGGCTCAGGTGTGTTGCCTTGAGAAGGTGCTTCAAACCATTCCACTGGTTTAAGAATAGTGGGTTCCTGAACTCAACGTATATAAAAAAATAAAAATGGTTATATCTAATAAATAGGCTTGGATCAGTAATTATCTTATGAGTTGTTTCACTTATTTGAATGTGTACTTAATACCTATTTTGAATGCATGTGCTATTTGTATCCTTGATTCGATAGTATTGTTTGCTTACTCAGTCTGTAGCGTATTGACCACCTGTTTTATGGGTGTTGCTTATTCCCACGAGTAGGAGACCCTGATTCTTGTGTGCATGTATCAGAAGATCCTCTAGATCACTATGTTACCTATGATGCACTATGTGAGGATGAGTGATCTTATTTGTACCGGATGTTTAGGTGAAGAGTAATGTTATCCAGTAGATGTATTTACCTGGATACCTTTTTGGACTCTTAATCCATGATATCCCTACTTTGTATTCTGGTTATTGTAACTCTAAGTTAATCTCCAAACTCATATTATATTATAAATATTTCTTTATTTTCTAATTTTCTTGTATTACTATAAATGATTTTAACCTTGTGATTGATATAAGGATGGTTGCATAAACCGGACTTATTTTAATTACGACAGTAACCTCCAATATTTTACTTACATACTTCCACTGTAAAAAAAATTAATAGTAAAATCGGGGTGTTACAGTGTAGCACCTTAGTTATAGGATCACAACACCTCCACCATTTCCATTGGTAATCATATCCTACAAAAATACACTTAAGAGCCTTCTTATTTATCTTGCTATGCAAGTGGTTAGGCATAAAAGCATAGCACATAAAACTGATGAATAAAAAGTAACCAATTATAGGCTTCATGTTCCACAATTTTTCAAAGGGGGAGCAAGAGCATAACCTTTGTTGAGGAAGCCTATTAATTACAAATGTTGCTGTTTGCATTACCTTTTCCTAAAAATGGTCTGGTACATTATTTAGAATGAAGCATGCTCTAACATATTTATGCCAAGTGCCTGTTCTTCTTTTTTACTACACCATTTTGTTATGCTATGCTAGCACATGTAAGCTGATGACACACTCTTTATTCTTGAATAAAATCATAGAACGCGCTAGAGTTATACTCTTCCATTATTAGTGCACATACAGAGAACTCTTTTATCAACTTTTGCTTCTGTTGCTTTCTTGAATTCTTTGAATTTTACAAATGTTTCTAATTCATTCTTCATAAAATAGACCCACACATACTTGGAAAATCATCTATAAATGTCACCATATACTTCATCCCACTAATGGAAGCTTGCTTAACAAGTGCAAACACATCAGAGTGAATTAACTCTAATGGTTCTTTTGATTTATAATGGGACTCTTCATTTGGCAACGGATGCACTTTACCATATAGGTAACTTGAGCATATTGTGTCTGTTTTAACTTCTAGCCAAGGAATTCACCTTAGCATCGACCTTTTAATCATCACATTTAGATTGGAATACTAACACGACCTAACAACATGTGCCCCAGGTCTTTTTATTTCCTTATTAAGTGACTTATCATTTTATACAGTTTCTGCTGACTTCATATAGACTGGCCCCAATCTCCATCCCTTCATCATTGGCTCTTTAGTAATCTCTAGATCATCATAGACCTTGACATCTTGTGGACTAAAGAGAACAAAATGGCCAGAAGATACCAGTTGTGACATGGATGAAGATTTTTCTTCATACCTGAGACATGGTAGACCCGTTGAAGCCTCACCTTATTAGTACTTGCCAAGGGGGAAACTACCGTATTACCAATATGAGCAATTGGTAAATTAGAGTTGCTGGTTGTCACGACTTTCCTTGTACTCTAACAAATTCTACAAAATTTCTTTGTTACTTGTCATATGATCTGAGCATCTTGAATCAACAATCCAATCTTTCTCATAATCAATCTATTCAACAGTTTTTGTGAGCGCTAACTCCTCCTTTGTAGAAAATAATGTGTCTTCAATTTTGGAAGCAACAACATTACTCTCTATTAGCTTTTTCTTTAACCAATAGGACTTCACCATCTGACCTTTCTTTACACAATTTTAGCACTTCCCTTCAAACTTTTTGCTACTACCATGATTCTTCAGAGCTTCCCCCAAATAATTACTTCCTTCTCCTTGATAAAATTTTACCTTGTCTTCAATCTTTTTAGACCCACCATTTATGTGTTGCTTGAAGTGCCCTCTACTTTTACTGGTGTAGAGTGCTTCCTCTTCACCTTTTAATGAGCTACCTCCCATTTGCTTAGTTAATGCTTCCTATCTGGTAAGCAAATTCTACAAATCAACAAGTGACAGTTGATTTGGCCATCCTTGTACCACAAAAACAAATCCTCTATACTCATATCTCAAACCATGGGTGATAATTCTCTTCATCCTAGTTTCCCCAATTGGATCTTTTGGATCCAATTCATAAATGTCACGACATAGTGACTTCACCTTGTGGAAGTACTAAGCGATCATCATGTTGTGTTGTACAATTAACAAAAGTTCACTCTCTACGAGTTGAAGCAATGTATCATTCCTCTTTGAGAAGAGCATGGCAAATGTGTCCCAAGATTATCCCAAATGTACTCTAGCACATCTTCCTTTATGGTAGTCTTCAAAGCAAACATTGACTTACCTACTTTAATCTTCCACTTCCATAATGCACCATTTGCATCCTCTATCTCTAGTGGAATAACCTTGCTTCCGTTGATAACCTCCCACAAATTTTTACCTTTCATATAAGACATAAAACATGTGGACCATGTATTATAGTTCTGGTTATTATGCTTTTTGATTCCACCGACAACTTGAAGATCATTCATTTTGCTGATAAAAAATGTGGACTTCACCAACTTTAAGACTTTCCACCATCAACTTGCTTTGATACCACAATGTAGAAACTGAATGAGTGGGAGATAATCAAGGGCAGGTGAACAGAGGAGAATGGCATAAGAGAGATAACAAACTACACTAATTCAATTAATTCATTTTGTGGACATAATATACCTTACATAGGCATACAAAGAAATATAGTGTTGCCATGTATTACCACTAACTAGTAACTACATGCACCACTAACTCAGCCACTAAAAAATAGCAAATGAAATAAACAATATTAGCTTATATTTAGCTACAGAATGGGGAAAAAAACTAACACAAGACTTAAAATCACTACTTGATTCTTCTAACTACTTAATAATAGACTAGATCAACAAATAAAACATGTTAGTGTTGTACTTTTAAGACAACCAATTTATATAACCAATACTAGCTTGTTCCTTATATATTTGTAAACTCCTCGTTGTTAATTAATTTTGGAATTACTCAGGATAAATAGTAGCGCATGCAAAAAAATCCATTCAACTAAATATGAAATGAAATGATATAGTGAATTCATAGTCTATTGCCAATTAAAGACAGTAATTCTGAGTAAAAATCTTGTGATGTTAGTATTTGTACTCTTACATAATAAATTATGTCCACCCTTATGAGCTTCCAATTAATTAATTAATTATATATATATATATATATATATATTTAGACAAAATGAAATAATATACATTATCCTTTTTAACAATACATCTTTAATATTATTATTTTTTTATTTTTGAAGTATTTTCTAATAAGTTGCATTTAAAGATATAAATTTATAAAATTTCCAAGAGAATAAGCTCACAAGCCTTCTTTCAATATGATGAAGGTCGTTCTTGTTTGAAATTATATCCATGTATGTTTACCTATAGGTGTGGAGCGACTCCATGTAATGGATGTAGATAAAGCTAGTATTATACCGTTAGGGGAAGGGGAATGAGAAAAAGAGGGTAAAAACAAAAAATGTCAAAATGTTAAATTATGAAATATATTTATGTATATTTTAAAGAAAAAAAATAGAGACTAAAAAATGGAGAAATGTTTCCGAAATGACAATGGATCAAACATAATTTTCATTTATTGGTATATAAAGCTAGCAAACTAATATGATCTATCCAATACAACTCAATATGCATGAAACTTGACCAAATGAAACCAAGAAAAAAACTTCATCAACCCAATTTGATATGATAATAATTATTCCAACGCGATCCAACCTTTGAATCAAGTTAATCTAAAACTCGACTCGACATCAACCCGACCAATTAAGACCAAATTCAATAAAACTTACACACCTGTTTTATTATTCATTTAAATCTTCTAAGAATATATTACTTTATAAATTTTATGTATCGATAAATGATCCAACTCGAACTCAACTACAATTTATAAGTTGACCTGAGATCAAATAATTCTAAAATGACCAAAATTGAGTCAACAAAAAAAACATGAACCCAAAGTGAATCAAGTGACATAACTAGACTTGATACTCAAACCTAAAATGATCTAATTTTGAAATTATCAATTATTTGAAGTAACTGAAGCCAAATTGATGAAGTGATTCAACAATGAGATGAGTAATGGCTTGATCCAAACTCGGCTCAAATTGATAAATTGATTCGAATAGACTCAAATACAAAATAACCTATTTCAAATCCCTCTCTCATCTTTAAATTTAACCCAGTGTGGCCTGAACATGAAATGATATGATTCGAGGTTAAATTGGCCCGAACTCAACCCAATCTAACATGTCAAATCAATCAAAAATGATCTAACTCGTCAATTTAATCCGAAATAGCCTGAACTTTAGCTACCTTATAACGTTAACCTAAAATGACTCAGATCTATATCAAATTTGACCCGTCAAATTAACTCGTAACAACATACACTCAAACTAGCTCAACCCAAATCCAACCCGACCTGACAAATTAACCCAATATGACCCAAATATGCAACAACCCAATCTCAAACTTGAACCGACCTAAAGAATAAAATGATCCAACTCAATTCATAGATCCAGCAATGCCCAACTCAACCCACGCAAAACCTTATTCAACATAACCAAAGAAATTCATCAATTCTACATGAAACTAATCTGATCCTACATTGATCCGAATATAAATTACCAAGCCTGACCGGACACCAACCTAACATATTATCAACCCAACGCTGCAATGCAACAAGACCAAATTCAATATTAATCGGTTTTGATAATAAAAAATAAACATGTATTACTATTTATTTAAATCTTTTAAAAATGTATGATTTTCTAAATTTTAATTATTTTTCTTACTTTTACTGTAGAAAAACTTATTCACGAACTATAAATTTAATTATACCGATTTTTCATAATATAAAAATACAACATTAAAAATTTATAATAATAATAATAATAAATAAATAGTTATTAATAACACATTTTTAATCACATACTTACATAAAGTCCAACTTGATGTTTGCTTATAAAGTTAGTGAGTTGGATTAATTTTAGTGGTCAATATCCAATTTGACCTAAATCCAGAGTGATCTGATCCAAGATTAACTCGGCTTGAACCCAATGTGACTTATCAAAACCTAAAAAGACTTGATTAACCCAAATCCAACCCATCAAATTACCCCAAATAAGAGCTTGTTCAGGCCAAATCCAATCCGATCTAGTAAATTTATCTGATATAATCCAAATCTATAATAGTGTGAATTCAAACCTGACACGACAAATAAAATAACTCGAAATAACACGAATATAAATGACCCATAAATAATCTAACCTACAAAATGATTCAACCTACCATAACCCAGCCCAAACCCGAGCCGATTGACAACTCTACCGATTGCAACGTGAGGATGTACATGTCTATAATGAATTTTCGCAGAATAAGGATGATTATGGTAATTGTATTAAATTATGAGTGATTTGTCGTAACTTTTCCCCTTAAAATATCAAATAACCTCAGGCCAATAGTGATGTTCCGCTATTTACTGCATATATTCCTTCCAATAAATGAAAGAAAGAAAGAAAAAAGAAAAAAAAAACGCTTATATTTCTCATGGGCGACCAAAAAAACACGCAGCAGCATATAAAGTAACCAGAATAAATATCAACTAGTTGCCTGCCAAGTGCCAATACCGTAAAGGGTAATATCAAACGAGCCCCAATCCGATCACCTATAAAATGCCCCATACGGTCATGTCCCTGCCGGGCCAGCTCCCATCCATAATATTCCCTATCCCACTTCCTAATTTTGAGTGCACTATATTTGTCGGCATAAATAAAGCAGCAGCACCAGACAAGTAGAGACAGGGAGAGGCGGCCAGGAACTAATAGCTGTATATATATACATATCTGTTCTATATAGTGTGAGTAGCTAGCAAAATATAATTAATATACAAACTATAATGGCGTGTAGGGTTAAGAGAAGGATGAAATTGTGCAGAAAGCTTGTCACTCTCCGCAACCTCACAAACTCCAACTCGGTACAAATTCAAAGTTCCTTTCTATCTTTTCCTATTCGTTGTTTAAGTTCAATTTTACTTTTGTTTTTGAGATAGAGCTAGAAATTGTCAGATAAATATATTGCATGTATTATTTGAACCATAATAACAAGAGCTTGTGGGGTGTATCATGGATGTGAAGGTGACAACAAGCTCAATTATCATGGATGCATTGCTTTATATATGCGTTTTGAAGCTGAAATTAGAGGCTCTCAAACGCCAAAACATGGACCTCCTGAACCACAACATGCAACTTAACCACCAGGTTCTCTTTACTTCTCCGTCCCAACATCATGTCTGTATATCGATGAATGTTTCATATTGTTATTTTGCAATATTGGAACAGGAAGTGAAGGTAGAGAAGCATGGAAATGGATTCATTGTGAAGGCAAGAAGCGAGAAGAAGGGACAAGAAAACCATTTCGTATCGATCCTCGAATCCTTCGAAGAACTCGGTCTCGTTGTTCTTCAAGCTAGGGTTTCAAGCGATGATAATTTTGAGATGGAAGCTTATGTCGAAGTTGATTATCAACAAGTTATATTAATGGAGGAAAAGCCACGTATGGTGATGGATGTGGAAGAAGTGACACAAGCCGTGCTCGGTGCTTTTAAAAAGAATTGTCCGTGATAGCGATGGCCGGTTGGGGCTGCATGCATGATAGCTAGCAAGCTAGCTAGCTTAGTGCAGGGAGATAATTGTGTTTTTCTTTGGTGAAAGCGTGCCAACTATATAACGAAATGGCTGTTCATCATTATTTGTACATTGTTCGGCGTTTTTTTATAAGTGGATATTGGATGTCCAGCATGTCCTGAGTTTGGATCATGCATGCATGATTTAGCTAGTAACGAGTACAAGGGAATTAGCAACGGTAAATGGCTCCACCAAATTCATCTCATCAAAGTGTGCTCTGTGTTTGTGTGTTTTCTTTCTAATTTTCTTGCTCATAATATTTTAATGTCAAAGAAAAAGAAAGCAGGATGATGATTTAACTTACAAAAACTAGTTTGAAAATTAATTAGGGATAGATAGCTAATTTGAATTTCATAGCCTCATAGGAGGTGGAAGGAAGAAAAGTTTTTTCAAGTCATTACCAAGGAAAAATGTTTCTAAAATATTTGTAGGTAAACAATTTTATACGAAAATTTACGTTTTCATTTTGAATTAGCAATAACATTTTTCATCCTTTCTAATATTCAATAGGGGGAAAAATATGCTAAAATCAAATTCATTTTTGCATAAATATAATTATTAATGTTAATACTATTATTATATTCTAGCTGCTGCTACTGTAATTATGAGTTTTATTAATTATTATAATAATAATCGTTATATGTGTGTGTCTGTGTCTATATATATAGAGAGAGAGATAGATAGAAGAATATATGTGGTTAATTTTACAAAGCTATGGTGTTAACGACAAGGTAGAACCTACGTGCGAGAGCAGATTTGACCATCACAACCCCCAAAATCTATCCTGCAACCGATCACATGGGCGGGCACTGTACGACAGTTCTGTACTTAAAATCAATTTTTAGTTTGTTAGATTAGCATATTAGTCTGTACGTGCAGTGACAAGTATGGGAAATAAAAGCTAACCCTTTTTTTGTAGATTTTTTAGAAGTATATTATATTTGATTTGGACTTTTAAGAAATAAAATAATTATATCATAATTTTTAATTTTTTTCTATAAATAGAAAGCTATATTGTTATCGTTTCAATACAAAAAAAAATTATGTTTTTGTAATATAGATTTTCAATGTGCATTTGTTCCACTATTTTTAAGCCGATATTCACTATAATTGTACACTACTATTATTATATTATTTTTCAGCATTACAAGATTCATATTTTATTGATATTGTGTTTATTTATTGTATTTACTTTCTAGTGATGTTAACCATTATTATATTATATTTTACAATTATTGCATTCACATTTCATTGATATTGTCCATATGTTTTACATCAAAAAAAATAGTTATATTCTATAACAAAAATGATAAAAAAAATAATTATAATAATGATAAAATATAGATAATATATATATATATAAGCACAGTAAAATTAATGAACACTAGATAAAATTTGGTATATAAAATAGTAAAACATAGAAATAAATTTTTAAAATAGAAAGTATAACAATATGAAATTCTATAATTTTATTTTATTTTTCAGATGACCCTATTTTAAGATGAATTGATTTAAAATAATAACAATAATACCTATATATTACACGATGTGTGCTGTATAGGAAGCTATACCGTAAGTGTATTGATCAAAACTAGCGTCTTGGATAATATAACTGCAAATAAGGGTGCAAATCTCTTCAATTAGATTTTTTTGGGGGGGGGGGGGGGGGGGGCGGGGGAATATACATATCAGCGCTTTGCTGGTAAAATAATTAGCTGAAAAGAACTTGAAATGGTCAAATAGACATTTCTAGACATATACTTTTAACTTATTTTATTCGTTCAAGGATACTTTATTATAAGCTGCCATACAAGGTTGCGATTTTTAAATAAAAAAAATTGCATACAAATAATGCATCAGGTCATCTAAAATACACCATAGGACAATAATCTAATTGCAAATTGCAAAATGAAGCCTAGGGACACCTCAGTCAGTATACCGACTAAAGTGCCCATGTTGAATACGGACAAGAAGTGTCGTATACTGGCAATGGACACTTCATTTTCAGCGGAAAGCGGATATCTGCGGAAATTCCACCACCCAAAAGCAGCCGAGTTTGATACCCGGACACACCCATCATGTTCCACACTGGCTACTAAATCCCAAGTAACATAGCATACAACGAACCTACACAAAAGAGCATATTGTTTGAGCAAAAAGGTACTAGCAAGCGGCCCTTTAATCCTGGGGTTTCTCAAATCTAGTCGGAGAGTCGATTCCCATCATACAGCAGAGTCCCGATATCAGTATAATCAGCAAAGTTATACCCTGCAATCCACAAGTGGAAACAAAAAGCCATATTATACAGCCGCTAAACTGATATTGATGCTGCAGTGGGTGACATTAAACAATAAAAATAAAAATAAAAAACACCTCACGAATCAACCATAACGTTCAGATTGCACCTAAAGCATCTGCCATTAAAAGCCCAAAGTTCATGTCGTGCAAAAACATGATATCGCAACAGTGCATGACTATTCCGAAGCACAGTGTAAGGATGCACAAACTAATGCAGAAAAGCATGCTTATTTCTATGCAAACATATAAAACAAATGACAGCCGTCTAAACATCGCAGGCAGTAAATTATCCGACACCAACAAAGCAAAAGCCTAATTAATCAGAGGCAAACGAATTAAAACCAGCCATCAAAACACAATTTTCGTCATTTTAGATGTGAAAACACAAGACATTCATTATCCATCTTGATCGCAACCTTAGGTTGATGGAACAGACTAGCAAAATGCGACTTGACTTTCAACTCAAAGAGGGTCTTAAATCTGAGATTTAGCATAAATGTGTATTTTCCGGCCATACAATCAGAGGTTCCACAATGAACAATTAGCAATTTTAAACTGAGATTATCTGCACAGATATGTAACCTAACGCAACATTGAACCAATCAAATTCAGAACCAGAAAAGGCTTCCATAAACTAAAAAAAACCACCCTTTAAAAGAAAAGAAAACTACTGAACTCAAAGGGACGTATTGTTAGAAATGGATCGAATTTTCAGATAAATTCTACCGCAATCATAGTTGTGAGATAAGAAAAAAAAAAGGTGGGGATGTTCAGGCAACAATCTAGGTACAATTTGGGAAAAGACTTATGGAATTGCCGTATAGAACTAGTATTATTTAATAACAGGTGGGATGAATATCAAAGCTGCAGGAAGATGGTTAAGAGAGGAACGAGGCTTATAAAATTATAATGTCACTATTGCACTAATTAAGGGGGGAAAAGAGAATACACTAACTTTTATGAAGGGTTCTGTTCAAGTAGCAGGGCTATATATATATCTTCATCTATATCAATCTATATAAAGGAAGCAAATAATGCACAGTGAATATTAGCAACCACATGCAGCAAAAAAAAAAAAAAAAAAAAAGGATGAACACAATCAAAATTAATAGATATCATGACAAAGCTAACAAATGATATAGAAACTTACAACTATAATTCCCTCCAATAGAGATTTTTTAAACTGACAAACTTCATCACAAAGTGTAAAATTTGCCGAACCGTTTCCTGAAGCTTCAGCAAGAAACCTTTCAATATGGCGATTAGAAGGATACTCAATGGATTTGTAAGGATCTGACGCATAAAGAATGGCATAACGTAAGCCAGATTGCTCCAGAGAGCTGATAACATTTGAGAATGCCGTACCTGCGGTGCACGCAAAATAATTGTTTCAAAACACAATTACCAACAAAATTTTAATGCCTGAAAGATAAACTGGATCACATGCAAGAACGCTATCACCCGTTGACCATACTTCCAATGTCTTCATGGTTAGCTTCTCGCAAAGAATCAGTATCATCATGGCAGTACATAACAAGATCTGTTTGTCCTTTAGACCCTTTCTCCCTTCTTGTGAACAGATAGTCCTGAATGTTTCCATGAAAATATTGTATCACAAACTCAGCATAAGCAGCATAAGAAAAAGAATCAGTTAAATTGAGCAGCATTACATGTAGAGCACCAATGTCTGCAAGATGTTTATATCCCTTGCCCTCCACAAGGCAAGAGCCTATGAGAACAATATTATCGACTCCCAAATCATGACCGCAAGCATCTGAAAACTCTGTAATCATGGAGCTCTCCATGGTCTGTTCCTCCTTCGTTAATGTGACATATGGAAATGCCATCGAAAAATTGGCCCTTGTGAATTGAAACTGCCAGGTAAACAAAAAGAATCAACTAGGAACAGAAAATTGTATTATGGTGACAGATTCGCATGAAAATGCTCAATGTCAACCGTCCAGTATATACCTTTACAGAGTCCACAAGTGCTGTATCAGTGTGCCCAACAGTATCAAACATCTGTAACTATATTTTAGCCACGTAAATCATAATTAATAAAAGGAAAGTAGAAGGCACAGACAGAATAAGGTAAAAAATAGAATAAATAAAACATTCATTGTTTGTCTGAAGCAAGGAAGAAGCAGCATGACCTATATTCATTAAAAAATGTTGGTAGATTTAACACCTACTAACCAAGAAGTTGTAGACAGCATACGTAAAGATAAAACCATGAATATAAGAAAGAAGCCTTAACAATTACCAACTCAGGTAGGGTTGGGGATATTGATGACATCAGGATGAGATTTTCAAGCCACCCGTAAAAGTTGGCAATAAAATCAACCTAAGCTGCTCAGTAGGGTGAATGAAACACTCAATAAAGCACAAGATGCTAGGTAGCTAAAGTTCTCAATATGAAAGTTCTGCGCTAGACATGTTGGCCATGGCTAATAGAAAGACCAAAGAAAACTGAAGACAAGTTATTGAAGATCCAAACTTATTTGAGAATGATCGGAGTCCTGGGTGAAGACTATTAAAGTGCCACATTCTTATTTCATCTCTCTGAATATTTATTCACTTCAAGTAAGGAAATGATTTATCCGTCCACTTTTATTTCATAACTCACTTAGCATAGCTTCTGTCCACTTTTATACTACTTCTTTAGCAAATTAGGGCAGTTTTATAGGTTGATCTTCTTAAATGTTGTCTCATTTAATGAAAATAATACTGCACTCATACCCATCACACCCCCACGTTGAAGCAAAATGATAGGAACAGAGGGAATATAGATGACAGAGGGGAAACTTTTGTCATCTTACGATAGAAAACTGAGATAATCCAAGTTATATGAGGACCTGGTGCCTCCCAAAACACTACTACTCGATGCCTCCTCCCATCTATCCCTCAACCCACAAATATAACTATATTCTTAACCAACTTATAACAGAAAATTAACATAAAAGAAATAAAAAAAAAAAAACAAAAATCCATAACAGATTCTAGCAACTGAAAATAGGTGACTCGGCAACATTTTTTTCCTCAGCTGGCGTATTCCCACCATGTGCCCTCTCCCAATCCAAATCCCCTTACTCATTTCCTACCACCATGTGCCTAATTAAGGGTCTATCAATACTTCCCTCCCAAAGTTTCACCTTGTCCTCAAGGTGGAAGACAGAGAACTGCTCGTTAATGATCTCAAATTCTTCCCAAGACGATTCAAAGCATGGAAGCCCTTGCCACTGAATTAGAACCTCGAGCTCCTCCTTGGAATTCTAATGCAGCCCTTGTACAGCTTCTGGTCGTGCCTTCCATTCCAGTTCTTTAGCCAGTATCTCCGGAAGTGGCTGGGGTTGATGCCCAGCTCCTACAGCTCGTTTCAGCATAGAAACATGGAGGACAGGGCAGATGGAAGTAGTGGCTAGCAAGGTCAAATGGTAAGCCACCTTACCCACCCAGAACATGACCTGATAAGGGCTAAAATGCCTGGCCAGATATTTTTGCCTATAAGGCCGCAACTTCACATACACCCACTACCCCACCTGATACTCCACGTCTCGCCTTCTCTTGTCAGCCAAGGCCTTCATCTGTTGCTATGATTATTCCAAGTGCAGCTTAAGTTTATTCAGAATCAGGTCCCTTACTCTTGAGTTCGTCATCCACTGCAGCAACCGAAGCTATCCCTTGCTCATATGGGTAGTGGTTCTCTTCTATACAACGCCATGAACAAGGTGGTAAGGATAGCAGTGTGGTAAGAAGTATTGTACCAATTCTCCGCCCAGAGCACCTAACGCACCAATTGTCTAGGTTTCTCCCCCACAAAGTACCTGAGTTATGTCTCACAGGTTTGATTTACCACTTCGAACTGGCCATCGGTTTGAGCCTTTGAGGATGGTAAGTCGAAGTCTTCTTCAAGGTGGTGCCCTGTAGCCTGAACATATCTGACCAAAAGTTGCTAGAAAAACCTTGTCTCAATCAGAAACGATAGAACAAGGCATCCTATGGAGGCGAACTATTTCCCTCACAAATATGGCAGCACTGGTGTGAGTTGTACACAGATGCTTTAGCGGGATAAAGTGAGCATCTTTGCTCAATCGATCCACCACTACCAACAAGCAATTATACCCTTTGAATGTAGGCAACCCCCTCTATGAAACCCATTGCAATGTCTGCCCACACTTGCTCGGGAATAGGAAAAGGTTGCAAAATCCCAGTTGGTGCTAGCGTGGTGGCCTTATTCTGTTGGCAAACCGCACAATCCAGCACATATTGCTGAATTTGCTTACTCATTCCTGGCCAATAAACCTCCCGAGCAATGCATTAGTATGTCTTAAGTACCCTCTAATCTTCCCACCAAGAAACTCCAATAGAATCCCGGGAATATACTTGGACCTTGCTGGTAATATTATCCAGCTTTTAAAAAATAGGTTCTCCTAACACAAGTGGTACCCCCTCTGAAGACAACATCAGATTCTATTTCAAAGGTCCTAATTGAGGAACTCTGTCAATCTCTGCCAATAATTCCTCCCATTGACTCATCCATGCTACAGAAAGTGCAAAAACCGAATTGCTGCCCTTCACCCTAGTTAGGGCATCTACTGCCCTATTGGTATTTCCAACCCAATATTCAATATCAAACTTATAACCCTAAAGTTTAGCAACCCAATTTTGTTTCCCTTCTGACATCAGACATTGTTCTAGAATTATTTGAGGCTTCGTTGATCCGTTTGTATAAGGAACCTTCTACCAGGAGATAGTACCTCCACTTTTACACTGAGAGTACTATGGCCATTAATTATCGCTTGTAAACTGACTTGAGGCATGCCATTTGTCCTAACCTCATTCCGGAGGCATCCGTCTCAACGACAATTCGTTTTGAAAAATCATGGAGAGCCAACACCGGAATAGTGATCATTGCCAACTTTAGTGCCTCAAATGCTTGTTGGGCTTGAGAATTCTAGCCGAAGTTATCTTTCCTGAGCTAGTCCGTAAAGGGGGGCCGCAATTTGACCGTATCTACAAACAAACTTCCAATAATAACCCGTAAGCCAAAGACAATCCCTTAACTCTTGAGTTCTTGAAAACAGGCCACTCTTCCATCAACCTTACCTTCCCTGAGTCTAATGCCACTCCCTTGGCTGAGATTATGTGCCCCAATACTCAAACTCCAGCAGTTCAAATGCACATTTTTTCTCATTCACAAACAACTCATGTTTTCACAGCACTTCAACGACCAACCTTAAGTGTTGTTTGTAATGATCCGCAGAAGGACTAAACACTAGGATATCATCAAAAAATACTAACACGTACTTTCTTAAGTGGGGCTTGAATACCTTATTCATAAAGGCTTGAAAGATTACAGGGACGTTGGTCAACCCAAACGACATTATCCGAAACTCGAAGGGGCCTTCATGGGTGCAAAATGCTATCTTAGGTATGTCCGCGGAATGCACATGAATCTGATGGTAGCTGGAACAGAGGTCTAGCTTTGAAAAAATCACTGCCCCATTTAAGTACATCTATTAGTTCATCTATCACCGGTACGGGGAACCTATCTAGTACAGTAGCCTTGTTCAATGTCCTATAATCCACACAAAACTGCTAGCATTCATCTTTTTCTTTTCACCAACAAGACCTGACTAGAAAAAGGACTTCTGTTAGGTAATATAATCCATGCTACCAGCACCTCGCCAACCAAACGTTCAATTTCATTCTTCTAATTATGGGGATACCAGTAGGGGCAAGTGCTAATCGGGTTTGTCCCCAGTTGTAATGGAATCTGATGGTCCAGCTCTCTCATTGGTGGGAGGCCTATTAGCTTGTCTGTGCGATCTGAAAATTCCTTAATCAATGCAGAAAATTCCTAGCAAACCACAGCTTGCCTAGCCTCTTCCATTTCTCCTAAAGCACAAGCCTCCAGTAAGAGCCCCCACTTCTCCTTAATCACTGTTCGTAGCATTGACTTGAGAGAGACCTGAGAGGTTGGGTTCTCCCTTTAAGGTCATAAGGGTCGACCCTATAATGAACTTCATCTTCAATATTTTTCCAGTTGACTTGCATCATGCCCAATTTTCCAGCCATTACATGCCCAAGATCACTTATGTGCTTCCCTTCTTTAAGGGCAGGAAATCCTCCACCACCTCAACCTCCAGCAACCTCAATCTTACCCCTGTGCATACCCCAGTAGTCGTGATGGAATTTCCATAAGGAGTTAGAGGTGCTGTTAGAACAGAAAGCTTCTTCACAACCTCTTGTGAAATGAAGTTGTGGGTGGCTCCACAGTTAATCAAAACCATTACAACTTCTCCAAGATCTATCCTTTCAACTTAATGGTGTGTGAGGTGTTGATTACAACTACAAAGTTCATAGAGAGCTTGATCGCATCTTCCCTCTGTCCTACCTCTTCTCCTCCCAGCTCCAGCCTCTGGTCATTCACTTCCTCTTCCTTCGACTTCCCTTCAGTTTCCACCAGCATTACTTGAAGTAAGCGATTCTTACATATGTGGCCTAGGACAAATCACTCTGCACACTTGAAGCATAAGTCCTTCTCACGCCTTCTCATAAGTTTCCTGATTGCCGAGTCTCCCACGATTTTTGTTAGCGAGGGCCAGGGGTGAGTTCACCCTTACCCAATGAGCCTAGTGGGCTTGTTCCCAGCCTGGTTAGCCTTAGACATCACAAGGTTACGTGGAGCACTAGCTAGCTTTAGTTGATTTCCTATATCTCCATATCTGATATGGTTTCCTTCCAAAACCACCCAGTTATTGTCTTCGAACATCTGGGTTGCTTCCATGACTTAACCAATCCCTTGGGCCTCATCATCCGAACTGCTGCATGATTCTGTGGTTGCAGCCCACTAAGAAAGGTGCTCTCCAATACCTCCATGGTCAATCCTCCTTGGAGAGGAGAGGCAAGCAGCTCAAACTTCTCAATGCATGCCTCTACAGTATCATCTTGTCTAATGGCAAGAATTTCTTACAAAGTGAGCCTTCATGGTAAGATCAAAATTAGATTAGCTTCCTTGAAGCTAGACCAATAATCAAAGCATTTACCGTCCTTAGCATATTGGAACCAAGCCAAGGCTTTTCCCTCCATAGCCATAGCCACAGCTTCCAGTTTCTCCATTTCTCCCACTTGATTCAAAGTGAAATAGCCCTACATCGTGAAGATCTGACCATCAGGGTTTGTCCCATCAAAGAGGGGAAGCTCCAACTGGAGCGGGTGTCGAGTATCAATCCTCAATTCTAGCGCGCCAAGAGGAGCGTCCAAAGCACCCTCAGCAGCTGACCCTCATCACCCTCTTTTGCCTCCCCACATCTTAGATGGATGAACTTGAACCCCCACCGTTGAGGTAATGATCCAATTTTCCGGTTGTATCTCCCATCCATTTTTCAATGTTGTCAATCCTCTCTCCCATCTTCATAGTCTCACTTGTGGTCTCCCTCCTTTCACTCTCTCGTTCCTCTTTCATTTGCATCAATCTCCCTTCTAGCAAATATGTCTTACTCAGAGCCATGGTCCTTCAAGATTGAAGAGTGTTACAATACCGGATTGATAGGAATAGAGAAAACATAGATGACAAAGGGAAAACTTTTGTAATCATATTATAGAAAAATGAGATAATCCAGGTTATATGAGGACTTGGTACCTCCCAATACACTGCCATTCAATGCCTCCTCCCCTCTATCCCTTGACCCACATATATATCAATATTCCTAACCAACGCATAACAGAAAGGAAAGATTAAAAAAAATATATATATATATATATCCATAACAGATTCTAGCAACCAAAAATAGGTGACTCAGCAACATTTTTTTCCTCAGCATTCCCTCCATAATCCTCCCCACATAGGTGCGCCTAATTAAGGGCCTATCACAAGACCAACCTGTTCTAGCGGATTGACCACATCAAAGAGAAGCAAAAGATAATAGTATATACAATTCTTTAAACAAATACAACTTTTTAAACAAATGGGTCTTATATAACCGCACATCATTTAATATATTTTTTAAAGCTCAAAATTGAAAAATTAACAAGAAGTTACAACCAAATTTGTTCTACATCATAGCTGCTTACTCCCTCTATCCATTTGCCCTACACCAGAATGTTAAATCTCTCTTCTCTCTATTTTATTAGCCAAAGATTCAGTAGTCTACAAGTCCCATCTCCCTGCAGTTAACATTACAATCTCATTCCTCTTCAAATGGAAAGGTTTATCATATATGCTCCAAAGTTTATTTTTCAGGGATGTCGTCTCTTCTTCTTTCAACTCATTTCCTCCCTTAATTGTTTTTCTAGATCGGCAAGTGTTTACAGACTTTCGATTTAACTATTGAGTCGTTCGAGCAAAAACTAGACTGCTTATTTTCAAAAGACTTAAATTAACAAGTACCCTGCCAATGAAATTCATAGTGCACTTCAAGTTGAAGGACAGACACCAAATGATCATCTTTTAAAGAAAAAATAATATGGTTGAATAACCTTTGACTTCCCTCTAATTCTAGAACTTGTAAAGTTCAAAGTAGATTCTGACTAACAGATGGTATCACTGATGAATGATCTGTTCACCGGGACCATCAACTAAGTATGCAGAGTCCTTAATTCAAAAACAGCAGCATATTCATTTGGTTGCAGGAATGAGACATTTTCAAACTCATATATTCAACTCAGTTTCACTAAGCTTTAAAATTTTGACACATTACAACTTCATAAATAATCAAGAGAATAGTTTCATATAAATGACAAATTTGACAACACTTGATAGAATCACTAGGCTGACAGCGTCAAGATGAATTACATACCTCTTTCCCAACAAAAACAAAGGCAATATCCAAGGGCGGTTGGCTAGAGCTTCCACGCCCACACTGTACTTAAGAACCAGCAATATGGTAAAAGAGAGTTCTGAGAAAAGAACTACTAGTAGCACAGAAGAATATTATGCATAGAATGCAAAGCCAGAAAAGGTGACTCAGAACATACCAGTAAGTTTGACCAGCTACCTTCTGCCAGAACAGACCTTGCTAAACCTTTAGGAGAGATGGTTTGATAATTCACAGCTTTATTCGGTTTCCTATTCATATCAATCAGGCAAACACTTATGAGGATCTGGATCTAGCAATTAAACAATATATTTACAGATCTTAAAACAACATTTTCTGTTTAAATGTATATAAGATTTAGAACCCATAATTCAGAAAATAAACGAATTTCCAGAACATGAGGGAAAGAAATAGATGTGAAGATTCAGTAAAACCACAATAGAAGTGAAACACAATTGGCCACTACCTCCTGAAACATGTTTAAAAATTCTAGGCAATGGCAGAGCAACCATTCTTCTGCATAAGAGCTAAATGAGCAGATACTAAAGATAATAGTTCAAGTATGGCTCCTGTAATTACATGCTTCTTACCAATGATTCATATCATTGCACAAAGGGGGAAAATGGAAAAATGCGGAAAAAGTTGGCACATTTTCCATGAGGCTTCATCTGGGAAAAGTAAGGATGGTTGCCAGAAAGAATTTAAATAACAATTAAAAGAAATAAGCAGGCTCTGAAAAATATGGTCATTTATCTTATTGACAAATATATAAAAATTCGAACCTCAAAATGTACTTACTACACTAATATATGAGCACACCTACGTTGCAATTCGTTAGTCTGAGTCTGAAACAAGAGGACTGCCAAAAAAATAGATACATACACAGAGAACTAAAACCTAGCTAGGATTCATAAGAAAACATTTCCAGCCCATCATGTGACATCATATTTATATCGCCTATGAATATGATACATGAATAATCAATTATGTCAACAACATAAATGTAAACCGCACCACATGCACATCATTTTGACACTCATTGAGTAAAAACAAGTGCATTTTTCTCTTCCATAGGAAATAAGAAACCATACTCATCTATATGAGAAGACCACATAAATGCAGGGGATGTGGATTCCAAGGTCAATGCTAACTTCAGCTGAGATGCAATGAGCAATGCTGTAACTAGTTCCACCAAGAAGATCTTCATAATTGCCCCTGCATCAATAATTTGGAGACAATAACATGAAGCAAGCGGAGAACAAATAGGGAAAACAAATAATATAGGAAACCACCATATAAGAAAATTCAAAAATATACAAAATTGAGGCACTAAAAGCATAATGGATATATACACAAAAATACAAAAGCTAGGTCATAAAGTGTGAGAACACCTTAACAACCCAAAAGTAAACGAATAATTCTGACCATTCTTTTCCGGCTCACTTTTAGCAACTCCAACATTAAAAATTTGTCAATGATAGTCAATGGTGCATATGAAGCCCAAAGTTTGTATAAAGTTTAAGTGAAACTCACATAAAGTAAAGCCAACAACAAGAAAAACCATTCTTCTATAAATGGCTTCACAAATCAAAAGCAACAGAATGAATCCTGCTAAAGCTGCATGTTATTGCCCATGCAATTTCACATGAGAAATTCCCTCCTACACTGAATCAAAATCCCTTCCATTTCATCCCATTCCCTTTCTCCATCCTTCATTATAATAGTTCAAACTCCCAAGATACTAATAGGCCTATAACTAAGCATACTTACATGCGGAGGGGTAAAAATAAATCAGCTGGGCTGGGTTGAGGGGTAAATTTTGTGAGAGGGTGGTTAAATTCTATTTTACTGTTTTACTGACTTAGTTATCCTAGTTGGTCCTAGGGAAGTCAAAAGTTGTTAGAAGTCTAGTATCAGGGGGAAGGAATATAGAGAGAGGTAGTAGCAAGGAAAGGGGTATCAACGAGTTTATTTTGGAGAGAATAGTTGTGGAGGTGCCAGACACTCAAAGTCTGGTAATTATTTGTATTCTCTGCTCATCAATACAAAACCATATCTGTTGCATTCTAATCTCAATTCCCTTATTTGACCTTAACAATATGGTATCAAAGCAACCTGCAATCTTGGGTGAATGGCTCAAAAGAAGGTGGATAGACTATCGATGCAAAAGGATTGGACAAAGGAAAGTATCGATGTGAAGGAATGGAGAGGAATGGTGAACAAGTGGATGGGGAAAATCTCTGGGTTGTTGGGGAAATTGTTCAAAACAGGAGAAGGTGAGACATCGACTCTCAACACCGACAAACGGTTCGAGGCAGATGATGGAGGTAACCTGAAGACGGCCATCTCAGAGAGAGGGGACAGTGGCAATCTGAGAACTGTCGATGGGAGTCACAGTCCCTTTAAACCCACACGACAACTAGAGTTTCTGATCTTTGAAGGGACAGATCCCGATGGATCGCTTTTCAAGGCCAAAGGATATTTCAATCTCAATATGCTGAGTAAGAGAGAGAAGCTAGAGGCAATTGTAATAACCCATTTTTAGAAACCCTAATTATAACCGGTAATTATGTGTAATAGTTGTAATAATTATTTAAGGATATTTGATATTAAATATATTGTTAATATATGTAATATTATTACAACTTATTAGTTATAAAATTTAATTAGGCTAAAATATGCTAGAGGGTGCGTATTAAAATTTAAACCTAGGTTGGGATCATAACCGGTATCCGTTTCGTCAAATAAACCTATTCCGGTAACCGGATAATTTTTACCTGAATATTTTACCCTAAATCTTTGCCTAAATAATTTACCCATACCCTATACTAAATTTACTAAACTCACCCTACCCTTCCTCCCCAGTACAACCATCCATCACGCCACTCTCCTGCCATGCACGATTCCCTCCCCCTTGTTTTGCTCCTCCTTTCCCTACACGCCATGCTCTTCTTAACCCCTACACCCCTTCATTTTTGTGTCGTAAATTAACCCCCAAAATAGCCCACACTTCCTCTTTACTCAAGCTCCCGCAAGCAAGAAAAAAACCCCATCATCGCCGTTGTTTTCCACCATTTTTACCCCATCAGCAACTCCCACCAAACCTCCTCTCCTTGCTGCACACTTCCTTGCTGTAGCCCTCCCCTTTGCTGCAGCAAGAACTGTCGTTCCCCGCCCCCAAGCTGCAGCAAAATTAGCCAAAACAAACCCCCAAGCTGCACACAAAATCACCATAACCCCTACCCCCTTTTCGGTCCCTTTCCCTTGGCTTCGGCCAAACTTGCTGATCCTTCCCCCCTTTGCTACATCTTCCTTTGCTGCAGCCTCTACCCTTGCTGCAACATTTCCTACCGTTCCTACCCCCCTTAGCAACACACAACAACAACGTTGCCCCTCCTCTCCTTTTCGGCAACTTCCGCCGGTTACTCCTTTGTTTTGTGAGTTTTGGTTAATGTCTTGCTGCCTTATTTTAGCCGGTTAGTTGCTCTTGAGTTAGTTTAATTAATTTTGAGTTCATGTTATGTTATATTAAATACTAATATGTATTATTGGATATTATTTTATTAGGTAATATTTGAGGATCTCAGAGAAGACGGTTTTCGGTGCTTTTTGTGTAAGCTTGGATTTAGGTAAATCTAATCACTCATAAGGCGGTAGAATTTATGTGCGAGCATGCTACGATTGTTTATACCTATAATCATGCTAGGGTTTTATATTCTTCAAGTATTATGACATGCATGATAAAATGATAACATGTTATATAAATGATAACCGCGATTATCGAAAGTGGAGTATATGCATGAGTAGCATGTTGTATGGTTTACATATGCATGCCTAGGATTTTAATTTGGTTGTATGCTTGTAAAGTGCTGATCTAAATGCCATGCTAAGTACTCCATGATTATCATTGCATGGTAGTTAGGGTTGATATAAAAAGCATAAAAACATATACGCACGATTAGGGTCAGGATACGATAATTGTTATTCAAATGCTCTAGGGTTAGAGATTTTTCCCTACATGCACCATGATAATAATTATCTTATTAAATGTCATATTTTGCTTAAAATATATATACATGCTGCATAGAATGTGTGACACGTGAAAAGTGCATGAGTAGAGTTTTGAGGGCAAAACTCAATAAATGCATAAAAAGTGAAAAATATAGCCAATTGCAAATTCGTAAAAATTACCTACGAGCTAAAATATTGTGAATAATTATCTTTTAGCCTTTTCATGACAAATTGCTCGTAATAATAATGTTTGGTACAGTATTTAATAAAAATGATGAAATTAGAGTTTCAAGGGCATTTTGGTCATTTTCAATCTAATGCACCTAATGCGAATAACTAGACATAGGATGGCCTTAGAATTTGTATAAGTTGACCTTAGTGTTGACTTTGACATAGACTGATGACCTTAGGGTTTATCTGAATAATTGGAAATCATGGAAAATGGTTAAGTATGGAAATGGAAATGATTGTACGGTATTTGTTTGTTATCACCTCATAAAATACTAATGCTTAAAGTGGAAGATCTCGAGTTTGAGAATGGTTGCTCTCTAGGGTTAGCTACCCTAGAGATGTGCCTCTGTGCCCCAACAAGGCCCTTATCTACTCTATAGGTGACCTATGGGCCCTATAAGGGGTATCGATACTTAAAGATTAGGTGACCGATGTTGGAGGATACGGTGTTGCCTATGTGCGCCGGTATGACCAAGCGTACCGCTATCTCCCTGGGTTCTAGAGTACGGGTATTGTATTGCCTTCGTACACCAATATGACCGGATATACCTTAGTGTCCCTGGATTGATTGTATCCCCTCGAGTAATATAAATAGTAAAGGAATACTTGTTGATGGCCTTGGTATGTATTGTTGGGTTCGATAGTTGCCTCAATGCCCTACCTCGTTTTAGTATATATTGGATTGATGGTTCGGTAATTACCTCAGTGCCCTACCTAGGTTTTTGGTATATATTGGATTGATGGTTCGATAGTTGCCTCAATGCCCTACTATGTTAATTGGAATTGATTTCATTAGTCAGCTTCAACCATGGATTTTGATATAGTTATTGTGTACCTTGAAATGACGTGACTTGGTTGAGTATGGTTGCTTGTTGAGCATGAGACTCTAATGGCATATAATTATATGTATATATTGATCCATGATTTATTATATATTGTTATGGTATGTGCTTGTATTTGAGCATGTTTTGGATCATTGCATGATTATGTGCAACGTGGGTATGCTACCTCTTGTGGGGTATTGTAATTCACTTAGTACGAGGAAGTCGTATTGATACTACATTTGCAGATGATTATGTGAAGGCCATGGAGTGGCATGAAGTTTATAAGAGTGGCCAGGATAAGTGGAGCCCTTGGGAGGAGGCATACAATGAAATATCGGTACCACAATTGCGTATCAGCCACAATTTCGCGGTTTTTGGGTCAGCTGGGACGCGAAATTCCAAAAATACGACCGTTTTAGAAAATCACATATTTATTGCCGCGATATCAGCGAAATTTATAATATCGGCCGATATTTTACCGATATTTGCCGATATTTGTTGTGTAAAAGAATTAAAAAATCACGTCGCGACAGCCGCAACATATAAAATATCATTCGGGACATCGCGACTGCAACCACATTCGCGACCATAACAGCAGTTTTATTGTATGGGAAGAGGTTCCATTCTCAGAATGGGCATACGGGTCTAAGAGTTAGGGCAAACCGGTATTGTACCTAAGGGTATTGGTTTTTGTTGTATCGGTTTTCCTTTGGACTCTTATGTCCCTAGCTGTATTTTGATTATTGTTGTTGTACGAAAAATATTTATTTTAATAACCTTTATTTATGTAATCTCTCTTATTTCCACAGATTTGTTTTTGGTTTGGTTGGTTTTAGCCTTAGCACTTGGCATAAGAAAGGTGAGGGAACCGGACTTATGTTAAGTGTGGCGTTAACACCCATTATCTTTGGTAATTAACGCTTCCGCAAAACGAAAATTTTTAAGTACTAAAAATGGAGGTGTTACAGTAGTAGCCATGGCTATGGAGGGTCGAGAGTTGGCCTAGTTCCAATATGCTGAAGAAAACAGTCAATTTCATTCCTAGTTTAGTTTCAAGGAGGCTTTGCTTTCCCAATTTTGTTCTAAGCATGATGGTAGTTTGTGCGAGAAATTTTTGGTTGTGGCATAGGAGAACGTAGTGGAAGTGTACATCGAAGAATTTGAAACTCTAGCGTCACCGCTACAAGGATGCTTACTGGCAAAGGTTGTGGAGAGTAAGTTCCTAGATAGGCTAAAACCTAGCATTAAGTTAGGATGATGAGGACTCGTGGGCTGGATGAGCTAAAGGAGGCAACCCAAATGGTGGAGGACAAGCAACGGGTCATAATGGAGGAGTGGGTTTGGGTTTGGGTTTGGGCTTGGGCTTGGGCGCACCAGACATAGGATGGGATGTAAATTAGAGAGTTAAACATGGCCCAAAACAGCTCCGTACTCTTCAACTCAATTAAACACGACTTTGAGCGTATCATTGAAGGCACCAAACTCAAATCATGCCCCGATTCAAGGGCTGTCATTTTGGAGTGAAAGAGAAAAGGCCAACCGAAGCCCTAGATCTACCTGACAACTCTCCGACGCCGAGATTAAATGCTGGAAAGACCTAGGTTTATGCTTCAAATGAGGGGAGAAGTTCAGGCCGACACATATTTGCAAATATCAGGCTCTATAGGTGTTGTTGGTTGAAGCCCCTGAAACTGGGTGGGTCAAATTTGAATCCGAGGAGGCTAACCAATTAGCTAGGGATGGCAATGGGTCTCGGACCCGACCCATACCCGCTAGACCCGCCTCATTTTTAGCGGGCCTAAGTCCATAATTTTTGGACCCGATGGATCTGGATCGGGTCTGGGTCCACATATACCGTAAAGGGTCAGGGTCTGGGTCTGGGTCCCGTTCTAGACCCAGACCCGACCCACCAAACCCGTTTAATATACGTGTGTGTGTGTGTATACATATATAAATACATACTAATATTATGTTTGTCATTATTGTCTGAATCTTATATGAGCTGAGCTCCTTATTCATTTTTTTAAATTTTATTTTTGTACACTTACTTTATAAACAATATGTATAACATTGTATTCTAAAAGCTAGAGATATAAACGGGGTGGATTTTACCCGAAACCCGACCGATTTTGTCCAACGGATATGGATAAAGAAATATGGATACGGATATGGATGATGAAAAAAAAATACCCGTCGAGTTCGAGTACGGATACGGGTATGGGATATCCATACCTGTACCCGTAACCATACCCGTATCCATATTTGTACCCGTTTACCCGATATATAATTACCTTTTTATGTTTTACCCTTAATTTTAAAATAAGTATAGTATAAGTTAAAGTTAGAATTATCATTTAGCTTAACTCTAAATAGGTTTATCTGTCGGGTGATGAATTTATCCATCGGATAATATCCATTAACGGGTAAACGGATAATCCGTCGAGTAACGGATATGGATATGTTAGTGGATATGGATTCGGGTATAGGTACGAATTTTCTTATCGGATACGGATATGGGTATACCCACCCCGAACCTGCCTCATTTACATCCCTACTAAAAGCATTAAAACATCATTTGAAAAGTTAATATAACTATTTTAATATATTTATTTTTTCACTTAAATGATTTTTTTAACAAAAAAAATACATATTAAGTTATATAAAATATAAATGTATTTGTATTAGCATAGATTATTAATTATTTTAAAAAAAAATAACCGGACCCATTTAGGACCCGTTTACCCGCTAGACTTGATGGATCTAGATCTGGGTCTGAACTTTTAAGACCCAACGGGTCTAGGTCTAGGTAATATAAACGGGTCTGGGTTTGGGTATTGCTGGACCCGGTCCAGACCCGACCCATTGCCATCCCTACAATTGGCAAGTGATGATGTGGAGCTACTGGACCAGCACTAGCAAGGAGACTCCATGGGAGGTAATGAACAAAAGGTAGAAGGCATGATAGAATTGTCACTGAACTCAATGGTCAAATTCAACAACCCACACATCATGAAACTTTAGGGCAACTAGACCTTCTAGTTAGTACTACGAGGTCATACGAAATATTGTTGGGCACGAGAAAATCAATATCTACTCGGGGGGTTATGCTGACCTCGCAAAAAGTGGAGATCATGGAGGAATTCTACCATTGGAGCTAGGAAGTGCTGATGTAATCTTGGGTATCCAGTGGTTGGAGAAGTTGGGTATGAAGTAGGTAAATTGGAAGAACTTAGTAATGAAGTTTGTGTCAGGTACGACTGCAGTGACACTAAAGGGGGAGTCAACTCAAGCCTGTGTTGCACTCAGATTTCCTTAAACAGTATAATGTGGACGTTAAACAAAGCGCGTCAAGGACTTTTATTAGAGTTGATTTCACTAGACGGAACAACAAAGAGTTGTCGGGACAGTGTAGATCCATGCGAACCAGTGGCGGTAGTGGTACGCGAATTTACTAAATTGGCAGCCAATCCTACGGGGCTTCCGTGAGCTGGATCATAGGATTCAGTTGAAGTCAAGAACATCCTTGGTGAGTGTCCATCCTTACAGATACCCTTATGTAAAAAAGGATGAGATTGAAAGAATGGTGGGGCAAATGTTAGTAGTAGGCATGATTCGCCCCAGTCGTAGCTCCTTCTCTAGTCCGATACTGTTGATAAGGAAGAAGAGCACGATGTGGCACTTCTGTGTTGATTATAGAGCATTAACCCGCAAAACTGTCCTAGAAAAATTTCCAATACCGGTAATTGATGAACTGCTTGATGAACTTCATAAAGCAGCCATTTTTTCCAAGTTGGATTTGCGATCTGGGTACCATCAAATCCGATTCAGCCCAATAGCTATCCCTAAGACAGTGTTTAGGATGCACGAGGGCCATTATGGGTTTCTGGTCATGCCCTTCGGCTTGACTAATGCACTTGCCACCATCCAAGCCTTAATTTCATCTTCATATTTTTTAATGATATATTGGACTATAGTCCATCGGTGGCAAATGACGTTGAGCATCTGAGGGAGGAGAGGGAAATCTTAAGGAGACACCTGTTGTTCATAAATGAAAAAGCATGTCTCTCTATGCAAGAAAAATCGAAGTATTTAGGCCATGTAATTTCGGCTAACGGGGTGGCAGCAGATCCCTCAAAGGTAAAAGCAATGTTGGATTGGCCGATTCGATGACACATCAACAATTGTGGGGTTTTTTAGGGATAATTGGTTACTACCACAATTCATAAACGGGTATGGCCACATTGTTGCTCTGTTGACAAAAGCTCAAGAAAGATCAGTTTGGCTAGACCCCGAAAGCCCAACAAGCATTTAGTGCATTAAAGCAAGCCATGACCACAGTTCATGTATTAGCTTTGCTAGATTTTTCTAAGGTTATCATTGGAAGGCATATGCATCTGTAGTGGGTTTAGGAGTTGTACTAATACAAGAAAAACTCTCGATTGCATATTAAAACCAAGTCTTGGGAGAGAGAGCAAGGTTGAAATCAGAGAGAACTAATGGCCATCATACTTGCAGTGCAAAAATGGCATCATTATTTGTTGGGGCACCAATGCGTTGTACACATTGACCAACGGAGCCTGAAGTAATTGCAAGAACAGAGGATACTTCTAGACGATCGGCTAAAATGGGTCGCAAAATTGTGGAGCTACTAGTTTGATAATGAATATAAGCTCGGTAAAGCAAATGGAGTCAATTTTCAAAAAACATCAAATAGAGTTTTTTTTTTTTTGAAAAATTGTGAAAATAGATCCTTTTGTTTATCACAAAAAATAAATATTCCGATTATCCATTAATTTAACGGGACTCCCTTCTGTTTTTGTCGAATTCGAGGGGGAAGGAAGGTCCTGTTGAGTTCTTACACTTTCATATCTATACCTCAGCTTATCCGATTACTACAAGGATGAACCCAATCTGGAATATGAACCACACTTACCTTCGGAGATTGACGTGGATCCAAACTTTGGAATTATCAAGAGGGAGTTACAAAGCTCAACAACATCGAAAGAGGGGTTTAGCTTATAGTAGGGACACTTATTATACAAGGGACAATTAGTGCTTCCACTCATTCTGGCAGAATTCCATGGAAAAAAGGTGGAAGGCCATTCAAGAGTGCTAAAGACTTACCAATGCATTGCCAAAGAGGTGTTTTGGCCAGGGCTGAAGAATCAAGTACTGCAATATGTGGCCCGATGTTCGGTGTGCCAACACAATAAGACATCTAATTTGTCTCTAGTAGGTTTATTGTAGTTGTTGCCCATTCCAACTCAGGTGTGGGAGGCCGTTTCAATGGACTTCATAGAGGGATTGCCGAGTTCGCAAGGGTTTAGCTGCTTACTCGTAGTAGTGGATTGCCTGAGCAAGTATACACACTTAATCCCGATTAAACATCCCTTTACTGCCCCATCTATTGTTGCAGTGTTTGCCAAGGAAGTGGTGAGGTTACATGGGGTTGCACGCTCCATTGTATCTGACCAAGATAAAGTTTTTGTTTGCCAATTTTGGAAGGAGTTATTTAAACTACAAGGAACAATTTTAAAGTATAGTTCGGCTTATCACATGTACACCAACGGACAAACGGAAGTAGTGAATTGGACCATCGAGACATACTTGCGGTGCTTTGCTAGAGGCAAGCCAAAACATTGAGCTAGATGGGTTCCATGGGCATAATTTTGGTACAATACGTCCTATCATGTAACCACGCATACGACCCCTTTATGCCTGTGTACTACAAGGCACCTCCTCCCTTGATTAGATATGAGCGGGGTGCTACAACTTTTGCTACAATAGATGCAGAACTAAAGAGTAGGAACCTAGTGCTGGAAGAACTAAAGCATCACATGGAGCACTCACAAAAAATGATGAAAACTACCATTGATAAAAAGCAAAAGAAACTTTATTTTCGTGAGGGTGACTGGATTTATGTGAAGCTTTGGCCATACCAACAGCAGTCACCGGCCAAGAGGATAAATGAGAAGCTAGCCCTAAATTTCTTTGGGCCATACAAGGTGCTTCAGAAGATTGGAAAGGTGGCTTACCGCTTCCAATTACCTGATGTCGTCCCCATCCACCTAGTTTTCCACATTTCCATGCTAAAACAAGCTGTGGGGCATAGTCAAAAACCCCAACCATTTCCAACAGCTCTCTCAGAGGACTTAGAGTGGCATGTGCAACAACAAGGAATCAAGGGCATATGCTACAACAATAAAGGGCAACCGGAGGTCTTGGTGGAGTGGCTAGGGCTGTCGGAGTTTGAAGCTTCTTGGGAAGAATTTGAAGTGATCAATGAGCAGTTCCCTACCTTTCACCTTGAGGCCAAGGTGAAACTTTGGGAGGGAAGTATTGATAGGCCTATAATTAAGTATACTTACGTAAGGAGGGGTAACAATAAATCAATTGAACTGGATTAAAGGGTAAATTTTGTGAGAGGGTGGTTAAATTCAATTTTACTGTTTTACTGAGTTACTTATCCTAGTTGGTCCTAAGGGAGCCGGAAGTTGTTCGAAGTCTAGTATCAGGGGGGCAGAATATATAGAGAGGTAGTAGCAAGGATTGGGGTATCAACGAGTTTATTTTAGAGAGAACAGTTGTGGAGGTGCCAGACCCTCAAAGACTGGTGATTATTTGTATTCTCTGCTCATCAACACAAAACCATATTTGCTGAGTTCTAATCTCAATTCCCTTATTTGACCTTATCAGACACTTCTCGTCTATATTAATCATAAATGTCGAACTTAGCATGGGTTCAAAAAGTGGACCACATATCCTCAGATACAAACAATACAATTAGTAGTAATATAACCCAAAGCCACAAAATGTTTGACGGTAGGATAATATAAGGAAGCAAAAAATAAAGAATCAACCAAATTACAAAAGAACATCGCTATAGTTTTCTTTCAGTGTCCACCAGATATATATCTCCAGTTTGGATTTGCTTTGAGCTACTGCACCAAAACAATCAGATCTCTTGCTTTCTAAATTTACCGCACAACGGATCTGATTCATTGACCAAACAAGTTGTGCAGGATCCCTATCAGCCTAACTAAAGGCGCTCTGATCACTGGTCAATTATATTCATTTTCAGATTGTGTTAAAAAGCCACAAGGGAGACAATTCACGAGAGGAACTGAGAGAAGGAGGATATAGTGTAGGGTTCTGGCGATTGTAATTCTACTACCTCAAAAGCACTGCAGGATCTCTTCCAGCATAAGTAACAAGTTTGATAAATATTCAATCAAATTCATCTTCTGACCGTGCAACAAAGCCAGACGAGGACATTCGTGATCCAAACGAGGAAGAGAGAGACCAGGAGTAATAGTATAGGGTTTGGGCGATTTTAATTCTACAACATAAAAACCTCTGGAGATTTGCCCGGCCTTCAAACCAATTGATACACACACTAAATTGAAGACAAATTACAAAAACCAGCAGGGGAGCAAAATCGGCAGCCGCTGATGGACGAATGTCGATTGGCATTAGCATCTGATCGTAAAAGAAGCAAAATAGAAAGAATATAAAGTGGGTTCATACTTACCGATTATTTCCCCTGCAACACGATCGAGATCGGGGTGAATTTAGGGCAACGAATCGTTTGAGATAGGACGAAAATGATTTCAAATCCCAATCTAATATCTATTCAGGTGTCGAGGCAGAGCTGAGGATATCGTAGATTTTAGAGAGGTGAATGGCTAAATTGCTCGTTTCGCGAATCACTGACATACGACAAAAGGGAAGACGTCAATTAAAATTAGAGGACGACAAACAAAGCCCAGAGTTTTTGGCCGTCAGCGGATAATTACCCTCCAGTATCGTCATATAAGCCAAGTTTGGTTCAGCGTCTCCACTCTCCCGTTCGATTTTCTTCTGTTTATTTGTTTATTTATTTATTACCCTTCACTGCATGCGAATTTTAATTTTTTTAAAATATTATTTGATTATTTATTAAATTAATATGTTTAATGAATCACAATTTGTTCATATGAAGGTTAAAAGGTACAAAATTGTGATAAATGCATATTTTTAAATATCTTATACCCTTTTAATCTTAACTTTTAGTCTTTTACTTCAATAATATATGAGAATAATTATAGTTTTGTATTAAAGTGATAACAATCTCATAAATTTAGTTATTTGAACTAAAATAATATAAAATAATGGGCTTAAATTATGAGATCATTTATTAATTCAATTAATTTTATTTTACATCAATAATTTTATTTATTTTGAAAAGGCTAAAAGGTCGCACAAACGGGGCACAAGAGAAAAAAGAAAAGCATAAAATTAAAGAAAATCAAGGCATGAATAAATATATAAATACAAGAAGCCGAAAAGATGCCGGAATAGGAGGGCGCAGAACAAATGAAAAAAGAGGAAAAAAATGGGGGCATAAGAGTAGAGGAAAAGGAAATGATGGTAGAAAGAGAGGAAAAGGTGAGTGATACGAAGAGAGAGGCATAAAGGATCTAGAGAAAATAAAAAGAGAAGAAGAAAATAAAAGAAGATAGTGTAAGTAAGGAGAATTGACTTCGAGGTTAGAAAAAAAGAAGATGAGACTAATGGGATACAAAATAAGAGAGAGAAAAAGAGACTTGAATGAATTTATTTCAAATAAAAATAAGTAATTTTTCATATAATTAAATTGTTAAAAATTTTATCCATATTTAATTTTAGTTATTTCTTTCTCTATTTCTAATATACATTTTTTGTATAATTTATTTATTTATAATGAGTTGATACATAATTGATGGTAATGAATAAATTGAAACCTTAGACTATGATTTAAAACATAATATTAATTTTTTGTTTTATGATATTGTCATTTAACTATAATTTAATTGTCATAACTATGTATAATTCTGTTGAGTATGATTCATATAGTGAATGCATCATTCTGGCTTCTTTATAATAACAATATCTATGATTATATGTTTGCTAGGTGGCTATATGAACTTGTTAGAATTTATATATATAAATTACAAGTAGGTTAGATAACAATTCACCTAATAGTTTTATAATTTTAACCGAAGTAGTAGAACATTTAGATAAGCGTGAATCAAGTGAGGGGAATAAAACTAAATATGCTTGAGATACTAGTTTGAGTACTTAGACTGACATTCTTCCTATTATGATTAATGCTTTAAATACAATTAAATATATGAATCACTTGTTGTAATTATACCACTAGAATTTAATAGAATTTAATATTGGTATTTTATCTTATTAATTATTTTAGGGAAATAATATAAGGTGTATAGAGTAGTTTTTAACTTACAACATGTTTGGTCTCTTTTTTGTGATTAAAGATAAATCATAAATTATTTTTTTATATTTCGACCTAATCTAGTGGTGGATTTTGATTTTTATATTATATTTGTTATATTAGTATTCAACTATATTTATTTTCTAATTTTATTTTATTTTTATTATTTTATATTGTAAAATCCCCATTTGCATTTTTCTAATTAGTTATTTTGTGTGATTTTGAGTCCTTTATTTTTCTATTTGTGAGCTATCTAAATTTTGGTGAGTTATCTTCACTCCCGATCAATAACGATACCAATATTTATCAATACTACAATTGACGATAAGAAAAATTAAATCACATTTCGGCTACAGTCACACCATATCACAATTTTATTCTATCAATTACATGGTAAGTATTATCAAAATGAATTATGAAGTAAAATGACAAATAGTCGATGTTAACAAAATGTTATCAAAACATTCCCCTCAACCTACTTTACCAATATCTATTTGATACTTAGTAAGTTTGATATGAACCAAGGCTATTGTTATCCTAGGCTAGCCTTAAAATACAATCGACACAATAAGTTGACCTATAACTGTAACACCCCAAAATTCACTACTTTTTTTAAGCGGACGTAATTAAAATAGAAATACTTAAATTAAAACATGTGAATTATGGGGATGCTACCGCTACATTTACTACTAGACCGATTCACTTCTACCGTTCCAGTACCAAGTGCTAAGGCTAAGAAAAAAATTACATATAATATCATTAATAATCCAAATTCATAAATATGGAAATCAGAGTACACATAAGTCTTTACACAATCCAAAATACGAGAGTTAGTTTTTCAGGGAAAAGAGATAAGTACAATAATAAAATTATTTCTGAAGTGTTATTCATAATTAAAGAGAATATGAATAATAATCTCAAAAGGAAAACGGTCACGCCACTCTAGGACCCGATCTAGCCCACAATCACTCGGCCCTACCTGATGTCCCATAGACATCAATAGCATCGAAATAAGCATCTCTTACCTACAACAGGTCAGATGGGCCTTCTGCTCGTGGGAATGAGCAGCACCCATAAAACGGGTGATCAATACGCTATGTACTGAGTAAAGTAACCAAACACTAAGGCCGGCATATAAAATTCACACAACCAATGCATAATAATAAAGGGGCATAGAATTCAATCATATTAGCATGAGACAAAATAAATGCTCAGGTGAAATATCATGATTCAATACAGATCAGATTATGTACTTCATCAAGCCTTTATCGAATTTATTTTCACACCATGCTCTTTATCAAATCCATACGAGTACAGAAACCCCACTATTTTAACTGGTGGATCGGTTGTGAGGGTAACATGCCCTGCCACTATTTTCGCTGGTGGATTTGGTCTGGCCCCTTCTCGTACGGTGTTCTACTGTAAGTCATAGTGTCTTTTACATCTTAGCAACTGTAGAGTTTGATTTGTTGAGCTCGGGATCCTCCACTATTATAGCCGGTGGATCGGTCGCGAGGGTAACATTCCCTGCCACTATTTTTTGCCGGTAGATCGGTCTGGGCCCGGCTCAACATCTTCCACTTTACGTAATTAATATTTTAAATATCTTATTTAGAAGCTCTTTCCAATACATGCAAGACTGACTTCTACCATACTTACTCTTCCAACCCTAGTTAACCACCACCACCATAGTTAATCATAACACACCCTAAAGCCCATGAAAACCCTAGCTCCATGTAAACCCTAGACCACTATGCAAAACCCTAATACCACCATGCAATACATTAATACTACCATGCAAACCCTAATACCACGCAACCCTCAACTCCATGTAAACCCTAACACCATGCAACTCACAACTCCATGCAAAACCCTAACATCATACAACTCCATGCAAAACCCTAACACCATGCAACTCCATACAAACCCTAACACCATGCAACTCCATGCAAAGCCCTAACACCATACAATTCCATGCAAAACCCTAACATCATGCAACTCCATGCAAAACCCTAACACCATGCAACTCCCCATCATTATTTTACAACCCCATCATGCATGTCTCAAGGCCACATTATACCATAGTAATAACACATTTATACACATCATTCTCATGCTACAATTATTTACACAAAACATACCTCAACTTCCATATCATGCTGCATTCATAATAGTTATACAATATACACATGAAAAACACAATAAATCATATCACATGGCATGTATGGCATATAAATCACATATTACACAAATGACCTTAGCACCCCTTACCTAAAATGACACCGGTCTTGGAGCACGCTCCTACGCCTCCTTAGGGCTTTGACTGGTCTCACCTATTATGAGGGAAAAGCTAAAATTAGATTCTCTCCCACCAAAAATACTATTAAATACTAACTTATTCTAAGACTAGACTTTTGATAAAATACTAAAATAATAATTGTAAAAAAACTAAAAATAATATCAATATTAATATTAACAAGAATAATAAAAATAGTAACAATAATAATAAAAAGGGCATTACTCAAAAATATAGTGAAATAAGGGCTTCGACCCCTTTACCAAAATAATACTAATAATAATATTAGTAAAATAAATAACCAAATTTAGTAGTAGTAGTAGTAGTAATAATAATAGCAAAATTAATAGTAAAATAGTTATAATAATAATAATTGAATAATAATAATAATTTCAAAATAGTAATAATATTAATAATAGTTATTATAATAATAACATATTAATATTAATAATAGTAATAATGGAAATAATAAGAGGAATAATGATAAAATCGAAATAAAAATTACAATAGGGCTCCAGCCCTCAACATAAATAATAATAAAAACATTAATAATAATAATAATAACAATAATAGATATTAAAAAATAGAAATAATAATAACAATAATAGTATTTATATTCAAATAAATAAAATAAAATAAATTAAGGCTTATAAAAATAGGGAGAAGGGTTGAGAGGGTCTAGGGTTCAACCTTAGGCTGGTGGGGATGGGCGGCACTGGCGGTGGTGCACGACGGCGACGGCGGCCGAAAAAAGGAAAGAAAAGGGGAAAAGTGAAATGTTGGGAAAAGGAGAGGTAGAATGGAGGTGGGAGTTGGGGTGTTTAAGATTGCTTACAAGAAGAGGAGTTGAATGAGGGTGGCGGCGCACGACGGTGGTGATGGTGGACGAATGGGGAAGAAGAAGAGAAAGAGAGGATGAGAGGGAGGAAGGGGAAAAGAAAGGTAGGAAAGGTAGAGGAGGGTCTGCAAAATAGATTGGAAGGTGAAAGGAGCAGCAAAAGCGGCGAAAGAGGTGGTGGACGGTAGCGCGAAGGGTGGTAGAGACAAAAAAATAGGTTGATCGAGGGGGCTACTTTGCACAGGAAGAATCAAAGGATATGGGACATTTGGTTAGCTAAAGGGAGGTGCAAGGAAGAGTTTGGTAGGTGGAGTGGGTGGCGGCGTTGGCTGATGGCGGCAAGGCTGGCGTTTAAAGGGGCGGCAGCCAAAAGGAAGGATTCCCTAGGTTTGAAAAATAAAACTTGACTATAGGGTTGGCAAGGGGTATTTATAGGGTTTAAATGAAAGGTTAGGGTCTGTGGGATGAAGAGGGAATATGGCAAATAGGGTTAGGGTCACCACTGGCGATGGTTGGCTGGTGGCAATCAAACTCAGGCCAGGGGAATGCGTAGGGGAAAAAAAGGAAAACTGCCCGAGAAATGGGAGAAGTAGGTTGGGCTGATGAGGCTGATGAATTGGCGAGGGAGAGAGAAGAAAGATTGGCCGGATCAACGACGAAGTTGGCGGCAAAAATCTCGGCTGGTGGGCGGTGGAGTTACAGGTCAGCGACGGTGTCGGGGGAAGAAGGAAGAAGAAGATTGGGGTAATGGACTGGGCGGTTCGGGGAAGAAAAAGAAAGAAAGAAAGGAGAGGGAGATCGATCGGGCACGGCTAAATTTTTTTAAAATAAAACGATGCATTTTGAGGGAAAAACAAGCGAGGCGTGGAGCAGAGCTCTAGGTCGCTGAAGGAAGAAGAAAAGAAAGGATTGGGTTGCGGATAACAGGCCCAATCAAGGAGAACGTAAGGAAAAAAGAAGAAGAAAGAAAAAGGAAAAGTAGGAGGGTCGGGTTAATTAAATTAAATAGAATAAAGCGAGGCGTGGAGCAGAGCTCTAGGTCGCTGAAGGAAGAAGAAAAGAAAGGATTGGGCTGCGGATAATAGGCCCAATCGAGGAGAACGTAAGGAAAAAAGAAGAAGAAAGAAAAAGGAAAAGTAGGAGGGTCGGGTTAATTAAATTAAATAGAATATTTGGGATATTTAAAAATAATAATATTTAAATCCCTTTTTAGGCTAAATTATGATTTTTGAAAGATTTTCCATGAATTCTATTTTAATTAGCAAAACACTCTAATTTTTTTCAATTAAATTATTTATAAAATTAATATTAATTTGGAACTATTTTATCCTTCTTATTTTAAATAAAATAATTTATTTAATTAATTTCTGATAATAAAATGCCAAAACTTTTCTAATAAAAATTATTTGTAATTTTCTTCTTGAATAACCCTACTTAATTCCTTTTTATTTTAATACAAATAATTTATTTAATTAATTTTCATAATAAAACCTCGTTTAAATATAATTTTTAAAATTAGAAATTTTCGGGACATTTCAATAACATAATCTTAAGTTTATAAGTTCTAGTAAGTCATTTCACACTCAAAATATAGAATCATGTTGTTTCACATAATTAAGTCTTAAGATAGTCCAAAGCTTACAAGTTAACTATTTTTTTATATGTATCATTATCAGAGGTAATTGAAGGCAAAGAGAAAGATTGTGGCTAATTTCCCCTCTTGATCTAAAACTATTATTTGGTAAATTAATATATGATCTAAAACTATTATGAAGTGGTGTACATTAAGCAAGTAGCATTTTTATATTACTTTCATCTAGAACTATTAATCTATGATGAGTTGTGATAAAAAAAATATGCATAATTGTAAAATTATATAAGAAGTGGCATGGCACAACAGAGATAATATAGAGATAAAATATTAAGAAAATGGTAGTCAAACACACCTATGAGAATTTAGTTAACCTCTCTATTTGACATAATTAGTCAAAAAGATAACTCAAAGTTTAATGTTTAGCCAATTATAATAGAAATGCTTAAAATCCTAAGTTTTCAAATTATTGAAAATATAATATGACATAAAAGTATCTAATATATATATTACAATGAGCTTCTTAGAAACAACTATAGCAGTTCGTCATCCTCAAATTATTTTTTGAATTTATTAGTGTAGATAAAATGGGGAAAATGTTAATAATAACAAAAGATATATCAAAGTCAGGATAATAGTTACGACAATAATAATACTAATGACAACTATGGTAATTATAATAATAATTTTTTTAATTATGACATTAATAATAGCAAAATAGTAATAATTAATTGAAAATATCAATTCAAATAATGTCAGTAAAAATAATCTAAGGATAATAGAGCCTAAGTCTTCAACTAGTTTCTAAAATGAGTTTTTCAACTAAAAACATTTGTGCGCTAAATATAACTTTTTGGTCACAACTCTATAATAGAAATATAAATAAGACAAAATTTTAACATGTGATAATTGAACCCATGAGCCTTTTAATTTATAGGGATATAATACTTAAAGAAAGAGATTGTTTTACTCCCCTAATTTTCTGAATCTAATCAATTCAAAATTGATTAATATTGATGAAAATAATAATAATAATAATAAGTATTATTATTAATAATATAATATTAATTTTATAATAATATTTATATTAATACTAATTTTGTTACTACTACTATTATAATATAATAAAAATACTAATATTTATATTCAATATAATAATAATAATAATGTTGATAATAAATAGTATTATTCTAATCAATAAGGATGATAATAACTACTCTACTTAATATTATTATATTTATTATTTAAATTTATGGTAATGTTTATATAATTATTATTATATATGTATATACTATAAATAATAATGATAATACTATTATTATGAATAATAAAATAATAATAATACTTTTATTGAAATTATTATTATGATTATTATCATCATAAATAGCCATATTGTAAAAATATATTTTCATTAATATTATTAATGAAATTATTAATATTATTATTAAATATAAATATAATAAATACTAGTAATATTATAAATAACATGACTATAGAGATAATAATATAATAACAAGAATATCAATATTAATATTAATAACATAATTTTATTGTTATAATTAATAATTTTTTATGACTATTATCATGATAATTATTAAAATACTGATTATAATAAATAAAGATAATAATTGTTATTATTATGAATGAGCCATATATATCTATATATATATATATATATATATATATATATATATATATATATATATATATATATATATATATATATATATATATCAATATTAGTTAATAAATAAAGAGATGTGAAGTATGGAGTATAAAGACGAGAGTTGTTTCAAATTAGTATGTTTTGTATAGTAATTTTAGAAGAAAAAAATTCTTTTAATTTTATTGAATTGAGTAAATTTTTTTAGACTACATGTAATAAAGCTTAAATATAATATATATTTATTATTAACTAAAAAATAAACTTATTTAATAAAATAAATAACTTAAATATAAATCTAAATATATTAATTAATTACATATATAAATTATTATTTATTTTTACCTTTATTTTTTTTATAAAAACGCTTCTATATTTTTTCCCTCCCCGTTTCAGCATCGGCATCCCCTCACAACACTTTGTATGTCGATGGGATAATCAAGGCAGCCAACCCCAGTGTTGCACGGAAACGGGTACGGGGACGGGAAAACGGGGACGGGACGAAACGCGGAAACGCTATTTTTTAAAAATATAGGAAACGGGGACGGCAGAAAACGTTAAAAAAATTATATATATATATATATTTAAAAATAGATTAAATTTATTAAAATTAAGAGAAAAAATAAAAAAAATTATAAAATTAATTCATATATTAGTTAAATTTAATTATTAATAATTATATTTTAATAAAAAAATTGATTAAATAATATTATTTAATAAAAATATTAATTAAATAATTTTAATATAAATTTTCATATATAAAAGTTTTCGGGACACAAATATATATATATATATATATCCTCAAAAAAATTGCCTTGTGAATTAGATTAGGCTCCTTATCTTGGTTTTTTTTTAATCAACAATTTGTCGAAGCAGCATATTTATGATTAAAAATATTCATGCACCCGATTTCAACTGTTTGTATTGATTTGCTTGCATGAAGTAGGTAAAAAGCTGGTTGCATGCATGGGTATTCGTACCATAGATTATCTATGACTATGTCTAGCGTACCATATTCGTAAAAAGCTGCTGCAATTTGTCATTGAGAGGCAGTGGGCTGGGGCCGTGGGGCGTCATGCGGGGATGGCGCGACCGGACGAAGAACGTCGGACAATAAAAATCCTTTAAAACGACGTCGTTTTGGAGGTGTTTTTTTCTTTTTTTTAATCAGCGTCCCGTCTCGTGTTTTGTCTCCGAAAACGTTCCGGAGACGCGAAACGGGCACACTTCAACGTCCCCGTGCTTCACAGCCCCTAACTTCTCTCCAGGGCTATAACTCTATCGACAAACTGCTAGATGGCACCCAGTGTCCGCTAACATGGCTAATGTCGAACGCAAATTTATTTTCTTTAATTTGCTAAAGAATCTTATTCATTAGCCTATCTGCATGCATGACGACAAGCTATATATAGCTAGCTGTCCCAACCATTATAGACTATTAGTGGCTGTCCTTGGGCAAACCAAAACTTGGTCTAAAACATCAAAATCATCAGACAGGGAATAAATAAACTTGGTCTAATTAATCAACCCAAACTATACGAAAGAATGAGTGGTGACGATGAATTGAAGAAGAAAATTTTGAGATCAATCCAAATCAGAAGATGTAGTGGACGAGAGATCATTACAAGAGTCGGGCAAGCAGAACTCTAGTCTCCGAACCATGCGATCAAAAATCAATCCATCACCCTAAACAAAATGGCGATCATCAACATCAATTCCCATCCGCAGTTAAAGAACAAGAACGCTAGCTAGCTAGGGGAAGAAGGGCCGGAAGATAATAATAAGATGGTGCGGGTGGGCGGGGGATTGGTGAGCGCGAACATAAGGAAGAGTATGGTGTTGATGAAGGAAAAACTATTAGAGAAGTTGACAGCTGCGTCTGTGCCATCTGATGCTCTAGAAAATGCCAGAAGCTTCTTAGAGACGGCGGTAAGAGATGTGACTGCGGCTGCTCAAGGGCTTACAAGAGAGGCTTTGCTGAAAATAAAGTCTCATCTTGAGGACATCCTTCCTTCTCTATCTCCCTCCCTCACATCGAAGGTTTGTCTTTCAGATTAATTGCCTTATTACGTCTTTTTCTTTTTCTGCAATTAATCAATTAGCTATCTACATAGATTAACTATAACTTATATAACCCAACTTATAAACATAGAAGTATGGATTTATATGAGTTGGCTTATGGGATAATATATGATGAATTATAAACTACGATGGATCAACTTGTGGTGAATTATAAACTAAGATAGATTAACCATAAATTGTTATGGATTATCATAGATCGATAACTATTATATTTACTGTATTTAAATCATTACCACCAAAAACTTAATCTCAATTGGACCATAGATGAACCCTTTCTATATTTTTCAAACCGACTCGGTCCGAACTCACATAGATTTGATCAATTTGGCTTCTCCCACTCCGATTCTCCTATAGCTTGCCCTTCTCCAACCAAACTTCACTTAGGCCTGCTCAATCTTGACTTCTTTGGGACCATCCCTCCTACCCTCGGCTCTTTCCAGCTCTGCTTGACTTGACTTTGCCTAAGCCCACCCGGCTCCCACACCTATCAGGCTAGCCCACCCCACCCTCTACTTTGTTGGCCCTTGCAAACCTTAGACTAAGACCCAGGCCAAGCTTATTTGCCTACCCTACCATAACTCTGCTCCGGCCCGCTCGCTCGGGCTCATCACCTCAACTCAACCCAAGCTCGCCTACCTTGACCCAACTCAACCCTACTTCCCTACCTCTACCAAACTCCACCTGAGCCCACTAACCCTTTTGAACTCTACCTGAGCCTACCTTCCTAACCTAATTCGTCTCCACCCATCCCACTAGCTCAGAATTGACTCTGCCCTACCCTACATCACCCTAACCCTATTCCTCCCTAGACGACCCCCTTTTTTTATAATTGATGTTACATACATCAGATAAACATAAGGACATAAGACATAATAAAACTCCTAAGATATCAGCGCATGGATATTATGGACCACCTCCTCCGCTCGATAGGGAAACTCTTTCCTGCCATTTTTTATCCAAAACTCGGTACGCATCTTTATAAGTATGATCATCCATCTTCTGCAAACTTCGACCTGTTCAAATTCTTTCCTGTTTCTGGAATCCCAAATCGTACCCAAGATTGCAAAGAATGCCGCTTGCCAAATCTCCCCTCTCAATCCTTTGCAGGACGCTCTGAGCCAAGCTCTAGCGTTGTCTTCCACTAACTTGGGTGTCACCCAATAATACCCTAGACGACCCTAATCTTACTTGATTTTTCCTAGGTCTGCTATGCCTCTACTTGAATCCCACTGGTCCTACCCTACCAATCCCCAGCCGAATAGTTTCACTTGGGTGCTATCTCAGCCCATCTACTCTGGACTTGCCCCTTCCAACCAAACATCAGCCCTGCTCCACCTCTATCTAATTCTACCCCAACTTATATTGAACTGACTCCACCCGAGCCTTTATTTTTACTCAACTGCTTGGACCAACCACTACCAAATCTACTAGGCTTACACTACCTAAAATAGACTCCTCCCAACTCACCTTTGTTTGATATATCCTGAACCAACTCCTTTTAATTAATCGGTCGGGGAGTGAGTGGTTTAGTCGGGTGTTGTGGTGATTATGGTGGTGATGTTGAGTTGGAGTGTGTGTATTAAAAATTAGTAAAGGTGGAGAAGTGGTGAATAATATATATATATATAACAATGGAGGTGATAAATCAAAGAAAGAAAGAAAAAAAAAGGAAAATAGAGTGGTAGTGTGGGGAGGTTCTGGTGACAATGGAAAACCAACCGAAGAGCTAGCCGAAGACCGGAAGCTCAAAAGTAGTCAGGAGTTTTGAGCTAGAAATTAATTGCGTACTCTAGTAGGTTTATTTCTTATTCTTCTTAGGAAGAAGTCCAAATTAATATTATAAAGATATTTCCAATGAATATGCTCCTATTAAGCTTTTCCTTCATAAAATAATAAAATAAACATGGCACAAGCAAACTGATAGGATCCCATGCGTGCAACAATATTTTGGATTGATAAAGAGATAGTATTAGTAACCATATTTGCTATTGTGCTAATTTTGAAGCCGGATGCTAATAATTCCTAGTTTTCATCGTGAGAGGATGGATGGAGCTGCAATTAATCTGTGATTATAATTCTGTGACGGATATGTAAAGGATGGATTTAAGTGCATGTGAATATGGTGGGCAGATGGTAGATGACGCAGAGAAGGAAACAAGCGAACAAAGAGAAGGCGGCCGTGAAAAAATCGAGGAGGAGGATGAATTAAAACGCAGCAAGGTGGACAGAGGAGGCAGGAAGGCATACATGATGACGCCTGCATCCTCTTTCTTCGCATCTCCGGCTCCTGGAGCGGACAAGTCTCCGGTATCCCGGCTCTAGCTTGATTTTTGATTAGCTCGACCTACGAGACCGCGGCTCTAATGTCTCGTCCTTTAATCCATACCTCTTAAATCTTTACCAACTATGTACTTACTACAAATAAATAGACTCGATTCCCCCTGCTGCTGTCTAATATCGTTTGTGCTTGCCATGCACATCCTTTTCAACATATTATTCCCTTCGTTTATTTTTTTAAAAATAATTTATATATTATTTTAGAAGATAATAAATATATCTCTAATATATATATAAAGGAAAAATATTAATTTTTTTAAAATAACATTTTTAAATAAAAAAATCTTTTAAAAATGAAGTGCTAATAAAATCAAACATGCATATCCAAAATAAGGGGTGTTTTGTACCAATGCGTCTTTCCATAGTTTATTAATTTGGACGCAAAAAACAAAATCCAGCTAAATTTCTTAAATGTATGTGTAGTCTTTAAAAACGTAATTTAATTATTTCAATTTTAATAACTTATAGCTAGACCGGTACCTCTGGCTCTCATTACATCGGTTGGTACCAAAAGGTTACCTAAAGCCGGTGTGCATATCATATCTGAACTCGTGTCGTGTCACATAAGATCGTAAGGTATTCCTGGAACATACTTTATTTCTTCCAATGTGTTGTTATTGTAGTTGTACTTGTCACATTAAAACATACCAATGCATCTAGATGGGATAGTATGGTTAATTCCTTTTTAATTAAGCATTCTATTATATAGATGTGAAAATTGATATAATAAATATTCAAGTATGCTAATTTAGATAATATATGTACACTATAGTACCCCGAATCTTGAAAACCTTGATTCTTTCAGGACCTTTATGACTTTGAAATGAAGTTATTATTTTCACAAAATATGTCACATCCTTTAAAGATTTGAAAACTCTAGTATTGTTCTAGAAATATGTCATTCTCGGTTTCAAGACCTTTATTAAGATTTTGAGTTATGTGAGACTTTTTGGCCACTTTTAGTTATCAAACGTTTTCTTAATCATTCTAATCTCTTCGTGATTAAATTTCTTGTATTTCTTTGTTCTTCTTTAGAGTCTCCTAGCCGTATTCAAAACAATAAATATATATTATGATGAAAAATACTATTTGCTTCACATTTTATGTTTTAAAGAATTTTAAGCCCTAATGTAACCTTCTTTGTATCATAAAATCACAAAATTTAGGAATCAGGGTATTTTTATGTTTCTAAGATAAAAATGAATTAAAAATAATTACCTTTATTTTTATTATTAGTAGCCATTTTTTCACCATAATCATTTATTGAAACTTTCCCTTCTCTACTTCGATCTTATCTAACATATGTGAAACTTAATCTAAGCCATCTATTTCTATCTCAACTCTCGATCTAGTTTGGCACAACCGTATGGTGACATTTGGCCTATGCTTATGTAACCTTGAAGGAATATTCCTTAGAATATTCTTAGATAATATATTTTCCTACCTCCTAAATATGGGTTATAATCTAACTAAACGGTTCCCCTTTATCCTACCCCAACCCTATGTCATTTATTCTCCAAATTGGCCTCTTCATGCTTGTGGAACCTCCCCCATAAACACCTTCCATTGGTTTTATTTTTATGCTTGTAACACTCCCCATCATTTTCACAGAATCACCACCTTCCACCCTCCGTACATCCCCCTTATTTTTATGCCATGCCACTTTATTCTTCTATTTGTCCTCTATAATTTCATGGCTCCTACCCTAAATAAATCTCCCCCTTAGTTGATCCTTATGCTTACAAATATCCCCAACCTTATCACAAAATCTACCATCAACCAACTACTATATTCCACCTACCACTTTATCTCTTCATCTTCCCTCCTTTGGTGCAATACATGTGTCCATACTTGGGGTTCCTTAGCAAGGTGAACAAGCCATTAAATGCCTTCCAATCATTTCATCCCACGAGTCACCAATTCATAATGACATCTAAGTGCACAAATTTTACAGACAACTTAGCATATTTGTGTGTGTGGCATACGTGCAAGGTCACCAACAACCACCCCTCTCTTTTCTTCTTCTTCTTCTCCCTCTCTTCTTGTTCAAGCCCACCTTTTATTTGTCTTCATATTTTCAACTTATTCTCACCATTGTTTCACCTTCATCTAACCTTCAAAACTAAAAAAAAACCTTAGTTTAGCTCTTTTTGTGTTTTTAATTAAGTAAAGAAGAGTTAGGGTTTGCTTTTGGGTGAGATTAATCCTATCATATGCCCCTTTATTTAATATTATTATATATTCTTGAATAATATTTAAGGATATGATCCATGATCCTTTTCATTTGATTTCAATCTCTTTTAGTTCAAGTGTTACGCTAACATATTTTTCTTATTTGATTTCTTATGTTTTCATACTTTTCGAGGGTTGATTTGGATGTTATACCTTGAGTGATGCCCTATATTATTTTGGGTAATTTTTTTAACCTCTAAGAAAAGATAAAATCTAGTTTTCTTGTGCTAAAACATAATTTTTTTTTCTATTATCACATTAGGTGCAATGAATCTTGGTGTTTTATGCTTGATTTAACATATATAACATGTAAATTTTGTAATATAGATCATATGATGTTATGATGGTATATGGATCTTATATAGGTTTTTAATAAGTTAATATAATCATGGAAATGATTATAGTTTTTTTTTTGAAATACTTGATACATAAATGTTTAAGAAAATTATGACATTTGGTGGTTTTAGATCTACGAATCTAGGGTAACTTGTCATGAAACCTACTCTTAATTAACTACGATTTAGATGTCCTATTTGGTACCAAATTAAATATTAAAATGTATACTTACAAATTAAAATTTTGGATCTTAAAATTTTTAAGTATCAAAGAAGTAATGATCATTTTTCTAGAAGAGAACATAACTATCTAGACCTGACTCATGTACAATAGGCTCAAGTTTGGGGGTTTGATCATATATTAAAGTTGATTATTGAGTGTTATAGGAATTTTAAGTTGTTTATTGGGGTTTTTTGTATAAAATTGAAATATAATATGTTTCCATTTAGATTATTATAATCTATGTTATCATTGATGGGAGTTTGTTGAAGTTTGGTTGAATATGTTCGTGGTTGTTCATGTGTATTCTTGAGGCCTTCAAATTATTCATCACTAATCATATTTTAATTATCCTTTAATGACATAAATAGGATTAAAGGAATATTAATCATGATTATATATTAAATGACCAAATTAGCGTTAAAAAAGTAAAATAATGAATATGTGAATAGTCAAAATCAAAGTTATACCCGCTACTATGAAAATGATCTTTAATAACGGAAAATAAATAATGGTTAAAGAAAAATGATGTAAAAATTCTAAAATTTTAGTAGCGCTGTAAATAAAAAAAGTTTTGATTGTGGTTTATTAAAAAAATCGTTATTAAAACTCATTTCAACATTGGTTTTTAGGAAAGCCATTGTCAAAAATTGATGGCAAAAGTAAAGAAAAAAAAACTCAAGATGTATCTTTTTTTAATACACTGTCATATGTCATCCCTCCCCTCATTCTTGTTCCTCTCTAGAACTCCCTGAAACTCCATCTGCCCATTGTTCACTTTGTGAAATATTTGTTTGTCTATACTAATTCAAAGTTTGCGCTCGAAGTGCAATAATCCTTATTTTAATTTGATATAATTTTGACTTTGATATGCTTTTTTATATGATTTTTTTTCTTTAAATCTTTTAGATTTAATTATTTTAAAGTTTAATATTTGTTCTTCATTGATTCCGACATCGATTTTACTCAGTTTGTGGTTGTTATTTATCGATCCGTCAACAACCAGATGGTTCTTTTAGATCTAATTGTTTATATAACACCTAAAATTTACTACTAAAAAATCTTATTTTTAGTAGAATAGTAATATTAAAATAGATGGATGTTACCATCGTACTCGACATAAGTCTAGCCTACCATATCATCCTTACATCAAATTTAAGGAAAAATAGTTAAGACTTACAACATGATAAACAGAGAATATGAGAAATTTCATAAACATTAGATAAGAGTTTGGAGATTAACTCCAAGTACAATATAAAAAATACATAAAAGGGATAGATTGGGATTAAGAATCCCAAAAGGTATCCAAAACAAAAATGATAATCGGATAACATTAATCTACACCCAATCCCAATACTTAATAATCACTCATCCACAAATAAAGTATCATATGCAATAAAATCATCCAAATGGCTATCATTAATAATATTTGGCTTATTTGATCATGGAAATTAGCAGCACCCATGAAAAAGGATGATCGGTACATTACATATTGAGTAAGGTGATAATACAACTAAAGTAAGGTTACGGAGAACAAATATACATGTGTGTTAACTATAATACCCCAAAATTAAGCGGAGCGATATAATGATTGATATGACTACTTATATCAACATATTATATGTAACACCCCCATTTTTTACTATAAAAAATTTCATTAAAACAATTATGAAAGTAGAAAACACCTAGAAAAAATTGAGTGTTACCGTTGTACCTGACACATGATAGACATCCACCATCTATCCCGTATCAGATACTAGGCTAAACCAATCAAAACACTTAAAACAACAAAGTGCACGGAATAACAATTTAATCAAACAACTCCAAAAGTGTTTATATCGGAGGACCCTAACGGGTTCCGACCTAAACATCACAAAATACATGTGAATAAAGTATGAGACTACAATAAAATAAATTAGGGCATGACACCCAATTTAAAACCTTGGTCCGCAACAGACCCCACCAAAACTGTCCGAATAACCTTTCTCTCAAGCCCCGACACAACTAAGGTAAACCCTTTACCGACCATCCCCAAATACCTACACATGGTCCTTTGCTCTTGGAAATGAGCAGTTGACCGAAAAAACATGTATATCAGTACGCTACGTAATGAGTAAGCTAAGTTGCTCCCTCAATATAACATAAGTATACCGATTTACCATATATGAAAATAAATTATAGCATGCATTATGATAAGGTCATATATAAAGGTAGAAGTGCATCAAGGCATGCTATCATGTACAATTCCAGCACAACAAAATACATCATGCTTAGATTCACAACCTTCTCACATAAGCACTTACATAAGTAATAACAAAGAATATCCAAGCAACCTTTAAGGTTTATTTCTAATTATCCAATTACTTGAGTCATACCATTTACTTATCCATATATGAGACATGTCAATCATTTAATCAATATTCCATTACATAATCAATTAGTCATTTCGACCATTAGCCAAGTGTACAAACCAACTTTATTCATTTTAGTCAATCATACTATTACTTCAATTTCTTAACAAATCATTAACCATTCACTTGGTCATCGCTCATAAATTTCAACCAATATTTACCATCTATATTTTATTATCATCGAGCGATGGACTATGCAGCACCTCATGGTCTCACATACCATGGAAGCCTATCCAAATAAGGGACATAAAGTCCAGGCCTAATGTAATCACCAAGTGGATATAAGTCCAGGCCAAAGTCAATCACCATAATGGACATAAGTCCCGATTGAAACCAACCACCTAGGTAACCAAATCCTTTAGTATCAATACTGCCTAGTACATCATCAGTTCTAGAGTAGGTAAGGCACCATGACCTCTAAGGATCCCGTCCAAATGTAAATCTCAAAGGCACCAAAAACGCCTGAAGGCAAACTAACCCCTAGTAGCTAATCGAAAATCGGGTAACCAGACCTATACTCAACTCGAATTTATTTTGCTTTAAGTGATTAGTATTTTATTCATAAGGATGGGTGATCACACAAGGCCTATATAAAGCAAGCAAGTCAGCTTCTCATATTGATCACCCATCCTTATGAATAAAATACTAATCACTTAAAGCAAAATAAATTCGAGTTGAGTATAGGTTTGGTTACCCGATTTTTGATTTGAGGAAAACTCAGTATAGGGTTAAATTAAACCATATGGGGTTTCCATTTGTCCTTTGCCAATATTATTCATATCCACCATATGGTTTAATTTAAGCCTATACTGAGTTTTCCTCAAATATTATCCCTTATCATAAGTGAAATACTCATTTCGCATTTTCATTACTCTTAGAGTACACCATAAATTATGATCCATTTTAATCTTTTCATTAGGCCAATAATCTATGATAAAATCTATATTTTATCTCACTAATAATAATGGTATAGTCTCAAACATAACCTCAAATCATAACCGAACCAAAAAGAAACAAATCATACAAACCAGCCGAATCGATCAATTGGTCTGGCCTAACCAACCGATCGGTTGCACCAACTAGTCGATTAGTTTGGATTAACTAGTAGATCAGTTTGACCCAAATAGACCATGCTTTCCTCAAATTGATCGATGAATTTTAGCAAACCAGTTGATAGGTTTAAGCATAATGCAAGACCAAGGTCTCTATAGGCTTACCAATTGATGGGTTGGGTCAACCAGTTGAGTGTTCTAGGAACCAATTAATTAGTTTGACCTAACATTCGATTGGTTTACCTTAACACAACACCAAATTATAGATTTCATGCAGATTCTTACATATACATCATTCTTAACCACATTAAAACATGCATCAACATAATCTAATATATTTTCAATAAAATTAACATGCATTTCTCACACATGAGATTATCATAGCCTATATTTACCCAATTTCATGCTTTTCACTCAAATCATGCTATCTAACCACCAAACCACAAATCATGTTATCTAACCACCAAACCACTTATAAAAACTATATTCTTTCATACCAACATGCAGACATCCACTAAAGATAACACCTAACATGCAAGAATACTTACTAAATATTTTAGAAGTAAGAATCACTTACTTGATGAAGGCAAAATTCCCTTAAAACCAAATATTCCAACTATGAGAAATCTCAGTTTGAAAACCTTAAAACTAAAATCTCAAAATTAGAAATCACATCAAACCCTTATTAAATTTTGAACTTGAAAATAGAAAGAAGAAGGGCATACTAGCTTGAGAAAAAAATAGGGAAGAACTAAACTGGACCAATCAACCTTTTTTCCAGAATCTAACTATGCCTTACTTAACAATCAAAACAAGAGAGATCTAGAGATAGGGTCAAAAGAGTGTAAAATGATTGATTGGTAATACTCGAAGTATAGGAAGAAGAAGGGATAATACAAGACTTAGAAATTTTGGTGGCTGAAAGAAAGGTACATAACAGGGAAGATTGAGGCTATTTATAGCCAACCAATTGAAGGGAAACACTAAGGGTTCAGGAACCAACTCAAAACCTACCATTGACCATTTAAATTTGATCAGAATGGACAGATTTGTCTAGAATTTGTTGCCCTATTCTTCAGAGCTCAAATGGTATCTCTAGAGAATTCAGATAAATTAGACTAGAATTAGCATTCATGAATGGAGTAATAGAAATTCAGTGTGGAAGGAATCTTCCAGTTGCTTAGAAGTGTGCCTGAGGTTGGAACATTCAATCTCAGAATCGTGTAGAGGAGAAAGGAGAAAGAAGACATTGTTGAGGTCATCTCCCCCCCCTCAATTGTCCCAATCGACCTCTAGATCAAATTAAGGTAATATTTTGGGTTAAATGCATCATTAAAATGGTTAGGGATCTCTTAGGGACAAATTCACATGGGTTGGTAGTGTTCCATTTTAGTGTAAGGAATTTTTTAGAAAAATCAAGCTCAAAAATCATAACTAGCTCAACAAACCAGTCGATGGGTTTGGGTCCGCCAGTCAACTATTCTACCACCAGTCGATTGGTTTTCCCCAGCCAGTTGATCGGTTGAGTTGAGAAACCCAAATTGGCTAAAACGAAAAACTAGTCGATCAATTTACCTACAAAATTCAATAAACTTCATTTTTTCAACATGATATTAAATCATAACATTGATTCAAAATCAAAGGCCCAAAATTTAGCATAATTTCTCATTCAACCATTTTACAAAAATGTGGGGTATTAAAGTATACCACTCTTTGGTGATTTTGCTCTAAGAACTTCACAGTTAAGTGTGCTTGTCGTGAAATAAATTTTAGGATGGGTGATCCTGTTGAAAAGTTCTATTTTTTAAAAAAGTTATCAAAAAGTGAATGAGTGATGACAAAGCGTGTTGGAATGACTCGTGTAGATCTGTGGGGCCAACCAATTATTCCAAAAACCCTATAATGTAGCACTGCAACCCTTATGGGTCTTGAGTGGCTACCAAGTGCTTCGGGGAAACCCCCACGTGGTCTTATTGAATTAGGGTGTTAGGTTAACATAAAGCGATGTAAGGTAAATACTAACTCCAGAATTCATTATTAGATGTAAAAAAGATCCATACTTTTATTTATGTTGAGTTCAAGAACCTCGATATTCTTAATCTGGTGGAACAGACTAAAGCACCTCTCAAGGGAAAACACCCCTGAGCCACTATTATCATCTACTAGAATAGACCCAACATATACTAGGGCAACACACTCTTGACCATGATTCTTAAATCAATGCAACAATTTGAAGCATCTCTCGGGGAAAAACACACCTGAGCCACTATTATCGTCCAGTGAAACGAACAGAACACCTCGATCTGACTCACATAATATTTCACTTTAAGTGATTAATGGATTATTCATTAGCTATTTATCTTTAAATCATATTCTCATTCGCATTGAGTTCAGGGCCTCACTATTATTAATCTGGTAGAACTAATTGATGCACCTCGTAGGATATAATGCTCTTAGGCCGCTATTATCATCCTATGGAATGGATACACAATACCTTGGCCCAACTTACGTGATATTTTACTTTAAGCAATTAGCTTCTTATTCATTAGTTTTTAATATCAAGATCATCATGCATGACTCATGCAGACATGCACAACACTTTAAAACACATAAAGTACAATCACATGGTTATCGAGGCATTCCCCAAGGAAAATGTCCATAATTCCTCTAAGAAATTCAATTTTCACAAGGTGAGAATAAATTTTTATATTAATTGTACTAATGATACTCATAATTATCCCAAATATTTTGAGTATCATGCTTAGCATATTTAAAATTTATCCCCCCCTTTAAGATCACAAAAATTCCATATTCAGACCAAAATGTCCTTTTATTACTAACAACATCAAAATCTCATATTAGGTAACTTGTGTCTTACTCAACCATCATTTGATCACATTACTTATGAAATAATTTATAACACCCTCAAAACTTATCATGTCATGATTATTTCCCATATTATCATCAAATAACCATAATGCCCTTACGATAGCCAAAATACTCATATTTTCACAAATACATTATGAGTCTCAATATTAATGAATTTCAACCTCTAATATTTATATTGTTATTACATGCATAACCCCAATTATATATAGATAACATGAATCCAGGTTCATACCAACCAGTAATATACACAAATGCATACTTTTACATTTTTCTCACCTTTTCATCTTACGTCACAAGATATCATAAGATGGCATTATTATGAAAATATTATACATATAAAATTACCAAATAGGATATCACATATAAATATTGTTGCAAGTACAAGCCCTAACTACAACGTGTATCCTTATCAAAAAGGGCACTGGTCTCTAAGCATGTAAGCTCAACCCGCCTCCTCTAATATCACTGGAAAATCACCTAGGAAAACAAGAATAATATACAATTAGAAATTAAGAATATAATTGAGGAAAAGTTAAGTTAAAGTATGGTGAAAATGGGGATAAACGAAACAAATATAAGGCTTGGTGGCGAGGGAGTATGACAGAATCTATGATGGTGCTAGAGTAGAGCCATGGTCAGGTCGTTTTCAATATTTTTGGTTGACCAAATCAGGCCTTGGGGGATGGTTGGAAGGCTAGAAGACATAATTTCCATTATTTGGTTACTTATAAAAAAAAAAACAATTTTTTTCCTTTCCACTTATATTTATAGATGTTATGTATGCTTTTAATAAGCCTTAGCTTGTTTGTATTTGCTTCTAAGTGCCTTGTATCTAGTTTAGGGAACTCAAGTCAGCCCCCCATACGGCTAAACTCGAATTTCATTATTTCTAAGGTCAAGTTAATTCCTAAGTAACTAGATGAGTTAGGATTATTAATTCATTATAATAGCTGGTTTACTTGTATCTAAGTGTCCTACATACTCATATAAAAGTGGGACAAAGTATGGGATGAAAAGGCAACTTGGATGTCATTTGTTTAACCACGAAACCTTGTGTTTCTTCCTTCAAACTCTAGTGTATGAGGTTTGAATTTCTATCATCCAAAATCTTGCTGATTTTATCCTAAGTGTTGAATACCTTAGGTGGTATCTTCAAGTATATGATCTAAGAAGTTATCAAGGATCATATTATCCTCGTCTTCTTCATCTCATTTATGAAATTTTCCTTTTGTTGGAATTAATTTGTTTCCCATATGCATTGACTAGGCTTCTCGAAAGTGAAAACATATGTAAATATAATGTGTATAAGCATGTGATTCCATGAATTGTGTTTTAAGTGCTCATAAGATCTAGATTTTTCTTAGTTTTTAATCATATTGATGTTCTTTGTGGTGTTGTAATAAACATGGTGTATGCAGGGAGTAGCTAGCCTTATTTTACAAGTCTTTCTCTTTGTGAAGTCCTATTATGGGGAACGACGTTAGACTTTGTTTAGGCTACCATTTTTATTTTTCTCTAGTGTTTCATTTTATTTATTTTTATGATTTTCATTGTAAATATTTATGGTTAAATCTTCTCTATTTATGTCCTAACATTTTTTTAATAAGTTTTTTTTTTCACATTATAATTCATCGCTAAGTGAGTCTTATAACAATCTTGGACCAAATGTGAACCACACCTGACACTTTAGGGTATAATAATACTTTAGTCTTTCACCTAGTATGGGTTAGGAAATGGTTATACCTTTTCCATATTAGATGTGATAGTTTCATTCCCATTTTTGTTACACCTTCCATAAACTCTTTCTAAAATAATGAAACTTGATGCTTGTGAAAATGCGGGTATTACATACACATCCTATCAAATATCTTATACAACCATATAAAGTTGATTGCTAAATATAAGGATATCATTATAATTAATAGATAAATGGGTTTTCTAACATGTGCCCTTAAGGCACTTGTTAGTGTTATATAAAACATAAATAAAATTAACATTTAACAAACCAAATAACATATGTATGTATAATTAATAGACTACATATACTATTTTAGAAAAAAAATTAAATTCTCTAGGGCACATGTTAGATGAGCGGTAGATAAATATACTACTACGAGCCGTTAAATATACAAGCATAAGCATACAGACATTCTAACATAAACAACACATGCATTAGTATACTTATCGAATAAGATGAGTATTATTATATAGGCTACAATAGTAACATTATTTATATCTATAATGTATTTGATTTTTCCAAAGAGTACAAATATTTAACATTAAAATATAAATATGAAAGATTGGTATCTTTGTTATGTTATAATAGTATCATCATTTAATCTCCATAGTATATTATAGATTCTAATTATGTATTTTTATGTGTATAGTCTCATTATTTAACAACAATTATATAATTCTATACAATAATAATGTATTAGTTGGTTATGAAATATTTATATATATATATATATATATATATGCAGCCGAGGACCTCGGGATTCAGACGGGTAACCTGAAGAATATAAACACAAAAATAGAGAAGGATAGATAGATAGTTAGAAAGAACAGGTAAGGAAAAGAAAGGGAAAAGGAAATGAAAAGGAAGTTTGAAAGTTTGAAATTTTGTTTATTTGAAGAATTTTTGATACAGAGAATTTTCTCTGGGTCGTATTCCCTTTCCAAATTCTGACCCCGAACAATGAAGTCCTAAGGCCCTTTAAATAGCAGTGGGGGTCAGACTATTACAAATTTGAAAAGTGGATTCGGGAATCCACCGAAAGCATACAATAAAAAGTACACAGTAAAAGTGTACTGGCTACAGTATAAAGTTTGAATAGTATAAGGTAAAAAGTACAAATAGTAAAAAGTAACCTAGGGAAAGCAACAGTAATCCGCGTGATTTGCTTTTGCCGCAGATTCATTTGTCGTTTTCTCTTTTTCTTTTCGGTCTCTTTTACCCGTGCTTTTACCTTAGTCAAAAGTGTCTGTCACCAAAAGTAAATTCCTTTCGCCTTTCGTTAACGGACGCTTTTGTTTTGTCTGGAACCTTTTGTGCTGGCAGAATATTCTTTGTCTGCCACCATTTTGATGTGTGTTATCGCGTATGCCTACGCTTCAAATACCTGTATTTGTATTGCTACTGGATAGGAGGGAGTATCCCGTAATAGTCGTCTTCATTTTCGTCGCCATAATCCAATTTTGGAGTGACGGAAGAGGCAGATGACTTCTCCTGTTTGGTTTGTGAAAGTACTTCGCCCAAAATGGCCAAGTACTCATCTTCATTTTTTGCAGCCGCGAGCTTTGCAGCTATGATAGATTTCTGGGCCAGGAATTTTGTTTGATCTGGACCCGCTTGAATCTGCTTTGAAGAAGTAGGCTGCTTCCCTTTGATCATTTGACGAATGGCTAGTTCGGACACCCGTTCGAACGTTTGATATTTGGACCACCACTTGACCTTAAATCTTCAGACCAATGTGGCGACTCTTTCTATTTCATGGATTTCCGCCGTCCATGCGAACACCTATGGGCAAAATAGTCTGGAGCATAAGGTAAAGATAGGGGGAAAAACCCTATCGTTTTGTGTGGGTTTGTAAAGGGATTTGAACAAGTCAAGAGATTTTGAGACTTGTCCAGGTAGAATATCTGGTATAGAACCGAAGTCCTTCCACCAGCGGATGAACCAGAAAGGGTATTCTGTCTGGTTGAATTTTTGGAAAAACAATAGCCACGAGTGGGATTTTTTGGAATTTTAGGTGAAAAATGCATTCCACCAAGCTTGCTGGTCATCCCAGCAGTTAAAGTTTAATTTGGAGTTTGAGGCTGATTTGTAGGAATCAGGGAGCCTTCGAGGCAGTTCGAGGCTGCTTCCCCAATCCATGGAAAGAATAACCCTGTGTATATTACAGGTTGAGTAAGCGGCCTCGTTCTGGGTTTGGGGTAGTTTGAAAGTTTTGAACGAGACTGAGCCTGTATACTCAAGAATTGACTTATAATACACATGGGGTGCAGTCACGTCCCATGGTTTGAAAAACCATCCAGAAAATAATTTCTTTAAAGCAACGAAGGGATCCTGGTTGTAGAATCCATCTTCGAGGTTTGAAATAATCTGGAAATGGGGTTTTGTAAAATACTCAGCTTTCTTTTGAAAAGCTGGTTTGATTCCAATTATATCTTCAAGTCTTGAGATAGATTTTCTCAAGGACGGAAGTTTGCAAATTTGTTTCTTCGAAGAGACTTTTGAAATCAATTTTGAAGGAGTTTGGGGTTTTGAATTTTCTCCTTCGATTTGCAAAACAAAGTTTGAGGAATCCATACCTGAGCATCCAGGTTGTGAACTCTGGACCTGTTTGGAGACCTGCTGAAGTGCCTTCAGTATTTCTGGAGAATGGGCGAGAGACTCGACCCACTTCTGCACTTCAGGTTTGGTGTCCTCCTTCGGAGGAGATGAAGCTGTTGCTTCATCTTCCACGGTTGCTTCGTACTATGATTTGATTGGCTTTGGAGCCAATAATTCTTGAACCTTCTCCTTGCCCTTCTTTCTGGGAGGCATGTTGCAGAGAGGTTCCTTGCAAGAAGTCCCGTGTGAGGAAGTCGGGAAGTGAGTTATCCTCACCTTTTATATATTCCATTTCGAAATCAAATACTGATAAGATCGCCCGCCATCTGGTAAAGATCTGTTTGCTTGCGACGTTCTGGACGTCCTTTTTGAGGATGTGTTTGGCAGTTTTGCAGTCGACTCTGAGAAGGAATCTTTGATTCAGAAGATCGGACTGGAATTTGGTTATGGATTGGACAATCGCGAATATTTCTTTATTGATTGTCGAATAGTTTTGTTGGGTTTGAGTCCAGTGTCCGGATGTGAACTGGATCACTGTTTCTGATTTGGGTTGAGACTGTTTGGATTGGGCCAAATAATGTTCAAGTGTTTGGGCTTGAGTTTGCTTTAGAATACCACCGTAACCAAGTTCGGAGGCATCGGTCTCAACAATCTTGAATAGGTTTGGATTTGCAAGGGATAGTTTGGACTTGGCTTTTAATTTGTTTCACAACATTGGTGTGGGCTTGGGTCCACGGTTTTGAATTCTTTTTGAGTCTGTCGTGGAGTGGTTTTGCGATTTGGTTCAAGTTTGGGCAAAAGTCTAAGACATAGTTTAGACTACCTAGGAATCTTTGGAGTTGGACTTTGTCTAGAATTTGATCCGGGAACCTAGACGCGAATTCTATGGACCTTTCGATAGGTATAATAGTACCCGACTCGATATAATTTCCTAAGAATCTAACTCTAGTCTAGGCTAAGGATATTTTGGGCCTAGGCACAACTAACCCACTATGTTTGGCGACACTAAGGAACGTCCTAAGATGTCGGAAATGCTGATCTATACTATTTGAGTATACTAAGACATCGTCTATGTATACAATGCAGAAATTTGAATATGGATTAAAAATTTCATTCATAATCCTTTGAAATTCTGAAGGGGCATTTTTTAATCCGAAAGGCATTACATTCCACTTGTATTGGCAAAACGGTACCGTAAATGCGGTTTTGTATCGGTCTTTTGGATTAATTTAAATTTGCCAAAAACCATATTTGAGATCAAATTTTGAAAAGATTAATGCCGAATATAATCTTTGCAACAAATCTTTTTTATTTGGGATTGGATATCTTATCCATTTGAGAGCGTCATTTAAAGGCTTGTAATTAATTACTAACCTAGGGGTTCCACGTTCTATTTCAGAATTTTTGTTAACATAAAACGCTGCGCAAGACCAGGGTGATCTAGACTTAGAAATTAATTCTTTTGATTCTAAATCTTTGATTTCCTTTTTGCAGTGTTTTATTAATTCCGAATTCATTTGAATTGGCCTAGCTTTTGTTGGTATAAATTTTTCACTGAAATTATCTTCGTAAGGAAGATCTATCATGTGATTTTTCCTAGACCAAAAAGCATTTGGAAGATCTGAACAGATCTCTTTTTCGATTTGATTCCTAATTTGGTCAATTTTATCCCTAACCAATTTTGTTTCTAATTGATTTTGGATTCTGGATAAATTGATGTTTTGCTTTAAGAAATTCAAATCTCTTTGTTTTCCTTGGATAAGGAGATTGATTTGATTTTTGTAAATCGAGTTTACCTTTAACAAATTGAGGTTTCTCGTTCTAGGGATTTCTAAAAAGGAAAGTGTAATTTTTGTTCCTTTTATTTTGAAAGAAATTCCTAATAAACCTACTTTGTAAGGCGTAATCAGATTTATGAAAGGTGTACCTAGGATAACGCTTTGACTAATGTCTCGAGTTATCAGATAGGTTGATTTTATTTGCAAGTTGTTACAAATTAAATCGGCCTCACATTTATGTTTGATTTTGAGTCTGGAGCTGTTTGGTATAGACAATTTCTCATTTGTTTTGGAAAGGTATTTTCTAGGTATAATACCTTCTTTGATACAATTTAGGTCAGCACCGGTATCAAATAGTGCAACCGTATTAATTTGAAAATCATCAGATAACCTAAGGATTATACTAATGAGATATTTCCTAGAAGTAACTTCTTTTAATACTTTAAGAAAATCTCCAGGGATCATTTCATTTGGAATCTGTTCATCTTCAGATATTTCAGGTTCACTTGATTTTGGAGATGAATTTTGCAATTGTTTTGATAACAATATTTGAATTATTTGACCATCAGATTCTTGTTTTTGTTTTAAAGATTTTAATTCTTTTTTAACTTCTTTGATCTCATGTTGGAGTTCAGAAGTTGTTGGGATTAAATTCTTTAATTTTGTTTGTTAAGAATCTTTGTCAAATCATATACATTTGTTGGTTTTGACGGAATGTTTGACATTACAGGTTTTGGTGGTTCATTTGGTTCGATTGACTCCGTTAATTTTTCAAGATATTCCTTTTGTTTTAATGGGTCAGGAATTAAATGAACTATGTCTAAATCCATTTTTTGTTCTTTGGTCAAAACATTCATTTGATTTTCAATGGCTTCTTCTTCTGGGTCAGAAGAGCGATATGAAGAAGATGATTCAGTTATGATTTCATCTAATTCTGGGTTTTCGTTTTCTTCCTCAGATGATACTAGTAGGTTTTGGATTTTTTCCCTAGTTTCTTCATCTAAGTCTAATTCACGAATTTGTTTGTTTAATTTGCAAAATCTTTGAGTGTGTCCAATTTTTCCACAGTTGTAGCATTTGAAGTTGTTGTACCTATTCCCATTCCCGGGGTTTTTTGAAGAAGAAACTGCAGGTTTCTTACCCTTGGGTTTTGATTTCTGGTAATAGGGTATTTGTTTTTGATTCTGCGGAGCAGGCAAATATTTTTGTTTTGATTTTTTGCGGTAACTAGGTTTACAATTCCCAGAAATTTTTTGTTTGTTTGATGTTCCTAGAATATCGAATTGTTTGCAGAATGATCCTAGTTCCTGTTTGGTTTTATTTATCTTCTATTTGAGATGTTTTTGGAGTTTTAAATCTTGATAGATTTTTAAACCCTCTTTTTGGGTGAAGCTTATTAACTCACCGTAAGTAAATTTATTATATGGAATTTGGTTGCCATGGGCTTCTTTAATTTTGTTCCTAACCTTTTCTCCTCATAAGGGAGGTAATCCGGCTAAGAATTTTTCTTTCCAGAATGGCTGGTTTGAATCTTCCCTAAGCATGACTCTAGTTAGGAAAGTGTTTTTGTACCACTGGAAATCAGTAAAGTGTTTACACCTAAGGTTTGAAAGAAGTTCTGTGTTTTTGTCTTTGAGATGCGATGGGTCACCTACAAAGTGCAGGGATATGGCAAAAATAAGAGATGCGACAGCATCAGATATTGGTTCACTGTTTTCAAAGATGATTTCATCATTTTCATCTAATTTAATGGCGTCTAAAATTTGAGTTTGTTCTTCTGATGTTAAGTGGAAATCCCACCAACCTTTGAGTTGTCCTGAGAACCCTGCTATCAAGAGTTCTGCTATGGTTCTATCAGAAGTATTGATTTGGGTTTTATATGCATTTGCGGCCATGGTCATTTGTTGTAACAGGCCTAAAATTTGATATTTAGACAGTCCATCTATGTTCCATTTGTATAAAGAATTGGCTTTATAGTTGGGCTGAACCAGTTTGTTGGGCCTAACTTCAAGGCCGAGGTCAGGTGCGGTTTGTCTAGGTATTATGGACCTAGATCACATTGGGTCACCTAAATGGGCTATTACAGGCTCTACAGGCTCTTGTGCCTCGTCAGACTCTGTTTGATCCGTTTGGTTTACCATGTTGATTTGGGCTATTTGATTAGGTGTATCAGGGACCTGATTTTGGTTTTGGCTTGACGAATTCGAAGGAGCTACAAGATCTAATTTGTCTTTTATAGCCTTAACGAATTCATCTTTTCCAGTTTGAATTTCCTTTTGACTGGATTTTGATAATTCAAAAGGTTTAAATACTGGCATTTTCTTTTGTTCTGATTTTTTATTTTCAGAAACAATTTGAATTGCCGGTAATATTGTCTTTTTAATTTGTTTGTCCAGTTTTACCAATTGAGTGCCAATTGTGTTAAGATGAATGTTGGTATAATTGTTTTTTAGAATAATGTTTTTTGTGTTTTCTGATTCATCTTCTTTTGGCATTCTTAATGGTTATAATTCTAGGGTGTTTTCCCCAGCACTCATTTGGGTGTTTTGCAGAGGCGGATGTTCTGTTTCAACCGTTCCTCTTTCAGTTTTCCAAGTTTTGGTTTTGTTTCGAGTGGTTACTGGTTTCATTGATTTGAATGGCAATGGTATGCCATTGTTTGCCAGTTCAATTTCTAACCAATCGAAAAACATTATTTTGATTTTGTATTCCTACATAAATTTGTAATAATCTTCTTGAATTCCATGTCTTTCTTCCATCAGATTTTTGAAGAACCAGTTTCTCTTTTTGGTGTTCTTTTCTGAATAGAAGTCTTTTTTTGAAGAATTCTTTGTCAATTACAAATTCTTTTTCAAGAACATTTAATTGGTTTTTAGTTATATCTGACAGGCTAGGAGAATGCGGAGGTGTTTCAATTTCTTGATTTGTTTGTTCCGATTCTTCATCTTTTTGCTTTTGATAGTTTGCTTTAAGAATTCTAGTCTGATAATTTGCATTCCTAAACGATTGTCTAGGTGTTTCATCTATCGAATTCCTTTTTTGAGGTTTTTCTTCCAATTCAATTACTTTAGGAAGGTTCACGACTTTTCCTAAATCTATGGTGGAAGAGGTCGAGGCGTCATCCTTTATTTTAAGGTTGGGACTCCTACGAAAACTGAGTTTGATAGTTCCATCATCGAGTTGGGTTATTCGATTAATATTTGTGTTTGGTTTTAGAATTACCGGTTTGTTTTTATCTTCCTTGGGTGGTAAGGCCTTTTCTATAGTCCAATCCTCAAGGACTTCTACCTCATTCCATTTGATTGTTTTTCGGACGACTATGTTTGATTTTGATTTGTCTGTTTGCAAAACTAAGGTTTCACCTTTTTGCTTTTGAATTTTAGCATTTGTTTTGAATGCCGTTTTTGCTACCTTATAGTGAATCCTATAGATTACAGCTACAGGCACAAATCCTTCAAGCATTTCATAACCATGAGTTTTAATTTGCAAGGTTAAAGCATGCATAATATTTGGATCAGTAAGCGAAGGAGCAAAGTTTGGAAAGCAATTAAAAAATATAGGACCAGCACAAAGACTCAACTCTACAGTTCCTATCATGGAATCCGCAAAGTTCTTCATCTTACCATCTTTAAGGACAATTAAGATTGAAGTGTTTAGGCCTTCTCTAGTTAAAGATTTGAATCCTACTTGGACTAATCCTAAGTGGATGTATTTGAATCCATTTCTCCTATGTTTTTTGATTGATTCTTTTGATAGGAGTTGAATTGTTTCGAAAGGTTTGCTAATTTGAATGTCACATTCCTCAGTTTTGATTACATAATTTGTTTGAAGAATGTTCCAGTTTGATGTCCTATAGACCATTTCCTTTTAAAATTTAGGAAGTTTCCAATTATCTATGGATCCTTCAAAGTTTTCAAATTCATATTCTTCAGTTTGTCTGTTTGAATCTCTAAGTTCTAAGTCGTTCCTAGAACCTGAGTTAGAAGAACTAGAAGATCGAGAAAATAAATGCATGTTTTCTACCCTATCCTTGTGTAAACGACTTTCGACCCCGATACCTGTTGGACTTACATCTCTACACTCAACGAGACTTACACCCGACAACAAAGTAAGGGCTTACCTCATGGCCTACACAATATTCAGATAGATAGATACACTTACCCCTCTCACAAGATAATCCCACAGGCTCTGATATATATATATATATATTAATTTTGTGATCTTGTAAATATTAAGAGTTAACTTTTATTAAATAATAAATGAAAATTTTAGTGTGTTATGGTTAAAAGGATAGAAATTAGGAAACACATGTACAAAAGATGACCTCAAATGAAGCAAAAAAAGGTTTAAAACCTTGATGAGAAAGAACTTAAAACTAACCTTATATAGTTTTATATAAAATTAAATAATTAATTTATTTTTTATAAGAATCATAATGTATTAATATGGGTGATGATTATTAATAATTTCTTCCAAAGACACCCTAAAAGTTTTATTTTAATGTTTCTCTTAATCATGAAGGAGATGGAGGGGGTTTTCTATCAAGAGCATTTTAGGGATTAAACAAGAAAGGGGAAATAAGTGAAAAAAATGGAGAGAATGATAAATAATATAGGTAAGGATAAATTAGTCATATCATAGGTAAATAATTGGTTTTTTAAAAGTTAACAAAAACTTAATGGATAATATAAATGGAGGGTTACTTGGTGAGTAACTCTCAAAACTTAAGGTTATATGTAACACCCCCAAAATTCACTACTAAAAAATTTCGTTTTATTTGAAAGAGTTAGCGGAAGAAAATTATAAAATCGTGAATCTTGGGGATATTATCGCCACACTTAGTACCAGACCGGTTCACTCATACCGTTCCAGTACTAAGTGCTAAGGCTAAAGGAAAATGAAATACAATTTGCAAGAAATTCAACATACTTAAATTAGAGTAGCGTATCAAATCATTTACAAGAATAAAATCCACCAATAGAGGTTACTTTAACAACATTAACATTTTAAAACCAAGAATTTAAATGAGAAAGAGAAAAATCCCTAACAGTATCGGATAATTCATTACTCTCTTTCTCGTAGCCCACTTGAGTAGCACCTGAAAAGATCTGCAAGGGCACTACCCATTGAATAGGCAGGGGCCCCACAAAGGGAATCCCTTCAGTACTATGGTACTGAGTAACCCTTTAATACCACACTTAAAAACAGGCCCGCAATGCAACACATAATGCAAGCTATATACATATGAAATCAGAGGTGCATACATAACAATCACACATATAACAAGTTATAATTCACGATCGATGCTTTTGGGCCTTAAGCCATGTCATAGTGTAAAATCAATACATTTGGGCCTTAAGCCATTATTCCATCACCATTCACTCAATCTCATATTTTATATCCATGTGAGTGCGAGAACCCCACTATTATAGCCGGTGGATCGGTCACTTATAGGGTAGAACGCGCCTAACCACTATTATATGCCAGTGGATCGGTCTCCAGGGCAAAACGCTCCTGGCCACTATTATTCATCGGTGGACCGGTCTGGCCCCGACTCACATGGTGCTCCACTATAAGTGATTAGTATTTTTCCATAACTTCATTCACATACATAACTAGTTTTATTGAGCTCTGGACCCCCATTTTTATTGCCGGTGGACCGGAATATATATAAAGTCATCATCCAGGGCAAAACGCTCCTGGGCCACTATTATATCTGGTGGACCGGTACTTATAATCACTTGCCAGGGCAACACGCTCCTGGGCCACTATTATATCCGGTGGATCGGTACTCATAATCACTTGTCAGGGCAACATGCTCCTGGGCCACTATTATAACCGGTGGATCGGTACTCAATATCATAAGTCATCTGGGACCGGCTCATTAATACTTCACTTTCATTATTAGTATCTTTCCTTTCCTTAATCAGCACAACAATTATATTTATTTGCCTCGGACGGGAGATCAATAACCCGGGACACAAAGGTACACCGATCGTACCGATGCATATAAACTACTCAGTACCCTTTAACCACGAACCCAAGGACGTAAAGGTACCCTGGTTGTACTGGTGCATAAAGCTACTCAGTACCCTACCGATAAGGACACCTAATCCATAAAAATGCATACCCCCTAACTAGGTCCGTAGAGCTAGAAAGAGTAAGATATAGGGCCTGGCTGGGGCACAAAGGCACACCAGCAAATACCAGAATAATCGTGGACTAAACCACATCTTTAGGGTAGCGACCCCTAAAGAGTCACCATTCCCGATCTCGAGGTCTTTCACTTTAAGTATTAGTGTCTTAATTAAAGTGATCACAAAAGGCATAATAATCATATACTTATCCACTTTCAATCGTTCCGATATCATTAGTCGTTTCTTATTCAGACGGTTATCCAAGCTATCACAGAGAAACCATTAAGGCCATACTAATTATCAAATACTCTTACTTGGCTAATCCGCATTACTTGAATCATATCATGAAATTCCACAGTCACAATGACATGTTAGATACAAATTACTTATTTACCCCTTACTTATATAATTGCTAAGTCATCCCTTCCTTACTTGACAAATTACCATATTATCCTTTAGGTTGCATAATTGCCAAATTACCCCTTATCCAATTTAGGTTACCAAGTTATCCCCTACACTTTTTAGATCACCATTCACCCCTCATAATTGTTAACCTTAACATTTCCCTTTTTGGTTGGTTAGATTACAAAATTGCCCTTCTCCTTTGTTATAATTACTAAATTGCCCTTGAGTTGGATAAATTACCAAATTACCATCCTTCATTATCATAATTACTATTTTGCCCCTTTAGTTGGTTAAATAATTACCAATTTACCCTTTAGTTGGATAAATTACCAAATTGCCCTTCTCCTTTATCATAATTACCATTCTACCCCTCTCAATTAATATAATTACCATTTTACCCTTTTCAGTTATTATAAATCCCAAATTACCCTTCTTCATAATTACACTTATTAATTTACCCTTTTCTATAATTATAATTACCAATTTACCCTTCTCCATATTTATACTTATAAATTTCCCCTTCTCCATATTTATAATTATCAATTTACCCTTCTCCATATTTATAATTACTAATTTACCCTTCTCCATTCTTATAATTACTATATTGCCCTTCTCCATTATTAAAATTACCATAATGCCCTTTTATTGATTAATTTACCAAATTACCCTTCTCTATTATCATAATTATCCAATTACCCTTTTATAATCATAATTTAATTACCAATTTATCCTTCGTAGTTATTATTATTACCAAGTTACCCCTTACTCCCAAGTTTACCATAATATCCTTTTATTTACAAAATTACTCTTCTACCCCTTACTTCCAAATTACTATAATATCATTTTATTTATGAAAAGTACCATTTTTCCCCTTACATCAAATTTTACCACATTACCCTTTTGCTTGCAAATTACCACAATACCCTTTACTTCCCAAAAATTACTATTTTACCCCTTACTTCCAAAATTACCATTCTTACCACTTATAAAATTACTATATTGCCCTTTGACTCCAAAATTACCACTTTTCCCCTTTCTCCAAAAATTACCATAATGCCCCCTTATAAAATTATCCTTTTGCCATTTAATCATAAAATTACCATATTGTTCTTTTGCCTCAAAAATTACCATAATACCCTTCTTTCTCACAACTTACAATTTTATCCTTTTACTTATAAAATTATCATTTCACCCCTTTCTTTTGAAATTACCAAAATACCCTTTTGCTTACAAAATTACCGTTTTACCCCTTTCTTTCAAAATTACCAAAATACCCCTTTACTACAAAATTTCCAAAATACCCTTTTCACTTATAAAATTTCCACTTAGCCCCTTTACTACACCACTTTTATGAATTTACCACCACTACATAAAATACTAATATTAGCACTTCATTCTCATCATTTAACTCCACCAACTTGTCATTATTCAACATAATACTCATTAGCAACTACATATATTATGTCACATACTTACATAAGCATATTACTAAAATACCCTTAGACAATAATATTGTTCATACATAAGCAACATAATACATCATAGACAAGCATTTAACATTTCCATCAATAATCAAGCTCCTTCCTTAATTATCATACCTACACATGGCACAAAAGCTATCATACTTTTCTTTTTATCAATCAATATAAACAACCATCTATATATCATGCTAGGCACACAAAACATACATAAAATCATACTAAAATCCCTAATGTGCTAGCATACGTTTTTCCATGCATTTAAGTGAGGATTAACGATTACCTTAATCCCGCAAAAATCAAATCTTACCGATATCCCGGTTAAAGATTCAAGCTTTAATTAGCAACTCAACACCTAAAAATAGTATCAAAGCTTATCATGTTAGAAACAAGAATCCAAGCATAAAACTTTATAAAATTTAATTAATAAAACACTTAACTTAAAATGCTATTATAACTTAAACATTTTGCATTAAAATACTAAATCATGCAGCAGCTCATCCTACTTATGCAGCATGAGCTGCATGCAAAATAAAAAGGGGGAGTCTCGAAGAGGAGGGTGAAGGAAGGCAAAATTAGTTATTTTCGGGTTGGGGTCTTTGGGCTAGAAAAGAGGGTAGATGGGGGAGGTTTCAAGGCAAGGGAATGGTGCAGGAGTGAAGAGAGGGTGTAGGTGGTGGCTGGGGATGGTTTCACGGCGGCAGAGGGCGGAGGAGACGACGGTGGCTAGGCGGCGAAGTTGGCTGCTGAGATGGGTCGAGGTGGAGGGGCTGAGAAGGAAGGAAAAGGGGAGGGAAAAATGGAGGGGTGCAAGGGCTGTTTTTGACCAACTAATGCATGGTGGTGATAGAGGGGGTTGCAGGGTGTCGAACGGTGGGTTGGGTGGCGGCAGAGGTGGTCGGACGGCGGCGAACGGGGCGGTTGTAGGTGGCTTGGCGATAAGGGGGAAAAATGGGGAGAAAAAGGAAGGGGTGGAGAAGAGAGGAAGTGCAGGGCTCGAGGGGTGGCGTGATGGTGTAGGGCAGTAGGAGGTGGTGGTAGAAGGCGGCGCAAGGGGTCAGTGCGGCGTTTGGAGCGGCGGCGAGCAAAAATGGGAAAAAATGGGGGGAGAAGGAAGGAGAGAAGAGGGAGCTCGGGGAAGGAGAAGAGGGCTTGAAAATGGGGCAGAAGGAAGCTGGAGAGATGAAGAAAAAGGAGAGGGAGAAGAGAGGGGGAGTAGGTGGCCGATTGGGCTGTAGTAGGGTGGCAGTGGCAGTCAGGTGGTAGGGAGAGGGAAGGGGAGAAGAGGGAAAGGAAGAGGGGCACGCGGGCTGTGGTACAGGGACGGTTTGGTTCGAATTAGGAAAGAAAATGACGGGGAAGAGAGGAAGAGAGAGGGCAGGGAGGTAGGTGGTGGCCGGGCATGGCAGTTGCAGGTGGTGGCGTGCTCGACCAAGGCAGAAATGGTGGTCGAGCGTGGAAGAAGAGAGAAAGGAAGGGGGAGGTGCGAGTGGGCGGTTGGACCGGCGCAGGAAAGAAGAGCAAGCCTGTCGGTCTGGAAAAGAAAAAGAAAGGAGGGCGACTGGGCTGCGTCACACGGGCCACGCGGGAGAGGGAGAGATGGGCCTGGCCCAAGCGCGCAGGGGAGGGGGAGATGCAGACCGGTGCAGGCGGCCCAAGAAGGAGAAAAAGGAAAAGAGAAGAAAGAAGAAAAAAAAGGAGAAGGAAAAGAAAAGGGGAAAGAAAAAGGGAAATGAGAAAATAGGGAAAATAAAATAAATTAATTTATAAAGTCATAAAATGTAATATTCTTGATAAATTATTTAATTTAATATTTTAATTCATTATAATCCAATATATTAGTTTAAAAAAAAGGGATAAAGTTAGTAAAATATTAGTTTGGAAAATTATTTAAATAAAAATAGCATGATAAAATAACAAATTATCTATTTTAATTTACTAAATATTTCCGTCCAAATTTATATACTCAAAAATCCATAAATTAATTGAATTAAATAATTTTAAAGGCTAATTTATTTCAAATAAAAGCTATTTATTAAATTATAGGTTTTCGAAATTTTTGGGGGATTACATTATATCATATATTATACTTAAAGTTAAGGTTATATTGCACATTTTTCCAAATATACTTTATAGAGAATATGTGTTTACTTTTGATGTTTGATACACAAGTGAGGGAAGGGAATTCACCTATGTGTAGGGCTATAAATGACTCGAACTGGTTTACCAGAAGCTTAATTTAGCTCGTTCATTCAATTAAATGGGTCACGTCTAAGTCTTAGTTTTAGGCTCATTTATAAATAATAAAGAACTAAAAAGGTTTAGCTCACCTCAGTTATGGTCTAAGCTCGTGAACTCAGCTCATTAAAAGCTTAGTTCGGTTCATTTGTTTAGTTAAATGAGTCAAGCCTGAACTTTATTTTAGTCTCATTTATTAAATAAGCTAAGCTTAAGGTTGGTGAAGTTTGGTTCAAGTCAATTCATTTACAACCCTACCTAACGTCAATAATGGAAATTAAACTTAAACCTCCTACTTAGCATTAAGGACTGACAACAACTAGGGCCACGATAACTTTCTTATGATATGTATTTAATTATGATGCTCCACCAAGTAAGTTTTATATAAACTTATCATAAATATTTTTTTTAACCTTTTTAGTGTGAATGTCTTTAGTAAGTAGCCAAATAACATAAAAAAATACAATAAAATTAAATTCATAAGATTTATGATATGACTAATGCATGCCTTCTCTTGAATAAATTAAAATATAAGAATATATATATATATATATATATATATATATATATATATATATATATATATATATATATGCATTTTGAATTTATAATATGTTCATGTACATGTGTGTGTGTCTTAATTTGAAATTATTACAATGATATTAACAAAACCAATAATATAAAATTAAAACATTCAATCTCCACATATTGTGTTTTTCTTCATATGGATCTCCTAGGGGAAATCCCATATTTGCATTAAAAAGCAATATCATCTAAGAAGTATTTACTATAAGTAGTATAAAGGACAAGTTTTATTTGGATATTGTTGGATGCAAAGTTCAATAAATTGAAAAATGGCAAGATTGACTAATACACCCAATTTTCAAGAACCCTATGATAATAACTACACACACAAAATATTCCTAGGTTCAAATATGCAATTAAATGAACTGTTTAAACTAAGAAATAAAACTTTACCATGACGAGTGGAGAAGGAATGAGAATCAAAACATACACAAACAACAACAAAGAAATAGAGAGAAAAATAATTGAGATTCAGCAAGCTAATAATTTTATTAACTTGTATCAAGCATACAATCTATCTTAGACTTCCTTAAGATTATGTATTTATATATAAGAAGAAAAAAGGGGTTTAGCTAGCCATTAGAACTAGTAATAGAATTTAACTAACTTAACTAGCCCTAAGAACCCCCTAATATGATCAGTCAAGAGTCTGTTATAAGGGATATAACAACTTCTCTTTGGATGGTCATGCAAGCCTTATTATGGGATTTATCTGTGTGCCTCTAAGTACAAACAACCTCATAAGATGTGTATCCACTCCTAAAAATTCTCCACCTTGGACATACATCTTTATAATTAACTTACATAACCCATTAACTCTAAAAGTTCACACACCCTAGCACCACTCAAGTCTTTAGTGAGCAAATCAACCATGTTATATTTAGTTGCTACTTTCACCAACCTGATCTTAACTCCTGAGATTAATTATCTAATAAAACAATGCCTTACATCAAGATGTTTGGTATTCCCATGGTTCATTGGGTTTTTGCTTAGATAAATGGAACTTTAATTGTTACATAACACACTAACTAACTTTTGAACAACCCCAAATTCATTTATCAAACCCTTTAACTACATAGCCTACTTGATTGCCTCTCTACAAGCAATGTATTTAGATTTAGTTGAGAAAAAAATACTATATTATATAGTGATGCTTTTCAGCTTATTTTATTTTAACTAAGCTGGAAGACATACCTAGAATGATAGTGTAACACCCCACCATCTTTACGTCAATCATAAGGAAAAACAGTTAGAAAATTTAAAACATGATTAGAAAGAGATGAGACAACTTTTTATACATCAAATAAGTGTTTGGAGATTAACTCAGATTACAATATCAAAATATAACAAAAAAGGGATCCCATGGAACTAAGAGTCCAAAAAGGTATCCGGGTAAAAACTATCATCTGGATAACATGACTCTACGCCCAACCCTGATATGAATGAATCACTCCTCCACATATATCGCATCAAAAGCTGCAAAATCATCCACCTGGTCCTCATTGACTTACACATAAACATCTGGGTCGTCTACTCATTGGAATGAGCAGCACCCATAAAACGGATGATCAGTATGCTACATAGTAAGTAAGGTAACGATATGGTCAAGTAGGGTTACACATAATACAAGAATTCTCATAAGCAAATCATACATGCGTAAATCAAAGAATGCCAAAAAAATATTGATTCCGGGTCTTTCATTAGATATACCATATTCTAATCTTTTATCTACGTTGAGTTTAAGGACCCCAATATTCTTAAACCGGTGGAACGGTTTGAAACACCTCTCGAGGACAACACACCCGAGCCAATATTATTATCCGGTGGAACAGAGCCAACACCTCTCAGAGTAAAATACTCCCGAGCCACTATTCATTAAACCAGTGGAACGGTCTGAAACACCTCTCGGGGACAACACACCCGAGCTACTATTATTATCCGGTGGAACAGACTCAACACCTCGGTCCTGACTCACGTAGTCTTTTGCTTTAAATGATTAGTATCTTTCCATTTATACTTTAACTCTTAATTGTATTTTCCTTCATATTGAGTATGGGGCCCCACTATTCTTAATCCGGTGGAATGGACTGGAGCACCTCTTGGGGACAACACACCCAAGCCACTATTATTATCCCGTGGAACAGAGCTATATAAATACCTTGGCCCGACTCAAGTGACCTTTCACTTTAAATGATTAGTATCTTATTCAAAGTTGATTGTATATTATCATGCCAAACTCAAGACATACAATTAAACACATAAGTATGACCAAGTAATTATCCTTAAATGACCATAATACCCTCAGGGTAATCAAGACAATCGTATTCTCCCAAAGCCTTATAAAACCCAAAGCATATACATTTACAATCATTAACAAAAGTACATATCCTTAGTTTCCCATAGATATCTTGTATCCAATATTATACCAAAATATGAACTTACATAATTTCAATGTAATACCCGAATAATTTGCTTAACCTAATCCCATATCAATAGCCCTAATTTGACTCTAATCTCAAGAAATATTATTGTTAGCCTTAACCAAATTTCTTAATCCCAAAACTTTAACAGAAAATTGAAACCTTAATTCGGATAAATCGAATATTCGTAAACCAAAATTGAAACCCGCTAAAATTTCTACTAATTTAAATTATTTGGCTAATCCCAAAATTCCTAATCTAATCCTAATTCCCTAACCTTTCTCCTTTTCTTTTCTTCCTTTCTTCTCTTATCTTCCTTTCTTCTTTTCTTTTCTTTTCTCTTTTTCTCTACGCCGAAATTTTTTTGGTGTGAGAATTTTTGCTTCTCCTACACATGCACCCCCTCCACTTGCCTCCCTCATGCTCCTCTCATTATCACCTGCCAACCCTACCACTCCCGCGTGTTGCCCCATCTTCTTCTTCTCCTCCTCCTCCTCCTTCTTCTTCTCTTCTCCATGCTACCGCCCTATTTTTTTCGCAGCCATCACCCTACCAGCTTGCCACCTTCTTCTTCCTTCTTCTTTCTTCTTCTCCCTGCCTTCTCCTCCCATGCATGTTTTCTTCTCCATCATTATCCCCTCTCGTGCCTCTGTTTGACTCCCATCCATCTCAACCATCGCCATCTCCTATATCCTTTTCTTTATTCTTTCTTCTTCTTCTTCTCGGCAGAACCATTATCACTGTCAACACCCCTACCTTTTTTTTCCTCTAAAGCACGCCACCTACTTGTATAACTACCCCTCCAACCCTCCATTTTATTATCATCCATCAGCTCCTTGACCTTCTTCTCTTCTCCCTTCTCCTTTCCCCTTCTTCTTCCTCCTTCTTCCCTGTTTTCAGCATCCACACCACCCAATCCACCACCAAGCACCACCCAATCCACCACTAACCGCCCTTTGGCCTGTGGACCGACCACCAAGGTTGCCCCAACCTTCCCCCTTCGTCGCCGACCATCGTCACCGACTGTTGCTTATTTTCCCTTCTTTTTCCCTGCGTTCATCGTAGAGTTTTTGAGTGCACGGCCTTGCAAACCCTCAAATACCCTATTGCACAGCCGTGCAACCCTTACACCTTCTAGTCGGGCATATTTTTTTTCCCTCGACCAGTGCTACATAGCCATGCAATTCTCGCATCGCCTAGCAGTGCGTCTTTTCTTCCTTCAACCTGTTGTACACCGTTGCTGCACAACCGTGCAACTCTTGCACCACCTGGCCGTGCAACTTCCCATTTTAGCTGTCCAACCTTATTTTCACCCCAAATCTTGTCCAAACACCACCAAAATTTAACCATAGCTCCACCACACACTCTTCTACACTCCCATACAATTCAAGTTTCCTTTTGACTTTGGTAAATTCTAGTTTTACCCTTCTCTACCACAATCTTCCTCTTAATTTTTAACCTCTGATCCTAATCATATGTTATCTTGTTTTCATAGGTGATTTTCCCGTGATCTCGGATGAGGTATAGGATTTATGTGTATAGAGCCTGGTGTCCTTATCGGTAAGGATACACGTCATAGCTAGGGATTTATGTGATAATTGTATTGTTGATATATACTTTTTGTGTTGAGTATGTTGTATTGAGTAATTTAATTATGCAAATGCTATGAAATGATATTCTTGAGAGTAATGAAATTATTTAAGTTCGTATTTGGGTATAATATTGGATACAAGATATATATGGGAAACTAAGGATATGCACTTCGGATAATGATTGTAAATGTATATGATTTGGGTTTTATAAGGCTCTGGGAGAATACGATTTTCTTGATTACTCTGAGGGTATTATGGTCATTTAAGGATAATTACGTGGTTATACTTATGTGTTTAATTGTATGTCTTGAGTTTGGCATGATAATATACAATCAACTTTGAATAAGATACTAATCATTTAAAGCGAAAGATCACTTAAGTCGGGCCAAGGTGTTTATATGGTTCTATTCCACCAGATAATAATAGTGCTTGGGTGTGTTGTCCCCGAGAGGTGCTCCAGTCCGTTCCACCAGATTAAGAATAGTGGGGCCCCATACTCAATGTGAAGAAAAATACAATTAAGAGTTAAAGTATAAATGGAAAGATAGTAATCATTTAAAGCGAAAGACTACATGAGTTAGGACTGAGGTGTTGAGTTTTGAAATGCCCCGAAAAATTCTAATCTAAAATATTATATTTAAATGAGTTTTTATCATAAAGATTAATTAAATAAATTATTTGATTAAAATAAAAGGAAATTAATTAGGGAAAATCAAGAATAAATTTATAAGTATGATAATTAAGAGAAATTGGGTATTTTATCTAATTAAGGATTTGTATTTTAGAAATTAACTAAAAAATTATTTTATTTAAAATAATGAGGAGAAAATAGTTTCAAATTAATGTTAATTTTATAAATAAATTAATGGAAGAAAATTAGGGTGTTTTGCTAATTAAAATGGAATTTATGGAAAATATTTTAAATATCCTAATTTAGCCTAAAAAGGGATTTAAATTTTATTTTATTTAAATATTATATTTTTAAATATTCTAAATATTCAGATTAATTTAATTGACCCTAACCTAATTATTTTCTCCTTTCCTTTTTCCCTTTTTCTTTTTCTTTCTTCCTTTTTCCTTTTCTTTTTCTTTCTTTTTCTTATTTTTCTTTTTCCTCTTCTTTTTCCCCGGTTGGGCTGCCCTCTCCCGCGACCCAATCTTTTTCCCTTCTTTCTTTCCTTCGGCCCAGCCCGCGCGGCGTCTTCCTTCTGCCGTCTCTGCGCTGCGTTTTGATCCATTTACCACCGAAACTCACCGTTTAATTTAATCCATTACCCTCGCGCCCGCGCGTCCTCCTTCCGCCTTGTGTCGCGCCGCGTTTTGCCTTCTTTACCACCGAAACTCACCGTTTCATTTAATGACGCCCTCGACCGCGCGCGAATCGGCCCGGTTCTTCCCCTTTTCTTTTCTTTTCCCGGCCGACCCGACCGCCTCCCTTCCTTCTTCCTTCTTCCTCCTTCCTCCTCCGTCGCTGCGACGCAAGCTCCCTCCCCCGTCAATGGCTTCTCCTGCTACGGTGATTAATACCGTCTGTTTCTTGCCTCATTGTCTTCCTCTTAACTCCAGAAATAAACTTTCATAATTTTCGTGCGTTAAATCTCGCCCGTTTCCTCTCTCCAGCCCCGCGAAAATTCGAAGCAAACCAAACGTCGACCGATCAATTACCGCCACCGGCCACCCAAATTATTGCAATTAAAACTTCCATGTCGACCTCCAGCTCCCCATTATCCATTCCAACATCTATAAATAGCCTTCTTGTAGAAGTTTTGGAATACTTTTCTTCCCCGAAACCCTCGGCCCGAGCTGCCGCCACCCCAACTTCAGACGCCTTTTCCGCCGCCTTCAGCCAACCTCAGTGCCACCGAAACATTCCATTCTCTTCCCTGAAAGTTAATCTAATTAACTAAACCATTTTCACCTCTCGATTCTTCTTGTACGAGCATCAATAATCATGCAAAGTTGGATGCTCGTTTCGCCGGAATTTTGACCCCGAAGCCTTAAACCGCCTTCCACCGCCGTGCGCCGCCACCTTTGGCTGCACCACCACCATCATTTTGTCCCTCTCCTCTTGGGCAACAATAAACACCTCTTATATCACCTCAATTCTCCCTATCTTTTTCCCAACATCCATCTTTCTCTTTGTTTTTCTATTTTTCCGGCCACCGCCGCCGCCGCCGTGAACCACCGCCGGTGCCACCTATCCCCACCAGCTTAAGGTTGAACCCTAGACCCTCTCAACCATTTTCCATATTATTATAAGCCTTGGTTTAATTTATTTCAATTATTTGCATATAATTACCATTATTATTATTCTTAATATTTATATTCTTAATATGTTTTATTATTATTTGATGAGAAATTTTATGCTGAATTGTACTTGCAGGATGGAGAGTGGTGATAAAATAATTTTATTGTTAGTTTCGAATTTTAAGTTATTAATTGAATTATTATAGGATTATTATCATTCTTCTTCTTCTTCTTATTATTAATATTATAATTATTAGAATAATTATTATTATCATTTTATTATTTATTCTGGAAAATCTTAGGCCCTAATTTTTTATTAACATTTGCACTTATTTATTTTAGTATTATTATTTCTACTGTTATTATAACCATTAATAATAATATTATTATTATCTTTATTATTTTAATATTATTATATATGTTATTAATTTTATTATTAATATTAAATAAATGGTAAGTCATTATCTATTTGAAAACTTATATTTTATTGTTATTATTATTATTATTATTATTATTATTATTACTATTGTTATTATTATTATTTATATTCTCATTGATAGTAATTTTATTAATTTTGATATTATTATATTAGTATCATTATTATTATTAGGGTAAAGTTTTTAACCCTACATTACCAAGGTTTATAATATCTCTATTATTTTTATGTCTTTAGCAAAGTTAGAATTTTGTTAAGGTTATTATTTGGTCAAAGCTCTAAGGAGGCGTAGGAACGTGCTCCAAGACCGGTGTCGTTTCAGGTAAGGGGTGCTAAGGCCTTTTATGTGCTAATGTGCATTGTGTGATTCATATGCTATGCATTCTATGTTTATGATTATTAATTATGCCGTATAAGATATGACGTGGAGTTGAAGTATGTTTTCGTATGGCATGTGTAATATTTGTGTACGACCCTGTAAGACATGCATGTGAGGATGTTGATATGATTTTATGTGGGAGAAAGGATGAAAAAGGATGATGGAGAAAGAAGTTGATTAAGGGATGTGAGTTGACCTAAGTATTCCATTGATTCATGAGTAAAGGAATAAAATGGAGAATTTTAGGGTTTCGTGTGTGAGAATCTGATTTATGATTTTTGAGGTTTTGTATGTAGAATATAATTTATGGTTTTATATGGGGAAGTTTAATTCATGGTTTTGTATGGTTTTGTGGGAGACAATATAATTTATGATGTTATATGGGGGAATTGAATTTATGGTTTGTTAGGGAGAATCTAATTTAAGACGTTATTTGGGGAGAATGTAATTTATGACATTATATGGGAGAACCTAATTTATGATTTGATTGGGAGAATCTAATTTATGATTTTTTTTGGGGAATCCAATTAATCCAAATTATGGTTTTGCTTGGGAGATTCTAATTTATGATTTTATGTGGGAGAATCTAACTTATAGTCTTGTATGGGAGAATATAATTTGTGGTTATGAAAGGGGAGAATCTTATCAATGGTATTATGTGGAAAAATCTTTGGGTTTTATATGATTTGAATCCTTGTGTTGGTATGGATTGAATTTAGGGTTTTGTGTGAATGAATCTTTGGAATGTATATGGTTTGAATCTAGGGTTTGGTATGAATGAATCTTTGGGTTATGTGGATTGAATTTAGGATTTTGTATGATGAGGTTTTGGGTTTTACATAATGGTTAATGTTTGCATGGTTGAAATTAGGGTTTCACATGGAATTTTAGGGTTTGCATGAAAAAGGTTTGAAGGTTTGTATGGGGAGATTAATGTCTGCATGGGTATGAAATTTACGTGTGGAAAGTTAATTTGGGATGTAAGGACGGTAATGTAAGTGTTGTTTGGGTGTTTGAGCACTTGGGATGAAAAATAGCACGTGGAGCAAATTAAGGGTACGAAGGAGACTAAATTAGGGTTTTGGGATAAAACCCTAGAGTGAGAGGTGAAGTAGAATTGGAGGATAATTGTGAAGGGAGCGATCTATGCATGTCTAGGGTTTGGTGGTAGCACGTGTGTAATTGGTGAATAAAGTATGATGATGAATATGGAATTTATGATTTTTGATTCGTGCATGTGCATGATGAGAGCCTTTGAATAAGATACTTAATACATTAATCACGTAAAGTGGAAGATGTTGAGACGGGCCCAGACCGATCCACCGGCATAATAGTGGCAGGGAATATTTCCCTCGCGACCGATCCACCGGCTAAAATAGTGGCAGGGAATATTTCCCTCGCGACCGATCCACCGGCTATAATAGTGGGGGATCCCGAGCTCAACAAAACAAAACGTTATATGTTGAAAGATATGGGAAGACACTAATCACTTAAAGTGGAACACCGTACGAGAAGGGGCCAGACCGATCCACCGGCTATAATAGTGGCAGGGTATGTTACCCTCGTGACCGATCCACCGACAAAAATAGTGGGGTTCCCGTAATCGTATGGACTTGAATAAAAGTATGGTGTGACATGATTCCTGATAAGAGATAAACTAAGTAATTGAATCAGATTATATACATATGGGCCTTTGTACTTTTACCTAAATTGTTCATATACCTTTATATTGTTATGTTGGATTATGCCCTGTCATTAATCTGCATGGATTATGTGCTTGTGTGTTGGCCTTAGTGCTCGGTTACCTTACTCAGTACGTAGCGTACTGATCACCCTTTTTATGGGTGCTGCTCATTCCCACGAGTAGTATGCCCTTCTGATTTGTGCAGGTGGGCGAGATATCAGTTGGGGCTGAGTGTTGAGCATGTTTGGCTCAAGTTCGAGAGTGTTGTGGCCGTATTCATTCTTTACGAGATTTCATTCCTTTTGTTATTTCTTTGGTATAGTATTTACCATTTTCTGATTCATTACTCGATTGAGTATTTTAATGAACCTTTTATCAGTTGTAAGTTTAATTCTCTTTTGGAAATGAATTACATTTCTTGATGCGTACTCTGATTTTGTTTTACAACCGTTTAATGCTTATTTGGAAATTGGATTGTATTGATTATTTCTTTTCTTAGCCTTAGCACTTGGTACTGGAACGGTCGGAGAGAACCGGTCTAGTACTAAGTGTGGCGGTAACATTTCCAGAATTCACAAGTTTTCAGTGCTTCTAATTTAATTGCTTCCGCTTTTAAAAAAAATTAGTGAATTTTGGGGTGTTACAAGTTTATTCCACCGGATAATAATAGTGGCTTGGGTGTGTTGTCCCCGAGAGGTATTTCACACCGTTCTACATGTTTAAGAATAGTAGGGTCCTTGAACTCAATGTAAATAAAAGATTGGAATGTGGTATATCTAATGAAAGACCTGGAATCAATATTTATCTGACATTCTTTGATTTACGTATATATGATTTTCTTATGAGAATTCTTATAATATGTGTAACCCTGCTTGACTATACCGTTACCTTACTCGGTACATAGCATACTAATCAACTGTTTCATCGGTGCTGCTCAATCCAACGAGTGATTCATTCATATTAGGGTTGGGCGTAGATTCATGTTATCCGGATGATAGTTTTTACCCGGATACCTTTTTGGACTCTTAGTTCCATGAGATCCCTTTTTTGTTATATTTTGATGTTATAATCGAAGTTAATCTCCAAACACTTATTTGATGCATAAAAAGTTATCTCATCTCTTTCTAATCATGTTTTAAATTTTCTAATCATTTTGTCTTGTGATTGACATAAGGATGGTGGGGGTAAGCCAGACTTATGTTAATTACGGTGATAACACCCCAATATTTGATTATATGCTTTTGCTTAAAACGAAAATTTTCGGTAGTAAATTTGGGGGTGTTACAGACACCTCATTGAATCAACATCTCCAATATAATTTGAGTTAGTGAAACCCTACAACAATACTTGCCATGAGCTGTGCAAATCATACACTAAGGCATTCCTTTTCCCATAAAAGTACTTCATCAATCACTTGCCTGCACTCTTAACCTAGATTAGTAATAAACCTCTTAACCAAAACAAAGATCCTATAATACTCCAATTTTTTCTACGCCTATTTTTTAGGCAAGTAGCCTCTTCATTCTTTTTCTAACCCCTTATCATTGTTTAATCATATCATCTTAACCCCTAAATCCATTATTTTACCCTTATAATCTTCAAACTCTAGTTTCATTTTAGCCGATTTTCTATCTATTAGAAGCTACACTTAGGTCAGCAAACATGCAAACATAATAACCATTCACCTAGAGGGTCTCGCAGTTGATAGACCAACTCTTTCCAATTAATTGGGCTTTATGTGTTTTTTTTTCCAAACTTGATTATTTTGATGCCTTTTTTTTACCCCAAATCAATTCATATGTCCAATAATTTATATATGTTTGGGGTTCCTAGATTAATTCCACATCTTTTCTTAATTTTTCATAATCTTTTGAAAATTATTTGATTAGTTTTCCAATATTTACCCATTTATTGAACTTCATACCTATGCTCACACATACCTTACTTCATTATAATCACTCACATCAATCGCTTTATCTTGCAATCAACTCCAAATCTTATCACACTCGACTTTCTCTCTCCCCCTTTGTCAACAATAGAGGGCCTCATGCCCCTTGGTATCTTATTCCACACTTATCATATTTTGTGTATGATCCACTTTTGCTATCTCTTCTCTCCTATTACTTTTCCCCTTTATTCTTCATTGTTTTCATTTATTATTGTTGATAATATCCCATTGGGCCTCCCTCTTTCCTCCTCTTCTTCTTCTTTTATTTCACTATTCACTTTTAAAATAAAAAACCATAGCCCATCGGTGTTTGTTTTTAAACAAAATTAGGTTAAGATTCTTGGTGAAGTACTAATCTCTTGGTTCCCAAGCCTTATTTTTGACACTTAAGGGTTTTCCCCTTATCCTTTTATGTCTTTTTTCCAACTCTTATCCCATGTTTTTATCCTTAATATCTAATGTTATGCATTTTGTTTAGATGATCCTAAGATAATTGAAGGTGATTAGGAGAATCATTTTTATTAGAGACTAGTGTAGCTAGGTATGGCTTTACACCTCATTAGATCATACATTTTTGGTGTTATGTGTTATTTTAATTTAACTACCATGATAGCATGATTTATTTTGCAAATTAGGACTTAGATTATTTTAAATTGTATTATTGTGTTATGCATGATTTCATGAAAGCATGTGATCTTTATGATTTTATGTAAAATAGCATGCCTAGTTCATGCTAATTATTTTTTTCCCAGAATTTTCGAGTATAATGGTATCTTGTGTGGTTTTTTAAAAGCATATTGTTTAGTGTACCTTTATGTGTTTAAGTATATTTGTTGAGGAATAAGTTGAGGCTTAGTTTTGGTTAAATTTTAGGCCTAAGGTGGTTTGGCCCACTTGTTTTTGGTTGCCTTTTTGGTTGTTTTAATTTAATTTAATATTATATTTTGGTGTTTAATATTATATGGGAGATAGAGAAAAAGGTGAAGTTGGGTGAATGTTGATATTTGGGTGATTTCGTGTTAGAATTGACCTAAGGGGTATTACGGACATTGCATTGAGTTTTTTGCTTAAATTTTAATAAATAATATGATGTGGTTTGGCTAAATATGAGTTAGGCTATGAATTTTTGTAAGTTTTGAAGTATTTAGGTAAAATAGGGCAATTTGGTCATTTTTATTAATTCTCGAAACTTTTGGTGTATATGTGTTTTTTGGGTTAAAAATATGATAAGGCTGATATGTGATTAGTTTGGATTAATCTTGTTTAACATAAGTATTACTTTAATGTAAAAATAGCTTTAAATGGGTTTATTAACCCAAGAGATATGATCAGTATTTTATATGCAAAGTATTCAAGTTTAATTTTTTTTTGTGTTGGTTATGTTTAATATGACGATTTTAGGAGTTGTAACAAATTTGGTGAGTTAGGGAGTCCTATAGATGATGTTATGAGTTATTTGGGAAATTAGGGTTTATAAGCGCATTATGGTCTTTTCAATAGCAGAATGTTTCCTACCTTATTTGTTTGGCTTTCCTTATGCTTTATGAATATTCAATGTGTTGTGGAATTTTAGGACTAGTTAACCATATATTAATCCCCAAGTGTTTGTCTTATAAAAAATTGTTGGATTAAATTCAGTATAAGTAATAGTCAGAATTTAATGTGGTAATTGATAATAGATTTTCCAAGTGCTAGGTGGTAATACAAGTGAAGGACATATTAATGGATGTTAATTGAGTGGTTCTTTGTTAAGCGCTTTTTAAGTGGACAATAATATATTAATAATTAAAATGGAAGGTCACAAGAATCAAGAGTGTAATTTATCGATATCGATGTTATAGGTTACTGTGGTGCCTAAAATGGCTTGGTTATTGTGATAACCAATATAATTTATGTGTGTTACTGGTTTGCTATAGTATCCATAATATCCTAGTTGTTGTGATAACTGGAATAGAGTGGCCTTAGATATACTCTATATTGTTCGTTTCATCAGCTTATGGGAGTATACATATTTAAGGATTATGTGTCTAGTTTTGTTGTTTCCAAGAGCATGTGGCCCTGCAAGGAGCTATATATCATACTCCATTCCAATGAGTATTTATAGTGATCCTTAGGAAAAATTTACCCTAAAAGGAGCTATAAGTCATACTCTAGTCTACCATATATTAATAGTGGTCTCCAAGTGTACTATGCCCTAGAAGGAGCTTGATGTTATGATATCGTTCCATCATTTATGAATAGTGGGGGTCTATGTTCTCGATGTGACTAAGTAAATGAAATTTTATAATCACTTAAATATAAACTCCAATACAATTTATTTTAAGCCATATTATATCACGAGTAGTATGTACATGTATATTATTTCTCTTATCATATGATATTATGTGTTATGTATGTCTTAGTATATTGAAGTGATTACTATCTTGCTTTGTACGCAAGTATTAATTTTCCATTTTATGGACACTTACTCATTCTTAGGACTAGATGTTACCTTGTTTTATAGGAAAGTTGTTGAATTAATTATTTTGATGTGATATATACACTAAGTGAATCTAGGTTGGTCTAGTATGTGGTTATCCAAATCTATCATCTCTAGAATTTTATTCCTCTATTTTCTATTGTCTTTGTTCTCTCATCTTTTTTTTTTTGTAATATTATCATTATGGGATCAAGTGCTTCCTATACCTAAACCCTATTTACAAGTTACTTTTTAGCTTTGCATTAAATTCATATCATATATAGGGAATACGTTTTCCATGTTAGATGTGGCATAACATCCCGCATTTTCATTTTGGTTTCCACAAAAACTTTTTTTTAATAAAATTTTCAATTTATAAAAATGAGGGTGTTACAGATCCAATCCAACACAAATCATCTATTACATCAGCTTCCAACAACACTAGCATAGGGTATTATGTTCATTTCTCTCATCTCAACCTTATTTTGAGGAGATTTTTACTTTATCAATTTGAAATGAGAGGTATTAGGTATAGTAACTGGTTTAACATTTCCATGACCAAACTTATTAATCACTATGGTACAGATCCATCTTAAGATAATGCTGGCCTTCTCTTTATTCCATCTATGACAATATTAATATCTAGTATCATCTTGGCAACACTTAAATCCTTCATATCAAACTCTTCTCTCAACAATTAATTCACCTCATTAATCTCTAACATGTTCTTGCTATCAATGAGCATGCCATCCATATAAAGGAGTAAATATATAGTAACGGTTCCCTTTCCATGTTTGACATAAACACTCGAGTTCAACTTACTTAATTAAAGATAATCCCCTATAGTACTTGATTAAACCTTTTGCTCCACTCTCTAGGTGTCTATCTTAACTCATATAGAAACATTTTTAGAAAACAAACCATATCTTCTGTAATATTTCGTTTTCTCAAATCCTAATTACTATATATGATTGGTCTAGTAAGACATCTTTAAAAAAAATACATATATTCTATTATTAAATCTCATTTTGTTCGTGTTAATTTTTAAATATTTCATCAATTATTTCTCTCGTTTGCGAAAAATTCATTTATTGCAATTCTTCATACTCTTGTGTTTCACCCTTTTCGACCCGTTCAAATTTGTGGATCAATATAAAAATATTTTTGAGTTCATTTGTCCATTATATTCATTCATGTTTCACCATTTTCTTCTGAATCGTTAAATCGCGGAAAATTTTATTTACTCGAGTAGATGATTTTAGTCGTTTTTGCTATTTTTAATCCGTTGGTCATTAAATGAGTTTCGAGATCAAATATTTTTATATATTTGGTTTTCTAAAAATACTCTGCATCAATCGATGGTAATTTGAACCCCCTATTATTCGTTTTGTATATCTACGGAAAAATATATTTCCGTGACTTAACTATTTTTGCCGTTTTTGGTCGTTTTTCATCCTTCGAGCTTAAAAAAAACTCCAATACCCAATATTTTTATACATTTGAGTTTCTAAAATTATTCAAGACCTTTCCATAAATTTTTATAATTTTTAGAATTCAATTGATATTTTTCCCAATTAATGTCCATTATTAGACTTTCTTGCAATTTAATTAATCCAATAAATTGTAACCAATCCTCTAACTAATATTTCAATCTTAGCTAGTCTCCTAACCAAACCAAATCATATTTGTAACTTGTTTACCTTTCTCCCCAACCAAAAAGTATAATTAGTAACATAATCATGATTTAATGATATTTATCTTACACACTCAACCATAGCTTAACATCTATCTTACACCCCTAATCCTACCACTCAAGTGAGGATAAAGTTAAACCAAAAACTCAATCCACACTCTTTCCATATCAGATCTCACTCTATTTTTTTCCAAAACGTGCATTCCAATTTCTAAACATACATAAAATCATGAATTTCAGTAGAGTGCAAAGTTGATTACTTTCGAACTTACAGCAACTAGTTCTCTCTCTCTCTGGTTGTCCTATTCCATTGTTTTTTTTTTCTTTGGAAATATTGCATTGCATAATATGACTCCATATAATTTAAATCCCTAAAGTTGAGCTCCTTTGTGACTTCTAGCAGATACCATGCCTCAACCTTGTTTCCTTTACCATATATTCTTGTTTGGTATTCTTCCTTACATGTTATAATTCATCAAGAAACCCTTTTTATCTAAGACACCGTGCCACTACCCTCTTCTTTTCCCTCTCCTATGTGCCTTGCCGAGCAATGTTGGAATTTTTGTTGTCGTTGTTTTGTGTGTTGTAGCAAAGATTTCGTGCCTTTCCTCTCCTCTTTTATCCTTGGTTTCCTTCCCATTAATCATCCAAAACCTTGATCTATAATTCATCGGTGGTTGTTGTTGTTTTGTGATGGTTTCTAAACCTCCATATTCAAGAGTAATCATTTCCATTTCACTTCTCCCATTTCAATTCCTTTCTTCCCATTTTTTCTTATTTATTAATCTTGGTTTATCTAACTCTTTTATCTTATATTCTTGAAGGTGACCAAGTGGGTTTAGAGAAGGAATTGCTAGATTCTTTATTTTAGCTTTGCTAAGGAGTTTAGGAATTTTGGTAACTAAACTATCCTTTAGAAATAGGATTTTGTGCTAGGTGTAATATATGTTATTTTATGCTTGACTAGATTAATTTTAATTATAAGCATGAAATAATATCTTAAAAAATATTTTATGACATGTGTATGTTTCTATCTTATGTGTATAAGCATGAAAATCTAATGAGAAGATGGTTTGTGTGATTTTTACATGTTCTTATGTCTGCTAGAAAGGTGACAAATATTTAGTGAAGTAGTGATGAATGTTTAGTAGGATCGTGCTGAATTTCTAGCATAGTCATAATGATTATGCCCAGATCTGAATAGTTTAGCCCTCTTCCTTGTTATTTTATGTGAGCTTTGGTTATTTTAAATTTATTTAAGTATTTTGTTGTATATATAATAATTTATAGAAGCTAGGTTGTGATTTTTGGATCATTTAGAGTTGAAATAAATTTTGTTAAGGTTTAGACATATTTGGCCATGGGTACATTGGGCAACATAGATTGCTTTTGAAAGTTTTAAGTGCATCATTGTCTTCATTGGGTCTTTTAAATAAAATTTGGTATATGAAATGTAAGGGTTTGATGTCGTTAAGAGTAAGTTATGAATTTTAGAAGTTTAATGTAATTGAATAAGGACATTTTGGCTATTACATATAAATTCTAAAAATGTTGAGACCTAAGTGGATATTATATTAATTAAATAATTTAAATGGATAAGTTTGACACTTAGGTGACATTTGATGAGTAGATCTAGAGATATTAATTAAAATAATTGATTAAGCAAGAAAAAAAAGAGAAATATACACTTGGGTACATTGAATAATCTCAAAATTTTATCTTGTGTCATTTTTGTATTTCATCTAAAGAAAATAATTGGTTAAGTATAATTATTTTAGCATGAAATATTCATCTCTTAATATTAGTTGGCATTAAAAATACTTTAGTAAATTTATGTGCCTTTAGACCAGTTATTTGATTTGACCTTATTTGTGAACCCTTGGTTGACTTAGATGTTGGTTATTGAACATTGTCTCGAATAATTGGATTTAATGTATATTGGTATCAAATTTTATTAGGCCTTTCATGGCATGGAACTTGAACTTTAATGCCTCAATAATCTTGTTTGGACTTTAATACCTCGATAATCTTCATTGGGCTTTAATGATTCATATATTCAATTGGGCCTTAATGACATGTTAATGGGTCTCTGTGCTCTAAATGGTTTGGTTCTTGATTCCTCTATGGATCAAGTGCGTGGATAGTATCAAAATTTACTAAAATAATTGGCTTATGTTCATATATATGATTAAGTGATATTCTGTGGACCATTGTTCTTATTTGAGCTAAATCTTGGATAAGACATTAATCACTTAAAGTGAAAGATCTTGAGTTGGACTTTTACCACTCGGGATAGCTATCCGAGTCAGGTTTGGTATTCACTTGGTACAATTCCGGTGTTTTCTATTATATAATTCTCGGGTGCCTTACGGGGTCTGGGAGGCCCTATTTTACTCTATAGGTGTCTCGATATATTTTGGCTCTATAAGGGGTATGCATACTTAAGTGATTAGGTGTCCCTTTAATTGATGGTCTAGTTACGCTTCTGGGTGGGCCAGCTAGGGCTAGTACCGTTCGAATACTAGATTATTTGTTATGGTTTCTTCGAGTCTCCATCCTCAAGTTAATATAATGTATTGGTTGCGACCACGATAATAAAATATAATAATCATCCCATCTATCCATACATTTGCAGCACATTATTTTATGCTTGATGGCTGAGTTTTCTTCTTCTTAATTGACATTTATGTGTAAGCATGTTATCATCTTGTTATAGCATGCTCTATTACTTTCTTTACATGCTCTATTGCTTTCTTTGCATGTTCTATTGCTTTATTTGCATTGGCCTATAAGATGCGTACTGATACTACACATTTGTAGGCATTGTGTCGCAGGTATATGATGATGATCCTACTAACTTTGAGGAGGTTCCTCAGGCGGAGTGATGAGGGTTTATACCCCAGGGTTAGGGTATAGAGTTATAGATATCTGAGGTCGCACATGTTATGTGCCTTAGATTCTGGATATCTCTTTTGGACTCATCATCTCTTTTATCCCCTTTATCTCTTTTTATGTATTGTATTATCTGGAGTATATACTATGTACTATATTATTACGTTTAAATTATTAAAGTCTTTTACTATTTATATATATTTTGGTAAGTTTTAATTTATTTGTGGTAACGTTTTAGCCTTGCACTTAGTACAAGAAAGATATGGACTAGACTCGCACTAAATGTGGTGGTAACACCCGCTATATTATGTTAATACTTCTGCAATTTCCTATCATTAGCACTCTAAATTCCATTTTTGACCTTCTACGTTCCTTGCTAGTGATATTTCACATTTTATGGCTTGTATTCCCTCGATTGCCTTATTTTTTTTTGGATGGATTTTTTCAAATGTTTGTACATTTCTTTGATTCTTTTTTCCTCTTCTCCCCTTTTCTGATATTCCTAATGACTGTTAGAAAGACTTTTTTCTCCCTTCTTCCGCTTAAAAAAATAGTAATAAATTTTTTAGTGTTACATCTTCTTTGTCTTTTCCCATAAATCCGAGGGTTGTGTCATATGGTTTCCTTTAACAACCATGAAAGAATGTTATCTTAACATCTAGTTGTTTTGGTTGAAGATCTTCCACAGCTAGAACAACCAACATAATTCTTCTTGAGATATGCTTGACTACTAGAGAAAACATCACTTTATAGTTAACCACGTCCCTTTAAGCGAATCCTTTAGCAACAAGTTTGGAGGTTTAGACTTTGCAACACCTTCCTTTAATTTATATACCCAGTTATAACCCACCAATTTGTGGTTCTTTAGCCTAGGAACCGAAATCCAGGTTTAATTAACCTTTAATGAATTATTTTCCTCCATTACTTCAAACCAATTCTGTCTTTGATCATGGTTATTGCCTATTTTTATGTTTTTGGTTCATTACACACTTTAACAACTACATTAAGTACATAAGTTGTCATCTCGATACAGCTAAATATTGTCGTTGATCTTACTTCCCTTCTTTGTCTATCTTGAGCAAGCTAATATCCAACAAGTTCATCTTGCTCATCCTGGTGTTCACAACCTTCTTCATTATCAAGGTGTTTCCCCTTTTCATCCTTATCACTATGCTCCACCTTAAAGCCATACTCCTATTTAGTGTCAACACTAACCTCTGCAGACCTCATAGGTCTTTGTAGAATTAAGTTTCTTTAAACTTCACATCCCTACTCACAAAGGTCCTTGTTCTACCTAAATCAAGTCTCGTTAACTTGTATCATTTAACACCTTCAGGGTACCCCCAAAACACTCTCATTAGTCCTTATCAAGTTTACCTTCTTTCACATGAGCATAAAAAATGCAACAAAAAACTTTCAGATTATCATATACCTTAGTTCTACCTGATCACCTTTCAATGGGCGTTTCAAACTCGATGGCAGATGAGGGAAACCTATTGATCAAATAACATGTTTTTGTAGCTTCAGCCAAAAAAAAAAAAAAAACAAGACTTCGGCAATCGACACATCAATAAACTCAAATGGACCAAAAAAAAAAGTTCATAGGCTGTGCATCAAACTCCTTGAAGACGGGTACACGCTTAATCAATTTATTTATTCATTGCTCAACTGGTTATTTACGTGGCTATAATTCGAGTCCTCTTATGATCTGGGTGTCAAATATTCCTCGCTTCTGAAAGTCGCAGACAAGGCGGTAACCACAAAAATGGGACAGCAAACAGCTCTTTTTCATCAATGACTGATTAGAGATGGATTGAGACTTGTTAGCATACATGATTCAAATTTGATGCTTTCATTAATTTCCATTATAAAGATACATAATTTACAATATTGACCTGAAAACATCAGCAATATCAATTTTGGAAGGAATTTGTTCTCTCTATCCTTCTCTTTCCGTTTCCTAACTCTAAGCTCACTTGCCAGGGGCAAAGTTAGTGGCGTAAGCCCAAGCATTGTTGCTAACAGGGTCAGCAAGGTGATCAGCTAGGTTCTCCAATGGTCCCTTTCCTGTGACAATAGCCTGAACAAAGAAACCAAACATGGAGAACATAGCCAACCTACCATTCTTGATCTCCTTCACCTTAAGCTCCGCAAATGCCTCGGGATCATCTGCAAGACCCAATGGATCAAAGCTGCCACCTGGGTAGAGTGGGTCAGTCACCTCCCCTAGAGGACCACCAGCAACCCTGTAGCCCTCAACAGCTCCCATCAAGATAACCTGGCAAGCCCAGATAGCCAAGATGCTTTGAGCATGGATCAAGCTTGGGTTACCCAAGTAGTCAAGGCCACCCTCGCTGAAGATCTGAGCTCCGGCCTTGAACCAAACAGCCTCACCGAACTTAACCCCATTGCGTGCCAAAAGCTCAGGGAAGACACATCCAAGAGCACCAAGCATAGCCCATCTGCAGTGGATGACCTCGAGCTCACGGTTCTTAGCGAAGGTCTCGGGATCAGCTGACAATCCAGCTGTGTCCCACCCGTAGTCACCAGGGAACTCACCAGTAAGGTAGCTTGGGGCCTCACCTGAGAATGGTCCCAAGTACTTAACACGGTCTGGACCATACCATGGACTGCCAGACGAGGTCGGCTGCTTCTTGGTGGCTCTCCTCATGCTGACCCTTCCATTGCCTTGGAGCTCCGAGGCCGATGGAGAGAGCTTCACTGCCTTTCCAGCGAAGGATGGGGAAGATAGAGCCATTGTAGAGGCAGCCATTGATGTTTGTTCAACAAGACGCAAAGAAAGGGTTTTTCCTTATGATGTAAGAGGAATGAAAAGAATTGGATATGAATTGATGGTGTTGACATGGGCTAATGGATCATATTTATACGTCTTTGGGAGGGCTTATTGATATTGGTCCTTATCTAAGTGGATCGTTATCTCTATTCTTACTGGTTCTTGATATTTTGTGTTCATACTTTGGATTACACCTTGGGTTCGTTGGCAAATTGCTTAAGAACCTGGCTACCCACCCGACATGTCTAGTATCATGGTAACTTTTCAATCTGAAGAGTTCCGCTGGAAGGTTTGTTAGGCAGCCAATAAGAAATTGCCACTTATACAAATGGATAGCGGTGAATCTCAGGAAGATAAAATTGTAATAACGTGAGATTGTAAGAAGCTGAACGAATGGCAGAAACTTTATGCCTATTTGTATACATATAAACGCAAAAGCTTTTAGCACAATTTTTTTTTTGTTTGCCCATTTTTCAGTTGTCCAAATAATGTTAAGATGCTTATATTTAGAAGTACAAAAAAAGTGAGTGAAAATATATAGGTGTTAGAAATTTTATAAAACAATAATCTACTAAATTTTTATGCTACATAAAAATTAAACTATCAGAGCACTAAAACTGTCGTGCACATGTCACTAGTTCAAATATTAAAACTACCGCGTTGCAATAAGAGGATATCATCTAAATTATAGTTTTGGGTAGTGTTCGATGTTTTTTTTTTTTTTTGGGAATTTTCTTTCGCTTATTACTCTTTTATACAATTATTATCTGTCTTCAAATTTAATTTCATAATTTGGAATATTGTTATTGGCTATTTAAATGTATTCATAGTATGCTCTTTTTATTATTAATACTATTACTGTATTATTACTTATGCTAGACTTTATAAAGATCCGTGCATGCGTGAGGCTAAATCTAGTTTTGATATTATAGCCAATTTGACTGGTGATTTGGGCAACTATTATTTTTGAATTATTGTTTTATTTCTCCTAATATGAATTTTTTTTATTTATAAAATGGGTATATAATTATTCTACTTTTTCTATTATAACTACTGTAAAATGTTTACAAATAATTAAAGTTATTAACGTATAATATTTTTATTTATTCATTCATTTGAGCATATTTTACCGAATAGGACCTTAGTCCTAGGCGAAAAACTAATAGACGATTGGTAAAATGGGAAGGAAAATTCGAGGCCGGCCTTGCCAAATATCTCGTGCGGCCAGTAATGCAGAACCACAAGAAACTTACGTACAGTCACTGAGCTATGACAAATCACATTGATTTTCACTTAGAAGACATTTTCTTTTCTTCTTCTTTTTTTTGGTAAAAAAAAAAAGGAGATTTGTGTTTTTTTTGGGGGGGGGGGGAACTGTTTCTAAATTTGTTGAAATCTTCTAGTAATGTTTATTACTTTCTTATCTAATCAAAGTATGATTAGTTTATTTTGTTTATATGGTTTTGTTCATTTATTTCTTTGGTATGGCCCTGTTGCAGTTATTAATATGTTTTGTTCATTATTATGTTATCTACTTTTATGCACGAAAAAAATAGTAAAAAAAATAAAATCCCTTGATGGACTTTTTCCATGGGTCTGTTGAAATGATCCCCTAATAGTTGATGTAATCTTGTATATGCAAAGACATCTCCGGATTTGGTTATTGAAGGAATGCGCTGTATATTCATACTACCTGATAATAAATAAATACATAAGAAATGAAAACTGGCCTTGAAATTGACAATTCTTACACTTAATCCAGTTTCAATATATGAAAACAAAAGCCTTCTCTGAATTAATCCCAATTACTAATCTCACATGTATAGCCTTTTTTAGTGTGATGTCGTCGTAAAATAACATCATCATCATCATCATCATCTTCCTTGCTGCTTAGTTGGTACAGCACAATGCATGTGACGTGAATAGTGCTGTTACGATCGCATTCAATGCAAGATCATCGAATCTACGGTCCGAATACCACGAGCACAGACTTCGGCTCCTAGTCAGCTTGAGATTTCAAAGTTCAAACAGCATACAGTACACAATAATGGATCGGATTGATAATTCAATCCACGACGTACAAATGTTGCGTCCACATTGGCTAGCGAGCAACGATAAAAAATCAAGGAGCTGATGGCTGAGGGGGTGCCACGGGGGAGATAGTACCAGACAAGTTTAGAATCCTGACATCCAATGAAAACACAGGTTTAGATATCCTCCGGATAAGGGAAGTCCTCAATCTTCGTTGCTTCGAAACTCCTATAAGTAACGGCGTCCACACTGCCCGTCTCTTCACCAGTACCAGTCTCGACATCAAACACAGCCTCGCTTGGGGAAAAAAAAAAAAAGACAAAAAAAATAAGTAGTCATCTCCTCTCTTACTCTCTTCTCTCTGAATTCAATTAACCATGGCTGCATCCGCAATGGCAATCTCCTCCCCTTCGTTCGCCGGAAAGGCTGTAAAACTGTCACCTTCTGCCCCTGAGCTCCAGAGCAATGGAAGGTTCAGCATGAGGAGAGCCACCAAGCAGCAGCCCGTTTCCTCCGGCAGCCCATGGTACGGTCCAGACCGTGTAAAGTACTTGGGTCCATTCTCCGGTGAGCCCCCAAGCTACCTCACCGGTGAATTCCCCGGTGACTACGGATGGGACACAGCTGGTTTATCAGCTGATCCCGAGACCTTCGCTAAGAACCGTGAGCTCGAGGTCATCCACTGCAGATGGGCTATGCTTGGTGCTCTTGGTTGCGTCTTCCCCGAGCTCTTGGCACGCAACGGCGTCAAGTTCGGTGAGGCCGTTTGGTTCAAGGCCGGAGCTCAGATCTTCAGCGAGGGTGGCCTTGACTACTTGGGTAACCCAAGCTTGATCCACGCCCAGAGTATCTTGGCTATCTGGGCTTGTCAGGTTATCTTGATGGGAGCCGTTGAGGGCTACAGGGTTGCTGGTGGTCCTCTTGGTGAGGTGACTGACCCACTCTACCCCGGTGGCAGCTTTGACCCATTGGGTCTTGCAGATGACCCCGAGGCTTTTGCAGAGCTCAAGGTGAAGGAGATCAAGAATGGTAGGTTGGCCATGTTCTCCATGTTCGGTTTCTTTGTTCAGGCAATCGTCACCGGAAAGGGCCCATTGGAGAACCTTGCTGATCACCTTGCTGACCCTGTTAGCAACAATGCTTGGGCCTATGCCACCAACTTCGTCCCTGGAAAGTGAGCTTATTAGAGTTAAGAGGAGAAAGGAAAATTGTTTTTACCGGATTGGAAGCATGTTGACGTTCTTTCTTCTTTGGTCCATATTGTAAATTATTTATCTACTACGGCAATCAATGGAGCAGAAAATGTGAATTTTGTGTGCTAATTATGATATGTGTTCGATCATTCATTCATTGACAAAAATAGACGTGTTTGCTATTCTACTTTTAAAGCTACTGCAATAACTTGTCTATGTAATTTTGGTGTACATGCTGCTAGGGAAAAATTGACAGACAACATACTTACTAGGACTCAGATATATGCCCTTCCTTGTAAATCAATCAGTCCAGCAATAAACGTGTGATACAATCAGCTCATATTACCCGTTATTTTGAAAGGAGAAATAAATAAATAAATAAATAAAAGCCATACCTGTCTGTATCCAATGAATTTCACGTACATCCTACCCGAGTATGACGACTTAATGCTAAACAAAAGAAGCGTTCATAATAATCTACGGCAGTACTTGTAGGAAAATTAACTTCAATAAACGCAACAATTAATAAGATAAATAAATCTAAACTGAGATTAATGTTGTGCCGTGAAAAATAATCACTGTCCTGAAGTGATATTCGACTGGACTTTGGCGCAGATCCCTTCTTGGTCGATTCACCCCCAAGGTTAACATAACTTCCTTCGATCTCGTGCACTCGGGATTGAAGGATGGAATTTGTAAAGATACAATGACCATATTGGAATTTTTCGAAAAGAGTATTAGGGTTAGGGTTAATGGCCGTCAGTTACTTCGAGGATAAAACCTTTTCGTGCGTGATTAACAAAAGAAAAATTTGTTATTAAATAAGCAAAACCGAGTTAGTGGAACGTCTTCTACTCTACATTTCATAAAAACAAATCGGTAGAATAGGTAAAAAACGCAACCGACGAAGACCAAATCAACCGGATAAAAAAAACGGTAAAAGAAAAAATTGGGTCGGACCGGATCAAAGACCACACCCATGCCACGCCCACCCCATCCCGGACCGGACGGGCAGGCGGCGGCGTGCGTGCGTGTGTGTGTGGTATATAAAGTCCAGCCCACAACCCACACAAAACAACCCCAAACTCAATACTCAAATAAGCCAAAAGGTGTGGGGATATAAAAAGTGAATAGTTTTCTTATTCACCACCAATGTGGGACAATAGAAAAACATCAACATGGTTGCCATTGCACCAACAATGCCCCACCAATGGCAAACAGAAGAAAAACCCGATAGATCTGGTCAAGGAAGGAGTAACACTTAAGTATCAATATCACAAGGATTGAATTGATACATAGTGAAATGAGGCAACAATCGTATCTGAGGAGTGAACGAGTCTTGAACTACTCAGACTTCGATTGAGATCCTCACAGCACATGTTTTACCTTAAATTTGCAAATTCCGCGATAGTAATACAAGCGCTTTTAATGGCCATGCGCACACCTTGGGTACTCATGAGTGCTCTAGAAAGATATCCTTAATCTTTCATAGAAGGCGGCCCACCTTCACACTCACCTAGGTGAATCCATCAAGTGCGTCTCACAAGCACCACCAAATCTAGTTATGGATCCATTAAGAGCATAATCATGCTCAACCTTTTAAAAGTCTAGCAGTGAGTTCATCAGATCGGTCTCAATAGGACCACCCAAAATATAGGGCTATGAACTCATCAAAGCATAAAGCTGAACCTTTCCACAATGCACTACAATGTGCCATAGGAATGAGAACGTAGTGCAAAGGAGTGATCATATGATTAATTTGACCACATATGATATTTACCATACCTTCCTCAACTCAAAGGCTTAAGCCCCATTCCCCTCGACGATTCAAGGATGACTCTCCTTGTTAGACCCTTTGTTAGAGGATCTGCTAGATTCCTTTCGGATCTAACGAACTCTAAAGAGATCACACCATTCCTCAGCAGTTGTCTCACACAACTGTGTCTAACACGAATGTGTCTTCTCTTACCATTATAAACTGTGTTCTTGGCAACACATATAGCTGTCTGTGAATCACAATGTAAGGAAACCGGTACACTGGGTTTCCTCCACAAAGGCACATCGGCCAACAAGTTCCTTAACCATTCTGCCTCTTGACCAGCTAACTCAAGGGCAATAAACTCTGGCTCCATGGTAGAGTGAGCTATGCAAGTCTGCTTAGCAGACTTCCAAGATATAGCTCCTCCTCCCAAGGTAAACACATAACCACTGGTAGAACTGACTTCATCATTATCAGAAATCCAATTTGCATCCGTAAATCCCTCTAGTACAGCAGGAAATTTACATAAATGCAAACCCCAATCCTTAGTACCTTTAAGGTATCTAAGTAAACCGCGTAGAGCAGTCCAGTGATCACTACCTAGGTTGTGAGTATATCTACTCAATCTACTCACAGCATATGCTATGTCAGGTCTGGTACAATTCATTAGGAACATCACGCTACCTATGATTTTATCATATTCAGCTTGAGAAACACTAGCACCTAGGTTCTTTTTCAAATGTATGCTAGGATCATAGGGTGTTTTCACAGGCACTTCATCTTGACACTCAAAATTTTCTAGAATCTTGTCAACATAGTGAGATTGATTCAAGGAAAAGCCATTCTCAGTTTTTCTCATTTTAATGCCAAGAATTACATCAGCTTCTCCTAAATCTTTCATTTCAAAATGAGAAGATAAAAATACTTTGGTCTCATCGACCACAGACATATTTGTACCAAGAATCAACATGTCATCCACATATAAGCATATTATCACACATTCATGTCCAATCAATTTAGAATATACACAAAAATCGGATGCATTTACTATATAACCATTGCTGATTAAAGTCTGGTCAAACTTTTCATACCATTGTTTAGGAGCTTGTGACTTTCTCAATCTACACACTTTAGTCTCCTGACCTTCAACCTCACAGCCCTCGGGTTGCTCCACATAGATCTCCTCTTTCAGGTCACCATTCAGAAATGCTGTTTTTACATCCATTTGATGGACTATAAGTCCATGGATAGCAGCCAAAGCGACCAAGGAGCGGATAGTGGCAATCTTAGTCACAGGAGAGTAAGTCTCAAAAAAGTCAACGTCTTTCTTTTGCTTGTAGCCTACAGCTACTAATCTAGCCTTATACTTATCAATGGTCCCGTCAGTTCTTAATTTCTTTCTGAAGACCCATTTGCATCTTATTGGTTTACAACCTTTAGGCAAATCAACCAAATTCCAAGTGTGATTGGACATAATCGATTCTAACTCATTTTTAATCGCTTCTTTCCAAAAACTAGCATCCACAGAAGTTACCGCTTCCTTATAGGATTTGGGATCCTCCTCAATTAGATATGTAGACACAAAGTCAACATTAATCATGTCAATGTCATCATTTTCAACAAGAAAAGCAGTAATAAAATCAGGTCCAAAGCTAGTTTCTACTCTTTGTCTTTTACTCCTCCTAGACTCATGAATATTATCATTTTCAATACCAAGAGATGGTGAAGAAGACAAAGGCACCAAAGAAGCATCAGAAGAGCTAGCAAGTTCACATGCATTCTTTTTCATAGGAAATACATTCTCAAAAAATTCTGCATTTCTAGATTCACAAATAGAATAGTCATTCAAACACATAAATCTATATGCAGCACTATTTTGAGCATACCCAATGAATGCACAGTCAAATGTCTTTGTTCCCATGTTGGTTCTTCTAAAGTCCGGTAAACCAACCTTAGCTAGACACCCCCACACTTTCAAAATTTTCAGATTAGGTTCAAAACCTTTCCATAGTTCATAGGGAGTCTTGTCTAGTTTCTTATGGGGAACCCGGTTTAAAACATAGCATGCAGACAGGACAACCTCCCCCCACATTTGGTCAGACATACCAGAACTCAAAATCATAGCATTCATCATTTCTTTTAGAGTTCTATTCTTTCTTTCTGCTACACCATTTTGTTGGGGAGAATAAGGGGCACTAGTTTCATGTATTATACCATGATTATCACAAAAATCCTTTAAAAAACTAGTTCCATATTCACCACCCCTATCAGGCCTAAGCCTCTTAATCTTTCGATCCAATTGGTTTTCCACTTCTGCCTTATATTTCAAGAACATACATTCAATCTCATCTTTACACCTAAGGAGGAAAACTCTAGTATATCTCGAATAATCATCAATAACTGTCACATAATACCGTTTTCCTCCTCTACTCTCGATGTTCTTAAAATCTGCTAAATCTGTATGTATTAATTTAAGCAATTCCGTTGTTCTCACTATGACTGGTTTAAAGGGTTTTTTAGCATACTTGGCTTTCACACAAACGGGACACTTCTCATAATCATTAGTTTCCAACACATTAATTAAATTCATTTGTTTCAGTTTGTCTATGGAAGCCACATTCACGTGCCCTAGCCTACCATGCCACTTAGATACGGACTTAGCAATATAAGCAGAAGTAGAGCCGATTTCATTAATAGGAGCAGAAACAGCATTCAAAACAAAGAGTCCATCAGATAAATACCCCTTACCCACAAAGTCCCCATTTCTGGTCAACACGACCTTATCAGCCTCAAAAACTAGTTTCAAACCAGCCCTATTAAGTAAGCTACCAGAAACTAAGTTCCTACGGAGAGAGGGGACATACAACACATCATTTAACATTAAAGATTTTCCAGAGGTAAGTTTCAGAAGAACCTTTCCTTTTCCCAGAACTCCAGCAGTTGCAGAGTTTCCCATAAAGACGTGCTCTCCATCGGTAGCATCCTGGAACTGGTGGAATAGTTCTCTGTTTGCGCATAAGTGTTTAGAAGCTCCGGTGTCCAGTATCCAATTTGTCTTGTTCTCGACCAGGTTAGCTTCCACAACCACAGCAGTAATAACTTCCTCTGTCTCAGCAACATTAGCTTGTGGAGCAGGAGGGCCACCACCTTGTTGATTCTGAGTCTCTGGGACCTTTCTCTTAAAGCATTGATAAGCCTTGTGACCCGACTTACCACACACATAACAAGTCAGCTGTTTCTTCTGAATTCTAGTGTCACCCTTCTTAAAGTTAGGTTAACCTTTCGCTTGACTCTTTTTCTGAGTCCTTTTGCCTTTCCCCTTAAACTTGTCAGCTCCAGTAGCAAACTCTACTATGTTAGCGCTCATGGAACCTGAGGCATAAGGTACTTGGTTGTCCTTCAAGTGGTTCGCCTCTTCTGTCCTCATGTGATTGATCAACTCTAGCAAGGTGAAATCCCTCTTTTTATGCTTCAGATGGTTTCTGAAATCGCTCCAGGATGGAGGGAACTTTTCTATCAGCATGTTTTCCTGGAAAGTTTCACAGATCTTCATCCCTTCACCCAATACTTCAGCAACCAGCAGCTCATAGTCATGGACTTGGTTCATAATTTGCTTGTCATCAAACATTTGAAATCGCAAAAGATTTCCAACAACATATTTCTTTCTACCTGCTTCATCTGAACCATATTTGTTCTTCAGAGTGTCCCAGATATTCTTCGAAGACTCGACACTGAAGAACATATCAAAAAGCTTGTTGTTCATATGCTGTAGAATATGACCTCGAACAATTTTGTTGTCCCGTTCGTATTTTTCTTTCACAGCTTCATCACTTTTCTTTGCAACAGGAAGAACCGGGATAGTTGTTGGAGTAGCAAGAGCAACATCTGTGTCAATCTGAGTAGGTGGATCAGTGAATAGAACATAATCAACCTCCAAAGCCTCAAACAAAATTGTCATCCTCTGAGACCATCTACGATAGTTAGTACCATCAAGTGGCTCAACTTTTGACATATCGGGAATGACTCTCGGTACACTTGAAGCCATATCAGATTCAGGAAAAACTAGCATAGCAAGATTATTGAACAGAAGCTACTATAACACTAGTAGCAAGAGTCGATTTTTCAAAACCGAAACCAAACAAGATCTTATATGCAATGAAAGCACACCAAAAACCGAGAGGCTATAACACTTCGAGTAGAAGACCTTTAATCCAATATCAATCGAACCAATAAACTTGAGAGACAGGGCGGTGGAATGAAAGCCAACAAATTCCAGCAACAATCAAATAATACACCTTATAAATTCGAGCAAAATAAAGGCCTAAAAATCAAAGTCGAATCACTTATATTATTCGCAGCAGCAAAAAACGAATATTGTAACAATAATGGAGGCCAATTAAATTTCGGTATGAAGGAAACAATTCGAGCAGCACAACTTTGAATAAAATTAATCAATTCGAGCAGCACAAGGTCGGGAAATATTGCCACGAAAACGAAATTATAAGCGCACTAAAAATCACTTCAGATTGTAGGAAAATTAACTTTGATAAACGCAGCAATTAATAAGATAAATAAATCCAAACCGAGATTAATGTTGTGCCGTGAAAAATAATCACTGCCCTGAAGTGATTTTCGACCGGACTTTGGCACAGATCCCTTCTTGGTCGATTCACCCCCAAGGTTAACACAACTTCCTTCAATATCGTGCACTCGGGATTGAAGGATGGAATTTGCAAAGATACAATGACCAGATTGGGAATTTTCAAAAAGCGTATTAGGGTTAGGGTTAATGGCCGTCGGTTACTTCGAGGATAAAACCTTTTCGTGCGTGATTAACAAAAGAAAAATGTGTTATTAAATAAGCAAAACCGAGTTAGTGGAACGTCTTCCACTCTACACTCCACAAAAACAAATCGGTAGAGTAGGTAAAAAATGCAACCAACGAAGACCAAATCAACCGGATAAAAAAATGGTAAAAGAAAAAATTGGATCGGACCGGATCAAAGACCACACCCAGCCCGGCCCAGACAGGCGGCGGCGTGTGGTATATAAAGTTCAGCCCACAACCCACATAAAACAACCCCAAACTCAATACTCAAACAAGCCAAAAAATGTGGGGATATAAAAAGTGAATAGCTTTCCTATTCACCACCAATGTGGGACAATAGAAAAACATCAACATGGTTGCCATTACACCAACAGTACTTACAGCTCCCCACGTGCTAATGAAACATTAGATTCAGGAATTGTGTTGCCATTTCTTAATTTGCGCTGCAAGACAGAGCTAGAATCTTTCCATGGAGCGACCTTTTATTTTGAGACAAAATTGGAACAGGACTAATAGATGTAAATATTTTGTCATTGACCTGCCTCCTGAGCGATTAAATAGATGAACAGACACTGCCTGTGGTAGTCCAAAAGGACAGCTTCTCCCCAGGCAGATTTCTCCGTTTGCACCTCGGCCTAGCAGCCAATTGCAGGTGCCCCCACCCCGGCGGGCAAGATGGAGAGAAATTCAGCCAACAGGAACATTGCTGCAGACGACGGAAACTAAAATACGAGCAATAGGTTCGCATGTTTATTTTAGAACATTCAAAAAGGATAGATCCGACAATTCAGTGCATTCTACAGTGTGATCTGTACCATAACAAGCATCATTTGCAGCCTCATCTAGATATGAACATCTCACCTAATTATGTGTGCAAAAGTACTTTATACAGCGGAACGATGGTGTAAACCGCACCAGGATATACGTATCAGCTTGTGCAGAAATGAATGAACCAAACATGCATTTGAAGAAGTCGAGCAATTGAGGTAGACTAAATGGTCCTATTTGTGTTTAATAGCTAAGGCCTATATGTTGTTCACTATCTCTAAAGGTGGAGCTTTGTGCTCAAATTTTTTTTGCAGCACAAGCCCTTGCCACTGCCCTCTCATAAAGCTCCTTATACTGTGAAGCTGAAGATCCCCAACTGAAGTCTATAGCCATGACCTTTCGAACAAGTTGCGTCCAACCATTTTTGTCTCTCATGAAGCGCTTTAATGCACGATCCAAAGCAGTGTTTAGTCCCTGCAGAGCTCCCGACACGCTTTCCAATTGGACATTCAAACAAAAGATTTTAACAGAGAAAATTGTAGGCACAAAATTAAAATGTCATTCTACCGACAGATTGACATATGAATTCAAGGCTAAACTAGAAGTTGCAGACTGTGAAATACATTGCCAGGATTTAGATCCAGGAAAGAAAAAGGAGAATCCAAATCAAAACGAAAGGAAACAAATAGATTAATATGCAGCATCGTCCAGACCTTACTTTTATGTCAGGTGAAGAGAATGTATAACCATTCCGAAATTAGAGAGGTATCGTGTCATCATCAACATCAAAAACACTGAAGGCATCAGCAGAGAGGCGTCAGCAATGCTCCACAAATAAAAAAATGAAAGAGAGAAAAAAAAAGGAAAAAAGAAGAGAAAAGAAAAAGAAAAAGAAAGAACTTCAAGCTAGCAACCAATGGTAACATGAAGTCAAGGCACCTGTCATTTAGACCACCGGTCTTTCTGGCGATGGGTATTGACCCGTATCTCATTGCTATCATCTGCAAGGACCAGATCAATATTCATACGGCTAATAATGATCTTTGCTAACATGTGCAAGCACCGTATGCTGTATACTAATCTTCCCCGATATGCCCATGGTATCTTGCTCATGCACTCAAATCATGTGCAGTAAAGGTCGTATAATAATAAAACATGCATTTATCAACACAATGTGCAGATATCCTTCAAGAATTAGTATCGGCATCGTCTCAGGCAGAATGAATCGGTCAGAATTCAATGCAATTAAGGCTTCGAGGAGCTACCAAGAACAAGTTCATGCAGAGACATAATTTACCTATGTAAGGCCACAAGGTTCAAAAATAGATGGGATGACTAACATGTCTGATGCTGCATAAATGGAATGTGAAAGTGACTCATCATATTTCAAAATCAACCTGGCTTGACCATGATTCTGAAACTGGCGTGCAATTCCCTCAAACTCACTCTTCCCAAAGAGCAAAAGGGTAAATACGATCAGCAGCATGACAAATCAAAGATGGAAGTGCTAAACTACTATCCTGTAAGAGAATCAAATGACCAGTGGAACATGCTCCATGCACGACAGCACCGAACTAACTTCAAGAAATCACCAGGCATGATGCATATGGAATAGGGAGTTTCAATTAAATGCTGGCAAGTACCTGAATGTGTTGCACAGGACTTGAACCAAGAAGCACAAACTGTCCACCCTTCTCTATTATTCTATATATAGCATTTCTTATAAGATGTACACCCTTTTGTGGAACCAGTCTTGTGATGCAACAAACCTGCCCAAGAACACTTTTTGATTAAAAAATAAAAAACAAGCCCTGAAGCACAAAAGCACCTAGCAGCAGCTAGGTGCATTAATGGAATAAAACCTATTTTCAGATAAATTCCAAAATAAAGTTAGCAATGGTCAACGTAAAAACAAAGATCGCTATGTCAAGATATTTACCACAAAGAATGATGCTCAAACCAGTTTTTCAGTAATAAGTTCATGAAATCGAATACCGTCAAACCTAGATCTTGAAAACATTGTTATTTTCAACTAATATCTCCGAGAAACAATTTCAACGAATAGATTCAACAATTTATTCATATTTGTAACCCCATGTCTAGTTGTCTACCTACTTACATGCAATGTATTGTCCTGAAAGAACGATAAAAGATCGGTTTCATTACATAAAGTAGCTCATGTAGGAGAAAGCAGTGGCAGAATCAGAACTTTTGATCTATGGTGTCACTACTTAGCATCGATTTGTTTGATAACTTATATATTAAATAAAATCAATATTAAAATAAAGTAAATTTTATTGATATTTTTAAAAGCTAACATTTTATTTTAAATTACAATGAAAAGAAAATTTAATCATTGACCTTTTTAAAAACTTGCCAAAATAACTTTTATTCCTTTTAAGAAAATGCATAATATAAACTTAAAATTTTAAAAATAAGTAAAATACTAAATGAGTAGTCCAAAATAATAATAGAAACAAATGAGAAAAAGAAAGAAAAATAAAATAAAAATGACTAAATTAAAGAAAAAAGTACTAATAGGGTTCACCACCAATGATTCGAACCCTAATTTACTTAGCTATTGCTCCTACAGATTATTTTGGTATATTTTAAGTTATTACACTGGGGTTCAATGCTGTCCCAAGACACCATTGAAAAGCCGTGCCTCTGCCACCGGCAGAAAGCTCAAGTGAACATAAATTTCCATGCTACGAAATTACCTATTTGTGCACATTGCAATGTAATAACACCATTACTAGTTAGGAAATAACAAGAATAAGTTTAAACCACAAAGCACCAACAATTAATGCTGTCAAGAACGCAATTCAAAGAAATTTTTTGCAACAAATTACCAATGGCTGCTCAACATTTGCAGATGAGAGTCCAAGATGCTCCCTTAGAGCTTCCTTATTTTTTGCCTTCCCTTGAAGATCACCTGAATCATATTGCACTTTCAGAAAAGTATCAAGTGCAGGATTCCATGAATTTGTATCTATGCCGTTCGGAATGCCTGTGAATTTTCTGGAGTGTGAGATGAGTGTGATATGCAGGCCTCTTCCTCCCTACAAAATATAAACCAGCTTGTGGGTTAAGCATTCATAACTAAACGGTGAATTTGAACGTAAAACCGCTTGCCTGCTCCCATATGATGCACAAATTGACATAAAAAGAACAAAAGGTCAATACAGAAATCAAAAGGAACTCCCACCCGAATTCTTACAGTGCTTCCAAAGCTCTCCACATGAATATTTTCACCCAAGAGAGAGAGAGAGAGAGAACAATGTACTCAGACCATTCCCTTTGGTACAAAGAAACCTCTCCAGCAAACCTGCATCGGTGCACACAAAATGGGATGACTATGGAAATACGTTCAGCCCAATCCTACGGCATCTTGAAGTGAATTTTGCGCATTTTGACCTTTGTGGGCTGAACCAAAGATGAAATTAACCTTTTCTATACCAAAAAAATAAAAAAATTATCTATGGATTTTATAAAATTATAGAAGTTTCATCACAACTCCTGTATCCAAATTCAGTCCTCCATATATCCAAGAATTGAGAGAATAAATGAGCCAACTTCTGGATCCACAACATGACCGACTTCTGCAGCTGGGATTGAGTAGTACTGCACGTGTACCAAGCAATTGGTATTAGGACCATCTGCCACATGAGACCTGGCCCAGAAGTTTGAAACTTTGCAGAAACTAGTTCACTTGTCAAGAGCTTAAAACGATTAGTGGCTGTTACAACCAAGCAATAAAATATAAATTACACAGTGTAAATTTTTATTTTTATTTTATTATATACTATAATTCTTATTTATTGATTATTTAAATATAAATATTTGATAAACTAGTTTTTATATTATATTAAAAGCATTTAAGTGAATCGTTATATGCTAAATTATCCTAATAACCCTAAATTTGCCATAAAAAGATATTATTTAGTGGTACATATGAAGGTAATAAATAAAAATACTTTATTATAATTCAATAGTAACTTGGTCCAAGATATATATAATAAATGAATAAGAATAAATTATTATGTATGCCTTTTTCAATATATTTAAAAATTCTCGATAAATTACCGATTTATTAGCGACTTATAGGTGATTTATCCCGATATATCAGCAATACCGATTCTCCGCCAATTTATCGTCGATAAAATATGAAAATATAAATTGTAGTGTACCAATAATTTTATGTTGCAAATAACCCAAAAACTGCTCAAAAGTAGCCTCTACGATATAGCAGCACTGCTATTTAATTGTATAATAACAATAGTTGGTTGGGGAGGATTGGGAAGGCAGGAATAGGTTAAGTCTTATTGTCCTTGAGAAGAAATTTTCCCAGCAAGTAGACCAGTGTCAACCACCAGTAGGCCCCCACCCCTAACATATTCACACTTAACAAGGTTTAGCACTAGAATTCATATGGTTCGAAAGCTCTAGATAACACAAAAACTACGGAAACTTGAATCAACATGGGGATAAGTGTGGCATCTTGGCACAGACTGTTGGGGTATTTTGACAAAAAGGAAAGAAGCTGAGACACAAGGATAGAGTAAAGTCCATCGGCTAGGCTGAAGAGGCAAGTCCGTAAGACAGCCAAAGGGTGTTAACCAAGGGGTGACATCTAAAGTTTGTTAGCCAAGGGGCAACATCCAAGGAGCATCAGCTAAGGGCGATAGCCAAAGGGCTTCAACTAAGGGCGAAGAAAGATGGCCAATCAAGGTCAGCCAAGTAACAAGCGATAGCCAAAGACTAAGTGATGGGATTAATAGGTAGACCAAACTTAAGAAGAGTTCAGCCAAGTAACAAGCGATAGCCAAAGGCTAAGAGAAAATTCTCGTCTAAGACTACTTAGTGGTTAAGGTCGAGGGAAAACACGTTGACACTTGCAGAGCAAAGATGGGATGTACAGGAGTAGTTAGGAAATCTCTTAATATAAGAGATTTGGTACTTATCAACACACCAACCTATAAGTTAACAAGAGTCAACTTATATTATCAATCATTAAGTGGTGAATTGTACACCTCTTCTTACATTTGATTGATGTTAGATCAAAAGTTGTATTAAGTTTGTCAGTCAAAACGGTTACAAAATTTTGACTAAGGATGAGGGAGGGTATAAAAGATCCTTCACTAATCATTTGTAAAGGGGGTACAAGCTCTCATTTTTCTTCCAAACTTCATATTCAAAAGAAGTCTCTAATTTCTTTATCCCATAAAAATTCTTCATTGTGCTTCTAATATTTAATCACATATCCTTATAATTGTGTTATTGATCTAAGGATTTAATTCGTTAAAGTTTCAATAATTTTATCTTCCTTCATCAGGTTGGCTAACATATTCACTCAGGTAGGCTGACAAACTCTATCCAATAGATCGATAGGAGTCATTATCTGCAACACAAACTTTCTTAGATTAGAGAGTGTGCTTTGGTTCCTTATCAATTATTTGTTTTCAATATCTACATGGATCTTGGTTATTTGGATAGAAAAGATTGGAATTATATTCTAATCTATGATTCGAACCCAACACTGAGTGCCCTTGAGTTTACGTGTTACATAGTCATGTTAAAATGAGTCTATTTTAGACAAATTTGAATCCAACACTGAGTACCCTTGAAATCATATCTTACGTAACCATGCTAATATGAGTTTATTTTAGACAAATTTGACACTAAACTTAATTCATTTCAAAATTTAACTTCACTCCAACCAAATATTTGAGCTTCCCTCTTAGAATTTCAACACCCTAAATTAGAAGAGTGTAGTTTTTCATTAATTTTTTCTCTAAAGGGGAAATCTAAGGATCAGGTACCTAAAAGTTCTAGGTTTGAATCCCTTCTCACGCACTATCTGTGGGACTCACTCTACCATGACTGCATATATGTGATGACCTCCTTAGACTTCATCAAAGATGAGATTTATACTAGTAATTCTTTTTTTTTTGGAGGGGGGTGGGGGATGTGATAAGAGACTTCAAGCTATATTGATTAGAATTTCAAAGCCATCATGTGCATCAGCCACTAGTAGGGCTGTAAATGATCTGAGCCATTTCAGTATTCAACTCAGCTAGGCTCATTAAAAGCTTGGTTCTACTAGTTCGTTCAGTTAAACAAGCCGAGCCTTAGCCCAGGGATATTCGGCTCAGCTCATTTACAGCCTTAACCACTAGCTGCGTAACGACAACCATCAAAATATATACAAGAATTCTGAGTGAAGATCATCATGCAAGGACCTAAAAGATACCAGAAAATCTTGATGCCATTTTAAAGTGTCAAGATAAGGTCAAATGCACAATTGAGTGTCACTTGAATTAACAGTCATAATTCCCCCCCTTCCTAAACAACATATGCCAAACGCCCATATAAAGAAGAAATTCTGAATCAGATAAGGTGGTCATAGATTTGAAAAGGAGAAAGCTTGCAGCCAGACAGGCAACAAACTAGCAGCTTGTAGTAGAATATAAGCACACAATCTCCAAGTAAATTGAAAAAAACTCTTGTGACTTTGTAGATTGGTATTTCTATTTCTTTCAAAAAATAATAATTCCGTGGCTTGGTAAAGCATATCAGCTCTGTTGAAACTAATTACTATATATATATATATATATATGTTTTTTATTGTGCCAACACCTCCTAAAGTCTGGCAATTATAATTTCCAGCAAGAATTACAACTTGAATGTCACAAACTTATTTGTGAACCAAAAGAGTGGATGTGAAAATGTCAAGAAAGCATACAACCATAAGGCACTAATAATACCTCAGGGGTTTGAACTTATTGGGAATAGGTTGGGGACACTGTGGTTACAATGTTGGAGAAAACAACTGCACCCTAAAATAGAAAATTTGTTACAGAAGAGACATCAGACAAAAGCAGAGTAACTAATGTGAGGATTTATGACTCCACTACCTTAACAAGATTGACCCTATCATGTGCCGAGTTATCCTGCAGTCTATCTGGTATGTTTAGGCGGTGAGCATCAAGACCACAAGATGCCAGTTTTGAAGCTGGAGCTACCCCTTGATGCTCAAAATTGTGGCATGCGAAACATATTCTAGCAGAGTTCAATCCTTTGTGTGCATAGATGTCCCAGTACAATGGTGCCTGAGAGACAAAATAAAATACCAATTAATCAAAATACGTTGGCATCATATGTTGAAAGAAAGTAGACAACAACAACGCAGATGTGTATTAATTTCTGACTGTCAGATTCTCAGTTGATCAAAATTATCATATCAGCACAGGTCATAAGAAACCACAATGCTTAACAGTTCTGTAAATACCACAAAAGCGGTCTGCCAATCATGGCAATGAATAATATCTGGTTTCTTGCCAGCTTGCAATAACAACTCAAATGCAGCATGGCAGAAAAATGAAAATCTTTTGAAATCATCATGCTCCCCATAATACTTCCCTCTCCAAAAGAAGCTATATGGATGATGAGGCTCAATGAAATACACAGGAAGACCTGCATACAAAAGAAGCCATTAGAGTAACAAAGTTAGGTACATGATCTCGAGGAAAAGATAAGATGCCCAACCTTCAACAGTCCCAACCCATATTTTGTTCTTGAAGAGTTGTCCTTCAAAATATGACTCCACTACAACATCTAAAGCCTGCAAGAAGATCCAAATTACGCAAAGAACTGATGAAAAGAAGTATTCTACAAACAAGTCCAATCAGAATTATGTCATACCCTCAGGTCATGAATGAAATCATACTGCATACAATCATATTTCGGAAGAACAATCTCAACAAGGTGTCCTTTCTTTTGAAGTGCCTTACCAAGCCCCATCACAACATCTCCAAGGCCTCCTACCTTCAAAGAAAATATCAAAATATGACAACACGAGTAAAAGAAAGAAATGGTCATAAGCAAATTCAAAACTATCTCACTAATTCATATTGGACAGAAGAGACAAAATATTACTATCCCTATACCTTCAAGTAGTAGAAGATGAATTTCAATGAATTATGAAATATATTATCGCAGCATTCAGTTCTACATCAAGTAAGCATTACAAGGATGCACACATGCATGATTAGCTATGAGATGAGAGAGCTTAGCAGGCAATAAATATATGAGCGTACACACATTCTGCCTTTATATTGTTGAATGTTTTTTCCGCATCCGAAGTTAAATAGAGAAAATGAGTCAAGAGACCTTCCCTCCACATATGCTCACCAGTTTCATGTTGGAGACAGATTGAAATGAGATACAGAGAGCCGAAGAAAATTAGCAAAAGCAAAATTCTCCGAGTCTGCCCCATTTGTCCACTTGGGATAGGTAGGTCTTGGACTCTTGTGGGCTCCATGAAAGATTTAATTGAATAAGATGTTCATGTTGCTTGCTGGCTTTGTGCGTGCATAAGCATTGAAATGACTTGTACAAATAAAAAATTCATGCTACATAATGATAAAATATACATATGGACAGAACATTGACAAAGTTTGATTCTCATGTAGCAACGATGCATGTACCAGGAAAAGTACGGAGCTAGGATGATAACATGAGTGATAGCTTTGCTGCAGTAACATAGATAATGAACCTGACAGCCACAGACCATTACAACAGTTCTTATTCAGGAATTACATCAAGATAGATTCTGCACGTAGAGAAGAAGGAACAACAAGAGAACTTTAATTCAACAAAGCTGGGAAAAAATACAATTGGCATGAGACTAGAGCACAAAGCCTTTGTAAACAGGTCTGCCAAACAAAGTCCCAGCTCCCACACATAAGTGTGCCCATGTGGCATATATAGATAAATAGAGAGAGAGAGAGAGAGAGAGAGAGAGAGAGAGAGAGAGAGAGAAGAAGAAGAAGAAGAAGAAGAAGATAGTATAAAATTTTATAGGAAAAGAAACAGGAGAATGAAGATTGTCCTGGAAACTTGTCTTTAGTAATAATTAAAATTTTAAGAACAGTCAGGAACCGTAAAAGACAAAGTGTCTATGCAGTGAATAACATGGCAAATAACTCAGAGGGCAAGAAAATTCCATCTATTTTTTTGCAATCGCTAGCAACCAAAATAATAAACATAAGCCAATAAGTCAAGTTCACCTTAGCTACTGGCGCCATTTCAGCAGCAATGTGAACAATATGTATTCCTGAATTGTAACCGAAAATTTTCTTCATCAAAATCAATTAAGGATTACCAATAGAATATTAAATAAGGTTTTCATGCTTAATCAAGCTTCTAAGACTGATGCACAAGCATTAAAGATACCATGAGGGTGCAGAAGTCAGACCAGAAATAATAGCCAAAGATTCATGTTCATTCTTTCCCTTATAGGCCAAGTACGGAAGTAAGATTCGTCCATCTCTCTTCCAGGCCATTTCTCTCAGCAGCTTTGCATCAATTGATGATAACTTCTTCTCAAGTAACCAGCCATCAATTGTAAGCAGTAAATGGCTCCAAGATTCCCAAGGCATATCATCCACAGATCCATCCAAGGATCTTATCTTACTTTCTTCCTTCAGACTGTTGAGCGTATCTTGGAACTCCTTCATAGATTCTTGATATAGCTGAACACGGGATTGTATATCTTTGTCAGAATTTTGAAGATGCTCTTCCATTAGCTTTATCTTCTGTTGCATAAGCATGATGTACTGCTGCAGCTTTTCAAATGACAGTTTATGAACGTTTGCTTCTTCAAGAGATTCTTCCAACATATGGACTTTCTTATGAAGCTCCTGATTTTTCTGTAACTCTAATATAGCTTGATCTGCATGTTTAGTTGCTTTATCTAGCAAAGCTGTGCATGTGCATGTGGAAAGCTTTAGAGTGGAAAGCTGTGCATGTGCAACATCTCCTTCAGATGCTGCAAGCTTCATCTTCAGATCTCTCACAGCAGACTCCAAAACACAGCGTTCTTTCTCCAGCATTACTACTTGCTTATTTGTTTCCTTGACACTGCTAAGTTCACACTTGAGTCTCTCAACACCATCCTTGAGAGACATATTTTCTGCCCTCAGAGAAATAAGCTCCTCATTTAGTTCAAAAAACTTACTATCATGCATCTGAAGATTATGATTTCTACTACTATCATGATTGGTTCCCTCTGCACCATCTCTCACAGCTAATTCATTCTTCATTTTCTCCAACTGCTCCTCTGAGAGTTACACATATATTTTTTTCCTGGGAAGCAACTTTAATTTCTGCACCAGCTTCTGCTAGTCTCATTTCCAAAATGTTAACTGATGCCTGCAAAGCTTCCTTCTCGGTAAGAATTTTTTCAAGATCTTTGAGTGCATGAACCCGAGCTTCATTAAGAAGAAGAATATCTAAAATAGAATTGAAGAAAGAATCTTCCTTAAGGTCTGTTCATAAAAAAACAAAGAAGCATCCAGAGATGTTTTCTACAAGACAATAAACATACTTTTCTCTGCAATTTTTATCATGTTGATCAAGTCATCATGTTCGATAGTCAATAGCTGTTCTCCATTGCACAAGTTTATGGACTGTAAACAGAAAAAAGATATAGTCAATCTACGAACACTTGGTAGGATAGAACTCGAAGGTACTCCCACCTTTCCAAGAGTATTAAACATTAACTATCATTTTAAAAATGACTGTTTTTTCTGTAAAGCACAAATAAATGTACCCAAAAATAGGCTCAAATCAATGGCAGCCAAAAATGATTTCCAAGAGCGTTTTGATATATTTTTGGTCATTTGAGTTTGATTGTAATCTACTGGCCTCTTTATGGAGTAAATGTCCCATGAAAGAGCAATGATATACCTCGAAAATCGAATGAAGAGTCACGTATCAATATCCTAACATGAACATGGAATGAAAAAAGTCTGAATTGGGCCCCAGGTAACCATACTTGGAAAGGAGTATCCCGTGGTCAGAAATTTCATATACATTTCTTAGCTCCATATAAAGCTTGAAAAATAGAGAATCTTCCATGTAAAGTTGGATTTGAAAATCATGAAGCTACATCAAAATAATCAAAACGCCATATGGTAAGACTAAAGCAGCATCTTCACAGTATATTTTCATTCGCCATAATCAGGTTTGGTTGACAACAGACTCAAAATATGACAATTCCTCTAGAAGAAAATTTCAGTATACCGAGGGCCTGGTCTCTTCTGAAGCGATGCCCGTCTCTTCTGAACCAATGCCCTTGATGTATAGATCACTATTCTCTAGTGGTGGGATCAACTTTGAACTGTTGTCAGCTAGTAGAGAAGCTTGGGAGTTATCCTCTTCTAGCAATGTTAGACCATCCCCTCTTGTTACATGTGAACACTTTTCAGACGAAGCATTGTCAGCATCATCATTGGCTGTAATTTCCTCAGTCAAACTCGAACCACCTTCCGTTTTAGTAATCCAACGACTGTCGTAGCGGCGAAAAGACCGTTACATTCATATCCTTCCAATAATAAATAGGGGTGGAAAAATTTTCTCTCTATTTTATACCTCTTATATTAAGTATTTAATAATAATAAATATATTTTTAATAAAATACCCATTTTAGATCAAATTAAGATCTAAAATGGGTATTTATTAGAATAAAAATATTTAATTTTAAATAAATTATACAAGATATATAAAATATGAGGGTAATTTTTCTACCCCAATTATCCCCGTACCAAACGAGCACTAAGAGGGGAAGAAAGCGCTGAATCTCCTCACTGGCCACTGGCCACTACCCATAGGAGTATTCGCAATTTCGCATCATCCAGGGGCGCGTATAAGCCTTTTTTGTTAAACGTCCGCGATCGAACTCGGACGAGCCTGATGTGTATTCTAAATTGGGTTGAATAATTGGTAGAAAAGAAAAAAAAAATCAATAAGTTTTAGGAAGTAATTTTATGTTTGATTTATTATTACCCCACTCAATAAGCTATAGGATTTTATATTTAGTTTATTGTTATATTACCTAAGAAATATTACATAAGTTACAATAATATCACTTAATAATAAATATAATTATTTTTTAATTATAAAAATGCGAGTAAATACAAATGATTACTTAAAACTTATTTTGGTCTACATAAATAGTTCACCTCAAAAGAAAATATGGTTTACATTTGACTTCTAATTATTGATAACCCTATGAACCAACTTTCATCAATTTCTGAAAAATAATACTTTCTTCGTCTTATTACTTCCCATTAAACAATATTCAGTTTTTAAATTATTATCTTATTTGAGGGTGATTTTAAAAAATATATTTACCCTATATTTTATTAACATTATTTTTGGGGGTAAAGAAGGTGATGGTGAAATTATAAATATTATTTATATTTAATTAGACATAAATATTGTAAGTTCTAATACCTTCCTGATTCAATAAAAGAGTATAAGTGTTATTTTTTTTATTTTGAATTTTTCATTTACCTTAATCGAGATATAATTAAAATAGCATTTTTTTTATTCACCTAAATTAAATTCATATTTATCAAAATAGTATTTTTAAAACAATCATTTTAATTTATTTCTATTTTCATTATTGAAATTAATTTTAAAATCTTCTCTTACTTTAATTCACCTCAACCTAAATAAATTATTAATGTTAGGTAAGCCATAAGCTATGCCCACGTAGTTGGTATGGTAGTATATGGAGGAGACTCATCTAAACAACAATAACACATGTCTATCATCTACAATATGCTTAAAAATGTTTATGTGACCTCATTTGTTATATGAATAGTAAACTTCTAAGAAATCACATTTTTCAAAAATCCAAAGAAGTAAATACTTACCAATTTAATTAATTTGTGTTTTGTCTATATGCAAAATGTAAGAAAGAAAATTAATTTAAAATTTCTACATTCTATGGTATTATTCATTAAGTATATTCTTTATTAACTAAGGAGATGAGTAAAAAAACAAGTTACACTTCCTTTTAACTTATTTACTTATTTTATATCAAACAAACTTATATTTAATACATTACGAAAATGACAACTTTATCAAGTAACTTATTACTTACCAAACTATGCCTTAATTTTTAATTAAGTGTATTATTTTAATTGGTAGTATCATGATTGTTATATGCATGTATTGGGATAAATACCATACACTAACGGTGATATTTCACCCATTTTTTCCAATTGGTAACATAGTATTCTTTATACAAACGTTTTTTATTCGATGGTTTAACAATACTTTTTTTGTTATCAAATAATTGATATTTTATATTAATAAATGGTTATTAAACTGATAATATCATGGTTTTCATACATGTGTTATGATAACCATAACATTTGGCCTAATATTTTATTAGTATCATATTTTGTTAATGCTACTTTTAGTTTTTTATTTATCAAATAATAGCATTTGAAGTCAATGAATACTAATATTCTAGGAGTTTATATTAATGACTCAAAATAAATAAATAAAGAGATTAATTAAGGATTGTAAATGAGTGAGAGAATTGTTTTATAAAAATGTATTTTAACTTCTTAATATGTGTGTTCACTCCTAAAACATCAGATAGAAAATACATAGCAATTTCACTCTGTCATGGTTTGGGAAAAATTGTAATATAAGACTATAGCTTTTTAACTATAATTTTTCAAAATTTATTCCAACTACTTTTCCAAACCATACCATAATACCTTAACATTTGGTGTTGGATTAATATCACATTAAAAATCGGAGCATCTAAACGCAATAACAATTAAACTAGCTCGAGAATTTATGACCGATGGTACTAGCTTAATGGCAAGTGTGATTTAACAATTCACTTGTGTTCAGATAAACCTAGCTTAGATAAAATAAGGTAGATTAATATGGGTTGGAAGAAACTATGTTAATATTTTAAAACATCGTTTGAATATTTCTAGATCAACTAATTATGGTATTAGTTGTTTCTAAGAGCATGTATAATGGTGTCTTAAATTTAAAGTATCTAATTGTATCCAGTTTCTCTATCCTTTATCCTATTTTTATCAATATACCTTAAATTTATTTTCTTACTTTATATCAAGTACCTCGAATTTATAATATCCAACTACTTTTATCAATCACAATACCAATCATTTACGCTTTACATTATTTAACTTTTGATTTAAATTAATTTATAAATATCAATTAATAATTGTATATAATCAAATTTAAATTAAATATAAGTTTACATATAATTTTTTAAGAACCATTATTTTAGTTAGAATTTTCTAGGTTGTTAAAAAATATTTGTGATTTGAATAACTTTTAAAATAACCATTTATAATTTATTTTAATTTTAATAATACAACATTAATAATGAATAAAAATATATAAAGTAAACAAAAAATATTTTAATATAATATAAATATTACAATAAAAATATAAATATGTTATATTATCTTAGCAATAGTCACATCTAGTTCGACACAATAATATTATGAAAACATAAATAAAAAAAATTAAGGATGTTCATATTTTACGATATTCGAATCAATTCGCTTAAAAAAAATTCAAACAATCTATCCGATATTTATTTTCAAATAAATTAATTGTTCCAATCAATAAAAGATGAAATAAATTGGATGTCTGATCCAAAAATTACAAATAATATTTGATCTAATAAATTATATACATATATACTCTAAAAATATTTTTTTATAACATGTTATTGTATGTAATCACCTGAGTGTAATTTAAAATTAGGAAATTTATTGTAAGTAAATTTATACTTTTTAATTATTATTTTGATTATATATTTAAATATTATCCAAAATTTACAATCACTAATTGAATATAACATAATTTAATACTCAAGTTAGATTATTAAATCATATCGGTTCAAATTTGATCAATTTATTACTTTTTGTTTATCCGATATTTTTTTTATTTGTGTTGCATGAAAGTTTCAGATATTCGAAAAATTATTTGTTATTCAGTCCAAAATTTCCAATATTTGAAGCTTTTTTGTTCCTGGATATCCGATCTTACTAATATCTAAATTATTTTAACAGATATTTGATATGTGAGCACGCATATATACAACGTACAAAAATATTAGATGAAATATAACTAATATGAGCGAATACTCTAATTATCAGTCTCAAATTGTCGGATGTATTCCATCAAATTAGATCTAAGCTAGTGGGTCGAAACATACTTTGTAACTTGGAAACTCTTTAAAGATATGAATATATGTTTGTTATTGGGTCACGATTAATTGTAAGAGGCGGTACATCATTATTATTGTAGTCGATAAAATCTAAAGGAAAAATATCTGAATATGTATCTCTTTCATCATCAACAATCATGTTATGTAAAACGATGAATGCATACATTATTTGTTTCATTATTTCCATGTATCAAACATGTAACGGATCGTAAACAATTGCAAAATATCCTTGTAGCACTCCAAATACTCGCTTAATATCCTTTCTTGATGCTCCGGTCCTTGAGGAAGTGGTAGAGTTCTGATGAATGTTGGCTAGCTTGGATATATATCATCTACTAGATAATATCTAAGTTAGTATTTTGTATCGTTTACCCTATAATAAAATTCTAGCATCCAACCTTTATAAATTTCATTGAATACTATTGAACGAATAAGAACATTAAGATCATTATTTGACCTAAAACAACAAAAAAGTGCATGTCATATCTAAAGATCTTGAGATGCAACAACATCTAGCAAGATTGTTGGGGCACCATGGTCACTGCAATAAAACTAACATTTCCATACAAAGGGACAATTGTTCCACTCCCAATGCATACAAATGATACTTTCCATTGATAGAAAATTAATTTTAAATCTAACACGATCACATATTAATTCATCAAAATTAATAGATAAGAATAATGTGGAAACATATCTAAATCTATAAAGCTAGAATAATCGGATACTATTGGATTCAGAAGGATATTCGCACCGGCAACACTATGGTCTTATGAGACAGGCACACACTTAAAATTCTGAGACATGAAATTGAATAAGACGAAGTGCATGTGACCCAGGGTCTTTGACCCTATATATAGACAACTAAATTGTTATCTATCGGGTTAGATTAGTTTGATCCATTAACAATCTAGGATACTCAAAGTCTCTACGTATAGTGATCAATATCCAATTAGATATATTTAGCACAAATAATTTTCATTTAAATACGATCACTTTTATACAGACTTAGTTTATATGACAATCCACAATTTATAGTATTCACATATAAGTCCAACATTGTATAATAATCTGACAATCTCCCACTTTGGCTAGATGTATGACCTTATAACTACAAAATGCAAAATAACCAAATGAGATCAATATTTTCGTTGTTACAAAATGTATCTATAACCAATACAATCCATTAGTCACACCAACATAGGATCAAAGCAACTTTCATCACATTTATCTGTGACAAAACTTTCAATGGTCATGTATGCGGATGTAACTAAACGAAATGGATCAAGACGTGGATGTGTAGCATGAAAATGTCATATAATGTGATCCTAACATGCCTATTTCCAACAAGTCTATCTTACAACTTTAGTAAGATCAATTCATAAATAAAACATAAAGAAAAAAATTGAAACTTTATTTATACAAAAAATATATGGTCAAAAATATCCATAAGCCAAAGCAAAGTATCCAAACATAGAGCATATAAAGTGACACACTTCCACTAAAACTAAGCATCACCAACTAACATAAAAACCATATAAGCAACATGATTAACAAACTATGTGGGTGGTAAAGTCTTAGCGCTATTATAGAGTCTGTATTAATGTGTTTTATAGGCAAATCTCCTTTTTGCACCTTCTTTTTAACAACCAAGTATTTAATATCATTAATTTTTTATTTTATAGAACTTAGGTTGTTTGAATATTGAATTATAGCCTTTTATCACATGATAACTTAAGCGGTCTTTTAATATTGTCAACTATACTTAGCCTCGTGACAACATTTTATAGCCATATACCACGCAACGAATTTTGTAGCTATAGTGTTAGAGGCCACAACTATTTTCTTATCACTCTTCCAAGAAACATCACCTCTAACCATTAGAAAAGTAAAACTCAATGTAGACTTCATGTTATCTTAGCATTCGGCAAAATTGAAGTCAAAATATCCTATGATCTCAAGTTTATCAGGCATCCTATATGTGGCCATGCAATCTTTTATTTTTTGTAAGTACTACATGATATGTTTGGCTATTATCCAATGGTCAAGTCCTAGTTTACTTTGATATATGTTAAACATTTCGATAATGTATACAATATCCAGATGTGCACATACCTAAGCATACATTAGAACTCCCACCACGGAAGAATAAGGAACAATTTGTATTTACTTTCTTTCAAAGTCATTCTGAGGGAATTAGCTTAGACTAAATTTGTCTCCTTCGGCAATAAGAGGATTTCTCGGTTTATAATTATGCATGAAATATCTCTTGAAAACCCTTTTGATGTAGAATTTTTGTGAAAACCCTAGGATACCTCGAGAATAATCTTGATGTATCTCTATACATAATAGAAAAGAGGCATTACTAAGATCTTTCATGTTAAATTTCTTAGCTAGAAACTTCTTAATCTCATACAACAAACCTATGTCAGTACATGCTAACAATATGTCATCAACATAAAATACTAGAAAAATGTATTTACTCCCATAGAGCTTGTGGTATGCATATTCATCCACCAAAGTCGTCTCAAAATAAAAATTGGTGATGACTTGATGAAATTTGAAATACCATCATCGAGACACTTGCTTGAGCCCATAGATGGATTTGTTAAGTTTGCAAACCATATTCTTTGGGTCTCCTAATATAAAATTTTAAGGTTGGTCCATATAAATCATTTCTCAATTTCACCATTAAAAAAAAGTGGACTTAACATCCATTTTATCTAACTCAAGATTAAAATGTGCCACTAATTTCATAATCACCCTCAAAGTGTCTTTAGAATAGATCGGAGATAAAGTCTCTTTAAAATATTCTCCTTCCTTTTGTGTAAAGCTCTTGACAACAAAATGTGCCTTATATCTCTCCACATTACCCTTTGAATCCCTTTTGGTATTAAATACCCATTTGCAACAATTAGGTTTCTTTCCTTGAGGCAATGGGACAAGATCACATATGTCATTATCCATCATAGATTTTATTTCCTCATTCATGACATCAATCCACCTTTAATAATTCTAACTCTCCATGGCTCGATATAAGTTAATTGGATCATCTTCCATCACCCCAATACCTACCTCATGTTCTAGGAGAAATACAATGCAATCATCTAGAATAAAACTTCTCATTTATCTAGTGGATATCCTTAGCTCTTGAGGTCATTGACATTATTCTTGTAATATAATCACCTCATTCTCAATAGGTGATTGTTCAACATTGTCTTGTAGAGGCTCGTGATTTGCCTCTTGATCAATGATAGGTGTAAAGACTTGTATATTATCAGATACAATAGTAGGAATTGCAATCAATTTCTCCTCAAAGAAAATGTCCCTAACCTCATTTATACACCAAAACTCAACATCCTCAAAGAACATGTAAGTTCTCATATTAAAAATTGGCCAAAGAATAAGATTACGTAACTTATAACCCCTTGATTGCTCAGAATAACTAATAAAATAACTATTAAATGTTTTGAAGTCCAATGTCTTTTCATGTGGCTTTTATGGCCTTACCTTAGATATATATTTCTAAATAAAAAAATCCTTCATGCTAGGATCTTTTAATGTCTAAAGCTCATAAGGTATTTTAGTAGTTGTCTTAGTTGGTACTCTATTCAGAATGTAAGATGTTATCTCTAGTGCTTATCCCCAAAGTGACTCTAATAAATAAAAATGACGAATCATACTCCTTACCATATCCTTAAGAGTTATGTTTCATCTTTCAACTACATCATTCATGCTAAAAGATAATGGCATGGTATACTGTGAGGCAAATCTACAATCCTCTAAAAATCTAGCAAATGTTCTTGGACAATATTCACCAGAGTTAGATTTAATTCACATAATCTTTTTATTGAGTTGATTCTCAACTTCAAGTTTAAAAAATTTAAACATGCCCTATGACTTTTCAAAAATATGATCTGGGTAGCCATAACATGAGTAATTGAAATGCCCCAAAAATTTTTAATTTTAAAATTTATATTTAAACGAGGTTTTATTAGAAAAATTAAGTAAATAAATTATTTTTATTAAAATTAAATTAAATTAATTAGGACAAATCCAAAAGAAATTTATAAGTATTTTAATTAGGAGAAATTTGAGTATTTTAACTAATTAAGGATATTATTTTGGGAAATTTATTAAATAAATTATTTTATTTAAAATAAGAAGGAGAAATTAGTTTCAAATTAATATGAATTTTATAAATAATTTAATTGAATAAAATTAGGGTGTTTTGCTAATTAAAATGGAATTTATAAAAAAAAAATCTTTTAAAAACCCTAATTTAGCCTAAAAAGGGATTTAAATATTATTTTATTTAAATATTATTATTTTTAAATATCCAAAATATCCCAATTAATTTAATTAACCTAATCCACTATTTTTCTCTTTTCCTTTTTTCCTTTTCTTTCTTCCTTTTTCTTTTTTTTTTGCCTTTCTTCTTCCTTTTTTTTTTATTTTTCTCCTCCCCGAACTAGGCCAGCCCAGCGGCTCAGTCCCCCGTCCCTCCTTCCTTTCCTTCGGCGCAGCCCAGCCCGCTCACTGCCTCCTTCCTTCTCCCTCGTCGCGCCGTGTTTTGCTTCTATTTGTCCCTGTACTTCTCATTTCATTTAAATTTAAACGCCTCACCGCGTCCGGCCAGTTCTTCCCCCTTTTCCTTTTTTTCCTTTTCTTCTAGACCTCCGGTCTAGCCCCCCCATCTTCTTCTTCCTTCTTCCCCATCGATGTTGTTCGACCTACAACCTCCGCCACCTCCGAGAAATCCGCCGCCGATCTAGCCCCTTTGACCGGCCGTTTTTATTCCTCTCTCTTGCTCCTGATTCGGCAACTACATAGACCAATCCAACTCTCCCTCTTATCGCACGATCCTCTCTCTCTCTCTCCTACGCACAACCTTTGCCCCGTTTTGATTTCTGCCGACCAACCTCCCCGCCGGTGACCTTGAACAAACTTTCCCTATTCCTCGTCGTCCCTCAGACCTCACCCTAGCATTTAAACCCTATAAATGCCCCCTTACATAGCGTTGTGTTGAGCTTTTGATTTCCTAACCCAGAAATCATCCCTTTTGGCCGCCGCCCCTTTAGATGACATTTCCACCACCTCCGGCCAACTTCTCCGCCATTTATGGCCACCAAACTCTTCCTTGCACCGCCATCTAGCTAACCAAATGTCCCATAGCCCTCGATTCTTCCTGCAAGAGCCACGCCGGTTGTGCGAAGTTGAAATTCCATAAAAATTCTAATTGTATTATTTATTATTAAATAAGATTTTATTGTGAAAATTAATTAAATAATTTATTTTTATTAAAATAAAATAAAATTAATTAGGGAAAATTAAGAAGAAATTTATAAGTATTTTAATTAGGAGAAATTTGGGTATTTTAGCTAATTAAGGATTTTATTTTGGAAATTAATTAAATAAATCATTTTATTTAAAATAAGAAGGAGAAAATCATTTCAAATTAATATGAATTTTATAAATAATTTAATTGGAGAAAATTTGGGTGTTTTGCTAATTAAAATGGAATTTATGAAAAATCTTTTAAAAATCTTATATTAGCCTAAAAAGGGATTTAAATATTATTTTATTTAAATATTATTATTTTTAAATATCCCAAATATTTTAAATAATTTAAATATCAAGCCTAATTATTTTTCTCTTTTCCTTTTTCCTTTTTTCCTTTTCTTTCTTCCCTTTTCCTTTCTTTTCCTTTCTTTTTCTTTCTTTTCTACTTTTTCTTTTTCCTATCCTTTTCCCCGTCTAGGCCAGCCCGCAGCCCAGTTTCCCCTCCCTCCTACCTTTCTTCTTCGGCACGGCCCAACCCGCGCAGCCCAGCTTTTCTTCTTTTCTTCCTCCTTCAACGCAACCAAACGCTGCTTTTTGATTATTTTTCTCTTCCGCCCGGTCCGGCCTGTCGTTCTCTTCTTTATTTTTCTCCTAAACCGCTAGTCCAACCCATTCTTTCTTCTTCTTCCCCCAGCTAAGATTTTCGGCGCCGATCTTGCCCCTTTAACCAGCCTTTTCCTCCCTTTCTCTTTCCCTTGTTTCGGCAGCCTCATAAACCCAATCAACTCCCCTATTCCCGCCCGTTTTTCTCTCTCCCATTCAACCACAACCCTTGCGCCGAATTTTATTTTCGTCGGCTTTGTCGCCGCCGGTGACCATAACCCTACCTACCTTACCCCGTAGCCAACCCACAAAACCCTAACGTTTCTCCTAAAGCCTATAAATACCCCCATAATAGCCCTATATCGAGCTTTTGTTTCTTACCCAGAAATGCCAGACCTTGCCACCGCCGCCACTTTAGATGCCTCATCCGCCGCCTCCTGCCAACAACGCCACCCGTTCTTGCCACCAAACTCTTCCTTGCTCCGTCCTCTAGCTAACCAAATCATCCATCCCCCTCGATTCTTCCTGTACAAGCCACCCCGGCTGTGCGAAGTAGCCTTCCCGATCAACCTTATTTTCTGTCTGCTCCACCCTTCGAACCACCATTAGCTACCTCTTCCGCCACTGCCACTGCTTCTTTCACCTCCCAAATTATTCTGCAAACCACCCTCTACCTTCCCCTACCTTTCTTTTCCTCTTTCTCCCTCTCCTCCTCTCTTTCTCTTCTTCTTCCCCATTCGGCCACCGCCACCGCCACCTTTGGCTGCGCCACCACCATCATTATGTTCCTCTCCTTCTGGGCAACTATAATCACCCTTTTATGGGTTATACTCATTTCCCATGAATAGTGTGCCCTTCTTACTTTGTGCAAGTGGGCGAGACATCAGTCGGGACTGAGTGTTGAGCATGTTTTGGCTCAAAGTTCGAGAGTGTAGTGGCCATACTTCCTCTTCATGTGATTTTATTTCATTATATTATTTCTTTTATATCGCATTTGTTCTTTTATGATTTATTACCTTATATTGAGTTTTTAAAATAAACCTTCTATTGATTGTAAGAATATTCCCTTCGAGGAATTTGGATTTCGCACTCTGATTTCTATATTATTATTGATTATAATTCTTTACACATACTCTGATTTCTGAGTTATTATCTCTTCAATTCATTTTATAAAATCTTGGTTTAAGTTTTATAATAATTTTTTAGCCTTAGCACTTGGTACTGAAATGGTCGGAGAGAATCGGTTTGGTACTAAGTGTGGCGGTAACATCCCCATAATTTACGGGTTTTAAATTAATTATTTTAATTACTTCCACTTTCAAAAAAAAGTAGTGAATTTTAGGGTGTTATAGAAGTAGCCCCCTCGACCAACCTATTTTCTGTCTCTGCCACCCTTTGCGCCGCCGCTCCCATCGCTTCTTTCACCTCCCATTCTCTTCTGCAGACCCTTCTCTACCTTCCCCTACCTTTCTTTTCCTCTTCCTCCCTCTCCTCCTCTATTTCTCTCCTTCTTCTCCATTCGGCCACCACCACCGCCGTCGTGCGCCGCCACCATTATTTTGTTCCTCTCCCTCTAGGAAACTCTAAACACCCCAACCCCCACCTTAATTCTCCCTATCTTTTTTCCAGCATTCAACTTTTACCCTTTTCTTCCCTTTTTCCGGCCATCGTTGCCGCCACTGCCTCTATACCACTGTCAGTGCCACCCATCCCCTCCAGCCTAAGGTTGAACCCTTGACCCTCTCAGCTATTTTCCCTCTCTTTATAAGCCTTAAATTATTTTATTTCATTTATTTGAATATAAATACTATTATTATTATTATTACTACTACTATTATTATTATTATTATTTCCATTATTAATATGTATTATTATTATTAGTATTAATGTTTTTATTATTATTTATGCTGAAGCCAAAGCACTATTATATTTTTAATTCAATTTTATTATTATTATTATTATTATTATTATTATTATTATTATTATTATTATTATTATTATTATTATTATTATCTTTATTATTATTTTATCATTATTATTATTACTAAATTTGGTTATTTATATTACTAATATTATTATTAATATTATTTTGGTAAAGGGGCCAAAGCCCTTATTTCACTATGTTTTTGAGTAATGCCCTTTTAATTATTATTGTTACTATTTTTATTATTCTTGTTAATATTAATATTAATATTATTTTTAGTATTTTTGCTATTATTATTTTGGTATTTTATCAAAAGCCTAGTCTTAGAATAAGTTAATATTTAATAGTATTTTTGGTAGGAGATAATCTAATTTTAGCTTTTCCCTCATAATAGGTGAAACCAATCAAAGCCCTAAGGAGGCGTAGGAGCATGCTCTAAGACCGGTGTCACTTTAGGTAAGGGGTTACTAAGACCTATTGTGTGTTGATGTGCATTATATGTTTTGTATGATATGCATCCTATGTTTATTATTGTAATTATTTCGTATGTGGTATAATGTGGAGTTGAAGTATGTTTTTGTATGGCATGTGTACTATATATGATCAAAATTTTGTGGTATGTGATGATATGTGTTTTGACCCTATAAGACATGCATGTGAGGATGTATAAAAGTGTTATTGTGTGGGAAAAAGGTTGAAAAAGGAGAATAGGAAAATAAGTTGACCAAGGGATGTGAGTTGACCTAAGTATTTTAATGATCTGTGAGTGTTGGAATAAAATGGGAAATTTAGGGTTTCGTGTGGAAGAGGTTAATTTATGGTTTTGTGTGAGAAAATTTAATTTATGATTTTATATGGGAGAATATAATTTATGATGTTGTATGGGAGAATGTAATTTATGATGTTATATGGGAGAATCTAATTTATGGTTTTGTATGGGAGGATCTAATGAAGGGTTTTGTATGGATGAATCTTTGGTTTTATATGGTTGGAATTTAGGGTTTGGTATGGATGAATCTTGGGGTTTTATATGGTTTGAATTTAGGGTTTGGTATGGATGAATCTTTAGCTTTATATGGGTTGAATTTGGGGTTTGGTATGGATGAATATTTGGTTTTATATGGTTTGAATTTAGGGTTTGGTAAGGATGAATCCTTGGTTTTATATGGTTTGAATTTAAGGTTTGGTATAGATGAATCTTTGGGTTTTATATGGTTTGAATCTAGGGTTTGGTATGGATGAATCTTTGGTTTTGTGTGGATTGAATTTAGGGTTAGTAAGGATGAATCTTTGGTTTGGTGTGGATTGAATTTAGGATTTGGTATGGAAAATTCTTTGGGTTTTATATGGTTTGAATCTAGGGTTTCGTATGGATGAACTTAGGGTTTGCATGAAAAGTTCAAAAAGTTGCATGGGATGTGTAAAGTCTACATGGGAGTGAAATTTACATATGGAAAGATAATTTGGGATGTGAGGAAGGTAATGTAAGTGTTGTTTGAGTGTTTGAACACTTTGGATGGAAAATAGTATGTGGAGTATTATAAGGGTATGGAGGAGACTGAATTAGGGTTTGGAATGATTAACTATGGGTTGTTGTGATTAACTAGGGTTGGAGTGGCTAATTGTGGTTTATTGTGATTAACTAAGGTTTGGAATGGCTAATTATGGTTGTTATGGTTAAATAGGGTTTGGAGTGGTTAACTATGGTTTGTTGTGGCTAATTAGGGTTTTGTGTGGCTGCTTAGGGTTTTTGTTGTATCATGTGTAATTGGTGATTAAAGTGTAATTATGATGGTAGAATTTATGATTTGTGATGCATGATGATTCATGCATGTCTAGGGTGAAAGCTTTTGAATAAGACACTTAAGACATTAATCACTTAAAGTGGAAGATATTGAGACGGGACCAGCCGATCCACTAGTTAGGAATAGTGGTTAGGGTTTTTACCCTATGCACGACCGATCCACCGGTTATAATAGTGGTTATGGTTTTTACCCTATGTACAACTGATCCACCAGTTATAATAGTGGTTAAGGCATGATGTCCTATATGTGACCGGCCCACCGGTTATAATAGTGGGGGATCCCGATCTCAATGAAAATAGACAAGAGTTTTGCTAAGGAAAATAAAAGACACTAATTACATACAGTGTAACACCATGCGAGCAGGAACCAAACCGATCCACCAGTTAGGAATAGTGGTTAGGGTTTTACCCTATATGTGACTGATCCACCGGTAACAATAGTGGTTAGGGTGTGATGCTCTATGAGTGACCGGCCCACCAGTTATAATAGTGGGGTGTTCCTGTACTCGCATGGAATTGATAAAAAGCATGGTGTAAATCAACTTTTGATAAGAGATTAATTAAGTAATTGAATCGAATTATATATGGGCCTTTGTACCTTTACCTGGATGGTCACATGCGTTTATGTTATCATTTTTATGCTCTTTGATTTCGTTTGCATTATTTATGTGATTTTATGTGTTGGCCTTAATGCTCGGTCACATTACTCAGTACGTAGCGTACTGATCACCCTTTTCATGGGTGCTGCTCATTCCCATGAGTAGTATGCCCTTCTGACCTTATGCAAGTGGGCGAGACATCAATCGGGGCTGAGTGTTGAGTTTGTTTTGGCTTAGAGTTCGAGAGTATCGTGGTTTTATTCAGTCTTTATACGATTTCTATTGCTTCCTATTATTCCTTTTGTATTGGATTTTTTTGAAATTAAATATTAATGTTTATAGCTATTATTCCTTTCGAGGAATTTTGATTTCGCACTCTGATTTTTATGTTATGAAATTTCTAGTTCTTTTATGAACTGATGGTTTGAGTTTAAATGTTAATCTTTTCTTTAGCCTTAGCACTTGGTATTGGAACGATCGGAGAGAACCGGTCTGGTACTAAGTGTGGCGGTAACATCCCTAGAATTCACGGGCTTTAATTTAAATATTTCTATTTTAATTTCTTCCAAAAAAAAGTAGTGAATTTTGGGGTGTTACAATAATCATCTATGACTAATATGAAATGTTGTTGATCATTCCAAGAAGATTTAGGAAAAAATCCACAGATATCCATGTGAATCAATTCTAAGACATCTTAAGATTTTTGTGCATATATTCTCTTAGTTTTTTTTGTTTTCCTTTAACACATTTTACACAATTATTTAAATTTGTAAAATCAATGAAATATAAAAATTCTATCAGGCACGAGCCTCTTAATTCTTCCTTTTGAGATATGACCGAAGCATCTATGCCATAATGACACCAAATTTTCATTACTATAGCAAAAAATGTCGATCAAACTTAAACATAATTAGATCTAAACAATAATCAAGAATTACAAGATAATTGAAAAGAAATTGAGAAATTAATCAAAACATAACAATAAGGGAAAACTGGAGACCTCTATTCATGCAATTGTATAATTATAAGAGGACTTAACAAACTCACTCAACAAGATCACACAAATATTAATTCACTTAGAATTACACGAGAGAAAGAGAGAAGAATAATTTGGTAGGATTCGACTGATTCCACATGATGGCTAGGGTTCGTATGCAAGCTTTTATATCAGTATAGAACCCTCACAAGCAAAATGACACCGTAGAACAAAAGCCTAAAAAATACGGTCCGTATTAATAAATATGGTGCCCCCGTATTTTTGGCTAAAATGTACAACCCAACCTAATTTGCTGGAAAAATTCGAATGGTGAAACATACTAAAAATACAATTTGTATTTAACAATATGTTCACCAGTATTGATCACATAAACTTCCTAAAAAACATGTATGAACCAAAAACATCTTATGTTGTGTACCAAAAACCTAGTCAAATCTTACAATTCTCCACTTTGACGCAATATTTGTGACATATAACATGGAAGTACCTTCGTAAAAACCCCTATCCCTCCAAAGGGCCTCATGGCCTATGATCACAGACAAAGTCCAAAAAATACTCAAACTTGCTCATGGCCAATGACTTTGTTAGTATATCAATTGGATTATCCAAAGTATCAACTTTCTCTAAACAATTTTAACAACATCAACAGTACCTTTGGTAAAGTGATATCTGATGTCAAAGTGCTTCATTTAACAATTGAAAGAATTTGGATTCTTCATTAGATAGATAGAACTCTAACTATCACCATGAATGACTAGATTACCATCACCAAATCCCAGCTCATGTACTACAACATCGAGCCACATGACTCCCTAAAAAGCCTCATTAAGAGCCATATACTCTATTTCGGTAGTGGGCAAGGCAGTCACCTCCTGTAAGGAAGACCTTTAGCTAATAGCTAAACCATCAACATAAAAAAAAACATATAAACTGGTGGACCTCCTATTATCAAGGTCTCCGCTATAATCAGAGTCAACCAACAAATCAACCAATCTACCATACTCCGAACAAGATTATGTTGTACCCTTCAAGTACCTCAGGATCCAACTCACCGCTTTCTAGTAAGCCTTCCTTGTATTCTCCATATATTGATTTAACACTAACATCTTAAGCAATATCAGGTTGGGTGCACATCGAATCATACATTATAGAACCAACAACATTAGAATAGGAAACAATGGCCATGAATTCCACTTCCTCTTTGGATTTAAGGAAATACAAAGGTGACATCCTAAAGTGAGTAGCCAACGGAGTGCTCGCTGACTTGGCATCCATCCTATAAAATCTCTCAAACACCTTGTTCACATATGACTCTTGCGACAAGTACAAATGCTTCAGCTCACATTCTCATCTTATCTCCATGCCAAATATCTTCTTTGTAGTTCTAAATTATTCATCTCAAACTCACTCTTCAGCATTGTCTTCACCTTATCAAAACCAGACACATCATTTGTTGCCATAAGTATGTCATCAACATATAGCAAAAAATGCATCAGTAAGCCAACGCCCATCTACTTCAAGTACACACATCCATCGTGCTCACTCCTATAGAAACCATGCTTAAGTATAAACTAATCAAACCATTTATACTGTTTCAAACTGTATAATGACCTCTTCATTATGCACACATGGTCACACATCCCTTCAACAACAAACCCATCAAACTGATGCATGTAAATCTCATTCTCCGACTCACCATGCAAGAATGAAGTTTTGATATCCAACTGCTCCAACTCTAAATCGTGCATAGCTACAAGAATAAGTAAGGTATGAATACAAGTATGTCTAATAATAGGAGAAAATACATCATTATAGTTCATGCCTAGAATCTGATTGAATCCACGTGTGGTCTCTCAACTCTTGAAACTCCCTGTTTGAACTTGTACACCCACTTATTGTCAACTATATTCTTTTTTTGAGTGCCTTCACAAGTTCTCACATTTGATTCTTCAATAAAAACTATATCTCCTCATCCATAGCAATGCATCACTCCATAGAATCAGAACTCATAAATTCATAATAGCTGCTAAGAATGACGTTGGATCAACAACAACTATCTCTACACTAGATAAGGCATAGTCGGCCAACTCCTCAAAACCATATATGATAGGAGGCTTACCAATCCTATGTGTTCTACTTGGAGCATTTCCCCTTTACTCCACTTGCTACTTATATTAACCCACTTTAGAAAAAATAAGTTTATAAAAAGGTGTAACACTCTAAAAATTACTACTAAAAAATCTTCATTTAGTGGAAGCGTAATAATAATGTAGTTGGGTGTTATCGCCATACTCAACATAAGTTTGGCTGACCATACCATATTTATATCAAATACAAGGTAAAATTATTAGAACTTAACACACAATAAATAGAGAATGAGGATAATTTTATGAAACTTAAATAAACGTTTGGAAATTAACTCTGAGTACAATATAACTAAATACAAACAAAAGGGATATATTGGAATTAAGATTTGAAAAGGTATTTAGATTAAAGCTAGTAATCAGATAACATGACTCTAACTCCACCTCCAAAGATGATAGAGATCATTCCTCCATGGGTAGATTGTCAAAATTATAAAAATCATCCAAGCGGCCATCATCAACCTACACAAAATCCTTTAGTACATATGCTCGTGAGAATGATTGATACCCATGAGAAGGATGACTAGTACACTACGTACTGAGTAAAGCAACAACACGATCATATATAAAGGGCATGCATAAAACTTAAGTCCAAAAAGGAAAGCTGAATTATATATAGGAATCACATCATGAGATGACTCAATAGAGGAGCCAAAAGAGTTCTATAATAGGTATACTTATAATTCATTTATTTATTAGGTTGAGTTCAAGAACCCCACTATTCACAACCAGTGGAACGGTGTAATACCCCAAATTTTAGCTAAAATTAATTCTGAGTAATTAATACCTTAACCCAATTCTAATCTTGAAAAATAGATATTCTCGTCTTGCCCTAACTCCATAATCCAAAATCTTAACCTAATCCTAATCTTTATTTCTAATAAATTATATTTTTTAACCCAAGCTTAATCCCAGATGAATTATATGCTAATCTTACTTAATTTAGCTTATCACATAAATTTTAATCTAATCTTAATCATTAACACACTCATCCTTTTCCTTTTTATTTTTCTCTTTTCCTTTTTCTTCCCCGCCAGCCCGACATCCTTTTCCTTTCTTTCCCTCTCCCTGTGCAAATCTCTTCCCTGACCATACCCTTTGCCTTTTGCTATGCCATCACCTACACCCTACCACCATCAACTCATCAACTCCCACTTGCATGATGTGTTGTTGACAACATATTCCCCGATTGTGCACCACCTCCCCCTACCATTTCCTCATGCATGCCTTCTCTTCTTTCACCTTTTGCACACCACCATACACATATTGTAACACCTAGTTTTTACGAACCGAAAAATTTCATTTATAGGGTTAAGCTTAGAAGCTAAAACATTTAAACGATGGGTGTTACCATGACATTTGGTACAAGTATGGCTATCCTTGCCATTTCGTACCAAATCCTAAGGCTAAAACCATTACTTTACCTAAATTAATGACATAATTACAATAATAGTAGTAGAGAGAACATTAGATAAGTATGGTGCTAAGTAAAAGAAACACCAACGGTTTACAAAACTTAAAGAGAGAAAATACAAGAGGACATAAGGGTCCAAATACAACTGGAATTAAAATAATAAAAGAGGCACCGGATAGTCTTATGCTCTCAAATCAAACTACTAGCTTCGATTGAGCTCATAAGCTAACCTGTAAAGACCACTACCTATTGAATAAGCAGGAGCCTACTAAAAAAACCCTTTAGTATAATGGTACCGAGCAACCCTTTAATACTAAACCAAAATAAAAAAACATCATAGGACACATACAAGGAGTCACAATAATACATGGTATAAAATATTAAATTATACATACATCAAGTAACTATTCATATAATCACATACCACCAATACCTCACACCAACCATACTCATTTATTAGGAGATAACTGAAACTCACTAATGGAACATCCAAGCAATAATATTTGTAGTATAATTAGAAACAACATCAACCTTAACTACAAGACAATAACCACATGCCACGAACCTCATCATCAATCCCTTTAAATCTCATAACACACGTAGGCTCTTAAGCATAGATCAATATCAAATCATCATAAGGAGGCACAAAGGTCGTTACCAAAACATAGGTAGGCACAAAGACTACTACCAAGCCACATGTAGATATAAAGGCTGTTATTAAATTATAGGTAGGCACAAAGGCTACTACCGACCAACAGGTAGGCATAAAGGCCACTACCGACCAACAAGTAGGTATGAAGGCTTCTATTGACTAATCCAATAATCTGAAAATCCATAGATAACTTTTATTTTTATTTACTCAAGGAGGGATCACTTCAAATCTAGAGACACTAAGGTACTCTAGGCCTACCAGCACACCAAGGCAGCATAGTATTCTACCAACTATCAACCCAAGGACACAAATGTACCATGGTCGCACTGGTACATGAAGATAACAAAGTACCCTACGGATAAGGACACCTAATCCATAAGTATGCATACCCACTATTAGTCTGCAAAACATAAGATATAGGCCCTGACTAGGGCACTAAGGCACACCTACATCAATCTAGAATCAATCGTAAGCTAAACCATGTTTTTTGGGTAGAGACTCCTAAAGAGCCACCATTTCCGATCTTGAGGTCTTTCACTTTATGTATTGGTATTTTATTAAGGTGACCACAAAATTGCATATAATACAAATAAAGTCAATTTCCATACATAATTATTTTTACTTATTTTCAATTATTTTGAGACAACTATAATCAAGATCTTCACCAAGGTCAATCACAAAAATATACTAAGGTCATCCTAGGCTCAATTATTCACCTTCGGATACATTAGGCCGAAAATAACCAAAATGCTCCTGGAGTCAAAATTACCACATTAACATTCTCTTTAATTGCTAAATCCATTTTATTTATTAATTTTTTATAAAAAGACTAAAACATAATAATTAAACCAATTTACAATGCAGATACATTACTAGATAAGCCAATGACCAATTTGCCCATATTATAGATTTTGCATATAAAACCCTATCATACGTATCTAATACATTTGTGATTGCATAATCTCAAACTTACAACATATAATACACATTAGACATGTTGGTCATGGAAAAAATTATAATACATGTAAATGACCAAATTGCCCCTAAGATACACATCTATAATTATTATTCCATAATTATATCTAAGTATGCTCAACCTATTATTTTATACATACACATCACATATAATCATGAAAGATCATTTTTACCATACTTTGTTCCTAAAATAGTTTACATGTGATAATATGCTATTTTTGCTGATTTTCCAATATATAACAAATAATCATAATTTAACAAATTATACTTAACATGTTCTACACAAAAACCCTAATGTTCTATCATGAAATATTTAACATTTTAGTAGAGTATAACGGTTACCTAAATTCTAGCAAAAATGCATATTAGTGTTATCCTACTAAATACTATAAGATCCCACTAATCAACTTTTGTACCTAAAAATAATACAAAAATACCAAATTAATATTTTAACACATAAAATAATAATTATAATAATAAAATATTTATTTTTCTAAAATTTCCAAAACACCCTTATATATATATAATACAACACACTTACTCAAAATTTAAATCATGTTGTTAAGAATTTAGAATCAAATGGAATGCAACATTTGGATCTTGAGAGAATTGAAGACTTGTATTGAATAAAAGATGTGCCTCATTTGAAAATGATGGATATTGAAAATTTTAATAATATTGCATACTTTAAAAATTAAAATTGTGTGGATACTGAAATTTTTGGATATTCTCAAAATTAGAATTTTACAAATTTTAGATATTTTGGTTTGGAAGCTCTCTTGAATTTAAATTATCCAAAAGATTCAAAAAAAAATAAACTGATTAGGATTTATTTTTATAAAATGGAAATAATGATGGAAAATAAAGAAGATGGATATATTTGGGTACAATATAATAATTTTATTTTAAGAAATATAGAAAATATTATGTAAAAAATTATTGAATAAAATATGATGTATTTATAGGCAATTTTTTAATACCATTACTCTTTTAAAAATTTAGATTTTTTCAAGGGTTGTGACTCTTAGAGTCTATATATATATAAAGTCACACACACGAGCCAGAACAAATCATTTTCTTCACTTGAGAGACCTGAAATTTTTGAGGTAGTGTTAAATTTAAGACATTTTTTAACAATTCATATCAACATCCTCAAATTTGTGGCTCTCAAATTTGAGCTTAGAAAGCTTTTTAAGGCTTACGTCGCATATGCTCTTAAGTTCACATAGATTCTAGTGATAAACTTTAATCATCAATATTTTTAAACATATATTCTTAAAAAGTATATAAAATTAAAATTATAAAATTATTTTATAATTCAAGTATAAAAATATATAATCAAAATTTTATTTTTATATCATTGTAATAAATAAATGGTCAAAATTTATTATAAAAAATATTAAAGACTTTCTTTTCAAAATGAAGGGAGTATGATATTAGATTGGCAACATAAAACTAGAATGCTTGAGCCCCATGAAGTATAGAAACAACCAATGAAAATATCATATTCATCATTTAGATGATCATTTAAGGAAACTCAAGCCCCGTTATCCTTAGCTTTGCTTATTTTTTTTCGATAAGTAAGAAATTTATTACTTTCGAAAAGAAGGATGATTACAACCATGAGCATCAACACACCATACAATCAACTAGACCGGACCACTTTTGGAATTTAGCCTTATAATGTGGGTGCACTAATCGTCTAGCTACAGCTAAGAAAATAGCTCGACTGCTACTAGCAACATCCTTACTACGGTTTTCAAAAATTCTCAAGTTCCTCTCATACTAAACATTAGCAATATAAGATGAAAAAAGAGCTCCTAGGATCTACTTTTTCTAACTATTTTGCCTAGACCTCTTCAACAAAGATTGCACCTCTTGTTTCCACCCTTGGATAATATCCCTTCTTCCAACAATTCTTCAAATTTTCCTCCATATTTCAGTTGTAATGGTATAGTGGATAAAAAAATGGTCCTGAGTTTCTAGACCATGCCGACAGAACATGCACTGATCTGATACATCCATACCAATCTCCCAAAGCCTAGCTTTAGTCATCAATTTGTCTCTAAACGCCAACCACAAAAGAAAACTATATCTTGGCAAGTTGAGCAAGTGCCACACAATCTTGTTCTACTTTTGGTTAGCATGTCTGGGTCGCACAGCATCATAAGTAGCTTTGATACTATACTTAGGGTAACCATTCAACCATCTAAACTGCAGAAAACTTTGTAACTGAGATCGTACAAGGAGGATTCTCTGAAACAACCATGAAGTATAAGTAGTGGGATTTTACTCCCACACACTTGTGTTCTTGAGGTATATTGTATGAATCCATTTCACCCATAACAAATCCTTCTTAGTAGTGATATTCCAAATCAGCTTTCCCATGGCACACTGGTTCCAAATCCCCAGGTTAAGTAAACCAAGACTACCCTCCACCTTAGGGAGACAAATCTGTTCCCAAGAGACCAAAGCTCTTCTTCTAACATGCACATTTGCCGACCAAAGAAAATTCCAGCAGAGACTCACAAATTGATGGAGGACCTTTCTTGGTAAAAGAATCACCTGGCTAAAATATAATTGAATGTTAAACAATAACGACTTGATAAGTTGCAACCTCCCCGCATAAGATAAATAAACAGTGCTCCAGTGCCTAAGTCGAGTTGTTGTCTTTTCCAACATAAGCTGAAGCAGACTAGCAGAAACTCTGGAAGAGGTTAAAGGAAAAACAAGGTAAGTAATGGGGAAAGCACCTTCTTGGAAACCCAGAAGATCAACAATTGACCTTTTAACATGAGGCGACACACCACCAAAATAGATAGTACATTTCTAAAGGTTTAAGATCAAACTAGAGAGCCTAGAGAAATGACTAATCACATCCTTAAGAAACTTCACACTTTGCAAATCACCATGGCAGAATAAGAGAATGTCATCCGCAAAACTCAGATTAATGATCTTCAAAGCTCTACATCTAGGATGGCCTTTGAATAAAACATTTGTCCATAGCTATTTAAGACATCTTGTCAGATAGTCCATGACAAGGACAAATAAGTAAGGGAAGAGAGGATATCCCTACCTCAAACCTCTCTTTGCCTGAAAAGGCAGAGTCAACACACCATTATAATAGAGAGAAAAGGCTACTAAATTCAAGCAGGAAGTGATCAAATTTACAAACTGATAAGGAAACCCATAAAGAAGTAAAAGATTCTTTACAAAATTCCAATTAACCATATCATAAGCTTTTTGGAGGTCTAACTTTAACATGCATCTCGGAGAGACCCCTTTGCAAGCATACTTCCTCACCAACTCATGAGCCAACAATACATTCTCACCAATACTTCTACCCTTTAGAAAAGCATATTGAGAAAAATCAATGATTGAGGGCAAGATACCTTAAAGCCTCAACGTTAGAATCTTCGAAATGATCTTGTAGAGCATGGTACAACATGCAATAGGCTTGAAATCAGTGACCTTTTGTGGATTAGACTTTTTTGGCACAAGAGTTAGAGAAGTAATATTTACCTTCTTAGGCAAAAAAACTTATAGCAAAGAATTCTCTATCAGCCATGAATAAATCATCACCAATAATATCTCAGCTTTTCTTGAAGAACCCTACTGTATAAACATCCACACCTGGGGCCTTAGTGTCACCAACTGAAAACACAGCTGCTCGGACCTTCTCTTTGGAAACAGGAGCATTCAGAGCTAATTGCTGATCATTTGTTAAGGAGCAATCCACAACAGATGGGTTAAGAACCCTAATAGAAGGAGCATTAGTGCCTAAAAGCTACTTATAATAATCAATGAAGGCATCCTGAATTTCCTGAGCACCCCTTATCTCCCTGTCATTCTCTCCTAGAAGAAAAGAAATGGTTTTCTGCTTTTGCCTCTCCTTCACTCTTGCATAAAAGAACTTATGATTTGAATCCCCATAATGCAGCCATTGAATACAGGCTTTTTGTCTAAGGAACATTTCCTCACAATGCAGTAAATGAGCAAACTTTCTTTCAAGAACCTTCAACTGATCTCTGAGACGGGAGTCGAAAGGGTCACACAATGATTTCTTCTTAAGAACAACCACCTCCTCTCGCAGAGCAGCTACCTTCTGAGAAATAGAGCCATATTTGACCTTATTCAACTACTTGAGATCCTTCTTGAGCATTTACAACCTAGACATAACTCCGAGCAGGAAGTTACCTTGTAAAGGTTGTTGCCAAGCTGAGTGCACTAGAAGTAAAATGCCTCATCTTCTGTCCAAAAGTGGAAAAATCGAAAAGGCTTCTTACCCTGTATAGTAGAAACCTAGAGATTAACAACTACCAGGTTGTGATCCGATACTAGAGGGCTAAGAAACTCCGCCACAGAAGAAGGAAACGATGCCAACCATTCCAGATTAACCAGAGCTCTGTCCAATTTATATATGAATTCTCCATCACTCCCTCGTTCACTTGACCAAGTATAGAAGGCTCCTTGCCCCTGTAAATCAGTTAATCCCAAATCTAAACAACAATCCTGGAAATCTTTCATATCAGTAGCCTTTTGTAGGTCACCTTGAAACTTCTCACTGTAGGATACACATTGAAATCCCCCATAAGAATCCAAGGAGAGCCAATAGTTCTATGCTGCTTCAACCAATTCCATAGCCTCCTACTCTCAACCCCACTATTCAAAGCATAAACGAAACCAACATGTAATCCCCCGAAATTTTAGAAAACTTATAATTTAATAAATAGTTTTATTTGAAATAAATTAGCTTTTAAAATTATTTAGTTTAATTATTATATGGACTTTCGAGTATATAAATGTGGATAGGAGTATTTAATAAATTAAAAATAAATATTTTATTATTTTATCATATTATTTTTATTTAAATAATTTTTCAAACTAATATTTTACTAAAATTAGCATTTTTGAACCAATATATTAATTTATATTGAATTAAATTATTAAATTAAATAATTTATCAAAAATATTATATTTTATTATGTTCTAAATTAAATTAAATTATTTTTCCTATTTTCCCTTTTTCCTTCTCTTCCTTTTTCTTTTCCTTCTCCTTTTCTCCTTTTCCTCCTTCCTTTCTTTTTCCTTTTTTTTCTTCTCTTGGCTCGGGCTGCCAGGTCGGTCTCCCTCCTTACACGCTGGGCTAGGGGCCCATTTCTCCCCCTCTCTTGCCCCTCCCATGCGTCTTGACCAGCCCAGACCCCCTCCTTTCTTTTTTTCCAAGCTGGGCCGGTCTGCTCGCCCTCCTACCTGTGTCGGTCTGGTCTCCCTCCCTCTCCCTTCTTTCTTTCTTCTCCACCTGCCTCGACATAGCAGCCCGATCGGTCCCCTTCGCCATGACTGCCACCATCTGCAGCCTCCCGCTGCCACCACCTGCATTATTCTCTCTCTCTCTCTCTCTCTCTCTCTCTCTCTCTCTCTCTCTATCTCTCTCTCCCCTGCCCTTTTTTCATTGTTTTAGAAACTGGGCAGCCATGCACCCCATCCCACATGGCTCCCCTTTCCCCCTCCTCCTCAACCTCTCCCTACCACCCTACGACACCCTGCCACCCTAGACACTGCCTCCCGATCAGCCACCTAACCCCTCTCTTCTCCCTCTTCTTTTTCTTCTTCCCTTCAGCCTTTTTCTACCGTATTATTTGAGCTCCTTACCCCCCAATCTCCCCCTTCTCTCCTTTCTTCTCTTTCCACTTTTCCCCCTGTTTTTGCACGCTGCCACCCTCCGCAACACCAACCGCCGCACCAAGCCCCTGCGCCACCTTCTGCACCATTCTACTACCGCCCTACACCGCCCCAACACCGTCCAAGTCACCCCGCAACTCCCTCTTCCTCCCCTCTTCTTTTTCTCCCTATTTTTCTTCCTTCTCGACAACCCCCTGCAGCCCCTCCTTCTGCCGCCGTCCGGCCACCTATTCCGCCACCCAAACCACCATTCAACACCCTGCAACCCCCTCTACCACCACCATGCCTTAGTTGGTCAAAAACAGCCCTTGAACCCCTCCATTTTTCCCTCCTCTTTTCCTTCCTTCTCAGCCCTTCCACCTTGACCCACTTCAGCAGCCACCTTCGCCACCTCGCCGCCGCCGCCTCAGTCGCCCTTAGCCGCCAACAACCCATCCCCAACATCCACCTACACCCCCTCTTTACTCCTGAACCATTCACTTGCCTTAAATCCTCCCCCACCTGCCCTCTTTTCTAGCCTAAAGACCCTCACCCAAAAATAACCATTATTCTTCTTTTCACCCTCCCCTTCGAGCCTTCTCCTTTTTATTTTTGCATGCAGCTCATGTTGCATGAGCAGCATGAGTTGCTGCATTTATTAACCCCTTTTGTTAATAATTTCTAGGTATGATAATATTTAATTTAATTATTTCATTAAGTAAATTTCATAAGGTTTTATGCTTCGATTTTCTTATTCTAATATAATAATTGTTGATATTATTTTTAGGTGTTGATTTTTTTATTTAAAGCTTGAATCTTTAACCGGGATACCGGTAAGATTCGATTTTATGGGATCTAAGGTAATCGTTAAACCTCACTTAAACGTATGGATAAATGTATGTTTACACATTAAGATTTTTAATCTGTTATTATGTTTGATATATGGTTGTTAGTAGAATTTATATGTTGGCTATATTGTTTAATAAAAAGGAAAGTATGCCATTTATGTGCTATGTGTAGAAATGTTGCTTAAGGAAAGAGTTTGGCTATTAATGGAAGAATTAAGTACCTATCCTTGTTATTTTATGTTATTGTGACCATTTATGCATGAATAATATTATTGTTAGCCCTAGGGGCATTTTAGTAATATTCCTTGTGCTAGATTATGGCCTAATATGTGTGGGTGCTAATATGTATTATGTTAAAATATAATGGTTGGTGGAATTGGATATTGTTAATGGAGTATTAATATTATTATTCCATGTGGTAATGTTAATTTAATAGAAGTGGTGTAATAAGGGGGTAAAGTGTTAATTTTGAAGGCAAAAGGGTAATATGGTAATTTTATGATTAAATGGTAAAATGGTAATTTTGGGAGTAAAGGGTAAAGTGGTAATTTTGGGAGTAAAAAGGGCAATATAGTAATTTTATAAGCAAATGGAAAAATGTTAACTTTATAAGTAAAGGGATATTATGGTAATTATGGTAGTAAAGGGTAATATGGTAATTTTGGAAAAGAAGGGAAAAATTGTAATTTTGGAAGAAAAGATAAAATGGTAAGTTTGGAGGTAAAAGGGTAAAATAGTAAATTGTAAAGCCAAAGGGGTATTGTGGTAATTTTATAAGTAAAAGGGTATTGTGGTAATTTTGTAAATAAAAGGATATTGTGGTAATTCGAAAGTAAGGGGTAGAAGGGTAATTTTGTAAATAAAAGGATATTTAGGGCAAACTTAGGAGTAAGGGGTAACTTGGTAATTATGATAATAATGGAGGATAATTTGGTAATTAAATTATGATCAAAAGGGGGCAATTAGATAATTATAATAGAAAAGGGTAATTTGGTAAATTAACCAACAAAAAGGGTATTATGGTAATTTTAATAATAGAGAAGGGCAATATAGTAATTATAATAATAGAGAGGTGTAAATGGGTAAATATAATTATGGAAAAGGGTAAATTAATAATTATGAATATGGAGAAGGGTAAATTGGTAATTATAATTATGAAGAAGGGTAAATTAGTAATTGTAATTATAAAGAAGGGTAATTTGGATTTATAATAATTGAAAAGGGGTAAAATGGCAATTATAATAATTGATAGGGGTAAAATGGTAATTATGATAAAGAAGAAGGGCAATTTGGTAATTTACCCAACTAAAGGAACGATTTGGTAATTTAGCCAACTAAAGGGTAAATTAGTAATTATTTGACCAACTAAAGGGGCAATTTGGTAATTTATCCAACTAAAGGGTAACTTAGTAATTATTTAACCAACTAAAGGGGTAATTTGGTAATTTAACCGACCAAGGGGTAAATTGGTAATTATTGAGCCAATTAAAGGGGAAATTGGTAATTATGATAATGGAGAAGGGTAATTCGATAATTTATCCGACTTAAGGGCAATTCAGTAATTATAATAAAGGAGAAGGGCAATGCGGTAACCTAGCCAACAAAGTGGGAAGTAAGTTAAGGATAACAGTTATGAGGGGTGAATGGTGATCTAAAAAGCGTAGGAGATAACTTGGTAACCTAAAACGAGTAAGGGGTAATTTGGTAATTATACAACCTGAAAGGTAATATGGTAATTTATCAAGTAAGGAGGGATGACCTAGCAATTATATAAGTAAAGGGTAAACGAGTAATTTGTACCTGACATGTCGTGTGATTGCTGAATTTCATAATATGACTCAAATAACAATGATTAGCAAGGTAAGAGTAATTGCTAAGTAGTAAGTATCACGAGAACGAATTCTAATTCGGAATTAGATGAGATTATGATGGCCTTAATGATTTCTCTATGTTATCTTGGATAACTGCCTTAATAAGAAACGACTAATGATATCAGAACGATTGAAAATGAATAAGTATCTGATTATTGTGCTTTTCGTGATCACTTTAATTAAGACACTAATACTTAAAGTGAAAGACCTCGAGATCAGGAATGGTGGCTCTTTAGGGGTCGCTACCCTAAAGACGTGGTTTAGCCCACGATTATTCTGGTATTTGCTGGTGTGCCTTTGTGCCCCAACCAAGTCCTATATCTTATTCTATCTAGCTCTACGGACCTAGTTAGGGGGTATGCATACTTATGGATTAGGTGTCCTTATCGGTAGGGTACTGAGTAGCTTTATGCACCAGTACGACCAGAGTACCTTTGCGTCCTTGGGTTTGTGGTTGAAAGGTACTGAGTAGCTTGTATACACCGGTACGACTGGTGTACCTTTGTGTCTCGGGTTCTTGATCTCCCATCTGAGGCAAATAAATGGAATTGTTGTGCTGATTAAAGAAAGGGAAAATACTAATCATGAAAGTGAAAGATTATGAGTCGGGCCCAGTTGAATTATGATATTGAGTACCGATCCACCGGATACAATAGTGGCCCAGGAGCGTGTTGCCCTGGCAAGTGATTATGAGTACCGATCCACCGAATATAATAGTGGCCCAGGAGCGTATTGCCCTGGCAAGTGATTATGAGTACCGATCGACCGGATATAATAGTGGCTCACGAGCGTGTTGCCTTGGATGATGTTGATATATATTCCGATCCATCGGCAAAAATAGTGGGGGTCCCGAGCTCAATAAAACCAGTTATGTATGTGAATAAAGTTGTGGAAAAATACTAATCACTTATAGTGGAACACCATGTGAGTCGGGGCCAGACCGGTCCACCAGCGAATAATAGTGGCCAGGAGCGTTTTGCCCAGAAGACCGATCCACCGGCATATAATAGTGGTTAGGTGCGTTATGCCCTATAAGTGACCGATCCACCGGCTATAATAGTGGGTTTCCCGCACTCACATGGATAAAAAATATGAGATTGATTGAATAATGATGGACTAATGGCTTAAGACCCGAATGTATTGATTTTGCACTATGACATGGCTTAAGGCCCGAAAGTATCGATTGTTCATAACGACCTATTGATATCTGATGTAATTGTTAATTATGTGAATGTTATATGTACACATCTTGTTATATATGTATATAGCTTTGTATCATGTGTGACATTGCGGGCCTGCTTTTAAGTGTGACTTTAAAGGGTTACTCAGTACCATAGTACTGAAGGGTTCCATTCGTGGGGCTCCTGCCTATTCAATGGGCAATGTCCCTTGCAGGTCCAATTTCAGGTGCTACTCAAGTGGGCAACGGGAAAGAGCGTAAGGATTATCCGGACTCTTAGGGTTCTCCCTTTGCTTTTACTTTCTGGTTTAAATGTATTTCTTATTCTTGTAACCACCATTTGTGGAACCTATTCTTATAAAGTGTTTATTTGCGCAACTCTGACTTAATAATGGTTTGAATATTTAGCAATTGATATTTTTTTCTTTAGCCTTAGCACTTGGTACTAGAACGGTATGAGTGAACCGGTCTGTGTCTAGGTGTGGCAGTAATATCCCCGAAATTCACTATTTAATATTTTGCTTCTGCAATTTCTTCTAATAAAACGAAATTTTTCAGTAGTAAATTTTGGGGGTGTTACACAACATGAAAGGAAAAATTTCCCAGTAAGTGATTTACTTTACAAAGAATGGCTTGATCGCACATGCTAATGGTTGTGATGCTCCACACATAAGGGTCCCAAGTGACCCAAATCCTCCCATTCAGGTGCTGAGAATAGTTATGTAAGACATCCCAACCTCTCCTGACTTTATTTAAGACCCCACTACACTTATTTTCTTTTACTCTTGTCTCCAAAAAACAAACTAAGGATAAAGCATTACTCCTACAAAAATGACTAACTTCCTTATGCTTGGAAGCCTTATTCAAGCCACAGACATTCGACAAACTAATCATGCCCACCAGGATCTGTGTGTTGAGCACCTCTCCTAGCATACTGCTTCTACTTAGAACTCGAAACCCCAATTGGGCAACTTTAAATTTCCTTACCAGATCGATTCCTCGTCATAATTCTCACCTCAGGGGAAGGACAGGGTCAGAATTGACCCCAGGATGAACAGTCCCTTGCAAATTCTGATGTGTATCTCTGGCAAACCCTTCCTAAGATCCTGGGTCACTAGTGCTAGCCTTGGCTATAGAGTCAGAGATATCAGTGACAATCACACAAGGCACATCAGCAACACTGCCCACCCTGCCATCATCAATAACAAGATCAATCTTCTTACCTTTTCTATGGTCCCTCACAACCACCCATTCTCCACCACTATCATTGGGAGTCTTATTAGTATCCCTTTGTTTCTTACAATTGGAGGCATCATGAAAAAACATGTCACAAAAATGGTAACAAAATGGCTTCCAATCATACTCAATTTTCTAAACTAGTTCACCTCCCTCCGGATCAACAATAACGATAGAGTATAGGAGCGGTTTTTTAATATCAATCTCAACAAGCACCCTAAGGAAAGACACACGTTCCCTGGAAATAGTAATGGCATCAGTGCACAGAGGCTTTCCCACTGCACTTGCTATTCTGCTCAAAGAAAATTTTCCTCAATACTCCAGAGGCAAGTCAGGGAACTTAATCCAAAGAGGAACAACCTGCATCTCATTTTTGTCAATCTTCATCCTCTTATGCCAAAGCTTCAACACAAGAGGCTTATTGAAGAAAGTTCAATGCTGCCCAAGAATCAAATTTGCATCTTCTATACTTTTGAACTTAAATAAGAACCCCGAAGCATGAAGAATTACTTGAGGCAAAGGGACCTCTTTCTAATGTGCACGAACATACCCACAAAGCTTGTTATAAGTTGGAGCATCACCAAAAACATATCCTACCAAAGTATTTTCCCATAATTCAGCTTCAGAATCCACCTCCTTCTTATCCAGTTTGACCCTCAACGAATCATTATCCATGGAAGGTGGAATATAAGATAGCTTTTCACCCTGGTTAGGGTTCCGGTTCCCTGCCAAGATATACCCCCTAGAAGGAGTAGGAGAAGGGGAGATATCTTCCAGCCAATCCCAAACAGATATTCTCTCACCAATAACAGTGGTCAGTTGGTTAGGGCTTTCCATATGCATACCCCTTCCCCTACTCTGAATTACTTGATTCGGACACCCTAGAAACCTTGCATGTTGATTCGCCACTGGCTGGGGAATTGAAGAGCCTGGGTTAGGGTTAGATTTGATCAGTGTAGGGTCATCCACACCAGCAGAGGCAATATCCACATCAAACAGACCATTCTCCAAGTTCTCCAACAACAATTCAGCATGAAGATTAAATTCCAATGGACCCTGCGAAATCTGTTGTTGAGCAACCACATCAGTCGCAGGTGCAGAAGCCTTTGAAATGCCTTTGAAACCCCCTGTTTACCAGAAAAGGAAGAAGGGGGCTTTGCTTATTATTACAGCTTATAAGATAAAATTATATCACATTAGATCATATCAACACCAATAATATTAGATTGGATTAATATAATAACTAATAATAATAATAATAGTTTATTTAAGTATTATTATAATATATATCAATTATTAATTTAATAAAATTAATACTATTTATAATAATAATAATAATAACAATTAATTTTAGTTTTGATTTTAATTTTATAAAATAATATTAACAATTAAAAATAATAATCAATAACTAAACTAAAAGTCAATAACATTTAATAATTATAATAATTAATTTAGTAACATAAATAATAATTAAGCATAATATTAATATTAATTCAATAATAATGATGATTAGTAATTATTAATCATATTAGCATTAATTATTAAAAAAATAATGTGTTTAACAATAATGAATAGTATATTGATTAATTTAGAACTATAAATAATATTAATATAAATTTAATATTATTATTAAAAAAATTCATCTTGTTAATGATAATGAAGTAATGATCTTAATCTTAATTAGTGTAATAATATTAATAAATAAATAATGATAATGATAATAATAATTCATAATGATAACAATTAATGTTAATTTTAATTTATTAATAATAATAATAATAACTAATTATTAATAATAATAATTGATGATGATACTATTAAAAATATTAATTAATAATACAAAAATTTATTTACTAAGATAAATATAAATAGTAATCAGTAATAATATTAATAATAAATAATTATCATAATATTAATTAAATGTATAAGTAATAATTAAGAGCATCAATATGCATCTAATAATAATAATTAATAGTAATAATAATTGATAATAATAGTAATATTTGATTATAACGATAATAATTAATTTTATAATATAAATAATAATAATAATAGTAATAATAATAAAATGATAATAATAATTATTAAAAATTTACATATTTTAATAATAATAATTAATATAAATAATACTAATAGTAATAATAATCAATGGTCTTATTATTATTATTATTTATTTAATAACATTCAAAATATATTTATTAAATAATTAATATTATTCTTATTATTTATTTATAGTTGTAATTAATATTATTTATATAATAATAACAGTAATTAGTATTATAATAAAAAGTTATGATAAGATTATATCAACGAAAATAAATTGAAAGTAACGGAGGCTCAAGCTGCCATCGCCCAATGCCTAGAGCTTTTACGTCAAACTAGGTGTGTCGGCGAATATTAGCATCTTGTTTGTTTATAGTTTGTGAGAATTTCACCCCCACTGGCTAAATTATACGGTACCCATATGGCCATATGTTAGCCCCATCTCTGTTCATCTGATGAGGAGCGGATGTGGTGGAGGCATATTTTTAAAAATTAAATCTGATTTTTCATAGTTTGAATGAGTAGAACAAAGATATATATATATATATGTGATTAAAAAATATGAAACATATAGGTAAATAAACTATATCTAATTTTATCGGACTCTTGACTCCTTTTATTATTATTATTATTATTATTATTATTATTTCGTTGACCGATTTTGACCAATTTTTTAACTGGTTCGCTTGATTCTTGTCCAACTTTGATTTCATAAGAGCAAATTGCATATGATTGTGATATGGCTAAATCAGTCTGGTTCAATCTTAAGTACTTTGTGTCAAAGAATAATCTCCATATTATTTGCTAATATTGTTTCCTATATTCTAGGCATATATATCAGTTATTATCTATTTGTTTATATTAGTTACCTTAGTTTTAGGTATCTAGAATTCTCCTAAACATTATATAAATTACATTGTACAACATTTATTGTGATTAAGAAAAATAAACACATTACATATTCTTATATGATATCAGGTTCTTCCCGATCCTCCTCACCCTTCTCCATCCAGTTGCTGCCTAACCCTACGACCCTTCAACACCACACAATTGCCACCTCTGGCTGTTAAATTCCCAACGCTGATGACCCTTCTCAACCTCTGATTTCCATTCATTTTGCAGCATGCACTCAACTCACTCCCACCACCTACTTCTCTTGGAAATTTTAGATAACCAGACTGCTTCATGGGTATGGTCTCTTCCATTTTGTTGATGGTTCTCACCCTCCCCCACCCCAACTCGTATTTGCCAAAGCCACCGACACATACCCAAACCCTGCACCACGCCCCAACCCAGCCTACAAAACCCGGTTCCATCAAGATTAGTTAATCTTAGGTGCCCTTACTCCCACTCTGCATCCCTCCATCACTCTCCTAATCCACACTGCTACTACTTCTTACAAGGCCTAGAATATTCTCGCACAAACCTATGCCAATCCTTCCCGTGGCCACATTCTTCAACTTAAATATTGTCTTTCCTACATCACCAAGGGTGACATGTCTGTCACTGACTTTATGCACGCCATTAAAGCCTGCACTGACGAACTCGCCCAACTCGGCAAACCTATTGATGCCAAGGACATTATCTCCAAGGTACTGGCCGGTCTTGATGAAGCTTATAAGCCAATTATTGATGTGGTTCAAGCCCGCGACACACCCATCTCGTTTGAGGCTCTTCATGAAAAATTAATCCAACATGAGTTAACCATTAAGCCCAACCCTCAACCCACTACTTTTTCGCCCTCGTTCCCATGCAAATGATGTCATTGGCTGCAAATGGGTATATCGTATATGTGAGCTTGTGACTCGTATTTGGTGTGTAGAATAGCTTGGATAGGTGTGTGAAGTGTTTCGGAGGAATTTGGAGTAGAACTGTGAGCTGTTCAGGAAAGATGTGAATATTTTATCTTGAATAAATTAGAATTTGGAAATGTGCTGAACATGAAAGTTGCAGATGTTTCTGTTAGCTTTCCAACGCATCAAGAATCAGCTTGATCGGAGGTCAGATGAAGAATTTGTGGCCGAAATACTAAAGACTGTCAAAGTTGGAAAGAAACATGGCGGGCCCGTGTTTAAGAAACACGATCCGTGTTTTTTCATCAGGAAAATGTGTTCTGTTTTTTCATTAGGCCGAGAGACAGAAAATAAACATGGGGGTGCTGTGTTTATTAACATGGTCCTTGTTTTTTGGGTTTTTTGCTCCGCCTCGGTTTTCGATAATGACAGTTTCGTATAATATAAATACCATGCGATTAGAACCCTAATCGAAGAGCGAACGCCATCTTCTTCTCCTATTGAGTTCTATTGTAATTCCTTGATGAATTAAATGATTTATGTGAGAATTTCTTTGATTCTTTGTAATCACAATTACTTCACATCAATAAGATCATCTGTTTCCCCAATCTGTGTTCTTAAGTGTTCTTCTCTTCTCAATTCTTGTGTGTTCTAATTGATTCTAATTAGATCTTATTTTTCCGAATTGGTATTGATCCACAACAGTATCAAATACAACCTTGATGGCAGTCTTAAGCAGTACAAAGCTCGCCTCATTGCTAAAGGATTTCATCAAAAACCAGGCATCAACTATTCTCAAACCTTCAACCCAGCCATTAAACCAACAACTATTCGCCTTATCCTTACCTTATTTGTCACCCAAAACTAGCCTCTACGCCAACTTGATATCAATAATTCCTTCCTCCAAGGAACTCTGAGTGACACAGTTTACATGGCTCAACCACCTAGCTTCGTTGATCCTGAAAAACTTGACCATGTCTGCAAGCTTCACAAAGCCATATATAGCCTCAAACAAGCCCCTCGCGCCTGGTACACCGAGCTTCGCCACTATCTCATCACCTATGGTTGTCATGGATCTCTTTCTGACCCGTCACTATTCATATATCACCATCAAACCATCAAAATATATGTTCTTGTTTACGTTGATGACATCCTCATCATTGACTCCTCCCCCTCTCACATTTCTCAATTCATCTCAGCTTTCTCCAATAGGTTCTCTCTTAAAGACCTTGGCCCCTTATCCTACTTTCTTGGCATTGAAGTTACTCCCACAACCACTGGTCTCCACCTGAATCAGACCAAATACATATCTGATCTTCTCCACAAATACAACATGCAAGCCAGTCGTCCTGTAACTACACCCATATCCCTCTTTCCACCCCTTACCAAACAGCTCACCCAACCATCTCAAGATATCACTGACTATCTTGCCATTCTGGGTAGTCTTCAACATCTCACTCTCACTCGTCCAGATATATCATACACTATCAATAAACTTGCTCAGTTTGTCCAACACCCCACTGTTGATCACTGGGTTGCCTTAAAACGTCTTCTACGATATCTTAATACCACTCTACACCATGGTATTCATCTCTCTAACACATCTCCTCTATGTTTACATGCTTTCTGCGATGCGGATTGGGCTGGTGATAATGATGATTATGTCTCCACTTCAGGCTACATTATTTATCTTGGTCATAACCCTATCTCTTGGTCATCTAAGAAACAACGTGCTTTATCTTACTCCTCCACTGAAGCAGAATTTCGTGTCATTACTGATACTACCTCTGAGGTTCTATGGTTACGCTCTCTCCTCACTAAACTTCACATCACTATCACCAAGGCTCCAGTCCTCTACTGTGACAACCTCAGTGCTACTCACTACTCGGCCAATCCAGTTTTCCACTCATGCATGAAACATCTTGCTCTTGCCTTTCATTTTCTCAAAGAACAGGTGCAATTGGGTACCATTCACATCCAACACATCAACAGAAATGATCAACTGGCCGACTCTCTCACAAAACCACTTCACAAACCTCAGTTTGCTCGTCTCATTTCCAAGATTGGACTTCGCCCTCGCCCGTCCATCTTGCGGGGGAATGTCAAAGAATAATCTCCATATTATTTATTGTTTCCTATATTCTAGGCATACATATATCAGTTATTATCTATTTGTTTAGATTAGTTACCTTAGTTTTAGGTATCTAGAGTTCTCCTAAACATTATATAAATTACATTGTACAGCATTTGTTGTGATTAAGAAAAATAAACACATTACACATTCTTATACTTTGGATAAAGTGTTTCAAGAAATAAGAATATAAAAGATTATTCTTTTATTGTTAACTTAGCAATTGGGCGGGATTGAATCAAACTGGGACGATATTACTGGATTGGATCAGAGAATTATCATGGCTCACTCAATCATTTGTCGGTGGCCTTTGATCGAGTTTCGACCGATACTTCGATTGAATTGGCCCCTGGCCTTGAAACTTTATATTTATTTAGTTTTTTAGTTGACTATTTAAATACCTTTTACAAGCAAATAAATGAATATGATAAGAATGAAACTACCTAATGAATTTTATTGAACAAATTCGTACAATGTCTTATTTTATTAAATTCTCACTTCTAAATAGCATATTAAAATATGATTGATTTTTATAGGGCTGAGAATATTTTATTAAGTTGTTATTTACAATTAACATTATTTTCCATTTAAGAACATTTTTGACTTAAGATTAATTTGATGTTATTTAAATTTTTTTTACACTTTATTTGTACTTCAAAAAGGAAAAAAGAGAGAAAAAAAGTAATTTATTATTTATTATTTTGTACTATTATTTACTACAACTTTATCATTATTAATAGTTTCTATAAAATGACTAGTTTACAAAATATTATTTTAAAATAATTTTTCAATATGAGTCGTCATATGAAAAACAGACATAGTGTCAAATGAGGATTATTTTATTTTCATTAATAGATATATTAATAATAAATTAAAAAATGATTAAGTAAATAAAATTATATGGATACCCATTTATTTTTTAAAGATTGATTCATATTTTATTGGATCCAAAATATAAAAGATTGACTCACACCCAAAGGCTTCATGGATCAAGTCACAATTTGAGTCATGATCAAGTCAAATTAGATAGATTAGGCAAGCCACCCTAGTAATACCCTTTATATAAAAATTTATTTTGTATAATTTATAAAGGAAAATAAATTGTAAAAAATTTGTTCAAACTGGGGAATCAATCATTTGGCAATGCAAAATTAGTAAACAAGTAAATTATGGCTTTACTTTGCTGGTCTTATTGAAACTCACGATCTCTTTTTTATTTTCGAACTTTAATCTCTTCCAATCCTTAATTATCTTTGGAAATTTTTATACTTTGATTTCAAATGATTTTTAGGGAATTTTTAGTTCTCATTACAAACTAGTTTTAGATTTAACCTTTGCTTGGCATGATTCCAACACCTTGTTTACCTTTTTACTTTTCTCCTTAATTTCCTCTTCTTTGTCTATATACCTTGTGGTTGCACCGCATATCACTGCTTCCTCACACTCAAGTGTGCATAATCCCATGTTTTCTCCAAATCCTAACTTTTGGAGCTCCATTTTCAAGTCATCAAAGATCCCCATAACCCTTGGTTATACCCTACACGCTATCTCACACCCCCTTTGGCAATTTTATTTATCACACTCAAGTGTGCATAGTCCTTGTGTTCTCCTGCTCTTTTAGCTTAACCAAGCCTTCTCTTCCTTCCCATTTGTGCTCATTTGATCCCATAATATCTCTCTTTTATAAGAAGATCATCCTAGTGCTCCTTTGTTCTTCTCCCTTGGTTTCTTTTCTTCCACCCTTCTACTTTTTGTTTTATTATTGATTTTAATCTCTAAATGTATTTTTTTTTTCAAATGTTTTCTCTAATCCTTGTTTAGGTGAGCAAGAATCCTAAAGGTTGGAGTAGCTTAGATGAATGACCTTCTTTTCTTAAAGACTTGGCATTAGTTAAACTTGGTTAAACCTTGTATATGTAGAATGATGTGTTATGTGTTAAATATTTTATTTGTTTTCCGACATTGGTAGATGATTAAATTATGTTAAAAAGCATGGTTTAAGTGGTTGGAAGCATGAATTTGACCGTAGGGGTAGGATATGTTTGATTATTTTGAATGAGAAATTATGGCACTGAGTGTGGCATGATTAATGTTTAGTTTGTGGTTTGAGTGTTGATTTATGAAGTATAAAGGTTATGTTTAACTTTTGGAAAGTTTCATGATTTATGAGTGTGTTTGGATTAAATTTGAAACTATGATAAGTTTTGAATTGCATTTTGCCTAGAAGAGCTAGTCAACTAGTTTGGAAAAAACTAGTCAAGTAATTTACCAGACAACTAGTTTACTATAATTTGAAGTCTTGGTTTAGCGTGGCACCAATCAACTAGTTAAGATTGTAACCAACCAACTTGTTTTCCCATAACAATCATCTAATTTGTTTATTTTACTTTACTTTCCCTTGGTATATTTTCTAAACCAGTCCATTGGTTTGTGGACTTTTGGTGAATTTACTTTTTGGATTGATTTCTTAATTGACCTTAAACCTTGAATAAGATGTTCTTGATTAAGTGAAAGATAATGGAATTTTTGTGCTGACTTCACTTTTTGGATCAATTGGTGGTCTTAGTCCACCTTTATTTAATTTTTATTAACCATCTGTATTGGGTCAATTGTTGGTTTTATTACCTATATTTGAATTACGTTGACTGTCTATATTAGGTCAACTATTGATTTTAGTCAACCTTTATTTGAGTTGCACTAGATATCTGTACTAGATCATATGGTGGTTTTAATCTACTTTTTATATGAGTTATGTTGGCTATCTATGATGGGTTAAATAGTAGTTTTATTCCACCTTTGTTGAGATACATTAGCTATCTATATTGTGATAGATAGTGATAGACAACCGACTTATCTGATTATGAATGCATGATGAGAGTGATATATGTTGTGTGATGAGTATGGATAAGGTTCTTCTATGAGTTGATTATGAGTAATCTATGACAATATGTCTTTATGTATGGCATGATTTATTGTTTTTATACCAAGCCTTATGTGTTACTTGCTGGCTCTATAGAAGAGGCCTTCTTTACTCAGTACATCACATACTAATACTAGTACTACACATGTAGGTGATTTATTGGAGGTATTAAATAAGGTGATGTCGCTTTATATGATGTTGTTCCTAGATAAGAGAGGCATCTCGTATATGGGTAGGGTATTAAAGTATGAGTTATCTTGAAGTGCCTTTAAGATCTTTTGAATTTATGATATTTTGGACTCTTATATCCCTTGCCTCCTTTTGTTGTATTTTGAGAGTTGATCTCCAATAATATTTATATCTAATTATGTTTGTTGTCTCTGTTATTTCTCAAAAGGCAATACGCTTGCCTTAAACACCGTCACCAACCTTGTCCTAGGCCAACACGATGAAGGTAAATCACGGCTTATGCCTCAAGAGTGCAAGGAACATGTGTTGTCTCTATTTCATAACTTCTTTGTTAAATATTTTAGTACTGCCATTGGCATGAAAATGGTATAATGACTAGACTAGTGCTTAGAGTGGCGGTAACACCCATGTTTTGTTTTTTTTGCTTCCGTATTATCTATTATTTTAAATGAATTTTTTTGACTTGTGCCTAGGTCTACTTTGTTGGTTTGCACAAAAAATTTCCCTATTAGAGAGCATCAATGTTTCAAATTGCTACCGTAATTATGTGAATGGCTAACATAACAAATGAAGGCCTTTCTACCCCCACAAAATAATAACCCCAAAAACAATATGAGGCTTATAACGATCTCGTATAAATTTGGTTCCTCCATACTAACCTAGCCTATACTATGCGAGTGGCACAAAGTGAAGATCATTAGCATATGGTTTTTAGTTGTTGGTTTTGTGTCCAAGTCCAGTGGCAGCTTTGAAGTTGGTTGGGTATTATCAACCATGGATTCTCATTAAGGTTATAAATAATTCAAGTTGGTTCGGATCAATTCTTTAATTAAATGAATCAAGTTCAAATTTTTTTTTAAAAAAATACTATTAAAATGATTCTCAATATTTATAGTTTACCTTCTTAAGCTCGACTCAACTCGTTCGCATACTTAAATCAACCGAGTGCAGGTCTGGTGGAGTTTAATTGGGATAATTTATAATCCTAGTTTTCATTCCTCACCAGCTCCATCCGTGCCATCCAAAAACAAAAGAAAACAAGGAAATTTTGGTTGAATGCCGTAAGAACTAAGAATTACTCTGGCTACTACCGTATATATGTTACGGAAAGTAAGGAACCGCGTGTGTTTTGAAAATTATAAACCTGATGTATCATCTATTGTCGTACAGGTCAAGCTAAATGTGTACCAATCCTCATATATAATCTGCATCATCCTTCATCTATAGTTTTTTTAATTTCAGACTAGGATATGTAATTAACTAGCTTGATGCTCTAGATTATAGGTAACCTTCGGACCGGGAATGCCCAACAATGTGCTTTTTGTAACCTCAAATATAGATCAGGTGGATGACTCTGCGACTATGTATTGAGCCTGCCGCTGCTCTCTTGAAGCTCGCTTACCTGCTGCTTGGAACCCTGGGTCACATTGCTCGAAGGTTGCTGCTGATGCTATTGTGTTTGACACGGTCCCCATGAGATGATGTATTTAGAGTTTTGAACTAGAATACAAAAGGCGGAGAAGGGTAAAATGATTGCCCTCAGGTTATTGTTATTGTAAAGGCTATTTTATGCTATTATAAATGGTTAGATCCCCAGGTCCTGTTGGCTTACCTTTGCTAGTCGCTACCTAGTGCAAATGGTAGTGAACAGTCTTGTATCTATCGGGTATGCCTGTATTAGCCATCGTAGTTATCAAGACTTGCCCAAGAAGGATAAAAGACGTGCCATGCAAACCAGCTTGTGTCTTGTGGGATTGAGCTCTCCATCACTTACCATTATATAAAGCAATTTATAAAAAAAAATTATCCAAGATAATTAATTATTTCAAAGACTTTGTAGCCTGAATAATTACTTTAAAAAAAGTAGATAAATAGATTCAAACAAACCCTGGGTGGTAGTAGCTCTGTTTGATCCCCCGAAAGAAATGTGAGGCAATGTGATCCAGCCAATTTTCTCCCTAATCTTGAATATGAATTCAATCTCTGGCAATGTGATTCTCATGTTATTGTTCGCATCGCACAAAGATGTTAAACACAAGGCAGCAAGTGATGTTACGTTGTATAACTAGCAAAAATGTCGTTAACTTTTCAAGCAAATCATAAACAAACATCTTCAAAACAGCGTAATATTCAAAAAGACATCGGATGCAAGGAGAAACAACATCCAAAAATACTGAAAGCAGATGCTAACAAAACTAAAATAAAATCCTAACAGAGCAATTATAACACCAACAAAAACTGTTTCAGAATTGTCTAGTCTTGAACCAGTTTCTCCTAAAGCACACCCACTCACATGAACAAGTTGGGCCTTGATGCCTTGTATGTGGTCTTAAGCTTCCTGGTTGGTGGCCTGACCTTCCTGAACACCAAGGGGAACTTGATCTTAGAATTGTGGAACTGCTTGGTGTTTTCTCTCTTGCAAAGCTTAGCGGGGACAATTGCTGTCTTGATGATCTGGATGCAAGGGGCCCTGACTCTGTGACGGGATGCCATCTCAGTGTATAACTGCTCGATAGCACCATTCTCAGTGGTGTCACGGAATTCCTTGTACATGTTGTGATACCCAGTTCTGCTCTGGTAACGCAACCAAATACCATAGTTCTTGATCTTCGTAGGGTATTTCTCATAGATCTACCATAACAAAATGTTTAACAAACAGATGAGTCAAAAGAGGTAATCTTGTAACATCAGTTGGGGGAACCTAAACCATTCATAAGGTTGGACTGGGGCCGTAAAGGAGCTGAACTGAATACCCCTAGACTACTTGGCTTTTTTAACTAAACAAGACCAAAATAAGGTTCAGATTCAGCTCATTTAACTAAATAAACGCCATAAAATAAGTCGAGCCTTGCTTTTTCGAACTTAGACTCAACTTGTTTAATAAACGAACCCACAAGTGACGCTTAAGTTCGGCTCATTTAACTAAACGAACTAGCTAAACCAAGCCGTGTTAAATACTGACTTGACTCAGCTCATTTACAGCCTAGATTGGACCATTAGCAACAGATGATACCGCCGAATTTACAAGAATCCAACTAAAGCCCTTATGAGAGAAGCAAAAAGAAAGAACACAGGGAGAGGGGGAGAGAGAGAGAGCTTGTCACAGATACATATAACTGAAATAACATAACCATTAAGGACTTTAATCAAGGAGGCTACACAGCATACTGAGAAAAAAAGCATCTCCAAGACTAGAACTTGCTAAATAACGGATCTGTTATAGCATTGAGCTGACCGGAATAATTCTCTATTTGCAGCAAGCAATGTCAGTGTTGGAGGCACAATTTTCCGTTCAAACTAAAACACGATATTCTCTAGTTTCAATTATATAATAAATAACTAAAATGAACCAGTGACTCCCTGGATAGCATTAATGATATCTAGGGTGAACGGGTTTTTTGATAACAACTCTTAATGTCAAGGATAGTATACATACGCTATCATCGTGAAGTTGGACATTAGGAATCAATCAAAATAAAACTAGGCAATCACTTTGGCACAACTGATCAACTAATCAGCAAATATTTAACAGAAAAAAAAAACGAGGAACCACGTTTACCTCATTGATTGACAGGATCTGACCATTAGCCTTCTTAACCTTCTTAAGCTTCCTCAGAAAATACCTAAACCGAATTCCCAAGAAACAACATTAAACCCTTTCCGTCAAAAAAAATAGAGTAAACCCTAATTACTAAGCTCAGAACAGAAAAGGTTACATCAAACATAAGAAATGCAATATATCGGCTACATCAAAAAATTATATAAAAAAAATGTAGATAAATAAAAACGTACCAGAACTTGGATTTAGCCCTGACTTCGTTAGTAGCCCAGAGCTTCATCCGATAGATCATCGGTTTCTCGTCCTTTTCAGTTGGGAAGGCTCTTCCCATGATCTGATACTGGTGAAACTGTTTCCAGAGAAAACAAAATTTGGTAATTTATTCTTCAAAACTTACAGAATACCCAAAAAAATAAAAATGTGCGCACCATTCAACGGTGAAATTGTTTAACAAGAAGTTTACCTTAAACTGCACCATTTTCGATCAGCCTCTCGATGACCAGTTGTTAGTCGCGGAGCTCAGGAGGCCTTATCGATGGCCGAGGGCAGTAGCGCTTTCGTTTATAAACGTACGCTACGAAAATAAAACCCTAGCTAGGTTGCAACTTACAGGCCCATTCCCTGGTTGTTTCGGCCCATAGAAAAATCCATTCTAAGGTAAGCCGTATATATTCGTACATATGAAGGCTCGTTTGGTAGATAATTTGGTACCATAAAATGAATCGTACATTGTAATCTCATGGCAGTTCTTTTATTTGATGTAACACTATCCTAAAAATCTCTCATCTTTATTATTTCTCTATGATTTTTAAGGAAAAATAATAATCAAGGGACATGTAATTTTTTACATTTATTTACGTGGAGTAGCACTAGTAAAAACCATTAGTCAAATTAGTTAAGTAACATACTAGTAATGAACATTTTTTCTTTAATAAATAAGTATATTATCTTTGGAAACAATTTGGTTTAGAAGTTTTTACTTTATCATAAAATACATTGGTACTTATGTTTTGATGTTGCGAAATGGTTTATTAATGTAATGAATGGTGATTTAAATTATTAAAAATATTAACTATAGTCTTTAAAATTATAGAAAAAAAATAGAAAAATGTAGAAGTATTTAATATTTAATGATATTAAATAACTTGTGTATTGGTCATATATATTTAAATTAAAAATAATTTAGAAAATAAATTAATAATAATTAAATTATAGTTAGAAAAATAATAAATATGGTATAAAAATAGAAAATAAAAATATAAGGAAAATACAAAGAGGATAATTTTTAATCACCTAAAGTATATTTAAGCATTTGAAAAAGATAATAGAAAACAAAAAGATATTTTTGAAATGAGAAATGCATAATTAAATTTTCCATGCAATTTTGTAGCAAAATCATTGAATTATTAATTTAAATTTATAGTAGTTCAAGATGTAATAAGAACGTTTAACTAAGGCTACATTCTATTTATGTTGTCTTTGTTATTTTTGTCATTCTATTATGAGTGTTATAAATAATATTCTTATGGCCCATTTGGTAAATGGAAATGAGAGTTTGGAAATTAAAGAGTGGGAATGGGAATGAAAATTAAGAAGTGAAAATTGGTTTATTTAGTCACATTCCCATGTTTGGTATTTGATGGGATTAACTTAGGAATAATTTAATAATAAAAGTTTCCTGTGTTTGGTATATGAAAATGTGATTGAGAATATAGTCATAAATTTACAAAAATGTATTTCTTATATTTATAATATTTCTAGTTATGTATGTATTTATGTATGTATGTATGTATGTATGTATGTATGTATATATATAATCAATTATTATTATGTTTTTCCAATATTCGATCCTGTTTTCCTCACCTTAATTTCAGATCTGATAATATAACATCATATTAGATCTGATCCAATCATATAATAGTAATTATTATTATTGTTACTATTATTATTATTATTATTATTATTATTATTATTATTATTATTATTATTACTACTACTACTACTATTATTATTATTACAATTATATCAAATAATATCATCATCATCATTATTATTAAGATAATTATTATAATGATTAATATTATTAATACAATTCTCATAATTATTAATATCATTATTAATATAATAATAATAATAATAAGTAATATTAATAATATTATTCATATTATTATAATTATTAATGTAATTATTATAATAATAATTATTATGATAATTATTATTATTAATAGCAATATTAATAATATTAATAATATTATTGATATTATTATAATTATTGTTAACATTAATATTAATATTATTATTATTATCGATATTATTAATATTATTACTATGGTTAGTAGTAGTAGTAGTATGATTGTTAATATAATTATTATAATAAATTATTGTTGTTGTTGTTTTTATTAATATTATTGTTATTATTATAGTTCTTAATATAATTATTATATTTACAGAGTGAAAATTATAATAATAATTATTATTGTGATGATGAATACATCCATGAAGAAATACAATATCTACATATTATATATCATATTTTAGTATTTACAATATTAATCATGCATCCATGAGATAAGGTAACATAGAAAGTTGCATCAAAAATCAGTAATCAAGCTACTACTACATTTGAGTGGCACTTTAAGTGCTTATTTGCAACTAACATCTACTTCACAAATATAAACAGGCCCTTCCTAGTCCAAAATAAAAATACTAGGTGAAGATCACAAGAACAACCACATTCTTAACTATGAAGTCAGCCGCGGTCAAATTAGTTGTTCCTATTGATTGCAACTAACATAAAAAATAAATAGACATCACAAGCACCCATAGTGGTAGCAAGCACAAGTGAAGATCTCCCACTCCATCAGCCCTTGTCATTGAGAACCCCTTTCCAAAAAAACTAATTCAAATTATTGATCATTTGGCAAGCAATTGAGGCTTTGAAGTCATCAGGTGCATTGAGGAAGAGGTTTAGTTTTGTAGCATCTTGACCAATGAGACAAATAGCTACAATAACTTCCTTAGGATTAAGACCATGTAGTGTGCTTAGAACTTGGAACATTTGATTTCTCTTCAACTTATTTTCCTTTTTGCATCTCTCGTGTTGGAATCTGAATCGCTCTTATTCAAATTTGAATTTCTCCCGTTCGAATTTCAACCTCTTTTGTTCGAATTCTAACAAGCTTACAGTTAATTTAGATACCTAACTAAACTCTAGCTCAAGAGGATCCACTTCCATACATTTTCTTTTTTTATATTGCTTGGAAGGACCAGGAGTAGTGCCGGTACCTTGATCTTGAAAATGAGGTTCATCCCTAGGTTAACTAGTAGCACAAGTTTCGCTCATATTAGATTGATCATCATTCATCTCTAATTGTTCACCGAGACCTTTATCCTTCGCTCTTTTAGCCAGATCATTTGGATATATCTCACAAAGCTTATCATAGTGCATCATAGTCTTCATATATAATGGAGCAGATCCATCACTACTCTATATAAAAATAAGAATACTCATTACTTACTGTAACAAAAATACAACACAAATAGTCAAAACTTTATTAATGATTGTTATACCTTTGCCCATTCATTGAATACTTCTTTGTCTCCTATCAGCATCTTCTTCTCATCATCCCAACCAAAGCCACTGCCAAATTGTTGGATCTCCAAAATATACGAAAGTTGCTTTTTAAGAATCTTCATTTTTGATTTAATATGTGGGTTAGCTTTCAATCCAACGTTGGACATTTGCTTTTCAATCTCCTTCTCAATGTGTGTTAGGTAACCAGACTTTTGACCCGTATCTACTTTCCAACCAGAATGAGTCATTTCGTATAAAATATCAACGAGTACTGCTTCCTCCTCTACAACCCATACTCTTCTTTCTATTTTCTTTCATATTCTTATATTCTCACTTGTCTTATCCGCATCCTTAACATATAATAAGAATGTAAATATTATTGAAACATAATTTCACACATAAGTATTAATGCATATTAATGTACAAACAATGTCAAATAAATGTCGAATAATGCAATTAAGTAGTGGAAATAAAAGTGTAATTTCAAACAACGTTTTAATGCATAGTTTATAAAAAAGAATACAAGATAGTACTTAACAATTTCAAGGAGGGAGGGACTAAAACACAAATATCACTCGGTACGTCTTCTAGATCTCCAATCATCCCACATATCTTGAGCTAGCTTGTCCCTCCATTGAGTCCACTATTGTGATGGTTCTATAAAATCAATTGCATTTTCATTTGACTCTCGTTGTTCTATAAAATCATCTAGTTGATGTTCATGTGGATCAAAACTTATTTGTTGTCAGATGAAATTATGTAGATGGCAACATGCTAAAATAATCTCAATATGTGTATCAATAGGGTAATAAGAAGGATTCCTAAGTATTCCCCAACGTATCTTTAATAATCCAAAAGTCCTCTCAATCACATTTCTTGCTAACGAATACTTCATGTTAAATAATTCTTCCTTTTTAGTTGGTGGATTACTCCATTCTTGTAGATGGTAACGTTGACCTCTATATGGAGTGAGAAATCCCTCACCATTCTTGTATCCAACATCAACAAGGTGATAACAACCTATTACAAATTCCATATTTATATATCACTATTGGTAAATATTCTTTGAAATATTTAAAACATCTAATCATATGGAATATCTTACCAAGAGGAACCTTAATACCATTTGGTCTTGATAAATCATCTCAAAGTATCCTTCTATCAGCTACAGATCCTTCCCAACCAGGTAATACATAAAGAATTGCATGTCTAGCGTACAAATACCGAGAACATTTGTTGCTATATCATTTTTTTTCCTTAATTGATAACGTGGCTTATCAAAGGAAGGCACGTTAACTTTTATATAGGTCCCATCCAAAGCACCTAAACAATTATATAAAACAAATTGTATGTTTATTAAAAATTTACAAGTTTATAATAAGTCAAAAGTTCTATGTCATAAATTATACAATTTGAAAATTTACCGTAAACTACTTCCACCTTTCATCTGCACAGTCATCATAGATTGATTGTGGTGTCTTAAGTAGCACTTGCCAAAGCTTGCTCTTAAAACATCATAAAAATGTCTACTTATTGTCTCACGAGATCGTTGAAAATCAAACTTTGTTTCTTTATTTTTCTCATCATATGCAACTATGTGCATAAATATTTCAACCATTTCCTCCACACTTATATTTTTAGTATCTCTTAAACCACTAATTTGTCGGACCGAATAACACAAAATCCCAAAAAAACGTCTATCCATCCGAAGTTACTCAATACAGAAGGTATCACTTCTACCTATCATGTTATATCAATGTTTCTCCCGAATATTTGTATCATACCAAGAAGGCTCCCTAACAATCCTATGCCTACACCACCTAATCAAAATCATCAACATAACCATATGGACTTATAATATTAACAATATTTTCATCCTACGTCGTCTCAATATTGAAAAGTTCGCTGTTTGTCGGCAGATAAGCCATGGCTATGAATAAAATTAAAGTAAATTCTATATCATTTTCCATGTGTGTGTGTGTATAAAGCAAATATAGAATACATACACATAATTCACATATACAACAACAACAACAAAAACACAAATGATTAGCATCCATAATACATCAACACTAAAGCACATAATGAGGAAAAAAATTACCTATTCCGTATTGATATATTGAATGGTCGTATCACTCCTTATACCACCACTGATACCATGTTGAATATAAATATCCAGAAAGGTGTCAGACTTGACATAGTTCAACATCTGTAACATTGATTGATCATCATAGACTTGAACTATACCAACATCAAGACTATAGTCAAGGATGGTATAGTATAGTTTGTCACCATCATTGAAACCTACATTTCTAGTCGTGTCTACTATTTCAAAGTATGACATTCTATCAGTGTCATTACTTCGGAAGAAAGAGACATGCCCTCCAACATAAGTTAACACATCGTCTTCCAAAAAAGCACCCCCATGATGCATTCAAACAGTGAACAACCCTCCATCCATCTTATATACATCTGCCATTAAAATGAACCAAATCAATATATACTTAAAATAATCCACACACACATGCTTCAAATATGCATAATTATTTTAAGCATAGTAGTTAACAATAAGAAGATACTATGTCAAATAACAAAACTACCATATGAATAAATCACATGAGATAAATCCAATAAAACTACCACAATCATTTTAATGTCAACGATGTTATCATCTATTACAAGTTATTTTCTATTTCTTACTTGTCATATATTAGGTAATGAATGGTGACAAAAGAATTTTTGGGAAAAAAAATCTAGCTTAGAATCGCGATTAAGTTTATTGATGGAATAACAAAGTTTATACTCTCTAATTTAAAATTTGCATAAAAGATTGTTGCTACATGTGTAACGGTAGGTAGCTAAGTGATATACAAGCTAAATAATATTAATAACTGATTGAGTTTATCCATGTTTAAGTAGCTAAGTACTATGCAAGATGAATAAGGAAGAAAATTAAGAACACTGTAGTAAAACTGATTTGAGTTTAAGATCAATGGCTTACTAGAGACCACTAATTAATTCATCAACTGAAATTAATATATATGCAACTGTGATACATATATTAGTCATGCCCCTCTTCTTTTTCTTAACAAATAATATCAATAATATGATCATTTTTTTTGAAATAAAAATAATTCAAATACCCGTTACGAAATCATTAAACCTACAAATGTTAAATTAATTGAAACATGCAACATTATAGAATCTGGTGGGTGATATGACGAAATAGTACAATATCAAATACCAATTGAACCATTAAAGAGCAACATAAGCAAACTAAGAAAAATGTAAAACTAATAATAAGCTTAAAAAAATGAAGAACCACTACACCTAATTCAAGTCTTAGTTTTTTTTTGTTCCTAAGACAAAAGCCCTCGTCTTTGTTCTTATATTCAAACAAACTGATATTGGAAACCTACATCCTTTTCTTTTTGTTCTGTCAATGTTAACGAAACATTGAATGAATTTATTAATAATAATGGGAAGCATTGCTTTTCGAAAGCTGCTACCATTTAATTTAGGAATTAGTATGCTCTATAAATCACCAAAATTCAATTAAAAAATAGACAAAAAATAAACGGAAGAAGAAGATGAAGAAATTTACCTAGTTCAGAAAAGTATCGGAAGGAGGAGTTGAAGAGGCGATCAACAGAAAACTTATACGAGCATGGAAGCTAGCAGCATAAGAAGCTATAATGAAGAAGAAATGAAAAAAGGGCTGATGTTTTTGAAGAAGTAAAGCAAGACACATTTTATATATAGTACAATGTTATTTTGGTATTTTTATTTCCTATATCTAATTTTCACCTTATAATACCAGCCCCCCTCTCGGAATGAATTTATAAAAATTAACACCGTTAATTCTCATTCTCAATCTCATTTTAATCATATTCCCTCAAAATAAATAATACAATATTTAAATATCTTTTCATTCCCACACTTCTAATTTCCTTAACCAGACGAGCTGTTAGGATTGTTATTATTGTTAGAATAATAATTATTATTTTATTGTTTTCTAAAATAGGTGGAAAAGAATGAAGCTTTACATGTCAAAAATGCTGAAAATTGGCAAAACGGTCCCCGTCTCCCTCCTCCCCCTATTCACCCCGCCCGGCGCCCCCTTCCGCTGCTCGCTCGCCGCCGCCGCCGCCTAACCGCCGATTTCCTTACCGAAGTGCTGTTAACAGCGAACGTCGACCTTCCTCAGCAGGAGACGACGTTCATTGTGGCGTTCCCCTCGACTACGTCTTTGTAAGCAGAAGTGGCAAAAATGAGAGATTTGTTCTCCTTCTCCCCTCTCTCTTATTTTCGACTCAATGTTTCCGGTTAGGATCTATTTTAATTTATTTTTATCCTAAAATTTTCCGAAAAGGGTTTTTTGGCAAGGCCAAAGGCATCCCTTTCTGGCGACTGGCTTGTCCGAGTGATTTGATCTGCACCTTACTGTCACTATTTGTGCTGATGAGCACGAATCTCGTAGGTTTGACGGTAATATGAATTGCAGTTAGAGTCCGAGATCAGTCGAGGCAGGAATTATCATACTATTGGTTTCTGTTGAGCTATCAGTTATGCTTCTGGAAATGGTGGAAAAAGACAATTGCTGTTTGCTGATCATTATTCCCACCGTTCTGACGGTTCTTTTGGTTGCAATTCGTGCCCTGTATGTCCTATACCAAACTGGGAAGCCCCTTGGCCGTAAGATTAGAAAGCCTGTTAGTACTCTTATTGTTCTCGGCTCAGGTCAGTTTATTGATCCAAATACGCGGTTTTGGATATTCAATTGGTCATTCGTTCGTAAAGTTCTTTCCTTCCTGTGAAATTGTAGCAATCAATTAGCTGTTTGAGGTATTTTTTTGGTTTGGAATTTTCCTGAATTGCTTTGAACTTTTCCATATGTCTGAATGACATTCTGGGATAAATTCTATTGACCTTTTTCTCTAAGTGCTGATGTTGTATTTGTAGAGACGAAAACTTCGGTTGCTTTTAGTGCTTGATTTTTATGGAATGCTAATCACTGTGTGATACTTGGTACACCGAACAATTGATGTTCAATTCTAATGTGATTTTAGTCAGCTAACGAACCATATTTTTATTGCCTCGTGACACTGAAAATAAGTAAATGATGTTCAGTTACACTTAATGTATCCAAATGAGAGCAAGATTAAATGGGTAGCAGGAAATCAAGTATGTGGATATTCTATAACCCTATTTAGATTGTTTGACTTTTTGTGCCCTAAGGGTAAGGGTGCAATAAACACGCTGAGCATTCCTCTGTTTTGAAGGTTGGGTATGGCAATAGCGGATTTAAGTTGTCTTTTTATATTCAGTTCATTCCATCTTCAGCCTATGAAGTGAGTTGGATTTCCTTTGAAATCGATGTTCTTGGTGAAAGTTTATTTTAGCATGAATGTTTCCATAATCATAAGCTGTTATAAAAATGTAGGAGGTCACACGGCAGAGATGCTTAATCTTTTAGCGGTTCTACAGAAAGACAGGTTTGTGCCAAGGTACTACATTGCTGGTGCAACTGATAACATGAGTCTTCAGAAAGCTCGGGTGTTTGAGAGCTTCTCATCTGACAAGGTAGCATTGCTCCCTGTTCATTTCTCCCTCTCACATGTTAAGTTAATTCTATTCTGCTTGCTGAATCCATGCCGACTATTTGAACAACTTTTATATCCTTTCCTATCTATTAAGTATTTAGTTTGCTTTAAATTGTTCCCAATGCTATTTGTGGTTGCAGCACTTGTCAATTAATTACTCGAGCAATCTTTCTGTTTTACTTAGGCTTAGCATAAAACCTACAGGTGTTAGCTGGTATCTACTTGATGTAAATGTTGGCATGGCCATGCGTTGTTGTCCATGGATCTGTTTTGATGTACCTCATTGCATTAAATTTATCCTATTATGCTCCATGATCTCATTCAAACTCAATCGATGGTCCTTATTTTCCTTTAAAGGTGACTGGAATTGTTTCAAAAACATGAGTTTCAGTTCAGGGTTTGTTCTTTACTTTTTTCTATGAAATAGAGGGGGTTAAACTTTATTTTGATTATTTGGACAACAGATTGGGATTCCATCTAGGTGTGCACTTGGTTCTTAATTACGTGGCTATCTTAACCATTTGTTAGGAAGGGGATGGCGGGATGCCCCTGCAATATCTTGTTTTGTTGGGGGAAGCTGTCATACAGGAGAATGATGTTGTATCCCTTTTGAAAATGAGCTCTTCACAAATTGAAATCAGTAAAAGAACCATGCTTTTATGAAAATAATCCGCTTCCCAAACATGATTCCTGTGAGAATAATTTGTTGACATTTAAGGATTTTCTGCACTGTTATCACCTACAGACATATTGACTCGACTTGCAGACTGTATCAGATACTGCCAAGTTCTTGCAGATCTACCGAAGCCGGGAAGTGGGTCAATCTTATTTTACATCTGTTGTAACTACCTTGATTGCCACTGCTCACGCGTTGTGGCTAATGATTAAACTCAGACCACAAGTGGTATCTAATCATGCTCTTCCTTTTGTTTTTCCTTTTATATTGTGAAGCTAATTTATCCTGATTGTGTTGCATGTTCTCTATCAGATCCTTTGCAATGGTCCCGGAACATGCATTCCTTTATGTGTGATCGCTTTCCTTTTTAAGGTCTGTCAGCATATATAATTTTGTGTGTGAGTGAGAGGTTTTGGAGAAGGGGCTGTATGGGTGTGATTAGTGTGTAAATAGATTCACCATCTTATTTATTTTTGCAGGTAGTGGGGATTAATTGGTCATCAATTTTTTATGTTGAGAGCATAGCCAGAGTGAGACGGCTTTCTTTGAGTGGCTTGATGCTTTACAAATTAAGGATAGCCGATCAAATTTATGTGCAGTGGCCACAACTGCAGAAACAATATCCAAGGGCTATTTATGTTGGTTGTCTTATGTAGCTGGCTTTTCATTGTGAGTACTTACTTTGGTAAGCTCTGCATCTTAGACCAGTGTTTCCTTATCATGCTGGAAGCTTACTTTCACATCACAAACATCATTATTTTCATGGCTGATAATTTTGGAAACATGCAATTGTAAAGTCTTGAGAGCTATGCCCACTATGGTAACCTAATATACCAATATCACAATGTTCTATCAGATACTTCACTTCTCCAATCTTGAAATTGTTGAAGCATATGATATGTTCCCATAAACTTTGATGCCTTATTCTGTCCAATTTATTATCTATATTGTAGTTTCATTTACCTTGATCATATTTTTCCCTCTATCATTAAACCAAAAAGAACTTTAAAATTCATCCCTCCATCATTAAATCAAGGAGAACTTTAATTTGATAAATCTCATATTAATTAGTCATTAGAGGGAAAGATGATTTGTATATTGTTTATAAGAGTCATCAGATTAATAGAGGAAGTGAGAGTATACTACTAAGGATACAATTCGGGCTAAGAACTTAAAGTTAGTAAATATTAGTCCCCGGTCTCTAGGCTAGAGAACTCCATACATTAATAGAACATAGCAGTTGTACATATTCAAAAGCACTGTAAACAGTTGCAGAAGATTTGTTCTTTAAGCCGTGACTATGGTACCATTTTTAGTCTGATATTGTAGTTGTTTTTCCACACGTCTAGGTAAGTCTTTACTGCATTTGGACTATGTTTTTAGGTGACTCAAAATGAATAGCTAAAGGAGGATCGATCCCCCATAAATGGTATGTTGAATGAAATTGTCTTGATGTTATTCTTATGAGTTAGGAACTTTGAATGGACTTGGTAGTTCTTCGAACCTATATATGCTGCATCACTTATGGTGTGTGTCCAACATTATTGTCTAACTTAATCAGCATGAATGCTGACCCACTGATAGCAGCAAGAGCAACATCTTTTTCTCTAATAGCTATTAACCTGTGTAATATTAGGGAGCAGTTGGATTGTTGAAAGGATGAGGCCAGGAGACATGTAGATTGAAGCAAGCTTTGGTTGATGTCTCTTTTTAGGAGAGAATATAAATAGATTCGATAATGTTCTAGTACTACTAGTATATGTGGTGGTGCTAGTAGCCTAGTATGAGCATCATTGGTGTCGTCGTTATCATCATCATCATCTTACGTTTGGTGGTGGTTATATTTGAATCAGGGTGGTGATCTTGATGAGAGGTAATATAATGGGAGGATAGGGAAAGCCTACGAGTTGTACAATTGTTTCCAACCATACTTGTTTTCGCTTTTGTTAAGAGAACAATTGAGCTAGCCAAGAAGACAAAAAGCGAGTATACGGTGATGTGAAGCCACCACTTAATCAGTTGAAAAGCCTTTAGTGGCTGGTAATTATTGATCATGCAAGCATAGGTTTGAGCAGTGGATTAACTCCTTTTGATTCCTTAACTAGAAGTAAGCAGTTATTTAATAATTATCAAGCTCCATTCCTTAGGGTAAGTATAATATTGTTATTCTGTGACTTAAAAGGATGTAGAGATAAAAAGAATCAAGTTGATCAATTGATTACTTATAATTTTAAGCTTCTTATCACAAACCACATTTAAAAAAAAAAAACTTTTTGTTAGAAAGGTTCTAGAATGTCTATAGTTGTGAAGGCTCTAGTGAAATCGTGTGGAAGATAATGTAATATTCTAGAGATATCCTAGATAATAGAAGGACTATCTAGATCCCTTCAATTGAAAATAGTGTAGGTAAGTTGGAAACCTCTAGAATTTTCTTATTAATGGATAATGTTATGGAAGATCTATAACCTTCTACCATAAAGAAGAGAGGGAGACCTCAACTATAAATAGAAGAGAAATCCTATTTGCTCCCACCATTCAAGAAGTCATAATCATTTTCATCTCTCATCAATATAAGTACATCATGCACACAAACAGTCTATTACTTTCTCCAAGTTCCTAAGTTTTCTAAACGTTGTGTTCTTACTCGCCCTATAAGGCTTAATTATAGCCTTAAGAGTGGAAAAAGATGGTTTAGTGAGCACTAAAGGAATTATGCGTCTAATATTCGCACAAAAAAAAACTTTAGGTGAAAAGAGTCACCTCGTGACATCCTGCTCTTGAGTCTTGAACATCCCCTATGTTTGTTGGATTGGAGGTTTTGCAGAGACAAGAGGGAGAGTAACAAGACAATGAACTTTTCATGAAGAAGAAGCATGTCTAGGGAAGAGGACTTTATTATGATAGATAGATGAGGGGAAGAAGATAAAATGCCAAACTGTAGTGATATTTGGAAAGGTACTAATGAATCCCACCCACTATCCTTCGACACCTTTCTTAATCCATGTATGATAGATTTCAAATATTGTGGGACATTTTTGTTTTCCCTTTCTTGAGTTGTAGTCCACATGAATGTAGCTTGACCACTTAGTCACAAGCTATTTGTCTATGACTCATTATTAGTTGGGGCGCAGACTTATAAATCACATGAATCATGATTCTCTTGTTAGAAACCAAGAATAACTAGTAATTTTTCACAACATATACACACCCACTCAATCTTGGGATTTTTTCCTCGACTATTTTTGGTCATCATATTTGGCAATATGCTTATCATTTGTATGATCTCTCAACCATTTCTTCTCAAAAAAAAAAAAAAAACTAACTTTGCTTTTGATTGTAGGGCAAATTCTTTACTAGATTTCCCCCTTTTAGGATGGGACCCCAAGGCTCCATTTTGTTGAAAGAAAACAGTAAAGGGGGAAAATAGAAGGAAAATAGTTTTCATGTGTTTTTTTTGCTGGGAAAATTATAAAGAAAGAAAGTGGCGAAGAAATTATTAAAGAAAGTTGTCTGCTACCATTTTTTTCTCGTGATGGTGAGAAAAAATGGTGGAAATAAAATACTACGATACAGAAGGTAAATTAATACAAAATCGTTTAGAAGCCTAACTTAGTTTAAGCATGGTCACATAGCCAATGTTGGGTAGTTGGTTATTTACTATTGATCAGTCCATTATTGGCATATTATTTTTCATTATTTCTTTAAATATTTCCTCTAACATTTTTCTTCATTTTTTATTATATATTTCCTCACTTTTTTTTACACTTACCATTTATTGATAGCTTCTTTCTTCTTTTACTCTTTTTAACTTTATCTACCTCCATATAATTTAGTTTGAATTTTACTTTACGTTAATTTTTTATCTTTTATTTATTTTACCTTGTTTCCTTAATGATTTTGTGATAAAACATAAATGAAAGATAATTACAATATACATATTAATTATTGATACTATGCTTGTTTCAATTTTTTATTTATTTTAGATCATTTTTTAAATATACAATTCATATTCTATCCTTTTGCTATTAACATGCTAAAATTTGCATTGATTTACTAAAAAAAATCATATTATTTGCATGATCATAAATATTATGAAAGAAAAAGGTTTTGGTCATATATGTTGTAGCTTTACAATATTATGAAAGATTGATATTTTGACCCTAAAAAATGATAACAATTAATACACTACCACATCATTAATTTTAATTAAGAATATTATATATTTACAAATACATAATTTAGATCTCTAATACATTATTTAATGACGTTAAATGATGTTAGTATTACAATATGTATCAAAGATCAACTTTTCTCATCTATACTAGTAATGTAAATAATGATAATTAAGCAAACATGTTTGTTTATTTTATTTTATTTTGTCATGTTTGAAATAAAAAGAAGTAAGATATATTTTGTATATGTTTAGAAACTATTGTAAGTTCATGTAATATTTATTATTTTTCTAAAAAAAATTGGAGTATGGATTGAGTTTATGAAATTTTATGTTTTTGTAGAAACTTCATAGAATTCTTTATACCTTAATATAATATTTCAATTTTTTTATATTAAACATATAGGTTATTCAAACAGTAGTAATAATAATAGGGGTGCTAGTGGATTAGATGTCTAGTAAAAAGTGTCGGATATTTAAAACTTCGGATTTGATGAAAAAAAATCCATCATATTCGAAAATATTCTATTTGATCAATAAATAAGATTATTAGGTAAACATTATACAATTGATGAATAATAAACTAATCTAATTTAAACCGATATGATTCAAGTAATAAATTAAAATAATAATACTATGTGATAATGATCGAATGTTGGTTTTAAATTATATGATATCTTACTAAATCTAGAACAAAAATAAACTTTACAAAATATAAAATATTCCAACAATGAATAAATGCGCAGTCTAATAGTAAATTGTGTTATATATATATATATATATATATGATAAAAATATTATGAAAAACATTATTTAAATAAATATATGTATATATGTATATAATCTGTTAGATTAGATACTATTTATATTTGTTATATCAGATTATTTATATTTTCTTGACTTTTTATTGATTGAATTGATTTTGCTTCCAAGAATTAAATGGTTGACATAATTTTGCATGCAGTTGGGGACTTTTGGTCTTGCAAGAGGCTTGGAGGCCTCTTCTTTGAGGGTTTTTTCTCTCTCCTTCTCTCTCTTTGGATTGTACACTATAAAATATAAAAATATATATGTAATTTTGTAAAGTTTGCTTTTTGATATATTTTATTGTAATATTAATTATTACTACCACTAGCAATGTAATATTTATTGTGGTTTCTATTAAAAATAAATAGATTATGCTGCTATTTATTAGATTTTAATGGATGTTTTGGTGGTGAAGATGGATATGAATTTAAAGGTGGAGGTTGTGGAGGTGGTAGTAGATGTGGTGAACCAGTGATAAACGTTGATATAAGCAATTATATGGAAGATGGAATACTAAATTATTAATATTTTGCGAAATTAATGGATACATTAACAACTATGGAATTTTTATTTTTATATTTTTTATATCATATTTGAAATGGGAAAAAAATTTAGAATATTTTAATAATTTTAGAATTTTTTTATAGATATTATTATAAGTTTTTTTATGTAATATTTTAGATTTTTTTTTTCAAAAATAGCATTAGTATTGAGTTTATAAAATTTTTATAATTCTTTATAAACTTAATAGAATTGTTTACATACTGATGTAATATTTTATTTATTTTTATTAAATATATAAAGATATCTAAATAATAATAGTAGTTGTAGTAGTACTAATAAACTTCCTTTAATTTTTTTTTTCTAGAAAACCAAAACATAAAAAATACTTTTTAATAATTTACTTTTCACAAAACTTTTCTAGCTATCAAACAATAAAAAGAAAGTTAAAATTTTCTTTCCTTTTTTTTTTTCTTTGTACTTTTCACAAACCAAACATAGCCTAAAAGATCTTGCAATGCTAGCACTCTTAGTATAATCTATCTACACAGCTACACATGGCATTGGGTATATATATCCCTTATTTGTTTCAAGATCATGGACGAGGTTTCTTGGATGCAATATGAGAAAATTTTCTTGGCGAATATCTCACGCAATCCAAACTACTTTCATTCTATCAATCTATGTAGCAAATGTACACTAAAATCATGTGACCTCAGTTTAAATCTAAAAATCCTGGCGTTCTTACTTTATGGATCAGTGCAGCACAATTAGCTCAAGCACAATCCCAGAAAGCAATTCTCCCCTGGAAAAGATACGTCATTAATATATCTCAAATTATACCAACTACGTATAGAATATCTGCAGGTGAAATAAAGTCTGGCATAGAAATCTTCCACAAAAATTGCAATTACAATTGAACGATATCGATTTCACATCATCCTACGTTCTGCACAATTAACTACGGTTTGTGATGGGGGAAGAAGAATAAGAAAACTAATATATCAACACAAAGACATCTGGCGAGTAAAATGAATTCCTGTCAGAACCTGCATCATACCAACTTCGGAACCAACCCGCGGCTGTATTGCCCCTCACTGAAACTTTGAGAAAACCGGCTTCATTGGCTAAAATTTAGAAGGGACCTTATTTCTTCGGTTCGTACCACATCAAGAGCTCCTTTCGTCTATAATCAGATATATTTTCTTTGCAAATTTGCCTGCAGTTTTGTTCCTCAGGCCTGCAAAACGTAACAAGAGCGAGCCACAACTCAGCGATATTGAACCCCACAAAACAGAAAGAGGGCAACAGATCGACGACAGATTTCATCCAACATAGGTGCCTGGCTGCACGGGAACGAGAACTTACTGGTGTACTAGGTATAAGAAGAAGTACAAGGGCAATGAGATATAATGAGACGGCTAATGAAATGCCCGCAATAAAATTTTGCAGCAACCGGCGATTGTCCTTCGTTGGAATGAAAACTGTCTTGAGCGAATTTGTCAGCTCAAACAGCCGATGGGAGACCTGCGGATGCAATGCAACATATCAATGTGGTCAGGAAAGTTAAGTACATACATGTGTCCTTAAAATATGAAGTGGATCTCGGTAGGATTCATTTACCAATACATAAATCGCAGTAGTAAGCATGAAGTTGAGCATAGGATATTCTGGAATAAGAGATAAAAGCCACTTGGGCTGGCCATTCGGCGTGCTTGTTCTGTATATACACGTCACAAAATTAATTCCAGAAGATAGAAGATAATATATATTTAGTACTAGATTTTTCAACTCCAATGCAAATAGGTTACTCCACACCTGCTCCTCCCAGCCCACATACCGATCACCCAAAAAGGAAAAACATCTCAGACACTAATGCTCCATTTGGGGGAAAATCTATGCAAACTATTTAATAATCTCAGCACATATTTAGTATTTCGTTTGGTTTGGTTAGTCAATTTTTTAAAGAATCCGCTCCAATTATTCAATAATCTTCATAAGGCATCCTTTATTGCAAAGGTGAGCTTGCATACATCATGATCTCTCAAGACTATTAAAGACTATTCATATTGGTTGTTGTCTTACCTTTACGTATCCAGCTGAACCCACTAGACTAACACGTTTTGGTTATTAAATAATCTAGTGAGACTTGTATTTTTCTCAATTAAAACCCTACTTTATTTTGTTTCTATCATGATTTGTGACCAAGGAGTTTGGTAACTTAAGTAATAATCTACAGTTTACTTAACACAACTATATCAAAACTTATTATTTCATTTCAGTATATTATTTTACTGAAGCAAGCCAAATTGAGTCAACTTATATATCCAAAGAATTCTGACCAGTGCAGTTTCCTTGACTGACGCATAAATGTAACCTCATTCAGTTTATGCTTTATCTCCTCGCAAAAGTTCCCACTCAAAGTTTCAACACGCACAACATTATTTGCTTCACTCGCATCTTGAAATTGTCTTCAGCAAGAATACCAAGTGAAAGTTACGAAAAGTTCATACCTCAACCATATATGGAACTGGGAAATGTACGTCTCCAGGGTGATCTTGCCAAGCCACCTAGAGACAGCAGAAAGTGACACAACATGGGACAGAAAATGAATAATAACAACTAAGAATGGTGAACAATATCAAACCATATGTGCTATTAAGGAACCAATATTTTGGAGCATCAAGATTAACACGAGTTCTTACGCAAACAGAGTCAAAGAGCAACCACGCAGCTGCTGAGTGAAATTACGCAAACATATGTATACACTGCACTCAAAATAGAGCAGAGCAAGGTTAACAAGAGGCTTATCATTCTTGCATTTCATTGAATTCAAGGCAAACACAAATCTGATAGAGATAGAATGCTTACGTAATTGGTATCCATGATGTGTATGGATGGTATTTGTTGTATGTGACCTTGTCTAGCTTGTATATATACTCATACCACAAGTACCCGGCCTGAAAGGGAATTTCATAATTATGGCATTCAAAACTAAATAATAGCAGAAAGGTAACCCTGAGATCATGAAGCTTACAAATATGGAAACAGCAACAACTCCTGCTTTGATTGAGTGCCTCTTTTTTGGTTCAGACTCCTCCAGTTTTTCCATCCACTTCTCAACCTGAAATGAGTAAAAATAGTGTAAAAATTAAGATTCATCAAGCCTTCTTTAAGACATTAGCACAAGGTAGTATTGAAGGTTACATTAGGGTGATAATAGGCATAGATCATCCCAATGATCCAGATATAACGATCAAGCCCAGATCTGAAATGCCACTCATGCATTCGAGGAACATCCGGCTTTGCAGGATCATCATATCCTGCACAGGTAAGAAGCACCATCACAATTTGTAAAAGAAACTGAAATTAAAGAGAGCTCTGAATTTGTTACATGCACAACTAGATCCTCGTCCAATCCAGCGACTTTGGCAAAGAGGTCAAACAAACAAAATAATGAAAGGAAGAAGCTGTATAATGCAGCTCAAAATGTGAGAAGAACTTCCACTCTAACAAGAAATGGGAAGCATATCATTAATGTTCTATCCATTCCTCAGCTAATCAGTCTCCTTATAACAAAACGTGACTGAGCAGGAGAAGTTACTCACCAACAATGAATAAGAAAGGACTCCATAATAGATCAAACACTCCAGGAATCTCCCAAACAATTATCACCAAGAGGAAACATGCCAAAATCTTCGCTGCCATGACTGAAGGTATTTCATTGTACTTGTTCAGAATACCAAGGGCTCCATACACCGTAAGTGTAAAAAGGGTATGCATTGGACATATGTAGTATAGCATATAGTCGTTATTGAGAACAATGCAGCAAAATGCCACAAAGAAATTTAGCCGCCACATCATCTACACATGCATGGAGAAACAAATATCAGAAACTATGCTCATAATTATGCAATTTGAACATAGCACCCCCCGATATTCAAGAATCAGGAGGATCACCTGTGCAAAGCGAGCAAGACTGAAATCCTTCCTGATGTAATAATAAGAGAAGTTGCCAAATCCAGTCATCCAGACATAAGCAGCAATGAACACACGTATGGCATTATATATCTCCGTTGCAGCAAAATAGTGATACATAAGAAAAAGAACCTGTCAACAAGAAAAGTATGACATGTGGAATTAAATGTAAATCATAACAACATAAATCATGCAGCTGAAAAAAATGAACACAATCTGGTGGAAAACATGATGATAGCTAGTTGCTAAGGCTGAAAGGTGACACAGACATACAATACAACCTTTGTGATGTTTTAAACAATAATCAAACTAAAACACGGCCACTTATCCTTGTACATACAACATATTAAACACATGACTCCGAACAGAAACTTGCCTGCATCCATCCCTTCCATTCCTCAGTCTGATGTCGATTGAGATAAAGTATAGATTTCCCATTGAATGCTGATTTTTCCTGATGTCTCTTGAAAGAGGCCATTGCCGAGACGATAATCAAAAGGAAGTAGAGGAAGAGGAACAGATCACGGTTGTAATTCTGTTTAAGGGAAACAAAATTCAAACAGAGATCAGACATCAAGAGATGCCTAGAGCAATAATATAAATGGGCATATTTCATTGTATGATGCCAGGTGTCAGCTCCATCGTGTGTTTCTTGTTAGACCAACCATGCCCCCCTCCCCCTAAAGAAAAGGAAATAATCCAAAAGAATGGAAGCAAATGCAACGTTTTGTTTTTGGGGGGGGGGGGGGTCTATGCGTAAGTTTGCCCACTCATATCAGTAAGATACTCATGCAAAGTGTTCACAAGCACCATCAACAGAACAGTAAGAGTGACGGGCAATGCACGCACCTTGTTAGATTCTGCCAGAAGATTAGTACGGTCACAAATGTAGAAATAAACTACAATGACCCCAAACTCAGCCCTGGAATAAGCATGTAATCATGAGTACATGGAAAGCGAAATTTTATTATTTTCTTTGTTTTTTTACTACAAATTAACTTACATGGCTCTTAACGTTGTCCTATTCTCCAGCAAGAATGTTTCATCCATAGTCACAAACCTGTAACAAGTAATTAGGTTATCAGAATGACCACTACCACTATATTTCAACTGCAAGCAGGAGCCACATAACAAACAGAAAGCTACCTTATTAGGCTCAATTTGACAGATGAAAGGTGATGCTTAGCAGAAGTTGATTTTGGAAGGCCCCCTTCTAGCAACACAGCACGATCTTCTTCTTTGGCAGCATCATTTCCCAATTCAACAAGATTACTATCTGAATGACTGGTAAGGGAAAGTCAGAAATTAGACACAACAAAGACAACATGGAACATAGAGTTTTCACATCAGAATGCGCTTATTAGTAGAATTTAACTGTGTGCGACTTTCATCACTAAAATCAACTTTCCACTTGAAATATTGGTCACTGAATTGTCATAACCTCCACTGAGAAAGTGGCAGCATAAAATATAAAATTAAGAAGAAAAAGGGATTAATCGTGACAATGTTTATTTTCACCTCATTTTATGGAACATATTTAGTTCAATTCAACATCACAAGTAAGCCATAATGTACACTAAATGTATGTACCAGTGCACACAAAAAACATATCAACTCCAAAACAATAGTTGTGCGGGAAACCAAAAACTCACACTTTTGAATGAGATGAAGACTTTCTGTATTCCAAAATCTCAGAGTATAGCCAAGCAACAAACACTGGAATAAATCCAAGCAAAAATGACACCTGAAAAGTAAGAGAGGGACTAAAACATATCAGGAAACGAACACAAAACTAAGCATCAGAAATATGAGGCAAAAATGTAAAGGTTAGGAATGACTGGTGTTGCAAATGAGAACACTGGAATAAAGTGTCCTTGTTTACTGCACAAGGATGAGTAACATGGGTTCCTTTTCTATCTTAATGAGAACTGACCTCTTCAGCTCAAGGCAAGGGTTTTAACTTCAGTTGATTTCTACTAAAATGAAGTCACGCATGTCTGAGAACTCAACAAGCAATAGATAATATATTCATGCAAACTGGTAACTAAAGTTAAGTTTACAACATGGTAAGCAATCTCTTTTCCTCACTCAAATAGGACATAGAGAATGTCGTTGCCAGCAGACCTAAGAATATCAAACAGCAATGATCCTTGACACAATCATATCCCAGCTCCCAGCTGAAGTCACTCCCCACCCCTCTCAACAGTTGCAAGCTTGCTTTAACTATAAAACCACTACATTTCATGGAAACTATGAATACCATTCTTGGGCTTTCTACCTTACATAATTTACCTTGACCACAGAAATTAATAGCTTTTGTTTGCATTGCCACTTAAACAGCTCCAGTAGTACTCAAGATACCAACATATTTCATTACAAGCCTAGGAACTCTGCCTTCTACAAAGCACTACTAGTTCTCTAAAAGAAATAATAGAACTCGACAAATGACATCATGAGAAGCATTGCAGTCAATACACAACATAGATTGAATCATCAATCAACATAAGTCTTACATGAATAAAATATTGGCACTTGAATTTTTGAAGTTTGAATTATAGCTACAGTTCATTTTCCTAAATAACATAAATTTGCTATATCATACTGTTAGATGTATTTATAATCCAATTCTCTTTTCCATCTCTCATAACTAGGTCTTCAACTCTATTGGAACGAGGGAAGGATGAAAAATGGAACACACACACACACAAGTTCCTCCAAAACCTTGTGCTCCACCATGCCAAATGCAAAGGAGATGTGCAGGCCTGCAGGCAGCCGAGATAGGGAATTGCACGCTACCCTATATTAGGCAACTGGATGTTTCTCACTATCGTGAGTCAGAACTCTTAAACCCGGCTAACTAATAGATCAAAGAAGTAGGTGATGTAGAAATCATTTGAAACTTGTCTCTTGGTCCCAAAAAAGGCAACTCAAACTAACTGAGCCAATCTCTTTGCAAACTTCAGTTTGAAAACATGCATAGAAGCAAAGTGAGGATGAGAAGACCGTTTCTGTGCACTTGAGTTTCTGTTCAAACTTCAAAGTGCAGATGAAAAGATATGGCGTAGAAGGGCTAGCCCTTCCTCCCTTGGAACCTGGATATGAAGAGTCCTAAGTCCTTTGGTTAAAGGTAATATGCAAGTGGAGCAGCATGCTCCAAAGGTTCAGCAACCGGGGCTAACAGAGAGAAGCTTTCGTGTAATCTTAAGGCACTACAAGTCACTGGCCCGCCATCGCACGTTCAAGCCTCAATCACATGGAAGACGTTTGTCGCAGAAGCCATCACCGGATACACTGATCTTTCCCCCCAACGAATCAATTCCCACATAAGATCAAAGATCTGGATGCATAACTCTAGTGCAAGCATAATGCTAAGCTGGTGAAGTTATCAGAAGAACAAAAATCAAAATGCACTAATCAAAGTAAATAAATCATAACTAACATTTAACTTCCAATCAAAAAAAAAAAAAATAGCCCATAGATCAATGAAAGACAGTATTACCTGCCCGGGTGTAACAGGCCCAGAGTTCACCATTTCGATTCTTGTTCAAATCGACTTGAAGAACACTGAAACGATATCCAAAATAAACCAATCACCTAAAACGAAGAGAAGCCCAGAGTGCCGATTTCCCCAGATTAAAAAGCACTCAGCAGATCGAAGCTAAAGTGTACCTGGGTCAGAGAGAGTCAGATACCAAAGATAGAGAGAAGAGACAAGACAGCAAAGTGGTTGATGGAGAAGAGTGTGATCTCTAGGATATATCGTAATAAATACGAAATTCGAATCTCAAATAAGCAAATTGATATTTAAGGAGAGAGGTTACAAAAAAATAATCAGATGTAGAGTGGGAAAATTAGATCTGAAGATTTGGAAGGGAAGAAGAGGTTGGGTTTCTCCTGTTGCTTAAAGAATAGGAAAAATGTCGGAAGGTCCGTCCCTCTCAGAGATGGGAAATGATTTCCTCGCCTCGGTCTCTGTCAATTGCCACTGTAATTGGTGTACCAATCACCTCTGTTATACCAAACCTTTTTAATTCCTCTAGTATGGCGGTTCCAGGTCTGGTAGTTGCTGGGTTATTTCCGTCTCTCTTTATTGTTTCTTTCTTCTTCTTCTTTCTTTTCTTTCACTCACTGACGACGATTGCCGAATGAGTAGGACGATGGAGAATACACGGCAGATACAGGAGGGAGTGAGTAGTCTTTTTAATTTAATTAAATTAAATATTGTCTGGTCTTTATTGGATTTGTCATTGAAATTAAAAATAGGAACAAGATCTGGGGCGGATAGAAATAGGATTATAAATCAAGGAAGCAAGCGGTCGATTGATAATGTTGTACGGCGCTAACGGCCATCGTAGATTAGAATTCGATGTCACTACCATTGTCATTGACCACAGCGCCAGATATATCGAGTCCCAACCTTCCATGGATTTTTGCATAGTTAACTCGGTAGTTAGTTTCTTGGTTAAGTCATTGAAAATAGGAAGTTGGGAATTAACAGCTTGTTTCGTAAATGCAAATGATGAAAGTTTCAGAATTAAGAGGAGAAAATGGGATTGGAAATAAATAAATAATAGTGAACTAATTAATTTATTCTTATTTTCACATTTTGTATATAATGAAAATAAGTTGAAACTAAAATAACTAATTTACTAAATTATTTCTGTTTAAAGTTATCAATTTTAAAATTAGAGAGATAGTGATATTGTTTTTGTCTTTTCACCGGTTATTCCTATTCCCGCATCTTATTAATATAGTAATAGATCTTTAAAAATATGATGTCTTAATTATTATTTCCGGTCCCCTTTTAATTTTAATTACATTGCAACAAACAATGAAGTATATTAAGCCATATCCCCAATTTTCATTCTCAGTCCCCTACTCCTTCAAACCAAACTCCCCCAATGACGAGTCATTAATACATGAGAATGAGAGTTTGAAAATTAATAAGTGGGAATATAAATAAAAGGATTAAAGAGTAGGAGTTCAATTATTTATTTCCATCTCTATGTTTGATATGTAATGGGAATAAGTTTTGTATTTGACATATAGAAATGAAAATGAAAATAAAGTGGTTAATTTATAGAATGCTCTCTTTAAATATAATAGTTTTTTACATGTGTGATGTACGGAGAAATTAAAGTAAAAGTATAATCTAAATATTTAAGGATAATAATAATTATTAATAAGTTAATAAAAATCAGCAAAAAGTATGAAATGGGAAAATGATATATAATTATAGTGTAAATACAATTACATTTTTATTTTTTCAAATACTTCTTTAAATATAAAATTGATTGTTGAATCACTTTGAAGAACATCATCATATATTAGGAATTTTAAACCTTGATGTTTTGTAACTCTTGATATCGCAATATATAATTGTACATGACTAAATAAAGATTGTTTCAAAAATAGGCCAATGATAGAAAGGGATTGACCTTGACTTTTTGTTTATTGTCATTACATAAAAAACAATTAACAAAAACTATATTTGATTACACTGAAAAGGCAGTCTCTAATTGGACGATGTCAAAGATATTCCTAATAACAAAACTTTATGACCAGCATTGCTTCCATCTAAAATTTTAACCTTCAAAACATGATATCCCAACTTTATAATAATCATTCTAGTACCATTATATAGCTCAAGCGAATTATCATTATTTTCAATAACATGATAGGTGTGCCAATATTTAAATTCTATACGTGGTTAAGCACACGAGAGAACTTAATTCTATTTAAGAATTCTAGAGTGCGTGGGTCTTACAACAAATTGTTAATTAACAATATGTGCCCATTAATGGACTCAACAATGTCAATAGTCAGTGTTAATATGGATCTTTCTTGAAAATAAATATCGTCTATGATATTAACTAAGAATTCCGGATACGTGTTTTCTACAATAGTTATAATTTGATCATTATAATATATTAATAAAACATCACTTGGAATTTCAACCGTTGCATTCCCATCATTGAAACCCTCAATTATTCCATCTCCAAGCTCGTGATCCAATAAGAATATTGTTTCAAGACAACAAATTCATTAGATGAGCTAATATGTAGCAAATTTATATTTTTTGTCAACCGCACGACCTTACAATCTCTCTAGATGTGTGGGCAATGTCTTAGCAACTTCCCTTTGGTATGCCAGGCAATATTTATCTAAAATCTCGACCAAGAACAACTATTTTCCCTCTAAAAGGCTTATCGCTCTTGAATTATTTTGTGAACCACAAAATATCTCTCGTTGTATCTAAAGCTTCAAAACAATATTTTTGCATTGTTAGAGCTTTTTCTCATATTATGAGTTTATACCTGACAACCAACTCTGCCAGTGGACTTCCTTATCTAATGTTACACGTTGAATCTTCATTAGGATTTATCAGGATCTTGAATTGAGAATGGGTTGTCCTTCCACCTGGTAATAAAAGAGAAGGTGTTCCACTGGATGTCATGTTTAATACAATATATCTAATGCGTATAACAGTTGGTGATAATGACCTCCATACGAATGGCTCCTCTGTACCTCCATATCCATATACGAATAACACTCCACCTAACTTTAATTGAATCGCATTGATAATAGTGTCATATACTTGACATTATTCAGTGGTAAATTTTGGTAGATATCCATTGTGCTCATCACTTAAAGATTTTTAATCATAGCACATATCCTCGTGTATCAATCTATTATGACCTAATGAAAAATAAGCTCCTATTGCATTTTTGCAGGAACATTTCAACCTCTACTAACCCATAATGTTTGATCTCATTGTCATCCAAATGAAGTTTTGAACATAAATGTGTTGAATATAATAAAACTAAGCGTATAATAAAATATATTATATAAAGAAATGAAATGGTAAATATCAAAAATATATAGTAACTATACCTTCATGATGTAAGGTTATATGCTGTCTATATAATATATCATTTGTCGGATAACTCCATCACTCATCCCAAATGACTTCGGTTCAAATAATTGAATCCGATGATAATAATGTTATAAATAGCTTTATCGGGGAAGATGTAGATGATGTGAATCTTACAAATTTATATTTAATTAATTTTGAAAATTGTTGTGAATTAATTACTTATAATTGTTTGTCTTATTTGATGAGTTAATAGGAGTGTAATGCAGCATATGGATTCTGTGAAACTTTGGATACAGTTGCTGGAAGTGCAGATTATGTATTTGAAGTGTACAGATTATGTAAATTTTGTTAATAACTTGTAATCCCATATGATGCATTCGCCGGTCGAAATTGGCTAATGGAAATTAGGTCGGTTGTATAATCCGTCACCCGGTCCTTAATTTTGGACTAGATGGATTGTGGATTAATCAATCCTTAATAGCCATGATTAGCTAAAGTATTATTTTAGCTGATGGGAAATTAAGACTTAAACTTAATTGTATTTGGGACATTTTCTTATTTTGGGTTGATATGGGCTGGTCGACTTATTGTGGCCCAAAATATTAAACCTTCGTTCTTCAGGCCTTGTATCCGTAGTATGTATTGTATTTGTCGATGTGTACGGTCTGTTATGTACATATATATATAGCCGAATACATGTAATACGGGAAACTATTGACAGAATAATACTTGGTTAATTCTCAAGCCTTCTCGCGATTTCTTTTCTCTCTCTCTCGGCGATTCTCTCATTCGCTCGTATTCTCTGATTCTGCTTTCGCTCTCACCTTGATAGATCTTGATCATTCACTTTCAAATTTTAGTTGCCGTTGTATAAACTGTGCCTCTGAATCTTTGGTCTTCCTTTGGAATTGTTCCTTAGGCTGTACCGGCGAATCGAAAATTGCGCTCGATTAATCTTTCGATCCTTTCGTGAAACCCTAACAGGTTTCCATCATTTGGTATCAGAGCCTCGATTATTAGAGTGCTCGTAGTTTCTTTGTTACTGATTGAGTTTTCTTCCATTTTTGACTTGATTTCTGTATTTCGCTAACCCTATCTTGAGGTGTGAAATTTTAGGGTTTACAGCGACGAAGACTGTTTCGATTCTCGTCGTTCTAAAACCGGCGATTAAAGTGTTTTGGTCCGCTGTTTTGAAAGTCTGAAGAGAAACCCTAATCGACCTAGGGTTTGGTCAAAAACTTGAATCTTGACTGACAGTGCGACAGATTGTTGTTGGTAACCTTCGATTCGTAAATTTTCTTGTTTAATACTACTATCTGCTATACTTAATTTCCAATTTCTTCGCAAATTACCTGCTTGTCAATAAGTATACAGGTTAATAACATAACCGGCGAACCATTTTGGTTTCAAGAAAAGGGATAGACCTTCAAGAAGAGGGGTACCCTAGATAAGTGAATTGATTGCTTAAGCAGACGCGGTAATATCGTTCTCTCTTACTTAATTAGTATTGTCAAATTATTATAGACATTGCATATATCTGAGTAAGCTTTACTGTTGCTATCACTGTTAATATTTGATACTGTGATACTTCTTGAGATTATACTGTGTGTTCTGTTATCTGAAATTCTTGAATAAGTTGTTTCTGTTAATTAAATTGTTGTTGTGTTAGTTGTTTAAACTGCTGTTGAATTTCATTATGTCTAACAATGGTCAGTCAGTGAATCAATCTATGTCTAGTAATGATCTTTTAGAAACACTTAGAACTTTTCAAGAACAAATGACTGCACAATTTGCCGTGTTATCTGCTAACCTAGAACAAAGATTAGGTGAACAGGAAGTAAGAATCAATGAGTTGCAACATAACAGAGTTGAAACTAATCAGGCAGGAGTTTTAGGAAGGGCTCCAATGGATCCTAGGATTAGAATTCCATCCATAGCTAATCTAGAGGAGTTGGAAGACCAAGTATCTCACAATAGTGATAGGATGCCTAGACAGAACAATAGGCAGGATAGGGAATTAGAGCTCATTGATAGGAATTTGAAAAATCTTAAGCTTAGTATACCAGGGTTTAATGGCAGAAATGACCCTGATTATTATTTTGAATGGGAAAGGAAAATAGAACTAGTTTTTGAGTGTCATAATTACTCTGAAGAAAAGACAATTAAGGTGGATGTAGTAGAATTTACTGAGTATGCGTCCTCTTGGTATCATAATTTGGTGTTAACTAGACGAAGGTGTGGGGAACCATCCATACAGACTTGGGCAGAGTTTAAAATCTTAATGAGGAAGAGATTTGTGCCAAGTTACTATTATAGGGAGTTGCATAAAAGGTTGCAAACTATTAGTCAAGGAGTGAGGACAGTGGATGACTATTACAAAGAATTAGAAGTTTTGATTATTAAGACAGGAGTTATTGAGGATGATGATGCTACCATGGCTAGGTTTCTGAGTGGGTTAAATTCAGAGATAGCTGATAAAGTAGAACTGTATCCTTGTGGAACCTTGAATGAAATGGTGAATATAGCTACTAAGATAGAGATTCAATTAAAGAAATCTAGGCAATATAAACCCCCTGGGATTGGGTTTAAGACTACTGTAAGGAGAAATTTTGGGGGAAATACTTCTGGAAACTGGAAGAATAATAGTAAGGTAGAATTTAAGGGAAGGAACAATGAAGTTAAGGTAGGACAGAAGTTTGAAAAGGGCAAGAATGTGATGACAAATCCTGTAAATGGATCAAACAAGACTAGGGATATTAAATGTTTTAGGTGTGGAGGCTTAGGACATATAGCTTCTGAATGCCCGAACAAGAGAAACATTTTGATTAGGGAGTCTGGAGATATAGAATCTGAATCTGAAGAAGAAGAAGAAGAAGAGGTCAATATAGTTGGAAAGGATGATAGTGACCTAGAAGAGGAAGTAGAATTACCAGTGAGTAGGGATCTTTTTGTGGTTCGAAGGGCTTTAAATAGTAATAAATTACCTGATTCTAATGCTATACAGAGAGAAAATATATTCCATACTCGATGTTTAATTGATGATAAGTGCTTTAACATGGCCATAGATAGTGGTAGTTGTATTAATGCTGCTAGTACCCTGTTGGTGTCTAAGTTAGGATTAACCACTACTAAACATCCAAAACCATATAAATTGCAATGGCTTAATGAATTGGGAGATGTTAAGGTTAGTCAACAAGTTTTAGTGAATTTAAAGTTAGGAAAATATGAAGATTCTGTTTTATGTGACATAGTTCCTATGCATGCTGCTCACCTGTTGTTAGGAAGGCCTTGGTAATATGATAGGAGGGTAGTACATGATGGCTATAAAAATAGGTATACAGTACAGAAGGATGATAAGAAGATTGTCTTAGCACCTATGACTCCAAAAGAAATATTTGAGGATCAAACCAAAATTAAATCTGATTATAAGGAGTTATCTAAGACTAATTTGGAGAATGATCTTAGTACAAAGGACATAAAAGGAACTTTTGGATTTTATGCTAAAGGTAAGGATGTAGGAAAGGCAATAAAGAGAAATGCCAATGTGTACTTGATGGTTTTTAAGGACTGTTATGAGTGTCAAAGAGGAATAATTGAAGAAGTACCTAGTACAGTGAAACTGTTATTGGAAGAATATAGTGAGTTGTTTCCTGAGGACATACCTAGTGGATTACCTCCATTAAGGGGAATAGAACATCAAATATATTTTATTCCAGGAGCTGTTATACCAAACAGACCTGCTTATAGAGCCAATCCTGAAGAGGTTAAGAAATTAAAAAGACAGGTTTCTGAACTGTTAAGTAAAGGATATATTAAGGAGTCTATGAGTCCTTGTGCCGTACCAGTGTTATTAGTACCTAAAAAGGATGGAAGTTGGAGAATGTGTGTGGATAGCAGGGCAGTAAATAAGATAACTATTAAGTATAGATATCCAATTCCTAGGCTTGATGAAATGTTGGATCAATTGCATGGTGCTGTTATATTTTCTAAGATAGATTTAAAAAGTGGGTATCATCAAATTAGAATGAAACCAGGAAATGAGTGGAAGACATCTTTTAAGACTAATTTTGGATTATATGAATGGTTAGTAATGCCTTTTGGGTTGTCAAATGCTCCTAGTACTTTTATGAGACTTATGAACTATGTGTTAAGGGAATTTATTGGAAAATTTGTGGTTATTTATTTTGATGATATACTTATATATAGTAAATCTTTAGAGGAACACTTGAAACACTTAAGGATTATTTTGAATGTGTTTAAAATAGAACAGCTTTATGCTAATTTAGCTAAGTCTAGATTTTGTTTGAAAAGTGTGGTTTTCTTAGGATTTGTAGTAGGAAAAGAGGGTGTATCTGTAGATGAAGAAAAGGTTAGAGCTATTCAGGAATGGCCTATGCCAAAGAGTGTAACTGAAGTAAGAAGTTTTCATGGACTGTGTTCTTTTTACAGGAGATTTGTGAGAAACTTTAGTACTATAGCTGCTCCTTTGACTACCATAACAAAGAAGGATAATGGGTTTACTTGGGGATTAGAACAACAGCAATCTTTTGAGACACTTAAGACTAAATTAACCCAAGCACCTGTATTGAGTCTTCCTGACTTTGAAAAAATGTTTGAATTAGATTGTGATGCTTCAGGGTTAGGAATAGGGGTTGTACTTTCTCAAGAAGGAAAACCAATAGCTTATTTTAGTGAGAAATTAAATGGTAGTACATTGAATTATTCTACTTATGAAAAAGAACTGTATGCTTTAGTAAGGGCTTTGGAAGTGAGGCAACATTATTTGTGGCATAGGGAATTTGTAATTAATACTGATCAGGAAGCTATTAAGTATTTAAAGAGTCAATCAAAGTTAAATAGGAGACAAGGTAGATGGATAGAATTCATTGAGAGTTTTCCTTACATAATTAAATATAAGAAAGGTAGTGATAATATAGTTGCAGATGCTTTATCTAGGAGATATGCTTTATTAAATGCTGCTGATACTACTTTATTAGGTTTTTCCAGTATTAAACTATTATACTTAGAAGACATTGATTTTAAAGAAATCTATAAAAGGTGTGAAGTTTCTTCACAAGGGAAGTATTTTATTAATGAAGGATACTTATTTAGGGAAAATAGGTCGTGTATTCCTGTATGCTCTTATAGAGGATTATTAATTCAAGAAGCCCATAGTGGTGGGTTAATGGCACATCTAGGATCTCAGAAAACTTTAGATGTTTTAATTGAACATTTTTACTGGCCACACATGAAAAAGGACGTTTTAAAACATTGTGTCAATTGTATTAATTGTAGGCAGGCAAAAACTACTTCAAAACCTTTTGGTTTATATACCCCCTTACCTGTCTCTAACCATCCTTGGGTTGATGTATCTTTGGATTTTGTATTAGGATTACCTAGGACTAATAGAGCTAAAGATTCAATAATGGTTGTAGTAGATAGGTTCAGTAAAATGGCTCATTTTATACCTTGTAATAAAACAAATGATGCTGTAGCAGTGGCTGAATTATTTTTTTTCTAATGTGGTTAAATTACATGGAATTCCTAAGACTATAGTTTCAGACAGAGATGTTAAGTTTCTAAGTCATTTTTGGAAGGTTTTGTGGGGAAAATTAGGGACTAAGTTATTGTTTTCTACAACTTGTCACCCTCAAACTGATGGTCAAACTGAGGTAGTTAATAGAACATTAGGAAACATGTTAAGAGCTGTCCTTGGAAAGAATCTTAAGCAATGGGAATATGTTTTACCTCAAGTGGAATTTGCTTATAATAGGACTTTACATTCTACAACTAATAAAACTCCATTTGAGATTGTGTATGGTTTTAATCCATTAACTCCATTAGATTTGAGTCCTTTATCTCATGCTGAATTGCAAAATTTTGATGCTGAATCTAGGGCTGATAATATAAAAAGATTACATGAGACTATAAGCCAACAGATTAACAAAAAGGTACAACAGATGGCTGAACATGCTAATAAAAGAAGGAGAAAAATGATTTTCAAACCTGGAGATTTAGTCTGGGTTCACCTTAGGAAAGAAAGGTTTCCAAATTTTAGAAAGTCAAAGTTGGACCCTAGAGGAGATGGACCATTTACTGTATTAGAGAAAATTAATGATAATACTTATAAAATTGATTTACCTGTTAAATTTGGGAATGTGAGTAACTCTTTCAATGTGGCTGATCTTAGTCCATTTCCGGGACTTATTCAGGTTTCAGAGGCGAAACCTTTCCAAGAAGAGGGGAATGATGTGAATCTTACAAATTTATATTTAATTAATTTTGAAAATTGCTGTGAATTAATTACTTATAATTGTTTTTCTTATTTGATGAGTTAATAGGAGTGTAATGCAGCATATGGATTCTGTGGAACTTTGGATACAGTTGCTGGAAGTGCAGATTATGTATTTGAAGTGTACAGATTATGTAAATTTTGTTAATAACTTGTAATCCCATATGATGCATTCGCCGGTCGAAATTGGCTAATGAAAATTAGGTCGGTTGTATAATCCGCCACCCGGTCCTTAATTTTGGACTAGATGGATTGTGGATTAATCAATCCTTAATAGCCATGATTAGCTAAAGTATTATTTTAGATGATGGAAAATTAGACTTAAACTTAATTATATTTGGGACATTTTCTTATGTTGGGTTGATATGGGCTGGTCGACTTATTGTGGCCCAAAATATTAAACCTTCGTTCTTCAGGCCTTGTATCCGTAGTCTGTATTGTATTTGTCGATGTATACGGTCTGTTATGTACATATATATATAGCCGAATACATGTAATACGAGAAACTATTGACAGAATAATACTTGGTTAATTCTCGAGCCTTCTCGTGATTTCTTTTCTCTCTCTCTCGGCGATTCTCTCGTTCGCTCGTCTTCTCTGATTCTGCTCTCGCTCTCACCTTGATCGATCTTGATCATTCACTTTCAAATTTCAGTTGCCGTTGTATAAACTGTGCCTCTGAATCTTTGGTCTTCCTTTGGAATTGTTCCTTAGGCTGTACCGGCGAATCGAACATTGCGCTCGATTAATCTTTCGATCCTTTCGTGAAACCCTAATAGGTTTCCATCAGTAGATGCCCACTAACTTGCATTAGCTATTCCATCAATGTATTATTTATCATCATCTGTTTAACCTAAAGGATAAGAAGCATCACAATATGTTATATGCTGCACACCATTAATGCATATTTTATGATTATAGTATTTGGGCCCATGGACGATGTTAAGAAGATATTTTAAATAGTATAGTTAAGCATTGCCAAGAAGGACATAATGAATTTGTCCAATAGATAATCGTTTGTTGTTGTAGATGCTAATTTCATTTAGATGAATCCCAAACAAACTTCATAGGGAATTCATCATAAGTTAAGTTGGCTGCCTCTTCATATATAATATTAGCCTCCATCTAAGATAGAAATATCATTGTCCTGTATTTTTAAAATTCAAATTCTTTATTAACAAATTTTGATAAAAAAAACACTGTATTATTTTAACTGTGGCTTCTTTTGTGGTTTTATTAATGGTATTGAATCCATATTAGAATTTAGTTAATCATTTTCGTAGTAGATTATTCTAGATAATTTCATTCACGATTAATATTTTATTATATTTGTACGATTTCAATTTTCATTAAAAAATATGTTTATGTTCCATCATGCTTCTTTTCAATATTTTAATTTTTTATATATTATAAATCCACTGTGTTATTACAACTTTATTTTAGAGCTATATTTTGTTAATGAAATAAATTATTTAAGTTATAAAATCCCCTTTAAAGTAGTAAAATATTTTTAATAATTTTATTCATAGAAAATAGTTTATTCGTTGAATTTATTATTTTTATGAAGTTAATAAGATCTTCAAAAAATTTTAAATTCAAAATTTTTATAACATATTTGTGACAATTTCTCCTAAATTAATTTTCTTTTATTTTTTTTCTTTTTTAGTTTACATGTGATCTTTTTTGGAAATCATTTAAATTCATTTTATTCTCTTAGCATTTGATGTAAACATTTTTTTGGGATAGTTTTAAAAATTACTTTTGAGGTTGTATCATGTATTTTTGTAAATAATATAAATTCTCATTATCGTTAGTATTTTCATCTAAAAGTTTTTCCAAAGTCATTTAAATAGCCTGTATATTAATTTTATATCTTTGGATCATTGAAAAATAATTTCTATTAAATAAATTTCAGATAAATCATCATTTAATATCATTTAGAATTTTTATATCCTCTATGTATGTTAAAATTTTATCCCCATAACTACCTTCCACCAGTTAATTTTGTCCGCCCAAATTTTCTTCTCTCTCCTCTCCCACCCAACTTATGCACCCTCATTGTCTATCCAACTCCTTTCTCCTTCGTCCTGCAACAATTAAGAATTGGGGGTGATACATACATACATACATACATACATATATATATATATGATTTATTAATCAATGAAGAAAGAAGATAAACTACTAAAATGGAGATAAATACATTATAAACAAAATTACCATAATTTCCCCCTATTATTATATATAATCTAAGGCTCTATTTAGTTCTAAGAAAATTAAGGAAAATAAAATTAAAGTCAAAATATTTTCCTTCAAATTTTTCTTTTAAAAAAATCATATAATTAATATTTAACAATTTTATTCCTTATTCTTTTTTTATTTTATTATCTTATGTAAATCAAATACAAAAAAATATTTTTCTCTTTATTTTTTTTCTTTCTTTAAAAATTTCCATAAACCAAATAGAGCATTAAGGTTTTTGATTTTTTATGAAGATACATAATATGTGCACAAATTGATTGGCCATTTTATAGGAGATTAAGTCACGAAGGAACATTTACACCTCACATACTCGTGGTTGTCTCCTCCAGTTATTCTTTCTCGGGCCTCAGCACAGTACACAAGGGTCCCTTGTTCAAGTTGGGCCTTCACATTCCAACCGACACGTCTTCATCGGAAGTCTCACTATCTCAAGGCTCAGAAAATGTTGGAAAACAACAAAAACTAAAAGCAAACACAAAAATACGCTTATATTTTTAGACAAACCTCATATTTGAAACAAATAAAGACACGAGATATAGATAACTATTTCCTAATAAATTATCTATATCTGTACATTCTATTGAAATTTGTACAAGATTCATTCCTTCACGAGTCCTTATTTATACTTATATTTTTATTATGAGTATTTTATTTTATTTTAAATTTAGTATATAGTAGGATAATTTGATAATATCTTCTTATTCGTATTACTATATTCTAAAATAAAATAAATTATTGTGTAAAATAAAGACCCGGGGTATAGATAATAAATTGTGTGTATTTGTACATTTTATTTAAATTTAAGAAAAAAAGATTCATTCCTTCGTTCGTACTTATTTATAATTATATTTATAGTATTAGCATTTTATTAGTATAAAATAGGATAATTTAAAAATATCTTCCTGTTATATTTGGTTCTTACTTTTCAAATAATGATGGTAATATTTTGATCTTAATAAATTATTATTGTAAAATTAATTTCAAATAAGACAAAAAAAGTACTTACTGTGAATAATAATGTATTTATATGTCCATTATCACTTACAAGTTACAACTGGCACCAAACGATGCGCGTGAAGTCACTAGTTTTCCAAATCAGTACCTTGCCTGGACGGTTCAACGACAGCCCAGTGCGGTCGGACTCAAGTGAGATTGAGCCGAAGGTCTAGCTAGTACTAGACACTAGTATGTTTTTTTTCGGTTTTTTTTTCTTTTTTTTTTTGCTTTAGGCTCTGTTTGATATGTAAAAAATAAGAAGAAAAAAAAAATAAGAAAGAAAAAAAAATGAAGGAAAGAAAATAAGATAAATAAGTTTTCTTTCTCTTGTTTGGTTGTTAGAATTTTTTTTTAAAAAAAAATATGATTCTTGAAAAATAATTTTGATGTTTGATTTACAGAAAAAAAAATTATAAAAAAAGTTAATTATTATTATTTAAATATTTTTATATATTTAATAAAAATTAAAATATTATATTAATACATGAAAAATAAATTAGGTGATAAAGCCATGCCAATAGCTCATTTGATCATGGGAAAATTATGCGATTATAAAATTAAGGGAGTCTAGCCTTTCATACTCAGTTGTTTTAAACGACTTTACTCTTTCCACTGTATTTTTTAATTTTCCTCAGCAATATGAGAGGAAAATGATTATGTATAAGTTTCTTCAACTCTTTCCTTGTTAATTTCTTTCCCTTCATTTTTTTCAAGGTAACCAAACGCTAGAAAATATTTTCCATTTGATTTTTTTTCCTTTACCCGTAACTTTCCATAAACCAAATATACTGTTAATTTCCGGCAAGATGGCAACCCCGAGTTCCTTTTTGTCTGAGAATATATGGGTCGACCAGTTATTAGGATCCGGTAAAAAGTCAAGTTTTAATAAAAGTCAACTATGCAGAATATTTTCTTAATAAATAATAATATATTTGGATCTTATAAAAGAAAAAGAGAGAGAATATATTTTGAAAAAATGCTGAAAAAGAACAAAATGCACAGAACTATATTTTTATGATACAGTGCTATTCCAATTGCATATTGAATTTAGAGAGGAATTACTTCCTCAGATATCATTGGCAAATGCCTTACTCTATCGAATTTAGTAAGTCCTCACAAAAAAAAAAGGGGGGTAAAGCAATCAGTTGTTGACCCTTTTAGGCTTCAGCATACATGTTGGCTACAGTAACCGTCTGATTATATATATATATATTTGGACAAGAATGGGCAGACGACCAAATCAATTACAGAACGCAAAATGATAGATGGAGTATTGTTAGCCACGTAACCTCGTCTATTAAAAAGCTCCCTGATATTTTCTGTCATCTAGAAGACTTGTTTGTCACGTGGGTAATAGAAATAAAGTTTTTATATTTTATATTTTTTATATTAATTATTTAATGATAAAATAATATTTTTAATAAAATATTTATTTTAAATTAAATTAAAATCTAAAATAAATATTTATCTAAAAATATTTTTTAAAAATAATTATATTAAATAAATTATATAAAATAAAAAATAATAATTTTTTTACTTCTATTATTTTCATATCAAAGGACCACTAAGTAACAATAAGTCAATAATTACTTGTAGGCATAGAAGATATTTATACTACGGATGCACAACGTACAGCTTAGTTGTTGAGCGCTGTTCATCGTTTCGGTTTCTATAAGAGCAGTCCTATCCCTAAAAAATTCATGCTCATTATTTTATACATTTTCCTTTTGTTTTATTTTGAAACAGTGCGTTGCTTGAAATACAGGGGGAGTCCAGGGTAAGCAATCTCGGCAAACTAACCAGCAATGAGAACCAAATATATCCCATGAATCCAAACCTAACCTCCGAGAACAATGTAACCGCAAAAGCAAAGGACAGCGTATAATGTAGACCCTTGTCTTAGAAAAATACACATATATAAACTAAAACACGAGTATTCGTATACCGGAATGCCTGCGCTTATTTTCTCATATGTGTATTTTTTTTTCCCGCAATCGCATAGCAGTCGTATAAGTAAAAGATGTATTAATAGCCTAAAAGATATATATATTCACTTTAAATATGCGTATTAATATAATATTTTAAAATTTTTAAACCTATAATATAATAAATAATTTTTATTTGAAATTAATTAGCTTTTGAATTTATTTAATTTAATTATTTTATGTATTTTTGAGTATATAAAGTTGGATATGAATATTTAATAAATTAAAATATATATTTTGTTATTTTATCATACTCATTCTATTTAAATAATTTTTCAAACCAATAATTTACTAAAATTATTCTTTTTAAACTAATATGTTAAAATATATTAAATTAAAGTATTAAATTTATTTATCTATAAAAAATATTACGTTCTATTATTCCATAATTTATTAATCTTATTTTTTCCCATTTTCTTTTTCCTTCTTTTTTTCTTTTTTCTTTTTTCTCCTTTCATTCTTTTTCCTTTTTCTTCTCTTCAGGCCCCCAGGCCTGTGGCCTACTCACCCCCCTATCGCTTTGAGCCGCTGGCCCGTTTCTTCCCTCTCCTCCTCCTTCTCCTGCACGAACTCGTCCGCCGTCCAGCCCACTCCCCTTTCTTCCTTTTCTTCCCCCGACTCAACCAACCTAGTTCTTTCTTTCCTTTTCCTTCCTTCTGCCTTCGACCGGGCCGACTCATTCTTCTTTTCTCCCTTGCCCGGCCGACCTACTCTTTCTTTTCTTCTTCTTCCCTTCTTTTTCCTCCTTCCCCGACCACCGAGCGCCATGCTTGCTCCTCCTACACCGCAACCTGCCACCACCTACCTCCCTGCAACTCATCCTCTCTGCCTCTCTCTCTCCCCCCCGTCCTTTTCTTCCCCTTTTCGGACCAAATCAACCTTGAACCCCTAGCCACGCATGCCTTCTTCTTTCTCTTCTTCCCCTTCCCTCTCCCTGTAACCCCGACAACTGCTTGCCACCTGCAACTACCCCGATCGGCCACACCTATTCCCCTCTTCTCCCTCTCCTTTTTCCTCTCCTCACCAGCCTCATTCTTGCCCTATTTCGAGCCCCTCCTTCCCTCTCCCGACCTCTTTTTCTCCCATTTCTTCTCCTTTATCCCCTTCTCCTGTTTTGCTCAGCCACCCCACCACTACCATACCAACTACCTGCACCGCCTCGTGCCACCTCCTACTCCCACTCTACACCACCACGCCACCCCCTCGAGCCCCATATAGCCCCTTCTTCCTCTCCTCTTCTTTTTCTCCCTTTTCGGCAACCAACCTACTCCTCCTCCGTCCGCTGCCTCCCGAGCCACCAACTCCCTGCAAGCTCCCCTACCACCCCTAACCTTCTTTGGTTGAAACACACCCCTGCAGCCTCTCCTTTTCCTCCTCCCTTTTCCTTCCTTCTCCTCTTTAACACCCCTAAATTTTACACCTGAATTTTTTTTTGTTTAAAAGCATAATCCAGAAGCTAAAATAGAATTTGGGGAATGTTACCGCCACATCTAACACAAGATAAATGTTCATAATCTATCTCATGCTAGATGTAAGGCTAAAACCCATCCAACAAAAAATTCAACCAACATCTACATTGTGAGGATAAACTCCCACAAGGAGATATCCACAGGTAGATAGCAAGTGAACAATTTCACTGAATAAAATCATGGTTGAATAAATCAGCGGAACTTGTGAAATAAACTTGGATTTTAAAAGCTTATCGGAGTATAAGAAATTAAAAGACAATTACAACACCCTTGAAATTTCAAATAAAACATATGAAACTTCCAAAAATAAATATAGACAATGAAGACAAATCCCGAGGGATCAAACTTCAGATTGCCTACTTTCTCAAGCCAAGCCTTCCACCCAAAAATAATATTCGATTTCCAACCTACACAAGATGTCTGCTCCCCACCATCAGTGGATCATCATAGGACCCATTCAACCAAGGTAGTATCAGTACGGGTCTATTACTAAGTAAATCAATACTACCTAACTCATGGAAGGAAACATGATACACATAAGATATGAAAATCTCTAGCTTACGATTCTAATGCTCAACTATACATATGATAAATGCACCATTCCACTCATACAATAATTCATGCTCAATTATACATGTGATATATACACTATTTTACTCATATAATAACTCATGCTCAATTGTACAAGTATTACATACAATAAAACATAGGGTCATGGATTCATGCTTATGAGTACATGACTAGACATGACGACACATAGGTTATAAGCGTACAAGAAATTAGGATCATATGCTAAGTAACGCCAATGCAACAATTCAGTAATAGTAATTATCACACTCAATTTTATTTATTTATGATGATTTCAGGGACCCCACTATTATTAATTCAGTGGAACGGACTGAAACACCTCCCAAGACAAAACACTCATGGCTACTATTGTTAAGCCGGTGGAACGGACTCTACACCTCACAGGGCAAAATTCTTCAGGCTACTATTCTTAAACTGGTGGAACGATATGAAGCACTTCCGAGGGAAAAATGCGCCTAGCCACTATTATTAAGCAGGTGGAACGAACTCCTACACTTCGGTCTTGACTCACGTAATATTTCACTATAAGTGATTAGTATCTTAATCATTGGTTACTTATATCAGACTCATATTATCTTCCACATTGAGATTAGGCCCCACTATTCTTAAATCGGTGGAAAGTTCTGATGCACCTCCTAGGGCAAAACGCACCTAGCCACTATTATTAAGTCGGTGGAACGGTCTCATAAAACACCTCGGCCTAGCTCACGTGATCGTTCACTTTAAATGATTAGTATCTTATTCAATGATTTAGCCAATCATAAATTAGGCCCACATAACCACACTTAGCTCAATTCCATCAACACAATGAATTTCCATTATTATATCAATTTCAAGTGGCATTCAAGCCAAGCAGCATTGAAGCCGAACCAACCCAAGTGGCATTAAAGCTGATCTATTCCGGGGGAATTAAATTCATACATACATACGATTACCACACAAAACATAGCATATGCTTTATATAATTAAATAATCGATAAACATACTCATCACCTTCCACTCCGAACAGACATATAATTCAGATTCCGCCATAAGTAAAGGTAAGTAGTGACTTACCTAAATTCGAAGCTAGCTAAGCAAATTGAGAAAGAGAGCGAGCTATTGAGACATCGACAATCCACAAGAAAATTTTCCTAGATCATCGATAGAAATCAAAAACTAGGTTAGAAACTATCTTATCAATCAATAATTTAAATATTATAATTAAATCCACACAATGAGACATAAACAATCTTTCTTGAAAAACATATCCAAAACCTAGGACTTGCGAGCATAGCTCTATTAAGATTTAAGATTAAATATTACTCAAATTAGGTTAAACATATATCAATTGAAGCATTTCAAATAGATTTGGAAGCCAGAGAAAGGACAATAGAAGATAAGTTATTTTCTCGAAAATTATTTACTAGTTAGGTTTTGCAACCCAAAAGATAAACCAACCATTTTCATAGAACCAAATCCAACCCGATAAGATAAAAACGTAATTCAAATGATTTTAAATCAAAATCGAAAATCGATTATGTAAAACAAATATAGCGTAATCATTTTTATAAAACCATCTCCAAAAATTAGGGTTTTTAATGTCCGAACTACGAACCGACTAATTAAATTTTATTATCTCAAATTGATAGCTTAAGAGTACAATTAAACTAACTTTAAATAAATCTAGATAATCAATTCCAATGAAATAATCTTTCGAGTAGTCAATTCAAGACAATCAGTTTTTGAAATTAGGGTTTCAAAGCCCAAGATACGAACTCATATAATTCAAATCAATTAAATCCAATCGAAGGTATTAGAAAGCAATTAAGATCATTTAAACTATTTCTATAAATTCAATTTTATAAAAACAGCTATACAAATGACCAATTTCATAATTTCACTTGAAATCTAGGGTTTTAGGCCCGAAAATGTAATTCAGTTAAATTCTATTAATTTAATTAAATTGAATGTTTAGAAATGCTATTATACATATTTTATAACATATCATATAATCAATTGATCAAAACCAATAAAAGAAATACCCAATTTAGCACAGTTAGGGTTTTTGAGCTCGGAACGTAAATCCGATCAATTCTTGCTAAAATATTTAGATTAATAGTTTGGAATTGCAATTAAATGTATTCTAATGTAAATTATATAATCAATTGAATAAAACAACCTGATTACACAATCCAATTTAGACCCGCAAAATTGTTGACCTAAAAATCCAATTCCGATCAATTTCACACAATTTTCCTAAATCAACACTTCCGATATAAAATTAAATACATTTCAAATGATATTATAAAATCAATTGAGAGAAACGACTCAATTATAAAACCCAATTTCATCACATATGGATTTTGATCTAGAAAGTCAATTCTGATTAATTCCGCATAGATTTCTCAAATTGATGATTCTGACATGAAATTAGATACATTTTAAATCATATTGTAAAATCAATTTATCCAAAATAGCTTTCGAAAAATTCGGGCATAGCCCGACCAAAAATCCAATTTGTGACCAAATACACTACAATTAACCACTTTAAATCAATCATACAACATATATATACATAATTACATAATTAGTTTAGCTTATCATAAGCTAATTCATACTCAATTAATCAAATCAAAGGTTAGTGTTTTTAGAAATTTATACGAAATAGGATTAGCAAATCGAGACAAGTGAAGGTCGGAGAAGATGCGCCGGAGGTCGAAGACCACTCGCCGACAGCCAGCGAAGCTCACTCACTGTGGCCGGACGTAGTGGCACGACCTGTTGCCCGTCACTGCTGCGATCCACTGCTTCGGCCGTTGCTGTGCTGCTTCGATGACCGCTGTAGCATCAACGGTGGTAGGAGGTGGGAGTGGTGGTAGCCGGTGATCTACGAAGGAGCGGGGAGGAGGATGTGGACGTTAAACTTGTTTGCCTTAATCACATTTTAGTTTCTGTTTAGTTGCATTGATTTAAGAGCATTTACTGTAAGTTACATGTTATTAGGAGGATGTTAGTGGTTTGCATTAATGCATGGATTTACGTGTGATTATGGCCGAAAGTAATGGTCCATAACGCACATTCTTAGGAGTTTTATTTATTGCTAAAATTAACTAAATTTACTTTCAAGTTGTATAAATATGAGGTGGAGTCGTAGAGTATTGGATATGCAGTTTTGTACTGTTTCATTAGTTTTATGAATGCAGAACTAAGTTGCATTATACTCCTCTTAAAAATCCTTCCCAAAATTCTATCTGTTTCTATTTTCATATACTGTCATCTTAATCATTCATAGTCTTCTCAGCAGAGCAATTGGTATCATTAGTCAATTAAGCCAACAGAGGAGGCTGGGGTTTGGGGTGCAGATAACAGGGCAACCAGGAAAGAGAAAGAGAAGAGAAGGGAGAGAAGAAGAGAGAAAAGGAAAATAAGAGGGGGTCGGTCGGGCTGGGGTTTGACTTGTTTTTTAAATACAATTAAAAATATACAAGAAATACTAAACATCTAAAAAATATTATTATAATATTTTATCTAAAATTTATTTAACAAAAATCATTTCGTAAGGATCTAAATATATAAAATTGATATAAGAGCCACATAAAGAATTTCGGAAGAATTTACCAACAAACATAAAAAATTATGTTGTTTATGAAAATACATTATAATACCTCAAAAAATTATTTAAAAGCATATAAGAAAACATTTAAGTCAAATTCTAATAAATCGAGACTAATTTAAATAATTTCTGAAACAGGTCTTCCGCAAACTAAAAAGGATAAAACTGTAACACCCCAAAATTTACATATATATTTTTTTAAATAAGACCTTTAAATTTAAAACCCGTAAATTTTTGAGATGCTACCGCCACACTTAGTACCAAACCAATTCACTCCTACCATTCCAGTACCAAGTGCTAAGGTTAAGAAAATTACTCACATCATTATATAATCCAAAGTTCATAAATACAGAAATCAGAGTACACATAAGTTTTAGATAATCCGAAATACGAGAGATAGTTATTCAAAGAAGAAATATACCTACAATATTAAAATTGTTTCTGGAGTTTCAAACATAGTTAAAAGAGAAAAGGAATAATAATCTCGTAATGGAAAAACCGGCCACGCCACTCCAAGGACTTGATCCAGCCTAAAATATCACTCGGCCCCACCTGATGTCCCATTGACATCAATGGCATCAAAGAAGGCATCACCTACCTGCAACACGTCAGATGGGCCTTCTGCTCGTGGGAATGAGCAACACCTATAAAAAGGGTGATCAGTACGCTACGTACTGAGTAAGGTAACCAAGCACTAAGGCTAACACACAAGCACATAAAATTGTGCAGAATAATATTCAACTTACACGCATTCAAACCCACACATGTAAAATGTAAAGTCATGCATGATAATATACAGCTTATAAACTTTCAATCCCACATGTAAAGGTCCAATTAGTCCAGATTAATCATTTAATTAATCTCTTATTAGAATTCGATTTACACCATACTTTTTTATCAAATCCATGCAAGTACAGGAACCTCCCAATATTTTAGCCGGTGGGCCGGTCACTTGCGAGACACATGTCCACACCACTATTATTCGCCAACGTATCGGTCACTTATAGGATAAAACCCTAACCACTATTCCTTATCGGTGGATTGGTTCGGTTCCTGCTCACATAGTATTCCACTGTAAGTAATTAGTATCTTTTAAGTGCCTTAGCAAAATCTGGTTTGTGTTTATTGAGCTCGGGATCCCCCACTCTGATTGCTGGTGGGCCGGTCACTTACTGGACATCAGGTCCACACCACTATTATTCGCCAGTGGATCGGTCACTTATAGGGTAAAAATCCTAACCACTATTCCTAACCGGTGGATCGGCTGGACCCGACTCAATAATATTTCACTTTAAATGATTAGTGTCTTAAGTATCTTATTCAGAAGCTTTCACCCAGACATGCATAACTGACTTCTACTATTCTCATCCTCCAACCCTAGTTAACCACACCAAACCATGGTAACCATAACAAACCCTAAATTAGTCTCCTCTATACCATTATAATATCCCACATACTACTTTCCACCCAAATGTTTCAAAACCCCATATGACTCTTCTAATACCTCTTGTACACCCCATATCAACTTTCTGCACGTAAATTTTTCTTTCATCCACACTTTATGTCCCCCATGCAAACATGCAAACTTTTCATGCAAAAACTTACGCCCACACGTGAAACCCTAAATTTCCATACAAACCCTAACTCCCATGCAAACTCTAACTCCCATGCAAACCCTAACTCCCTTGCAAACCCTAACTCTAACGCGAATCCCAACTTCATGCAAACCCTAACTCCCACATTATTACACTCCCCATCATTATTTTACAAAACCTATCATGCATGTCTTATGGGCCACACCATACCAAAATAATAACACAACCCATACACATAATACACATGCCACAATATAATGCACGAACCTATCTCAACTCTATATCATGCTGCATATATGATAGTTATACAATTACACATAAAATACATTATAATTTCATATCATATGGCATGCATGGTAAATAAAACACATAATACACAAACGACCTTAGTTACTCCTTACCTAAAACGTCACTGGTCTTGGAGTATGCTCCTATAAATCTTTAGGGCTTTGATTGGTTTCACCTATATGAGGAAAAACTAGAATTAAGTTCCCTCCTACTAAAAATACTATTATTCACTAACTTATTCTAAGACTAGGTTTTTGATAAAACAATATTATACTCATAATAACTATACGAAATACTACTAAAAATACTAATAATACTATTAATGTAATTAAAAACGGATGGTGATATAAGGGCTTCTACCCTCTACCAAAATAATGCTAATAATAATAATAATAATAATAATAATAATAATAACAACTTAAGCCTAAATAATATAAGGTAGGGTTTTCAACCCTACCTCAAAATAGTGAAGGTACCATTTAATAATAATAATAATAATATTAATAACACATATTACTTATAATGATAATAATAATAATAATAATAATAATAATAAATATACTAATAATATTAATAATAGTAGAAATAATAATATTAATAATAAAAATAGGAGTATGCGCAATATTTAAATAAAATAAGGCTTCCGCCCCCTTTAGATAGATAATAGTAATAATAAAAATAATAATACTAATATTATTATTATTAATAATGATAATAAAACTTATAATAATAATAATATTAATAATAATTCAAAACTAATAACTTAAATAAGTTATACATACTCTCGACACTGCCAAGAATAATAAGCCCAATAATAATAATAATAATAATGAAATAAGGGTTAAAAATTGAAATAAAATAGAATAAGCTTAAATAAATAGGGGAGAAGGGCTAAGAGGGTCTAGGGTTTCACCTTGGGTCAGCGGAGATAGGTGGCACCAACGGTGGTGCACGGCGGTGGCGGCAGTGGCCGGAAAAGAGGATAGAAAAGGAAAAAGTTGAGGTTTGAGAAGAAGAGGTGGGGAATGAGGGTGGTGGTTGAGGTGTTGGTGGTAGCTTAGACTGAGAGGAGTAAAGTGAGGGTGGTGGCGTAGCAAGTGGCGGCGGCAGAGGTGGTGTCCGAAATGAAGAAAAGAAGAAAGAGAGGGGAGGAGAAGGAGAGAAGAGAAAAGAAGGGTAGGGCGAGGTAGAGGAAGATTGGTAGCAGCTTTTGGGTGGTGTAGAAAGCAGTGATAACGACAGATGTGGTGGTGGACAATGATGCAAAGGGTTACAGGTATAAAATTTTGGGTGGTCGAGCAGGGAACTTTACACGACTGTGGTGGCTCGTGCAAGAAGAATCGAGGGAGATGGGTGGCTCAATTAGTTAGAGGGTGGTGCAGGGAAGACTTAGGTAGGTAGAGCAGGCGGCGTAGTTGGCTGATGGTGGAGGAAAGGTCGTCTGAAGTCACGGTGGTGCGCAGGGTAGGTTCTTAGGGTTGCGAGGAAAAAGTTTTGAAATCAACCAAACAAGGGGTATTTATAGAGTTTGGAGGGGAAGGTAGGGTTCTGAGGGTCGGTAGGAAGATAATGTAAGTAGGGTTTGGGGTAGTCGGCGACGTCAATTAGCCGGCACAAATTTAGGTCGTGGTTGACTTTTTGCACAGGGAAAGGAGGGTTTTGCGCGAAGGAAAAGGAAAGTGGGTTAGGTTAGGTCAAACTGCGATTCAAGGGGAAGAGAAAGAGAGGAGAAATGGCCGGTCAAGTCAAGCGTAGCCGACGATGCCATTTTCGGAGGCAACAGAGCTATAGGTCGATGGCGGAGGAGGAAGGAGGAAGAAGAAGGTGAACCGGGCGGCTAGGGAAAAAGAAAGAAAGAAAAGAGGAAGGAGAACTGGGTCGATCGGCGCCCGTTATAAAATGTTTAAATGGAACGCGGCGTTCTAGGGAAAAAAGAATCAATACGCAGCGTTCTGGCTGAGAAAGTAAGAAAAGAAAATAAATGGGAGGATGGGCCGCGAGAGAGAAAAGAAGGAAAGGAAAGATTGGGCCGCAGACATTCCCAATCGGAAAGAAAAAGAGAGAAAAAGAAAGAAAAGAAGAAAAGAAAGAAAAAGGAAGAAAGAACAAGAAAGAGGAAAAAGGAAAAAAGAAAAATAGGTAGGTTCGGGTTAATTTAATTAATTAGAATATTTTGGATATTTAAATAAAAATAATTTAAATAAAATAATATTAAATTCCTTTTTTATGCTAATTTAGAATTTTTAAAAGATTCTTCCTAAATTCCTTTTTAATTATCAAAATAACCAATTTTCCGTTATAAAAATATTTATTAATTCCTTCTTAATTTGCCCTAAATAGTTTCTTCCTATCCAATAAAAATAATTAATTAAATTAATTCCCTAATAAATCCTTATTTAATTACACTCCTCAAAATAAATATTTTTGGGGCTTTTCAAAAAACAGAAGAAAATTAATTTCGAAAAGAAATCCGTAAATAAGTTTTGAAGATCTTTTTAATTTAAAACTTTTCGAAGATTTTAATGACTTTGAAAACAAATAAATTCAAAGTTGGAAATATTTTCTACAGATAAAATCATTAAAATAAATTTAACTATTTTAAACTAAAATTTCATAATTTAAAAAATATATTTTGTTAACAAAATATAACTTCAAACTAAAGTCGTAATCACACGATGAAGTTATAATCGAAAACGAATCTAAAATATTAAAAATTAAAATACGAGAAAAAACAGAAATACATATTTTTAATCGAAAATCAAAATCATATGAATATAATAAAATCATGGTCGTAGACAAATTTATCTAGAATGGTCCGCAATGACAACAATTAATTAAATTCAATTGTTAAGTTGAAATCGTCGATAAATTCATAAAATGAATTGAAATTAAAATAATTAAATATTTACATCAAATTACGCTAATAAAATAATTAAACTTAGTAAAATTAAAATTTAAAAATACGGGGTATTACTTCCTCCCCCGCCACTCCTGCAGCCCTGCTGCTGCCACTTCTGCCTCCCTTGGCCGCCGATCACCCATCCCCGACCACCACCTACACCCCCACTCCCTCCCTGTACCCATCCCTTGCCCTAACTCTCCCCCCACTTGCCCTCTTTCCTAGCCCCAAAATCCCAACCCAAAAACAACACCCTCCCTTCTCCTTATACCTCCTTCAACCCCCTCCCTTCTTTTGCATGTAGCTCATGCAGCATGAGCAGCGTGAGTCTTGCCTCAACCTTGCCCTAATCTTTAATTAATTTTAAGATATATTAATGTTTAAATAAAGTATATCATTAATTAAGTTTTGATAAATTTTCATGCTTTTTGGTTTTTCTATTTCTAATATGATAATTATATGTATTATTTTTAGGTATTATTTTGCTAATCAAAGCTCAAATCTTTAACTGAGGGTACCGGTAAGGTTCAATTTTTGCGGAAAATAAAGTAACCGTTAAACCTTACTTAAATGCATGGATAAACATATGCTAGCACATTAGGGTTTTTAATATGTTTATATGCATACTATATGTTGTTTTGTATAATGTATTTAGTTTCTTGTATTAATTAATAAAAAAAAGAAAGAAATCATGAGTTTATTTTTTGTCGTTTCATGCCGTATTCGTTTCCTAAATTTTTAAAAAATAATAGTCTTGCATTTCTCCTCGTCCTCGTATCCACACACTCCCGATCAGAAGTCAACTATGCAGAATATTTTCTTAATAAATAAGAATATATTTGGATCTTATAAAAGAAAAAGAGAGAATATATTTGAAATAATGCTGAAAAAGAACAAAATACACAGAACTATATTTTATGATATAGTGCTATTCCAAATGCATACTGAATTTACAGAGGAATTACTTCCTTAGATATCATTGGCAAATGCCTAACTCTATCGAATTTAATAAGTCCTCACAAAAGAAAAAAAGGGGTAAAGCAATCAATTGTTGACCCTTTTAGGCTTCAGCATACACGTTGGATACAGTAACCGTCTGATTATATATACATATACATATATATATATATTATTTTTTTTTGGGCAAGAATGGGCGGACGACCAAATCAATTACAGAACGTAAAATGATAGATGGAGTATTTTTGGCCACGTAACCTCGTCTATTGAAAGGCTCCCTAATATTTTCTGTCATCTAGAAGACTTGCTTGGCACGAGGGAAACGGGAATAGAAATTATTTTATTTTATTTTATATGTTTTATATTAATTATTTAATAATAAAATAATATTTTAAATAAAATATTTATTTCAAATCAGATTAAAATCTAAAATAAATATTCATCTTAAAAAATATTTTAAATTTTAACTACACAATATAAATTACATGAAATGTATAAAAATAATTTCTTTTCCTCTACTATTTTCATACCACTAAATAACAATAATCGCTTGTATACATAGAAGATATTTAGGATGCACAACGTACAGCTTAGTTGTTGAGCGCTGTTCATCGTTTCGGTTTCTATAAGAGCAGTCCTATCCCTAAAAAATTCATGCTCATTATTTTATACATTTTCCTTTTGTTTTATTTTGAAACAGTGCGTTGCTTGAAATACAGGGGGAGTCCAGGGTAAGCAATCTCGGCAAACTAACCAGCAATGAGAACCAAATATATCCCATGAATCCAAACCTAACCTCCGAGAACAATGTAACCGCAAAAGCAAAGGACAGCGTATAACGTAGACCCTTGTCTTAGAAAAATACACATATATAAACTAAAACATGAGTATTCGTATACCGGAATGCCCACGTTTATTTCCTCCTATGTGTATCCCCCCCCCCCCCCCCACCCGGGGGAATTGCACTCGTATAAGTATAAGATGTATTAATAACCTAAAAAAATATATATTCATTTTAAATATGTGTATTAATTTTTCAATGTTATCACAGATACACACGGCAAAAAAAGCTTACTTAAGTTGCAAAAATTATGATGTGAATAAAATGTTAGTGGTCAAAATTTTCATATATAGAGTGATATTGTGACTTAAAAGAAATGACTATGGAAAAAGGAAATTTAGTGGTTACGTTTTTTTTTGTTACAAGAAAAATTCAATGTGGCTATTTTGCTACAAAAAAAATATATTTGTGGCTTACTCATCACTGATAAAAATTATATTTGTGGCGAATTAGCCATTGAAAAGTATTTTTTATGAAGAACTTCGGAATATCCCAATGTTTAATATTTTTTTTTAAATCCATGCATTTGTTTACTATTCAGGTGTGTTTGATTGTATTTTTGGGGTGTGTTTTGAGTTTGATTTTAAAAGGATTTGAAATTGAGAGACTTGGTTTTCTTTGGGAAACTAGTCGACTAATTTAGGGGCACATCAACCGATTAGTTTATGCTTTTACTCAATGTCTAAAACATAAAGAACTAGCCAATGTGTCACACTTAGACCAATTTGTTGGTTATACAGTCAATTGGTTGTGTCAAAACAATTAATTGGTTCCTCGAGGCTATGTGTTTCAGGCTTGAAAAAATTTGAGTCTTCTTCCAATGGCTGATCAATTTTAAGATTTGTGTGTAATTAGTATACAAAATATTTTTGGAAGCATTTTCGAACTATTTGAGTTCTAATCAAAGCATTATATCATATTGAGGGAGCAAATTTGTGCAAAAAGTGGTTTAATGACCTAAGTACCCTTATCACATTCTTCCTCCATTTCCCTCTCTTTTATGTGTCTCAAAATAAACAATTCAGTGCCGAATACTTTTGCATTGACTGAAGCTTCTATCCTTCTCACTTTTTGTCTCATTTCCTCTTCCATGTTATGCCTTTTGGATTGATAACCCCTAAAACACATCAACCTTCACCATTTCAGCTCTTGAGACAAAGAAACTTTGTTTGCCTCTGAAATCCACCCAATTGGCTTGGATTCAATTTGGGTAGAAGGGTTTCATGTTATATAGGCCTTCACCCTTAGAGGTGTGCACCGAATGGACCCAGAACAAACTACAATTCTATTAAGGACTAAAACTTTTTAAATTCAAGACCTGACCAGAATAATCGGTTTAAGACCGACTAGGACTGAAATTACTAAATTATATATAAGTTAGAGTAAAAATATGTAGTTTTTTGGGTAAAATATTAATGACATTTCATGAAGGACTGGAATTGGTTAAGTACATTTTTTTATACTTTAGGACTAGAACTCAAACTAAATTCCAGAATATTGGTCCAGTCTTGGATAAGAACTCGAAATAACCAGTCGGTCTTGTCTAACACGAATGTTGAACATCCCTAATCACCCTTCATTTCTACCTAGATTTGAGTGTTGTGAGATAACCCCTCTTTCCTCTACTCTTCCTCCACCACTGAGCTCCCTATTTTCCTTTATTATCAGTTTCATATACTTTCTCCTCTCTTATTTTGCTTTTCATTCGTAATCTCTTTTACTTCCTTCAATTCAATATCTAGTTCTCTTTTTTTCTTAAACAAATGAAGGTTAGAATTATAAAAAAAAGGATTAAGATCACTTTTTTTAGGAGGTTGATTATTCTCTATTTTCCTTAAATTTTTAAGCCTTATTTTCAGTTTCATGAGGTTTTGAGAAAGTTTTTAATGATTTTTAATTGTTAGTTGTCGAGGTACTAAATAAGTTGAATATTTTGAGACCTCTAGCTAGAAGGAAGCCATTTCCCTTTTGTGGTTTTACTAGTTTGAGCTAAAGGGAGCCATTCTTACCTTGTTATAAAGTGGATGAGCATGTGGCTTCGTGTAGGCCTTATGATTCTGAATTTGTATGCAAGTATGTATGTGGGTTATTTTATGGATATAACTACGTGGCTTTGTGTAGGCCTTATGATTCTGAATTTGTATGCTGGTATGTATGTTGGTGATTTTATGGATATAAGCATGTGGCTTTGTGTAGACCTTATCATTATGAATTTGTATACAGGTATGTATGCTGGTGAAATTTTGGATATAAGCATGCTTTGTGGAATATATATATGCATGAGTAGAAAACATGAAAAATAGGGTTTGACCAAAATTTGTAAGAATTGCCTCTTGAGGAGTTTGTGCATATTTGGAATATACCTTAAATGCGTTGAGATTTCAGCAAGTGAGCATGTTTATTATGAAGCATGAAGTATTTTGCTAAGTTTTGAAACATGATTTAGGGATTTTTTGATTTATGGCAAAATATGAGATGCCATGCTTAGTTAATATCAATTTAATAAAACCCATGAAGATTTAAGTATTGAGCAAGTTAATCCATGATTATTATGTATTAAAAAACTTATATGTTTTATGGTTGATGTTTAATCAAAGCTTGAAAATCTTGTGTTAGATTCAAACAAAATGTGGGTTGTGTCCCTAGGTAAACCAACCAACTAGTTAGGGCTAGTACTAGTCAACTAGTTTACTTGTTTACTAGTATACCCCTCACCAGTCAGGTAGTTTTTGAGTTTTCTCTGTGATGTATTCCTACAGGCCACTAATCAGCTGGTTGGGACAAGACTAGTCAACAAGTCATACTAGTTTATTAGTTGTCATATACTGAATAATGTTCTTTATGTTATGGACCTAAACTAGTATACTACATCTATGTACAAGCCAACTAATGCTATGGGAGTATGATGTGTTATTTTTAAAGGTTGTTCTTGGGATTTGGCCATAACATTAACCTATAAATAATTTATATGAAAAGGATAATTAAATAGGAGGAATGATGGTTTGGTTGCATGTCCTTTGTTGGCATAAAACATTATTTAATGTTGCTATCACTTTAGTTACCCTTAATGGGAAATGATGGATAATGTGGGATCCCATTGTGATTGTAAATGGCTGCTAAGGTATGTGAATCTTGGTGAAACTTGTAATCTTGGTATAATAAGATGCTAATCAATTAAAGTGGAATATTATTGAGCATCGTGTCGATCTAGATTATTCGATTCTTGATTAGCTATCAAGGGTTGGCCTGACTTTAACCACTTCTCATTATTATTTACCTTTGGGTAAGGCTCAAGTTGGTAATGGTGCCTTTCCTACCCTAGATACTTATGATGCATTAGGAGTTTTCAATACTAAAAGGTTTAGCCACCAAGGTGGGTTTATTGGCTTCAATTGGACTTTATATCTATTAGTGGTTTCTTAGCTTCAACTAGAGATATTCCATCCCATTTCTTAAACTTAAATGAATGTATAATTGCATGGTTAAATTCTTATTAATAATTAAATAGAATGAATTATTGGACTTCCATCCCTTTAGTAGGGTATAAACAATAACACATGTTTTAATTTTGCTAACTTTTGGGCAGATGAGAAAATGACAGTTATATATTTTCTAATGTAAAAGGAAGGAAATAAAAAGAATGGATGAGAAAGGAGAAAACCTCTCATTAAATTATAACCATCAATCTAGTTTGGAATTTGGTTATAAAACTCAATGTTATTGTTCATTTCTAATCATTTAGCATTCAAAAGACAATAGGAGATATTGATTCCAAAAATTCTATTTCTGGAAAAAATAATAATAGGAAGTATGAGTACTAACAAGTTTAGAGATAATTCAAGAGACAATTTCAGAGGTTAATCAAAGACAATAGGAGATATTGATTCCAAAAATTCTATTTCTGGATAACTAATAATTTTTTCACTGAAAGCAGTATCATGGCAATCAAAATTACAAAAGTTTATTGCATTGTCAACCACAAAGGCAGAGTTCATTGTAGCTACTAAAACTTGCAAATAAATTCTATGGATGAAACAATTCTTATAAGAGTTAAGGTAGAAACAACATAAGTATAGTGTGTATTGTGAGAGTCAGAGTGCAATACACTTGAGCAAAAAATAACCTTTCAATCAAGATAAAAAATGCATTGATGTGTGATATTATTGGATAAATGATATTTTGGATAAAGTTGAAGATCCATACCAATGACTATATTTCAAGTATGCTGACTAAGTCTTTACTAAATGATAAGTATGAGTACTAACAAGCATAAGGTGTACTAGTGGTGTCCACCTAAGTTGGGAGAGGAATTGTTAGGTATCCCTTTTTTTGGTGGAGGAGAAACAATAGAGCATGTTTTAGTTTTGCTAATTTTTGGGAGGATGAGAAAATGATGGTTTCATTTTTTGTTGCAAAAAGAAGGAAAGGAAACTAATAGACGAGAAAGGATAAAAAGTATCCTTCAATTGTAACCATCAATCAAGTTTTAAAATTGGTAATAAAATTTGATGCTGTCATTCGTTTCTAATCATTCAGTGTTCGAAAGATAACCAAAACATTATGAGTTTCGAGAAGAGAGCCTCACTTGTATGAAAGAAAAAATTAAGGGGTAATTTAACCACCTATGTTTGGTGAGATTTTTATTATTATTGTATTCCAAAATTTTTAATTATAACAAATTTTATTTCTTTTGATATCCCATTTTTAATTACACATGTGTGTGGAAAAGGTTAGATCCCGAATTTTTTAATTATCCACTGGTCATGCATTGAGCAATTTTATTTTTCATCTTTCCCAATATGAACCTTAGAGATGTCTTAGGCAATTTATATTCTTAATATGCTACTCATGTGTGCTTATGATGCCACCTATGATCCCTAAGTCTTATGGTGTTTATTTACCATCCATGATCTCATGTTCATGATTAAACATATTCTCTCCAATATTTGTATATAGATATGGGTATGCCATGTTTTAACTTTTAATATGTATGAGTATAGTGCTTAAGTATGGTAGTTTAATACATGAGCTTGGTATATGTATGTTTATCATGGTCTAGATGCATAACATGACCTTCTGTGCGCATAAACCTCTATGATATGGCAACTTGGCTTACTCGGTATGTAGTATAATAAAGTGATCTTTTCCTTGGTCACCAACTCAATAAAATGAGCATGAGACATTATGTGGGTTATGGTCACCAACTCAATAAAATGAGCATGAGACATTATGTGGGTTAGTGTGGATGGGACAACTATTCCACCTTTTTACCCAAGATATTCGAGAGTAGACATTCTAGAGGCTTTCTCCTCTTTTGATGGTCCTATAGTGACCAAGGTGTTTTCCACTTGTATTTGTGCATATTATTGGACTTTTCGCTCCTTGTATACATAACATGTTTCGGAGGGCTTGATATAACCTTGATTTGTAAACATTAAACATTTTCATCTTTCATGAAGATTATCTTATGTGCTTGAGTTATTTAGTGTTTGTTGGTTTAAAATATTCAACCTTGTATCTCACATGAGAAATTGTGTAACATCTATATTATGTTAGATACAACAATAATACCCTATTTATCATAGGATGGGTTTATATTTGCTTTCACAGACCTTTTAATAAAATACAAACTTTCGACGGTGAAAAATGAGGATGTTACAAATGCACCATGAAACTATCAAAGAAACTTATTTTTGGGATTAACTCAATACAAGTTGCCATGTAAAATTATTTTTGTTGCTCATTCACCACAAATCTATTTTGTAAAAATAGTTTTGTGTCTAACTTGCCATGAAAAAGTATTTTCATGACTAACTCATCACAAATATTCCATACAAATGTATTTTAGTGGCAAACTCACTATAACATTGCTATGATCATGTACTTTCGTGTAGCCTATACCTTTTTATCCATAGAAAATTTAGCAACCATATTATCAATTAATTTGTTTTTAATATATATCTATAAATATAGTGCATTGCTAATATGATTTCATCCTTATATGTTATATTATTTTGAATAAAATAAAATTAACTAATTATTAATTTGAGTTTTGAATTAAATTTATATATAATTTATATGCCAATGTAAGCACCAACTTTGTGCGATAGATAAATACCATGTTAATTTAATTAAATGATCATGCATTTTTTATTTTTCATTGTAAGGCCTGAGCCATAACCACCAAAGATCATACATATACTTTCTATCCAATATATACTTCATTAAAAATACTTTATAGTTGGGAAATAATCGTTAGTTATATTATGGATCAAATATGTGTGTGTGTATATATACATACATACATACATACATATATATATATATATATATATATATATATATATATATATATATATATATATATATATATATATATATATATATATGCATGTGAACATGCTCAATTGGAAATTCTATAATAGCCAAGATAAGTGATGTATGATTGAGATAGCTTAAAAAGGATTGACACGACTACTTGTACTAATATGGTATATAATCCTTTACAAAACCCTCATTATTGAGGAGCTCCATAACTAATCATTCTTGATTTAAAATAATTTAAAGATATATGATCTTCCAAAAAGTTTGTTGGAAAGTGTGGGAATGTGGACATACATGTGGTTAGTGTTGGAATGAGGTTCTACTAATGTTGATGGCACTGCCACTGTTATCGTTGTAATTCCTATTGTTATTGAGATGTGAGACATAAATGATTGTAGCTAACCAAGAAGTAAGTCTCACATCTTCATAAGACATAGAAAGAGAAGCCCAAAATTGTGCCGAATTACTTTAGCCTCGAAAAGTTTACTTGTTAGCCACAAATGTTCTAGTGGTCATGTCTAAGATGGCTATACAAATTTTCTACCTAGTGCTCATGAAGTCTAGTTAATATTTATTGGTTTTGAGATTGAATCCTTCCTATACATATCCTATACATATACATACAACCGGCGTGCAACATGCTAGCACCAACATGATGTTAGAATTTTTTTATAAATAAAAATGTAATATCTCTCACTAAGCTTATTAGAAAAATAAAAAAAATACCATACTTTTTCTCTATATAAATTGATACCCATATTGATATAATTTTAATTTAAAAAATAATATATTTATATATTTCATCATAAAATTAAGTATATTACACCATTATTAAACTAATATTTCATCATCACTAAATTAACTTTTTAATCAATGAGTTGCTCTACTTAAAAATGATCTTTTGCCACTATTATACTAACCTTTTAATACTAATGTGTTGACTTTTTTTATCACTAATGTAATGATTTTTCACCAGCAAAATTGATTGTTCAACACTAATGCACTAATATTTCACCACTTGTAAATTTATTTTTTACCAGTGAGTTGGTCTTTCACAATTATTCTACTTAAAAATGATCTTTCACTACTAATATAATAAAATTTCACCACTAATTTACTAGGCTTCACCATTAATGCACTTTCATCATTAATGTATTAAACTTACACCACAACTACATATCCATATATATTTCATCATCCATTTAAGTGTCTTTCATCACTATTAAATTAATCTTTCACCATCACTGAACTAATTTTTCATCATCTTCTATTTAAAAATTATCTTTCACTACTAATATATTAACCTTTTACCATTTATGTACTCTTTTTTTTTTTACCATTACTATACTAATTTTTCACTAGCGAATTGACCGTTCATCATTAATATACTGATATTTCACCACTAGTATACTTAACTTTCACAGCAACTATATATATATATATATATATATATATATATATATATATATATATATATTTCACCACTATTAAACTAATCTTTCACTATTACTTAATTGATTTTTCATCAGCGAGTTGATCTTTCACCACTAGTAATACTAATATTTTACCACTAATATATATATTGATTTTTCACCATTAATATACGTAATAATTTTTTGCTATTAATGTATTGATCTTTCACCACTAATGTATTGATTTTTCACCATCGAGTTGATATTTTCATATTTTTCTACTTAAAACCGATCTTTTATCACTGATGTACTGATCTTTTACCACTAATGTATTAATATATAATTACTAATGTGCTGATTTTTTTTTACCAATGAGTTGATGTTTTTCTATTTTCTACTTAAAACTAATTTTTTATATCATTAATATACCGATCTTTCACGAACTAGATGATTTTTTTTACTATTACTCTATTTAAAACTAATCTTTATCCACTAATATACTAATTTATTACCAAATTATTTTATCAAAACTATATTAATATGGATCTGTATTTATATAATAAAATTTTAGAAACATTATTATATATATTTTTAATGAACCAAAGTTAAAATATATTATTATTTTTAAATAAATATTGAAAAGTACCATATCAGCTGTGGCACGGTTTTAGGCCATGCAACAAGTTGCATATTATAAATTTCTGAATCCTCCATGTCTTTAAAGGTTCGTGATCCTAATTAAATAATACAAAATTTTATCTCTTTATTACATGATAATTATTTTCCTCCTTTTTATTTAATTTACAATATAAGATTTTGTTTTAAAATGATTTAAAAAAATAAAATCGTGCATAACAAATATATTATATTGATTTAAGAAGCAACAATTGATAGGTGCTAAGATAAGTAAGCAAACAAATTATAATTAAAATATATATATCTAAAATATGGCTCCCGACATTCCAAAATAAAAAGTGATGTTACGGGAGATGTTGGATTATTTATAAAGGATGGGCCAAACCTTCATTTTTGAACTATTTTTTGTGGTAGAGTTAGGTAGTAGCTCTTATGGCCCTAACCTTCGTTTCACCATACCTTGTATCTGCAAAGCTTAGGATCGCCATATATAGCTAACCTTTCATCGAAAGAATTAAAGAAGTAAGGCGCATAGTTCATCTAAAAGGCACCCGACTTCAAAACCTTAAGCAATGAGCATACATCGACTCTCTTTCTAATTATCCAGAGAGAGAGAGAGAGAGAGAGAGAGAGAGAGATCGGATTACGTACAAGCTTTCCTTATTAATTCCTCAATCATTATTTCATTTTATATAATTCAAAAGCAATCTTAAAAATCAGTGTAATATATATATATATATATATATATATATTGATAAAAAATATTTTAGAAAATAGTAATACAAAACTATTTTTCAATATGCACATAAGAATTACTATATTTTATTCAATATAATGTAATAAAATTTAATAGAAACTAATGATTAAAGTCTGGGAGGGAGAATATATGATATACTACAATAATAATAATATATATAATACATTAATACTTGGCATTGAATGAAGGGAGGCCGGAAGGCTCACGAGACAAGATATAGTCCATCTTCAACAACTACTTGTAATCAAGCAATTAATCAACTCCTTCCATTGGTTGAAGTATTCAAACCCTACGGGCCAGGCCAGCCTTTTGTAGGAAGTGCGCGCATAACTAACGGTACCTTGGGACAGCTACAGATGAGATGACGCAGAGAAGTATTCAAAGAGCGCGCGGACAGAAGTCAATTCGACAAGACACGATCGATCGAGATAACATATTTTATACATAAATAGGGCAATTAATTATATAAATAAATAGCTAGTTTATCTCACCGTGAATCAAAATATAAATAAAAAATAGATAGTTTATTTATATTTATGGGGGCTGTGTGTGTGTATATATATATTGTATATTTAAATATGTCACGTAGCTCGTCAAAAAGATACAAAATTAATATCATCCAAAATGGATGTTATTCTAATAATTAAAAAAAAGGAAAAGATATCATTGAGAATAAGTCAGGATCTAGCTAGAGATAAAGAGATATATATATATATATATAGAGAGAGAGAGAGAGAGAGGTAGAGAGAGAGAGAGAGAGTATACATTTATGGTAATTATACATACGAGTACCATAACTGGCTACTAGAATTCTGCGATGCATGGATTTAGCTCGTTCTCACGGTTCTTCCTTGAGTAAAAAAGGAACCATATCTTGTAAAAGCCCATAATCGGGCATCTGAAGCTGCTGAGGGACCTGCCCGGGTGCAAGGCTCTGCTGGTTATAGAACCCCGACGAGGGGGACGACATCGACCGCTGCGGCACAGGTGTTCCGACGGCACCTCGACCGCCTCCACCGTTGCGGCCCATATGGATCAAGAGTTCCGGAGGGAAGATGGGGGTGCCGCCGCCTCCGCCTCCTCCTATGGTGTGATGTTGATGGAGGGCGGGCGTGAGCATAGAATACTGGGAGAAGATTCCGGCGGCCGCGTGGCCTCTGAGGGTGGCGGGAACAGGGTGGTTGTGCTGGCCTTCGTAGGTTGTGATTACTATTGATGGGTCTTGGAATGATCTCTCCACTCTCTTTTTCACAGTGCACTTCTGCGTGGTACACCTGTAGTAGCTCCTACCATATGGACGAAAAGAATAGAATGATACAATTAACAACAGTAAATACTAAATATATATATATATATATACAGAAATAAAATAAAAGAAAAACTGCTGCTGCTTATATAATAATAATAATAATAATAATACCATTATATTATTAGGTCATGGATTGGATCCTATACAATTACATGTACCATATACATATATATATATATATATATATATAGGAGACCAATAATTGATTGCTACATTGCTAGGTAGCCAGCAATAGACCAAGAAAGGCTTATAACATATAGCATAAAGATAGATAGGCGCCTGGCCAGCCAGCCGACTTTAAATTTTGTTCAAACATTCATTCATGAAAACGCGTAGGAGTGATACCGATAGATGAGCAATGTCCAATGTGTGGGAGCTCGCTATAGCTAGCTAGCGTTGTTGTTCTAGTAGAAGTAGTACTAGTAAGTAGGAGTATGTACGCGCAGGCCGGGGCGGGGCACATTAATAAATGAAAGATATGGGAAGGGTATGGATGAGGACAAGGGTAATTAATTGATTGATTAATTGATTAATTAGTACTAACGCACGTACCTCGGATAAGGACTATTCTTGACAGCCTTTTGTCCGTATTTTCTCCATCTATAGCCATCTTCGAGATGATCCACCTCGCTCTTTGTCATGAACGCGAACCTCGGCTCCTTTTCTTTCTTCTTCTGGTCTCCTTTCTTCTTCCCCTTATTACTCCTGCCATTCGTACATACATATATATAAATTATGATGATGATGATGAACCCCAACTGATCAGATCAATTCTTGCATTCGTCGGTGAATTTAAAAACATATCTATCTATTTAACTGTATTTTTTTTTTGCCGATCGGATCCCTCTTATATATGTATATAATATAGAACGTACGACTGAAATCATTCTACTGAATTATTGTTGTGTGTGTGTATATATATATATATATAGAGAGAGAGAGAGAGAGAGAGTGAGAGAGATCGGATTATGAATTTAATGAGCTAGATTCGTCTCATAATCTGTTATCTAAGTGTGTCAGCGCGCACTATATGACAATCACTTAGAATAAGATATGACGACAGAGAGGGAAGATCAGGAAAGAGAGGGAATGGATGTGGCAGGGAGGGGGGAACCATATACGTGCGTACGTAGGTCTATATATATATATATATATCATTAAGATAAGCACTTACTCCTTCTTTGAATCATCATCATCGTCTCCACCATGATCTTGAGACACCGAAGCTTCTTTGTCCTTATAATTATCATGATCCTTGCTCGAGTAATTTTCATCCGCAGCGGCGGCGGCGGCTGCGGCAGCTGCAGGAGCGCCGCCCGCCTCGCTGGAAGAGGAAGAAACGGAAGAGTTTGGGGTGCTGCCCTGCAGGACCGCCGTCATCCCGTCCGCCGATCCTCCCAGTGACGGCCTAGCAATTATCTGATGATGTGGGTCGTGGCTGCTCTCGACGGAAGAAAAGACCTCGGAAGACGAATTGGGCGACAAGCCGAAAGTAGCCTTGGTTAGCGTGCCGTAATCCATAGATCCGCTGCTGCTCAAAAACTCGGTGAAACTCATGTAATTACCGCTACTGTTGTTGTTGTTGTTATTAGACGAAGGATCCCGATGGTGAAAAGTCTGCTGATTCCGACGGTGATCGGCCATCGCCGCCGACGCCGACGAATCCGTAAGGATCGTAGTGCTGCCGCCCATCATGAAAGGAGGGGCCGCAGGAGAATAGTTAGGGTTAATGTACATGGAATTCGTAGTAGGGTTAGAGGATAGTATTGGAAAATCATCGGTCTCTTCATCGCGGAAGAGATTGTAGAGATGATCTCTGGCCTCGCTAGACATGAGGATCGAATGGGTAGATTCGGGCTGGCTTGATGTTAGAGAGCAGAAACTAGCTAGCCAATATCTCGAGCCAGCTAGCTAGCTACCTCCCTACCTACCTGAATTGCTCAAATGTGTGTCTGGATATGTTTGAGGATACGAGGGAGCGGAGGAGAGAGCGAGAGATCGAGCAGGATTTATATATAAATATATTTCGTTAGCAAAATAATTGAATTGAGGTTTGATGAAGAAGAAGAAGGAGAAGAAGAAGAAGAAGATCTAACTAGCTAGCTAGTACCCAATTTGACTGAGTAGTAGTAGTACTAGTATGTAGTGTGTGTATGTGTGTCTATATATATATTAATTTCAATATTTGGAATGTTGCGGTGGTTTTCACCCTTTTTGTGAAAAAGTGATCGTTTCCATGGAGGAATGGAGTGGAGAAGAAGATAAAAAAAAAAAAGAGGGTCGGGCAAGGTTTTATGGGTTTGTATCCCACTTTATAAGAAAAGGTTGACGAAGAAGCCTTTCTAATCCAATAATTATATTATACTTATCGTTATATATATATATATATTTTTTTTAACAAAAAGACAACATACTATAAATAATTAAAACTACACTATCGTTATACATTTATAATACAAATAATTATCCTAAGTATATACACTATAATTAATAAAGCATACTAGCTAAAGATGCGTATACTAATTGGTTGAGTGCGTTCCAATAATTTTCTGCCAAAAAAAGTGGTCCTTTTTTCTTTCTTCATGACTTGTGGCGTATTAATTATCTCATTTTACACGATGGAAATTATAATCTCATTTCGGTACTCTTCTTTTTTATACACCACGTATATAAATTGGTAAAATAATAAAAATAAAAGAATCTCAATTAAATTTGGATTAAATCAATTGTGGAACAATCCTTGATTTTTTGTGTTTCAAATTTATTATTATTATTTAACGATCCATGCTCCTAGTAGCAGAAGGTAGATAGGTTGAAGGAGAAGAAGCCAAAAGAAGGAGCGTGGGACCAAGAGGAGGTGCCGTAAGGTTTGAAGATGCTTTAATTAATAAAATTAGATGGAGATAATTAGTCAGCGACGACCACAAAAAAGTAAGTGTGTGATTGCACAAATATGTCATTTTGTCACGGCTCACAACTTCACAGGATCGGTAGTGCTGCTCTTTATGTGTAGCAATTTCAGGAGTAAATTTTGCAACCCTCCCCCCCCCCCCCCCCCCACCCCACCCCCAAAAATATAAATATAAATATAAAAAAAAACTCTGATTTTAATGATTCAGCGTAAAGAGGAGGATATGATTCATATAATTGCCTCCTGTTAAAAGGTTGTTCTTTTATTGGGCAGCTTCGCACTACCACGTGTCTGTATTGGTACCGTCATTTGACCGCAGTAGACAGCTTGACCTTGACAGGTCCAATACGTTGCATTTCACGGCCCCGTCGATGCTGAGCGGCGCGAGCGCTGATGCCGTCCAACGTCAAAAATCTACTTCTGTTTATTTTATTTTATTTTATTAAGGGAAATATTGGAAAATCATCCTTATATTCGTTTAAAATAATTTAATAGCATAAACGAACAATATCAGTTTGAAACATTTGCATCCGACTTTATTTTACCGAGACTCATTTTCATGTATTTTGATTTTTATATTTTTTCCAATTATTGTTTTTAAAATTAGTTTATTTGTCCCATTCTTGGATTCTTTTTCTTATAACTCATTTGTCCACTCATTAAAGACATCCGCGCCTCTAAATAATTTTCAACAAAATATAATTAAAGGTAGCCTTTAGAGTTTTATAATTAAAATACTAAAAATAAAAATATTTATAATATAATACTAGTACATGAATTAGATTAAATGGCAGCCAATATAAGGTAGTTTCAAACTAAGTTGCTGTCTAATTCATTGTCTAGTAAGAAACAATATAGATGAAGCATTTTGACATTTTAAGCCGTACGCATACACGCTAGTTTTAACTTATAACCATCGTATATACTCTTAACAAGAGAGGTAAATAATGATTAACGGTATAAGTAGCGATTATAAGTTAAAACCTCCGTATATACCTTAATAGTGTAGAATGGATTAGACGACTTTTATAAGATAAAACCGTTGTATATTCCTTTAACCGATTTTTACCTCTCTCGTTGAGGGAATATATGACAGTTTTACTTATAACCATCGTAAATTCCATTTTGCACTATAAGGGTATAAACGGCAGTTATAAGTTAAAACACTCGTGTATAGTATTTTTCTCCATTTTTTTTACTTCATTATTTTTTAACTTAGAGCCGCCGGCACTTTTATACTTTACTTGTCGATATCTAGACAGCAATGAAGCTCTGCAATCGCCGTTGGCCTCCTCTCTTCTCTTCGTTGGAGTTCTTTCTCATTTTTGTTCCTCTACAGTTCGTCATCGTCGCCTTTCTCTCTCTCGGCTCACATTATGTTCATTATTCTTTGTTTTTCCTTTTCTCTAAAGTTTAAGAGTTGTGTATAAGTTTCTCTTTATTTATGAATTTTTCTTGTGCTATTTCTTTTTTGAACCTCTATGTTTGTGTATTGCATTATTCTTTACTCATCATGCTATATATGATGTTGTGGTGTATATTTATATACTCTATGTTTTTAGTTTTTGTGTTGATATATTATCAAACTATATATTTTAAAAAATAGAGTATATGGCTTAATAGATGATACTCTGAAGGAATTATAGTATTGTTACTAGTACAATTTTGTTGTAGTGTATATGTATTCGAGGTATGTTGCTGCTTTTTTTGCTTGATTTTGATAATATTGTCAAATTCACCATTTTTTTGTTATTTAGGGGTTGAACTATACTTATTTTTTATTATAGATTGTAAGTGGATATATGCAAACAAGTTGTCTAGAGAATATATAGACATGTGCAAGACTTTATTAAGTTATTCATTGAACATTCAAAAGATCCTTTACGAATATCTTATCCATGTGTAGATTGTGGAAATACGATAAGAAGAGGGTTAAAAGAGATAAGATATCATCTCATTATCCGTGGAATTGATAAGAGTTATACTAGATGGATATAACATGAAGAGTCACTTCTTAATGAACCAAGTGTGGTTGATAACGATAATGTTGAAGTTGTAGATATTTTTCTTGCTTATGGTAATTGTTCCTTTTATAGTGTACACAGACACTATGCGTGTCCTATTTGTGAAGATAATACAAACTTTCTCTAGTTACCGAAGAGTAAGAAGACAACTTATCTTGGACATCGTAGATTCTTGCCTACAAATCATCCTTATTGTAGGAAAAGAAAAGTTTTTAATAGAAATGTTGAAGAAGAAAAAATTTGTGAATCCTCTCATAGTACTTCAAGTATTTGACAACGTAAAAGACTTCGAAAAAAAATAGACACTTCAAGCAGGTGGAAGAAGTGGTCAATCTTCTTTGACCTTCCATATTGGAAGAAGTTGCACATACGATATTATCGTGATGTGATACATATCGAGAAAAATATATCCAATTGTCTAATTCACACACTTTTGAATGTGCCAAACAAGACAAAGGATGACATCAATTCTTTGTTGGACTTAGTTGACATGGGTATAAGAATAGAATTACATCCATAGAAGGTGAAAACTAAAACTTTTTTTTACTTCCTGTATGTTATACTCTTTACAAAAAAAGAGAAGATTTCTTTCTATGAGCATTTGCATAGATTGAAGGCTTTTAAAGGATACTCATAAAACGTTAAGAAACTTGTTTCGATAAAAGATTTAAAGTTAGTGGGTATGAAATCTCATGATCATCATATTTTCATTCAAGACTTGTCGTCAATTGCTATACATTCTATCTTATCAAATCAGGTTCAAAGTATCCTCATCTGATTTTGTTTCATTTTCAAGGAACTATGTAGTAATGTTATTAACCCTGCAAAGTTTGATAAATTGCTGAGTGAGATTGTGACTGTATGATGCCAGTATTTTCCTCCACTATTCTTTGTAATCATGATTCATTTAATAGTTCACTTGGTTAAGAAAGTTAGTTTGTGTGGGATAGTTCATTTACATTAGATGTATCCATTTGAAAGTATATAAAATTATTAAAAGGATATGTGAGGAATTTGAAAAAGCCTAAATGTTGCATTGTTGAGCATTATCTAGTAGAGGAGGCTATAGAATTTTGTTGTGAGTTCTTACCTAATGTTAATACAATAGGCCTTTCTAAACAATGACATTTAGGTATAGAAGAATAAGGGAAATGGTGCAAAGGATTCCTCATGGTCATCATTGATGATGATCAAATGCTTTCGCAAGCTCACCTTCATGTCATTTACAATAGAGATGATGTTCGACCATATGTGGATCAACACATGGATAATTTGAAGGCTTCAAATTCATCTACGAGTAAAAAATGGCTATTGGATAGACATAATAGCTCCTTTTTAGAGTGGTTGTCTTCTCAATATTTTGAATTTGATATTAATTTGTATTTGTAATGCCTCAAAATTTTATTTAACCTAATCTCGCATCATTAACACCCTAATTTGGTTATACTCTCGAGAAAACCTTATTTTAGCCTTAATCAAATTTCTTAATCTTGAAATCTTAACCGAATCCGAATCTTTGACCCGGATAAACCATATTGTTTAACCCAATCTTAATTTCGCTAAAATTTATTGCTAATCCTATCTATTTCAGCTAATTCATAATAATCTAAAACTAATCTATAACCTTTTCTCCTCTTTCCTTTTCTTCCTCCTTTTCTTTTCTTTTCCCTTCTCCTTTCTCTCATCACCTGGTGCCGTAAAACTTAACCTTCTTTGTAACACCTCCAAAATTCACTACTGAAAAATTTCATTTAATAAAAAGGTTTAACTGAAGCAAAATAACAAAACTGTAAATTCTAGGGATATTACTGCCACACTTAGTACCAGACCGGTTCACTCCTACCATTCCGATACCAAGTGCTAAGGTTGAAAAAGATTATCGTCAAACTTAAGTCAATACTTAAAACAAAATTTCATAAAAGAACTAGAAAGTTCATAACATGGAAGCCAGAGTACGCGTAAAAAGTTTACAATCCAAAGGAGTACATAATTAAAGTTCCCAAAGGAACAAAAAGTGTAGTACAATAAAAAAGGACTAAAATGAGACGATACAGAGTAAAATGAATGAAAGATAGAATTCGTCTAGATCACTCTCGGTCCTCAGGCCAAGTCCAAGTTCAACTCTTAGTCCCGCCCGATGCCTCATAAGTGTCGTAAGCATCGAATATAGCATTTTCTACCTGCAAGAACTCAGGTGGGCCCTCTGCTTGTGGGAATGAGTAGCACCCATAAAACGGATGGTCAGTACGCTACGTATTGAGAAAGGTAACCATATAGCTAAGGCCAACATATAAGGCATATAACACACGCATGGTCATATAGGCAACATACAATAATACAGATAATTAGGCCAAATTATTGTCTAGATAAACTTGTTCTTTAGTTCGATGGTCAACATGCTCATTTCACACATAATCTTTATCAAAATGGGGTTTATACTAAGGAATATGGATTTATAAGGGTGGGTCTTTCAAGGCTTAGTCATAAGTAATACCCATTTATATTATCCTCACAAGAAAAATAGGTATTCTATATTACTGATCCAGCTGATAAACAGTGGTCCATTGTATTGAATGGAAAAAAATGGGAAGATGACATACGAGGAGATAAAATTTTGACTACTGAATTAACTTTATCATCCAACCATAACGAGGTTACCGATGACCTTCATGTGCGATATGATCACAAAGAAGGGTTCTATGCACTTAAATCAGAATTTGTGCATAAAGAAGGCACACACCGTAGATTAAAGCATTATAGATGTAATGTTCAATTACTTCCTATGTGTTGTTTTGTTTTATTTTGTGCATAAAGGCTTATTTTTTATATATTGCCTATATCACATAATATGTTAATTTCTTCCTAATATATAATCTTTGTTAGTTGTTCCAAGTATGGATCCACTTAAAGACATACATGTTTAGGAGGTTGGAAAAATACAAATAAGTGGGAGAATCAAGTTGGCACAAATTGCTAGAAATAGGGAAGTGGGCATTATACTTAATGTCTATTTTGATGAATTAGGGTATCTAGTGGGCGAGAATAGGGATTTTCTATTGATTATTGTAACTTTAGGGCTCGTGTGCACATCCTCATCACTTATCAGAATTGGAGGGATGTCTCAAGAGAGTTGGAGGATAGGGAGTGGGATGACACTATGGTATTTAATAGATTTGACCTTTTTTTGTTATGAACATATGATAATTTAATTATATGCACACTAAATATTTGATTTTTATGATTGCATCAAGGATTTAATGTTGGAAAGAAACATAAAAAAAAACTTGGTATGAGTAGAGCTTCAAAGTCTTGGATGGATTGGAACTTGGAAGTTGTGGATGGCCAAAAACTGTATTTATGTAGTTGACTGTACTATCATGCCCACGCCCCTATATATCTATAGGGATGTGATCACCCTCTACCAATGGAGGGAGTTATGTACATGGAGAACTTCAAAGGAAGATCAAGAAAATACAAATATATTATTATTAACCTTTTAATATAACTAGAGTGTACTTAGGTATGTGATTACCATCGACCAATGGAGGGATGAAGTATGCACCAGATATCTATAGGGATTTGATCACCCTCAGCCAATGGAGGAAGTTATGTTTATGGAAGAATTCAAAGGAATATGAAGTACTTACGAACATATTATTATTAACTTTTTAATATAAATAAAGTGTATTTTGGTTACAATTTAAACTAACACCATCTATCTATTTTGTTTGTGATTACAAAAAAGGGCAAAAAAATAGAGCCATTACAGAGAAAAACATTTACGCTCACAAGACAGGGCGTAGAGACAACAAGACAACTAGAGAAGCCTTGGTATGAAAATAAGTATTTTTATGATCTAATAAAGTTACTAAGTATTTTTATCTGATACCATTATTTTATAATCTACTTAATATTTTTACTTGATGCAATAGGAAAAATAATTAATGGAGGAAGCAGAGCTAATCTAGACCCCATATATACCTCCAGAGTAAGATAATTTGGATGTACACTAAGGTAAAGAATGGAAAGCCTACTAATGAACCAACTTAGCATATGGTTGAGAAAATTACAAGGCACGTGTCATTTTTTTTTACTTGGTTTAATATAGTCACTTATACCTAATTATTTATTCTAAATTTAAATGGTCGGGTTTGAGAAAGGATTATTCGACCAATGCTTTTGATAAAGAAGGTTCAACTGACCTTTTAAAATACGATTTGGGCACTAAAGAGTAGGTTGTACAATGTAAGATATATAATTATGGGTTTAACCAATCTAAGGTATTTGGACGCCACCCTAGTTTCTATCCTTTAAAGGAATAATATGAACATACATATAAAAAAATTGTGGCATTAAGGGAATCAAAAGAGGCAGTCCTTATAAGGTTGGAAAGTACGTCATCATATTCACAATGTCAATTCGACCCTCTACATTTAGTGTCCCTAGACCCTTTCCATAAATTAATGAGGTAATATACTACATGACCCTCTACGCACTTGAATATACTTAATTTTTTACCTAACTTGAATCTTTTGACTATTAATTACAGGGTTAATATCCTTGTGACTTGTAAGTCATAGAGGATGGGCTTATTATAACAAATGTTACTGCATCTATTGAGTCAAACTCAACCCTTCATACTCTGCCATTGGGGATTGATAATGTTTGGGTCTTAATTCATAATATCCTTGAGGTATATTTAATGAAGCTAGAACCACTTGATGTGGCATATAATCGTGAAGAAGAGGATATTCCCATACTGTACTTACTACTCGGGCAATTCGTTAGAGGGCCTAGTAACCTTGTAATTATCAATGATGAGGTAATCTAAACTTTTTCAATTTCCAATTACATTCTTGTTACTTAAATGATAATATATGATTTAATAATTTTGTCATCTAAATTTTCTTACTTAGGACCACCATATTATTGCAAAAAATATTAGCAAGAGGAAAACAAGATATGGAGTTTGTGGAAGCCCAAAAAGCCTTGGGAATGTATACAATGATCAAGCGTCGTGACCTATCATCTCAATTTAGGTTGCACTTGGACATGGAGCTTTCATTGGATGACATTTCCACTAGGATTCCTCTTCTAGGTGATTTGCACATGAAATCAGAAGATGTGAATATTAGAATTGAGGGAGAGAACATCCTACATTTGTTACAAGGTGAAATATTACAGTGTCAACATATAATTGCATATACAAGGTAATTTGAATCCTTTCAAGTTTGACCTTATTTTAATTATTAGCTTGCATGTGGTGTTGAAACTAAAAATTTATTATTTCATGGTCATAGGTTCTTAAAAGGTAAGTTATTATTTGATGTCTTGGATGGGTATGATGTATATAGATTTCGATTCTCATAAATGATTTTCAACAAAAATGATAATATTAAATGTGTTCCATATGTGGTTAAATCGATGAAGACGGCTCCATAGTCCCTCTTGTTTGCTCTATTTTTCTTTGGCATGCATTGGGTAATAGTGATATTGCAGTCATCTTCAAGGACCATATATTAGATGAATTTAATTAATGAAAATCCTCGTTTTGATCCCAAATTACTTGTGGAAAGGTACATATTTGTCTATATAATAATATTAAGTAGAATCACACACACTCACTCACACACACATACATATATAATTTTTTTTAAATATATGATTACTACATCAATTAGGTCCTTGAAGACTTATTTCAGACCACAAAAGAAGGGAAGGACACCAACATCTCGCCTTGGAAAAGAAAGTAAGGTTTGTAGTTTTTATGTCATTTAAGAATCATTGTCAATTAATATTAAGTATTTAGTATGAGAAAATAATAAGGTAATTTAATCAATATTTTATTTTTTAGTGTCTATGACAACAAGATAATATAAGTTATGGATATGATGTCATGGTATTCATGAAGAAAATCATTTGCAAACATTAGATGGGGAAAAGAGAATTTTGTATTTACTTTGTTTAATTCATATTAATTATATTTATCTATATACATTAACACTAACATGGTATTTTTCATCTTTTGTAGGTCTATCAACATCATAACCATCTAAACTATCAAAATAATAAGGTTAATGAAGCTAACGAAGTATGGATAGATTTTACTACTAGTTTTTATGATGATTAAGTGTAGAATCATGTACAACTTTAATTTTTTGTACATAGAGTGTAAATATGAATGAAAGAAAATATTGTATAATAATTTATATGCAAAGTATATAATCGTTTATTCTTGTTTCTTTCTCTTTTGGATAAGGCAAATACTTATGGTGTTGGTGGAAGAATCATGGAAACATATGCAAGATTTTTTGCAAGGAAAAATATGGTAGGGAAAAGATCAAAATATTCTTTAAAAAAAGGAATACATGGCGGTTCTGAGTCTCAACCACTGTGTGTTATCGCGAGAAAGAATACATGGCAGTTGAGACTCAGAACCGTTGTGTATTATATATGTACATGGCTTTTCTGAGTTCCAACTACTGTGTATTCTCCATCTCGTGGGCTAGGTGAATTATTAAGTATCATAATTATCCTAAAGAGATAGTATTTTTATCATAAGGCAAACATGCAGCCCCACCCCAAGCATGTACCCCTCATGTTGCAGCCTACCCCCAATGTGAAGAGCTAACAATGTAGCCCACCTCCAACTTGAGATGCTCACACTGCACCCCTATCCCCAGTGTGATATTTCCCATGAATATTTTCATACGTATGATGGACAATACCATATCCATCAAGGTTGGAACTATGGTTAAGTTTAAATAATGAAGACAAATTGTAATGCCCCAAATTTTAGCTAACCTAATGCAATATAATTAATACCTTAACCTAATTTTGGAGAAATTTATATTTAAGCCTTACACTAATTTTAATAATAAAATCTTAACCTCATCATAATCATTAACCCAAGAAATTTATATTTCTTAACCTAACTTTAATCTTGGTTGATTTATATCTTTAATCTTGCCTAATTTAGCAAATTAATCTAATATAAATCCTAGCCTCAGCCTTTTCATTTTCTTTTCCTTCTCCTTTTATTTTTCCTTATCCTGCGCCATTTTTGTTGCATGAGGAAATTTTTAATCCTCTGCAACACACCATCACCATCTCCCACATCTCATCTCTACTGAAAATTTTCCCTACCATCCCCGTGCACCATGTTATCCCCTACCATCACCCCTATCACCTCCTCTGCCAAGTTGATAACCATCGTCATCACCCTCTACCATCCTCCCTCCTTCACGCCACCATATATGTGTATATATATAATAATCTTTCAATCTCTCCCTACCTCATTTATTATCTCATTTATTGCCTACTTTCTTCCAAGCAAACCATCTACACGCCGCTACCTTCTTCCTTCTTCTTCTTTCTTACACCCGTACCTTATTTGACTTTGTCAATCCATCATCACCATCACCACACACCACCATCACCACCAAGCACCGCCATTGCTTGGTAAAATGACCACCTCTATCACCCTGTCAATCCCCCTCATTATCCTCGGCCATCGCTACCCCTTGTCTTTGTCTTTTTCCTCCTTCCTCATATGCTCTTTTATTTACATTAAGTTCAGGGACCCCACTATTCTTAAGCAAGTGGAACAGTCTAAAGAAACTCTCAAGGATAACACAATCGAGATACTATTATCATATGATGGAACGAATCCAACACCTCTCTAAGAAGAATGCTATTGAGCCACTATTCTTAAACCGGATGGAACAGTCTAAAGCACCTGTTAGGGACAACACATCTAAGCCACTATTATCATCTAAAGGAATGAATCCATAAACACCATGGTCCTAATTCATGTACTCTTCCACTTTAAATTATTAATATATGATCTATTAGGTTAATTATCTCAATCTAGCTTCTCATTCACGATGAGTATAGGGCCCTACTATTCTTAATTTAGTGGAATATACTAAAGCACCTCTCAAGGACAACACACATAAGCCACTATTATCATCAGGTTGAATGGATCCATAACACACCTCTCAAAACAAAATGATCTTGAGTCACTATTCTTAAACCGGTGGAATGGTCTGAAACACCTCTCAGGGACAACACACTTGAGCTACTATTATCATTTGGTGGAATAGATCCATAAATACCTTGATTTGACTTATGTGATCTTTTACTTTAAATAATTAATGTCTTATTCATTATTAATTCAAATGTATAGAATAAATTTAAAGTAGGTAAGTACATCACAAAGATCATAAGGTCGTTCTCTAGAGTTTAGATCCTTATAGTTTTCCAAAACCCTAATTTCACACTTTTATCGTAACTCTTTTTCTATTACTCTTTTAATCACCAAAATTATTAAATCTTCCTCAAATATTAGTATTATCAACATACGTAAATTTAAAATCCGAACTCTAAGGTCTTGCACATATAATAATGACCCTATTCCGAAAGTTACTATTCCTAATGCTTATAAACCCTAGTTTCACAAATCAATCATAACTTTTTATGTAGGACTAAAACACTTATAAAATTTAAAATAAATTCCTAAAACACTAATATTAACAACATATTCTAATTTTGTAGTCTAACTCTACCATTTCACATATGTGACAATAACCTTCTTGTTTTAGGGTTATTATTCCCAAGTCACACCATTTTTATACTTTATCAATCTTATGCCATTCACATTTACTCCACACACTTCATATAAATTTCTTAGAATATTTTGGATGCTATAACACCTTAAAATACAATTATTCTCACATTTAACCCATATTTACCAAAATGCCCTTATAAGTACAAAACCCTTATTTCATGCGAATCTTATGTGTTTAGTAACATTACTTCCAAATCCATACTTTTCTCCATATACCTTATTTTAATCATTTCACATTCACTATACCATTAATAAACCCATGATACATCCATATTTCACACCATAGGCTTTTCCACATAAAATAACAATACCACATGACCATTACCTACTCATTTCCTATCATATAATATCAACTACATATCATAGTATCAACAATCATATATTATTTCACATGATGACAATAACTTGGTACAACACAAAATCATTTATAACACTTAGCCATCAAATACCTTAGACTACGACAAGTATCCTTACGAAAACGACTCCAAACTTTAACCACACAAACTCTTAATCTGCCTCTTCCGAAACCTCAGAAAAATCACCTAAGAAATCCTAATAAAATACCATTAGGATTAAATCATATAACTAAGTAAATTCTTAGGGAAATAGAATGGTTGAAGAAGGAATAAAACCAAACCAAGAAGAGTATTGTTTGAAAAAAACGTGAGTAACCAAGCAAAGGAGAAAATAGCAGGCTACCGTGGGAATGGAGGGTGAGCAAAGGCACAGCCTATCTTTACTAGGGGAGGTGCAACGAGAGTGGAGGACGAACAAAGGGGATATTTTTTAGTGGTGGGAATCAAAAGGGTAGTGTGGAAAGATTGGAGGTGTCAAAGGATGGATGGAGGGTTACAGTTGTGGCTGCCAAAAGGTGGAAGGAAGGCTATGGTTGTGGCTATTAAAAGAGAGGGATTTGCTTCGATCAACGTTGTCGAAGGATGTTACTAGGATGCAGTGAGAATTTATATAGCAAGGAGACGGGAAAAGGGAGAAGGTGGATGTGGTGGAGGCAACCGAAGAGAAGGTGTGGGCTGTGGTTGAAGTTGTTGAAGATGAGGGGGGGTGCACCGACTGTTTTAGTCGGATGGTTGGGGTGATGTTCCATAAGAATGGGCAAAGGGGAGGGGTAGGAATAGTGAGGTTGGCCTATGGTAGTGGTGGAGAAATGGAAAAGGTTACCAGTGGCAGCTTTTTGGGTTATCTTTGCAACAACAAGGAGGTGGTGAAGGAGGGGAAATGGTGGTGCATTATTTTGCAGAAACAAAAGGGGGAGAAGAGAGGGTGGTGGGGAAATTTGTTTCTAGGTTAATATAAACACATACATGCACAGGGATGGGGGTTGCAATCTGCCAAAAATTTCAACGCACACCCTTAAGTTGAGGAGGGGGTCTTGATGGGGGTACATGGTTGGCTTGGAAGGGGGAATCGTGCACAAAAGGGAAAGGGAGGAGAGTGGGGGGAAATATGAGGTACGAGAGAAGAAAGAAGAAAAAGGAGAAAAGGCAAGTGTTGTGGGTTTAGATTAAAAATTATTTAGGTTAGGCTATTAGGATAAATAAAGTAAACGGTCATTCATGATTATGTTTAGGTTAGAAAAGATATTAATAACTCAAAAGAAAAGTTAGGGTTAGGCTAACATTTAGGATTAAAGAGTTAGGATAAGATATAAAAATAAATTTCTCAAAGTTAGAATTAAGTTACAATATTAATTACTTGGGATTAGGGTTAGCTAAAATTTAGGGTATTACAATAGTTATTTCTTGAGAGAGGGATTTAAAGGAGGGGTTATTTGGTGAGAATCGGATGAAAAAAATGTGTGGGGAAGCTGGCTTCGAATGAAAATGGAGAGAAAATGTATAACACCCCGATTCAATAAGACCATGAAGGGATGCCTTTTCAATTGAACGAATGGTTCCATAGATCAACACGAGTGCTTTTAGTGTGTTTCGTCCTTACTCACGCAATTCCCGATAAATTTTTAAAAATTTTCTTAAACTTTCTAAGATTGTCACCGATCTTAAAAATTATTCTAGAGCCAACATACTTAACTATGGAGTTCTTAGGATGGAATCACTAAAAGAATAGTATGCCATGTAGATATAAGTAGTCATATCAATCATTATAGCACTTCACTTAATTTGGGGGTATTACATTTACCCCCACTCAAAGAACACAATGCATTCATTGAGCTTTGACCACTAACTATCTCATGACAGTATATCTCAAGAATCATCATGAAAGGCAACTAATTGGCTCATTTAAATTGAACTCATGGTCACGGTTTTGCTTTGATACTATTTGTAATACCTCGAGTTTATACGATTGTATAGGGACTATCTTGAAGCTCTTTCAGATTGATCTAATGACTCCATAGATCAACACAATCTCTTTTAATGCACTTTATCCTTACTCATGCACTTCCCAAGAAATTTTTGAAAATTTTCTACAACTTCTCTAGAGGGTACCCATCCTAAAAGTTGTTCCACGGCCAACGCACTTAAATGTGGAGTTATTAAGATAGAATCACAAAAAGAATTGTATACTATGTTGATATAAGTAGCAAAATTAATCCTTATAATACTTCACTCAATTTAAGAGTATTGCAAAAGGAGATAGTATATAGCCGATTAAGGGACGAGGCAAGCGATGGTGATGGATTACCTCAACAGAGGGGGGGTGAGGTGATCAACGTGAAAAATGGAGGGAGATAGGGTGGAGTGCTTTGGGTTGGAAAAAATTGGCATAACAGAGGGGTAACGTGAGGTAGGGTGGTGGTAAGGATAACGTAAGGTGCAAAATGGTAAGGGTAGATTTATTTTAATTAATTATAGGTTTACTTTGGTCAAACTAGAGTACCAATTAGGATAACAAAGCGGGGGGAAATAAATTGGTCTAGAATAGATTTAAAATGAAAAGGAAAGTGATAAAAATAATTATGGAAATTATTTAAGAAATTATATGAGTTACGGGTCATTGGTTAATAATGAATTAATTATATCAAAGTTTAAGTATTACCTTTTGAACAAAAGGCTAAACATCTAAAAGCAAATGCTATAAAATTTTGGGGTGTTATAATTATCTTCATTCTCATTACCGCCATAATTGCCTTCATCTTCATTTATAAGTGGCGGACAATGTACATGGATCGAGGAGCATGGTTGACTCATGCAGGTTGAATAGGATGGATGGCCCATGCAAAGTGAGGAGGATGGCTAACCTATTTGGGTTGAGGAGGGTGGACCACTAAAAGATGATCAACTCACTAATGATGAATGTCTTTTGTGAGTCGATGATAATGGACTAATCGCATCGACAATAAACAATGGACAACATGCGTAGTCTGTGAATGCTGTTACTGTAGGCAGCTCATAATTAGAATTAGCTTGTTATTAAGGTCCATGTTGGACTTGTTCTAGAGCTTATTCACGTGACAACCTAATACATATTTTATCGTGTCGTAGTCTACTAATAAAAGATTTTGTGATACTTATTAAACTCATCAAAATTGGTTGTAGTGATTGTTCAGTTTCATTTTTACGACGCACTGAAACGGTAACTCCACGACCATCAATTCTATTAGATGATTTTTCTCCCCTACGGTTCACTTGAATTTCGATAACAAAAATATTTGAATTATAATTATGATTATATCAATATATGCATGTACATAAAAATACTCATTTTTACACATTTATATATCAATAAATATCCAAAACTTATCCTACTAATTATTTATACACTGAATATTTATACATTTATGCAGTATAACATATCCAATATAAATATTTTTAGATCTATACAGTCTAATATATCAAATCGTCAAGTTTTACCCTACTGATTATTTATAATTATAGATCCACCGATCTCTAAACTTTAACATACTTATTGTTTATATACAGAATGTTTTTCCCAAATCTACATAATCACCCTGACTTCCTGAGGCGCGCAACATTCTTGTACTGCACAGCCGCTCAAGTTGTGTTTCCTGAGTTGCGTGTTCCGTCGAGTAAACGACTACGGAACAGAACAATGAGATTTACAGAACCTTCTTTGTTGAGCGTTGGATGGTAAATGTTGAAGTAATGGGATGAGATAGATAGGCTGTGAAATAAGAGGGTATCATAATATATATATATATATATATAATAACCAAGTAGAATTTCATATAGCTGCTTCGTAAGAGAATGGGACAAAAAATAAGAAACTTTATTCATGACATGTATATATATATGTGTACAGCGTGCTACCTAATGCAATTCTAGGTAACTATATGGACTGTGGTAGTCTAGCCATATGATATAGGACTTAGGCGTAGGCTTCTATGTGTGATTCTACCAAAGCCACTGAGGATTTGATCGCGACTTGGTATGGTTCATGCACGTGGCAGCAGATGCATCCATGGAGAAGAGAGGAATCGGAAGTGGCAGTGGTAGTCAAATAGAAAACCTATAATTTAAAAGCGTCCGCCGGTTTAATGAAAGGTCGATTCCCTCTTACTTATTACAATTGGTGTTCGTTTACAATAGTGAAATTTATTTTCTATCAGAAACCAAAGAACTTTGAGACTGGCTTGTTATGATCAAATTTGAACTTACATGTTATAACTCCAATAATTTAATATATAATTATGATTAGTATTATAATTAATATGTTCAATTACTATTATTATTATTTTATTACTAAATTATTGATCTAACTTGATCATATAAATCCTAAAAATAAAATGAAGAGAACACAACCTTACATAAAATACAATGTATTATGCATACAAATCTGTTTTGATCATAATTATTATCTTACATAATCCATACTTGGCCCTATAAAAAAAATACTACACTTACTAATTTAAAATAGATAAATAACCTAATACAAATTCTAGCAGCACATGACATGTTAAATAAATCTAAACACAAGATATAGATTAATGTATAAATCTAGTGGTCTACTTTATTTACTGTTTATTTATTTTGGCATAAAATATTATTTGGTTTTATAAATAGCTTATGTTTTTGGCCATTTTAGATTTGACCTAACCTTATGGCAATTTTGCATAGACCATGTTATATGTAACTTTATCTATATTAACTACTTGATAAGATTTTACATAGTGGTAAATGATAGTTCTTGAATACCAAAAGTCTCAGGTTTAAATCTATTTTCCATTGTCTTGATATTATATTCAAATATGGAGTATTCATGTACTTACACTTATTAGTTTTAACTATAGCTTTTAAAAATAGAATCGGATGGTCTGACCAGTGAATTGGTCAGATTTTATGTACTGATATGTAGAAGCTTGGAACAAAAAAAAATTGGCTAAACTAATAAAAACCGATGAACCAATCAAAAAATGATCTGTCGGACCGATCAAATTTACGTGTAATTTAAGTTTTTATATATTTTTATATTTTTTGACCTAATAAGTAAAACTTAAATAAATATTTTTTATAATGGTCCAATAACTAAACTAATAAATCTTATTTTTAAAACTATGGTTTCAACCTTTAGAATTTAAAACTTATAAGCTACACAAATGACTGTTATTCAAATATGGAGTGTTCAAGTACTCAAAATTATTAGTTTTAGCAGTTAGAATTTAAATATATACGTTGTCCATTAATCTACTCTAACCTGAGTTTCTTAATTTATGTTCCCTTCTTATGCATGAATATATATATATATATATATATATATATATATATATATAGCATGATTCGAAATAGTAAAATAATCTCTCGGTAGATAGTTTCTAATTCTGAAGTTGAAACACCATTTTTTTTTGTTTGGTGACACTTAGCTTACTCCCGGAGAGACTTTAGTTTGCTGGTATGCGACAAGTGCAGTGTTACTACCTGAGTGACAAATAAATGACGTAGAGCTAACACGAACGTAGACCGATCATATACTAATTCTCCGTGTGAGGTTATGACAAGAGAACCAACACATTCATGTTAGGTTGACCATGGTACAGCATTGTTGGTGCTTGCATTTGATTATGTGAATGGCAATTGACAAGGTCTGTCTAACAATCTCTTTCACATTCATTGCACATACTTCGATGCAATGGATGACGATAGCATAATTGTTACTTTATTGTTTGTATAATCGTCAACTGTCTGTCACCAACTAATGTTGAGTGATATATGGCGCTAATTGTTTTTCCATCCGAGGCTTTGTTTGGTAAATTAATTATGAATGTGTAGAGGAATGTATTGATAACTATTAACATTTTGGATATACTGATTTTATTTCATAAGTTAAAAGCAATTTAGGTTCTTTTAGAAATGGAGTTATTTATAACCGTTCTTGTAAAATTTTTTTTGTCTATGTTAATCCTTATAATTTTTTTATTAAAACAATTCTTTTGACCGATAAAATTAAACAAACTTCAATCATGTTTTCTCATAATATCTCATTATTCAGTCTTTTCTTTGTTAATTATACTTTCTACCCTTTTAAGCAAGTGAATATTATGAAAAGAGAGAAAATAGTGGTGTAATTTTATTTTTGGATGCAATCATGAATAAAAAGAGAAAAAATTAAAAGGGATAAGAAGAGTAAACTCATAGATGATTCAGCTTGTATTTGGAAATCCGTTTTGGTTGTACTACTATGGATTTGGGTTTTAATGACATCCCTCGTATGATGATTATGACAAAAGCATCGACAAAAGTAAGAATTTTTTGTTGGGCGCCTATGGAGAAGGGTTTAGATAAAGTTTATGTTTCAACTGTTTTTATTTAAAGTCTCCCTAAAGTAACTACAACTCAAAATTAATATAACGTACATATTGGGTTTTTAGCGATAACTTTCTTGATAATCGTCATTAAAAGTCTCTAAAATTTCACTATTGTCCTTAGGTTAATTAATGCCTCTCAACTTCGTACCAAAAAAATGTCACTGCACTTTAGATAATAGTGTCACCTAAAACTTTCATCAAATCCTTAGGCCAATTGAGTTTTTAATATTGGTTTTGCTAATGATTGTTATAAAAGGGCTCTTCAATGTCAGTTATTTAAGGAAGCATCATCTAGACTATAGACCAAGAATTTAAAACACATTCACCTATTTCTTTCTCTCCCAACTTTCTTTGATTTTGAACGCCGCTCTCCCCTAGCTTTGTTCCTATTGTTTTTTTTATCATTACTCTCCCTTTCTCCTCTCAGTCTTTTAAAGATTCGCACAAGGCTCACTATATCTCACTTCCATAGTCTGTCCTTATCTAGTGGTTGTTGTAGGGTGAAGAAGGTTTGAAGTCATGTCTTATTCTTAGTTGTGGTTAATTGCCGTGTGCTCTTCCAATGTTCAAAATTTTGGCTTCTCTAGTTGCTCCATCCTCTTCTCCGATTGCTTCATAATTCATGGTTTCACCTTGACATGGTTATTGGTTTTGCCTTTGATTATCGTGGTTTCAATTTTTTTGCTTCTCTAACTACTCTTTCCTCTTCATGCTGCTTCATTGTGGTTGTTGTTGGTTGGTATAGTTCATTAGCTCGTTATTTGGTTGTGGTTTGTTAGATTATATTTATCTACTTAGGGTATTAACTACTTATGTCTAAATTTTTACTTTCCTCACAGTGCAAGGCAAATTATTCTTTATTATTACCGTTTTTGTGCAGTCTAAACGAAGTTAACACCCCAAAAACTCGTTCCTACAAAAAGTTTAGAATATGTTTAATCAAAATGTTTCTTAGCTGTCGGTGGTGATTTTAAGGCAATGTTGGTGGTGTAGCCATACAAGGCCTTCAATTGGAGAGGGTTGATGGTTTTGTTTGTCGGGCGGTATATATTATATATAGAAAAACCGATCTATTACTGCAAATAAATCAATAGCGTGCTCGACTACTACATGCTCACATATTTATGCCCACTCTTGTTCGAGTACCTTAGACTTCATTATTAGTGAATTTGTATGTGAATCTTTATATTTTGTCTGTGTAACACCCCAAAATTTACTACTAAAAGATTTATTTTACATAAGCATAATAATAAAATACTAGGTGTTGTCACCATCTTTATCATAAAAAGGTAATCCCTATATCCAATCTATGTCGAGTGCAATACTAAAAGGAGTAACTCACAACTAAAGTTAAGCTGTGAGAAACACTTGATATAGAATTATAAAATTACAAAATAGATGTGATAAAACATATGAACAATAGGAGAATGACACATATATACAAAGAGTAAAAAAAAATTCTAAAGAACTGCCCATATAACTATGACACTATCCCTACAATACAAAATATCTCTTTACCGCATGGATATATAGCATGGTCATTTTATAAAATAAAATCACACAAAATTACCTCATTCTTAATGCATAATAATCATCTCATGGTTATTATCCACATAACAAAATCATGTGAGCTCATAGTATTAACTTAATATCATGAGAATTATGACATGTCATATCTTTAGATAATTAATTACATTATCTAGCTGGCAATATCTTCAAGAAAAATATAAAAATGCTCCTAGTATCACTATTTACTTCCAAGACTTGATCACATTCAAACAACAATAACAAAATCGGCTAGAAATAATTAAAATTAATAAGGAAAATAGAGGAAAAGATGAAGGAATAACAGTAAGAACTAAGGAGGGGGAGAGGAGTGGATCAATTGACAGCATTATACGGTCACAATCACTACATAAACAGTTGAAGCCGGCCACACAGGGCACATAGAAAAGAGGAAATAATGAGCCTATTGTTGGGGGGGTTTAAGGTCACTAAAACTCAAGGGAAAATAATGTAGATGGTGGAGCTAAAATAAAGAAAATGCAATCACAAAACTACAATAATGGAGAGAGAGGGGAACATAGCCCAAACAACCATCTAAAATGTTAACACAATCAGAGGAAATGGAGGGAATGAAGGAGGGTTGTTGTGGGAGATGTAAAACCAAATAAAACCATAAGGAAAGGTGGAGGGAGGTGGTGCAAAACTAGGCACAAGAGTAACAACTAGTTGACGGAATTGGAAGGTAAAACTCAATTGTTCACCTATAAAACATTGCCCAAACAAACATCAAACAATATAAGGTTGAAGCAAATATACAAAGGCATTTTGAAGAGGTTGAATTACAAGGGTAAAATCAATGAAGAAGAAGTGGAATAGAGGCACCCAATTATGTTGCAAATTGGCAGGGAAGGGAGAAAAAACAAGGTCAATACCCCTGAGAAAGAATAGACCGGGAAATGTTCTCTTTTCAAAAGCATCAATATACTTGGGGTATTTTCTTGGTGCATAAGAAAATGTAAGAGTAAGGGTTAAATGGATGTTATAGGGGCAACCATAGTGTAACACCCCCATTTTCTCAACCATATTTTTTTTTGTTTTGGAAAAGAGTTTGCAAAAGATAAAGTGAAATGTGGATGAAATCGCCGCATTCAACATAGAGAAGGCCCAACCAATATATAACCCATATCGGGTGCAAGGCTAAAAATTTATTATAATTCAAGGAATTAGGCGTGTCTAACACGGTGACACCTAACACAAGACTAATATGCCCATTATTTAGAAAAGGAAGCATAATATGAGAAAACTACTTTAATGTAAGAAACATAATTACAAATAGATAAGCGTTAAATGGTTAACTTTACACTAAAATTGTAAAAACAAATACAAGGAAATATTGAAGGAAAATAAGTACAATAACCTATACAAAAACTAATGTCACCCCTCAAAATAAGACTTCATAAGAAAGTTTATCTTGTAAAACAAAACTAAATACTCACGCGAATAAGTCAAGTTAATCACAACGCCACAAAGAATATCACAATGATTAAGTACTTATTAAATTTTGGCTCTTATGAGTTTTTTAAAAACAACTAATGCAACCACATGGTTCCACATATCACAAACACCCATGTTGGCACCTTCGATTGGCCTAGTGTAGATAACATGCAATCTCCTATGGAAGTACACATAGAATTTATTACACACATCTAAAAGATAATGTTATCTAACCATTTTAACAAACCTAAGGAGTTGTTCGTCCCCTAAACAGGGCTATGATTCTTTTATTCACCTTAACAATGCTATGGTGTTGTTCTTCACCTTAGTAGGATTTTAGAGGAATAATCGGCCCTTAATAATACTTAGCTAATGTTTTTTCCCATCAAAACATAAAGTAGGATCTTAAGGGAATGCTTGGCCCCAAATAATATTTATGGGATGTTCAGCGCCAACCATCTTGGCTATGAAACAACACATTATTGTGTGGCCATCAAGGATAGAAAACTCAATGTAGATGAATGCATATATGGTTGTCAAGATGTTGAAACCCATAAGATGTTTCAAAAGATAACCTATACAAAATATAGGAGATCAAACACGTTAATTATTTCCAAAGCTAAATGAGTACAAATGTCAAGAGACCAAAATTCGTAAGCTATGTCCAAATCTATTTCGCATGGTTATTTAAAGACACAAGTGTTTAACGATAACACACAACATACCACGACTAGAAGGATTAAGTGTTTAATGATGACACACAATGTACCAAGTCCCCAAGGCTCAAGTGTTTAACAATAACAGGTAATGTATCATGACTTGAAGGATCAAGTGTTTAATGACAACACACAACGTACTAAGGCCCGAAGATTCAAGTTTTTAACAATGACATGTAACGCGTGTTTCACATACTAATACCAAACATTCATAGTGTTTATAGATAACATTCAACTTACATCGCATATGACAAAAATAGGTATTTATAGATTACACTAAACACTCACATAAGTGTATCTAGATGGAACCAAACTAATAAATAAGTGTTTATAGGTGACACAAAACTTAGCTTATAATTTCACTTATTAAAACATTCCATGAGAATCGCTTCATAACTCAAAAGGCCGTTTTGAAGCTAAATGGGCAAATCATTAGGCATATTTGAGTCTAAAATCACAAAATAAGGTTGAATGCCACTTTTGAGAAATTTACTATTTACTATGAAAAAGACAAAAATGTCAAATTCTGAAAAAAAATCAATATAAAAATTCAAATTTATGGCTAATCATCAAGGTTTGAAGTTTACAATTCACATATTCAACATTTTACCATTTTAAGGCTAATTTAGACTTTTTTTATATCTAAACATGATTAATCTTTCTTTAACCCTACTTGTGTTATTAAAGTGTGATTAAGACACGGTTAGTGAAGAAAAATCTAAAGGTCTCAAAAACGCATATGAACAACCATGAGTATCTTTAATGAATAGTATAGAACAAGTTGAAGATGTTCATGTACACACATGAACATATTCAACTAAATTCTATCAAACTTTCATCAATCATAAAATATGCTATAATAATATAAATGAAAACATATTATATATTGAATTTATCCCAAAAATTTTAATAAATAACTTAAAATTATGTAACTCCCATAATTCAACTCTAATACAGAAATCAAGCCCCAAACTTGAGCCTATGTTATCGTGCTAGGTTATGGACAATTGTGCACACTTTTGTAAAAATGATCATAACTTATTTGATACTTAAAATTTTAAAGATGAAAAGGTTTACTTGGAAATTAGGTACAAAGAGAGTTATTTTGATACAAAATAGGCCTTATAACTCTTTAATATCAACTCACTCAGGAATTTACCTTCCAATTTTCATGGTTTCCTTAATCATATATGTGCAAAATTTTCAAGCTTCAATTTATAATAATTTTAATGAATAATAAATTTACAAAAATTACATATGCAAACCTTAAATTATAAATGACATTATATGATCCATATTACAAAAATAACAAGATTTTCATATCAAAACATGCATAAAACACCATATTTCATTAAGACACATGAAAAAGAGCTATGTTATAGCAATCAAACTAGGTATTGAATTATATGATAAGCTAATAAAATGAGAAAAAATATAAAAAAAGTCTCACGCCACCTTTAACTTACTTAAACACCTTGAAAATCTCATTAAAACCAAATAAAACATTATAAGAATCATGTTAAAGTATAGCTTAAATTAAAATATATTGAAATCAAATAAAAAAGATGATGAATCATACCCTTATAGAGGATTAATAAATATCTAATAATATTGAAAAAAATAGGGTATATTATAGGATTAATCTGACCCAATACCAAGGCTTAACTCTTATATTTTTAATGAAAAGCATAAAGAGCTAGACTAAGGTTATGTTTGAGTTTTGAAGGTTAGGTGAAAGTGAAAAAATGGTGGACATGGGTTCAATGATTGATGAATATAGAGAGGAAGAGGATGAATAATAGAAGATAATGGATAATATATTTGGTTGTGGGGGTAAAGTCATGCACAACCACATACACATTAATGACTAAGTTAACTTGTAAGGGTTGTGCAATTCAAGTTATGATTGATATGGTGAGTAAATGAAGGTTATTAAGAGCTTATAATCCTCAATAAGTAAGCCTTAAGGGATGCTAGATGTGGCATGTAAAATATAATGGAGAAGGGGTTGTATGGAGGGTGGAAGGTGGTAGTTGGTGGAGAGATGTGACAAGTAGGAATATTTGGGAGATATTGTGGGAGCAAGGTGGTGAGTTTGGTTGGATTAGTTGGACCAAGAAATGAAAAAGAAAAATTGAGGAATAAAGTGGCATGGGATTGGGGTAGGATAAGATGGGACCATTTAGTTACATTATGACACTTGTTTAGAAGGTAGGAAAATATGTTAGTTAAGGATATTCTGGGGAATATGCTCTAGGATATTTGTAAGCTTAATACATATATCATCATATGATTATAATAGGATATATCAAGGGTTAAGATTATATATTAATCGAATCTAAAGGCTTAGATTAGGTTTCACAAAGGTTAGATGCGATCATAGTTAAGGACAATATGTTTCAATAAGCAATTATGTTGGAAAATGACAAATAATAATGAAAATCAATGAAAAACTTGTTTAACTCATTTTTATCTTAGAAACCTGAAAATATGTTGCCATTGTGAACATGACTAAAAGATTCAGAAAAAAAAATAAAGAATTCAAATATGGATAGATTAAGATGACTAAGAAGAATTTGGGCAAATATTAGTGACTTAAAAATCTCACAGAACTCACAATTGTAAGAAAGGTTAAGAAAACGATAATGAAACCTTTCTACCATGTGACCAAGGTTCGCAAAGCTTTAAGGGATGTAACAAAACATTTGAAATGGCAGGGACTATGAATAATTTAGGGTGTTACGCATGTGATATGGTTTTGTGAGCCAAATATGATGCAAAGTCAGGGATAATAATGGGTGATTTTATCTTGTAGATTACTTAAATGAAAGGGAGGAGATTAATGGTGCAAGCCATTAGGTAGATTTTGCATAAAAATTGAGTTATATATGGGATTGAGTAAAAGTACATAAATAAACAAAAATATAGTTTTCCAAAACATGGGGACTCATTCCATCTATTGTGAGTGTAGAATATAATTTTTTTAATTTTATAATAATTAAATAGATAAGAAGACTAGAAAATAAAGATTTATTAGGAAAAATAACAAATAAATCATGAAAATTTACAAGAATGTTAAAGATTAATTTAGGAATATAAATATATAAAAATAGTAGATATCAGAGCTTGTTTGAAATTTGACGGATTGAAAACAAGTAAAAGTAGCATAACAAGATAAGTCTCAAAAATATATTTTTCCACAAATGTACAAAACATATAAGAAATAGTTTGAATTACTAGGTATAGATGCATAATATTTGTAGGAAATAAAATATAAAATATTTGGTATCAAATTAGTTTGATTCCTAATAGATTAAAAATGCCTAAAATAGTTAAAATCGTTTAACTAAGTAAACAAAAATTCATGTGATTTAACGATTTAGAAATATTGGATAAAATAAGATAGGATAGAATGATTTGGTATAATTAATAATATATTTATAATGAGTTATGCTTTTTGGATGGGTAGAAAATATGCAAAAATGACTAAATTGGAATAATGATAGAAAATACAACTTTTTGCGAATGAATAAAATGAACCAAATATGCCTCAAATTTAATATGCATGGATTAGGAATAAATAAAAAAAATTATAAATAGATTTTGGGTTAATTATAATGCAATTAGGGTTAGAAAAAATGGGATGTTACATTTTGAACTCTAATGAAAAAGATAGCAAATATGTTACTTCACAACAATTAGTAGCATGCTAGTGTAGTTTTATTCTATTGGAAATCTAAAGGGTGGATACATAAAATAATATTGATGAAATAAGATATCATTGGGGTATGCTCATGCATACACACAGTCACTTCATCACTAAAGTAATTTTGATTACAATTAAGTCGTAGGTCAAGTAGTTTTTCACACTGTTTAGATAACCTTAGGTTCTAGTAGTGTTTGTAGAGGAAGTATTTTGCTTCTATTTTGAAGTGTTGTATTTGATTGGTTCTTGATCATATGTTGTCAAAGTGATGGATGTCTAAAGTGATGGATATCTATAATTTAACCTAAGTGTTCATATATTTGTTGCTTGTTGCATATTTTTTCCTTATAATATTTGTTGAGTTTGTTTATATCTATTATTGAGTTATCATAACTGGATATTGTCTAATATTTGCTACTTTAGGGATGTTGTTTTGGTGTCGACCAATGTTGATGATTGATTTTGATGCTATTAGAAGATGAATCACTTATTTGGTGTTGTTAAACTACTTTTGGATATTTGTATATACAAGTTGTTATTTTTATTGATTTATTTGTGTCAAATTCAATCTTAAATGAATTAAAAAAAGTATTGAATTTTGATACAAGCCAAGTTTTCCTTTCGCATCGAGACTTGATTATGGATGCTCATTACTAAGCACAAGTACCTATTGATGAAGTGAAGAAGGTGTAGCCCAAAGATTTTGATACTAGGTTTGTGAAGCTAAGGATGATAATTTAGAGTATTTCATATAGTATGAATGATGGTTTGTTAGGCTAGCTAAGTGTCATTAGATGAATGAGAAGAAAGGTAAATACACACATACTTATATGTATTATATGTATAAGATTCATTTGTATTTTAAGACAATACAAGTGTTTGATTGATTGAGTTGTATTTGAGGTAATGCAGATGTTTGATTGAGATTTAGTGTAGTTGTTTGGTCGATGCAATGTAGGTGTTTGATTGAGATTCAATGTTGATGTTTGATTGATGTAATGTTGGTGTTTAATTGAGATGCAATGTAAGTATTTGATTAAATATATATGTATTACAGGTTTAGAAATGTATGAGCATACTAATGTGTATATGGTTGGAAAGAAAAACAAAAAAAAGAGACTTTAGATGATGGTTTTATGCATAAATCAAGATTAAAACTTGGTTATTTTATTTAATTTTACTTTTGATAACAATTTAGGTAAAAAACGTCATTTAAAATCCTTTTTTTTATACTTTTGATGTTACTTTTTCACCAAGATTCGTTATCGTCGGTTCTTCTTTTTTCTAGTGTTTTAGACTTTATATGTTGGTTTTGGAACCATCATTATATATTCTATGCTGCCCTATTCAATGATGTTTCATAACCATTTTTAAAACCCAATTTTAGCCATCATCAATTCTTATTTTATCAGCAGCGTTGCACTATAGCTTTTTCAAAATTATAATACTTTTAGTAAATTTATGTTTTATATATTGTAAAATAACAAATGATGAAATTATAATAATTTTAGTAAATATATGTTTTAAATATTGTAAAATAACAAACAATAGTAAACATTTGATAACAATAGCTTTCCCGAATAGAGGGTAAGTGAAAATATAGATATGCTTCCTTCATTTTTTAAAGGAGGCCTTTTTATATGTTTTTTTTGTTTCAAAAATAAAATTCATTTACAAAATTCAAATGGATCAAATTAAAAACAAAAGATTGATCTTTAATAACTAACTAGATATGCTTTTGTGTGCTGCACAAATCTTCATAAAATACTATATCATAAATAATTATATGGTGAAGTTATTTATAATGATGGCAACAAAATCATTGTACATTTAAATAGCTAATAGAATATAACAATTAAATCATCCATTTGTTTTTATTTCTCATATATGTATATATATATATATATATACACACATATATTTTGCTACTCACTTACCTAACCAAGGATGAGATTTGTTAATTTAAATTTTAAAAAATAAATCTAGATTAAAGTGAATATTTATAAGGAAAGTCATTTAAGGTAAAAAAATATATAATTGTAAATTAGATAGAATGTAACTATAGATATAATTCAAAAACTTTGCGCGAAAGTTACAAAACTTTTATATATTACATTTGACTTATTTGAGTTTTTAACTTTGAAATTTAAGTAAATAGTAATCAATCCAAAAGGAAAAAATTTGAAAAAAAAAGAAGCAATGGAAGACAACAACATAAACTGACCAATCAAAATATATGATATCATGGGGTTATGGAGGAAGAGAAAATTCCCTTGATCAATTGTCTCACCATTATAAAAATGCTTAAAAAAATAAAATACCTCAAATAATAAATTATTTACATCAATTAGAATAATAGATCATTACTATTTTAATAAATGGAATTAATTCTTTAATTATTAAGGCTCTATGATTATAATTGAATCGCATTACTATTACATTATCTTTTACCGTACCTCATCTATTTCATAGTTTATGACTTGTAATTTTTTTAATTTTATTTTTCAATAAAAAATTATTTTACTAAAAGTCAGAGTATTAATTAACGTTATACTATAAGTTATATTTTTTTGCTATTTTTTATAATTTATAACTAAATTAAAATATTAATGAAAGATATTATAATATAATAATATTAATTAATGTCAATATTATATTCTAAAATCTCATAATTTTTTTATATGCATACACCTTAGATATGTATTAATCAATAATATATGTCTAATGGCCATTTAGCGGCCTCATCACCTCAACTTTAAACAACAATGTTCAACATCTAAATTAAAATTCAAAATTATCTAACATACGTATATTAGTACGGTAATTTCTTTTTTATTAATAAATAAGTAGTGAAAACTAAAAAATAAATACAAACTAAAAGGAAATTACGGCACAAAAAATATAATATTTTTTAATTATAAAAAATAATGATAGTAGTAATAATCATGATAATATCAATAATAAATTTATGGTACTTTTTGTGCCATAATTTTTTTTTGTTTTGTATTGTTTATAGTTTAAAACATTAGTGTACTGATACAAATATTTTTGAATGAATTTGGATTTTACTCCAAGTTTTAAACTTGAGTGTGTAGCATTATTGATAATAAGGAGCCAAATATATATTTTTCAAAATATAAAAAAAAATAAGAAAATTTTCATATCCCAATTATTAGAGGCTAGTAACATTTTTTTAATTAGGCTAATATCGTTAATGATATATTTGGCACAACTAGTTGGAAATTTGGGTGGAAAAAATCGTTGCATCTTTACTATTAGTAGCATGATAGATCATGCTTGTTGTAGTGATGTAAAAATGATAAAATAGATATAACAATAATTTTCTGTAATGAAGTTGTAGGGCATGGAGTATGTGTTATTTTATAAAATATGTATTTTTCATCTAAAGTGTGTCTTATTATCACGTAAAATATGTATTATAAATAAAAAAAACACTTGGTATGCTTTAAGTTGTATATTCCTATTATATTAAAATATATATTTATAAAAGTATAATATTGTCTTAAAATATATGTATTGTAATATTAAAATATTAAAATATGTATATTACACCACGTTTGATAATGTGTATTATACTAGTGGAGAATTTTTATATTATAAAATGTGTAAAAGATGTGTATTAAATTATTTTTTAAAATGAAAAATTTGAAGCTAGAAAACCTGTTATGCAAAGCAAAGGCCTGTAAAATTAATAAAAAAAAAATATTTTTAGAGATGAAATAAGCTAAAATTAGGTAACATAGCCTTGTTATTTACATATCGACAGTTTAAGACTGCGCCCTTCGATTACGGGGGACACGACGAACAATATCTATCAGGAATTACGCACGTCATACCGTACGTATGTATATCGTCATTCATCAGTACATATATAGGATCAGTAATAGGCATACTACCTTCTAGAAGCTCTTTACCGATGGTACTTAAAGAATCTTACGGGCGATAGGCTAAGGCTAGTATTTCAGACCATGGGTTATTAATTTAAATTTAATCATCGGTGTAATTAATTACTGTGCGGAGCTAAATGTAAGTAATTAGTATAAATCTAATGTACTTGTCGGCTAACTGTGAGGCAGATGATATGGGTACCGTATAGATAGGGACTAGGGAGGTTGCTTAAGCAGGACGACCCTTTGAGTTCGATACTAGTAGGCAGCGATGGTAAAAACGAGGAAAAAAAATTGTAATAGCCTGATATTGTTGACCTGTAGATGTGTGCCCATAATGTGTGACATAAAGCGGTGATTAATATAATTCGTATGCGAGTCTCATCATCGATCACGACGATCAGTTAAGTCGTTGTTGATGTGGAGGTCTTTGTCAGTATAGAGGAGGGCAGGTTTTTTGTAAGGCGTGTTAGACTGAAATTAGAATCTTTAAGACATTGACATCCTTTTTTTATTTATATATATATATATATATAATAATAATAATAATAACCGGGCCTAGCTAGTAAGTATTATTCAATCATTTGTCACTTTAACAGGTTGGTAATTGCACACTCGCGCCTTTTGTTAATTATCCATGGATAATTGCATATGGTACTACTAAGTAGGGCCGTCCAAACATGTAGACATGATTTCTACAAATCCCTAATGTCTTATGTAACTCGTAAGCTATGGTACTAATAATGGTAGACTAGAGTAAATAGTTAATAATTTCAAACCATCTCATCGTATCCTATGGTTATATAAGTTAATTATGCATTGATGTAAGTTAATATATACACCATGAACTAACATATTACTGCACCTTCTACCATCACCTATACTATTATTTATATTCCGATTGTCGCCGCCGTTCCTTTTCTTTTTCTTTCTTTAATTCACCGCCGTCACCACTGATAAACCAATTATTTTTTTTTACATATTTTTCATGAACTTTGTAGTAGTTTATGTCTCTTCCTACTGTTCTATTAGTAGTTGTTTTTCATAGATTTACACAAAAATGCATAAATTTAAAGACGTGGAGCAAGGATTCAAAACAAGGATTACCTATATGTAGAAGACATTGAAGAAAGATGAACCGACTCCACACGCATATGGTACAAGGAAGACCATGGAGTAGAAGAAAGAACAAAAAGAACACAATTTGTACAAGAGGTACCACCTGTGCATGAGCTAGTGCACAAGCCCAACACAGTTGTGCACCAATCAAGGTAGCACAACAACAAAAAGCTGAAGAGGAGGAAGCTGCACGATTTTCCCGTGCAAGCATGGCATGGTCGTGCAACGTATATTATTCACCCAACAGGAGAGACTTGGTTGCAGGGTTTGCTTGTGCAAGCCAGACACGGCTGTGTAGCAAACAATTATCCCATTTTAAATTCACAATCTGATCCTCTCTAAGGCAGACATTCTTGATTGAAAATTTTGATGTCGTTAGACTCTCTTTTTCTCTCTTTTCTAAAATAATAATAATAATAAATCCATGAATGTAACTTTGATTTCCTCACTCAAATATTAGTTTTAGTTTCAACTATTTTACATACTCTTGACAATAGATTCAATGCTTTTAATCTACAATTTATCTCTTTATCCTTCTATTGCTAATTATTTATGTCTGTTGTTATTTATGTTCCTCTATTTCATTTCTTACATATTACTGCAATTATGAGTAAGTAAACATCTTTATTAGGATTAGATATAGACTAAATGTTTAGTTAATGATAAATTAGTTTAGTTTCTGTTTCAATTACTTGAATTCTTGAATTCAATTGTTAGTTCTTCATTTTATGGTTGAGTTGTTTGATCACCACTTTGACTAAACATACGTATTTAATCGAAGAATTGAAAAGTGAAGATTAATTATCGGAAATCTAACAATTGAACTGTAACATCCCACAATTTACTACGGAAAAATTTTATTTTAGTAAAAGTGTAATTAGATACTTAGGTGTTATTGTCATATTCGGTATAAGTCTAATTTACCATACAATTCTTACATCGAATATAAGACCAAAGATCTCAAATATAAAATATGATAAATAGAGAATGATAAAATTTTCCATAAAACTTAAAATTACATTTGGAGATAACTCCGAGTACACAATAAATAAAAATACAACCAAAAGGGATCAATTATATTTAAGAGTCCAAAAAGCTTTCCAGATAAAACTATTTATAAGATAACATCAAATCTATGATCAAACCCTAAGATATAAAAATCATTCCTCTATAGGTAGATCATCAAAAGTAGAGAAATCATATATGCATTCCTTAATGACCTATAAGACAAATTCTGGGTTGTCTGCTCGTGAAAATGAGTAACATCTATGAAAAGGATGATTAGTACGCTATATACTAAGTAAAGTAACAATACAGTCATATTAAGGGTATATAAATATATAAGTTCATATGGAATAATAATCATACACATTGATATAACATGGAATGATGCAAAAGGTGATCTGAACTAGAGTTTTATTATTAGGAATAATCACAATCCATTTTCGTAATTACTTTAAGGACCCTACTATTCTTAATGTGGAGAAATGGATTGAAACACCTCCCAGGACAAAATGATCCTGGCCACTAATTTCATCCAGTGGAACACACTAAACACCTTCTAGAGCAACACACTCTTATCTATTATTCTCATCCGGTGGAACGGACTAAACGACTCAATCCTGAATCATGTGATCTTTTACTTTAGGTAATTAATGCTTTATTAAAATATTTTTTATCCTGATGTTATCATGTAGACATAAATATAAATATGCAAGGAACATAAAATAGTCTTAACATATGTATATAAGACACATAAAACACAATCCAGATGATGATTTAAAGACATTCCTTAAGGAAAAAGATCATAATTCCCCTATTAAACCTTAATTTCAAAAAAATAAGCATAAATTCTTCAACAATACTCATCTAACCACCAAATTTAGTATATTATCCTAAAATAAAATTATGAGCAACATGTTCGAAAATGAAGGTTTGACTCTAACGTCTTACATATATGATAACGAACATTCCCCTAGGGTAACTATTCTCCATTCAAGTCATTTTCTTATTTTATTTGACTTATGCTACTCATGATTACCCCAATTATTCCATGTAACATACTTAGCACATCTTAACCAATATCTCATTAAAATACCAAAGATTCAATATTTAACCCATATTAACCAAAATACTCTTATTTTACCTAAACCTAAATACCTTAAAGTCACAGTTTAGATGACTTGTATCCTACTCAACCACCATTTGATCATGTAACTTATGAAATAATTTATAAAACCCTCAGTATTTATCATGCCATTATTATTTTTCACATTATCATGAAATGTCCCAAATACCCTTAAGATATCCATGATATCTAAATTTCCACAAAACCCTAAAATAACATTATTATTTTTCTGACCTTCAACTTATTACATTACCATAAAACTAGACCATATTCATTACCCAATTTTCATACTTTATCAACTCCATAGATCAGGGGTCTGGTTGAGATAGTATTTTGGCAATGGTGATGTTAGTATAGTGAAGACAATAGTGACTAACTCATGATAACCCATAACAAACCATGGGTTAAATTATACTAACACACCTTAGATTATAATGTGTCATGGGTTAACCCACATGAATCCTTGAAAAATAATAACCCAGGGTAACCCATGTAAACTCGTGTAAAATAATAGCGTGACCCATTTAATCCATAATCCTATTTTCATGGGTTAACTTATATAAATCATGGCTAACCGAACCTATTAAACACCCTTAGTAGTAAGGTTATTATCTATTATTCCCAAATCATATCCACAAATATTGTTTAATATGTGGAATTAATAGCATTTGATTACTAAACTATAATCAAATCATTACTTCATTTTTGGTGGTGTAATCCATTATATTTACAAGAATTTCAAATTTGACCAAGCTACACTTGATCACATTTTAATGTAAATTATTTTGGAACAAATATAAAAGTACCTATTATGAAACAAATCATAATGGAGTTTGGGTTTGCGATAACTATCTTCCAATGGGTAATGGGAGGTGTATATGCTAAATGAACTCGTGGTATTGATATCTTTTGTTGATTTGGTCAACAAATAACTATATAGCATTCTTTAAAAAAATTTAAACAGTAGACCTTAGTTTTTCATGTTAAATCCTTTACAGAATTAGTTTTTGGTCTGATGAAGTAGAATGATGTATTTTTTTTCACATTTTAAAAATCCTTGGTCAATCATGGTGCCTCCCATGATGCAAGCCTTGCCTTTATAAAATCTCTCTATCTAATTTCTTATAATTTTGTTTCATTTCCTACTACACCTAATGATTTTAAGTTTTCATTTCTTAGAGTGAGTTAGGACTTGAAGTTTGAATAAGAATTAGAAGCATAAAGTAGAGTTCAATTTTTTTTTGTATTATCTAAGTAATCTATATTAAGAATTATTTGACCTTATATAAATTAGGTGTGATAATTATCCCAATTGAGTTTTTAGTGTAATTAGATATGAATGTTAGTATTTTATGGGATGTGAAGGTGGCAATCAGATTGGATTCCGGTCAGATCATTTGCGAATTAATTTTCTAGATAGGTTCGGGAAGTTGTGGATTAGTTTGGGTCTCTGTAGATTAGGGTCATATCTAGATAATTTTTTAGGTATGGTTGAGTTTGGGTTGAACTAGCTTAGTTTTGGATTATTTTGGGTTAAATTAGCAAGTTGGGTCCTAGTGATTTTGGGTTAATTTGGCAAGTTGGTTTTGGGTCAAGCTAGCTCAAGTTTAGGTCATTTTGAGTTAGCTTGATGAGTTGGGTTGTTACAGGTTTTAATGGTTCAGGTTAGGTTTAGACCTATATAAGGTTATTTCGGGTTCAGGTCAACCTAGGTTAATGTAACGGCGCATGATGAGTTAGGATCGAGATACTTTGATTTGGATTATTTCATGCTTGAGTCAATTTGGGTTAATTTATTAGTTTGAGTTGATTTCAAGTCAAGTCATAACTCACATCATTATCGGATCAAGTGATGGATTTAGTCAGAGTTACTTTGGATAATTGATAACTTTATGCTTGGGTCATTTCAAGTTCAAGTCAATTTATCAAGTCAGGTCAGATCACTTAACTCACTTTGAGTTTAAATCTTTTATTAACTTAGGTTTGGTTTAGTTATTGTAAATTTATTTTATCTCTAATCAACTTATCAATTATAGTTGAGTTCAAATTGGGTTACATCTAGCTTAGAATTACTTAGTTTTCAAGTTAGCTTAAATATGGCTATGTTATGTAGGTTTGGAGTATTTTAAATTACAAGCTAATAACCCAATGATCATTTTATATGACTTGTATTTATTTCGGTTTTCTAGTTAGGTTGAATTTGACACAATGCACACTTCAAACCCAACTATATCTGTTTAATTTCTCTTCAACATTTTTTACATACTAATATGTTAAAAATGAGATATATTATTTATAAGTGCAATTTATAAATAAAAATAAATAACAATTTTTTAATTATTTACTAATTCATAATTTAATTTCAATATACACCTAATGTAGGGTGCTCATACCATGGTTAGGTATTTTTAAATAAATCGGAGTATAATAGTTCAAATCTTTGATTACTTAAAAAAATATTATTTGATAAAATAAAGGTAATCATAAAATTATTATATAATATATAATTATCATTCATTACATCATAAATACTAAAGACAATCATAATATAAGTATTAAAATTAAATAAAATAAGAATATTAGATTAGTTTTATTTTCACAAGTAAATAATAAAGATATTTTTAGAATTTAACAATTAAAAAATCATGATTCAATCTAATAAATAAATACATTAAAAAACTAAAAACTATCTATAAAATTCAAATTGATAATTAAAAGATCGCTACATTATTCAATAAAATATCTATATTTATTATTTTAAAGGAAAAAGAAATATTATTTCTTTTACATAGAACTTATATACTTCGTTAACTGATATACATAAAGTTAAAATTATTTCATAAAGAAATATTATATTTACCATTGTTGTATTTGGATGCTTGCTTATTATTTTTCATATTTTTTATTTGATTTTTTAGTCAATAATATTTGTTATTTTATTGGAATTAAATGTCCCATGTAACGGCATTCTAGAAATAAGTGTTAGACATATTCCACCTGGCTATAAAAATGCAAATCTCAACCAAAGCAATCAAGATTTTATGCATAAAATTGTTTGTTACTAACCTCTTGTGAGTTGATAACCAAAGAGAAAACTTACACTTTGGACACCACTAAGGTTTGATCTTTAAATTTTTTCATATCTTATTGTAAATAACATGGATAATGTAAGTTCCATTGAGGGCACATGAAGCCAAAATAGGTAACAACTCTCCTCAAAGTTGAAAAATACGCCTTCTTATCTAAGATGCAGAGGCAGGTAGTTGAGCATAGGAGATATCCTCCGCTCATAAGTAACGAGCATGCACCCACTATATCCAAAGATTTTCCTCCATTGTAATATTCCAGAAGTGTTTTCCAAGTGCAGCTACATTCCATCATTCGATCTCAAGTATACCTAAGCCTCCCTCCTTCTTTATCAAGCAACACATTGCCTAAGAGACAAGTGACTTATGAGAGCTATCATCTTTCCCCTGACAAAAGAAATTACGACAAATATCATTACTTTCCTGGACCAAAATTCTTTAAAAGCAACACAGTTTGGATCTAAAACATTTTTATTCTGAAAAGCACAGTATTAATGAATTGTAGTTGTCCTACATAAGATAGTATTTTGGAGGACTAATGATGCACCTCTCAAGTAAATTTTTTCAACAAGGGATTCCATTTGATGAGTTTTGAGATGAGAATCTGATACTGGTAAGCCTAGGTATTTAAAATGAGAGGCCTCTATTTGAAAAGATAACTTAGTTGCAAGCTCTTTGCACATAGTGGGAGGCATACCACCGCAAAATAATGTATTTTATATAGGTAATGTATTTTATATAGGATAATTTTCTGCAAAGGAAAGATTCACAATGCTTAGTCAATTACATTAAGGATGACCTCTAAAATTTGGATTATACCACAATTGCTTACACATCCTACTAAAGTACTCTATGGCAATAAAGAAATGGTAAGGGGACATTAGGTCCTTTCATCAAAGCCTACATTTACTTGGAAAAGGAGGAAGATTGCTTCCATTTAAAGAAATAGAGTATGAAACTCCCTTTACACAAGCCATAATTACCTTAACATAATGGAGAAGGAAGCCCAAACCAAGCATAACATGTTTCAAAAAATCCTAGCTTAATGAATCACAAGCTTTCTTTAAATCACTTTTCATCATACTCTGTGGGGAGACATGCTTATATCCACAATGCCTTAACAGATCATGAGAAATTAAAATATTCTCACCAATAGGGCATCCTTAGATGAAGGCCGACTAAGAGAAATCAACAATATCCAGTAAAATAGGTTGTAATCTCTTAGTTACTACTTTGGTTAATGTTTTATATAAAACCGTGTAGAAGACAATGGGGTTGAAATCTATCACCCTTTCAACATTAGGAATTTTAAGGAGAAGGGAAATCTTAGTATAGTTTAGGAATTTCAGGACTTCAACCTAACAAAATACCTGATTAACCATTTTTCAAACATAATCTCTTAACACTTGCCAAGTTTTTTCTTTTTTGTAAAAAACGGGTGTCGTATAACCATCAAGACCTAGCTCTTTGGTTTCCCTAATAGAAAATAAGGTATATTTAGCCTCATCTTTGGAAATCGATCAAAGAAATTCCCTTCTCATATCCTCAATTACTGGCGGACCTTCTTGAGTAACTACATGATAAATTTTTGGTGACGGTGATGGAGCCAAGCCTAGGATCCCAACATAGAACTCTTTGAGTTAGTTGTAAATATCCTCATAATCTTGTATCCACTTTTCGTATTCACCTTTGATTTGATGGATTTGACTATGATTTTGCTTTGCCTTTATGCTTGCAAAGAAATATTGGTGATTAGCATCACCTATGTTCAATTAGTGAACCACAAACTTCCACTTAAGAAACAACTCTTTATAATCTAAGAGGAAGTCATATTTCTTCCATTATTCATGATCCCAAAGCTGAAGGTCTTAATAGGTCGCTGTGCTAGGATGAGTTTGATAGCAATGAGATGTTGTTGGTGCATCTTCACACAGCCTATAATGTCATGATTTTTTTTATTTAATTCCTTGAGTTGGGGTTTTAGAAAAGCAATCCCATTTTTAATCCGAGAAACAAGGGTATAATCACTAAGTTGAACCTAAAATTCCTAAACACTAGGAAGGAAGCTCAAATCCTTACACCACATATTATAGAACTTGAAAAAATTCTTTGTGATATTGAACTGATTATTATGTGACAAAATCAACACACAATGATCCGAGAAGGTTAAGGAGTTGAACATGACTGCAAAACTAGTGAAAGATTGAAACAACAAGTCATTCCCTATAACTCATTCAAGTTTAATCATTATTCTATTATCTTCCACATGGTTATTACTCCACATGAAAGACTAGCCAATGTAGGAAATATCATGCATGGATAACTCTTGCATGCAATCACATGCCTCATACATGTCTTAGACCTTCACATTCAATCCCTGAAACTTCTTTTAGTGGATAAGTACCACATTAAGGTCTCGCATTAATGCCCAAGGAACATTATTCTTATTAATAACCAGGAGTTGAAATAGTTGCTTTTTTCCATTGTCCGTATTCAGTGCATAGATAAAAATAAGCAAAAAGTCATTTTGAGTTTATAAGTTAACAACCCTTATTTACATCCTCTAGTTACATGTAACAATAGTATCAATTTACCACTTATTTGCGTCCCAACAACACTATATTCTACCATTCTTATGATGCCCATAATAATTAAGATAGCCCTAATCAGGGTAAATTCTATAAACTATCTATATTTTCTTGGGTTATTTTACACGAGTCTCTAACATGCCAAAAGGGGAAACATCATTATCACCAGTCCATATTTTGACATCATTTTGTTTGTGAGGTTTATTCAAACCTCACACATTCACAATTGCGATCATCATTAAGAAAGAGGGTTGGGGGATGGTTCTTATCCTTATTCTCAGTTAATAAAACCCCATGAAAATTAGATGTCATCACTAGCTGAGGCTTATGAAATATGCCATGTTCATCCAATGATGTTAATACATAAACCGTATTAAATGTGCATAGTTCTTGCATAATATAATCCATCCAATGATATTTATGTTGGGGTTCTTAGACCCTTCTAGGATGGTCCACTCCCTGTGCCTCATATTTGTGTTTCTTTGGTTGGCTAGAGCTAGTGTTGGGGGGGACTTTTCTATCCACTCTTCACCCAAACCTACTTCGAATGCTATGGAGGAGAACATTCATAGCGGGGAACTTTATTTTGGGACAAGCATGCAATAACTGTCACCACATCACATTAAAGATAGTATGTTGGGTGCCCTTTATAATGAATTTGGTGTTCCATCACTTCCCAATCCAAATCCTCCAACTCTATATTATCGACAAATCTCTTTGTGACATCAACCTCAACCAATAACCTTACACAAGAGATCCATCCACCTAAAAGAGTGATTTCATCTATTTAAAAGGGCTCGTCAATAGCATTAGTAATGCACCTTAGTGAATCAAGGTCCCAATATTCTAGAGGTAAATTAGGCAACTTAACCCAAAGAGATAAGAATTGGAATATCTCCCAAACAAACTTGAACTTTTAACCCATCTTTTGAGGATCAGAGGCTGGTTCATGAATGTCCTACAAACATAGGATTTGATCTTCTCCCGATCTAGTAAATTTTGAAATTTAAAAATAAAAAATATATTATACTGCATGAAGACATTAGGTGTTTCAACGTCCTTCAATTGTGATTTCACAAAGGGTAGGACTTAAGACATGGAAGGACGTAATTTGATTACATACCCCACAAGTAATCCTTCATTTATCATCATTCACATCAACTTGGGGTTTATTTAACTTTATACACCATTTGTTCCAACTAATGTGGAAGGAAAATAAGTTGGGGTGCCCCATCAATAGTACTGTTTTCTCCACAACTTTGTCTCGCTGCAAAGAGGAGTTGATTTTAGGTCTTAGATTGCCGATTGTAGGGTTCATAGATTCACGAGGAGGTACGGTATCTTATTTCATTTCTAGTGGTGGATCAATCCATTTTCCCTTGATAAGGGAAGCAATGGTTGGTTTTAAAAATGCATACAAAGAAGAGGCTCCCTAGTTAATCTCCTCCGTGGTTGTAGAACTTGAGAGAATAGATATGCTAGGAGCACTAGTAGTCTGCACGGGGGTAGAAGGCTAGAAGCGATAAAACCTAGTAGGTGACCTTGCAGAGGGCATCCTCTGAGTTTGAGCCATCGAAGAACAAGATGCTAGGAAGGTTAAGAGAGATAACTTTTTTGATAGATATGTTCTCTTTTCTTATTCAATAATAATAATAATAATAATAATAATAATAATAATAATAATAATAATAATAATAATAATAGTTTGCTAAGGAAGATGTTGGAGAATTTATCTTCTATTATTAGGTTGTGTATTTATATTCTTATTGAATAATTTCACTAATGCATAAATTTTTATTTTATGTAATCAAAACAATTTGAATAATAGGTCACTAATTACTATACATGGATGATGGAAATAAAAGAACAATGTTATTCCACACCATGTGTGACATATAATATATTAATTTGGTACAACAATTGACTAGTGGAGTAATATTAGTGATCATATATATGAGTTCATTTAACATTATAGGATGTGTTCCATGTGTATATTTACAAATTTTGAGCTTGTAGAACTAGTCAGGTAAAGAAGATAAGGATATTAAAAAGCTGTCTAATATGCACACTGACTACCAAAATTAATCAAACTCATTAATCTTGTAAGTAAGAATTAAGTTTGACTTCATGTAAGTATGTAATGAAAAATGCGTTCTTAACAGCTACTTATTTATTACTATGTCTTTTTGATGTGGTATTTGTGTGCAAAATGATTGGTAAAATTATTTTTTCGTTATTAAGTAAGGATGTATAGGGTAAAAGTAAGAAAAATAAGTAAAATTTATTTAAAAATATATATTTTTTTAAAAGCTTCAAGTGAATAATAAGCATGTATACTTTTTTATTATTATCATAACTTGTTTATATCAAATTTGGTCTGGTCAGACTAGGTTGATATTGGGGCACGTTGCTTTCAGAATTATAGGTGAAAACTAGAACATATAAGTCAGGTTTAAGCTAGACTAAAATCACTTCTACTTTGTAATTAGATCATGTTTGGATTTGAGTTAGGAGTCTTTTAAATTTGGGTCTAATTCAGGTAACAATGATTTGGGTAGGGTTTATGGCTAATAAAGTCATTTTGCGTCAGGAGAATATCAGGTTTGATCCTGACCCATTGAGATTCTTCATATTTAGGTTTTTAGGTCTACATGCTTTGGGTCAGATTAGGTTGATTTGGGTATACAATCTCTAGGTCGTATTGGGTTTTAGTTAGGCTTATTCAATTTAAAATTTGTATGAACATTTATCGTTAATAATTTAATATGTTGAATAAATTTAATTTTGTGATTTGTTATAATTGTAATGCTTATTATAGTAATTATTATCTTAATATATGTAATTATAACAAATTGTTATCATAAAATATGTTGTAATAATAATAAGTTATTATGATTGGCAATATCATTATAGTTATTGTTATAAACATAATTATAAATATTATATATATATATAAGTATTATTATTATTATTATTATTATTATTATTATTATTATTATGATTGTTATAGTGAATATAATTATCAGTTTTATTATAGTTAATAATACTTAATCTTATCATATTTAGAAATATAATAAAAATCATTATTTTTATTAGAAACACAATAATAATCATTATTATTATTATTAGAGATAAGCATATGAATTTCTTTATTGTCATTATAGTAATATATGTTATAATAATTATATTTACAATTAAAAATTGTATATTTGTTATAATAATTCTGTGATCTAATATGATTAGTGTTAATAAAGTGAGGAGATTATAGTATTTTTAGTTTTGTTTTATTTGTTGATTTACGAGTTACATATTATTTTTTACATAAAAATTTATTACTAATATGGTTTATTAATATTTATGTAGCAACTTCTATGAGGTAAAAATTTACATTTTTCATAATATTTTAAAAATTAAACCAAAGATTGACCTGGTGTACGAGGTTTGACCAGTCCAATCACAATTCAATTGAAAGTTAGCACTAATTTGAGTCAATACACCTCTAGTCCAACCTTCGGTTCCATCATATTTGAATTTTTGTTCTACAAGTTAAATAACAACTTTAAGTTTGTACAGGGATAAAAATCACTTCAAACTTATTTATTTATTTATTTATTTTTGGTTGGCACATAAATTCAAATACTAGTTGTTTTTGTACAGGGAGATATTTCGATAATTGGTATGTCCAATTTTTTATGCCATTATTTATAAATTAAATTTTACATTATTTTTTATCAAGTTTGGAATTACATTTAGGTATGAGTTGGATCATTTCGAGTTGGGTAAATTTTAGTCAAATCTATATCAGGTTTCTAACAAAAAATGGGTCAGGTCTAGTTGTTTTCTAATTGGATTATTTTAGTTTGGATCATTGAGGTATAGGTCATTATTGGGTTAACTAAATTCAAATTATTTTTGTATCAGTTTAGGTTGTTTTAGGTTTTAGACCGAAATTAGGTTTTAAGTATTTTGGGTTCAAATTAGATTTCGGGTTGGGTTATTCAAGTTAGATCATTAAAGTTAGGTTTTCTTTGCCAATTTTAATTAGTGTTGAGCAAATAATTCAAAATCCAAAAATCAAATCTGGTATCCAAAAAATTTGATCCAACATTTATGATATACACTCTAGTTTTAGCTAAAAGGATATCTAACATTTACAATATATGGTATTTTAAGAGATTATTTGATCCAATAAAATATCAAAAATTTTATTGATTATTTCAACAATGCATCATAATATTATATTTTTGTAGTCTTAAGCTTTTTAAATTTATTAAATTGTATATTTTAAACTTTTATAATAATATTTTCATACTTTGTTTTAGATAAAATAAGACACTTATATGAGTATAAATATAAATACCAACTGATATATGAGATTTATTTTTTAAAATATTATCGCAAAAGTTATTAAAATTGATAAATAAATAAAAATATTTTCATATGGATATTGGATATATCTGCATCCAGTCCATATTTGTTTTGTATTTTTAAGATATCCGATAAAAATTAAGAAGCGGATATCTAAAAAAAATATCCAAACGAATACGTATATCCAATTTTTCACAACCATAGTTCTAATCGTGTTAGGCTGATGTCAAATTTTAGGTTAATTTGTTTCACAAGTAGAGTATGGTTGGGTTTCGGTTGGATCTATTATTGTCGGGTCATATCAATTTTAAGTTGGGTTAATAAGTTTCTCGAATCTTTTAGGGCTAGATTTCATGCAAACCTATTTGGGTTGGGTGGATTGAGACTATTTTTGCTAGCTTTAGATGTGGGTGTGGTTGATGATGATAGTTTTTTTTGGGCGGAGAATCATAAACATTGGTCTTGGATTTTTGGTGGGGTTGGTCTAATCTTTTCATCCATTAGGCTTGTAAAATTATGAATCCATTGTATCCCCAAAGCCTAAATGATTTTCTAGTGGTATCTTTTAAGATGTCCATCACCCTCATTTTAGACTAAATGAAGGCTTTGAGCCTAGACCTAAAGCCATATCCTAGCCTATCCTATTTTCTCCTCTCATTGTATTTCATTGAATTCTAAATATCCACTTTGAAATCTCATTTTTAATCTCTCTCTTCACCTTTCCTTTTTTTGCTCTTATGTTCTAATTCTTAAGAGTCATTATTTTTGTTTATCCCCCTTGTCTTCTTCATCAATGCTTTTCCAACTTCTCCATTTTCCCAATGAGAATTAATATCAAGCTACAAAATCTGAGGTCACTTTAATTATTTTCTTATCCTTTTAAGATCCTTATCCCTCTCATTTTATTTTATTTTTTTGTAATTCTCTACCCTAGGATTAGACTTATGCATATATTTTAAGGGGCCCTTAATAGGGACGTATTGAAGATTATTTATAAAATTGAGAGGTTAGGCCAATTTTTTGCTAAATCATTAAATTTCACCACTCATTTTATAATATTGTTTCAAACCTGAAGGAAAAAAATACATTCAACCAGCCCATTTGGCAAAATTGAGTACAATTTTACTACTTATGTCTTTTTCAACAAGTATCAGAGTAGAAGGTTGCCTGATTGGCATTTGAAAAGGCAATTTCTGTTCCATTCCTATTCCATTAATCGAATCCACTCCTATTCCATTCATCCTTCGATTTCAATTTCGTCCAATAATCTGTGTTTATATATATTATGATAATAGGAAGATCATCGGTGCATACATGGTGGAGGCCAAAAGGGATGACATATCGCAATCCCATTTAACGTAACTAGCTTTGCACTAGATTTTCCTCCTTTTCAATTTTAACTTTCTGTCCTTAGATTTTTCACTTGTATCACCCAAGCCCCACTCTACCCATGAGTAGTTACTTGTAATGATTTCAAGATTGATAACTGAACCCATAGATCAAAACAAGCCCTTTCCAACATGTTTTTCCCCCACTCTCATGCTACCTGAAAAATTTTCTTAGAATTCACCCATCATTTAACTACTCTAAGTTAAGCATACTTAACTATGGAGCTTCTAGTAACGTATTTATTAAAAGGAAGGCGCACCTTGGTGATATAAGTAGTCATATCAATTCTATTAAGCCTTCAACATCTATCACATAATTTAGGGTATCACATATAACCCAACTCGAAGAACAACATGGGGTATTGCATCACATGTGTATACTACTGTAGTGTAAGGTGAAATTTTATCACCCTTGATATATAATGACGGTGGTGTGTCTTTCTTGATCTTATTTCTATATGTCACTATGTTTTCCTCTTTTGTCTTTCTTTCATGTATTAAATCTTTATTGTGGAAACAAGTTGTGAGTAACTTGTTTGGGAATATAGTTTGTTTGCTCTAATATGTTTTCATTAACATCTTTATATTTTTTTCCCCTTATTTCTTCTTAGCTACTTGAAATCAAACCCAACTTGGTTCCGAATCAATCTTCACTTGGACACATTTTGTGTGATATTTGGGCGACTTAGCAAGTCAACTTGATAGGCTATTACCGAGGATACTTTCTTACCTTGTGGAGTGCTTTGCTAGCTATTTTGGTTTTTTCATAAGGTTGCGTAATAGGGTTAAAACCTTTTAAATTTTATTTTGATTCAAGTCTCTAATTCTTAATCACTTTCCTCGTTTTCTTTGTTTATTTTACATGATATCATTCTATTTAGCTATTACCTTTAAATTTCTTACTTGTTGTATTTTCATTTTCCTTTTTCTTACTTATTATGTGTCTTATGTGGTATGATTAGTCGCATGTGTTAAGTAATTTGTTAATTATTTTGTTGATGATTAATTGGTGCAGTATTTCCATGCTAATTAGAATTAAAAATAGACTTTCCATTTATTTGGCCTCTACTTAGTAAGTAACGAAAGATAGGTGTTAATTTATCAGTTTAACACTATGGAAACATATAAACACGTGCTTAGAGGTGAGATTTGTAACAACCATTGTGTTGATGATAATGTTGACCAACCTAGAAATAACAATCATCAACTAAAAGATTACATTGAATCGGTGAGTAATGGTCACCTTCTTTTCAATAATATCGGACCCAATTCCAAACAACATAAGAACTTGGTTCAAGCATAAGATTCCCCAATTCCAAGGCAATAATTACCCTAACATTTATCTAAAATGAAAACTCAAGATCAAACTATTTTTTATTTCCATGGATATAATGATGATAAAAAGATTAAGTTGGTTGTGGTAATATTTACTTATTCTGCTAGCTCTTGGTGGTGTATACTAGCCTAGGAAAGAGAATGATCTGGTGAACCACTTATTACCTCTTGAAATAAATTTAAGGTTATCAGTTGATGTCGTTTTGATCATTTACCTTATCATTGTGAGTTAAATCAACAAATTCAATTCCTCAAACAAGGTTCTAAAACTATTGATGAATACTATAAAGAAATGGAAAGGTACCTTATTAAGCTTAATATTGATAAGGATTGGGAAAAGCCACCATGGCCTGATTCCTTAGGGGTTTTAATCCTAAAATTTTCAATCTTGTTGAACTATTGTAACATCCCAAATTTTAATACTAAAAAAGTTCATTTTTAATAGAAGTATAATACCGCAATAGTTGGGTGCTACCGCCATAGTTGACATACGTCTTACTTACTATATCATCCCTACATCAATTACAAGATAAAACAATTAGAACATAAAAAAACATAAAAAGAAAATGAGAGAAACTTCATGAAATTAAATACGAGTTTGGATATTAATGTTGAGTACAATATCTAAAAATAAAAAAAAGGATACCATGGAACTAAGAGTCTAAAAAGCTATATGGGTAAAAGCTAATATTTTGATAATATGACTCTACGTTCAAATCCTGATACATAAAATCACTCCTCCACACAACGAGCATCATAAGTAGCAAAATCATATAATGGGTCCTCGTTGACCTACATAAAATCATGCGGGTTGTCTAATCGTAGGAATGAGCAATATCCATAAAAAGAATGACTAATATACTATGTATTAAGTAAGGTAACTATACAATCAAGAAAGGATACAAAGAATTATATAATTTCATATCAAAGTATAAGTATGCATGCATGATACATAAAATAATGTACAATAAATACTAATTTCAGATCTCTTTATTCAATATAACACATTCCATTCTTTTATTTACGTTGAGTTTAAGGACCCCAGTATTATTAATTCAGTGGAATTAACTGAAACACCTCCTGGGGAAAAACGCACTTGGCTGCTATTACTAAGCTAGTGTAACGGAATCTACACCTCTTAGGGAAACATGCTTCTGACCACTATTCTTAAATCAATGAAATGGTCTGAAGCACCTCTTAGGGAAAAACGCTCATTACTATTATCGTCCAGTGGAACAGACTCCTACACCTTGGTCCTGACTCACACAATCTTCCACTTTTAAGTGATTAATATCTTAATCATTTGTTACTTACCTCAAAATAATATTATCACTCACGTTAAAATTAAGGGCTCTACTATTCTTAATCTAGTAAAATAGACTGAAATATCTCCTACGACAAAACACACCCAACCACTATTATTATCTGGTGGAACAGACACATAAAATACCTTGACTCAACTCACGTGATCTTTCACTTCAAATGATTAATATCTTATTCATAATTGGTTATATCAATATCATAATGCAAGAATCATATAGATATACATAACATATAATCAAAAACACATACAACATGACCATATAGGTTATCAAGGCAGTCCTCAATAATTAGAACCATAATATCTGTACGAAATCCTAATTTCACATTATAAGTATAACTTATTCTATATTGATCATGTATCAACAAAATTTACCACATATTGCTCAAATATTAGTTTCATCAATATATCCAAAAATCAAGTTCTAACTCCAATGTCTTACACATGCGATAACAATCCTATCTCAAGAGTTACTAGTCACACTCCCTATAAAACTCTAATTTCACAAGTTAGGTATAACTTTTTCCAAAAGAATCATATAATCACCAAATTAAATATACATTTATAAAATATCAATATAAACAACATATATTAAATTCAAGGTCTAACTTTGATATTTTACACATGTGATAATAACTTCACTCTTAGAGTTACTATTCCTAATTTAAGCCATTTTCTCATCTTATTTGGGGTTAGGCCATTCATAATTACTCTATAAATTTCAAATGATATTATTAGCATATTTTAACCCATTTAACACATTAAAATACCAAAATTTCCATATTAAATTTATATTGATCAAAATACCATTAAGGATAATCAAACATCTTTATTTCACAAAAACCATATATGTCTGATGCCATTATTTCCAAATCCTAAACTTATTAAACCACCATAAATATTAGTTATAAACATTTCACCCTTACCATACTTTTTCAACCCACATTATAATACTATATATTATGCTTATTTACTTATGGCTTACAACATAAGAATTATTGCATAAGCACATATTTTCTCATTCTTACTCTCTTTCCGCCATATAATCCACATTATCATATCATAACATTAAAAACGTGAATTTAAAAACACAATAATAAAAACATGATAATACATAAATCATACATAACATTTAGCACAAAAATCCTAACCATGACTTGCATCATTATTGAAAAGGGCACCGATCTCTAACCACGTATATCCTATTCCACCTCCTCCAGAGCATTCATAAAATCATCTAAGAGAAAAATAATAAACCACTATTATAATTTAAGGATATAACAAAGGAAATTAGAAGATAACGTATAGTGAAATAAGGAGAAAAAACTAAACCAAACCAAGGTAAGGCTTTGGTGGAAACTTGTGCCAAAATGGAGGGAGAAACGGTTGAATTTGCCAAAGCTTGGGGGTAGCAATGGAAGTTTTTAGCATTTTTAAGGGGTATAGAATGGAATAAAGGGTCGGTGATCAAAGAGAGGGAACATAATTAAGTGATAAAAGGGTTGAGGTTAGCTTTAGTGGTTTCACCAAAGGGAAATGGAGGGCTTCAGTGGAAATGGTCAAAGGGTTTGAGGATGCTTCTATGGTTTTGGCCAAAGGGAATTGAGGTGTGGATAAGTGGTTTTGACCATTGTTTGGGGAGGGAATAGCAATAACATCTTGTGCAAGGGAGGGAGGTGTGGTGGAGAGTTATGTTGATTGATTGTTGTGGTGTTTTTTATGGCGGTAAGAAGGAGGAAGGGAAGGAAAGAAAGGCTTCGATTGGTGTTGTTATTCTTCAACAAAAAATAGAGGGAGGAATGGAGGTTGTTGAGGCATTAAATGTGACAAGTCTGTGATTAATACACACACACACACACACACATACATGTAGGAAGAGAGGGAGATGAGGAGTGAGGCACGATTAAGCAAGATTTTTCAACCAAACATATCTTACAAAATGTACGAGAAGATGTTGTGATGATGAGTGTAGGGTGTAGGTCAAGGAATCATAGTAGAGGGGATATGGTCAGGGAAAGAAGTGTTTCACACAAGCCAAAAGAGAAGAAGGGAAAAGGAAGTCAGGCAGGAGGGAAAGAAAAACAAAAAGGAAAGAAGGAGAAGAAGAAGAAAAAATAAATTAAGTTTAGTTTTATAATTATATTTAGGTTAAAATAATTTAGATTAGGTTATTAATATAAATTATTTATCAATCATTCAGGGTTAGGTTAATGTTAAAAAATATTAATAACCCAGAATAAAGATTAGAATTAGGTTAAGATTTAAGATTAAAAAATTAGGATAAAGTAAAAATATCAAATTTTTAAAATTAGAATTGGATTAAGATATTAATTGCTCGAGATTAATATTAGCTAAAAGTTGGGGGTGTTACAACTATATCCTTATATTGAAATGGATTAAGTCTTATTAAGGAAGGCTAAAAATAATTAATAATTCTTATAACCTAAAATAGGAATTGATTATAGAAAAAACATTATTTTCCTAAGACTCATGAGTTTTCTTATTACAAACCTCCAAAACACTCAAGGTTTGACTGTATATTCTCTAAAAACCCCTTCTCATGTACCTTCAAATAGAAAGAAGCAATTTATTGGTGGAACTAGTAAGTGGTCCTTGTAGGTTTGTCTAATATTTCAAATGTCTAGGTTATGGTCATATTTTTTCCCGGTGTCCTAACAAAAGGGGCATGATGATGAAGAATGGTGAGATTGCGTTTGGTATTATGGATGAGAATGAAACCAAGTTTGAGGAAACTATTTATTAATTTGATGAGGAAGTTGAGTTACCCATTATTAGATAATTAGTTATACAAGTGGTTCACCTGTAATTTTAGGATTAACCTTCATCTTGAATAAAGTGATAATTCGTTTCTCACTTGTAGTTATGTTAAGGGCATAAATATTATCCTAATAATTGATAATAGAATTTGGGTCGATGTGGCCAGCATAAAGTTGGTGCACGAATTAAATCTTCTCATCATTCAATCACTCTAGTTCATGTGCCCTTTAGTGGTTGAGAAAATGAAAGGAAGTTAAGGTAAATAAGCAGTTCCTCTTGAATATCAAGATTGGAATATATAAAGATGAGGTCCTTTGAAACGTGGTGCACATGTGTGTAAGTCATGTCCTCATAGGTTTTTCTTAAAACTTGGATAGAAAGGTCATTCACAATGGTTTCAAAACAGATACACAGTTCATAAAGATGATAAATATTACATCTTAACTCTACTCCTCCCTAAACAAGCTAAAGAAGATAAAATCAAATTGAAGGTTGATTTTGATCATAGAAACAATATGTTACAATTTAGTACTAATGTCATCAACCCTTTAGAGAAGGATAATAGTAACATACTTGCTATTTTCCTTGTCGCATACCTTTTCAAAAGACATGCATGTCTGCATTTTAGTGTACAAGGACTATCTTGAGTCATCCTTTCATCATATAAATTCACTCCCTGTAGATGTTCAAAATCTCATTTTTGAATTTTCTAAATTATTTCCCAAATAAATACCTAATGTTCTTCCTCCTCTTTAAAACACTAAGTACCAAATCGACTTCATTCTTGGTGTTATCATTACTAATTCTCCACCTTATATATGTAGTCTAAAGTACGAAAAAGAATTGAAAAGGCATGTTACTAAATTGCTACATAAGGGTTATATTAGGAGAAACATAAGTCCTTGTAATTTCATCGGTCTCTTGGCCTTGAAAAAAGATTTAGAATAGTCTTGTGTGCATTACTATGTTATGAAAAAAATCACTATTAAATATTGCTATCCCATTTCTTAATTGGATGATATGCTTGACCAAATGAATGATAGTGTCATTTTTTTTAGGTTGACCTTAAGAGTGGTTGCCGCCAAATTCATTTGAAACTAGGTGGTGAGTTGAAGACTAAACCAACTTTAACTTTTATGAGTGGTTTGTTATGCTTTTTAGGCTACCTTATGCCCCTAACACGATTAATGAATCATATTTTACATGATTTTATTAGCAATTTATGTTTTTTATGACATTATTATATACAACTGGTGCTATAATAATCAAGGAATATATCTAAGAAGCATGCCCAACGTGCTTATAAACGTGAATACTTGTATGCCAATTCTTCAAATCATAGCTTATATCTTGAAAGTGTAGTGTTATTTGGATTCATAGTAAGCCAAGATGTTCTTAGAGTGGATGAGGAAAAAGTTAATGCTTTCAAAGCTATACCCATACTTAAGAATGTATCTTAGATTTGATGTTCTAAAAGGTGTGTGAATTATATCGATGATTTGATCCTCACTTTATAACCATAGCTTCTCCTCTTGCTAGATTAGTTTAAAATGTAACACCCACATGTTTCACTACTAAAAAAAATTGTTTTGAAAACCTTACGGAAGTGGGAAAATACTAAACAGCTAGGAATACAAGACCTAAAAAAGAATAGGCATCAGTCGTTCGTTCCATGATATGTACAAGACTAAGAACCAACCAACCAAAACCAAACTAGAGTGTGCCAAAACACATTATATAGATATTAAAAGAAAATTTTCTAAATATAGGACATCAAAGGTCCACAAATGTTCAAATACACGAAGGAAAATTTAGCAAAAGTATAAGATTTCAAATTACATAAACAAAAGTAAGGTGTATCCCTAAACTCTAGTCCATCAAGGTCCACACAAAAGTCTTTGGGTGTCCACGCTATTATAATTCATGCCCAACACGAGTTTGGCCTACTACTTACCATCCTCAAAAACCTCTACATGTCCCTCTACTCATGGGAACAAATAGGTGATCGAGCAAACAGGCACATCAGTATGCTTTGTACCGAATAAGCTAAGTTACCTCCTCAATGGAGTCACCAACACATAAGATTCTAGCATAATAGAAAGATCATACTAACATAGGTCATGCATATTTCATATAAACATAATACATTCTCTATCATGGTTATATCATGCATAGGAAGCTCAAACCATACATGACTCATTATGCTTGAAAATATAACACAACGTCATAGATGATAACAAGCAATCTACTAAGTAGAAGGTTATGATGAAGGCTTCATTCATCCATGCACATAATTTCACCCTAGGTTATTTTTCCACTTACCTAATCCGTTGGCTCATTTATTTATAAGCCATTATTTCTTTTACTGATCTTTTATTTTATTTTTTATTTTTCTCTTTAGCCACACTCTTATTCCAAATTCTTATCCAAATACTTATTCCAATTCTTATCGAGTGATGTACTTTACACCACCCCATGGTCTTACATACCATGGAAGTCTATCAAAACCAAAGGACATAAAGTCGGATAGAAGTCAAGTAACCACCAATGGACATAAGTCCAAGTAAAATCTATGTAACTACCAATGGACATAAGTCTAGGCCGAATCCAAAACCACCTAGGACCAGACCATTTAGTATCAATACCCTATAGTACATCATCAATGTCTAAAGTAGGTAAGGCACCATGATCTACTAGGATCCCGCCAGAAGGCAAAGCCTAAAGGCACCAATAATGCCTGAAGGCAAACTAACCCCCAGTAGCTAATCGAGGGTTGGGTAATCCAGACCCATACACAAATCAATAATATTTTGATTTAAGTGATTAATATGTTATTCTCGATGTTATATAATCATATAAGGCCCATAAAATATGCAAGCAAGGTATTCACAGAACTGTTCCATCTTAACCTTTGCCATTCTCCAACCATGTGTGGGATTTCTATCAATGCTTAACCAAGAATAATCAATCCTTCAAATTAGTCTATTTTAAGATAATAATTTAGATTATATTGCCCTTCTTAAGTCATAAAATACTTATTTGGGTTTTCCTATTATGGCCTTTACAACATTCATTGAGTATGCCCTGAATTATAATCCATTTAATCCATCCATTAGGTTTTCATTCCATGTCAATAGATGTATTTCACTCATTAAAGAATCATATAGCAAAATTAGGCATAATCTCGAAGCATATCCAGGTCGAAAGGTTAAAATCACATAATCTAGCTGAACTAGTCTATCGGTTTGGCCTAACTAGTTGATCGATTGAGCCAGTGTGTGAATTAGTTATTTAGTTTGAACCAGCTAGTCGATCAATTTGGCTCAACCAAACCCAAGGTTCCCTCAAACCAGTCAATCATTTTGGCCAAACCAATCGACTATTTTGAGACCACTCAATCGGTTCTGCCAAACCAGTTGATGGGTTTAACTAGAGAGAAAACCAAGGTCACCATAGACCTACCGATCAATTACCTTTGGCCAACCAGTTGACTATTCTAAGGAACAGTCAATCGGTCTGATAGAACTAGTTGATTAGTTTACCTCTAAAAAAATATAGAACTGACATTTTTCGTGCAAATCCTCCTAAAAAATCCTACCACATCTAAACCAAAACATATCATAGCATTATACCGATACTTTATCAGCTCATAAATTGGAACGTGATTCACAATTAATCAAATTGACCCTAATTTTCCCTAAAAACATGCCCTTTTCTCAAAATTCACCAATTACTCAAAATACATAAATGTAAAACCAAATTCTCATACACACCTATACAATTAGGATCATAAAGAATATACCACATCACATGCTTAACTGGATTACATTTTAGAATTAAAAATGACTTACTTATTACAAGAAAAACTTTTCCACAGATAGGGAAAACTCAACATGGTAGATTTTCAACTTCTAAACCTTAAAACAGAAAGCAAAAGCTTTAGAAAACCGGTGACTAATTTCATACATCATAATTCAAATTAAGAGAAAATGAGCTTCCCAAACCTAAGAGAAAAACATAGGAAATTTATGCTAAAAGAGAGACTCAACTTTCCCCGAAATCTAACTCCCCTTGCTTAAACATAAAAAAGAATGAGCTAGAAAAAGGATCAATAGAGTGGAAAGGAACCATAATTAAGATTGGCTTAGGGGAAAAAAGAATACAGGGCTAGAGAGATTGAGTATTGTGGAGGTTGAAAGAAATATGAGAGAAAGGAGTGATTAGAACTATTTATAGCCAACGAATTAGAATAAGAACAAGTGTGATTATGCTCAGTTTGAAAACCCTAATTACTGCCATTTGAATTTGGGTTGAATGGGTGGAGTTCGTTAAAGATAGGATGATCTCTCTTCTAGAGCTAAAATGGTGATTTCTTGAGAATGTAAGTCATATTCCCCCAAAATATGCCAAACACAAGAGAAGAAATGAATGATCAACATGAGAAGCAATCTCCCAGATAAGTAGAGGCGGTCTGAAAATCAAAGTAATGATTGCAAAGCATGCAGAGGAGAGAGGTGGAAGAAGAAAAGGCTGAGAATGAGATTATCCTCTCCCTCAATTGTCTAAATCAAACCCTCAAATCAATTTGAGGCAAAATATTAAGCCAAATGGATGATAAAGAAGGTTAAGAATCTCTAAATAATATCTTTGAATAAGATTATCAAGGTTCCATTTAGGTATAAAATTTTTTTCTTAAAAAAAATTAAGTTTTGAAAATATACTCAGCTCAATAAACTAGCCGATCAGTTTTTCCTACCAGTCGATTGTTCTATCGAACAATCGATTAGTTCAGTTGAGAAAAACCCTTTAGCTGAAATAACGAACCATTCAGTCGATTTATAGAACTAGTTGATTGGTTTGCCTAAAAACTCATTTTATTTAATTTCCAAAGCTTATTTGAATCCAACTTTTCCTCAAACTCAATTATAGTTCCAAATCAAAATCAATCATTAGCATATTTTAATAAAAGTCATAACTTCTCATTCAAAAAATTTTACAAAAAGATGGGGTATTACAAAAATTTCCATAGATTTTAGATGGAGACACATCTAATAAAAGGCAGTTGAACTATTGAAAGAGAATCTTATTAATGCTTCAATGTTAGCATTACCTAACTTTGAAAATGTCTTTGAATTTGATTGTAATGACTCAGGTCAGTATAAGTGTTCTTTTATCTCAAGATGGGCAACCCATTGCCTATTTAGTGAGAAAGATAAAGAGATCACATTGAAATACTAAACCTGTGAAAATAGGGGTATGCTCTTGTTAGGTGTTTGAAAAATTAGCAACACTACCTTTGGTCTAAGCAATTTATCACTCACACTTACCATCAAGCCTTGAGTTATTTAATCTCACAAAATAAGTTGAACATAAGGCACATCAATTTCATTGAGTTTATTGAGACCCTTTTCCTACATTGTCAGACACAAGAAGAGGGAGATAACAAGGTAGTTGATTCTTTAAGAAGGAACGCATACTCATAGCCAATGATGATTTTTGGCATATTAGCCTAGTCCTCCCGCACTTTGAGCTCAGAGAGGTATTGTAACATTCCAAAATTTATAGCTAAATTTTTTTAATTTATGAAGAAGCGAAACATAAAAATAATTAGGCGGTATCATCATACCTAATACAAGTTCAATTTACTATACCATTCTCGTATCAAGTATAAGGCAAAACATAATAACAATTTAAATAAAATAAAGAGAAAACAAGGGGAATTCCATGAAATAAATATAAAGGTTTGGAGATAAACTCCAGGTCCAAAGCTAATCAAAATACTTAAAAATATAAAGGTTTTATGGAAAAACCTAGCAAAGCATAAAATTTATCAACTTCTCATAAATTAAAAAAAAATTATAAAAGCGTGATTTTTACCAAATAATACATGGATGTAAAATTAAGATAAAGCCTAGCATGATTGCTAGCATAAAATACAAAAATCATGCAAATCAACACATAAACACACAAAAATGCCCTAATATGGAGATATATATATATTCCTTATTGAGCCTATTCCTGTCTCTTAGCACAAAAATACTTCAAGGCTCCTTCTTTTACCCTTTGATCACCTAAAATAATAAAAACAACAATTAGACAAATATAAAGAGAAAGGAAAGGGTTAGAAGAGAAGAGGGATGATCAAAAGAGGTGAGAATTACCCTTAGTGTTTTAGAAATGAGAGCTTAGGAAATCTTCACCAATCTATAACACTAACTCTCTTTTTCTTTAGGGAAAGCACCAAAGAACTAAAATTAAGGTTTTAGAAGTAAGAAGATAAAGGAAAATGAATAGGAAAATGGGTATGTGCCTTAGCATTAAGGAGAAAATACCAACACAACTAAGAATAAGCAAAAGAGGAGAGATGAGAGAGTAATGTTGAAGGAAAAAAGTGGCTAAGTTTAAAAATATCAACCAAGAAAAATGAACCCCTTATAGTTGTCAAAAAAGGTAAGAGAGGGGGAAAATTGATGGGACGGTTGCTTGCAGTCAATAGGATTGATGGGCGTGATTTACATAGGTGAAAGAGAGTGTAAGAGAGTAAGTGAATGGTGATGAAGGTGATTATAGTTAGATTTTTTATTTAATGAGAAATAACCATTTGGGATATGATCATAGGGTGTGGGGAAGTCAAATTTTTGAATCCTACATGCCCAAGAAATTCAATAATGATTAAAAATAGTTTAGGTAATGTAAAAAGTCCAAAAAATAGAAAAAATAATCAAACAATTCCCTAAAATCATGAAAAATTAGGGAAATGTGAGGAATTCAATTTTTGAATCAAAATATATAGAAATATTAGGCATAAGAATTTCTTTTTGGTCAAAATAAAATAAAAAAAAATTAGAATAATGAAAGTCGCATAGTTTAGTCGACCGAAATAGTATGGTGGTCAACCACCTGTGGCCCTATATGATAGAATTTTGGAGCTACTGCCTGGTCAACTATTGGGAACCTAAATTGTAAACTAGGGTTTTGAAAGGTAAAAATAAATGTTTGAGAGGTATGGTTAAAGTGTTCAATTAAGGTTTAAGGGTTAAAGAGGAAATTAGGAGGTTAATCACCTAGAAATCAAGATTAGAAAATTTAGGGTATTGCAGGTATATTCCAATGAACTCCTCTAAGCCTAAATTATTTTACAAATGATTTGTTTTAAAATATCTCTTTCCCTCTTTTTTGAATGAACCGGAACTTTGAGGTTAGATCCAAATTTGCGACCAAACCCTTCTCATTTTCTCCTTTTCCTATTTTTCATTAAACCATGAAGATCCACTTTTAAATCTTTCTCTTCATCTTTCATTTGCATTGCCTATGTTATTTTTCTTTCTTTATCTTACATGACTTGTGTTCTTTTTCCTTTTTGTTCATTCATGACTTAAGAGTTTTTCTCTTTGTTGATTCTTTTCATCTTCTCCATCAATTCTCTTCCACCCTTATTTACTTTCCCAGAGAGAATTAATTTCTAGTTATTAAGTCTAAGGCCACATTATTTATTTTATATTCATTATCCCTCCCTTTTTTCTATGATTCTCTCCCTAGGATTAGTCTTATATATGTTGTAAGGAGGCTTTGAATATGGACCTTTTATAGATTATCTATAAATTTGAGAGGTTAAGCCAATATTCTGCTAAAATTTTGAAGTTTAATGTTTGATTTCTAAGATTAACTCAAACTCAATGGATACGAGTGCGTCTTGCAACCCCACTTGGTGGAATCAAGTAGAATTTTTCTTTATGGGTCATTTTCACCTACTAGTCACTAGTGTGTTTTTCGTAGACAAATGCTTAACACTAAAATTTTGTGTGTGTGTGTGTGTTATGAGTAGAAGAGAGTTAAATAGTTAATCACCTTTTTTCTCATCGTAAATATGAAAGCACTTTGTCATGAATGTTGTGAATGGCGGGGCATCAATTAATCAAAAATGCCTAAAAATGTTGGTGAAGCTTACCTCTTCCAGACATATGATTCTGAAGGTAAGTTCTTACAATAATTGTGGTCTTTCCTTTTTTACATGGTAATTCTGGTTGTATGACAATTAAAAAATAATAATTGTTTTTATGATAATAAGAATTATATGATATATAAAATTAAAATTAAAAATTGGTTTCTTAATAGTAAATCTAATCGAAACTCCACATCCTTCTTGGTTAAATTGAAGTTTTTTCATTGAGGACTGAGGTAGTAACTTTCCTCTCAACCCATGAAAATTAGTCTTCAACTTGCACACGAGTAGAAACTTGATGGATAGCTAAGAAAAAATCCATGGGCAACCAAGGTCAACTTGACAAGCCTCCCTAACCCCTTGATGGGTGAAGATATGAGTGCAGTTAAATTGTGTTACGAGATTTTTTGTATTTTTCCTTATTTTTTTATTGAGTTTGAGTATTTATTGATAAGGATAAGAATTCTTAGCTATTCTAATACTAGTTGTTGTAACTAATTATTTGATTACTTTCATACTTATCTTAGGTTGTTAATTGTAGTCAAAATAGTTCCTATTATTACTCAAAATTGTATCTAGATATATTGTACATCAGATCTTATGAAACGTATGAATAATATCATTCATCTACATTTATTGGGTTCCTGGATGAGATTTATCTAGTAATTTCCTTCTTAATGGGCAATGCTCTTAAGTGAGGTGTTTTGAGTTAGTATTTGTTTTTCCTTTTTCTTGTGTTTTCCTTGTGCTATGTGGGCACCAAACTTGATTTATCAAAAAAAGTACACATTACATACAATTTTATTCGTCATCAGTTCAACTAAACGTTATCACTTATCTTTGTTTAGGGTCTAATGCATATATGTGTGTGTGTGTGCCACTCTCTTACATATAGCTTTATATGGCATGCATGTTATTGATCTCTATAATAATTTTTTATTATCCCTTATGTGACACATAAGTTTTCATAAAACTTTCAAATAATATATATATATATATATATATATATTATCTCAACTTACTAAGTATCTTCAAATAATTTAATTAATATTAATTGTACATACTTAAAAGTAGAGGTGGCAAACAAATCACACATTTTGGGTTTAGATCGGGTTAAAATCATATTGCTATGCAATTAATATGGGTTCAGGTCTAATTCACGTAACGGTAATTTGTGTTTGGTTTGTATTAGATAGCGTCATTTTGAGTCATGAGAATATTGGGTTAGGAATGGGTATGACCCATCGTGTTTCTTTGGGTTTGAGTTCTATTTTGGTCTATAGATTCCAAATCGAATAAGGTTTAAGCTAAGTTAATTCAATTTATAATTTATATTGGCATTAATTGTTATTAATTTAATATAATCAATAAATTAAATTTTATGATTTATTATTGTAATGCTTATTATAGTAATTTTTATCATAACATATGTAATGATATAACAAATTGTTATCATAAAACATGCAATAATAATAATAATAAAATATTATCATTATTAGTATTATTATTATTATAGTTAATGTTATAAATATAATTATAATTATTATTATATGGATAAGTATAATGATTGTTAAAATAATTATAGTTATCATGTTAATTATAATTAGTATTTTTATAATAATAATAATAATAATAATGGTTATTATTATCATCTTTAGAAATATAATAATCATTATTATTAGTAGAAATACAAATATAAATTTTACTATTGTTATTATAATAATATATATGATAATTATTATATTTAAAATTTTAATTTTTATGTTTATTATAATTAAAATTGTAATAATGATAATAATAATAATAATAATAATTTATATGATCTCATCTGATCGATGCTAATACGATTCTAAAATAAAGTGAGGAGAATAGAGTCTTACTAATTATATTTTATTTGTTGTTATATAGATTGAATATTTTTATTTACATAAAATTTTATTAATAAGATAGTTTATTGATATTTATGTATCAATTTATATGCAATAAAATGTTATCTTTGTGACTTAAAATTGACTTTAGTTTGGATTAAGTTTGAAATTATGTTTGGGTATGGATCGGGTTTGAGTCAGGTCATTTCGGGTGGATTAAATTCGGGTCGGATCATTATCGAATTTTATTTAGATATGGGTCAAGTTTCAGTTTATTTTTTTTAGGTTGGATTATTTCAGATATGGATCAATATTGAGTTGGCTTACCTCGGCCGAATTTGGATTGATTTGTATTATTTTAGATTTTCGAATTGAAATTAGATTAAATATTTCAGGGCCATATCATATTTTGGATCACGTCAGTCAAATCGGGTCAACTTTATCCGGTGTACTTAAAAGTATATGTATATATATCACTTATGTCAATACATACATACATACATGTGCGTATGTATCATTCATGTTTTCCATAATTAATTTGACAAACATAGCTTATAGTTTACTTGATTTACACGTCTTCATACGCATGTACCTTTTTTTTTTGGTCCAATATGTTCGGCCACTCTTTCGGAGCTAATGATGTTGAACTCGTTAGACTTTTATACATATGATTAAGGAACAATTCTGGATATGAATTGTATTTTGTATTGATTCATTGTATAATAAGAGTCCTATTTGTGGAATAATCTAAGTGCAATTGAAACGTGAAGAAGAACTTGTACATGTGAGAGAGATTTGTTTAAATAATATTCGTATTTATCTTTTGATATTTTGTAATAAAAATTAACGATAGATATAAAAATTTAAAAGTATTATGAAACACTTTTTGCTTATAAAATATAAGAATTGCATCTTGGATTCTTTGTTGATAAGAAAAAAAAATTATTAACCAACAAGGTAAGCTTACCAACATGTTAATTACTATTATATTAATTAACTGCAACTTGGAATAATTGGTTGCTATATCGTGAGGTAAACTGATTATTACATATATCATATATGGGCAATGCATCTACAACTACAACAAAGGGGAAAAAAGAACCTTTCAAAAGTTTAACCAAGGAAAAAATAGTGAAAGAAAAAAAGTGATGAAGGATTGATAACATGCTGAAGGAACTCGTCAAAAGAAAACTTTTGGTAGTTGCGGCCCCAATAACTCTCTTGTTTGAATGTCATGCTTTGTTTTCAACTTTTAAAAGTTACTGGTCTAGTCCAACGAAATATATGGGTTAATTTGAATTAGCAAACTACTCCCTTTTATAGTTTCATTGCCTACATGATTGCATGACTTGACTTTATATGCTAATATATCAAACAATGATACGCAAAGGACATTGCCTTTTCTTTTCCTAGTTTTGTGTAAAACTCGTTTTTCTTTTACATAGTGCTCGTACGAAAATAACAGGATTGTAAAATATATTAAAAAAAATTATATTTATAAATAGTCTATTGAGAAATAACAAAAATATTTTTGGAAAATATCAATATTAATCCAAACAAGAACTTAAAATTAGTGTGTTTCTAGCAAAAGAAAAAAAAAACTTCTAATTCAAATAGACTATATGTTTCTTTGGATGATTGTTTTAGGTTTAAACAATAGTTTTAAACCGAAGATTTTTAAAATTGTGCTAGTTTTGGCAGCTTTCTTTTCTAAATAAAGTAAAACAACCGACAATAACTACTATCTACCGGTAATTACTACTCCTGAAGCATGTAAAATATAAAGATATCACTTTTTCTCTTATTATTCCTGTACCAATAGAATGCTATTAATATTTTAGTGATTACAAATATGTTCTTCTTCAAACAAAACAATTAATTGACTATTACTTTTTTTTCTATTCATATGTGATCTATCACATTTTCAATAATTGAAAGATATCCATTCATTATTACAATTTACTATAGGTTATTGTTCAATCAAAATTTTATATATTTAATATGCATTATTTTATCTTATTTTTAGTTCAATGGATTATTTCCTACAAAATCATAATATGTCTGTGTGTGTGTGTGCAGTGAAAATATACAAATATTAGTGAAAACTAATAACTGACACTATCATTTGAAAAAACTACCTATAGTAGATGGTAGAAATTACTCTTAGTAGATAGATAAAACTATTGGAAGTATCTCAGAAAACTATAGCATTTGAGTACTAGAAAAAATAAGAAGTTAACATTTTTATAAATATTGTGTATTTATATTTGAAGTTTGAAAATAATTCACAATAGGTAGTGAAAAATATTCTCAGTGTATGGAAAAACTATTGTAAATCTCTCAGAAACTATAATATGCAAGTGGTATAAAATAATAGTAATATTTTTTGTAAATATTAAGTATTTATGTTTTAAGTTAGGAAAATACCTACCGTAGGTGGTGGTGGAAACTAACTTTAATGGATAGAGAAAAGAACTATAAGTAGTTCAAGATATTTTGATAGTTTTTTAGTTTTTACTATAAATGGTGGTTCTAACTAGAAATGTTATATATATATATAATCATAAAAATTGCTAGTTACAATTTTCTTATCCACAAATATGCATATGAAATATACCAAAGGTATGAAACATTGTCCCATGAGAACTTTCATTATGGTGAACATTAAGAAATTATCATAATATCACTAATTTATTCTAACGAAGGCTAATTTCTAGAACAATTTTAATTAGTCAAACTCTTAAAAGTACCAACAACCAACATATGTATATGCTTTTAATTAATTAATTACGATGAAAAATAAGTATATGTGATGGAAAAAGAAAAGAAAACAACTTAATTGCAAACTAGGGCACACTTTTATGATCGGTGGTAGGCATAGGATGGTTTATTAGCATCTTTTCCTTCTTCTTTTGGAGTCGATTGATTGATTGAAATTGAATTATGGTGAAGACTTTCATCAACTAACTAACCTCTACATAATGTTTGGTACCATTCGATGTTGACTCAAAAGTCAAAATCATCATCTACCTTGCTACATACCCATACTCCGATTGGAAAGTTTGCAATGGGTCAACAATCTCTGCAACACCATTGGATTGCTCATCATGGAGTGGTTATGAAGAGACAAAGTTTAGCTAGTTGCCTGTTATCCATTAGAAATAACAACTATTCGTTGTCATTATTCTTTGTATATCTTTTATTGCTTGTGGTTGTGGTATGTAGCACACTAGCACTAGCATAGAGGTGCTGGTTAGGCTAGCTACAGTATTGAGGAGTCTTTTATTGCGGAGAGCCTATGACAGCATTTCTGTATTTTTATTTATTTATTTATTTATTTCGGGACTGAGTTTTAGTAAATGATTGGCGACCTTCTCAAAATCCTTTCGTAGAAGTTGAGGGAGAACACATATTATGATGCTAGCTATATAGAGTTAGGTTAGTTTATTAATAAATGTTACTCTTAATTATCAAGAAAATAATAATAAATAAATAAACAGCTGGCATTCCTTCCAACTCATCAGTCATCAATATATACACTGTCGTAAAACAATTACAACACTATGAATGAGAGTACCGCTCCAAATCAATATATTCATTCACCTACAAAATTTATTAATGGCTTAATCAAATTTAAATCGATTGATAAAAAAAAAATAAGATAATAGTATAAAGATTTGAACTCCACTCATTATTAGTTGGCTCGATAATAATTTGCATACATAATTATTGTTAGATCACAATTTACGTGGCATTTTTTTTTCTTGGATGGCTTTTATTTAGTTTTATTTTATACTTTATTTCCTCCTACTCTATAATTTTTTAGTCTCAATGAAGTTGATATATTGAAACGTAATTCAAGCAGGAGCAATACTAATTTTAATCAAGTTGATCCAAACTTGGCTTGAATTCGTTGAAAGTTTAATAAAGCTCGGTTCATTTATTAAATAAATGAGTAGAAAATAAAATTGTAATGAGACTCATTTGATAAATAAGCTAGTAGGAGAAAACATATGCTAAACTTGATTCTACTAATTTGTAGTATTATAATTTGAGTTGGTAAAAGTTGACTCGATCCGTCTTACCCGATTTAACTTGATAAATTTATCAACCTGACTCAAAATTGACCCAAATATAAGTGACTCAATTCGACCACAACCCATAACCCGCTATTAACCCAACCAATTATCAACCTTCCATGCTATCAGCCTAATCTAACTCTGCAAAACCAAATTTGATATTAACTAGTTATGATAATAATAATAATAAATACACATATCATATTATTGATTTAAAGTTTTTTAAAATATATTATTATTTAAATTTTACTTCTATTTCTTACTTTTATTATAAACATACTTATTCGTCAACATTAAAAAGTCATAATAATAACATATTATTAATCACTTACTTATATTAAGTTAAACTTAATGCCTAACTACGACGTTAATGAGTTAGATTGTTTTTAGTGGTTTATGTTTTATTTGACCCAAATCCAAAGTTATTTGATTTAGATTAACTCAACTCGAACCTAACTCGACCTATTAAAAACTAAAAAGACTTGATTCGTTAAGTTAACCCAAACCTAACCTATTAAATTAACTAGAACACAAAATCATCCAAATACGAGCTTGCTCGGACTAAACCCAACCCAATAGGGATGTAACCATAATGGATTTGGGGCAGGTACACCCATATCCATACCCGTCCTCGTATTCGTACCTGATAAGAAAAGTTCGTGCCCAAATTCGTATTTGTACCCTGAACGGATATCCACTAATACATCCATATCTGTATCTATTAAATGTCTGTTACTCGACAGATAATTTGTTTACCCATTAACCGATATTATCCAACGGATATAAAACCATTACCTAACGGATAAACTTATTCAGAATTAAGTCAAATAAAAATTTTAACCCTAATTTATACTATATTTATGTTAAAATTAAGAGTAAAAGGGTAATTATATATATGTATATATATATATGATAAATGGAAACGGATATGGATGAGGGTATGGGTACTGGTATTGGTACAAATATAGATACAAATACGCCCATATCCATATCCGTGCCTGAATTTAACGAGTATTTTTTCCATTATCTATATCCATTTATCCGTATCTATTTAAGTATTTGACGGATAAAATATATTAAGTTTCAGGTAAAATCTATCTTGTATATATCTCTACACCTGATCTAACCCGACCTTATCCGATAAATTAACCTAATACAATCTGGATCTACAACGACCTTAATCCAAACCTGACTCAAATAATAAGACTATGTGAAATGACCTAACCTTACCCGCAATCAACCTGTAAAGAAAAATGATAAGTTAATTTGATCTGATCCCGACCTGAGTTACACTTACACCTATACCCATGACGGTAAGTTATGGAGTAGATTTTATGCACGCGCTCTCTCTCTCTCTCTCTCTCTCATTATGATCATTCCTTCTCGTAGTCCTGTATAAGTAGAGTATAAAAAATTTGCTCACGTTGCAATATTTTAATTAATATTTTCTTGTACTTTAACATATATATATATATAAGGGAGCTAGTTACTTTAACTTATATAGGGAGCTCGTAGCTTTAACCGGTTCCAGATTAGGTTTGCAAATGTGAAAGAGCCTGCTTTAGACAAGATTCCATCGGGACCGAGTCACCGAGAGCGAGAGAGACAAGGAAGCATTAATCTGGTTTAAAATTCGAAATTCTACCCCACTCTGCTTTTGTAAAAGACAAAAACACGAGAGCCTAAATAAGGCTTTTAAATTTGAATCGCTTTTAAATTTTTATCAGTCTCACGTTTAATTTATACCGTTGCCTTGAAGTCGATTCCATCATTTCAACATTAAAAGAAAAACCCAACTCTTTTCATCCAACTTAGTCTATGTTTGGAACTACTTATCAAAATTAGTAATCCATGATAATTACTTATTTTGAAAAATTTTTAGGTAAAAAAATTTCTAAAATAAGTAATTTTTATTGATAACTTTTTATAAGTAATTCCAAACAAGTCATAATTATTCATTTGAGTTGATGCGATCTAGCATCATTTTTATAAAAATAATTAAATAAAGAAACTATTATTTTTGTGACAATTTACTATAACATACAATAAACAATAATAATTATTTAAGTGCATGTATACCATATAAAATTAAACAGATTAATTGGTTTTACCTTCTTTTCATCATTAACTACCAAAATAGAAGCTTTTGATGCATTGTTGAAGACAATAAAGGGCAGAGCCAAGGCTTCTTTATGGTATCTTCGTACACCACATAGCCCTGGCAATAGATTATTAACTATATCTATTTTTAAGGCATTAATCATATATTATATATGAATAATATCATAGCAAAAATTTAAGATGGTATAATGATTGAGTCAACATGTCTTGTGACCTGAAAGATTAGGGGTCGATTCCTATCTATATTTTTTTGTCTTTTTTTTTATCCAAAAAACATCGAGTTTTTTTTTCTTCTTCCATCTTACCCCTATCGGCCTCAACAATTGAATGTACCAGAGCCTTCTATCGGACTTCAACCCTCTTCTTTGACCCTCCTCTACACCTTAGACCTCTATTGCTTCAACGCATTTATGGGTACCACCACACTCCATCGCCGACATCGTTGTTGATTCTCTTTACACCTCATTGTCACACACAATGCACCTGCCCAACCTCCTTGTCGCTACTCTTTTGCAATGCAAAAATCAACTTCCTTGATTCCTCAAGTAAGATTTCATTTATGCTTTAGTTAGTTAATTTAGTAGTAATAAATTGAGAATAGTTAATTCAACTATGTCGAATTATATCCCAGTCTGTATAAACCCTAATTCACTAATTAATTTATTAAACCATAATTTACCAATTAGTTGGTCAATGGATTAAATTGTTTAATTTCTTAGTCATTGAATTAGTTCAGTGAATGCAAGATTTTATATTTAAGTGTAATGTATTGTTATCATTGATATTGCTTAAAAGCACTATTTTATACAGGGATATTATAAAATTCAAGTTATGGTTCTATGACTAGTGAGAACTATATGGCTTATATTGTTATTGTCAATGGTGTTATTATAAGAATAATAATGGCATGATTCATGCTTCAAAAACATAAATTATGTGTAAAATCATGCACCAACAAAATCTTAATCATGCAAACATTTCAATCACATGAAATATAATTATAATGTGGAATAACATTGTATATATATATATTGCATGCTTCTAGCCATTGATCTTTTGATTGCACCAGAATATTACAGTTTACTACTAAAATACAAAATGTGAATGGACGGTGCTTTGTCATTTCTCCTCTCACCGATGGTATGTGTTATCCTTTAAAGTGATGGGTTATAGGGACCCTTTTTCTTTATTTTCTCATTGAATTAATTGTATTTTCTAGAGGAAAATAATAATCATCAAATATCTCTTCTTTGGCTTTATATGTATATATGATTCTAAAGGAATGAGGGCATTTATGTTCAAAAATTTTAATACCCAAAGTGCACGGTACAACTCTCTTTTACATGTGGGTTTTAAAACCAACTTTTAATCATTTCATATTCAAATAATTAAGTAAATAACTAACCCAAAAAAAATTAAATTTAATTACCCTCTTTTCCATTATCATGTGTCAAGCACATGTTATTACATATATACTTATTTAATCCTAATTTTAACATCAAGAATTAGGGAAAGAGATAATTAGACTAGCATGCTAACATTAGTCCATAGTAAATAAACTTTATGGTGAAATTTTATTTAATTTAATATGGACCATACTTATGGTTTAGTATATTTATATTTGTAAAATATTTTATGCATAGAATAATATTTACATAATATAGAAAATATATTAACAACTATTACTATTAATTTACTTAGGGTTTATTACAACTAAGAGAAGAAATATAGACAACCTGCACTATATGTGGTAATTGGGTTTGGTGGGTCAGGTTATAGAGGGTTGAGTCATTCTCGAGTCATGTTGTTTGCATGTTATTTTTCTTTGTGGGTTAATTGTAGGTTGGATCGGATCATTTCAGGTCACCTTATTGTTATGATCGGATGGGTTAATATTCGAGACATTACAGATTCAGGAGTATTAGGTTAATTTATCGAAATTGGGTCGAGTCGAGTTTGGCTAGTTCGAGTTCGAATCGGGTCGGATTTAGGTTATTTTAGATTAGCTTGTAGGGTTAGAGTTAGGCCAAACAAGCTTGTATTCATGTGATTTCATATTCAAGTTAATTTAATAAGTCAGATTTTTATTAACTTGACGAATTGGGTCTTTTTAATTTTTGATAGGTCACATTAGGTTCGGACCGAGTTAATCCTTGATTGAATCACTTTGAATTTGTGTTAAATCGAACATTTACCACTAAAATTAATCTAACTCATTAACTTAGTAAGCCACCATTTAGTTTGATTTCATGTAAGCATTTAATTAATAATGTGTCATTAATTGATATTTTTTATTATTATGAATTTTTAATGTTGTATTCTTGCGTAAGAATTTTGGTAAAATTAAAATATTATTGGTGAATAAGTATGTTCATAATAAAAGTAAGAAAAATAAGTAAAATTTATATTACACTATATTTTTAAAAGTTTTAAATAAATAATAATATATGTGTAATTTTTTTATTATCATAACCGGTTAATATCAAATTTGATTTTGTCGAGTCGGATCTATTTAATAGTAGATCGAATTGATAGCGGATCAGGTTATGAGTTAGGTTTTGGTCAGGTCGAGTCGGATCAACTTTTATCACATCTAACCTGTACTAATACATAACTGTCTGAATTATCTTTTATGATTTATGGTTAGATCATTATTTATATCAAATCATCTTAGGATAATGTATGTGAATGATGAGTTGATATGGCCCAAAGGAAAAATATTATACACCTCAATTCTAAACCCAAACTAAAAACTATTTTTTTTTTATAAAAAATTTATACATATTAGTGATTTGATTTTATATTTTTATTAATAATTAAGTAATACAAAATGAAAGAAAAATATAGCACAAAAAATTGTAAATATTTTTTATTATTATAATAACAATAATAATAATGATTATAATAAAAATAATGCTTATGCTAAATGTTTTATATTGTTTATGCTATATTTTTCTTTTATAGTGTATTATTATTAGTTTATGTTACTTAATTATTAATAAACAATAAAACTAATGCACTAATATATATTTTTTTAAATAATAATAAACTTGGTCTGGGTTTAAAAATTAGACATACAGGATTACTGGACCCAACGGGTGGAACGGTACGGGCGTGACACGGATAGGATGGAAAATGTTTGATTTTTATAAATGCGTGTAAGAATTCAAAATTTTAAACTCACTTGACTTGGTCAGCCCTTGAGCATTCCGTATATTTTCCTTCACCGCCCATCATTTTCTTCTGAGAATGAAAGTGAACTTTGTGGGCGCAGCAAAACGAGGAAGTAAGAAAGGGGAACAAATGTGAACAGCATGTAAGTCCCCTGCTTTGGTCAAAAAAACAAAAGAAAGAAAAAAAGGAAACGCATTGCCGAGTTTCCACTAGAGAGGTCGCATTCTTTGAAGGGTGTCCACTTTATACCCTCCAAGAATAAAGAATCCTAAAGGGTTCATTTGAAATTGTTGAAGGAAATAGTAAACAAAATGATATATAATGACATTTTAGAATCTATACTTTATCCACACACACATATATATGCCTGAAACTATTTTACAATAGATTATTTATTAAGAATAATAAAAATAGTTTTGAAATTTACTAAAAATAATAATAAACCACAATAATTAAATAATAATATGACATTTGTCAAATAGAATTCATTCTTATTGGTGAGATTATAGTTATGTGCGGGAATCCTAGATATTATAGTTACTAGCTTACTAGGTGCGAATTCTCACTCTCTTAGTATTTGTAAAGGTTTTTTTTCATTATTATTATTATTCATGGAGATAACCTATGAAAATTGTTTTTGTTAAACCCATGGAAATTGTTTTTGTTAAAACCTTGATCCAAATTTTACAATTATACAATCTAAAAGTTACTAACCGGTTTCGAATTATAAGTAAAATCTTAAAATAGTAGAATTATGGTAGAGATTTACGATGTTAAGTAAAATCTTCAAATTCGACATATTAATTGTTTATTTTATCTATTGGCTAAAAATTTATTTTTCTTCTTATCCTTGCTATATTTTTTTCCCAACGCTAAACTTTAATCCTTATTATTTTTATGCATATAATATATTGAGCACTAACTAATATAAAAGACACACAAGCTACATATTAATATAACAACAAAATCGAGTATTGAATATATATATATACTTATGAAAGAATCCAAACTCAATATGTAAAGTAAAACAAATACATTAAAATTTATGATGTTATTTGTTTATTAATTTCTATTTATGTTATAATTATCATTTTTATTTTCTTTTATGGTGTTGTTAATCTTTTTTTCTTTTTTGCATTCTCCATTTACCAATTTTTTTCTTTATGCATATACTACCACTTAATTAACAATAGAAAGAGTTTAAGAATGTGCATTTTAGTTTTTATTTTAAACATAAACTATGAACTTTTTTAGTATATAAACATATCAGAGTTATATTTTTGTAACATTCATTGAATCTTACAATTCGATTCTACTAACCCCTATCAATTATAGGCAAATTTTCAATCTTGACTACTTTGGTAAAAATAAATATAAAACGGTGTATCTATAATCATTATCATTATAGAAGCATTACAATTAGGGATATAAACAAAATGAGTACACCCATTACCAAATTTGTATCTAGTAAAAAATCTGTATCTATACTTATATCCGAGAAAATATCCACTTATACATTTATATCAATACCCTTACTTAAACAAATATCTACGAACACATTTATATCCGTACCTGTTAAATATCCGTTACCTAATCAATAACTCGTTTATCCGTTAACGAATATTATCTAACGTGAAAGTCCATTATCTGACGGATAAATCTATTTAGAATTAAGATAAATGACAATTTTAATCTTAATATTATACTATATATTTTTTAAAATCAATGGTAAAGAGATAGTTATATATGGATAAATTTGTACAAATATGAACCCCACAGATATTTTCTTTCATCCTTCTTATCCATATTCATTAGATAAAAGCTACTAAATTTAAGATAAAATTTAATCCACTTATTTCCCTAACTACAATAGCAAAAGATTAAAAAAAATATTCAAATATGAGACATCTGATATCCTAATCTTAGCCACTAAACTCAAACCTCATAAATATTTGTATACCGTCATGGTTAAATTATTGCATCTATTACCTGTGTGGTGAATTGTAATTGTCCGTAAAATTTTCATATAAATAATTTAAAAAAAAAAATACATATTCTTTTGAATAATAATAATAATCATATTCTTTCGAGTAAATACATATTCTTTCAAACCAATTATACGCCCATGACGAGGAATTACCTTATTATTAATGGCTTATATGACATCCAATAAAAATGCAATGATTTATATTTGAATCTACACAATGATTTTGTGCGTATTCTTAAAGACGACTGACAAAATTAGATTGTCAAAGAATGCTCTGTTAGCATCTTACAGAGATGGACATGTAAAGTGTCGATTCGCTTATGGCCTACGGAATAGGGATACAAATAGATTGAGCAGATATCAAAAGCGTAATGATTTTCCTAATCTGTCGTTAGTCTTCGCTACTACTAATTGAGCAGAGCAGCAAAAGTGCTGCAGGCTTCTTTAATCATCATCCGTGGTACAAACTACAAAGCTTGCATGTACATACTCATCTTCAGCCTGAAGTTCAGACAAACACTTGTAGTTTTCACCCTGATAACTACGTTGGAACATAAATGGCCTACATGTACATAAATTGCCAGAGACAGTTCTCTAAGCCCATCGCTTCCTTGCGATGTACCCAACCTAGATCGTCAGTTTATGCTCCATAAGGTCAGCTAAGGTAATCTTTCCACAATTTCCGGTGTCAAGCTGATCAAACTTCCTGCACACCTGTAGGATGTCCTTCTCCGATACTTTCCCCATCTCTTTAAGTTTGTATATCACATACTCCGACTTGCTGCATTGGTTTTTGGTGGGGGGGGGGGGTTAAAAAAGAGTCAATATCCAGAAACAAATGGAATTTGGCAATGGTGGCATCCAACATAAACCGAGAAGTGCGGTAATGTAAGGAAAAAGCCCGTGAGTAGAAGCAAAAAACAGCCAGAAAGGAGTTTGGGGGGGGGGGGATCCTCCACACCGTGAACAAAGGGCTAGCTGTGGGGAAATTGTGACCTTAAAAAACAAACAAATAGGCATGCAAAAACTGTAATGCCAATTTTAAGCGATCGGTCGACAAGCTCTGATGGAATTTAATGGCACAGAAAACAAGTCATCACTGGAATAAGCATATTACACAAACGCAGGCTCAATAGCATTGTTACCACTTTACAACAAATACCATATCTTGAAACGTGACAACAACAATAAAAAAACTCACGTTCATTCGTCAAGACGCCCCCAAGTCACTTCATATTACAGAAGGCCCATTAAAATTCTTCCACGTAAATGACAAGCTAGAAAGTTATACGAATACACTGAACTTTTACCATAACGGAAAAAACACCCTAAATATCCTGTTCTGCATTTTCATTAGCTCAGCAAGATCAATACTTACTTGCTATAACCCCTCCACCAATGTCATATTATCATCAGGAATACTGCATATCACATTTTATATAGCTGAAAGCTTGCGCACAAGAAACATCAGTCACCTATAAATTCTTTAACAAAAGTAACCAAGTTGCAGTTACTGCATTTCAAAGAAGGAAAAAGAAAATTTTTAAGTTGTGTGGATTTCTTCAGGAATGCATGAAAAAATGAACGCATTTGCAAAGGTCATTACTCACATTCCTTTAGTTGTATTCAATTTTTCCTTAAGAAGGAACCAGCAATATGAGCTTTGCAGATGTGGTCATTTCTTTTATGCATCCCTGAAAAAATCCAAATGTTTTGTTTTCTCTCTTTGAAACACAATAATTACATTTGTTTTACCACCCCCACCCTCCCATTTACCCAAACACAATTCCATTTACCACCCCACCCGGGAGGGATATTCAAAACATATTTCCTCTACAAGGTGACAGTATGCATTATTGAAAGCCCCATAATCTATATCCATGCTATAAACATCCAATCAAACATCGTTTCAAGATTTTTCATCCTCCTTATTCCTGGAGTGCTTCAGTGAATTAAAATAGTTGTGAATCCAATCTGCCTATGCAAGCAGAATCCCATACAAACTTACTTCTAACACATGACATCTGCAATATCACTGACATGTTCTATGGGCTCACAGGTCTCCCATGTAGGAGCCGCCACATTTGCTGGTCTTTTAAAGAAAGAAAATTATTCAGATTTGACCTCATGCAAGGCAACTAATATCAATGAACCAAGCAATAAATTATACTATCATTGCACTCACAAGGCCTTGACTTGCTGTCATTAGCATTCAGATCTATGAATGATTACCTATGATTGCTGGCTCTAAATATATACTATATTATAGGTCCTCTTAATAAAATAACAGTAACTGCTAAAATGAGTAAGCTAATAATACATTGACAGATTAGAATATATTACAAAAACCGAATATATTGAATATAATGTCTAAGCATTAAGAGGAGTAAAGCCATAAACATATAAATAATGATTTTAGCATATTTTACTGCTATCTATACAAGGTTTCCAGCGCTGATTGTAAAAGAAAACTTGGTTCACATAATGGTATCTTGCTTAAAACGAGGAAATAAAGAGTAACAACGCTGCAGATATGATGGTGGAATAGGAGGGATTTAAAAATATAAATGCCACCATTCACTAAAAGACACAAGTGAAACCTAAATAAGCCGCCAGCTGGAGCCCATATTTTTACACATACAGAACAGCCCTCATGACTGGCCTAGTATTTTAATTACTTGCAAGATCAACCAGATAATCATGACAAGCAGATGCAAGTTCATAATTGATCAACAAAGACCAGACAAAAATATCGGAACAGAAAAAGAAAAGAAAAGGTAAAAACAAGCCCAACATGGTGTGATCTTTAAACCTCCCATTAGCTCTTGGAAGTGCAAAACCATTGATGACTATATGAGCCATCAAGTTCAAAAAATAATTCTCATCTCTTACCTTGATGAAATAAAACCCCTGACAAACCAGTAGTGACCTATCTTAGGACATAGACAATAATAAGTTCGCCCATTACATTCTTTAATTATAACTTCCGACCTGCTTTTCTGAAGTGACAGCCAGTCATGGACGAAAATGGATGAAGGACTGCGTCTACCCAGAAAAAGCACACAAACAAGCATTGAAAAAGGAAAAAACAAAAAGAGTCCCATATTGAAGCGCACCATTAAAGAAAACTGAGCATCTAGGGAGTCGAGCTGATTCTGCTAGACATGCATCATCTACTTTGCGACACAATATAGTTCCTAGGAGAATGGATCATCATGGAAGGACATGTAAATTGCAAATGGCATATAAGTGAGATGGTTGTGGAGATGGAAACAAAGAGAGTAAGACCATTTTGGCTTTTTCTTCTATGGATTTCTATTTTATGAACGCAAATACTTTCTTTAGATGAACACCTTATCACATACAAGGGTGGAGCATCCAAGACCCAAATAGATTATTTTTCAAAAGTTTCTAAGGACTGATAGATTTCTAAGGGAGAGCTACACAACATTCATTCTTGGTTCACGATCTCCATATAACAGTTGGTAAGAGATGAGGATGTCAATAGGAGTGCAAGGATTGAAAGGTAGAATGTTAAATTTAAAGGAAAGTATTAGAACAAAGACATTGGATAAAGGGAATGGAAATACTATGTGGAATGATAAAGGGATAAAGGGAGATTAGTTAGATAAATGGCAAAACAGGTCTGCAGAAAATCATATGTAAAGTCTCCACTCCGAAATGTAAGGAATCATGATGACAGAATAACAAGGTGCGAGGAAATGATAGAACTTACTGGATTTGTTAAACAGATCTACATTTGCACACGAATACTAAAAACTGAAAAATATAAAGGGCTAAAAAGGATGTGAGGTAGTAAGTAAAGCCAGTTCAATAGCAAAAAAGGATCTTTAACATGGCTTGGATACTAAGGATGAACGCAACACATTTATAGACTTACCTGGGAAAACAAAACAGCTCAGTAGAATAAGGTGCATTAAAATGAAAAATCAGTTTCACACTATTCAAGAGAACATGTATCTACTTTCGTAAGTTGTTTGATTAATCATGCAACAATGGCCAAAATTTAGAGAACCAGCCATGGCCAGGATGGAGGAAAACAGATATTACACTTACAGAGATATGAGAACAAACAGCCCTTATAGATAATAAAGGAAATAAAGCAACCAGACCTTATGAAATTTCAGATTTTGGGTGAGAAAGGTTTTAATTGATTTACAAAATCATTGGATGTAAAAAGGATGATTAGGAGGGATAGATGAATAGAGAAAGAGTACTTTGATACCAATCTATGAAAATAAAAGGGCCCTATCATGGCTGTCTTATGGGAATATTAATCCTCATAAACTTATGCTATTGAGTAGTAGAATTGATGAATCGTGCAACGATATTATGGGAACGAAAGCCTATGGAAAAAAATATCATATCAAATAACCAATTTGGATTAATGCTTGAGAGGTCTATGGATGCGATCACCTTTTGACAAAGAATACCTGATTAAATGGTATTTATTGATTAAGAAAACAAATGATAGTGTAGGGACATACTTTGAAATGTTTTAGAGAAAAAAGAAGTTTCTATGGGTAGTTACTTTTGCAACAATATAGAGCAAAGGCTTGGCGAAAAATGTCCCGCTACAACAGGTATGCATTAAGGTTCAACTATAAGCTCATATCTATACACTTGTGATAGAGATTTTGACTACAATATCCAAAATGAGTTACTGTGGTGTATGCTTTTCGCATAAGATGAAGTTTTGGTAGATGGAGTTTGGAAAATTTGGGCTATGGAGGAATACTTAGGAACCAAAGGAATAGATGAACTAAGTATATCAACAATATGAAAGTAAATAAGTCGAGTCACGCTGAACATCCCTAGGCTTGGGCTTAACTTGGCTCATTTTGCTGAACGAACGAGCCAAACCGAACTTTTAATAGGCCAAACTCACGAGCTTAAGCTATAAGTGAGCATAACCGAATCGAACTTTTAACGAGCCAAGAAACTTGCAAGCCGACTTGGGTCATTTACAGCCCTAATCAGCAAGTTTAATACAAGCAAAAAGAACAACAAACTTTGAGGTATAGACTGATCAACAAAGTGTCATCAATCTATCATAATGAAATCATGAAAGATGCTGAAATAGAGGATGTCCCCATATGATTTAAACAGGTTGGCTTGAAAAGAAAATCATTGTAGGCATATTATGGGACCATAAGATATAACATGAATTAATGCCAACATTTCGCATGACAAGTAGCCAGCCATGCTTTATGAAATGTGGTGCAAAACGCCCTCTAAACATCAACATGTACCTAGAATAAGTAGCAGAAATGAGAATGTTAAGATGAATGTGTGATCAATAGAGAGGATAAAATTGAGAATAATGCCATAGGAAATTGGTGGTGGTTCCAATGGAGGAGAATTTGAGAAAAATGCATCTAAGATGATATGGCAAGAAGACTTACAAAGACATTAATAAGAAAGTATGATTTATTAAAGCACCAGCAGTTGATGGGGGTTTGACTTTGGAGGAGGTTGAAAATAATATAAGCTGAATTTTTGAGAAGGGATCTTAATCACCTGCAATTCGGATATTTTCTTATATCTTTTCTTAACAGAGCATAATGGTGCTGCAGAGCTCATTTGCCAACCCCAGTTAGTTGGGTGAGACATCGAATGGTGTGGTTCACAATAGTTCCCATTAAAAACATCAAAACATTGAACTCGGTAAAGCAATCTAGAAGCACATAAACAGAATCAATCTAGAAGCATATAAACAGAATCAATCTAGAAGCCCATTAAAAATATTTCAAGTGACAACCTAAACACAATCTAGAAGCACATAAACAGAAGCAATCAGAAGTCGGTAAACCAACTGAATTTGCTCAAAAGAAAGACAATTCTTCATATAGAAACTAGCAGTTTCATCTGATCATTTGATCCAAAATACAGCAAGCTGCAAAGAGTAAGGTTATGATTACAACAAATCTTTTCCAATTCCCTCACTTTCTACACATATGGGTCCCACACTTTGTGAGGACCATAAAGAACTAGTAAATATTTCGGTTGTAAAGTTAGCATTTTTGAGCTGCAAAAACATCTCTCAGCTCACAATATTTAGTTGAGATCTGTAATTTAATTATAAATTACTGGATTACTCAAAAGGACAAAAAATAAATAAAAAGATTTATCCTTAATCTTCGTTACTCATCGACATAATTCCAGCATCAGATCAATATCCAATATTGGGCAGCAGGGCAAAAAGAATAAGACGCTCACATGATGTATACACACTTGACACTACCTCATTTCCAATAGTCACAACATAGCGAACCAAATAATTTCGAAGAAAACAAAATGCAACAATTCAATAGAGACAGATAACGTGCTTACCTTACAAACCCATTGTTGTCGATGTCGGCAGCAAGAAATTGAGCAACAGTCATATCTTGACCAAGCACCCATTTTGCCAGATTCCTATTCCGTTTATCGACTCTGGCCTCAGCCAAGTAAAGGAAGGCCCTGGCAACAGCAAGTGTTGATACAAGCAACCAAATTGAAGCAAATATACGGCCAGTCAATGTTTTGAATGCCCGATCGCCATATCCAACAGTGGTAACCGACATGACTGAAAGATAAAATGCATCCAACAAACCAAGTTGCTCAACAAAATGCAAAAACCCAACACCAATTCCAATACACAGGACCACAACCCCTAGCGCCAAGGCCACCTTCATTCTGATCCTCATCCTGCCCTTCTTCACGTCAACGATAATTGACCTGGCATCTTTCCCAGCCTTGACAGTCTTAAGAAGGTAATTCTCTTGCAAATCTAACATATAACTAACCATACCGCTCAACAAAATATCAATAAACCCAAATCCAACAAAAACAAACAAAACTGAGAACAACTTGGTAGCAGTCGAATTAGGGGTGATGTCACCATATCCAATAGTGCACATAGTCACAATACAAAAATACAAGGCATCTACAACAGGATGTGTCTCGGACGCAGAAAACTGATGCCTATTAAACCAATATATAACCACCCCAAGAGAGAGATAAACTACTAAAAGTATGCATGCTTGCCTGATAACTGATTGAGATGAGGGTTGTTGAGGTTTCGGCACTAAATGAGGATGGTGAGCATCATTGATCACCACCATAGCCGGGGCGGTTTTCGACCTGTGAAGGTTTGATTTCTTCCAAGGATGATTGGGGTCTATCAACCATTGTTGTTGCTGCGGCGGCGGCGGAGGCGACGGTTGCTGAGAAATTTGGGGACCTGACGATTCTTGCAACTGTTGCAGGAGCTGGTGTTGCTGGTCGTGGAGAAAAGGGTCCGCGGAACAAGACGGTCTCGGGGATGCGTACGAAAGATTGAAGCCATCGTAAAGGGATGATGAAGAGCGATCGTCAGAAGAAAGAGAAGGGCCAAATATAAGACGGTCTTTCAGGGAAGATGGCGTTTGGGTCACACTGAGAGAGAATTCTTCATCTTCAGGGAGGGGTGGGAGAGAGAGCGGTGGTGGAGGGACTGGGGGACTCCGGGGGCTCAATAACGGTAATAGAGGATCCTTTTCCATCGGGTTCGCCGGAAAACCGTTTCAAGCTCAATTGGAAAACCATGTATCAGGTGTAATGGTCGGGACGTTGACTCACCAAATAGGGCACACAAACAAAGATGGTTAATCAGCGAAGCAACAAAAATAGAAGAAATAAACGTTTCAATCGAAGGGAAATAAATTTATGGAACATTGAATTTGTTTCAACGACCAAGGAAGACCATAACAAATGAGGAAGAGAAACAGAGAATAGAGACATGTAGAGTTAGAGCAAGCAAACAAATGCCGGGATTAGCTAAAAAGATTAATAGAGGAATATTGAGTACTCAATAAATGATTTAGGGGTATAATTATTAGTCGGTGACGATTGAACCCCGCGGCCGCGGGGTGGGGGGTGAAACTGTTGCAGCTAGCGTTGAAGTTCCACGTCAGCTGCCATGGTTGAACTGGCTTTGTGGCGCAGGAGACATGACGCACCCTGTAGCAAGAGTCCCCGACTCCCCGCTCACGGCCACTCCCTTCAATAGTCCGGCAGTCCTCCTGCTCTATCCGAAATAAGATTTTTCGGTCGACAAATTATATTTAAATACATAAATATTTTGAATTTATTTTCAAGAAAGTTTAATACTTTCTAAAATCTTAAATTTTTATAAAGATATTAATATTTTATTTTTATTTTTATTTCAATTGAGGCATAGTATTTTTTTAAATTAATCTAATTAATTTAATTATTTTACTTATATTTTAATTCAAATAAAATTTAAATGTATATTTCTTAAAAAAATTAACTTTTACATTTTAATAAAAATAAATTCTAATTTTGTGTATATATAAAAAAAATAAAGATATATATATATTATTTGCATAAAAATAAATCTAAAATATTAATACTTTTAAATACTTTTCTATTATTTTACCTCATATCTTATTTGTCAATTGGGTTATACGAGACCTAATACTATATTGAAAAGAAAAAATATGTTTTTAATTTTATAAAAATTTATTATCAAGTAACTATATATATATATATATATATGAGGTAAAAATATTAAAACATATCAATATACATCTACACTTCATTTCACTAAAATATTTACAAAATGATGTTGGGTGTTGCTTAAAAACACATACATATTTATGTATAAAGAAAATTTTGCTCCTATAATTTGTATTTTATTTCTTCTTTTATTTTTTGACTTTTATTTCACCTTTATCACTCTGTTTGTCTTTGCTTGATAATTGATCTTCTACTTCTTCAAATTGGGCTAATCAATGACATCTCCTTTCTAATGCACAACCATACATAAAAAAGAATTTTAGTTGTAGATATTTACAAATTAATTTTTTAAAAATATTATGGTTTATTATTCTTAGGTTCATTCATCTTTCTTATGATTTCAATATTCTTCTCAAATCATTTACCTACAAAGCAAGTCAACCGATTACAATCATCACAAGTAGAGAAATGATGAGTAGGTGCTTCAATCTACATAATCAATGAAGAAAAGGAGGGAAGACAAATTTCTGGTTCGAGCTTAGAGAGGAGGGAGATCGGCAAAGTAGAGGTTATAATTTTCTTGGGGTGGTCATAGTTAGCTTTAATTCTTTTAATTTACAAATTTTAGAGGTTTTCTTCCAAATAATATACATCCTCCAATTATAAAGATACACAATGAATCAATAAAAGTCACTTGATTCTCATTACATTTTATGATTTTAAATAGGGCACAACCAATGCAATAAATATAGTAATTATTTGAATTAACAAATGTAGTGGCTCGTGAGAATAGCTAACTAAATAGAAATATGAAGATAAGCTTTGACTACTGTAATGGCATGAGGAATCCGGAGGGCATAAGAGATAGAGACTAAGTTCTTTGAGGAGTTGTTGGAGCTAAATAATCTCGGTTGTCATAGAAGAAATGGTTCTGTACTCAGCTTTGGTGGAAGAGTGAGCCACTATATGTTGCTTCCTGGTCGCCTGGGATATTGGGTTGTTGCCAAGATAAGCAATATAGGTAGTAGTGGATTTGTGGTCAATGAGGTCATTGGTCCAGTTAGCATCACAATAGGAAAATAAGTGAGGTAAGGAGTCCTTCTTGAGATTAAGCCCATGGTTAATAGTGCCCTTGAGGTAGCGTAGGACCCATTTGAGGGATTGGAAGTGGATATCCTAGGGGACTTGCATGTATTGCAAAAGTTTATTAATTGAGAAGGCAGGACCATAATGAGTGAGGTTAAGATACTAGAGTGAAACGACAAGAAATCTATAGGTGTGTGAACTAGTTTAGTTCCTTGCATGGATGTTTTGTTTAATAAATCATATGCAAACTTATGTTGTGTAGGGAAGAGACCCGAAGGCTTAGGGATGATTTCTATACCCAAAAAATAAGATGGATGGCTATGATCTTTAAGGGAAAATTTTATAGCCAAGACAACTTGGAAGTGTTGTAGGAAATTTATATCATTGCAGGTGAGGAGCAAAGTCATCCACATAGATAAGAAAGTATGTTGTGAGATTTTGCTTACGGTAAATGAATAAAGAGTCCTCAGATTTGGAATTGAAAACCCCATATGCCAAAGGAAAAGAATGAAGTTTCTAGTACCACTCATGGGATGCCTACTTAAGTCCATAGAGAGCCTTTCGCAACTAATAAAATGGTGAGGGAATGAGGGATGAATGAATCCAATAGACTGAATCTTTGGAGAGCGTTCCATGAAGAAATGTGTTGTTGACACCCATCTATGAAAGTGTCTAGTAATGGGAAGAGCAACGCAAAGGACAAGCTTGATTGTTTGAGGCTTGAGAACTGGGCTAAAGGTGTCACTGAAATCAAGGGCATGTCACTGATGGAAACATTTCTCTACTAAGAAAGCTTTGTAATGATCAATGCTACCATCTGAGTTTCACTTAAGATGAAACAAACATTTTTTTTACCAACTATATTATAATGGAGCTTAAGCAGAACAAGCTCCCAAGTGCCATTAGATAAGAAGGATTTAAATTCATTCGACATAGCTTGTTTCCATTCAAGTAACTTAAGAGCTTAAGAACCACAAGTGGGATCCACTAAGTCGGGTAGGGGATATTTTGTAGCAGAGAAGGCATGTTTAAGCTTAAATACTCTAACCTTGGAACGTGTGACTATGGGATGAGAAGAAGAATCAAAGGAAGGATGATGGTTCATAGTAGGAGCATTCTCGCCTTGATCTTAAAGCACAGGGTAGCGTCTTCTTTAGGAGCTAGAATAGAGGAATACACAAGCATTTTAGTTGAGGGATTGAATGAATGGCTAGTGAACATGGGAATTGTGTATGGGTGATGTACTTAGTGGGGCGTGTGGTATTATGAGAATAAGGAATTCAAAAAAGGAGGAGGATCATAAGAGTAGGGTGATAGGGCAAAGGTTGTAGGGGAGGGAGTGGGAAAGGAAAATATGTATTATATAAAAGCGACATGGAAATTAGAGTGAACTCTAGTGGTGACGGGATCATAGTAGAGGTATGCATTTTAGTTGGAGGAATAGCACAAGAACATACCAAGATGGGATCAGGGTTCTAATTTGGTGGTTGTATAAGGTTTGAGTTAGGGAAAGCATGGACACCCAAAAGTTTGTAATTTTTGGTAGTTAGGCACATGGTTAAAAAGACGAGAGTAGGGGTGTTCATGTGTAAAAGAGGCGTAGGCAATCGGTTGATAACATAGGTTGCAGTTTGAATGGCATGAGACCAAAAATAGGCGAAAGGGAAGCGTGATAAAATAAAAACCTGGAGATTTCAACTAAGTGACGATAATTACGTTCAGAGGTATCATTATGTTCTAGAGTGTATGGAGGAGTTGTGTAATGAGATATGCCATTAGAGGCTAGGAAATTTCTAAGTTTAATAAATTCACCACCATTATCAGAATATAGGGTCTTTATTTTGTGATTTAATTTTATTTCAATAAGAAACTTAAATGTGAGGGAAATGGTGATAACTTTATATTTTTGTTTGAGAGAAAACAACCACACATATTTTGGAAAATGGTTGACAAAAACAATATCAGATCTGAAATTATCAATAGAAGTAACTAGGGCAGGGCCCCAGACTTCTACATAAATAATATCTAAAGGGAAAGAACTCTGAATAGTAGACTTGGTGAAAGGGAGTTTGTGACTTTTATTGACTAGACAATGTAGATAAGGAGCATGAGAGGAATATGATAGGAGATTGTTGGATGTGAGGACATGAGAGATTGTTTGAGCTACAGGATGGCCCAACTGATTATTCCATTAACCGAGGGAGGGACGAATATTGACATGGATTGTTGTTGGTAAGGAATGGGTGTTGTAGTGGAGCTTGTAGACATTATCCTCATTTCAACCGTGAAGAAAATCCGCCCCTGTGTTCAAAGCATTCACCTCAAAATGCAAAGGAAATAATTCAATTGAGATATTACTGTGATGACATAATTGAGAAATAGAGAGCATATTTTGATGAATGGACAGAACACATAGGACTTTATTTAAATGTAGAACTTGGGATTGAGTAAGAATTTCGGTGGAACATGTATGAGTGATATTCATACCTTGGCCATCAACTAAATGGAGCTGATCAAGGCCAAAATAATATGACTTAAGAGATAAATTAGCAAAGTCATTGGTGACGTGGTGAGATGTGCTAGATTTCATGAGTCGTGCATTATCAAATGAGTCGGGACAACTAGTAGCAAGATGAGCCACGGGTGATTCATGATTGGGAGGTTAGCCTTTGATTTTATAGCATTCCTTGGCACTGTGACCTCTCTTGTCACAATATTGACATACAATGAGACCCTAGGATGAATTGCCACAAGGATATGATGGTCAGATTGAACCATATCCTGGAGATGATGTTTTGTGATGAGGTGTTGGACCATGAGACAGAGCACGTCCCTTATGCAGATTGTAGGACAATTTCCTGACATGACTAGCAGTTACATGAGATGAGTTGTGAATACATTCTTCGTGTTGAATGAGAAGTTCATAATCCACAAGCTTATCGAAAAATTAATCAAAGGAGATTGGTTGTTCCTTAGCACGAAGGGATGAAATGGTCTCTCTAAAAGTGGAGCCAAAGCCACTGAGTGTATAGATGACAATATCAATATCATTAAGAGGATATCCAGTGAGAGAGAGCTCATCAGATATACCCTTAATTTGATGCAGATATTCTGCCATAGAGGAAGTTCCCTTTGTAATGGAAGCAAGACGCTCCTTAAGAGACATAACCTAAGAGCGTGACTTGTTGGCATAGGCTTTTTAAAGTCTTTCCTATGTTTCCTCATACTTATTGGTAGAGGACATAATGCTTTGTGCCTCAGCTTTGCATGAAATGAGAAGGGCGAGGTATAATAACTAGTATTGTCGCATGTAATAGGTATATGTAGGATTTGAAATTCTACCATCATCGTTGTTAATTGTGAGAGGAGGACATGGGTTGGTTCCATTAACATATCCAACCAGATCATGCTCTATGAGAAGAGATTAAATTTCTAAGTGTCATGCTGAGTAATTGCTTCTAGTGAGCTTAATATGAAGTTGTGTATGAGTGTTAATGTGAATGATATCTTTTGGATAAAAGGTCTCAACAATAGATGAGGGAGTGGTATTGGTGGAGTTGGTGGAAGGCATAATTGGATCGTAGGGCTAGTTAGAGCACTGTACGCTCTGATACCATGTAAAGAGATACCATAAATCATCAAAAGGCACTTGATTATCATTGCATATGATGATTTTAAATAGGGTACAACCAGCACATTAAATACAACAATTACTTGAATTGACAAATGTAGTGGTTTGTGAGAATAGATATCTAAATAATAACATGAAGATAAGCTTTGAATATAGTAATCTAGGAGGATTACATTGCTGAAGAGGTCGTTGTTACGCCAATACAATTCACCTAACCAAAGAGAAGTTATGGTATTAATCTAAGGCATGGTGAATAGTTAGAACCATGGTGCACTGCACCAACACCTAGACACTAGCATTGAGAGACATAATAAAGAAAAACGATTTGGAATCACCAACGTTACTTTGTTTGTGATGCAATAACCTTGAACAAAACATAATGACCACCTCCTCTCACCCCTAATCGGAAGGGAAACATAGTAATGGTGAACTTGTAGAGAAGATAAAAAAACAGATATCAAAGAAATAGGAGATATGAAAGCGAGAGAAGGTTAATGGTATAAGTAGAGATGAACATAATATGGAACATGTAGCGAAATAAATCTTATCAAATTGTACTTTTATGATTCGATTTGGTTCATAATTTAAAAACTTACTATTTTGTAAAGAACTTTTTAAATGGTTTGGTTATGGTGTAAAAACTTAAACTGCAGTTTATAAATTGCAAACCATATACCACAATCAAGTGAGATATCATTATGTATAATTATAACTAATAGCTATGTTATAAGCATATGCATTCATAATAAAACCTTTTGTAGAATTCTATTATTTTAATCATAATTACCTTATGTAATTAGGGGCCATTAATTATTCCCATTAATTATTCTTTAATACTATAAAATCATATATTCAATCCACTCAATTAAAAATTCCTTAATTACAAAAATCATATATGTATGTTTATCCTTGGAAGGTGAGTTATTTCTAAACTTCATTCTACCAGGCAATAATAGCGGGATTCATATTATCAAAGCGAATAAGTAATCACTTCATGTAGTCACTAATTTGAAGATTATAGTATGTTTTTTTTAAGTATTATCTCTTCTGTTGTGAATAGTGATTATGTTTATTGTATTTCATATGTCGTTACTATCGTATGCACGTCCTTATGTGATTTCCATGTGTTATGTTTTTTAAGTGAAGTATGTTACTCCCTTGAGTGATTATAGTACATACTTGTAACACCCCAAAATTTACTATATTTTTTTTAAAACAAAACCTCTAAATTTAAAACCCATAAATTATGGGGATGCTACCACCACACTTAGTACTAGATCGATTCACTCCCACCGTTCCAATACCAAGTGCTAAGGCTAAGAAAAGATTTTCATCTACTCATATCAATACATAACCCAGAGTTCTTAAATACAAAAATCAGAGTATGCATGAGTTATTACATAATCTGAAATACGAGAGAAAGTTCTTTAAAATGGAAAGATGACTATAATGATTAAAATTGTTTTTGGAATTCAAACATTGCTAAAAGAGGAAAAGGGGATAACAGTCTCATTAAGGACAAACTGACCACGCCACTCCAAAGACTTGATCCAACCCAAATCAACACTCGCCCCTGCCTGACGCCCCATGAACATCAATAGCATCAAAGAACATATCTCCTACCTGCAACACGTCAGGCAGGCCTTCTGCTCGCAGAAATGAGTAACGCCCATAAAAGGGTGATCAGTACACTAAGTATTGAGTAAGGTAACCGAGCATTAAGGCCACCACACAAGTACATAAAATCATGGAGGATAATATACAGCTTATGAACATTCAAGCCAACGCATATAATACATAAAGTCATGCAGGATAATATACAGCTTACGAACATTCAAGCCCACACATAAAGGCCCAATTAGTCCGGATTAGTAAATTATAATCTCTTTTCGATATTCATTTCCCACCATGCTCTTTATTAATCCATGCAAGTACAAGAACCTCTCACTATTTTAGCCGATAGCTCGGTCACTTATAGGGTAAAACCCTAACCACTATTTCTTACCGGTGGATCGGTTTAGTTCTTACTCTCATAGTATTCCACTGTAAGTAATTAGTATATTTTAAGTGCCTTAACAAAACTCTGTTTGTGTTTATTGAGCTCGGGATCCCCCACTATTATAGCCGGTAGACCGGTCACTTATAGGACATCATGTTCTAACCACTATTATTCGCCGATGGATCGATCACTTATATGATAAGAATCCTAACTACTATTCCTAACCGGTGGATCGGCTGGACCCGACTCAATAATCTTTCACATTAAATGATTAATGTCTTAAGTATCTTATTCAAAAGTTTTCACCCAGACATGCATGACTGACTTCTACTACTCTAATCCTCCAAAAGTCTCATCCCACATTATGAGACTCCAATACCCCATTTTCCACGACCATAGATTCTATATTCATTATCATACTTTATTTACCAAGTACACACATATTACCACCGAACCCTAGTTAGCCACATCGAACCCTATTTAACCACACCAAATCCTAGTTAATCACGCCAAACCCTAGTTATCCACAACCAACCATAATTAACCACTCCAAACCCTAATTAACCACAACATACCATAGTTAACCATAACAAACCCGAGTTAACCACAACTGACCATAGTTAACCATGACAAACCCTAACTCAGTCTCCCCAATACCCTTATAATATCCCCACGTACTATTTTTCACCCAATGTTTTCAAAGCCCCATAAGACACTTCTAATACCTTCCTTTCACCCCATATCAATTTTCCATACGTAAACCTTCTCTCATGCAAACTTTATATCCCCCATGTAAACGTTCGAACTTTTTTATGCAACCCTTACGCTCCCACGTGAAACCCTAAATTCCCATGCAAACCCTAAATTCCACCCTTCCTCTTTAGATGCCACCATGCATGGTCATATAACACACAAATCGACTCCACATCAACACACTCCCTATTATCATATTACAAAACCTATCATGCATGTCTTATGGGCCACACCATACCATAATAACATCACATCTCATACACATAATACACATGCCATAATTTATTACACGAACTTACCTCAACTCCACATCAATCTGTATATATGACAGTTACACAAATATACATAAAATACATTATAGTTCATATCACATGGCATGCATGACATATAAAACACATAATACACAAATGGCCTTAGTTACTCCTTACCTAAAATGTCATCGGTCTTGGAGTATGCTCCTACGCCTCTTTAGGGCTTTGACTGGTCTCGCCTATATAAGGAAAAACTAGAATTAGATTCCCTCCTACCAAAAATACTAGTATTTACTAACTTATTCTAAGACTAGGTTTTCTTAATAAAATAATACTATAATAATAATAACAATAAAAAATAATACTAAAAATACTAATAAAAATATTAATATAATTCAAAACGGATGGTGAGATAAGGGTTTCAACCTTTCACCAAAATAATGCTAATAATATCATTAGGACATTATTAATAAAAATTAGTAATAATAATAGTAATGAAATAATAATCAAAATTACAAAATAATAATAATAATAATAATAATAATAATAATAATAATAATGAAATCACTTAAACCGAAAGTAATATAAGGTAGGGTTTTCGACCCTACCCTAAAATAGTAAAAGTACCATTAGTACTAATAATATTAATAATAATAATACATATTGCTTCTTATAATAATAATAATAATAATAATAATAATAATAAGGTATTAGTATTCACATTGTGTAATAAAGTAGGGCTTCAAACCTCTAAATAAATAATAGTAATAATAAAAATAATAATACTAATACTAATACTAATAAGAATGATATAAAACTTATAATAATACTAATAATATTAATGATTCAAAAATAATAATCTAAATAATTTAAATAGGGTCTTGACCCTGATAAGAAATAAAATAATAATATTATTGAACCTAATAATAGTAATAATAATAATAATAATAATAATAATAACACTCAAATAATAGTTAAAAATTAAAATATAATAAAGTAAGCTTAAGTAAATAGGAGAGAAGGGCTGAGAGGGCTTAGAGTTCCACCTTAGGCTGGTGGAGACGGGCGGCACCGGCGGCGGTGGCCGGAAAAAGGGAAAGAAAAGGAAAGAGTTGAGATTTGAGAAGAAGAGATGGAGAATAAGGGCGGAGGTTGAGGTGTTGGTGGTAGTCTGGACTGAGGGGAGTAAAGTGAGGGGGCTAGGGGTGGCACAACAAATGACGGCGGCGCACGGCGATAGTGGTGGCAGCCAAAATGAAGAGAAGAAGAAGAAGAGAGGAGGAGAAGGAGAAAGGGGAAGAGAAAGGTAGCGCAAGGTGGAGGAGGGTTGGTAGCTGTTTGTGGGTGGTGTAGGAGGCAGTGATAGAGGCAGATGTGGTGGTGGATGGTGGTGGATGGTGGTGTGAAGGGCGGCAGGTCTAAAAATTTGGCTGATTGGGAAAGAAACTTTGCACTGTGGTGGCTCGTGTAGGAATAATTGAGGGAGATAGGTGGTTCAGTTAGTTAGAGGGTGGTACAAAGAAGACTCGGGTAGGTAGAGCAGGCGGCGTAGTTGGCTGACGGTGGGGGAAAGGGTGTATGAAGTTGCGGTGGTGCGCAGGAGTAAATTCTTAGGGTTTCGGGAAATTTTTTTGAGATCAACCAAATAATGGGTATTTATAGAGTTTGGAGGAGAGGGTAAGGTTCTAAGGGTCGGCAAGAGGGTGATGCAGCTAGGGTTAGGGTAGCCGTCGGTGCCAATTAGTCGGTACTAATTCAAATCGTGGCAACTTCTTCGCGCATGAAAAGGAGGATTTTGCACGGAAGACAAGGAAGGTGGGTTAGATCATGTTGAACTGCGATTCAGGGGGAAGAGAAAGAGAGAATAAACGGGTGGTCAAAATGAGCATAGCCGGCGATGCCATTTTCGGGGCCGACGGAATTGCAGGTCAATGGGGAGGAGGAAGAAGGAAGAAGAAGAGGGTGGACCGGCCGACTAGGGAAAAAAAAGAAAGAAAAGAAAAGAGGAGGAAGAATCGGGCCAGAGCCGGTTATAAAAGTTTTAAATGTAACGCAGCATTCCAGGGAAAAAAGGAAGAAGGAGCATCGTTTTGCTCCTGGGCCGCATCGAAGGAACAAGGCGATGGAAATGGGCCGCAGCAGGCCCAACCAGAAGAAGAAAAAAAGGGGGGGAAAAGAAAGAAAAGGAAGAAAGGAAAAGAGAAAGGAAAAAGGGAAAAAGAAAAATATATGGGTTGAGGATTAATTAAACAAATCTAAATATTTTGGGTATCAAAAATAAAATATTTTAATAAAATAATATTAAATTTTGTTTTTAGGCTAATTTAGGATTTTTAAAAGATTTTTTCTAAATACCTTTTTAATTAGCAAAACACCCAAATTTTCCCTTATAAAAATATTTATAAATTTCTTCTTAATTTTCCCTAAACAATTTCTTCCTATTCCAATAAAATTAATTAATTTAATTAATTTCCCTAATAAATCGTTTTAAACTACAATTCTCAACACTAAAAATTTTGGGGTATTTCAATATTACACTTTATATTGACTACATTGTTATGTTCATTGCTCATTCAAATGAGTTAGCGTCACTTGCCTTGCATGTGCATGTTGATATTGTGTTTTTGATGGGATGCTTGCAGTGAGTGTTATTGTTGGGTTAGGAGTAGTATTATGCTCATCTAGATCTCTCCTTCAAACTTCTAGTCATTTGTTTTATCTTAGTTATTCTCTTCTATTCTATTTTGTAATTGTGTATCACTGGGAATCAAGTGTTTATTACACTTTATTACTATATATGAGATGCTTTTTAGCTCTATATCTGACATAAATTAAGTATAGAGATTATCTTATTTATGCTGGATGTGGTAATTACACCATTTATTTTTGTTTTTGGTTTATAAAATTAATATGTCAAAGAAAATTTTTCAGTTTGTGAAAATGAGAATATTATACCTTTACTAAAATGTGGTTTTGCTATTTTATCTGTTAAAATACTCTAGTCTCTCTCTCTTTCTTTCATTTATTTTTGTCATTTACATACTTGTAATTGTTATAAAGTTGTTTAAAAAAAGATACTGCATGATTTGCACATTACTTAAAGTGTGTTTTTGTTATATTTTAATGCAATTACAAATATGAATTATATATAAACCATGTATGTATATAAGAACATATATAAATAAGTACATGGCTTATTATGTTTTTCAATTACAATTTATCATTGGTTGTTCATTAGTTCTAATTTTTCTAAGAAAATAATAAAGTAATTTTAAGTTGAGTAGTTAATTTATGATATTTAAGATGCATAAATTACAAACCAAATCTCATCAAATCATGAATCACTAATATAGTTTGGGTTGAATTATTCAAAAAAGAGTTGATTTGGTTTAAGACTTTTTCTAACCGTAAATATTTGATTTGGGTTAGTTTGAGACATAAACCAAACCAAATTGAATCATGTTCATCCCTATATATAAAGGTACAATTGGAATAGAGTTATAAATTATTTCTTCCTTTATTAAAATATCTATGTTTAAATAATAGGCATGCTTAATATCCAAGAAGTCGATATATTACAAAAACTTATATCTTTTATAAAAATAAATAATATGCAAATATTTTTTTAATAATTTATTTACAACTCTACCATAAAATATGGAGCTTAGGTATAAAATATATATATATATATATATATCACCCATGCTCTATAATATGGATTTAAATATTTGGTTCTAGGCTTGCTACTCTTATTTTTATGCTTGAGGTTAACCTATTTTATATTTTGTGAATTTTTCGATTCACTTATTTTAAAGAAACTTTTCAAGAAGCATTAAAGGTTAAAAGTTAAAAACTAAAATTTATAGGCCCTCACTTTATGAACAACTCTAACAAGTTAATTAAAAAATAACTTTTGTATACTAAAAAACTTATCATCCAAACACGTATAAATTATATCAAAAAATCCCCTTTTTTAATCATACAAGTTAAATTTGACTAAAAATTTATCAAATATCCGTATATTTAGTGTATACATATAAGTTAGATTTTTCAAAAGTTAAAAAGAGAAAGAGAGAGAGAGAATAATTAGTCTATAATATAATTTATCATGGACTTGTTTTGCATTTTTTCCTCGATGGTACAAAATTTCTTATAACAACATCAAGTACTTTTACATAAAAATAATCATTCAACTAATAGTAATAAATAAAGTATAAATAAATTTAAATATATAAATAACAATAACTAATATTAATAATGATTTACAATCATAATATTAATTAATTGAATAATATAGATAACACATATAATAATTCATAATCATAGAAGTTAATATTATGATTAATTTCATAATTATAATATTAAAACCTTATAATTAATAAAAAAAATTAGTAGTCCTAATACTAATTATGATATTAATAACTAATTTGATAAGATAAATATTAATGAAAACAATATTTTTATTGATAATTAATAATATAAATATTAATTTAATAACAGTGATCAGTATTTATAAATCATATTCATAATATTTTTCTAATAATTATAATAATCTTATAGATTGGTAATGTAAATAATAATTAAGACTATTAATATAAATTGAATAATAATTTATAATATTAATAATATTATCAATATTTAATGATAATAATAAATAATTAAATAAAAAACTATTGTTGTTATTATTATCATTAATTTAATTATAGTTTATCAATAATTATCATTAATAATTCTTTTAATGATAATAATAATCAATTAAATATATTAATTAATTTTATAACACTTGAAATATATTTATGATTTAGTTAATATTAACAAAATTTATTTATACACAATTATGATTAATGTTATTCATAATAATAAGAATTTCTCTCTTCATAATAAGATCATATCATATCAAAATCATTGAATTTATATAAGATCATATCAACAAATATAAAATGTAGAAAATAATTCCTAAATAATAATATAATATCACTCAAATATTATGTTTACCAAAGGGAAGACAGATGACTTGTGTTTGTGAATTATCAAAGTTCTAAAGATTTATTTATTTTTAATGCATACTGTAATGTCATATACTTGCTTATTTTCCAACCAAATGTGTAGGGGTATGTAAAATTGGATATACATACATATTTAGATCTTTTTTTTAATATTTTCTTCATGTTATCTAGACATGATATCTGAATCCATAATATCTAAAACAAATATGAGCCAAACATTGACCAAATGTAGATATATTCAATATTTGTATAAAAATATTATTTTATCAATTTTAGTAACTTTCGCAAGAAGATATTAAAAAAAATATCATATATTAGCTAATATTCACATTTATATTTATATAACTATCTTATTTTATCTTAAAAAAAGTCCTGATATATTATTATAAAAGTTTAAAACATAGAAATAAATAAATTTTAAAAATGTGAAATTACAAAAAAAAAAAAACAACACACACACACACACACACAATGTTATATGTATTGTTGAAATAATCAACAAAATAGCTGATATTTTTTCGAATTAGATAATCCAATATGTAAATTTTAATATCTATTTGACTAAAATCGAAATTAATATCCTAAATATCAAATTATAATTGTTGGATACCAAATTAAATTCTTAGATCTTGAATATTTTGTAAAGCCCTACAAATACATAGGTCACTCGGTGTTATCTCATATCTTACCAAGTCAATTTTCACCTTTATAAAGTACCACATTTTAACAAGAACGTCTAAGCTAACGCCTTAATCTTTACTAACTCATAACTAGTAATAATAAAAACACTAGAGAGAAATAAGTTTTATTTCTAAAGAAAATATATCACAGAACCATGTTTTCCCTTATATCTAAGCAAACTAGGTTCGGTCCTAGGTATGCATACACCCAGACAACGTCACATGTGCCTTATAAATATTGGAAGCAAACACTAATTTGCATTGTTTTTTTTTTGTAAGAATGAATTAGCTCAAATCAAATAAATATGTTGTTAAAATCAATTTAAAATATGTTATCGGACAATTAGTACGCCTTACATTAATCTTAATGACTTGTAGCTAAATTATAACAGTAAAATGAATGAAAGTATTTTTATTTTATTTTTTAGTTTTGTTTAATGACCATTATCTTTCTTCTCTTTTCAGAAAATTCGATGAAAGAAAAGTTCAAGAGAACAATACAAGTTAGATAGGTACATCTATATATAGACAACCGCCAACCTTGTAAAATAACACACTTTAACTGTAACATTCCCTTTTCAAAACCAATATATAAGAGAAATAAGTAAAAACATATACAAATGCTAAATAAGATGAGGATATTACTACTACGAATAGTATAAGTAGACACAATTTTTCTACTTATAATAGGTGCTAATGCTAGCTAAAATAAGAATATGTATTAAACTTTATTACGAACTCAAGCCAATAGAAAATATTAATTTCTAGTAGACTTTGCAAAAATTATAATTGAATGAAAGGATAAAATAAAAATGTTAATAAGATTGAACATCACGAAACTAGTTAACTGAAATCAATGACGACAAATAAATGTCTGAAAATGACCATCACTCCCACTCTTACCAACCATGCACATCATCTACATCTTGTACAGGTTCATACTCTATATGCACTATGTAATCTACTCGCCATGTGTATCATGGATCATCGTAGCCCCATTTAAAATATATAACAAATTAGTTAGGAGAACAATTAAGTAACACATAAGTACAAATGAGTATACTATTTATATACATATGCATAAATATACGTCATACGAGGGTAACATCAAACATGCAAACCAATCATATTAAATAATAAATTAAGGTGTATCGATAACTTTTTTTTATTCATCTACCCTATGTGGCCACACAAAAAATAATATGAGTTTTGGTATTTTAAGTATGGAAAACCAACTTACCAAGAGGGTCACCTGATAAGCAGTAAAGGCTCAGAGGATCGCAACCCAACCAAAGGACAAAGCCGAATAACTAATCAACTAAATCAAACCAAAACCATAAGAGGAGCCAAAGGGCACACCTAGGTCTTCCCATTAGACCAAGCCTGTGAGGATTACCAATGGTCTCAGTCCTTAAGTGTGCTCAACCCCTACTAAGATTGCAACATTAGATAGAGTAGATCTGAAGCTAACCAAATCAGAATATATATAACCACCGTCGACCCAATATAGATAACCAGCATAACCAAATCAAAAGTGGAGTATATATAACTGCAACTGACCCAATATAGATAGCCAGCATAACCAAGCTTTGGGAGGCCACCCCGAAGGACCCTAAACCCAACTCAAGTATTTTTCACTTTAAGTTTTAGTTCATTGTTCAAGGTGATCATATAACATAATTGAGGTATACAACCATATATATGTGTTATTGTACATTCCTTAAACATTGACATTTCCAATATTAGATACCTTCCATATCTGACACCTTTAAAAAATAATAAGTCGTTATAATAGCTCTTACATAATTGGCACTTTCAAAACAAAATATCCTTCCATATATAGTATTTTTCAAAAATATAACTATCCACAATACAACTTTTCTAAGAAAAATGGTAGGCCACTTAGGTTACCCTTGAACCAACATCATAGATCAAAACTAAATAAGCCATCAAAGCTCATGAATATGTAATAAAATTATAAAATAGCATAAACCGCAACTTTATATGACACCACTAGTACATAAAATCCAATAAGACAACATATTTCATATAATTACTAAATAATACACAAAAAACACAATCACCATATGCTCTGAATAAGTTTATAGAAGAAATTTATCAAACTCCTATAAAAATACCTATATTCATACAACTCATAATTTTAAATACATGAAAACAAGTATATAATTATTTATATATATAAAGACAAAGTTTGGAATAAATGTTACCTAAAAAATAATTTGATCTCTAATTGCATACTAGACAAAGGTCCTCTTATGTGGTCGTAATTATAGAGAATAATGTAAGATTACTTCTGGAGAACACGATCAGAGTATGTTTCAAGTGTTTGAGTTTTCATTCATGTAAATTAACTAGCTATTGATATAATAGTAAGAAACCCTTAGGGTTTCATAAATACTTATCATTTTACTAATATATTAAATTATTATCATAAATGATATAAAGTAATTAATGTATCCAACAAATGGTTTGCAATACTCCAAAAATTTAAAACCTATAATTTAATAAATAACACTTATTTGGGATAAATTAACTTTTAAATTTATTTAATTTAATTATTTTATGTATTTTTAAGTATATAAAATGGATATGAATATTTAATAAATTAAAATAAATATCTTGTTATTTATCATACTCATTTTATTTAAATAATTTTTCAAACCAATATTTTACTAAATTTACCCTTTTTAAACTAATATATTAAATTATAATACATTAAATTATTACATTAATTTATCTATCAAAAATATTATTCTAAAAAATATTTTATTTTATTTTATTTCCTTTTTCCTTTTTCTGTTTCCTTTTTCTTCTTTTCCTTCTTTTTTCCTTTTTCTTCCCCTTTGGGTCGCTCGGCCTACTTACCTCCTCCTCCCTCACGCTGAGCCACAGGCCCACTTCCTTCCTCCTCTCCCTTCTCCCCGCGCCATCACCCAATCTGTTTCCCCCTCTTCTTTTCTTTTCCTTTCTCCCCTTGGTTGGGCTAGCCCAACTTCTTCTCTCTTTTTTCTCTCCTCTCCCTTCACGTGCGTGGGCCGACCCATCCTTTTCTTTCTTCCCCTGCCTGCCCGACCTGCCGCTCCCTTCTTTTCTTATTCTCATTCTTCTTTCATCCTTCCTTCTCCTTTGACCACCGCAAGCCTACACCGCCTGCGACTGCCGCCTACAACCGCCTACCTTCCCCTACAGCTTTGCCCCCTCTCTCTCTCTCTCCATGTCCCTTTTCCTTCCATTTTTGAGCCAAACACAACACTCCCTCACATGGCCCCTTTCTTTCATTTTCTTCCTTATTCCTGCTACTTGCCACCCTACCCATCGGCTTGTAGCCTCCCCCTGCCATTACCTAGCAGGCGCTCTACCTCCCCTCCTCTCCCTCTCCTTTTCTTCTTCTCTGCTGCTTCATTTCTTCCCTACTCGAGCCCTCCTTCTCTCTCTACCGATCTCCCGTTCTCCTTTCTTTCCATATTCTCCTTTTCCCCTATTTTTGCTTTGCCGCCTCTAACCGCCGTTGTTTCCACCCAAACAACCACCCCGACCACATCCCTGACACCCCATCAACCTTCTTATACCACTCAATCACCCCCACTCACCCCTGAAGCCACATTTCTCCTCCCTTCTTTTTCTTTGCCCCTTCTCGGCCTCCACCCTACATCACCATCGTCCGCCGCCCTCCTTCCTCTTATGCTGCCTCCACAACCACCAATCCACTCCCTGGCACCTCCCCTGCCACCATTTTGCCTCCCTTAGACAAAAGCTAGCCCTATAGCTCCTCCCTTCCCCTCTTCTTTTCCCTTCCTTCCTATCCTCCGCCACCTTTGCTATAATACCCAAAAAAATTTGCTTAACCTAATCCTGCATCATTAGCCCTAATTTGATTCTAATCTTAAGAAATCTTATTGTTAGCCTTAACCAAATTTCTTAATTCTGAAACTTTAACCAAAACCGAAAACCAAAAAACAAAACCTTGATTCGGATAAATTGAATATTCGTAAACCGAAACCAAACCCGCTAAATTTTCCGCTAATCTAAATTATTCAGCTAATCCAAAAATTCTTAATCTAATCCTAATTCCCTAACCTTTATCTATTTTATTTTTCTTTATATTTTTTCTTTTCTTCCTTTCTTCTCTTCTCTTCCTTTTTCCTTTCTTTTCTTTTCTCTTCTTCTCTGCACCGAAAAACTTTGGCATGAGAAGCTTTGCTTCTTCTGCACCACCACCATCCACTTGTCTCCCACATGCCCCTCTCACCATCACCTACCATCCCTCGAGCCACTCTTCTTCTTCTTCTTCTTCTTCTTCTTCCTTCTTCTCCTTGCAGTTGCCCTGTTTTTCGCAACCATCACCTGCCAGCTTGCCACCCTTCCTCTTCTTTCTTCTTCTCCCTGCCTTCTCCTCCCTTACACGTCTTCTTCTCCATCATCACCCCCTTGTGCCTCCGCTTAACTCCCATCAATGTCATCCATCACCATCCCCCCTGCCTTTTTCTTTCTTCCTCTTTTTCTTTTTGCCAGAAATTCATCATCATCACCGTCGGCACCCCTGCACTTTTTCTCCTCCTTAGCACACCATCTACTAGTATAAATATCCTCAACTATCCATATTATTTCCATCCATCAACTCCCCGACCTTCTTCTTCTTCTTCCCTCTCCTTTATTCTTGTTCTTCCTCCATCTTCCCCGTTTTCAGCATCTGCACCACCCAAGCCACCACTTCACGTGAGTTCCAAGTTTAAATGGTTCTTATAAGGTTTTCCTCCTATTTCTCTCGTTTTGGAAAAACCCGGATTAGTCCTAAGAGTTGGGTATGGGTAGATTAAGTGACCTCGGCTTAGGTCACCTAGCTTGAGAAAATAACACCTTCCCTAACACGTTTCTATTTTACATCTAACTCAAGATGGACCGAGACAGACGAATCAACAATCTAGAGAGGGCGTTCGAAGTACTCATGGGATTAGCTCAACGTTTCTCGGTGCCTCAACCTCAAGCTACTTTACCTTCAATGAGTATCGGAGAGGATTGGCTCTATAGAGTTTCACATCACCGACCCCCGACCTACGATGGGAAAGAAGACCATGTGATCTTAGAGAACTGGATACGAGATTTTGATAGGACATTTGAGGCACTCAAATGCCCTGAGGAGCGAAGGACGAACATCGCGGCATTATTTCTTCGGGGATCAGCCGACACTTGGTGAGAAGACCTTCGAACCCAAAGAGAACGACCAATATCTTGGGAAGACTTCAAGACCGCCATTTGCACGCGTTTCTACACACAAAGTCTCAAGAGGGCCAAACTCAAATAATTCATGGAGCTAATGCAAGGAAGCTTGTCGGTCCGAGAGTACTGCACACGATTCACGGAGTTGTTGAGGTTCGCCCCTGGGATAGCAGCTAGCCAGGCTACAGTGGTCTTTCAATTCGAGTAAGGACTTCACTTCAACATCCGAAGCATGATGGGCACCAACATTTTTCCTGATCTGAGTACAGTGTACGAGTGAGCATGTAACGTCGAAGCCTTGATCTAAGAATAAGCCTCCATCCTATGCAAGAGGAAGAACGAAGAGACCGAGTATGGAGGAAAGAGTCATCGCCCTAGCAGCAAGATTTTACATGTACCACCTCAACCTCAATCTCAAGTTCGACGTAAGAAGACTCAGAGTACTCCTAGTGGCAAGGCTAGCAAGAGACCAACCCGACACTACCACTATCGTCGCTGCAGAAGAGATCATTCAGGCAAGGATTGCATGGGAAAGCTGGTCCAATGCCATAATTGTGGACAACTTGGGCATAGGAGTTACGAATGCTACAATGCACCCCGTGAAGGAATCCTGAGGCCACAACAACCATCGACTCGACAGAATCAAGCGCTTGGAGCAACCCGTTTAGCCTCATTAATCGAAGAAGATGAGCAAGCGATCGATCGTGATGTAACCTCTTCAAGCTGTCTGTCGGATCCCGTGTGATTATTTGTATTATTAACTTTGTGTGTTGTCGTTTTTCCTTAGTTAAGTGAGTTCCTCTTTAAGGGGTAGTTACCCCAAGCAGCTTAGAATCCCTCTTTGTAATCCCTGGTACTAAGGCATAAATCTCGGGGACGAGGTTTTTCTTTAAAGAGGTAGTGATGTAATCCCCCGAATGTTTAAAAGCTTATGTTTTAATAAATAAATTTTATTTTGGATAAATTAGCCTTTAAATCCTTTAATTTAATTATTTTATGGATTTTTTTGTGCTTATAAAAATTATTAGAAATATTTAATAAATTAAAATAAATATTTTGTTATTTTATTATACTCTTATTATTTAAATAAAATTTTAAACCCTTATTTTACAAAAAACTATCATTTTTAACCCTTATATTTTAATTATCTTAAATTAAAATATTAAATCAAGTTATTACCCAAAATTATCCTATTTTATTATTTTATCAATTAAATTATTTATTCCTTTTTCCCTTTCTTTTTCCTTTTCCCCTTTTCCTTCTTTTCTCCTTTTTCTCTTTTCTTTCTTTTTCTTTTTCTTCTTTGGGCTGCCGACCTGCTTCGGTCGCCCTTATCCCCCTTCCTACGTTGGCCCATTCCTCCTCCCCCAGCCTTTCCCACGTCACCCGGCCTCCTCCTTTCTTTTCTTTCTTCCTCAACCGGCCCACTTTTTTTTCTTTCCTTCGGTCGGTCCGCCCGTCTCGCACGCCCAACCCCCGACCCTTCTTTCTTCTTCCCTTTTTCTTCTTCCTCTTTCCCCGACGATAATCCCGGCCATCCTCCATGATTTTCACCACCCAACCTGTAGCTCCCTCTACCTCGTTGACCTCCCCCCTCCTTCTCGTCGTTTTCCGGCCATACCGGTCCCACCACCCTTGTCTCCATCTCCTTCTCCCTGCCATCACCTTCCTCTCCCTCTCCCTACAACCTCCATTCCCCTACCACCCTAACGCCATCCCCGAGCTCCCTATCCCCTCCTCTCTCTCCTTATCCTTTTTCTTCTTCTTTTCCTGATCCATTCGGGCATTTTTTACGAGCCCAAAATTCCTTCCCCCGATCCTCTCTTCTTTCCTTTCTTCTCCTCCCCCTGTTTTGTTTTGCCGCCAATATCCGCCACCGCCGCCACCTCAACCACCATCTTCACCACCTCCTGCCACCCTTTACCTCCCCCTCGAGCCATCATAGTCTCCATCAAGCCACCCCGCAGCCCATTCTTCCTCCTCTATTCCTTTTCTCTCCCCTTCCATCCCTTCTCAGCAACCACCCTGTGCAGCCCCGATCCGCCGCCTAGGCCACCACCCGAGCCACCACAATAACCCCTGCAACCCCCTCTACCACCCCCAATGCTCCTTTGGCCGAAAACACCACCTGTATGCCCTCGTTTTCCTTCCTCACCAGCCTCCATCTCAACCTCCCTCCTCGGCCGCCACCTTCACAACCTTGCTGCCATCGCCTCCGCCGCCCTTAGCCACCTTCAACCCATCCCCGACCACCACCTACACCCCCTCTACACTTCTGCACCATACCCTTACCCCAAATCCTTCCCCACCATGCCCTTTTCTTAGCCCCAAACCACCAACCCAAAAATACCCATTTTCCCTATTTCCACCACCTTTGAGCCCCCTCCTTTTCATTTCTTTGCAGCTCATGCTGCATTAGCAGCATGAGTTTATGCATTTCTTAATCAATTTGATTAATAATTTTAAGGTATAATCATATTTTAATTTAATTATTTGATTAATTAAGTGTTCTAAAGTTTTATACTTTGATTTTATTATTTCTAATGTAATAAGTCTTAAATTATTTTTAGGTATTGGTTTTGATAAATCAAGCTTGAACCTTTAACCGGAATACCAGTAAGGTTCGTTTTTACAGAAATCGAGGTAATCGTTAAATCCTACTTAAATGTATGGATTAATGCATGTTAGCACATTAGGTATTTTTTTAATGTGTATTATGCTTGATATATGTTGTTTAGTATATTATATGTGGTTATTGTGTTGGTTGATAAAAGGAAGCATGACAGGTTATATGATATGTATGGAAATAATATTTAAGGTAATAATTTGGTTGTTAAGGAAAATGTTAAGTATTATCCATATTGTTTTATGCTATTGTAATATTTAATACATGTTTAATATTTTGTGGGCCTTAGGGGATTTTATTAATGTACATTGTACAAGAATATGGCCTAATATATATATGGGTGTTAATGAGCATTGTCTTAATCTTAAAAGTTGTGGATGATGCATTAATATTAATATTTTATGTAGTAATAATAATAATTTAATATAAGTGGTGTGCTAAGAGGTATAATGGTAAATTTTAGTAAAAAGGGGTATTATGGTAATTTTGGAGGCAAGGGTAAAATGGTAAATTTGTTAGTAAAAGGATAAAGTGGTAATTTTGGAAGTAAGGGATAAATTGGTCATTTTGGAAGTAAGGAGGGTAAAATAGTAATTTTGTAATAAAGGGTTACCTTGGTAGTTTTGTAATAAAAGGGGCAATTTGGTAATTTTATAATAAAAGGGCAATATGGTAATTTTGTAATAAAAGGGCAATCTGGTAATTTTATAATAAAAGGGTAAAATTATAATTTTATAATTGAAGGGTAAAATAGTAATTTTATGATTAACGGGCAGAATGGTAATTTAGAAATTAAAAGAGGTAAGATAGTAATTTCATGATTAGGGATAAATGGAAATTTTATAAGTAAAAGGGTGATGTGGTAATTTTTGGGAGTTAAGGGGTAAAATGGCAAATTTGAAGGTAAAGGGGTAAAACGGTAATTTTGTAAATCAAAGGAGTAAAGGTGGAAATTGGAAAGGAGAAAATTAGCAATTATAATAATTGAGAAGGGTAAAATAATAATTTAATTAACTAAAGGGTAGTTTGATAATTTAATAATGGAGAAGGGTAAAATGGTAAATATGATAAATGTGAGGGGTAATTTGGTAATTTAACCGACTAGAGGGTATTTTCGTAATTTTGATAATGGAGTAGGGTAGTTTGGTAATTATGATCATATAAAAGGGTAATTTGGTAATTTAACCAACTAGGGGTAATTTGGTAGCTTTGATAATGTAGAAGGGTAGTTGGTCATTGATAATAGAGGACGATAATTGGGTAATTAACTAAATAAAGGGTAATTTGGTAATTAGGATAAGGAGGAAGAGTAATTTGGAAATTTGACCAACTCAAGGATAATTTATTAATTATAATAAAGGAAAAAGGACAAAGTGGTAATCTAACCAACTAAATGGAAAGTATATTAAGTGTAATAATTATTAAGGGGGATTAATGACCTAATAAGTATGAGTAATAACTTGGTAACCTAAATCGAATAAGGGGTCACTTGGTAATTTGTAACAAGGAGGGTAATATGGTAATTTGTCAAGTAAGGAAGGGATGACTTAATAATTTTATAAGTAAGAGGTGAATGAGTAGTTTGTATCTAATATATCGTTGTGATTGTAGGATGCATAATACGACTCTAATAATGTTGGTTAACGAGGTAAGAGTATTTGATGATTAGCAAGTATCACGAGAACGAATACTAATCCAAAATTAGATGAGTTAGGATGGCCTTAATGATCCTCTGTGTTCCCTTGGACAACCATTTGAATAAGAAATTTCTGATGATATCTGAATGATTAAAAGTGGATAATTATCTGATTGTTATGCTTTTGTGATCACCATTAATTAAGACACTAATACTTAAAGTAAAAGACCTCGAGATCGGAAATGGTGGCTCTTTAGGGGTCGCTACCCTAAAGACGTGGTTTAGCCCACGATTATTTGGTATTCGCTGGTGTGCCTTTGTGTCCCAGCCAGGCCCTATATCTATTCTATCTAGCTCTACGGACCTAATTAGGGAGTATGCATACTTAAGGATTAGGTGTCCTTGTCGGTAGAGTACTGAGTTAGCTTTATGTACCAGTACGACCAGGGTACCTTTGTGTCACTGGGTTACTAGTTGAAGGGTACTGAGTTGCTTTTACTCACTAGTGCGACTAGTGTACCTTTTTGTCCCGGGTTCTTGATCTCCCTATCGAGGCAAATAAATGGAATTGTTGTGCTAAATAAAAAGGGAAAATACTAATCGTTAAAGTGAAAGATTAATGAGCCGGAACCAGTTGATTTATTTGATGAGTACCGATCCACCAGAAATAATAGTGGCCTAGGATGTTTTGCCCTGGATGATGTTCACGAGTATCGATCCACCAAATATAATGGTGGCCCAGGATGTTTTTACCCTGGATGATATATATATATATGTATATGTATGTATGTATGTATGTATGTATGTATGTATTCCGATCCACCGGCCAGAATAGTAAGGGTCTCGATCTCAATAAATTTGATTTGGATGCGAATAAGTTATGAAAAAAATACTAATAATTGAGATGATTGATTAATGATGGATCAATGGCCTTAAGGCTCGGATTATATCGATTACTCATTATGGCCTATTGATATTAGTTGACTCATTGAGTAAGAGAATATATGAAAGTGAATGTTACGTATACGCTATTAATATCTGATTGAATTATTGGATGTGCGAATAAATGGATCCGAATATCATGTTTATACCTATGGTTATATATGAATGTAGTAGTATTTCATGCGTTATATTGCTTCCCTGTTTTTAAGTGCGTTTTTAAAAGGTTACTCAATACCGTAGTACTAAAAGGTTCCCTTCGTGGGGCCCCTACCTATTCAATGGGCAGTACCCCTTGCAGGTTATATTCAGGTGCTATTCAAGTGGGCTCTCGGGAAAGAGCGTAAGGTATTGTCCAGAAATTTTAGGATTTTAATTTGTCTCTTTTAAAATTCAAGGTATTTGTTATTCGTAACCACCGTTGTTGGATTTTACTCTTATAAACTGTTTGTTATGCGACTCTGATTTTTAAATGCATAAGTTTCTCGTAAAAGTGTATTTTACTCTTTTAGCCTTAGCACTTGGTACTGGAACGATATGAGTGAACCGGTCTGGTACTAAGTGTGGCGCTAATACTCCCAAAGTTCACGGTTTATTAATTTGCTTCCGCTAATTTTCTTTTAATTAAATGAAATTTTTTAGTAGTGAATTTTGGGGGTGTTACAAGGGGTATTTTAGTAATTTTGTAAAGACGATAGGGTTAAATCGATAAATTATGTTTAACATGTCAATGGATTAAAAAAGTTTCATAATAAGACATAAGTAATAGTAAATAATAAGATAAGGGTATTCAGTAAGTCGGTGAGTATCATCAGAGCAAGGCATAACCTAGGGTTGGATGAATAATTAAGGGTGTAATGTAGTATTTATCTTATAATTATGTAAGAGGTGGCTAGTTTGCAAGTATGTATGGAAATTATTGTTAGATATTTTCTAAGTACGTGTTAGAGCTTTGTGTATGCCATGATCCTTGATATGAAATGCTTGATTCTATGGCCAATATATCTTTATGTCTCTAGATTCGTGACATTTTCCCTTCTCTCGAATTAATTAAATGAGCTTGTTGAATAATACATGTATAAAGTGCTAATTACGTAAAGTGAAATACGATTGAGCTAGGCTTAGATCGGTCCACTGGCAAATAATAGTGGTCAGGTGCATTTTGCCTTGAAGTATTTTCTATTCCACCGACTATAATAGTGGGAGGATTCCGAGCTCATTAAACTAAACATTAGATGTTAATAAATTATGGAAAGACATTAATCACTTATAGTAGAACACCATATAAGTCAGGACCAAACCAGTCCACTGGCGAATAATAGTGGTCAAGTGCAGGGTGCCCTAGAGTCCGGTCCACTAGCAAATAATAGTAGGCAGGTGTGTTATGTCCTAAAGTATATTCCGATCCATCAGTTATAATAGTGGGATTCTCGTACTTACATGTATATAATTTGAAAGATGATGATTGAATAATGATTAATTAATGGCTTAAGACCAAAAGAGTTGATTTTATCATCATGACCTGTTGTTTTAATATAAGTTCGGCCCTAGTACCTGTCTTTCTCGGTATATAATGGGATTGCTACGTACATGGATGTTATGTTATAAATTTCTTATTGTATGTGGTGTTGCCTTGTGTATTAGTCTTTATGTTATCGTATTATGTTGTTTATGTATGATGTGTTGCATGCGGGTCTTACCTTTCAGTTTGGTATAAAAGGTTACTCAGTACTATAATATTAAAAGGTTCCATTCATAGGCCCCTGCCTATTCAATGGGCAATGTCCCTTGTAGATATATAGATAGATATATATATATATATATATTGTAGGTACTATTCAAGTGGGTATCGGAAAATAGCGTAAGGATTGTCCGGGAATGGCTTCAGAGTTTCCCTTTAACCTTTTATTTTTGTGTTCAAACCAATTTTTTTATTCTTGTAACTACTAAAAGTGGACTTTTATCTTTTGTAACGCCTTTACCGTGCTACTATGATTTAAATAAAGTTTGAGTTTGAGCAAGTTGTATTTTATTATTTTAGCCTTAGCACTTAGTACTAAAATGGTAGAAGGAAACTAATCTGGTACTAAGTACGGTGATAACATTCCTAAATTTTACGAATTTTGCTTTTTTGATTCCGCTGATTTTTAAATAAAACGAAAAATTTTAGTGGTAAATTTTGAGGGTGTTACATGGTTAGTAACCAAAAGTTACAAGAGATCAAATATTAGTGAAACGATAATTATGAGAATTAATAAAAATAATTTTTAAGTTGTAAAATTAAACATAAATATTCAATAGCTATTTTTATTTATTATCACTTTATAACCGACACATTATTACAATATTAACTACAACGTAAACTATTATTAATTAATTAATTAAGTGCTAAAATTACGAAGTATTATATCTTATAAAATTGATATAAGAATAATGGTCACAAAAAAAAATATGGGTATAAAACAGTGGTTTATTATAACAACACCCAATAGTAGTAGTAGAGACACCAATAACATATTATAAAATTTGCTCAAAGATACTAATAACATATGATAGTGTTAGTAGTAGCAATAGTTACGGTAGTAAAGGCCCTAACAACATATAATAAATTTTGCTTAAAGACACTAATAGTAAATGATAGAATTTGCTTAATATATTAATTTGCTAGTAAATGATTTTAATAGGTCAGAGTTAATTTTAGTTTCTTATACATTACTTCAAGTAATAATTTTTTATTTATTTTCCTTAATTTTTTTAATTATATATACATAAAACATTTTATTATTTTTTAATAAATATTATAAGTATAATTTTAAAAATCTTTTTATTACTTTTTAAAAAAGTTTATAAATTATTAGAATAAATTTTGCTTTTATACAGATAGAATAATAATTATTTATAATTAATAAATAAATTATAATCTGAAAAAAGTGAGATATTTACTCCTCCGCGAATTTGTTATCCTCACACGCTCTCCAATTATAAATAAAGCATAAATTCTTCGGACACCAGATATCAGCCGCACTTTTCAGAAAAAAGAAATATCGAAGGAACCTGTTGCCGTAGAGACTGAATTTTGTGAATTTCTGGTCAGCGAAGCAATTGCTGGGAAGTTCACATTTTTTTTTTCGTTTTCCTATGAGCAATGGCTATTGCCTATTGGCTCCTCGTTGGACTTATTACCCCACATATGGCCTTTCATTTATTTATTTTTCAAATCATCCGTCCTTTTTAATGCTACTTTTGTTTCCCCTCCTATTACATGGGCCACATGGCTATCAATTGATGACATAGAAAGAAACCAAATAGCGTAGATGCTACTTAAAATGGATATTTGTATGGTTTCGGTTCAGTTAGCGTTTTCTTTTTGATTGTTTTTTTTTAAGTTGATTTCCATTGATTTGATCAAACATGGATATTTTTCTTATTGGTTTGAAATAGTATGGTTTCGGTTCAGTTAGCGTTTTCTTTTTGATTGTTTTTTTTTTAAGTTGATTTCCATTGATTTGATCAAACATGGATATTTTTCTTATTGATTTGAAATAATAAACAAGTTTGTGCGTGTGTGTTTTCTCATTTAGTCTTAGCATATAGTGTGGACGAGATTATAGTGTCTACTTACACTAAATATAATAGTAATATTCATTATATTTAGCCTTTGTACATATTTTTTAAATTAGTTTATAGTTTTAAAAACAAGGGCAGTACACATACACTCTAATCATGGGAGGGGGATAATTTATAAATATAACACCCAATTAACTTTGGTTATCCCAGTATCACATCATCAACTATTTCATTAGTTTCTCTATAGTTGTAGAAGAGTTTGCAAATTTGGAAACCATTCATAGTACCTTTGCATTCCTCAATCAACATGTGGTGTGGGTGGTTGTGCTGTAACCATCAGGAACCAACATCTCAATTGTAACACTTGCAATTTTTTATTTTCTAATTTTAATCTTTTGCTTTCTAAAAAAATATTCTAAAAGAGCTTTATTTTAGCACATAGTTTTGGGCTGTGCAGTTTTCATTTGAACTTGTAATTATGTGCTCAAAATAATATAATAAGTTAAAATAAAATAACAACAACAACAACAACAACAATGATAGTAAACAATTAAAAAAAAAATGTTCTTATACCACAAGTTTGGATACCTAACTCTCTTATCTTATCATATCAATGTATTTCATACACTTTTTAGTTTCTTACTTATGAAGAACAATTAAACACCCCCTCCAGTCTTTCTCCTACTGGTTATGTTCGTTGGAATGTTTGAGTGGGTACATCGGCCAACCCGATGAAAGGAAAGATAAGATCATTGAAATACTAAAGAATTTTGATCATTATATTACTAACACTATTATAAAAAAATATAGTTTGAAGATTCCAAGTAGAAGAATCAAATATTTACGAGAGGGAAAAATTAGAGACTATTATCAAGTATAAAAATGAGGGGGAAATAGAGAGCTTTCACCCCTTATTGCAATTGGCAAGTAGAGGGTCTTGTGTTATCAAAAAATACATGTCCGATTTATATGAAATAACCTTAACTACATTTCCCTTTGTAGACCATCATGTTATCAAAGTCAAGGGGGAAAGGTAGTTAAGGTTGGCTTATTTATAGCTTGTTTAGATTTGTGCATTGTATAATTATGGGTCTTTTAGAATAGGATATCTAGTCGTTAATCTTATGTTAGGATGCAAGCCTATTTCTCTTATTAATGTAGGAATTATCCTTACATATTTATTTAATTATGAATATATTATCCTAATCTACCTCTCTCTCTCTTATGGCTTCTAATAGTTTGTTTGCAGAATCTAGAGGAAATGTGGTAAAATATGAATAATATATAACTAAAAATCTTGAAGGTTTCGTTGACAATTAGAAAATTTCCAAAAATAAAATTAATGAAATATTAAAATGGAGTATTACTAAAAAGATATGCAAAAACATATCAAATAAGGTTTTAATTATATCCATTTAGGACATGTTTTGGTAGGATTAAAAAAATTTACTAGGGAATGATCAAATACGTTCATCTTTACTATCATTTGTGATGGAGGGATGTTACCCTTCCTAAAGTCTTGCCAACTATGTAGACTCGATCCTTAGAATGGTTATGTTTAACCTCTATAATGGTCCTATTTTCTTTAATTATTTTCCTACCGTCATGATCTCACTAAAATATTAAAGCCTTGTGTAATCTTTAATCATTTAAATACAAACTTACAACTACAAAATACTTGAAGGATCTATATTAGTAGCTCTTATATACATACTTTTCTACAAGATCATGCCTTCAGCTTTCGAAGCAAAAGCTAAGATTCATAGTAGGAAAGTAGAAGGACTCCTACTTCAAGTTGACCTAACCAAATCAAACTAGTTATCCCTAAACTAATCTAATGGAGTGATTTTACCCTTTATGAAGACTAGTTACTAGAAAAGGTTGCACTTTCACAAATTAACCAACCTCAAATCTCCACTGAACCAAACACCAAGTTAAGGTAGGTTAAACTTTTCCAAGATGGATCTATAAGACTCGACTTCCAAAGAAGTACAAGTTAACTACTCTCTAACACAACTTCAACATCCCCCATTATTGATATAGGAAGAGTGTCCAAATTCTCCTATATCATCCACTCTCTTATGAACAACATAGGTATTCCACTTTAAACCTTCCAAATCCTTCACTTCATTCAGCTAATTATAGCTCATGAACTCCCCGACCAATCTACGTTAGGTCAAACCAACCACAAAATTTAGGATTTCAAAACTCCAACTCTCTCTTAGCTCTCCTACTTTCTCTACCATCACTAAAAATTTTGTCAACATCATCAAGAAAGAATTCCAAATTAACAAATAGTTCTTCAAAGGTGAATTTTATAGTCCTCACAATCTTAATATAAAAAAAACATGGTTAATTGGTTATTCAAACACTTCTTAAGCCAACGTTAACAAACCTAAGCAGAATTCTATGAACTTATCCAAAATGAGAAAATCTAGATCTTGTTCTTTGAGTGGTTCAAGATATATGTTAGGCACAATAATATTGCTTTCCCATTTTAAAAAATTATCCCTATTACGATAAGAAATAACGTTAAAGAATAGAAAATTCATAAAGGCACAACTGATTATGATCATCCTCCCTTACCAAAATAGTAAAATGTTTTGCCGGATAACATCAAGATGATAAGAACAAATCTTGAGTTAAAACCCCTATATATATATATATCAAAATAATATGTTAGGGATAACATCAAGAATATCCTTCTACAAAATAACTACACAAACAATCACCTCAACACTATTGGTTCTCAACTCTTTTAACTTGATAAACAAGTCCTAAAAACCATTCTTCCCAGCCTTCCAAATGACATCTTCCTCTATTTTGTCCTCACCACATACCATTAAAAATAAGAAATTATCCATCTTTAAATATTTTTGGGCTCTCAAAATCTAGTAAAAAAAATATATTTAAACCAACAAAACTGAATTTCTCAAAGTTCTTAAACCTAGCTAAGTCAAGTTCATTCTTAGTTCCCAGATACCTCTAAGCAACAATCTAGTATCAACACATTCAAAGCTCAAGGAAGGCATAGCAAAGTAAGAAATCCATATGCGAAAAAGTATCATTCAACCAATGTTATATGGAAAACTCATTCAAACCATAAGGAAAAATTGTAATTTCATCATTTGTGGAGGCAATCTATGGTGCCAAACTGCCAATGACTGACTACAAAGTATATATATATATATATAGTTGATTTTAGAATAATCTATGGTGCCAATGACCGACTTTAGGGTTTATACATATATTATACACATATATATATATATATAGTTGATTTTAGAGTTTATAAATTATAGATATTGTCAACTAGGCATCCATTTTGTTTTCAATATTTTCAGTCGGAAAGCATGTTAAAATACCATCTTTCATTCTATATCCATGCACTTGGTTCAATTTCTCAAAAGACTTAAGGGATGAACACTTTAAATCATAATTTGTTTTCTAGTTAGAATTTCAGCAATCATAGGTGATAAACAAAATGTTGAAATTCATAACAGTAGTGGAAATATGTATTTCATTTAAAACTGTTCAAAAGAATTATGGTCCTACTATTACGAATTTCATATATGTTAGAACATATACATTTTACTCCAAACAGTAAAGTGCCCATGTCGTATCTGTCGGAAGAAGAAGAAGAAAAAAAATTACATTTGTGTGATTGAAACAAATCTTTAATAACTTGGCTCAGATAGGTCCGATGCTCATGCCATGGGACATTGTGAAGCCAGGCTCACCGAGCTAGACATATTTTTACATAAATACTAGAAGATAAAGCAGCAGAATGATCTTGAAAGTAAACTTAGTCCCCGGCACTATTTGATATGTGTGTCATAACTTCTTCGATAATCATCCAAGTAGATTCAAATATGAAAAGAAATGGGGAAAAAAAGTGTCTCATTGTCCTCAGCAATCCCATGAATCCATTCTAAAGTTTACCCCAAATCTATTGATCTAGACTGCCAAAAGACACTCTTTTTGCCGTAGTGGACACTACATCTTTTTCTTCAATCACATGAGATTTCATTGACTTTCATCCAACCAAAAGTTATAAAATTTAAATATATTCTGATCTCATTTCCTGGTTTCACTTCTGTGGCTAAATATCTCTCCAAAAGTTGAAATCATATTAATACACGATTATTTGAAATGATAATACGAGGCCGTCACTGTCGTGCGGAGGAGGTGATAACCAGAATATCCGGGTTCCTCATGATTTGATCATTGTGTCTCGGACTTTTGATTGAGCAAATAATGATAAGTTTGACATCTATCAAATATACTATATATTCCTTTATTTAGAACTGGCCAGAGAGTAATTTACACAAAAATTCCCTGCTTTGCCCGATGATGAATGACTCTGACGCTTCTTTGGGCAAAAGTTGGGGACTTGAGCGACCTTATCTGACACTTGTTTGGGGGCATCTACTTTGTCAGTGCAATCAGCTGTTTTGTCACTATTTGTAATTGTTAAGTTATATGTTAAAGGCGGATCTGTAAAACTAAAGGGATCTGAGTGACATATATAACCGTGGCCCGTTTTGCAGAGCACCCATTTTAATATAAATATGCAAAAATGTCATCATTTGAGGCTACATGAGCAAATTTTAACCAACGAGCAGCACACGAAGCATAGGTCCATAACTAGCTGTTGTACGTGCACTTGAATAGACATGACCTAGTTATAAAGTGAAAGTTATCTTGTTAGTATAACATTATTAATTAATTTAATAAAATTTTCTTTTCTTTTCAATATTCGTCCTCTAAAGATTATATTTTATTGTTTTTACACACTTTGTCATATAATTAAAAGTTATACAAAAAACTATTAAAATGTCATTAATAGATTTTTTACGGAATTAATTAAGCTTATTTACTTTTACTTTTATGCTAAATGTAAAGAAATTAATATATGTATATAAAAGTATTCAAATGACTTAAAAAATTTCTAGTTCAAAAAAATTATGTAATATTATAAATTTTATCATTGAGTGGTCTTAAACTAAAAATATTAATAGCGTGGTATTAGACTAACCACTAATATTGAAACATATGGTACCTAAAAACATAAATTATTTAAAATATATTATACTAAACCGAAATTAGATAAAATATCATGATAGAAAGATATTATTGTAGTAAAAATAAAGTCAAAAGTTTAGGAATAAGAATTAATTATGTTGTAATTATAGTTAGGAATATAGAAATAGGATTATATACGGTCATTAATATTGAAGGGGTTTAAATATATTATTTTACTAGTTAAAAATGAGTAAATATTAGAATTTATATAAATTATTTAAAAATTATATTAACTTCCAAAAAACTCTAATGTCTAGCATTACTATATAATTATGATCACATGCATATCTTTCATTCCCGTTTGTATTTATTTGGATGATAGATTAGTCATTCCCATTCAAAATAACACTATAACGTTAGGTATACATTAAAGTGATAGCAGTGTATTAAGAATAATTATTTGTGCAAAAAAATTTCACTTGTTATTAGACTAAGGATACATAATATTTTCACTTAAGATGAAACAAAAAAAATTAAGAGTTTAAATAGTAAATTTTTATTGTATAATTAATTATTGATATGGATATTTTTCTAACCATACACTAGGTCTGCTAGTGCCTCCTGCCCAAATGCTTAAATAAAACTAAATTAAAATGTAAATGTATCTAAGTAAAATTAATAAACATATAAAGTACCTAACTATCTATAAAATATTAGGTAAAATATCAAAGTAAAATTTATCCTTGTTATTATTATTATTGAATCATTATTATTAGTAGTACAATTATTATTGTACATGCATATTATTAATATTATCATTACTATTGCTGCTACTGCTGCCGCTACTACTACTACTAATAATACTATTAATTTCGTTGTTATTCCTCTTGTCTAACCCACTAACATACCGATGGTACACGATCCAAGTCTCATCTTGGGGTACCTGGTTTCCTAGGGACCCCCACCTCTAGTTAACAATAGAGTTGTAAGCGAATAGAGTTGATGGACAAACTTTTTGGGCTCAAGTCAACTAATTCATCTAACTAAATAAACTGCCGACATATAATAATTTTAGGTTTGTTTGATAAACAAGTTAAACTTAAGCACGAATAATTTAGCATCGAGCTCATTCGTGGTGCAAAAGCTCGTGAGTTTGATTGAGCTCGTTAAAGATTCAACTCATTTTTATATAAGTCGAGCTCAAACTTTATTTTTAGTCTCGTTTATTGGATGAATAAAGCCCAAGTTCATCCCGCTTTGACTCCTTTAAAACCTTAGCTACCAAGTTCCTCCCTCCTTTGGGTGTACTGAAGTATACCAAAAATAAAGTCTATTTGATAATATTGTTTTAGTTGGAGAAGATATAAGAAAAAATGTTATCGTAACTTCGTAAGAGGTTTCGATAATAAAAGTTGTCATAGTAATGGACTAATGCTTTGAAAATATTTATAATTAAAGTGCGGATTTGTAATATTTTAAAAAAATTTGTTTACTAACAACAATTATAATAGAATAATATTTTATAATATAAAATATTTATTAAAAATTATAAATAAGTAGTTAATATTAATCATAACTATTATCATTAAGAATGAAGATAATACTTTAAAATAATATATTTTGAGATTATAAAAAATTTAATAATGATAATATTAATAAAATAAAAAATAATTGATGATAATGATATAAAAACAATAATACTATATTATTTATATATTTATTGCTAGTATTAAAAATAATAGCAATGGCAGTAGTACAATTGAATTATTATTATTAATTTTATTATTAATTTTTATTTATCATATTCATTTCTCATATCTTATTGCTAATAACTATAATTATTTGTATTATTATTACTACTGCTTTCATTATTAATATTAATTATATTATTAGTTGTTATTATTACTTTTATTATGACAATTGTTATTGCTATTATTATTGTTAATATCAATCATCATTATTGATCATTCTTTTTGTAGTTATTAATGATTATCATTAATAATTATTTTAATTGTAATCATCAGTATTATTTTTATTATTACCTAGTATATTCAGAATATTTAGAAATGACTTTTAAAATATCAATATTAAGGTAGTTATTTTATAACTAATATAATTAAAAATATTTATACTAATATATGTGTAATTATTTAAACTTTAAAATCAAGCTCATAAGTTGATATTAAATTTATTTGGGCTATATATCTGTAGCTAATCCATCATACAAAACAAGTATGATTGTCAAATATGACACGAATGAAGGTGGTGAAAATTTGTTAGAGAAAGAGAGAAATGATCGAAGCACTAAAAATAAGCTATAGTAATTAACTAAAATATAAAATAACATTCATTACTTAGATAGTGTTGCATATTTAAATAATATTTTTTTTAAAAGCAGGATAATTTTGATCATTTATAATAAAATATGTGTTAGGCAACACATGAAACAGGTACTAAATAGGTAGCAGGAAGCAAAATGGACCTGCTGATCAATGTACATGGAACTAGATTCTTATGACTTTAGGCGAATGCTTTGGTCCGACGGTACCTGTCATGGCTGCAAGCGATGGACGCACAACAACAGTGACTTTGGTGCATTTGTAAAAACCTTTAAGCGTAGGTTACCATGTTTCTTCAGTAATATTAATATAAGTAAATAATATTTATCAAATAATTTTTTTAAGTATTTTATTACCTGTAATTAATATAGGTATCTAGCGGTCAAGTCAAATATATAATTCTAAGGTGTCACTATAATACTATATGTATATATATCTTAATATATAGAGGTAGATGAAAATTCTACGTCATAATTTTTGCATGAATTTCATTACTATATATATTAATTGTCAAAAAAATCATTTATCAATTACGTACTTAATTTCATAACTTATTCTTAATAAAATTATATATAAAATAACTTAGTATTTAAAATAGTCATCTTAGACTTTGTATCCACAAATAAAAAGAAATACAACTTATAAAACAATAATAAAATTGTAAAAATGTAAAACATTGGAAGTATAAAATTAGTATACCGGACAAAAGTTTGCTTTAAATTTTTGAGGTGATAAATAGATAATTATATAAGTATAACGAAATAAAATATTTAAAAATATGTTAAATCAACATATTAGAAGAAGTTTGCTTTTAACTTTTCAGGTACCGTGATTTATAATGGAAGTATCTACGTCTAATTAGCCCAAGTCAATACAAGATACTTAATAGAATAAGAATTCAAATATAAATAGTAGTAAATAAATTACCGAAATAAAACAATAAACAATATAAATCTTGACCTGTTGCCTAATCTAGGAGCTGAAACACGCTCATTCCCTAGCTCAGCTAGCACCCACTATTCCAGGCTCTCAACGTTAAAATCCGACGGGTACGCGGCTTAGACAACCTAGGCTTTTGCGTCCATTAGTTCTGTGGATGTTTAAAGATATTCTTGGTTTTCCGGAAAGTGTCCCGAGTCATCGTGAAGAAGTCTCGGCTCTCAACGCCTGTGTGTAAGTGCATTCCATTGCACTATGATACGAGGGTGAAGGGTTCACTCTTCACTGGCTGATTAAGTGAAATTAGAGTGATAATTCAGGACTCTGAGAGCCTTATCTCTCTCCTGATTCCAGGAATTTAAGAGCCTGATGTCACGGTCCGTGACTTGCCCCAAGCATCTAGCCAATGAGCCATGCGGATATGGGTGCTCCCTGGTTGCCTGACGGTTGCTAATGTCGATGTTATGTCTCAGGTACGACTCGGTGTCCCTCTCATGCATCTCTATTGTGTTATTATTGCGGGATGTTGCGCATATTCGGCATGGTGCTCGGCGGTTCGTAATGTGGGATGCTGGCCTCGCCAGGGGCGCTGGGGCCGAAACCTCTGAGCACGTGACAAAGTGGTATCAGAGCAGCTCGTTGCCCGTGTCAGTCAGCAAGCATTTTGCCGTGTTGTTGGCTACCCCGAAGGACTGTGGGTAGGTCGTGGGTGTGAGGCACGTTGTGAGACGACCGGCTTCGAAGGAGTGAAGCCAAGGGGAGGTCATGAGTGCCGCACGGGTCCATTGACAAGGGTGTTGGTGGACGTGGTTTGGTGTGGGATCCAGGCCATTGAAATGGGTTGCTGAGGGCCACGTGATGAGTCGATCTCGGGCGCGCATGGAGTCGCTGCAATGGGGTCGGATATGCCGCAACAGATATATTGAGTATGAGATGTTGGTTGGACTACGAGCCTTGCGGGGCAAAGTATGGTAGTTGCACGATGTTTTCCCAACATGGGGCGAGCGTTGAAGGACTGTCGCGAGGACAGCGCTTGAGATGCAGGGAAGCAATGTTGGGACCCCTCTGTGGTGCAAACGAGGGCGTTTGCGATTTTGGGTGGGGGAGAATGTCACGGTCCGTGACTTGCCCCAAGCATCTAGCCAATGAGCCATGCGGATATGGGTGCTCCCTGGTTGCCTGACGGTTGCTAATGTCGATGTTATATCTCAGGTACGACTCGGTGTCCCTCTCATGCATCTCTATTGTGTTATTATTGCGGGATGTTGCGCATATTCGGCATGGTGCTCGGCGGTTCGTAATGTGGGATGCTGGCCTCGCCAGGGGCGCTGGGGCCGAAACCTCTGAGCACGTGACACTGAGCTCTCACAGCACTTGTCTGATGTGTTTCTGTTTCCTCCCTTCTCTGCTACCATTCACCCTTCTATATACCATATTTAATTAGAAGATTCTGGGCTTAAAAATCCACTCTTAACAAACTGACCCATTAACTAAATACGGTAAGGTAAATAATTTTCATAGCCTGACACTGAATTGCTGATTTCCATTCCTAATTTCTATGTTTCTACCACGTCAGGGGCTTGGAAAGAGTCTGATTCGTAGGCCCAGGCGCTGTGGGTATCGTTTATTATGATTATTATTATTTATAAATACAGTACACCACCCGTCATGTGTGATGTGCGCATTATCTTTGCTGCTTATTTTCCTGAGCTTTTTACCATGCTCGTGTTATGATTAATGTTGTCAAATTTCGGCAGGTGGACACTCAATTGCAGAAGATATGGCCAAGCATCATCCTGACTCAGATGCAGCCAGGCATTGCAATTGGGCGACTGTGTGAGAAATGTGACGGCAGTAGGTGTTTGATACGCGACTCCTGTGTTCGTCCGTTGTGCGAGTCTGTGAGGAATGCAACTATGGGTAATCATTCTTGGGTAGATGTGTTGTTATATGATCGGGATGTCAGATGCCTACAACTGCAAAGAGCGTACCCAGCAGGAGAAGGATAGATCCGCAAATTGTGAACTTAGGTAGTGCTAAAACTGGCTTGTTCTATGAGCGTAAAAAGTATGGTTTTAAGAAACGTTGATGCGGTGAGATACTATATTATGTGCTCTTAATATTTGATGCCGTATAAAACTATTAGCTAGTATGTTTATGCTGAACTAATGACTGCATGGAAGAGACACAAACCGATTCAGCGATTTGTTGTGAAAGTAGGTTAGGACACGGATTTCATTTGTAGTTGCCGGAGCATGTTTGTTGATACTTAGAAGACTAGTTTTCTGACGAAAGTAATCTCTATATATGTATATAGTTGTAGAATAAGGACAATTGTTTCCAATTGCTTCGTAAAATTGATTTTGAAAAACTCTTTTGGAACAACCTTTGTTGAGTTTGTGCCTCAAATCTGACGGTTATGAAAGTCTTTAATGTGAAGTTGAAGTAACCGAAGAGTTTTAATTAGTAGTATTTACTAAGAGTTTAAAACCCGAGGTTATGGAAGACTTAAATATGAAGCTAAAGTAACCGAAGAATTTACTACTAAATTAATTAGTAGTATTAACTGCCATCAATGGAGAGTTACAGTTTTTAATCTCCATCAATTAGCAATTTTTTAGGGTTTTCTTTTGAAGACAATATATATGTAGTCTCTGGCCCTTTCTCAAAACATGACTCACAATATCCATCATAGTTCTACACACATTTTACTATTTTCTTTGAGAGTTAGAATAATTGAGAGTGATAGATCTCTACAATCCTCTATTCAATTGAGGATTTCTTGTATTCTTTCTTTACATAGTAAAATTATCCTTGCTCGTCGTCGTCCGTGGACGTAGCCCATATTGGGTGAACCACGTAAAATTGTGTGTTCTTTTATTTTTCACCTTACAAGATATGAGTGAGAAAGGTATGAATCTTTTGAGCAAGCGTGGTCATCTTGGTAATGGTACGGGAAAGTTAGAGTTTTGTGAGCATTGTGTTTTAGGAAAAAAGACAAAGGTCGGATTCTCTACTGCAACACACCGTACTAAGGATATTTTAGATTATATCCATTCTGATTTATGGGGATCATCCAAAGTTTCTTCCTTTGGAGGTAAGCGCTATATGATGACTCTAATTGATGACTTCTCCCGGAAGGTTTGGGTTTATTTTCTATGCCACAAGAATGAAGCATTTCCTACTTTCAAGAAGTGGAAAGCTCTTGTGAAAACCAGACAAGGAAGAAGGTAAAGAAGCTCAGGAAAGATAATGGGTTAGAGTTCGTTGAGACAGATTTTAATGAGTTCTATTCAGATCATGGTATTGCTAGACATAAGACTCTATTTGGGAAGCCTAAACAAAATGGAGTTGCAGAACGCATTAATCGGACTCTACTTGAGAGGGTAAGGTGTATGCTCTCTAATGCTGGATTATGGAGCAAACGTGAGTTTTGGGCTGAAGTTGTTTCTACAGCTTGTTACATCATCAATAGGTCTCCACATACATCTATTGATTTCAAGATTCTAGAGGAAGTTTGGTCAGGTAATCATGTTGATTACTCTATTATTAGAGTTTTTGGATGTCCTGCATATATTCATGTTAATCATGGTAAATTAGCTCCTAGAGCTATTAAATGCATTTTCTTAGGTTATGCTTCTGAGTCCAAGGGGTATAGGTTTTGGTGTCCCGACTCTAAAAAAATTATTTTGAGTAGGGATGTAACTTTTAATGAGAGTTTAAAGAGTTTGAAGGTGGCTCCTTTGTTTATCTATTGCTTTATGTTGATGATATGTTGATTGCTTCCAAGGATAAGTCCTTAATCAACAGGTTGAAATCACAACTTAATAAGGAGTTCGAGATGATATATCTTGGTGCAGCTAAGAAGATTCTCGGCATGGAGATTATTAGAGATTGAAAGGCTGGAAAGTTATTTCTTTCACAACAGAAGTATATTAAGAAGGTGTTAGACAGGTTCAATATGGGTAATTGTAAACCTGTGTCTACACCTCTAGCTTCTCACTTTAGACTATCATCAAAGCTTTGTCCAGAGTTCGAGGAAGAGAATGAGCTAATGTCTAGCACTCCCTATTCTAGTGCAGTTGGTAGTTTGATGTACGATGTGGTCTGCATTAGACCTGATCTAGCTTATGCTGTGAGTATGGTGATCCGGTTTATGCACAACCCTGGTAAGGGTCATTGGAACACAATCAAGTGGATTTTGCGTTATTTGAAGGGTTCCTCTAATATTGGTTTGATGTTCGATAAGAGTAGAGCACAAACCACTGATATTATTGGTTTCGTTGATTCTGATTATGCTGCTAACTTGGATAAACGTAGGTCTATTTCTGGTTATATCTTCACACTATCTTCTGGTGCTATTAGTTGGAAAGCATTGTTGCAATCTATTACTGCCTTATCTACTACAGAAGCAGAATATGTTGCAGCTACTGAAGGTGTGAAGGAGGCCATTTGGTTGCGAGGTCTCATTCTCGAGCTTGGTGTTGTACAAGGTATACTGTTGTGTTCTCAGATAGTTAGAGTGCTATTTGTTTAACCAAGAACGATTCTTATCATTCAAAGACCAAACACATTGATGTCAGGTTCCATTTTATCAGAGACATTATTGCTGTAGGAGATGTTGTGGTGAAGAAAGTTCACACATCGGATAATCCTGCAGACATGCTTACGAAGCCACTACCTACTGCTAAGTTCAAGCATTGCTTAGACTTAGTTGGTACTTGCAGCATATGATTACCTTTCGAGGTTTATGACGACGATGAGTATTGTGGATTTGAGCCAAGGTGGAGATTGTTGAGTTTGTGTCTCAAATCTGACGGTTATGAAAGTCTTTAATGTGAAGTTGAAGTAACCGAAGAGTTTTAATTAGTAGTATTTACTACCATCAATGAAGAGTTTAAAACCTGAGGTTATGGAAGACTTAAATATGAAGTTAAAGTAACCGAAGAATTTAATACTAAATTAATTGGTAGTATTAACTGCCATTAATGGAGAGTTACAGTTTTTAATCTCCATCAATTAGCAGTTTTTTAGGGTTTTCTTTTGAAGACAATATATATGTAGTCTCTGGCCCTTTCTCAAAACATGACTCACAATATCCATCATAGTTCTACACACATTTTACTATTCTCTTTGAGAGTTAGAATAATTGAGAGTGATAAATCTTTACAGTCCTCTATTCAATTGAGGATTTCTTGTATTTTTTCTCTATATAGTAAAATTATCCTTATTCGTCGTCGTCTGTGGACGTAGCCCACATTGGGTGAACCACGTAAAATTGTGTGTTCTTTTATTTTTCACCTTACAACCTTTTTGCGCGAGCTGGGTCAACGTAGTGACATCCAATAAGCCATGAATTTTGCACGAGATCAAATCCCTTTGGTGGCACAAGGTCGTTCACTATGACTGAGGTAAGCCTTTTTCCCTCCTAGGCCATTTTTAACCATGTTTTCCCCCATTCAACATTATACATCGTGAGTATTGTGTAATCCGCTTCGTCAAACGTCACTATTTTTAAAAAAATTAAAACATCTCTTAATATGATTATCAGAAAAATAAAAATTATATATATCATAATATTTATGACATTTTTTTTACAAATAGAAATCTGTCTTTTTATACTTCTAACAAAAAAATAGTAATTAAGTATAGTACAATTGTGGTGAAATATTAAAGTAATAATAATAAAATATGACAAGTTAATTTTTTTCTACAAAAGAAAGGCAATAATTATAAAAGACCAAGCATAAGATGGTAAAGCATGAAACATGTCATAGTGAAATATCAAAAAGATAATGATTAAACCCCAATTACAAACCATGGGCAGTGAAGCATAAAGATAATTACAGCGAAATAATGATTGATATTGATTATGTCATGGTGAAACATCAAGTATGTCGTGATAAAATACCAAGCATATTATAGTAAAATATAACAATGGAGAGAATCATGACTACAGAATATTGAACCATGCCATGGTGAAATATAAATCATATCTTGGTGAAACACGAAGCATGCCATTGTGAAACATGATGCATATCGTAGTGAAATATGACAACTATGATTAGTCATAGAGATAACTTTGGTGAAACATAGAAACAATAGTGGTGAAATACGAAGGCAGTGATGGTGAAACATAACACATTAATTGTAAAATATGAAATTAATTATAGTGAAACATGGCAAGTTAGTTTTTTCAGAAAAATCACAACTAATATGGGTGAAACATGAAGGCAACTATTGTAATACCTAGATTTTTAACTAACCCTAATCCCGAGTAATTAATATCGTAACCTAATTCTAACATTGGAAAACTATTTTTTTTTCTATCTTACCCTAACTCAATAATTGTAATACCCAGTAAATTTTTCAAAGAAATAAATAATAAGATAATAAAATAATAAATAAAACAAAATATATGTATATATAATTATAATAACAATAATAATAATATAAAATTTATTATTTAGACTAGTTCCAAGACATTATTTTAATTATCTAGCATAAAATAAGTTACAGGTAAATTATAATATTTTTTAATTATTTATATAATTACTAATAAATTACCCAAAAACTCAACCTAAAATTCTACAATTGTCTTTTCCGTTTCCTTTTTCTTTCACCTTTTCCTTTTCTTCCTTCTCCTTTTCTTCCTTCCTCCTCTCCTGCATGGGTTGCGCTGAAGCTGGCCCAAGCCATTCCCTCTCCTTTCCTTTCTTGCTTTTACCCTCGACCGACCCAACTCTCCCCTCCCTCGCCCTTTTCTTTCTCCCAGGTGACCGTCCTAAGCCCCCTTTCTTCTCTTTCTTTCCCTTTTTCTCCCTCCCTTCTTTTCTCTTTTCCCTTTTTCTCCCTGTCTCTTACCTCATACTTGCCTCCTTCACGCCCATCCACCCCTTCCATTTCTATCCCCTACAACCCCTGTAACTCAGCCAACCTCCCTCTCTCTTTCCTTTCTCAGCATTACAGGGCATGCGCATTAGCATGCACCTGCATGGTCCCCCCTGATTGCTCTCCTACACCTGCCACCCTCCCTACACATGTCCCTACCCTGCCACCGTTGCATTGTCCTTCCTCTGCAACCGGTTACCCTTGTCACTTACCCCCTCATCCTCCCCCCTTTTCGACTTATAAATAACCTCCATCAACGTCCCTCTCCTCTCCTTCTCCCTCGTTGAGCCTCTGTTCTACATGCCTCCCTTCTCCGGCCACTCTAGCCACGATCGTTGCTGCCGCTTGGCCACACCACCCCCAATCTTATCCCCTATTCCCTCCTTGTACCCTCATGTGCCTTCTGGGCCTCATTTCCTCCTCTTTCTCCCCTTCCTTTTTTCTCCTCGAACCTACAACCATGGAGGCCACACCTCACCACTGTCGTAGACCAACTCCTCCCCTCCACGCTATAGCCTTACCTCAGCCACCCTGCATAGGTATCTCATCCTGTGCAGCCAACCAATCCGCCCCTTTCTCCCCTCCATTTTCCTCTCATTTATCCTCCATCCTCTCGGCTACACTAGCACCAACCGCTAGTCTTGCCACCACAACCCTTCCTCCCCCATTAGCCTACCTAGTGTCAACACCACTCTCAACCCCTACGCTACTAACCCCCACCATTTTTCACAATAAAATCAACTGTCACCTTTGCATTGCTGCTGCCACCGTGACCACAGTTGTGCCGCCACTCCACTTTTCTTCTCTATTCTAGTCATCACCACTCCCCTTCCTCCCTATGAGTTTCATTTAACTAGATTTCTTCTTCTTATTATTATTATTTAAAGAAAAGGAAGGGGAATTAGGGTTGTGTGTACAACTTAACTTTCAAGGGCTAAAGGTAAGAATATGTGTGGACATGATTGTGTTGGTTCATATGTTGATGTGTACTTCTATTATATGGTACTGCATGCTTTGAAATATTGGAAGGTTCTTGAATTTAAGGTCATGAGACTTAGGTAAGGTTATGAGACCCAGGGGCATTTTAGCCAACATTGTGGAAATAGGCATATAGGGAAACCCTAGGGTGAAAGTTATCTAACTATCATTTGGAAGATGCTAAACCAATAACTATGGTAAATACAAAAGTAGATTAGGGTAAATATTTCGTGGAGAGGGTTGACCATGTATACGGTGAGTCAAATCTAGTGTGAGTTATGTCTAGGGGTGGTTAAGTGAGGGATAGTTGCTAAGAATGAATATAAGGGGAAATGGGGACTGTGTTGGGCAACTTGACACAAAGTCCTTAGATACTAAGGGATGGAAGATTACTAAGGAGGTGGAACTAGGGTTTTGGTAGTACAAAACCCTAGGAGTAGGTTTTAACACCCCCAAAATTTACTATTGAAAAATTTTATTTTATTAAAATTTGAGCAGAAGAAAATATAGTAAATTTTAGATATGCTACCACCACACTTAGTACTTGACCGATTTTCTTCCATAGTTCCAATACCAAGTGCTAAGGCTTAAAGAAAAGAACTAACTTACATAAATCCACATTTTAAAACTAAATCAGAGTAGCACGTTAATTACATTATAAGAATAAAATCCCTTATTAGTGGTTATAGAAATAAAATCATTAAATAAGGAAATACGAAAGTTCAAAAGATAAACCCTAAAAGTTTTCTAGCCAGCCTTACACTCTTACCCCGAAAAGAAAACTTGAATAGTACTTGCAGCTAACCTGTAAAGGACACTGCCCATTATATAGGTAGATTCCTACAAAAATAACCCTTCAGTACTACGATACTGAATAACCCTTTATACAAAACTAAAAGGTAGGGCCACATGTAACTTATTAATCCAATCATAAGAATAGTGGAATACATAATACATAGAAAGAAATACAATAAACATTTGGACATACTTGTATTTCAAGAATCATATGTCACAAGGTACATTCACTTAGCATTACCAACACTTACAAAGAGAACATCCAAGTTTGTAGTATAATTAAAAGTCCAACCTCGTACCAAACAGATACATACCATCACTTAATTCAAAGGTAGGCACCCAAGGAGACTATCATATCACAACAACAAGTCATAACGGTATATTCAACATTTTTTGGACTTTAGCCATTAATTAGATATTATTCATAATCATCTCTCGAATTATATATACGTAGGTTTAGGGACCCCACTATTATAACTGGTGGAATGAGCACAATATGAAATACCCCAAAATCTTAATTTAAGAAATTATGGCAAAATAAGAATTTATTAGAAAAGTTAATTAAATAAATTAATTTATTAAAAAAAAGGGAATTAATTAGGAAAAATCAAGAAGAAAATAATAAATATTTTAATTAGGAAAAAATAGGGTGTTTTGCCAATTAAAATGGAAGTTAAGGAAAATTTATTCAAAATAGCCCAAATTAATCTAAAAAGGGATTTAATTATTATTTTATAAATATTATTATTTTAAATAATAATCCAAAATACCAAATACCCAAAATACCCCACCCCACCTATTTTCTCTTTCTTCCCTTTTTCCTTTTTCTTCTTTCTTTTCCTTTTTCTTTCTTTCTCTCCTTTCTCCTTTCTTTTTTTCTCTCCTTCCCCAAAATGGGCCCACCCACCGGCCCAATTCCCTTCTCCCCCTTCCCCATCCCGCGCGGCCCAAGCCCGCGTCATTTTTTCCCCTGTGCCCATCGCCCAGCCGGACCGCCCCTTTTTCTTTCTTTTTCTTTTCCTCTGGACCGCCCGGTCCACCGTATCACCTTCCTCCCCCATCGATCCCGACCAGCCTTTCTTCTGCCGACAACCACCGCACGCCATCCGACCTTCCTTCCCTCTCTCCCCCCGTCATTTTCCTTTCCTTTTTTGACCCCAACCAACCCCACAACTCCCCTTCACACGTGCCCTTCCTTTCCCTTCTCTCCTCGACCTAACTACCCTGCTATGGCAGGACTACACCGCCTACCACCGCTGACCGGTGGTCCTGCCCACCTGCCCCGCTTGTCATATTCCTCCTTTGTCGTTTCCCCCCTCCATTTGGCCTATAAATACCTTATTGACAGCTTGGGTTGAGTTTCTGTTTTCGCAACCCAAAAACCCTAACTTTGCGCCACCGCCCAAGCGGACCCCCGTTTCGCCGCTGTCAACCATCAGTGCCTCCCACGTCACCCACCTAAGCCTTCCCTACACCACCCTTTGTAGAACTGAGCCTCCCTCCTTCCTTGATTTGCCCTGCACGACCACCCCGACCATGCAAAGCCACCCTCCCGATCAGCCCTCATCAACCCCCCGCCGCCCTTTGCGCCACCATCCGCCACCAATTCCGCCGCAACTAATGCCCCCTCTACCCTCCAAAACAACCAGGGGACTTTTCTCTAACTCCCCATACCTCCATCTCTCCTTACCTACCTCTCCTTCTCCCTTCTCCACCTTCGGCCACCACACCAGCAGTTATGCGCCACCACCTTTGGCTGCACCACCACCTTCATTCCACCCCTCTCCACCTGAGGCATCTTCCACCACCACAAACACCCCCTCATTCCCTCTCCTCTAGCCTATACCCCCATCTCTCCACCTCTCTTCCTCCTCCACTACTGCCGGTCCCGCCACCAACCCGAGGTGGTATTCTACTTTCCCCAACCCCTAAACCTTTTTCATATAAGTGATAGTAATTTTTAGTAATATTAATAGTATTACTCTTATTATTATTATTATTATTATTATTATTATTATTATCATTATTATTATTAGTACTCTTGTTATTATTATTATTATTATTATTATTATTATTATTATTATTATTATTATTATTATGTTACCACTCTTATTATTTAACCTAACTTCATAAATATTTCTAACTAATGTTATTATTATTAAAGGGCTACAACTTTAGTATTATTATGATTATCCTTATCCTTATAATTATTATTATTATTATTATCATCATCATCATCATCATCACCACCACCACCACCACCATTATTTTCTTACTAATACTAATAATACTAACTTTGGTCATTATCTCTTTTATTATTAGTGTAAATATTAAGACCTTTATATTGCTATTACCCTTTTCAACTATTATTATTATTATTATTATGATTAACATTATTATTGTTATTATTATTATTATTATTATTATTATTATTATTATTATTATTATTATTATTATTACTACTACTACTATCATTACTACTATAACTATTATCGTCGTCATCATCATCATCATCATTATTATTATCATCATTATTATTATACTTGACCAAATTATCACCAAAGCTACTACTATTATGATTTCTAGGACCTTTATTATCATTATTCTTAAGATTGGAACCATTATTAATATTATTTCTATTATCATCATTATTATTACTACTACTACTACAAATATTATTTTTACTACCTTGTCATTATTGTTAACATTTCATAATCACTAACCTATTATCACTACTAGCATTATCAATATAAGTATCATTATGGTTATTATTTTTATATTACTAATATCACTATTATTATTATTGCTAGGGTTTGGATTGTTATTAGTATTATCACTACAACTATTATTATTATTATTAGTAATATTGAAACTATTTCTTTTAATAATATGAAATTATCTATAATTACTTTAACGTGAACCAAAGTACCTCCTAAGACCTATTTTGATTAATAGTAGCATGAATAGCTAATTTAGAGGATAATAACCCTACTTTTATTTATAAAACAACAACTATTATTATTAACTCTAACAGGACGCCATGATAAGGGTAAAATAGGAAATGATGGTAATTTTTGTAAGAGGAAGATTAACCCATAGTATTTCTCTCTTATAGGTGAATCAAGTCAAAACCCTAAGGAGGCGTAGGAGTGTGCTCCAAGCCCGGTGTCGTATTAGGTAAGGATATGGTTAAGGATTTTTATGTGTAAGAATGTGCTATGACTGTTGGCTTAATGGGTGTGCTTTATATTTTATATTATTATGTTCTTGTGGTGCATCTTGCTAAGCATGGAGCTAAGGTAAGTTGCATGTGTTTATGTTATGTGTAATATGATGTTATTACTTGTACTCAAATTGTGCTTACGTAATACTGCCCCTTATGACATGCATGGTAGGAGTTCCTAAGTAGTATGATGTGGTTGTGAGAGAAATGGAAATTAATGAGGAAACTGAGTTGGCTAGAAAATAGTAATGATTGCCTAATTATCTTATGACCTATGGGTGGATAATAAGAGGAATAATATGAATGAAATTAAGGGAATGGATCAAACATGCATGTGAAGTCTAGGGTTTACATGGGATGGTTAGCCTTTGCATGAGGATGACTTTTAAGTGGGAAATTTTGATTTGAGGATCGAGTAAGTTAAGGAAAGAATTGTTAGGGCGATTGAAGTCCATATGTGAAAAATAGTACATGGGTTGATGTAAGGATGCATGGGGGATTTTACTAGGGTTTTGGGAGGAAACCCTAAGTGAGAGAAATGTGTAAGGAAGGACAAATTCATGGAAATGGGTAAAATGAGGATAAAAGATGGAAGGGGTGTAACATGGGGGAAAAGTGAGTCAAGAGAAAAGATTATATTTGGGTGTTGAGTGAATGGCATAAAAGAAAGGAGAAGTACGAGGGTTTTCGGGGAGCTAACTGAGGTTTTGGTGGTTATGTGAGGGAGTTGGATAGTGAGGTTGTAATGTCAAGTGTGGGTCGAGGGAAGTGATTGTTTTGGTAATAAAGAAGATTTTTGAGTTCATAGTGAGTGGGAAAAAGATAGAAGGAAGTCTTGGGATCATGGGTTGCATTGAATATGTGTCATATGGAAGAGGTGATGGTGAGTAAGAGTGATGAATGGATAACATCGTATTGGGAAATAGAGTTGCTAGATTTTGGAATGGCTAACTAGGGTTTCGTGGCCACATGTATTATATATGAAGAGAAATGTGATGCTTGGGGATGAATCGAGCGAGGTGATAAATTGGAGGAGTATGAGTTGTATGGGATAGAGGCAGGTTGGGCCATATAGGTCAAATTAGGGTTTTCCCGGAAGAAAACCCTAGAGAGTTATATTAAGTTGATTCCGAAATATGGAAAGTGGGACTCGGTGTTGATTATTCATGGTAATGAGGAAATAGTGAGAAAGGATATTGGGATGTACTAGAAGAAGTAAAAGTCCCGAGATATGGGACAGGATTGTCGAGAAGTCGAATGGGTCATGCATGTCTAGTCGGGGTTGTGCATGGAATAAGATACAATAAAATACTAAGCACTTAAAGTAAAAGATTATAGAGCTTGGGACTAATGAGGTTATATATTCTCCATTCCATCAGCTATAATAGTGGTCGGGTGCGTTTTGCCCTACTGAGTGATTTTTTGGTCCACTGGCTATAATAATAGGGGATTCCGGGCTCGATAAAACAAACCTTGTATGGTAATAAGTCCTGGGAAGATACTATTTACTTACAGTGGAACACCTCGTGAGTCGAGGCCAGTGAAGATATATATATATATATTCCAGTCCACCAGCAATAATAGTGGTCAGGTGCGTTTTGCCTTGTGGAGTGTTTCTGGTCCACCGACTATAATAGTGGGGTTCCTGTACTCACGTGGAATTAATATGAGAAAACACAATACCCTGCATGATTAATGATTAAGACACCTCCTTCATGAATATGAGATAAACATCGTACCACATCCTTAATTATCCATCCAATCCCACGTTATGCCATGTTCTTGTGATACTTATTGATTTGTCAAATACACTTATCTTATTATTCAATGTCACTTGTGTCTTATTATGAAACTCCTTTAATCCATTAACATGTTAAATACAAGTTATTGATTTACCCCAATTATCCTTACAAAATTACTAAAACAATCATTCTCTGTAAAACTACCAAGTCCCCCCTTTTTATTTGTCAAATTACCATATTACCCTTTATGTTTGCATAATTACCAAATTACCCCTTGCGTTGGTTAGATTACCAAATTATCCTTCCATACTTATTAAATCACCAACTTTATTCCTCTTACTTGTTAAGTTACCAATTTACCCTTCCAATTGGTTAAATTACCGTATTGTCCCTTTATACTTTTTAAATTACCAAATGGCTCTTTAGGATTATTAAGTTATTAAATCACCCTTCATACTTATTATATTTACTAGGTTGCCCATCAAATTACCAAATCATCCTTCCCACTTATTAAAATTACTAATTTACCCTTTTGGTGGATTGAATTACCAAATTGCCCTTCTTAATTGTTACAATTACCATTTTACCCCCTTAACTTTACAAAATTACCAAAATACCCTTTCCTTTATACCAACTTACCAACATACTCTTCTCCTTTATTAAATCACTAATTTACCCCTTTACTTTGTAAATTACCATAACACCCTTTCCCTTATACCAAATTACCAAATTACCAAAATACCCTTCTCCTTTGTTAAACTACCAATTTATCCCTTACTTTACAAAATTACTATAATACCCTTTCTTTTATATCAATTTACTAAAGTACCATTCTCCTTTATTAAATTACCATCTTACCTTTTTACTTTACAAAATTACCAAAATGCCATTTCTTTATGCCGAATTACTAAAATACCTTTCTTCTTTATTTAATTACCATCTTGCCCTTTTACTTTACCAAATTACCAACATACTCTTTCCTTTATGTTAAATTACCATTTTACCCTTTTACTTCACCAAATTACCAATATACCATTTCCTTTATGTTAAATTATCCAAATGCCCTTATCCTTTATTAAATTATCAAAATACCCCTTTTCCATGTACAATTACTAAAATTCCCTTCTTATTTATCCATTTACCATTTTATTCCCTCTACTCTTATAATTTACCATTTTGCCCTTATTATGTCACTCTTATAATTTACCGAAATATTGATATGCAAAATTTACCAAAATATTATTTATCATTAATAGATATTAGTACCTACCATACATACATATTTAGGCCACACCTTTTACACATGTAAAATTATCAAAATGCCCCTAGGGCTCATATTAACATTACTTATGCACCAAATGGCCACATTATCATATCATACATATGCACTTAACATTATTATTAACAACAAAGCTCCTTCTTTAAGCACTATTTCTATACATTACACATAAATTAACATGCTTTCATTTTCATCAATCAACATATGCCACTAAATACACTATACTCGGCAACATATATCATGCATTTAAACATATTAAAACCCTAATATGCTAGCATACGTATATCCATACATTTTAGTAGGGTATAAAAGTTACCTTATTTTTAGCAAAAAATAGACCTTACCGATACCCTGGTTAAAGATTAAAGCTTTGATTAGTAAAATTCAATCCCTAAAAATAATATCACAAATTAGCATAATAGAAGTATAAAATCAAAAAAAATTTATCAAAAGCTTAATTAATATATACTAATACCAACTATTTTTATACCTTGAAATTAACTAAGATTAGGCTAAAAATAAAGGAAAGGCTCACGCTACATGAGCAACGTGAGTTGTATGTAAGGATGGAGGGGGTTAAGGGTCGAAGAAGTAGAAGTGGGAATAAGGGGGAGGTTGGTTCATATGGGACTTTGGGAGTTAAGTAGGGGCATGTGGAGGGGAGTCAAGGGGAGGTTGGGTGCGGGGATGGAGTGGGGGTGTAGGTGGTGGTTGAGGGTGGATGATCAGCAGCTCGAGGCAGTGGAGGCGGCTACTGTAGGGCTACAAAAATGGTTGCAAGGGTGGCAAAGGAGAAGAGGGAAGGGAAAAGGAGAAGGAAAAGGAGGGGTTGCAGAGCTGGGTTTCAGCCAAAAAAAGGTAAGGTGGTGGTAGAGGAGGTTCTAAGGAGTGGATTGGTGGTTGTGGTAGCAGCGGAGAAGCGAAATCGCGGTAGATGGTGGTGGTGTAGGGTGGAGGTCAAAAAGGGGGGGGGAGAAGAAAAAGAAGAAGGGTGGTTGCAAGGGGGCATGTGGAATAACTTGATGGTGTAGGGAGGTAGTAGGGGGTGGCAGAAGGTGGTGTAGGTGGTCAACTAGGCAGTAGGGGTGGTAGTCATGGGCGATAGAGCAAAAATAGGGGAGAAGAAAGTAAGGAACAGATAGAGGGTTCTGTAGGGGGTGATGAGGATCGAGGCAGTCAAAAAATGAGCAGAAGAGCAGATGATGAGGAGAAGAAAAAGAAGAAGGGAAGGAGAGGAGGCAGACGCTGGTGGGGAGGTTGTGGTTGCGGGTGGTAGGTTGTAGGGAGAGGGAAGGGAAGAAAAGGAAGGAGAAGGCACGCGGAGGCTAAGGTACATGCTCGGGTTTGGTCCGAAAATGGAAGGGTAAGGGATGGGGGAGAGAGAGGGAGTGAGCAAGGCTGCAAGGGGAGGAGTTTGTGGTATTTGTAGGTTGTAGGAGGGACAGTCATGGCATGCCAGGCCAATGGTCAGGGAAGGAGGGAAGAAGAAGAAGAAGAAATGAAAGAAGGCAAGTCGGCTAGGCGGGGAGGAGAAGGAGGAGCGGGTCGGCCCATGCACGAGGGAGAGAGGAGGAAAGGAAAAACTAGGCTGAACCAGTTAGGGGGAAAGGAAGGAAAGAAGGAAAGGAGGAGGGTTGGGGCATCACGTGGAAGAATAAAGGAGGAAGGGAGGGAGCGGGCCGACTAGCGGTCCGGCGCGAGGGGAAGGGGATTGTAGGTCTGGCAGCCCGAAGGGAAATAATTAAAAAGGAAAAAGGAGGAAAAGAAGAAAAAGGAGAAAGAAAATGGGGAGAAATAAAATAAAATAATTTTTGGAATAATAAAATTTAATATTTTTGATAAATAAATTAATTTATTATAATTTTGATATATTGGTTTAAAAAGGTTAGTTTTAGTAAAATATTAGTTTGAAAATTTATTTAAATAAAATGAGTATGATAAAATAACAAAATATTTATTTTAATTTATTAAATATTCATATCCATTTTTATATACTCAAATCCATAAAATAATTAAATTAAATAAATTTAAAAGTTAATTTATCCCAAATAAAGGATTATTTATTAAGTTCTAGGTTTTAAAATTTTTGAGGTATTACAACACAGCTAGATAGTATTTTATAACATAATAAATGTTAAGTGTTTATTTCCGAAGAAATATTGAAATACACAAACATCATTCAGTGGAAATAAAACATTAAAACTTGAAAACTAGAAAGGACAATAACCAAATGTCACTTTTGTCGGCCCCCATCCTCAAACACCGTTACATCACTGCTTCCCTGATCATATTATCATAAGCAGTAAAGTCATTTAGAACATCCTTATTCACCTGCATAGGATCAGAAGGAGACATTGCTCATGGGAATAAACAACACCCATAATAGGGTTAATTAATACGCTACATACAGATTAAGGTAACAATACAGTCAAGTAGGGTAGAGTAGTTAATGACACCACAACAAGAAATAAAATACGCATAAGCAGGTTATAAAGGTTCATTCATTATTATTTGGACTCGAGATCATAGTGCAATGATTATTCAACTCATAAATCATGTTTACGTGGGTTTGGAACCCCACTATTCTCACTAGAAAATCAGTAAATAAGGTACGATCCTAGAACAGCATGTTCTTGGCCACTATTCTCACTGGTGGATTAGTAAATAAGGCACAATCAGCCTCTACTTATGTGGAGTTATATTGTAAATGATTAGTGACTTCCCATAGTTTATTATTGTCCAAGGATTTTATTAATTGAGTTTGGACCCTACTATTCTTATCGGTGGATCGGTAAATAAGGTACAACTGACCCCAATTCAAGTGATCGTCCATTTTACGTGATTAGTGTCTTCCCATAAGTTATTATCATTAAATGGTTTTAATTACTTGAGTGTGAGACCCCACTATTCTCACCGGTGGATCAATAAATAAGGTACAACCAGCCCTAACTCGAGTGATCTTCCACTTTAAGTTATTAGTGTCTTATTAGTATCTTATTTGTTTCAAATACCACGCACAACTCAAGTATGACTCCTGCCCTACTACCACCCCTGGCCTACCCTATCCCTTGGAAACCCCCGTTTTCTAATCCCACGTACATCATTATCCCCTAATGATCATTTGAGTCCCCAATTTAACCAACAACCCACACTTGCCATTATAAACCCCTCTATTCATAAGTATAGCCTATTTTCTCATTTTTCTCATATATGATAACAATTTTCCTCTAGGGTTACTCCCCAAAATCTTAGTTTTTCCCTAGTTGATCTAGCCTCTCCTCTACTACTTGGTTAGCCCTAATTTTCCATAACCATACATACTTTATTATGCTTATTCATCCCCTAAAGTTTCTTAGCTCAAATCCTTCATTTTGCACATGTGATAACAACATTCCAAAATAGACCCTTTTAAAACCCTAATTTTTCCATGGTAGTTTTATATCTACTCCCATTTATCCTACCCGACCATCAGATTTGGTACACAATCCCTAGATAGCATGATTAACATCATAGTTTATATATATAACCCAACTCCCCTGTTTCTAAATGTGATAATGACCTTCCCCTAAGGTTTTGTACTACCAAAACCCTAGTTCCACCTACTTAGTAATCTCTCATCCCTTAGCATCCAAGGACTCCCCCATTTGTGCTAAGCTACCTAATAATGTCATCATTTCCTTTATATCCATTCTTAGCAACCATCCCTCACTTAACCCCCTTGACATAGCTAGCATTAATTTTGACTCACCAAATGCATGGTCAATCCTCTCCATGCAATATTTACCCTAATCCACTTTTATATTTACCATAGTTATTTTTTTAGCACCTTCCAAATGATATTTGGCTAAATTTCATCCTAGGATTTTCCCATATGCCTATTTTCACAATGTTGACCAAAAAGCCCATGGATCTCAAACCCCTACCTAAGTCTCATGGCCTTAATACAAGAACTTCCCAACACTTCAAAACATGCAGTACCACATAATAGAATTACACATCAACACATGAACCAACAAAATCATGTCCATACATATTCTTACTTTTATTCATTGCAAGACAAGCTACGCATACAACCCTGGACCATTTAATATTTCATACAGGTATTCACTTAGCACATAATAAAGTCACAATTTAACAAAAATAAGGCCCTATCTATGCTTGTATCCTTACCAAAATGACTCCAATTTCTAAGCAAGAATAACCTATGCCTCCTCTCCTGTTGTCACTAGAACAGTACTTAGAAAAATGAAAATATCCTAATTTAAGCTATCTTATCTTTTTTCTTTTCTTTTTTTATTTAACTATAATAATAATAATAATAATAATAATAAATTTAATCAAATAGAACTCGAAAGGGAGGAAGGGGAGTGGTGTTGACCAGAATGGGTAAGAGAAGTGGAGTGGCGGTGGCTATGCAAGGGTGGTGTTCTACTTCGTTGTGAAAAATGGCGGGGGCTAATAGCCTGGGGTTGAGGGTGGTGTCGGCACTAGGTAGAATAGGTAAGGGAGGTTGTGGTGGCCATACTTGTGGTTGGAGGTGGTGCAGTCGAGAGGAGAGAGGAGAAAAGAGGGGGAAATGGAGGGGAGAAAGGGGTGGTTGATTGCACAGGTTGGGTACCTATGTAGGCTGGCCAAAGTGCAATGGTGGCGTGGAGGTGAGGAGTTGGTTGGCGGTTGTGGTGGTGAAAGGCGGTCTAGGGGAGGTGTGGCCTGTACTTTTACAGGTTTAACAAGCGCAGGGGATGTAGGGAGGGAAAAGGGGAGAAGCATAGGGTGTGGCATGACCTAGTTGTGATGGCGGCGATGACTAGAGGGCTGGAGTAGGAGTGTAGGATAAGGCTTGATGAGGGAGAAAGAGATGGGAGGGGCATCGTTAGGGGATATCTATAGGCTAGAGAGGGGGAATGAGGATAAGGGGAAGGTGATAAGGATGGTCGGTCGTAGGGGGAAGGATAACACAATGATGGCATGGTAAGGATAGGTGTATTAGGGTGTAAAGGGATCATGCAAGTGTTGTGTAGGGGGGACCATGCAGGCACATGCCAGCAAGCACATGCTAGCATGCATGCCTTACATGGATGAGAAGGGAAAGAGAGGGGGAGGTTAGTTGGGTTGCAGGGTTATAAGGGATGAAAATGGAACGGGTGGATGGGCGAGGTTTGTAGGCACAAGGTAGGAGACAAGGAGAGAAAAGGAAAAGAGGAAAGAAGGGAGGGAGAAAAAGGGAAAGAAGAAAAGGAAGGATGGCTTGGGCCATTCGCCTAGGGAGAACAAAAGGGAGAGGGAGGGGAAATTGGGTTGGATAGGGGGAAAGGAAGAAAGGAAGGGAGCAGGAGCTTGGGTCGGCTGCGGCGCAACCCAGGTGGGAAGGAAGGAAGAGAAACAAGAAGAAGGAAGAAAAGGATAAAGGAGAAAAAGAAAAAAAGAAATAGGAGAAAGAAAAAGGAAAGGAAAAAAAAGAGAAGTTATAGAACTTTTAAGTTGGGTTTTTGGAAAAAAAAATTAGGTAATTATATAAATAATTAATTTTTTTATGATTTATCTATAATTTATTTTAGGCAATATAATTAAAATAATGTTGTAAAATTAGGCAAGATAATAAAATTTAAATATTATTATTATTATTATTATTATTATTATTATTATTATTATTATTATTATTATTATATATACATACATACATTTTATTTTATTTATCCTTTTATTGTTTTATTTCTTTGAATATTTTTGGGGTATTACACCGAACCTCCTGTCTCTCCTTATTTCCTCGTCTACATCCCGACTAAACACACTTTAAGTCTCCCTTGTGCACATCTTCCTCCTCTCCTATGTGCAACGTGCCTCCTTTGCATGCCCATGTCACTATCTTCCCCTCCCTACCAAGCACCCCTATAATGCTTCCCCTTGTCATCCCTTTCTTTCCTTTTCTGGCCCTATAACCCTTGATCTCCTCCCTCATGTGCTCTTCCCTTCCATTTTTGCCTCTACCACCTTTGCCCTACTTGCCACACCTTGCACCTCCCACCTGCTCGTTGCATGCCAAACCATATCCCCCTCTCCTACTCCTCCTCATCTTTTTCTCACCTTCCATTCCTCTCTTCTCCCTCGTGCTCCACTCTCTCCCCTAACATACTCCTCTTCTTTCTTTCTTCTTTCCCCCACCCTTTTTTCCCCTTCCTTCCTTCCTTCCTCCTCCTCCTTTGCAGCCCTATCTCTCCTTCTTTCTCCCCTACATTTGTTCATGCCAATTCTCTCTCTTGCCACCATCTACTCACCCTATAGCATCCACCTCTTCCACTACAATCACTGCCAGCTCCTCTACCTTGTAGCTCCCTACATGACCCTGAGTAGCCAACGCCCTATCCACTCCTATAGCCTCGCCTCCTTTTCTCCTCCCTATGACATCTCACCCTGCAACCACCATCTCCATTAAGCACCCATCTCCCCTTCATTTCCTTCACCGCTACAATTCCTCCTACTTGCCAACCGCCCGCCACAATCACCTCAACCTCCACTCCTGCACCATCACCCTCGGGCCTCGGCCACCCCAACACCATCTGCCCTTTTCTCCTTCTCCTCCTCTTCTTCTCCTTTTCTTCTTCTTTCTTCCCTTCTCCACACCATCTCTCCCTACAGCCTACACTATTGTGTCCACCTTTGAACCACCTGCACTACACCATCCAACCACCATCCATCTCCTCCCCTACCTCCGACACCCAACAACCAAACCCACATCTTCCAACATCACCTCCGAACCCTTACCCGAGCCACCTCCCTTCCATTTCATGCATGGTTCACGTTGCACATTTAGCGTGAGTTGTGCTTGGTGTTTTCTTATAAATTTTGGATAATATTTGAGGTATACGGGTAGTTTGATAATTTTATATTTAATAAATATTTTAAATAAAATTATTATTTTATTTATCAAATATTAATATGGTATTTGTGATATGATTTTTAGGTATGAACTTTTATTAATGGAGGCAAATCATTTTTAGCCTATTACTAGTAAAGTTGGTTTTTGTTGGAAATTAGGTAACCATTATACTCCACTAAAATGTTTGGATATCGTATGTTAGTACATTAGGGTTTTGATATATGATATATGTAGATATGATTTGTTACAAATAATTTCATGATTATCAGTGATATCTTAGAAAATGGAAAAATAAGGCATGATATCTTGTGTGAGATATTATATGTGTAAAAGGGTGATTAAGAAGGGGTATAATGTTGGGAGGTGATGATGTGTGTTATGTGTATATAAAATGTTAGGTTAAGTATGTATGGACACTTATAGCAAAAATATTACTACCGTGAGCCCTACAGACAATTTGGTCACTTAGACATACCATGATATTTAACCCTAATTGGGATGCCTAATGTGTTATAAATATTGCTAAGAATGGAGATAGGAGTCTGATGTATTATAAACACATGTTTTAGCATGAATATCAATATTTTATGGTTTAGGGGTATTTTGGTACTTTTTAATATATGATGGTGATCATTCTAGTAAATATGCATACTAAGTGTTATGTGATGTTGAGAATGATAATAGGGGTTTGTGGCATTAGAAATACATGTTTCAGCATGAATATCAACATTATATGACCTAAGGGTATTCTAGTAATTTTGAATGTACAATGATGATCATCCTAATAAATATGCATGCTGAGTATTAATTGATGCTAAGTGCAATACCCCCAAAATTTCCTTAGCCTAATCCCGCGTCATTAGTGAAATACCAAAAAACCCTAATTTTATAAATTATGGCCAAATAAGGATTTATTAGAAAAATTAATTAAATAAAGTATTTTAATTAAAATAAGAAGAATAAATTAAGACAAAATCAAGAGAAAAATAATAAATAATTTAATTAGGAAAAATTAGGGTGTTTTTTTAATTAAAATAGAATTTAGGAAAATTTATTCAAAATATCATAAATTAACCCAAAAGGGAGTTTATTTATTATTTTGTTTAAAATATTATTAATTTTAATATTCAAAAATACCAAAATACTCTAAACATCCCAACCCATCTATTTTTTTCTTTTTTCCCTTTCCCTTTTTCTTTTTTCTTTTCTGTTTTCTTTCCTTTCTCTCCTTTCCCCTTTTCTTATTTTCCTCTCCTTCCCCATATTTGGGCCAGCCTTCCCTGCGGCCCAAACCCTCCTCCCTCTCTTCCCTTTCCTTCTCCCGCGCGGCCTAGGCCCGCACCATTTTCTTTTCCTCCGCCCATTGCCCAACCACTGGTCCTCTTCTTTTTTTTCCTTTCTTTTCTTCCCAGACCGCCCGATCCACCCTTTCCCCTTCCTCTGACTTCCTCCCCCGATCCCGACTTGCAACCCTGAGATCTGTAGCCTCGATTTTTGCTGGCAACCACCAACCACCGCCCATCCATCCTTCCCTCCCTCTCCCGTCATTTTCTTCCCCATTTTCAACCCAACATACTCTTCTCCCTCCTCAAGCATGCCTTCCCCTTTCCTTTTCTTCCCTTAACCAATAACCCCCTACCATGGTAGACCTATGCCTGCCTGCCACCGCCGGCTGGTGGTCCTGCCTCACCTGCCCCCTCCTGTCCTCTTCCCCCTCTATCGTTGTCCTCTTCATTTGGCCTATATATACCCCATAAGCAACCCCATAATCGTATTCCTTTTGCACAGCCCAAAAAATCCCTATTTACGTCATCTCCTGACCAGACGACCGCCCTGTAGACATCGTCACCCGAACCACCTACCAAACCACTCCCTGCACCACCCTCCACCAGACTACACCATCCACCACCCTCGATTCGTCCTGCACAAGCCGCTTCAGCTATGCAAAGTTGACTCCCCGATTAGCCCATTCTCGCCCATTGCCATCTGCCGTCGTTTCCGCCACAACCACCACTTCCTCTACCCCCCAAAAAACCAGTAGAACCTCCTCTACCTCCCCTACCTTCCTTTTTCCCTACCTCCCTCTCCTTCTCCCTTCCTCCCTCTCCACCATCTTTGGCCACCACACCCACCACCATCTGTACCGCCCATTTGGCTGCACCACCACCCCCATTCCAACCTTCTCAACCTAAGGCATCCACCACCACCTCAATCACCCCCTCATTCCCCCTCTTCTAACCTAGGCCACCATCTCTCCACCTCTCTTCTCCCTCCATCACCGCCGGTGCCGCCTGGTCACCACCATCTCTAGATGGTACCCTAACCTCCACAACCCTTAAACCCTATTTATGCAAGTGTTATCATTTTTATTAGTATTAATATTATTATTCTTAATATCATCATCATCATCATCATCATTATTATTATTTAATCTAACTTTGGAATATTTCTACTAATAATATTATTAATGGTCGAAACCTTATTACTATTACTATTATGATTATCATTATTATTATTATTACTATTATTATTACTATTATTATTATTATTATTACTATTATTATTACTATTATTATTATTATTATTATTATTATTATTATTATTATCACTAATATTATACTTGACCATATTATCACTAAGGTTACTATTATTATGATTATTAGGACCATTGTTAGCATTATTCTTAAGATTGGAACTATTATTAATATTACTATTAGTATTATTACTTTGTCATTATTGTTAATATTACCTATATCACTAACCTTACTATCACTACTAGCGTAATTATTATTATTACTATCATTATTGTCACTACTTTAGTATCATGAATATCATTATTATTATTACTAAGATTTGGATTGCTATTAGTATTATCACTATAACTACTATTATTATTATGATTAGTAATATTAAAGCGATTATCCTTAATAATATGAATATCGATATATTTACTTTAACATGAACTGATGTATCTGCTAAGACCTATTTTGATTAGTAGTAGCATGATTAGCTACTTTAAGAATAATAATCCTAATTTTACTTATAAAAGTACTACTACTATTATTAGCCCTAATAGTAGGTTATGATAATGGTAAGGTAGGAATAATGGTAATTTTGGTAAGAGGGAAGTTAACCCTTAGTATTTCCCTCTTATAGGTGAATCAAGTCAAAACCCTAAGGAGGCGTAGGAGCGTGCTCCAAGACCGGTATTGTATTAGGTAAGAATGTATCTAAGACTAACGATGTGTGTGTTATGTGCCTTGTATGCCATATGTTATGTTATGTTGTGTACTTTATGATTATTATGACTATTTACTTGTAGCATAGCTTATAGTTGAGGTATGCTTATGTGACTTCATTATGGCATATGTATAATGATTATATATATTGTACTTATAATGTTATGTGATGTAACCCTCTAGGACATGTATGCTAGGATGTATAATAATATGATGCAGAGTGAAAGGATAAAAAGGGAAAAATGGGAAGTGAGTTAACTAAAAGGATATGAGATTGACCCAATTATCTCATGATCTATGAGGGGGGAAATAAAAGGAGATTATGATTAAAATGAATAAGTGATGTGAATCTTGCATGTGAAATTTCTATGGTTTGCATGGGATGGATGGAGTTTGCATGGGGGAAATCTTTACGTGAGAAACGTTGTCTTGGGGTGTAAGTAAGTTAAGGGAAGAGTTATTGGAGTGATTGGAGACTCTGGGTGGAAAAGAGTACGTAGGTTGGTATAAGGGTGTATAAGAGACTTGGCTAGGGTTTGGGAGGAAAACCCTAACTGGAGGGGGATGTGAAAGTAAAAATAATTGAGAGTGAGTGGAATATATGATAAGATTGGAGAATTACCATATGGAGGATGAGTATGGGTGCCATGGGGAAGAAAATATGTTTGGTGAAAAATGGAGAGGTGATATATGTGGAAGAAAGGTGCTAGGGTTTAGAGTGGTCAACTAGGGTTTTATGGTCACATGTGTAATTGGAGAGTAAAGTGATATGGTTGGGGTTTAATCTAAATAAGATGATAAGTTTGTGTAAGTCAGAGGAAGGATGAGCTGCATAGGTCCAATTAGGGTTTCAAGGGAAAACCCTAGAGGATGATAGTGAGTAGACTTGGATGTCATAAGGTGGTGGGCCTTAACCCACACACTTAGGAGTTGGGTATTCGTTGTGAGTAAGTGGAAGAAGGAAAGTATGTCGGTGTGTGTTAGGAGGTGCAGAAGTCTCAAGTTATGGGATTGGTGCTCTTGGGAGAATAGAAGTAGATGGTTGGTGACATGTATGTTAATGGTGAAAGACTTATCAAATAATACATGAATAAGATACTAACCATTTAAAGATGAAGATTATTGAGCTGGGCCTAGACCGATCCACTGGTATAATAGTGGTCAGGTGTCGGGGTGCCCTAGAAACCGATCCACCGGCATATAATAGTGGTCAGGAGCGTTTTATCCTGTATGTTTCCGATCCATTAGCTGTAATAGTGGGGGATCCCTAGCTCAATAAACCAAACCCCAAGTTAAAATAAATTTTAGGAAAGACACTAAGTAATTATTATGAAACACCATGAGAGTCGGGGCTAGACCGATCCACCAACATAATAGTGGCCAGAAGCACTTTGCCCTGGAGATCGATCCACTGGCAATAATAGTGGTCAGGAGTGTTCTGCCCTGTATGTTTTTGATCCACCAGCTATAATATTGGGTTTTCCGCACTCGCATAGATTGAAAATAAGCATGGTGTGAAATGAGCCTTGATAAAAGATCTAAAGAATAAGTTTATTTGGACTATAGCTTGACCTTATTAATTGTGTTGTTGTACATTGTTTGTATGAGTGTGTTTATGTTATATGCCTTCTATGATTAGCCTTAGATGCATGGTTACCTTATTTAGTATGTAGTGTACTGACCACTTGTTTCATGGGCGCTGCTCATTCCTATGAGCAGAGGGCCCACCTGAGTTTGTGCAGGTAGGAGATGATATCTTCAATGCCTACGATACTTACGAGGCATCAGGTGGGGCTAAGAGTTGAGTTTGGACTTGACCTGAGGACTAAGAGCGACTTGGTTGAATTCTCTTTTCATTTATCTTGTATCATTTTCCTTTAGTTCTATTTTGTCATACTATACCTTTTGTATCTTTGGAAACTTTAATTATGTACTCCTTTGGATTGTAACTCTTTTACGCTTACTCTGATTTTTGTATTGTGAGCGATTTAGTTTTTCTATGAATTATTATTTTAAGTATTGACTCATATTTGATGATAATCTTCTTTAGCCTTGTTTTAACTATTCTTGTTTTGTATCGTGCCTATTGTTAAGAATGATGTGGCTTTCTAATTATACTATAAAGAACGTCACTTGGATGCTCCATTAGTGAGTTTCATTTATTTCCAAGTGAATGAGTATTAGTAGCATATGATCTTGATGTATGTGGTTATATGAATAATTATCTCATTTTAGTAATATATGCATACTTCAATGTTCATATGATTGATGTGATGCATCTAACATGCTGTATGGAGGCCTTGCATATTAGTCTTGTATAATGGGTTGCTCAGTACCATTATATTAAAAGTTTCATTCTTAGGCCCCTAATTAGTCAATGGGTAGTTGCCTTTGCAGGTTAGCTCAGAAGTTCTATTCCAAGTTATTCTTTGGGTTAAGAGCATAGGGTTATCTAGGATTCTGTTCGGTAACTTGAACCAAAAGTTTATATATTTTTATTATAATCTTTTTATATTTCCTCCCACTGACATTTTTGTAACCACAGTTAGTGGGTTTTATTTAGAAGGTGAATTAATCTCCCTAACTATTGCACTACTTTGATTTATAATTGTATTCATGAATTTAAGTAATATTTTACTCTTAGCACCTAATATAGGAACATTAGAGGAAACCGGTCTAGTACTGAGTGTGGCGGTAACATCTCAAAAATTACTATTTTAGCTTTTGCTTGTGACTTACAAAAATAAAAATAAAAATTAAGTAGTAAATTTTAGGGGTGTTACAGTTGTAATCTAATATTGTATAAGAAATTCTTTATATTCCTTGAATACTTGAGTTATATATCTTGATACTAATTGGTGGCTAAGAAAATTCTCCAATCAAGCTCTCCCAAACACACACACACACACATAGGTCTTAAAAATATGGAAAGAAATAAAGAAGTTTCATAAATGTCGTAACTAAATCACATATGTGGCACGTGTTATCTTGTGTAATTCATGTTTCTTTGAACAGTCTTCGGTATTATGGCTTTAATTTTTTTGTCCGACCTCAGATTAATGTGATTCACTTTGCATTGGAATGCTATTAATATGAGTTTTTTTGGATTCACATTATATCATGGTTGACATTTTAGTTCTTTATACACATGCATCCATTTTCTTCTTGAACCATGCATTCGAAATCTTGTTATGGATCCAAACTCTCGTTTGAATTTCAATAATCATCAAATATTTCAATCTTGATCCAATACTTATACATAAGAATATAAACTAAAGTAATATCCTCAATCTAAACACAAAATATGCATTAAACACCCATAAATTATATTTGAAACACACTAAAATATCGTATATTTTACGTGTTTATCATGCTTCAACCTCTACCATTACCTCACTCATGTCAATCCTCACATTCGAATAACCTCTCTATAAATACCCTATTCTCTCTCCTCACTTCATTCAATTGCCTCACCAAACTCACCCCATAATTCATGTTTTCCTTCCCTCAACTTCTCTTCACTTTGTTCGATTACTGTCCTCCATTATTGTGTAGAGAATGTTTGTATCTCATACAACTCTACACAACCCCAGAGCAATATTAAAACCCACCCACCAAACCACCACCCTTTGGTCCCCAATGACAATGAGTGTCATTACACCCCCATAAAAAATGATAGGGAGTATTGTTACCTCCCCTTTAGATTTAAAAATCCTTGTTGTTGCACCCTCAATTGATGCATCACCTTAGCCTATTTGACCCTTGATGCTTTGATTTGCTCAGATTCTTCTCCTTTCCTATCCTCTTTTGCCTTAGTTTTCCCTTATTTTTATTCTTAAATTATTATTGTGGATTATTCTTGTTCCTTAGGTATTTTTTTGGGGTATTAGAAGATACAGGTTAGGTATATATATGCTTAGAGATTGGTGTCTTTTGTTAAGAACTCATGTCATAGTTATGAACTTTTATCATGTTATGTGTGCCTTGTGTAAAATCACGTGTTTGGTTCTATTATATTGACAATGTCATTTTGTTAATGTTATTATGTGATAATGTGGTATCACATGATGGAAATTGAGTAAGATGAGAAAGCATGCTCTTATACGATATTGTTGAGATAATTCTTACGCTATAAACTCTGAGGGAATTATTATGGTGTATAATATTTTCCAATTCTTACTTTTTTACATCACCATACATCTTAACCATAGATGTATGGTTAAGTTTTATAACAAAGTAAGATGTACGGTTAAGATGATATTGAACTTCAAGGGTTTTTGTGGAAGAGATGGACATTTTGGCATCCTTAAGGGTATTATGTTCAATATGGCTTAAATATAATATATTTGGTATTCTAATATGTTAATTGGTTCAAAATAAGTTGAATATATTGCGTGGAATATTTGGATTAATTATGAATGTCCTAAGTCCCATAAAATGATAAAATTGCTTAAATTAGGAATAGTAATCCTAGAAATTGGTCATTATTGTATGTTTAAGAAGTTGGAGTTAGACATTGATTTTTGGATATGTTGTTAATATTGGTATTTTATGAATTTATATTAAATTTTGTGACTTTATGAGTTTTATGGGAAAATATATGCTCAACTTATGAAACTAGGGTTCTATAGAGGCGGTGTAACACCTAAAGTTGATACGACCATGTGGGGGCTACCCTGTAGTACTTTTAGATTGATCGGTTGTCCCCATAGATTAACATGAATCATTTTAGTATGTTTTATTCTCACTCACATGTTTCCTGAAAAATTGTCAAAATTTTCTAAAACTTTCTAGGAAAGTCACTCATCTTAAAAATTACTCCACGGCCAACACACTTAACTATGGAGTTCTTAGGATGAAATCACCAAAGGAATGGTATACCATGTTGATATAAGTAGCCATATAAATCTTTACAACACTCTAATCAAATTAAGGGTATTACATTCACATTCACTCAAAGAATGCAACATCCTCAATGCTCCTTGACCACTAGCTATCTCAATACAATTTATCCTAAGAATTATCCCGTTAGGTGGCTGACTGGCTCATCTAAGTTCAGCTTCCGGTTGTAGTTTTGTTCCGATACCATTTGTAACACTTTGAACTGATACGATCATGCGAGGGCTACTTTTAAGTGCTTTTGGATTGATTGGTCAGCCCCATAGATCAACACGAGCATTTTCAGCATGCTTTATCCTTACTCACGTGTTTCCCAAAAAAATTCAAAAAATTTCTAAAACACACTTAATTGTGGATTTATCAGGATGGAATCACCAACAAGATGGTATGCCATGTTGATATGAGTAGCCATATAAATATTTATAACACTACTCAAATTGGCGAGTATTACAAGCGGGGTCCTTATCGCATTAGTAAAAAGTTGGAGATAGATCTTCATTTCTAGATATATTGTTAATATAGTTGTTTTAGTAATTTTTATAGAATTTTGTGATTATATGAGTTTTATGGGAAAATTAATGATTAAATTGTGAAATTTGGGTTTTAAGGGGAGTCATGAATAGTAATCTTAAAGTTAAATTATTATCACATGTGTCAGATCTTGGGGTTGTACCATAATTTATGAAAATATTGTCATTAACAATATTTTAAGGGTGGGTATCAATTTTGGTGATAAAATGAGTAGTAGGGAATAAGTCATGCTTAATTTGTCGAATTAGGGTTTCTAAGGGGAAATATGCCCTTATCTTTTAGAAAAAATACCAATATTCTCACAAATGTGTTTTTGATGTTTATATTATGATGATTCATGTTCCTTGAATATATATATTTGTGTTATAGGATGACATCGAGATAGATAGCCATGGATAATATATTAATATTCTAAAGTAAAAGATCAAATGAATTAGGATTGGTTGTACCTGTGTGCTCCACTAGACAAAAATAGCGGCTCGGAGTTTTATGCTCTTTGATTATGTATTATTGATACCATTCCATAGGTTGATAATAGTGGGGTCCTTGAACTCAATTTAAAATAAATCATCAGAATGATCATAATCTTTGATAAGATATTAATTACTTAAAGTGTAAAACTATATAGTTTTGGATTTGTTATACTTGTCTATTACACCAAACAATAATAGTGGCCAAGAGCCTTGTGCCCTAAGGTTGTATATTATTGATACAATTCCATATGTTGAGAATATTAGGGTTCTTAAACTCAATGTAAATAAGATCATGGGCCTTGATTATGCCATTATCATTACGAGGCTTGAAATCAATAACTAAGTTGGTATTGCCATACGTTAATCTATTTGTATGTTCATCCTTTATTGTGATATAATAACTTGCACAATCCTTCTATGATTGTATTGTTACCTTACTCAATACATATCGTATTAATCACCCCTTTCATAGGTGTTGCTCATTCCCATTAGCTGATAACTCACATATTTTTTTGCAGGTTGATAAGGACCATTTGGATGACTCTGCTGCTTATGGTGTTTTAATTGCGAAGGAGTGATTCTTATGTATCAGGGTTGGACATAGAATCATGTTATTTGATTTTCATTTTTTATCCAGATACCTTTTGAGAATTTTAGTTTCAGCGTATACCTTTTTATGTATTTTGATATTGTATTCGAAGTTCACTTTTAAACTCTTGTCTAATTTTATGAAAGCTAACTTATTCTCTATTTATTTTGTTTTAAGTCTTAACTATTTTGCTTTGTATTCGATGTAAGGATGGTACAGTAAGTCAAACTTATGTCTAGTACGACGATAATACCCAACTATTTTGATATTACGCTTCCACTAAAATAAAAATTTTTAGTAATAAATTTTGGGGTGCTACAAGTTGGTATCAAAGCTTTAATTTTTATTATCGCGTTTTATTTTTAAGATTTTGATAATGATCCCCTCTTTGATTTTATTGGTTAATTTCATAATTCAAAATTATCAATTTTTAAAAAAATTTGAATTAACTTGTGAAGAATTGAGAACGGGTAACCTAGGTGGTATTTGAATGTGCCCATATGCTATATGCATTAGTAAGTTAGGAATATTTTTCCTAATAGGGTTTTTATCTTGCAACTACTTTGTAATGGGCCTAAATAGTCGTGTAGAAAATTTAGAGGAGACATTCAAGGGCTTCATCGATTTTGTTAGGCATCCACCGCCACTTCCTTAGCCTTGACTGCCACCACCAACTCCACATTACCTATAGGAGGTTATTGGAGAGAACTGACATTAGAGGGTTACTGGATATCATCTGTCGATTTATGCCGATAAGGAGGATCTAGAACAAAGACCAGACTTTAAGGCAATTGATTATACACCTACTCAAAAGGCAAGCATTATCTCTTACTTCCTTTAAACACCTGGTGGGTAGGCCATCGAGCATAATGAGGATTGCTAATATCCTAGAAGGACTTTAAGACGACAATTATAATGAAGTTTTATCCAGGAGCCTTAAGAAGGATAAGCTTAAAGAGTTCATGCAATTGACCTAGTGGAGCATGATAGTGTAATAATATTATGCTTAGTTCACGGCGTTGTCGATGTTCGCTTTGGGTATAGCAATCGGCGATTCAACGGTAGTATATCAGTGTGATGAGGGGCTTTATTTCAACATTGGAAGGATGATGGGTGTCGTGGATTTCTAGGATTTGGCCATGTTGTATGAACATATATGTGTTGCTGCTACGATGGTTCAACATTAGACTTCCATTCTAGGTAAGATGAAGTAAAAGAATTGGGATTTTGTAGGGAGGATTTAGTTTCAGGGAGGCGTACCTCTAAGGTTTCGATAGAGGAGTCAATCGAGTGGTTTTATTAGAAATTAGGATATGCAGAGACATTTTGTTTATCACTATTGTGACATAGATCCTCAAATAATAGACTATGAGGGCAGACATACTCATTGTTGACTTTATGGAAGGACATGCCATTGACTTTTCGAGTTTCAATAATAAATGGGCCAGTTTCTACCACAAAGCGGTTAGTTTTAGCAAAGGGGATTGTGGGTACCGTAGTAGCAAGCTTATTAGTAGACCTACCAACTATATCCACTACAACAACATTGGCAAAGGGCACCTACCCTAACCAGTGTATAACTCAAGGAGGCTAAGGCAGGACCATAGGGGCCTCACCCATTTTCTCATGGAGGAGAATAGACTCAAGGTGCTAGAGTGTATTGTGGAGGATATTAAGGAGGATAATTAGGTGGGTGCTTGAATGTCATCATCTAGGAATAGACTGATCAACAACTTGATATGGTCATTAGCATGCTTTCCATCTTCTTATTATTAGTGTATGTGCTATTTGATCTGGGTGCATACTTGTAGTTAGTATCTATTGTATTTTTTTTTGCTAGATCTATCATTTCTCCATCTACTAGTGTCTTTATATCTGTAGTGTAACCTTGGGGGATATACTGGATTGCACTATACTCTATTTAAATGTGGCCTTAGAGATAGGCGGGGTAGACTTCCTAGTTAACTTGATTGAAAATGATCTATGAGACTTTGTTGTGATAATTGGGATTGATATGTTGGGAAGATATCGGGTCATGATAGATTCTGCTCAAGAGCGAGTTGGTTGCATGAATCTTAGGGTGATAAGTTCTCCTATAAAATATGCAAGGCTAATCCTATGACAGAGGTCGTATCTACCCATACGTTGTATTTGTTGGTGTGAAAAGGTTACCTTATGTACTTGTATGGAGTTTAAGAGCTGAATAAGGGCCCGTTGTCATTTGAGGATCTTTTGATTGTTTGAGACTTTCTTGATGTGTTTCTATAGAAGATACCGGTATACTACCAATAAATGAGATAAACTGCACCATTAGTATCAGGGGCCAAGTCACTTTTGAAGACACCCTATGTAATGATGCCAGTAGAGTTGCGAGAGTTAAAGTCACAGGTAGAGGAGTTAGTGGCCCACGAGTTCATTCATCCAGGTGTCTCTTCACGGGGAGCATGAACTCTATAAAGAAAAAGGATGGGAGTATTCTCATGTGCATAGATTTTTGGGGTTTGAACCAGTTGACAGTGAAGTGCTATTATTTGCTTTTAAGGATCGATGACTTATTTGACCAGCTTCGAGGTGCTTTGGTCTTCTCGAACATCGATTTGAGGTTAAATTATCATCAGTTATGCATTGCTGAAGATATCATGAAATGTACTTCAGGACATGGTATGGCCATTATGAGTTTACGGTGATGCCTTTTGAGCTCACCAATATGCCTACCATATCTATAGACTTGATGATGACGATCTTTCAGCCTTTCCTTGATTAGTTTGTGATATTCTTTATAGATAATAATTTAGTATACTCTCAGAGTGAAGAGGAGCATAAGCAACATCTTTGCACTATATTATCACTCATTAGAAAGGACGTGTTGTATGTCAAACTCTCTAAGTGTGAGGTCTAGCTCTGGGAAGTTACATTTTTTGGTCATAGGATTTTAGGAGAAGGATTCGTCGTGGATCCAACAAAGATTTTAGCAGTCAGTGGAAAACACCCACTAGTGTTTTCAAAGTTCGTATTTTATAGGATTTGGTTGGGTACTACCAACCTTTTGTTCATAACTTTTTAAAGGTAGCTCATCCCTTTGCAAATATTCTAAAAAAGACTACCAAATTTCATTGAGTGTGCATGCGAGGGCTCATTTTAAGAGTTGGAATAATGTATGACTATAACACTAGTTTTAACTCTATTATCAAGATCAAATGGGTTCAAAGTCTACAACGGTATGTCCAAGCACCAACTATGTTATGTATTTATGCAGCATGGTAAAGTAGTGACTTACGCTTCTCATCAATTGAAGCATCATGAGAAGAATTACCCCACACATGAATTGGAGTTGGTGACTATTGTATTCGTGCTGAATATTTGAAGGCGTTATTTGTACGATACATGTGAAATACCCCAAAATTTTAATTCTAAAAATTATGACCAAATAAAGATTTATTAGAAAAATTGATTAAATAAATTATTTTATTAAAATTAAGAGAGTTAATTAAGGTAAATCAATAGGAAAATAATAAAGAATTTAATTAGGGAAGATTATGGTATTTTACTAATAATCATGGAAGTTAGGATAAATTTGCCCAAAATAGCCCAAATTAATCTAATAAGGAATTAATTATTATTTTATAATATGATTATTTTAAATAACCAAAAAATTCCAAAATACCCAGCCCACCTATTTTTTTTTCTTTTTTTTTCTTTCCTTTCTTTTCTTTTTCTCCCTCTTTTTCCCTTTTTCTTTTCTTCCTCTCCTTCCCTTTTCTTTTTCTTTCTTCTCTCCCCGACTGGGCCAGCCCACCGGCCCAGTTCCTTTCCCCCCTCCCTTCCTCCTTCAGCGTGGCCTAAACCCGCACGACTCCCCCTCACCCGTCGCCGGAACCGCCCGGCCGAGCCACCCTCTCCTTTTTCTTTTCTTTCCCCTGGACCGCTGGTCCACCCCCTTTCCCTCTTCTTCTTCTTCCCACGCCGCCTGTGCCCAACCCTGCAACCCTACACCTACCGGCAGCCACCTACACCGTCCAACCGTCCTCCCCTCCCTCTCCCGTCGCTTTCTTTCACAAATTCGTCCCCAACCGACCATTTTCCCCTCTCCTGAGCACCCTGCCCCTTTCCCTTTCCTTCTTCCCTCGACCTTGCCGCCCCTGCCATGGTAGCACCACCTCGACTGCCACCACTGGCGGTATGCCTGACACCTGCACCCTCTTGTCTTCTTCCCCTTATCATTGCCCACCTCGATTGGCCTATAAATACCCCATGGGCATCCTTGATTTGGGTTTTGATTTTGAAACCCAAAAATCCACCCCTTCTCGCCGCCGCCCCATCAAACGAGCACTCTGTCGCCACCTGCCAAAACACCCCCAGAACCGATCCTTGCACCACCCTCTACCTAACTAGACCTTCTTTGCCCCTCGATTTTCCCTACATGAGCCACCCCGGCCATGCAAAACCACCAACCCAATCAACCCACTTTGACCCCTCGC